>OV884021.1:44660200-47160200 GCA_930367235.1 Sarcophaga rosellei | reverse complement strand
TTTGTGGCGTGTGGCCACAGTTACGGCATTTCTTCATAAATGTGCTACCATTTGGTTTATCTCATTTATTTCTTTCACTGAGGTTACCGAATATTGTGATTATTAAGGTAAACTTTGTATAACCAGTTAAATCATTGACAGCATTCTCCTCATTTTTGTATTGAAAGCACTTCTTTATTTTTAGGTTGAAACACTATTTTGGATTCACGCATCCATCAAGATTTTATTAGAACTCAGCTTACTTTTATTAAAGTTGACAACTATTTTGCGTATTTGTATTTGCGGTGGTAGATCGTATTATTTATTTTACCATTATCTTGTAGTAACGGAAAGAAACATTCTTGCCCAGTATATTTATACATATCTATAAGGTTTTATAGATGGCAGCAATTTGCGAAGACGTATTTCCAATCCTTTCTGGACTATAACTTGAGTACTTTGCGTACTTTTTCCCTTTTGTAAATAATGTTTTACTGACATTTAGTGTTATTGTACTTTTAGTATTTGTTGCTGGTCCCGCAATGCTTGACATTGATGACCGCGATTAATAGGTTTATTTGGTTTTTTATGGAACATAAATAGAGTTTTGCATAAATTTGTCTTTTGTTCACCTTACTCATTATGATTTACGTTTGTGCACCTTAATTTGATTCATTAGTTGGTTTCACACTTAAGTAGTTTCGATTATATTCCGAGTTAACAATGATTTCTTTACTGTTTTTATTTATACCATTTATTTTATTATTATTATTATGGTTTTAATTTTTCTTTCATTCATGTATTGTGAACAATTTTCTTGTTCTGTAGAATACAACAAAAAAAAAAAAAAAAAATAACAATATGACTGCGTTTCGACTATTATGTCTTTTGATTGAGTAAGGAGAACAATTGGAGCTCATTCAATAAATTCCGTAAGTAGCTTTTAACAGCTTTATTGATATTTATTTATTTATTTACTTATTAATTAATTACAATACAATTATAAATTATATTCAATTATTTACGACTTACTAGCTTTGTCCAACGTTCTAATGTCTGGTGGGCATCGGCCCTACGACCCTCACTCCAATAGTCTAACACAATATTATTTCTGATAAATTGTAATCATTAAATGATGATCGCTGTAGTGTAGCAAATGAACCACTAATTAGAATTGAACTAACAACCTTTCAAACTACAATCGGCCGCTTCACACGACTTGTATTGTAAAAAGGATGAATAAAAGAAAGCAAAAAGTTGGTTCTTTGCTGAGTGCGGATAGTACGCACTCTTTGACGTTTATTCAATAATTGATTCTTGAGGGAAAATGTCCCTTCTTTTATACTAAATTTTGGCTAATTTAGCATTTCTAAATCATCCCCTTAACTCTAACATATTTCTTATATTTACTTAATGCATTTAACAGTTGTTTACATATATATTCTATATTAAATAATATTGTATTGGTTTGTGTGTGTACTAACCATGGGACAAGTGGGTGCAATATGACACGCGCCCATTGTCCATATAAACATAATAATTCCCACGGTAAAGTGTGAATAGAGCCACACATGATCACCAGCAATGCAATACAACAACAACACACATTATAAGAAAACCAATGCGGCCGGCGGCTTGACAACAAAGTATCAAGTGATCCTCGCATTTGCGCGACGGTCAATAACATTGAGTCAAGTGGTCGCTGCTCATATGCAATTGGATATTCTTTTGTTTATGCATATGAAATGTTGTGTTGGTATTGACAACTGTAAAATCATGCTACAGTATCGTGTATGTTGTATTGAATACACTTTTTATTTGTGAATGCTCAATGTTATGTTGTATTCTGTATTTGGTATTCCAAATGTCAAAAAGCGATAAGACGAAGAAGTCCAGTATTCATAATTTGATTTTCAAGCAACAAAATGAAAAGTATTACGGAAGAAAGCAAATTAATTCATTCTCTGTTTGAAAAATATAACTTTGAAATGTTCATTGTTGACTCAAGTCACATAGAAAACATTTTGCAATTTTATTCTTCTTCTTGATTACTGGCATCTACACGAAACCAATACAACTTCCAAAAACATATGAAAAAATGTGTATAAATGTATCGGATTTTTATATGAAAATTATGAAACAACAAGCATACACCGTTGTATATTCGTCCAACAATACACTTAATACAACGATATAACGGCTTATGTGAGTTGTCCAAATGTTCTGCCTTAATATTTTTTGTTTTTATTATTTATGAGTTCGAAGTCGCCGTAGTCTAGTAGGCAATATTTTGACTTATTAGACATGAGCACGTGGACATGGAAAAATATTTCTTTGGCGACTTCCTACGAGAAATAAAATTGCCATGCAAATTTTATTAAAAAATTTCTCGTTTATAGTGATTTTAAACTGTAGGTTACTCCAAACATATAAAAAGTAACATACAACAGGGGTGGTGTGAGAAGCTAGGTCGTGATCTTGTCTAAAAGGTTGTAGCGACCATTTAACTAAGAAAAATTTCGATCATAAAATCGTGTTAAATCATCCAAAATTCATTTCTTTCTCTATATTTATGTATATTTTTTTTAAATTTTTATTTTCACACATATTA
Organism: Sarcophaga rosellei; assembly: GCA_930367235.1. NCBI lineage: Eukaryota > Metazoa > Arthropoda > Insecta > Diptera > Sarcophagidae > Sarcophaga > Sarcophaga rosellei. The sequence continues at coordinate 47,157,610 of OV884021.1, read as the reverse complement.
CGAGTTTGAAGTGGCCAAAAAGCTGTAACAATACAGAACTTTGCTTGCATTATGAACTTCTTAAAGTTTTCTTTAAACAAACAAAAACCTAACGAATAAAATACAAAAAAAAAAAGAAAAATAGAAAATATGGAAAATAAAGTAGTTTTAGAAAGAACATTCTATGAATAGAAATATCGTCAGAGCTGTTACAGTGTGAATGTATGCAACGAAATTGTCAAACATTTTCATATCAAAAGTTTAAAGTTTAAAACCCCTAAAGAATCTTTGAATGGATTTGTTTACTTCACCAACAATGTTCAATCATATACAGAGACAGGTACGGCAATCCTCGTATTTGTATTCCACCTTCAATAATACCAAGTCTCCACACACTGAATAGACGACAAGACGACGACTCATTGGCAAAAACATCGAAACAAACATTTCAAATGTTTTGCTTTCAAAAGTTTTGCTTTATTTCGATATAATGTTGTGGTGGATTTTTCACTTCTGGCTCTAAAACATTATTTTCGTTTGTATTTTTATAAACAGTTGGCGAATAAAGTTGACGTACGTTAGATATACATTTTAAAATCGCAATCTGAAATTATATTTCTTAAATTCAATTTCTTTTTATTACATATTTTGTAATATGTACAGATCATAGGGTTGATAAATTCCTTGGGCAAAGTAGAATCTGTGTATTGGGCTAGAATCGATACCTATTCTACTACCCTTGGTAAAATTACCGGTATTATTTGTTGAGTCACTATGCGCTCTTATTAATAGCTTGTCTTCCATTATAACTGAACTATATAGTCACCATGGCTCTAGTCTTTACTACCTATGCAATAAGTTTATATTCAACACAGCCAGCAGCATTGCTAGAGTACAGGCTCTCATAGTCATGGTTGCACAAACGGAAGCCCATCTTTGTAACTTATCCAACCTGTTCCGTTTAAAGACTTTGACGATAAGTTGCATCGTTCGAAGGTTAACTGTAGGTCGTGGTAATATTTGCATTATAATATAGTTGTGATTTAAAACTTATCCGTGAAATATAAAACTTTTCTTAAAGAATACATTAACTAACAAGAAAGCAAAATAATATGAGCATTTATAAATCAATTTTATACACTGATTTATTCCGAGTGATTAATATGTTTGAAACTTCATTCCTTACTTTGATTGTAAAAGTTACAAAGGCGTATTCAAATAATTAATCCGTGCGTATAAATAAATTGGGTATTGGACTACGACTTTTAGGGCTTGCCGTTAAAGTTAGGTTTAGTTAAAGTAACTTTAGGTAAAGTGAACTTTAAAGTCACTTTTAACTTCTTTTAGTTATTATAACCTAATGATAAAATAAAGTTAACTTTTTTAAAAATATGGCAGTGCCAGAGCAATGTCGATTAAACTGCTCAATTAAACAAGTTTTTTTTTAAACACAGTAGCAACGAAGGGCCTTTTCTTGTTGTTTTATTTGCTTATTTTGTTTATATTTGAAGTTGCCATATTGAGAATAATATATGTATAATATGGCAAGTTCTAATATAAACTTAACTTTAAAAGTTAAAGGTAGAATGATTCTCCCTTTAGCTTAACGCTCACTTCTATCTTATTGTCCACTTATAATAACGAAAAACAATTTATCTGCCTGTTAAAATCCTGCCTTTAGTTAACGGCAAGCTGTAATAATGGCCTTTAGATATTCCAATATTATAACAAGAAGTATGGGGTATGGTCAAATTAAGACCAAGACACTAATAAGTTCGATGTGTCAAAAACCATTGAACTATCACTATTCGTGAACAAACAAAATTGTTGAATTAAGGACAATACCAATTCACAAAAGAATCAAGAACGTCCAATGCAACCAAAAAAAATCACTACTTGGTATGGGTTTTAGACCAGGCCACCACTGCGAACGGTAGGCGCTGAATTTGGTAATTTGGACACCAGCAATGGATTTAAGTGTTACACAGCTCGTTCTCCATTAAATAGCACGAGCGATGTGATGTGTGTGACTTTGTCTTATGGTGTTTTCTGAAGTCGTTCAAAATACTTCGGGTCACAAAACCATCATTACCCATGCCATCGTTAAAATGCCGTAGCCATTGAAAATTGGACATTATGAATGCGCTCCACATCATTGGCGGACATTTGAACAATACTATAGTATATTCGACACCTAATAGCATCAATATGTCTTACAAACAAAGAAAACATTGAAATTATATCCCACACATACTATGTATGTTTAATATCAATTTAAAGATAGGAAGCGCCTAGAAAATACCTCATACCCAACTACTAGAAATATTCTAATGGACCAGTAAAAAATATTAAATTTAAAAAGAGAGTTTTATGTATTTTACCGTTTTAATTTTCTCTCCGAAAACAAAAAAATAACTCATTTTAGGAGTTTTATTTTTGCATCAGATAATAAAAGTTGGTTTTCATTTTATCCGCCATGAAAAACTCATTTTGATTTAAATGTCCCAAACAAGAAGATAAATGCGGTATAAAATATGATATTTATTTAAAACGAATTTAATTTTCTAACAGAAATAAATAAATAAAAAAAGAGTTTTAATATTGAACAGAAAACTAAAACATTTTAAAAGATAACTGTTATCTTCTCTGGGAAAAAAATATCACATTTTCCTTGTTCAAATTCAAATTTTTATTTTTCGTTAAAGATTAAATTTTTTTGATAGACTTTTCTTTCTGGGTGCATCTCTCAATCTTAATCCTAAAAAATAACACCTTTTGATATCACTTATAACCGTTACGGTCTCTGGCTTAGGGCCTCAGCCCTTGATGTGAGCATTGAATTGAACGCCAAGGTTTCAATGTAAAACGTGCTTTCAATATAAGAAGTCGAAAGAGAGCTGCTTAACTTCTATTAAGAGTTAAACTGAAGCATACAGATATTCAGTTAAAAAATATTGAAGCGTATCCTATGCACCGAAAAATCACCACTGAAGAACCCTTTCATCGAAAAGAACTCATTGGCATAGATGGCAACAGCATGATCGTACACAATACTCTCACACCAGAGATCAGCAATGAGTATTCAAAAAGATGAATAGATTCGAATCATACTCATAATTTCTGATATATATACGCATTCATACTTATTTTAATATCATACACATAATATGATATATATGCAAAGCTTGAAGTACTCATCGCACTCATACTTAACAATACGTATGATGTTGTTGATTTCGACTCTCCTGTACTCAACATTTACAGGAATCACAAAATAATTATGATTCGCGTACGAACACTACAATGCTCAATAGAACGTTGTGTGTTTGCTTTGTTTGCTGTCTTTGTCTTTTTCGTTGTTCTTTTTTTTTGTATTATAAGTGGGGCAATTCACACAACTTTGTATCGTGTATGTTGTGTTGAATACATTTGTTTCTTTGTGAATGCTCAATGCTATGCTGTATTTTGTATTTCGTGGCATTCAAACAGTTTGATAGCCCGAAACCAACAAACATATGAAAACATGTACACATTTTTTTCATTCACACAATTTGATATCACGAAACCAATACTACTTTTAAAAACATGTGGAAAAAATGGGGCAATTCACACAACTTTGTATCGTGTATGTTGTATTGAATACATTTGTTTCTTTGTGAATGCTCAATGCTATGCTGTATTTTGTATTTCGTGGCATTCAAACAGTTTGATAGCCCGAAACCAACAAACATATGAAAACATGTACACATTTTTTTCATTCACACAATTTGATAGCACGAAACCAATACAACTTTTAAAAACCTATGGAAAAAATGTGTATAAGTGTATCAGATTTTTATATGAAAATTATCAACAACAATCATACACTGTTGTATGTTCTTCCAACAATACAATGAATACAACGATACAAAGGCTTGTGTGAATTGACCAAATGAGTATAAGTGTATCAGATTTTTATATGAAAATTATCAACAACAATCATACACTGTTGTATGTTCTTCCAACAATACAATGAATACAACGATACAACGGTTTGTGTGAATTGACCAAGTATTTTTCTAAATTTATGAATCTGAATGAGTAGGCGTATGAATCAAACATATTTCGAATGTTATGAGTTTGATGTCAACGTTGTACTCATACTCATTGTAACCTGTATTTATAAATTAATGTTGTAATGAGTATGAATAAATCAGAGTAGTTGAATTTCAATACTGTTGACTCACTCATACTCGAAATTTCATGAGTACTTATGAGTAGCGAAAAAACGATTCATTGCTGATCTCTGTTCCACACTATATGTATGTCGCGCCAAGTCCTCTCCGCTGAATGGTTATAAGCGATATGCCTAATAGCGATGATAATCGAAAAATTTCAGAAACTTTGTTTCATAGCAATCCTTAAGATTACAACTGCCCCCGTGAAGACTGGTAATACTAATACAGTCACCTTGTTCGCACCTACCAAATTGCCAAGCCTACAGTCTTTGGCCAGTTTCATGTGCTGATAATGTACAATTTTATTCCATTCCAACACAAAAATCGTTACCGACAATTGTTCAGCAGTAAAACAGTTGTATAACAAATATAAATAAGTTTGATGCAGGATGTATTGAGAGAACAGTTCACATTGTTCCAGGCGATGATTGCTGACCCTTAAATTTCGAATTATATATTATACGGTCTTGAAATAGAGTGTGTGTATTTAGGTATCTTACTAAGTAATGACTGTTTAACGTTAAAATAAACTAAAATTATGTATGTGACTAATGTGAAGATTTTTACATACAGTTGACTCTCTTCAACATTGCAAATTTTCATTAAGATTTTTCTAATGTTATCGGTTTATTCGGTTTCAAGAGTTTTTTATATATGTATGATCAGGATCTTTACGATCACGTTTTCTGGTAGCTTTTGAATTACCCAAAATCTATGGGTACCCAGAAGATTTCATATGTTATTGGAATAACTAATGACATGTACTAATTGGCGAACATTTACGAATCACTGAACTTGCATTCACATTTCTGTCTTTGCTTTCTTAATCATATGCAAATGTGAAATCTAGCGAAGCATTCCGAAATTCCAGTAAGAAGAGTGGCTAAATCTGTAAAGGAAAAAGGGGAACACCAAAATATGTGTTCACGTAACATTCGCGATATGAATAGAAACATTCACATACTGGTACTGGACTTCAAAAACCAATATAGCTTAAAATATACAAAATATTGTTATATTTTTACCTTTTTAAAAATTTTTAGAATATGAGTTCGTTGATTACAAACAAAATAAAAATAAATTGGTGTTTAGTTTCAATTAAATTCTTTATTGTTCGCACTACTTTTGTATGCCACGGTTTACAACTTGACGTATACAACAACAATTTGTTTAGTTCTCTATTCTTCCTTACACTTCTGTTCGCGTAAGCATTAACAACGCCGATCTTTAAACCACGACTGTTTTTTTACACGCAACGCGTCTTCACATAAGACTGACTGAATTCTTACTACTCGCTGCCTACTTTGTCTTGCCTTTTTATATGCTCACGTAAACAGTTTGATGAAGGTTCTTGAAGTCGAACGTCCGTGGTTTCGCCTTCTCGAGAACTCTATTGCGACTTCATTGTCGTTTGAGTATTTTGTTCACATCGCCTGTTGTTGCGTTCTGGCTTACTTGTCTATCCTGATGTTGTTGGTTTACTTGTAACAACTTGTTAAACGATGGCACACCGTTTCTATTTTCGTAGCAATATTCAAAGACACCAGAACAAGATCTTATGTATGGTGGACCCTGGTACATCAAAATCGCAAATATATAAAAATCTCGGCTTAAGAAAAGTTAAAGTATGGTATACTTAACTCGTAGTTGATCTCGTAGTTGATCGAAAGCCTATAACTTGTAATATTTTGAGCAAGCGCAGATATGTAGCTGGAATGTCTTTAAGAATTCAACGAATGAAATTTAACATTCAATGAAGGTATTACACGGAAATGCTCATTTGTGTGTATGTAAAAATATTTTGATGTAAAAGCGTAGATGAAAACACAAACATGTAAACACAAGAAATCATCAAATTTCACTCTTTTTTATTTTGCAAAATACAAAATCAGAATCTTATTACGTATGCTGAAAAGAAGCACATGAATACGTATACTTTTGTGTTCAATTGTAATGGGATTTTGGTTGTCCATTAAGTACATTTTGTATTCAAGTTCTTATTGTGTATTTACATTTCACTTGTCAACTTTATCAGATTCGCATTTGTTGATGTTTCCTTCCTCTGCTTTCATCGAGTCATCTTTTGTTAAAAGTTTTAAATTTTCCTTTTTCTCTTTTGTTGTGTACTAGATATGACTTGATAACAGGAGACAACCAAACCGAAATGATTTGAATTAAATATCAATCACAATACCAGTGCTAAAATGCTAAAAAGAAAATGGATTCCATTGTATTTAATTTCAAAAAAAATTGCTATGTATTATCATATGAATGTTGTAAATACAATATATACATGAGCATAACAATTTTAAATGAGTTTGAAGAGCAATAACAATTTTAATAATATTTAAATATTCAAAAGAAATATATTTGTTGTATTTTGTAATCGATTAATAATTCGCTCTATTTGTCATTAAACAATGAAATGAAGATTACTTCCACTTTTATTGTTGGGAATCAAATGTTAATCAAATTCTAATAGATATTGGAGTGACACTTGTTCAATATCTCCAAGTATACTTGAAATTAATTACCAGGGATTTTCCAGTTATATTCAAAACACTATTTTCTAACTTTGTTTCTAAGAACTTTCTAAAAATAATCGTAAATATGTTTTCAAAATCTGTGAAAACAGTATCTTACATATAAAATCCGTTGAACACATTTTTTTTTTGTAATTACAGAATCAGAAATAATATTCTCTCAATAATGGTTACATATCAGCACCTTTCGTACAATACTGTTTCTCAAGAGGAGACACCTCCTGAGCTTACCATGTCGTTAGCTATTCTCCTTACCATCTTTGAATGGCCAGAGATTAGAAAGGATTATTTGCAGAATTATTTGAAAATTCCAATAGCATGATGTAAAACTAAAATTTTGACTTTAACCACTTCACAGCGTCATTTCAAAGATACATTCATAGGTCGAAACGTTCGGCCTCAATCGAAATGTGCAATCCACAAAATAGAACAGAATTGTTAGATACATATCCTTGTGACAGTTCAGGCTATAAAGACACTTGGCTAAGCCTAAATACTCGCAATCCAGTCATAACTAAGATGTTTACCGACACGTTCTCTTCCTCGAACCGTGATGAGGTGATCATCCTAAACAAGGAGCCTCTCCCGTTTATAGCGACTCTGCGGGCATTTGATGTCTATGGTTCAATCGAACTCAGGGTCTACAAATCTCGCATTCGTTTGATGATACATGATACAGGTAGGCCTAGAGCTGGTATAATAGTCAAGACTTATACTATTGCTTTGCTCCATTCCAGATATAGCATTAAGGATATTGTCACCATGGGCATGCTCGGGTAGCAATGAACGCGGTGACTGTCTCTTTGATTTTATTGTTGCTAATAATTTGGTTACTGCTAATTGGGGCGTAGAACCAACCTTCGCCATCATTACCCTGATTAGCTTAAATTTTTCTGACTATCTTAAGGATTGATTTGTATCTCAGGATACAGGATGCAATCTCTCGACTGCATCCAACGGTCCGATGGCTGCTGAACTGCATCCAGTTCAGAGACGCTTGGGTTTCTCTTTGATTTCCATTTCATTTCACCCTTTGGGGACAAGTTCCATATCAGATCAATGAACATTATCTGAAAATTATTCTCCCTTAATTTTAACTTCAAGCCAAGTACAATCGACTGTTAGATCCTTTGAACCATTCAATGGCCCAGGACCGGATGATATCATTCCACCCGATATCCAAGATGGGTAAGAATTTATTATTTCTTGGCTGCTTGCTAGTTATAATGCTAGTCTTAGATTCCTTTATATTCCTTGTAGCTGGAGAATGTCTAATGTGATTTTGATTCCCAAAGCCGGGAAACCATTTTCTATACCTATATCTCGAACCCTCCAAACTTGTTTTATTTGACAAAAACTTTTTTGATCTTTTTACACAAAATTATTGATTACTTTATACTGATTTAACACAAATATCATTACTGATATTTAAAAATCATTTTTATAACATAAAACACTATAATCACAATCTGAATACATACATAAGTATTTCTATTAGGCATATTTATTTAATAAATAAATAAATAAATAAATATGCCTAATAGAAATACTTTTCTTGTACTATGAGAAATGGCTTAATACTATGTTCTGATATGCACTTTAATTGAGTCAATATTCGGTTTATTGAGTACAATGTTTTACGAGTTCAGGCATAATAATATACGCAGTTCATCTGCTTATTTCAATATTCATTTGACAGCTGGTAAGCAAAATAAGTGGTTGTTTCAACAACAGCGTTTTTTTTTGTCGCTGTTGACTTTTGAGTGTTCGTTTAATTGTAATATGCTGCTCACTGAATATACTTATCACAGTGCTGCGTTTCAAGTTTTACACAATATATTAACAATTTGCGTATTTATTGCAATATATAATTATAATTAATTGAAACTTTATATGAAATATTGAACTCAATAATGGCGTTTATTGCGATTTACGCAATAAAGGTGCATATCTAAACACCATATAAGGTTTCTAAAACTAAAATTTTTCATTTATTGGAATAGAAAAAGTTTATTCTCATCTAAAGCCGAAAAATAAAAGCGATACACACATTTAACCAGTATTGCTCATGATCAATTTAGTAAAAGTCTATATAAAATTTATAGATAGAATAAATTCATTGTTCTTAACAAAGGTAAATTTAATTTTTATTTAATTTAAGTAAAACTTAATTTATACAAGAGAAAAAAATTCTTTTTACTGTTTTAATTTCTGGTTTTCTGTGTTCTGTATTCTGCATTTATTTCAACTTAAATTGATTGAATTTCATCAGAAACAAAAAATTTACTTTCACTTGTGGCATAAAGTGGCCAATTTATTCATTTAAAATTCATTAAAAAGTGAATCGAAACAAAAACGACTTTAAAAATTAACTAACGAATATTGAATTATTTATTTAAAAAATGCTTGTAAATGGATTATAATTGCACAATCTTTTCGTTCTTTCTCTCATTTCAAATTCAGTAATTTCAGTCATTTTTATTTCAATAGTTTTTACGAAAAAACACTTCCATTCAAACCAGATAGTGTAAGCCGGTATTCATTCACTTATTTATAGTGTCACACTAACAGTTTATCTATTAGAAAACTAATATTATGATATTATTCTCATATTATTATAAATTTATTTAGAAATTTAATGCTCATTTATCATTGAATAGAAATTTTATAAAAAAAAAACATTCTACTGTGTAAATTTAAATATTATATTGTTATTATTATTGCGAATACATTAGAGACTAGGGATGCGTGTACGTTGTTAATTTAAATTTTTTAAATACGCGAATCATAGATGTCAACTTAATTGTTGTTTTATTGGAAAAACAAAAAATCGATATTTTTTATATAGAATTTGTGATATTTAGCTAGTAGGTTGTGATATTTAACATGACACCAAAATATGTTGTTTGACCTGATTTTATTAATTTAAATTTAAAACAGTTATTAAGGTCGTTATTATCTGCGATTTTTGTAATAATAATTCAAATAAACTGTATGTGGAATGGGTTGGTGAAAGAGGAAAAAAATGTATAAAAATATACACATTTGGGCAATTCACAAAAGCTCTTGTATCGTTGTATTGAGTGTATTGTTGGACGAATATACAAGAGTGTATGCTTGTTGTTGATAATTTTCATATAAAAATCCGATACACTTGTACACACTTTTCCATATGTTTTCAAAAGTTGTGCTATCAGTTTATGTAATCAAGAAGAAGAATAAAAGTAAAAAATATTTTCTGTATAACCTGTGTCAATAATTAATATTTAAAATTATATTGTTCGCACAGATAATTAATTCATTTACTTTCTTTCGTAATATTTTTCATTTTGTTGCTTGAAAATCAGATTATAAATACTGGTGTTCTTCTTCTTATGGCATTTCGACCTTTGGAATACGAAATACACAAATACACACAACAATGGGCGTTTCACAAACAAAAAGTGTATTCAATACAACATACACGATACAAAGTCGTGTGAATTGGCCAATTGATTTAGCTTTGTTGCACTTACACAAGAGGCTGCATTCACAAAGGCCTATTTACACGGTAAGGTTTTACGTACGTACATACATACATAAATCCAAAGAGAAAATATTACGGGTGATTCGAATCATTTTAAAAAATTTTACAGTCTGAGTTGTTGTTGCATTACAAAAAAGAAGAAAGAAAACGACAAAGACAGCAAGCAAAGCAAACACACAACCTTCTAGTGAGTATTGTAGTGTTCGTACGCGATGCATACTTATTTTGTGATCCTTGTAAATGTTGAGTAAAGGAGAGTCGAAATCAACAACATCATGCGTATTGTTTAATATGAGAACGATGAGTACTTCAAACTTTGAATATGAGTATTATGAGTATGATATTAAAATAAGTATGAATGCGTATAAGCATCAGAAATAATGAGTATTATTCGAATCTACTCATCTTTTTGAATACTCATTGCTGATCTCTGACAATTACTTAATTTTTTATGTGAATCAAAAGGAAGGAAACAAGTGTGTCATTTAACCCTATGAATGGTAATGGAACTAGAATTTTGTATCAAACAAGCCAAAGATGATCAGGTGATGTATCTGTTCAAATAAAATATGTAGTAAAAGCTTTTTGTTCATTTAATGGTGGTTGTACTAGGTAAACCACTTTTACACACCACTGTTCTTTACACCATATACATACATATTTAGAAACATCAGTAGAGTTGGATTCGTTAGGTCTTTTGAGTGTTCGCTCTTTCTAGTTCAGTTCTCTGTAATGAACTAGTTCGTTCTTTTAGTTCAATAGTTCAGTTCTTTTAAACAACTCCGCTCTCTTCCTCAATTTGTGTAACTTCCTTATGGCAACGTTTGCTCATTTATATTTACACTGATGTAAGCAATACATCAAATTAATGTATTAAGTGTAAATTTATCTCAACTTATTGAATAAAATGGGAACATATTTGTGATATGATTTTTATTAATTCATTTATGTGCTTGAAGCACTTTAAAAGCTTGGGATTTATTTTTAAATATTTAATAAGAATTTCTTTTCGTATTTCTCTTCTAAACAATTCTATTAGTTAAATAGAAAATATATTTTATATTTATTTGCTTATTTTTATAAAAATGTTTCCATAATTTCTTTTTTTGAATATGGGGTAACACCGCCACCATTCCAATAGGAATGTCACACATGAGAACGATAAACAAAATAAAAGAACGAATAAGAATGAAATGAACTAATAAGAGTGAAATGAACGAATAAGAACTCATTATTATGACCGGCGCTCTTAGTTCAATTGTGTGAATGGTTCAATTAAACTAGTTCGTTCGTGAACTACACAAATCTAGACATCAGTGCAAGAGAAAATATAAATTGACTTCCAAAATTTGTACCATCTGTTTGTGTACATGAAGATAGTCATTGGAGAATATGTGTGGACTCGGCAAAAAAAAAAAACAGAAAAAGCAAATAATTTCCAACACTGAACTTCCAACAGAAAATTTACCAGCAAGACATCCGATTACAATTTTTAAACTAATATACTGGTCTCCTAAATTTGAAATTGCTGAAGGACCAGAACTTATTATAAGTCTTTAGAGAAATAAAATTGCTGGCAGCCGATTAGCAGTTACAACGAAAAGTATAGCTTCGGGAATCTGAAATTGTTATATCTAGAGGTCGAGTATATTTATTTGTATACAACTTCTGAATTAGTAGGATCTGAGCTTCCGATTTTTTTTTATTAGCTTTTGATTTCAATTGTCACCATCAAGTTGTTTGAGAATACTGATCCACAGGGTATCCATCCTATATATATTTGCAATAAAGCTGTGCACCAATTAAGGATGCTAAATATGATTGATTTTTAAAAATCTCGGCATTCGAGACTTCGAAATATTCCTTGATTTTCTGTTAGTAACAAAATATTTTAAACATTTTAAAAATAACAGAAAAGTGTAAATTACTAAAAATTAAAATATTTCATCTGCGTCTTCCACTACATTAGCGAAAAAGCAAATTTTTACCCTTTTAAGAATACTGTTTATAGTCCAAGATATATTATACTTATATTTATTACCTATACTTATTGTTATAAGTAATTTTTATAAAGATCAAAGCCTCTAATATTTCATCGGAGAGACTTCAACGGATTTTGTTGCCAACATACGCTGCCGCTGAAAAACCTCTTTCGCAAATATTCACCTTCACTACCTCGTGATACAAACAAATCTATTTCAATAGATAGTTGAGTAACGCGATCTTTAGATTTTATTGGACTTGTACATTCTATATTTTAACTTTTAATAACTTTTTAATAATGAATGTTGGGTTCTCGTTTAATTCTATACCAGGTGAAATAGAATATTCACTTAATTATTGCAAAATACACTTTAAAAACAGCGTGGGTGTTATTTTACGTAATACTAAATAAATAAACCAATACCGTAAACTAATTTTTTTGTCTTACTTCATAAAATACATACATGACAAGACAGGGACAAGTTTTAGAAAATCCCGGAACTGAGGCATTCGGAATTTCCCGATTAGCATCATTAGCACCAATATCAGTAACCTTTAGATACGTATGATACAGAATTTAACTGCTATTAGTTCAAATTCAGTATCAAAGCATTTCTTTTGCACTTAAGCCTTCTGTAGAAAAATTCAAATGCGAAAATCGATGTTTTTTTATATCTTACTTCGACTTTCTTTCCGATTTCATATCAGAGAAAATTAAAATTGTTAATAGATTTTATCGAAAATCCGTATGGTGGAAGACGGCAGAAGACTTAGGAAAAGCAACGTTACAACCTTGTTTGTTTTTGAGGAAAGAATGAAGGTGGTCTAGTAGGTAGTGGTTTCGCTTATTAGACGTAAAGGCCGGGTTCGAGCCCCACGCCAGACATCAAAACGAATATGAAAAAAAAATATTTCTTTGGCGACTTCGTCTCAGCAGATTTCTGGCAAGAACTCTGAGAGTAAATAAACCTGCCATGAAACAGTTTCTCAAAGTCTGTCGTTCGGAGCCGACGTTAAACTATAGGTCTCGCCACTCATGTAAAAAATGAGTGGTGTGAGAAGCTATGGCCAATTATGTATGTATGTATGTATGAACAAAACAGATTGTTGAATCAATAAATATGTTTGGGAGACAGGACAGCACTAGGAAAACTGCTTTGTGATACGAAAAATGTCTTACCTCTGTTTCCCTTAAACCCAGACTTAAATCGAAAGATCATTCGTGGACTTATATGAAACTTAAATTAACTACATACCACGTTACCATCAAGCAGATGTTATATATTATATATAAAAAAACGAAGCCCGTCGTTGCCACTGCGCTTAAAAAAAGCTTGTTTAATAGAGCAGTGTTATCGACATTGCTCCGGCCCTGCCAAATTTTTGAAAAAGTTAAATTTATTTATCATTAGGTTGTAATAATGAAAAGGAGTTAAAGGTGACTTTAGCTAAAGTTGCCTTTTACTAAACCCAACTTTAACGGGAAGTTGTAATAATGGCCCTATAACTTGATAAACATACGAAAAATTTGAATATGAATAATCAAACATTCAATTTGAATTTTCTTTATGCAGTATAATAGAAATAGAGACCATTCAATATTACTTCTGCAGACGCTCAATTTTTAGTAATATCAGGTTGCATTCACTTCGGTATATGATCAGAAGAACAAATTATCTAAATCTTAGAATTTTAAATTTTGGATAGGATTGGAAAATTTTATTACCATACATGTATGTATAAATATACATACGTAGAAATATAGCAATGTATTAATAATGTTACGTTTTTACCTTTTTAAAAACATTTAATATATGAGTTCGTTGATTGCAATCGAAATAAAAATAAATTGGTGTTTAGTTTCAATTAAATCCTTTATTGTTCGCACCACTTTTGTGTTCCATGGTTTACAACTTGACGTATACAACAATAATTGCTTGTTCGCTAGTGTTATTCTTTGCTTACAACGCAGATCTTTTCAACTGCGATCTTCAAACCATGACTGTTTTCTTCACACGCAAAGCGTCTTCACACAAGACTGACTGAATTCTTACTGCTCGTTGCTTGCTTTGTCTTGCCTTTTTATATGCCCACGTAAACAGTCTGATGAAGGTTCTTGAAATCGAATGTTTGTGGTTTCGCCTTCTCGAAAACTCTATCGAGATTTCATTGTTGTTTGTGTATTTTGTTCACATTGCTTGTTGCTGCGCTGTCGCTTACTTGTCGACCCCCTCTTCTTTCATACTGATAACAAGTTCGTTATATTTGCTTGTGTAGCTTTTGCTCATTTTAATGTTAAATGATGTTTAAAGAATTTAACTGTTAAAATCATATTATTATTAATTATATTTAAAAATACACAGTAGAAATTTTTGTTAAATTTTTTACTTGGCTAATGACAGTTAGTTAATAATAATAGTTAAATAACTATTTTAATAACATAGTATGTAATCAAATGGATAATTAAAGAAAAATAAAAAATAATTACTACTAATGAATCAATTTTATTTTCGTTTCTCCTTAATTTTTCCAAGTTTTGTGTCGAGATTTTTTTGAAGCAATATACAAAAAATAAATAAATAAATGAGACTCCGACATATTTTATATCTTTAATGCCAATACAGTTTGCAGAATATTCTGTTAGAATGTACAGCTAAGTCTTCATGAACTTAAAAATTACATATACACACACACACTTCTATGTATAAACTTTAGGTACAATATTAGCACTATTATTAGTACAAAATAAAAAGAATTTTACTCATTTCCATCATTGTAATTGGAAAATGTTTTTATTGCAAATTTTATCAATTCAATTTTATTATTATAAATTACAGAATACAATCAAATGATAAATATTTGGTATTTCGTTGAAGGTCTGTCTGTCTATTCACATTGTCTCTTTTAATTGTTGAATTTGTATTGGAAAATGAAATTTGAAAAATTTTACACAGAAAAATGAAATATCGAATAAAAATTTAATTAAACAAATAAATTTCTAATTAAAATTTGATAGAAAAGAAATTCTGTTAATATTAAATATATTATTGTTGTTTTTTTTTTTTAATTTCATATAGATTTATTCAACAGCAATTTATTTTCGACCGATTTATTCACTGTAAGCATTTTGGTCAAAAATTTACAATCTCAAACAGTTCCATTTAAGGAATTAATTCAATTGTTTCGAAATTAAAAAAAAAATAATTAAAGATTATTAAACAAAATATATAAATACTGTCTTTATGTGAATGTATTACAAGTAAATGGGAACTTTGTTTTTTTATAAGCAAATTATTATAAGTTAATAACGTAGAAAGAAACAATTATTTTAAAGTTCTGCTGTACAATAATACGAAATATCAGCAATCAACTTTCAACAACTAGAATGGGTGTAAAAAAACAAACAAACTAGTAATAAAACTGTAGTAATATATTTGTTGTTCAGTTGAAGTATATAACATCCACTAGAGTAAATAGGTTAGTATATACATATGTACATACATATGTATAGCTTTAATGCTTATTTTGTAATTGAACTAATTCCCCTACGAGTACATACATGCAAACATAATTGGCCATTACAACCATTCAGACAGTATTACGGCCTAGCTTCTCACACCACTCATGTTGTGTGCCTTAATTTTATACTTGAGTGGCGGGACCTACAGTTTAACGCCGACTCCGAACGACAGACTTTGGAGAAACTTTTTCATGGCAGATTTATTTACTCTCAGAGTTCTTGCCAGAAATCTGCTGAGAGGAAGTCGCCGAAGAAATATTTTGTTTTTCATATTTCGTTTTGATATCTGGCCTGGGGCTCGAACCCGGGCTTTACGTCTAATAAGCGAACACACTACCTACTAGACTACGTCGATTATTCCCTTACGATTGGTCCACAGAAATTGGTTCATGTATAGTACATTGGTACTGTTGCTACCCGTTTTGATATGGATAGGGCTACGGACACACTGACCGCGGCACTTAAGTCGGAGGCCGTACCTTCCGTCAAACCCTCTGCACACAGACGTAAACCCAAACCACCGTGGTGGAACCAGGAGATCTAGCATCTCCGTCTATCCATTGGCAAACTCTTTAATAGGGCAAAGGCCACCGGTGAATGGGCACTTTATAAGGGAAATTAAATACGATGTAATGCGCGAGCGTAGAAAACTCTGCCGAGACAAGCCGTCTGCGCAATATTCTGAGTTCCACACATATGTCTCTTGAATTCATCCGACGGCCTGATGGCAGCTGAACTGAGCCCAGTTCGGAGACGCTTGAACTTCTATTCGACACACATTTTCCGGGGAGTACCACCCTTGGTTCTCTATCAGATTACGGTTCACGCCTTCTGGGGATCACTCTCCCCTAACTCTTACCTCAGGCCAAGTGCAGTTTGCTATTAGATCCTTCAAACCATTCAAGTCCCCAGGACCGGATGGTATTATTCTAGATGACATCCAGCATGGAGAGGAAATTATTCTCCCCTGGCTTCTTGCCATCTATGACGCTAGTCTTAGGATCCTCTATATGCCATGCAGCCGGAGAATATCTAGGGTTATCTTCATTCCCAAGGCTGGGAAACCATCCCACACTAAGGCGGGTGACTATGGACTAATCAGACTTTGTTCCTTTTTTCTGAAAATACTGGAAAGAGTCCTTGATATTCATATTAGGCTCTCGATTGATCCACTACTTCTATCCTCATCCCAACATGCCTACACGAGGGGTAAATCAGTGGAGACTGCACTGCACTCCCTTATCCCTCGGGTGGAAAAGTCTTTGCACGTTAAAGAATACACTCTGGTCATTTTCCTGGACATTAAAGGTTCATTCAACAACGTCAACCCGGACGCTATAGTTAGGGCTCTTAACTCTCTCAACCAAGAATAATAACCTACACAGTGTTGGCTTCACAGTGTCAGAGAATTCTATCTCCACTTCTCTGGAATCTCGCAATCTACTCCCTCCTGAGAAGACTTGAATCAAAGACTATAAATATATAAAGATGTTGCACGCAGTGTATTCAAAATTGACAAAATTTTGTGCTTCTTTACGATGAGGGGGGTAGGTAACAGGGAAAGCTAAATCTTCGTGCTTACTCTCATTTTAACTGAGAGAAAAAGAACAAAAGAGAATAAAAGAGAGCAAAAAGTAACATCTACATGTATATGGTACATTCACATAAACATATTTTTTTGTTTTTATTTTCTTCGTGAAGAAACATTCAGATTAAATAATTTTAAAAACTAAAAGAAGTTTTGTTTCCATACAATTTATGTGCAAATATCCTGCGAAAAAGCAAATGTTACCGATTGTGTAATTGTAGGGTAAGAATAAATGTTTTATTGTTGTAGAAATGAAACTATATCGATTCGCACCGAATTATAATGTTATTCTTTACACTATTCAATTATGTATGTATATAATTTTAATTTTATAGACAGTTCAATTATGAACTTCTGTCTCTATTTTTGTGTGGAATTAAGTTGTAATAAAACGAATGCTTTTTTGTTTAGTATTTTTTAAATTTATTTATTATTTTAATGTTTCAAAATTTTAACTTTTTCCATACTGGATAATTTAAATTTGTATGTTTCCCATGTGGAATGCTTACGTAGTAAAATAGTAACTAGTAAATTAAGCATCTCCATTCTGTGTTTATAACATTCGTTATCCTCATCGAACCAGAAGGAATACATGGTATTTTTGGTGCAACTTACGCATTGCTCAACAATAAATGTTTTTATGTTT
The DNA here is from genome assembly GCA_930367235.1 of Sarcophaga rosellei. NCBI lineage: Eukaryota > Metazoa > Arthropoda > Insecta > Diptera > Sarcophagidae > Sarcophaga > Sarcophaga rosellei. Next base: position 47,139,608 of record OV884021.1, on the reverse strand, counting down.
TTAGTAGCTTTATTTCTTAAAAATATTTTTTCGAAGACTTTTATGTGAATTTTACAAACTTCAAAAAATAAGTCAGATGGAGCGCACAAACTTCCAAAGTCGGAATCTTTTGTATAATTTTTTGCGTGTACAAACATTTCTGAAGGATATGACAAAATTTGCGCTGGTTTAATTATATCCACACGACATTTAACGCAAGATATTCGTTGAGCTATGTAACCAACAAAATAACGACTTGATGTTAATTCTATTGGCACATTGTTGGACGTAAAACAATCGGCGTCTTCATTAAAATATTCTTTATTTTCATTGTATATATCTGCGACATCTATTTCAGAGGCATGGGTACTTTCTGATATATTTCCAGTCCTTTCAGTATCTTCTAAAATTGTTTCCAATTCAATAGGTGAAAACACGGCATCGTCGTGTGCACAATTAGATGAGGTGCTAAACTGAGTCATTTTTAAAGATAACAACTTAGCTACAGCAATATTAAATTCATGAACCGATGGATTTTTGCAGTGTCCACCTTTGGCACGTATATATGAAAACAAGTTTTCTATAGGATCTTGGTTAAAATGGCTCGTTAAAATGCAGAGCAAATTTAAATTTTCTTCAAACAGTTCTTCCGACAAAGATAAAATAGCACTCGTTGTTTGAACTAGCCCGTTGATTGAAAATATTTTATTACTGTCATATTCAACCTGTTTCATGTAGGAAATCAGCTCTTGAAGTACTTGCCAAGTTGTACTATTAAACTTTAAGCCACGTTTCAGGGGATTAGAGTCGTTAAAGTGCCTGCTGCTTAAACAGTCAAAATAACTGTTGAGCTTTAATGCTTAAAAATTACTACTAAAGTTTAATATTTAATGTAATAATTAAAAGGTTATTTTCATAATTTGCTAGTTTTGTTTCTCTCTAAATATTTAGTTCTAAAAATTTATAATAAAGGTTTTTTATTTCGGTGCGAATCGATATAGTTTCATTTCTACAACAATAAAACACGTATTCTTACCCTACAATAAAACAAACGGTAACATTTTTTTCACAGGTTATTTGCACATACATTTTGTAAAAACAAGACTTCTTTTAGTTTGTTTTTTTATTTGACAATGTATGTATTCATCAGACGTCGGCACCAATGCCTTTCAGGGGAAGAATATCTTCGGCTTTTTACACACATAGGATACGAACAGCAACAATGTTCGTTAAAAAGAGCGTAAAAATGCATTCAATTGCTTGACAGCTTCTAACGAAAAAAGTTTATGTCGCTTTTTTCATGTTTGAATTATACACCCAAAAAAATATTTCGGTAGGATTTACTGATATTCATTGAAATTTACTAATAACAATGAGAAATGATCTCGATTTTTTGAAGAATATTTCTCAAGTTAAAAACACAGTCTTTGGGGATTTAAAGCTGTACATTCTTTCTATATTTTCCACTACATATTATTTTTTATTGAAAGAACATAAAGCTATCCATCTTTGGCTTAAAAATTAGGTCATGTTTTTTAGATAAATAAAAAGAATAAAAACCCATTTTTTATTAAAGGAAGAAATCGAGAATTTCTAAGCATTTAAAAAAAATTATACTATTCGACAAAATAAAAAAATATGAAATACGCCAAGCTAATGACATAGACCATTTGTAACATAAAATATTTTTTGAGTGTCATCCTGAAATAAAATGATTAAGCATCCGCCACACATGTGTTCTTGTCGCAATCTGATCGACAACTAAATGAAAAAACACAAGAATGCGTGTGAGTTCTCTCTGCACAATTGTGCTATGAAATGGATTGAATATACACACACGTATACACGCATATGAGAATAAATTGCTTATAGAAGAGAACAATACGTTCTCTGAGTATAATAATTCTCTGAGTACAAAAAGTGGCAGTAGCCGTACTGCCATCGACAAATTTGGCACTGGCAGTACAATGTATGGCAGTGCAACATCTTTATATATTTATAGTCTTTGCTTGAATCCTCTGGTAATACGCTGACGATATTGCCATTACTGCGTCGGGAGTATATCCGCAGACGCTGTCTGATAAGATAAACTTGGCGCTGTCAATTGTACTGGACTGGTGCGGGATTTTTGGACTATCCGTCAATCCCTCCAAGACAGATACAATCCTTTTCACTAGGAGATACAAGGTCCCGAACTTTACCCTCCCTAGTATTAGCGGGACCAGACTTACGCTGAGTCTCGAGGTTAAGTATCTGGGCCTGATCCTCGACCCCAAATCCAACTAGGGGGCTAATCTGGCTGTGTCAGCTTGACGGAGCTATCGTCCATTGATTACTAGGATATAGCCTCGCTTATAAGATTTTATGGCTGGGTTTTCAGCGCGGGGTAATAGTGCTTTAAATGTGCAGACCTTGCGCTGTCCGACTTCTCACTCCTGTGTTCTGGGAACTTGGTCAGTAGAGGGACTGCGTTCACCTGTGGCATCACAACGGGCCACTATGCGTGCTCAAGTGAGCTTTTGGTACAAAAGCTGCCTCACTAACCTAACCTATAGTACATTGGTACCACCTTCACTTCAAAGCAGGGTTACCGTTGACAGTTTCGAAAAAGTGTCATAAAGAGGGTATTTAATGAAAAAAAGGGCCAAAAAAAGGGTATTTTAACGTAAAATAAGGTCAAGTTTATTTGTGAACAAAAAATAAGATTATTTCAATAAGAAAAAAAAACGAATTATAACAGTTTATTAAATACCATAAACTAAAATGAAAGTAATTATACATAAAAAACAATTCTCAGGCACATTAAAATATTCGTCATATTATCAAAAACTTTTGACAATATTTATTACTTTTTAGAAATACTATTCTGTATTCTGTAATTAATTCTTCACTTGGAGTCCTGTCTTCCAACTTCGATTTGAGCAAATTATGAGAGGAAAGCATTGATTCACAAGTCACCATTTTAAGATTGTTAGTAAGTTTATTTTTAATTAGTGATAGTTTTGAAAAAATTCTTTCAGCGGAAGCAATACTATCAGGTAAAGTAAAAAGTAACGAATTCATATAAATTTGAATATATGTATACTTTCATCAAATGTATCTTTTAAATTTTCAATCTCGAACCAAAACTTATCTGCGTTAGTTATTTTGAGTATATCTTCATACTTTTTGCTGTTTATATTACTTTCTAGCAATTTAAACTCATTGACAAAAGTTTCTGGTTCGACAATTCTGTCTTTAAACTTAAATACAATTTCAAAATACTTTATAACTTGTTTGGAATTTATAAAAACTGGGTCAAAAGTTTATTATATCTATTCTTGATATAATATCGTGACACAATTTTTTATAAAAATTCAAATTTCGTGGGGAATTTTATAACTTTTACTCATTTTTAAAAAGGGTCAAAAAGTGCCATATATTTCGTTAAAATGATACAATGGGATTAATTAAAAAAATGGTCATAAAAAGTGTCATTGGCGTGAAAAAGGGTCTAAAGTGATACTTTAGTGTCACAACGGCAACGCTGCTTCAAAGTCATTTAAATACGATTATAGTTGGCTTAAAAATTTCCATAAAAAAAATCCACTTTTAGATACTGTTTCTACTTCTAGATAAAGGGAGGGTTTTAATGGGCAGATAAATTGTTTTTCATTATTATAAGTGGACCATAAGGTCATAAGGAAGGTCATAAAGGAAGGATCATTCTCCCTTTAACTTTTAAAGTTCAGTTTATGTTAGAGCTTGCCATACATACATATTATTTTCAATATGGCAACTTCAAATATAAACAAAATGCGAAAACACAACAATAAAAAAGAGTCCCTTCGTTTCCACTGCGTTTAAAAAAACTTGTTTAATTGAGCACTTTTACCGACATTGCTCCGGCACTGCCATATTTTTAAACAAGTTAACTTTATTTTATCTGTAAGTTGTAATAACGAAAAAAAAGTTAAAGGTAACTTTACAGTTCCCTTTAGCTAAATGTGCCTTTAACTACACCCAAGTTTAACGGCAAGTTGTAATATTGGCCCTTAGAAGTTTAATTTATTGGCAGTGTATTGTCAAAAAATGCATGTTTCGCTTATAAAGTGTGATTTTTTAAGAGCTATAGGAAAATTTAAAAAAAAAAAAACATAAAATTCAGAAAAATGCATGAAATTTTTATTTGAATCGATAGTACGGTCCCTATAATTCAATGTTTGAAGACTATTTCATGCAAATGTTGACAGCGACTGCGACTCAAATGGTCCATCTGCTTAGTCCAATTTTGGCATAGTCTTTCCAACATTTCGGCCGGTATCTCACGAATAAATGCTTCAATGTTGTCTTCCAATGCGTCAATTGAAGAGGGCTTGTCTGTATAGATATGAGCTTTAACATAGCCACACAAAAAATAGTCTAAAGGCGTTAAATCGCACGATCTAGGCGACCAATTGACCGGTCACGAACGTGAAATAAAATGTTCACCGAACTCGCCTCTCAATAAGTCCATTGTTACGCGTGCTATATGGCATGTGGCACCGTCTTGTTGAAACCACATGTCATGCAAGTCAAGCTCTTGCATTTTGGGTAAAAAAAGTTGGATATCATCTCTCGGTAGCGCTCACCATCACAGTTACGTTACATTCGTAGCATCTTTGAAGAAGTACAGTCCAATGATGTCACCAGCCCATAAGCCGCAACAAACTGTGACTTTTTCTGGATGCATTGGTAGCTCCAAAATCGACAATTCTGCTTATTTACGTATCCATTGAGCCTAAAATGAGCATCGTCGCTGAACACAATTTTTCGATAAAGAAGTGGATCTTCGACCAACTTTCCAAGAGCCCATTCACCAAAAATTCTGCGTTGCGGTAGGTCGGTCGGCTTCAATTCTTGCACCAGCTGTATTTTGAAAGGCTTCAGACCTGCGATATTTTCTTCAGTTCGCACTTTACGTAAGCATGTTGGTGGTTTAATGTCCAACAATGTAAATTTGGTACGAAATTTAGTCACAATAGCCCGAATAGCCGCTTCAGTGGGTCGATTAAACTGACCATAAAATGGAAGAAGACCGCGATGAACTTTCTTAACAGAGCACGCATTTTGATAATAAAATTCAATGATTTGCAAGCGTTGTTCGTTAAATGGTTAAATTATAGACCAAACTGAAGATGTTTGATAGTGAAACAAAACACGAAACGTGCGTGAGCTGTTTAAACCAGTGTTGCCAAAAAGATAATAGCTAAAAAATCACCCGTTATTTGAAAAACGAGGCTCATATTTAATTAAACTGCGAGTAATATGTTCGATTTCTATATATAATTTAATGATAAAATTATCTAGAAAAATTTGTTTTTGTTCATGAAAAAACGATGTGAACATTGAAACATTGATACTTTGTGTAAAATATACGTATTTTTAAAATTTCGAACTAATTTTAAATTCCTTCGAATAAATAGCAGTTTGTATGTATTTTAAGTATGCATTTAAATATAATTCTTTTATTAATTACTAGCTAATACCAGGTGTGCTTCGCTACCCCCATCGGAATTAAGTACATATCTCGTGATGCAACTGGATCGCCCACCATCAAAATTGTTACGCCATTGTTGGGGCATTGTATCGTCCTTGGTGTTGTTCAGCTGGAGTTCTATCAGCATGAATTGCGATTATGTGGGCATCTGAACTTAATCGTGAACTTAAAGATCCTTACCAATTCGTTGATTTCATGAAACATCACTTGTAAATCGGCAACAATCCATTGTTTTGTGTTAGGGTTATAATGCTGGCGGTGGTGCACTTGGTCATTGTTATCCGCTTCTCCTATGAAATAAATTTGTAAGAACTGAGGATCTTCATTTGGAATTGGCAACAATGATCCCATTTTATGATAAATTTGACCTTGAACACGAAACGTTGGCATAAAGTTGTCTCGAAATACTTTGGTATCACCAAAAGAGGTCATTTTGAAGCACGAATTATATTTTCTTATATTTTTAAGAAAATGTTGTGAATCCACATTAGTTCCTAAATGAAAAAAATATTTTTTATTAATATTTTGTTAAATTAAAAAAAGTATATATTTCGAAAAACTTACCTGAAATCACCGATTGTAGTGGTTCTGGAGGTGGAAGTAAATCAGACAAAACGATTTACCATTAGAGCATTGCCACTAATTCGTCTTCGGTATAATCTATATCCATGAAAAACATTACGTCGATTCACCACCATTCGATTACGATTTTGTTCTCGACGCAAATAATATTGCTCTATCCTCTCTGCTGCTCTTCTTGTTGATGTTCGAATCCGCTGACTTTCTACTCGTGATTCATGTTGGACTTCTGTTTCATTAGTTCGTGATGTTCTGGTACGATTTCGCTGGCTTTGTAGCCGACCTTCATGTTCCAACGGTGTCTCGGTAGCTCGTGCGATTGTCGCATGTTGTCGAAGACCTTCAAGACGTCTTTCACGCTCTGAAGGCGTTTCTGTGCCTCGTGATGTTTCGATACGATTTCGCTGGCTTTGTAGCCGACCTTCATGTTCCAACGGTGTCTCGGTACCTCGTGCGGTTGTCGCATGTTGTCGAAGACCTTCAAGACGTCGTTCGTGTTCTGACAGCGTTTCAGAAGCTCGTGCTAAAGATGTAAGATTTCGTTGACTTCCAAGGCGCTCTTGGTGTTCTGAAAGCGTTTCGGTAGCTCTTGCTGTTGTGGCGCGTTGTAGTAGGCCTTCAAGGCGTTCTTCAGATTGTGATGGCGTTTCGGCGGCTCTAGAGGTGGAAGCTCGATTCCTTTCAGTCCTTAGGCGACTTTCACGCTCTTCCGAACTTTCATTTGCTCTCTGGGATTGCAAATGCAATGCATTTTTAGTGCTTCTGGAAAGCGATGCTTTTTTGGGGGCATTTTTATAAATTGTTGCAAAATAAATGTCACTCAACGTTTAACTCGTTTAGAATCAAAGATTCAACTGAATTCCAAAACCGAATGCGTGTTATATTTATTCCTTTATATTTTACCTAATATGAAATAGGTTCAGATCAAAAAACTTTTAAAAAAAAATTAAGGCTATTTAAATTTGACAAATAATTATGTTTGTGCCGGTCGCAGGTAATTTTTTTTTGATGAGTTTTGTAACTTCTTATTTTATTTGGAAAAAATATTGAGAGTTTACATTTTATTACTTAGGTAATCGAAAGTAATGAATGAAAATTTTACTGCCTATTGTTACATGCCCATTCATCACCCAATAAAATGCTGATTATTAAACTTACCTGATCTATTTTTCAAGATATGCAACAAATAAATAATATTTTTAGTAATTACCCATTGTTAGAAGTAAACAATAATATAACTATTACATATGTACATGTATATGTTTTTCAAGATAAATATTTAAATAGTATGAATTTCAGTACTTACTATGTATATGAGTTGAAAATTTCAAACTCAACCATTTAAGGGTCATATGTTTGAGCAGCTCAAACATTCTAGAATTCAAATGTATGTTGATGATATTCAACTCTACCTTGATAGCTCTATAGCTTCCATCAACACTGGAGTTAAAGACTGACCTTAATAATATTTCTCTTTGGGCGACTGCAAATGGTTTAAGGATTAACTCTAAAAAGTCAAAATGTATTGTAATTTGCAGAAAATCCGCAAAGATTGAATCTAGTAATGATGTTGCCTTTTTTGGTTATTTCTGAAAAAAAATAAATAAAACAAAAGTCTACGAATTTAATTTTGGTTATATTTTTTCTTATTTGGTGATTTTTTTCACAAATGTTGGTTACAAAATTTTTTTCCTTCCCTTCTATCTTTCCCCCGCGTCGTGAAATATTTTTGAAAAATATTCCAAAAAAATGTATGAATGCACATTCTTTATACTTTATTTTCTTTGCTTTTATACATCAAGAATCATAGATAGCATAATTTAGGGGTAACTATGCGTATGAGTAATATATTTCAAATGCAATTAAATATTAAGTATGTAGTATATAGTATACATGGGCATGGCCCCTCGCTCATTTGGAATATCAACATAAAAAGTATCCTATAACTACTTCCAGACATACAGGAAGATACTGTGAAAATTTCAAGAAAATCGGTTCAGCCGTTTAATCGTCTATAAACTTCAAACATACAAACATACAATCAAACACACATTCATTTTTATATATAAGATAAACATGTAATTTTCTACCGTTACAGCTATAGTTTCGAGATATGAATCGTATATGTATGTAGGTGGGGTGGGGTGGGGTGCAATCTCAAGAATCAAGTTATAACTGTTATTTACCTGTAAAATTATGTGTTATCATTGTTATATTCGTAAACAATTTGTTGTATGAATACTTAAAACTTTTATCTTTTGAATACAACACGTAAATATTACATACAGATAAACACACGAATTAAATACTCATACCCAAATCCTTTGTAGAATAAAATTTAAACCACATTTACTTATACATATGTATATGTACGTTCTCATACACCCAGAACACAGAATATAGCCAACAACTGCAAACATTGAAAATTTTAAACAAAAAATATTTTGTTTTTAGATTGTTCAACAAAAACTTTAACTTGTATAGTCGTATTATGTATTTAATTCTTTTTTTCTTCTTTCATTTTGTTTTACAAACATGAGCCTTACTTTTAAAATAATGAATTCGGAAAATATTTCTGAAAACACTAAACTATTCATTCGATAAGACGTTACAGCGAGGTAACTTCCGCTTTAAATTTTATGTGTAAAATCAAATTGTTTAAATTAATAAAAAAAAATGATTTTAAACTTACTTATGGGCTTATTGCTTGTACAATACTTTTCTACAATACGCTACTCGTAAAATTTAAAATTAACACACACAAAATAAGTAGTGTGAGAAGCTAGGTAGTAATCTAGACTGAAGGGCTATAGTGACCAAATATGTATGTGTATCAGAGATCAGCAATGAATCGTTTTTTCGCTCCTCATAAGTACTTATGAAATTTTGAGTATGTGTGAGTCAACGGTATTGAAATTCAACTACTCTGATTAATTCGTTCTCATTACAACATTGATTTATAAGTACAGGTTGCAATGAGTATGAGTACAACTTTGACATCAAACTCATAACATTCGAAATATGTTTGATTCATACGCCTACTCATTCAGATTCATAAATTTAGAAAAATACTTATGAAGCTCATAAATGATTCGAGTGATTCCAGTGATTCGAATCATTTACTACTTGTTACTACTATCACAATGAAATTTGTTTTTGTAATATATAAGCTGAAACTAAATGCAGTTAATTATCAACTGTTTCCCCATTTTACTTATTTTCTCACCAAATGTCTAAGTGTCACATTGATGTCCTTTTTATTTCGAAGATGTCAGATGACAGCTAGTCATTTTATTCTTTGCTTTCTCTGATATTTAATGCATCTTTGTATTGTAGTTCTTGATGGTAAAAACATCTAGTATGTATGTTGTGCACCCTTATATCCATTTGCTCTTGATGTTGCATACTAAATGTTTCTATCTCTGTATGTGCGTATTTGTTTATAACTATGTAAATATGTTTAGCTAAATATGTATGTCTAGTGTATGCTGTATAAATACAAACATACATGCGTACGTATATGTATTTGGGTAAGTGTGTTTAATGTTGTAATCTTCTGGATTAATTTTAATAGTTTTTTCATACTTATTTAAAATTATTTTGTAAAAACTTTGAAAATACTTTTCTGAGTATTTTTTTTGCCGTATGCATTGAAAGTTTAATTAAAATTATTTCGTTTGCACAATATTTAAATTTTCTTTGTAGATATACACGCACACATTGTAAAAGAACACACTAAAAGTATATGTACACATATACAAATAAATGGAAATAGAACAGAGGGAGAAACACTTAACATGTACATTTTGTTGTCCAAAGTTGTTTTAAACTTTTTTTTATAGTTTGATGCAATAAACAAAAATTTTGTTCAGATTTAATGTACAGCGTATGAAAATAGTGAATTATACGAATCGAATTTCCCAAAGGACTTTAAAATATTCCCGGTTGTAGTTTTAAAGCGGAAGCCAAGATTAATATGTTTTTATATCAGATATCCTCACCAGTGTTTCAAGATGTTACAACGCAAAGTCAGCATTCAATATTCTTTGCAGCAATCTAGCATGTCAATTGGGGTGGCTTTTGCTTTTGGGGTACGTACCAGAGATCAGCAATGAGTATTCAAATAGATAAGAGATCTCTGGTACGTACGAGAGATCAGCAATGAATCCTTTTTTTGCTACTCATAAGAACTCATGAAATTCTGAGTATGAGTCAGTCAACGGTATTAAAACTCAACTACTCTGATTCATTCGTACTCATTACAACATTGATTTATAAGTATAGGTTGCAATGAGTATGAGTACAACGATGACATCAAACTCATAACATTCGAAATGTGGACGATTCATACGCCTACTCATTCAGATTCATAAATTTAGAAATATACTTATAATACTCATAAATGAATCGAGTGATTCGAATAATTCATCAAAATTTACAGTCTTAGTTGTTGTTGGATTTACAAAAAAAGAAGAAAGGAAAAGGCAAAGATAGCAAGCAAAGCAAACACACAACCTTCTAGCGAGTACTGTATGCAAATCATACTTATTTTGTGATTCTTGTAAATGTTGACTCATGGAGACATCGACATCATGCGTATTGTTAAGTATGAGTACGATGAGTACTTCAACCTTTGAATATGAGTAGTATGAGTATGATATTAAACTAAGTATGAATACGTATAAGTATCAGAAATTATGAGTATGATTCGAATCTACTCATCTTTTTGAATACTCATTGCTGATCTGTGGTACGTACATGAGACTGGAAAGTTGATTGGGCGTGAAGGAAGATGTAATAACTTCCTTGGTTTCCTCTGTCAACTGAAGGTGTTAAAACTCTTTTGAGCCTTGGTAGAGAATCGATTAAGCCTCTGATATGAGTCTTTGTGACTGCCGCACATTATGTGAGCACCTTGCAACATGTGGTTCCACCATGATCTGGATTGGGTCGTCACGAAGCATCTTTCCTCTCTATTCTTAGGAAACATAACGTCTAATCTTAACTGAACGATATAAAACAACTCTTTCCATGTTCTTCAACTCATTTTTATTTTTCTCTTCACCCATTCAAAATATGTGCACTTGTAGTTTAGTTCATTAACACAATTTTATTTCTCAGGTACCAGTTAAATACTTCGTCAATAACTTAGAAAAAAGTTAGCTGTTCGACAGACGGAAAACGGTTTTTGTATGAAAAATTTTAATCTATGGAAACATTAAACCGTACTGAAAGACCACCAAAATTTGTTACATTTTATTTTCATAGTTTCCAAAAAAAAAAAACAGGAAAGAAACGTAAATATTTCGTTTGTATTATTTGCACCATTATAAAGCGCATTCATTATTGGAAAACTCTCAATGCTCAATGCTTACCAATCGCAAAAATATTATTGTCGTCGTACATCGATTGGGTTTTCTTTATGCCCTGAGGTAATATGAGAAATGCAATAATAATCGTTTTGAAGTTCTCAAAGAAGCAATTGTTGTTGTTGTTCTTTTGCTATTATATAACTTTATCGTTTTCATGTTTCGCACAACAAAAAAAAAAAACAAAAAAAAGGAAAATGTTTGTGTATTTATTGCTACGCTGGTCACTTCCAAAATACGAAAAGTCGAATCCAAAAAAACTATATTGAAACAATGGCTTCAACTACAAAAGCAAAAAAAAAAAACAAAAACAACCAAAAACCCTTCAACTGTTGAAAAAGGATAAAATAAAATAAAATAAAATAAAATATAAATAAATTTATAATAAAATTTTCTCTGCAGTGAATCAAAGTTGAATTGTTGGCATAATAAAGTATTGTAGTTAAAGCAAAACAATCATATTTTATTGAGCGACATTGGAAGTAAAAAACTATTAAAATTGGTTCAAAAGAAGAAATAAAAACCACAAAAGACAATAAAAAATATATCAATAAAAAATAATAAACAATTTGGGAGAAACTCACTTACAAAATCTGGTATTAATTTATTTGTGAAATCCCACGTGCAACTGAAATTTAACTGCAAACGATAACGCCTGTTTTAAGAAATCGTTCTGATATCTAAATTCACTAAGAATATGATTTTCAACTGTATTAATATTGTTACGAAAATGGAAACATAGTTTAACATTAATATGATTAACAAAAGCTACACTAACAAATACAACGAACTTGTTACATGTAAACCAACAACATCGGTATGAAAGAAAAGGGGATATACAAAAAAGTACACAAACAACAATGAAGTCGCAATAGGTGTCTCTAGAAGGCAAAAACACGAACATTTTACTTTAAGAGCCTTTATCAGACTGTTTACGTGAGCATATAAAAATGCAAGACAAAGCAGACAACGAGCACTAAGAATACAGTCGGAAGATTGCCGTTGAACAGATCTTCATTGTAAGCAAAGAAGAATACCGAACAAGCAATTATTGTTGTATTCGTCAAGTTGTAAACGGTGGCACGCAAAGTAGTGCGAACAATAAAGAGTTTAATTGAAACTAAACACCAATTTATTTTTATTTTGTTTGCAATCAACGAACTCATATTTTAAACGTTTTTTAAATCAATCAATTTAAAGTTATACTTTCTTAAAGATATATTACATATATAATTGGCCATTACAACCCTTCAGTCAGGATTACGGCCTAGCTTCTCAACACCACTCATGTTGTGTGCGTTAATTTTATACATGAGTGGCGGGACCTACAGTTTAAAGTTGACTCCGAACGACAGATTTTTTTAAGAAGCTTTTCATGGCAATTTTTACTCTCAGAGTTTTTTTGCCAGAAATCTGTTGAGAGGAAGTCGCCGAAGAAATATTTTCATATTTTCGTTTTGATGTTTGACCTGGGATTCGAACTCGGGCCTTTCGTCTAATAAGCCAACACACTACCTACTAGATAGGGGTGCCAGACGTACTGTTTTTAACAGTACATGTACTGATTTTTTCAATTGTACTGTTTTATTCACAAGACCCAAATCAGTACGCAAATGTACTGTTTTTAACAATTTTTACTGTTTTTTATTTCTTAAATGCTTTTTTATGCAGCAATACCAAACATGTCTCTATTTTAATATAATAATAAATATACAAATAAAGTAAAATACTTGAACCAATACTAGCCATCAAAACGTGTGTTATTTCTCAAGATAGTTGTACAGCTGTTTTAAAACAATTTTTTTAACTTGAGACTTCTGAAATTTATTTGGGATTTGTCCACCACACAGGTACTGCATTATTGTCATCAATTAAGAAATTAGAACAGGACAATTGAATTATAATCGACTTTTACAAAATAGTTAAAATGCCTCGTGACAAATTTGAAGAACAAAAAATGAAAAATTTTATAGTTATATAGCTGAAACTGTATGCAGCAATTGTAATAACTCACAAGAGGTTTCTTTATTTAAAAAACGAACCTACGCAGTTCTATCATATGTAATTAAATATACTGAAGATCGATTTGATTTAAATAATAACAAATTTGGAAAACTATGTTTTTTAAACATAATTTCAAACATTTTATTTCAAGATTTTACTAAAGTTGTTAATTTGTTCTCAATTAAAAATATTGATATGGATCTCCTATTTGATGAGTTTATTAGTTTGAAAAGTTTTGCTAAAAACGTACAAACAGAAAAAACTGTTGACCAAAAATGGAAAGACATTTTAAACAGTGGTAGTTTTCCAAATTTTGAAAAAGTTTGCAATTTTATATTTTCAATACCCCATTCAAATTCCGTCCCTGAAAGGATTTTTAGTCTAATATTTTTATTTTGCGGAAAGGAGAGGAATAGACTATTGATTGAAAACCTGGAAAGTGAATTAATTATAAAAACAAACTATGAATACAATTGTTATGAATTTTACAGTTTTTTAGAAATGGAAGTTGGGAAGAATGGCATTTTAAAACATATTAAAAAAGTGATAAATATCTTTAAAAAGTAATATACAGAACTATTTTGTACTTTGAAAAAAAATCTAAAAAGCATTTTAATAGTATGTGCTTACATTTAAAAATATTTTAATATTTGTTTTAAAAAAAAACTATATAATTTACTATATAACCTCATATTTTAGTTGTTTTTTTAATTAACACCTCTGTTGATTAACAATTCTTAATCAATTCGCAAAAAAAAACAAAGTTACGCGCTATATACGCTGATGCGACTGCATAGGTTGATGGTTTTATTAAGACAAAATTATTTTTTACATTTGCTCACTTAAACAAGTTGAGATCTATGCTCTTACAATAAATTCTGTAATTTAACATAATCTATTATAGCAAAATAACGGAATACACTGAGCGAAACATCTAGCGTTTATTTTGTAAATTTAACTTCAATTATTTCAGTTAAAGAATATATGTACTGTATATTTTACAACCCCTAATTATTTTGAAATTAGGTATTATTTAATATATTTCATTATATATTAGTATTAACTATAGTTTTGGTGAAATACTTAAAATTTATAGAATAAAAAAATAGATTTTTTACAATAAAAATATTTAATATGAATTTAGACCAAACATCCTGGCCGCGTTGAATGCCTAACTTAGGCTTCAATTTTCTTTTGGTATCAATGCTAACTTATGAATTGCTCGCCTGAACAAACCCGATTTAGTCTGCACGTCAGCCACTCTTACATGTCCATCGGCACCAGTAATAACATTTTTTATACGACCCAGCATCCATTTTTGAGGAGGAAGGTTATCCTCGTGTACCAATACTAAATCGCCAACTTGGATATTGAGTTGAGGTGTTGACCATTTGACTTTTTGCTGCTGTCCAAGTATATAATCGCGCTGGAACATTCGCCAGAATTGTGCCTTTAAGTGGGAAATCAACTGATATCTTTTCAAGTAATTTACAACAGGGCTTTTTGCAATTTTTTCAGGGATGGTTTTGAGTGCTGACCCAATAAGCAGATGAGCCGGTGTAAGTGCCTCTCCGTCATTGGGATCCTCGGATAATGGCGCGATTGGTCGAGAGTTTAATATGGCCTCTATCTCAACAAGCACAGTTGATAGCTCTTCAAAGGTTAGATTTGCATTAGCGACAGTTCGTAACATTAAATTTTTTAAGGATTTAACTGCGGCCTCCCAGAGGCCACCAAAATGTGGAGCGCGAGGGGGAATAAACACAAATTCAGTACCACGTTCAGCAACGAAATTAAGCAGCTCTGTTTGATTATATTCATCGAAAAATTGTCGTTTTAGTTCTTGTAGTTCAGAGTTAGCTCCCACAAAATTAGTTGCATTGTCGCAATACAACTTTTCTGGTACGCCACGTCTACCAATAAACCTTTTAAAACAAGAAAGAAATGCATTAGATGATAAGTCTGAAACTGCTTCTATATGAACTGCTTTCGACGAAAAGCACACAAACACCGCTATGTATGTTTTGTATGGTGGTTTGCCACGTATGCGTAATGTAGTGTAGACGGGACCGCAAAAATCTACACCAGTTATAAAAAAGGGACGCATAGTTTTTAACCGATCGGCAGGCAAATTACCCATTATCTGCATTGCTAGTTTGGGTTTATATTTAAAGCAATGCGTACAGCTTCGCACAACTTTTCTAGCCAAGTTGCGAGCGTTAATGATCCATATTCGTTGTCTTAGCAAGCCAATTAGAATTTTTGCACCACAATGATAATTCGATAAATGTAAATGTTTTAGGTAAAGATATGCAAATCTTGTATTCGTTGGCAACAACAAAGGAAACTTCGCATCATATTGCATATCTGCATTTAGAAGTCGACCGCCAACTCGCAATAAACTTATTTTCCGATCATTCTGTACAAAGTCTTGAATAAATGGTGTTAACTTCTGATATTTTGAGCTCAACAATTCTGAATTTCTTATAAGTTTGATTTCAGCTACAAATTCATGTTCTTGTATTGTGGCAATAATTTTGAGAAACGACCATTCTAATTCTGCTGTTGTTAAGTATTTCGATTTGTTGTTGTTGTAAGGCGTGATGAACCTATACACATAAGCAATGGTTCTTAATATTTTTAAATACGATGAACACCGATTTATTAATTCAAGAATGCAGTGATTTGACGATTGTGAAACAGTGCAAACAACTTTTGATAATTTGAGTTCTGGCAAAACCGTTGCAGAACTTGTTTGAAAATGTGGATTTGTTGGCCAATTTTCTCTTGGCTGCTGTATAAAGCTTGGACCTTCAAACCAAAAGGACGATAGTAATTCAGCAATGGTACAACCTCTAGATACAAGATCTGCAGGGTTCAGCTTTGTTGGAACGTGACGCCATTCTGCTTTACCACTCCACTCTTGTATTTGTGACACACGATTACCAACGAAAACATTAAGAGAAGATCCATGCATTTTTAGCCAATGTAAAACAATCTCTGAGTCAGTCCAAAATATAATTTCAGATATGTAAGGTAACAAAAGTACTTCGATTTGGCTCCATAATTTTGCCAACAGATGAGCAGCGCACAATTCGAGCCGCGGTAGTGTTAGTGTCTTTGTAGGTGCAACCTTCGATTTGGCAGTTAGTAAACGCGAAACTATTTTTTTATTATTAACAGCAACGACATAAACGCAACAACCATATGCACGAATTGAGGCGTCTGAAAACCCGTGAATTGCTATTTTACACTTGTTTGATGTATGAACATAACGAGGAATAGAAATGGTTGAAACTTTTTCGAGATCTACTCTGAAACAACTCCACTGTGTATCTAAATTTTGGGGTATAGACTCATCCCAATCTATCTTTTTAATCCATAACTCCTGAAGTAATATTTTAAGTTTAGTGACTATAGGGCACACAAGTCCCAGCGGATCAAATAAGCGTGCAGTTGTCGATAAGATGTTTCGTTTTGTTGATTTGAGATTTACAAATTCTTTAGGCAATTGAAACTTTAATATATCATTATCTGGAAACCATTTAAGACCTAAAGTTTTTGTAGCTTCATCAAGGTTAAAATTCAAACATTTTTCATTTGACGCGTTTTGACTATAAAATTTGTGATTCGAAAACCATTTTGCTAGTTTAAAGCCAGCGGAATTTAAAATGTGTGTTGTCTCATTACGAATTATTTCTAATTGCTCTAAATCTTCAGCACCTGACAATAAATCGTCGACATAAAATTCTTGTTTAATGACTCTTGAGCCCTCAGGATATGTTTTCTTATATTTTTCTGCAAGTTCATGTAAGCATCTTATTGCCAAAAATGGTGCTGGTGATGTTCCATAGGTAACAGTATTTAATTGAAATATTTGTATAGGTAAATTTGTATTTTCCCTCCATAAAATAAGCTGATAATTTCTATCCTGTTCCTCAATTAAAACCTGGCGGTACATTTTAGTGATGTCCGCTGTAATAGCATACTTTTTTAAACGAAATTTTAGCAGAGTTGTGTACAAATCTGGTTGAATGGTAGGGCCAACTAATAATGTATCGTTCAACGACAATTGAGACGAAGTTTTCGCAGATGCGTCGAAAACAACTCTTAGCTTTGTAGTCACGCTATCAGGTCTTAAAACAACTTGGTGTGGAATAACATAGTGTAAGCTAAGCAGAGCTTTGTTATCAACTGGTGTCATGTGTTTTAAATGCAAATACTCTTTCATGAATTCTGTATACATTTGCTGTATTTCCGGATGTTTTGACAGCTTTTCCTCAAGAGATAAAAAACGACGTTTTGCGATATCAAACGAGGTGCCTAGCTGAGAAGGATCGGTTTTAAAAGGCAACCGTACTTGAAAACGACCTTCTGGTAACAATTTAACATTTTCTTTAAAATGACTTTCACAGGCTTGATGTTCTTTTGAAAATTCATGTTTGTTATTTGGTAAATCATCAACTTGCCAAAATTTTTTCAAATTACAATCAATACTGTGCAATACATCTTCTTCTTGAATTAAATGACAAGTTTTTTGCTTGTTTTGAATTGATGGAATAAATCGGCCGGAGACTACCCAACCAAGGAGAGTTTTTTGCAACAAAGGCATAGATTTACCTATTTTAATTTGGCCAACGCAAAGGAGATCGAAAAACACATCTGCACCTAGTAAAATATCAACTTTTTGTCGCTTATGAAACTGTGGATCGGCGAGAACGATATTGCTTGGTAACTTCCAATTTTGCGTAGCTATGTCGACATTTGGTTGAAAAGTTGAAATAGATTTCATGATATGAAAATCAGCAACGAACTCATGATTATTAATTCTTGACTTGACGACAGTAGAAATTTGTTGGTTTATGTCAGCACTTATTTCACCAATTCCAGTAATGTGAACAGCTGCAGAACAGCGTTTAATTTTTAATCTATTAGCGAATTCATCTGTTATAATATTTATTTGGGAGCCTGAGTCTAGCATTGCGCGAGCATTTTGTAAATTTCCAAATCTATCTCGTAGTTGTACTACAGCTGTAGCAAGCAAAACTACATCATTTTCAGAATTAGTTACCGTGGATGATGAGGTATTTAAAACAGCATTTTTTGACGTTGATGGCGATTCAATAGACGTATTTACTGTCTGATTTTGTTGTCTGTGCAATAACGTATGATGTGCACCTTTACAGATACGACAACGAGAGCTGTTGCAATGTGCAACTGAATGACCTTTTTTTAAACAATTTAAACAAAGTGCATTTGATTGTGCAAAATTAAATCTTTGAGTGACATCAAGTGACCCGAATGTTTTACAATTATAAATGTGATGGTCGGTTGCAAGACAGTGAATGCATTTCGATGTATTGGTTTCTTGTGAGCAGGCATGCGACGTCTTATGCATTGCCCTTTTATTATTCCAGCTTGTTTTGCTATTTAAAGAATTACCATCGTTTTTACTTGCATTATCTTCACTTACTTCTAACGTTTGACATCGTCTTATTAAAACCTTCGCGCAAGAGTCCCATGTAGGCAATGTTGTATAATCAAGCTGGTCGTTCCATTTATCCTTAGTAGCCGAATCAACTTTCGAAAGCACGATGTGAATCAATAAAGCATTTGTTATGTCTTTTTCATTACCAATTGACAGCAATGAATCGTAAACTGCAGAAACAGTATCTACTGCTTTACGAAGCAACGCGGCATTAGGTTTGTTTATTTTTTGAATATCAAAAATTTGTTCAATACTATCAAAGAAAATTAAGCATTTTTTGTCATATCGCTCTTCTAACCTTTGCAATGCTTTTGGATAGTTTTCTTCGGTGACTTGAAATGCCTTTACAGTACGCAGAGCATCTCCAGAAAGGCAAGAGAGTAAGTGGTTAAATTTTTCTATACGAGTTAGTGTTACGTCATCATGAACTAAATTGTTGAAAGAGGTAATGAAATTTTTGTATTCTGCATATTTACCATCGAATGTTGGTAATTTCAATTTTGGTAAACGATTTAATGAGCGTATTGAAAACGTATTATCGTGAATTGAATTGTCTCTATTTGCATGAGGACCAAGTAACAACATTATTTTTGATTTAGCACTGATGCAGAGCTCTTCTATTTCAGGACGACGGTCGTCTTGTGGACATAGTTTTTCTATTTCGGTTTGATAAGTCATGATTTGCTTGATATAAGAATTTAAAATATCGAGCCTACATTCCAGCTCAACAGCCGATCGTTCAGCACCGCCTATACTATTTTTAATACGAGTAATATTGCCCTTCGCGACACTTCTTTGCTGGCGCAATACGGCTACATTATCTAAAGCAGTAGTTTCAGTTGATTCAGAACCACCTGGCATTTTAAACTTTGTATATAGAAATTATTACTATCTACAACAGTCTATGTTGGTTTTATGTATATGTTTAGCAACAAAGTTGGCTTTTCAATATAATTTTATAAAATGTTTGACCTGATTTGTTTGACGGTCAACATTCACGTACGACCATGTATATCCTAGGCAACGACAAGTTCGAACAAAAATGTTTGGTCGTATGTATGAATGTTTTAATCAACAAAGTTAAAGATACATATGTTTATCCAAAATAATGTTTCTCAACATAGCAAATTGATAGCAGCACAAAGAGTAGGCGATTAATAAGCCAACAACAAAGCCTTTTTCAGTAGCAACAACAACAACAATAACGAAATAGCGGTTCTCTCTTGTGTACTTTTTAAATTTTTAGAATTTCGTGTACTTAGCAGTTTTTTTTTTTTTTTTATGAAAGTAATTATGTAGGTATGAAGAATTATTATATGTATGTATATATCAATTATATATTTGTTTGTATGTTAAATTGCGAGTGCAGTCGACTTGGCGTTTATTCGAAGCTATTGCTTTTCTTTTCTTATTTCGTTTTAATTTTGATGTTATAGAGAACTGGCAAATGTGCAGTTAAAAATTTATGCTATCGACTGCGCTTTCAATATGAACGTGTGTACAGTACCTTGATGTCTGTCCCTCTTTTACTTGTTTTCAATAAGATGAGAAATCCCTTGATGAATCCTCCAAAAGGAGAGCTCCTCGAGTAGTAGCGATAACCCAACAATGCTGGTCTGCGACTTCAACAACGATGACCATCAACCTTTCATACAGTGCAAATTTTAATATAAAATATACTTTTAACTTTGTCTCAGCAATCTATTTAATCTTTGTTAAGCGGTCCCTGCTCGG
The DNA here is from genome assembly GCA_930367235.1 of Sarcophaga rosellei. Taxonomy (NCBI): domain Eukaryota; kingdom Metazoa; phylum Arthropoda; class Insecta; order Diptera; family Sarcophagidae; genus Sarcophaga; species Sarcophaga rosellei. The sequence goes on along the minus strand of OV884021.1, from coordinate 47,118,937 downwards.
GCGCCAAAAATGTTGATTAACAATTCTTAATCAATTCGCAAAAAAAAACAAAGTTACGCGCTATATACGCTGATGCGACTGCATAGGTTGATGGTTTTATTAAGACAAAATTATTTTTTACATTTGCTCACTTAAACAAGTTGAGATCTATGCTCTTACAATAAATTCTGTAATTTAACATAATCTATTATAGCAAAATAACGGAATACACTGAGCGAAACATCTAGCGTTTATTTTGTAAATTTAACTTCAATTATTTCAGTTAAAGAATATATGTACTGTATATTTTACAACCCCTAATTATTTTGAAATTAGGTATTATTTAATATATTTCATTATATATTAGTATTAACTATAGTTTTGGTGAAATACTTAAAATTTATAGAATAAAAAAATAGATTTTTTACAATAAAAATATTTAATATGAATTTAGACCAAACAACCTCAAAATGTTATGAATTGAAGAAATTGTTATGTTTTTGTAAAAGCGTACTGTTTTTTCATTAATTGTACTGGTTTTTTGTCCTCAGTGTACTGTTTTTCCGAATTCCAAATCTGGCTACCCTACTACTAGACCACGGCGACTTCAAACCCATTACAAATCCATAATCCAACGAACTGGAATCAGAGAGAAATTAAATGTCTTTGACTTTTGAAAATAAAATTTATTAATTAAAATACAAGTCCAATATTAGAATTTTTGAAAAACTTGTTAATATGAGGGATATGATGGTATTGAGACAAGTTTTTGATTATACGTTTATCCAGGCAATTAGCATCACTTATTCCGAATCAATACAGGTTAAACATAACTCTGTAGAAGTTTTTAAATTATTATAATAAAAAATAAAAATTAAATAGAAATTTAAGTTTTAAATTGAAAAATCAGAATGGGATTAGCATTCAGAAATAGTAAAGTCTACTGGAATTTGGTTAAAAAAATTTTAAATTTTTGAATTAATTATCAATGAATTTATAATTATATATTATTCAATTAATAATTAATTAAAACAATTTAAAATTATTGAATTTTTTATTAAATTACTTTCGGTTACGTTATTGCACAAAAAGAGAATTAATAATTATGGAATACATTCTTCTAAACTTTTGTTTTTGGAATGGTTTTTAAGGCATGCGAAATTTTTTTAATCGAAACAGGACTAATGCACGTATTGTGTCAATTAATTTAAGAATTTTACGCATACTTTTATTCAAATCACATTATTTATTGGTAACTCCATACATACATAGTAAGTCTGCTCCAAATACAAACATAAGATCTTTCGTAAGGATAATTTCTTATCCTTAGGTTATTACCCTCTTTGATTCAGACAACGTTAATAAGTAGTTTTAGTATACATACATAGGTTTGACGTTTATAAAATATGAGTTTAGGGTTTCCTTTGAAAGTGTCAAACCGGCTTAAATTCAAATTTAACAAGTTTGAAATAATTTTAGTAGCTTTTAACCTTTCCCATAAGATTGTTTTGTTATTTAGAACATTTAGAGTAAAGTTCTTATATGAGGGTTATAATAAATGTAAATAAATAATAAAGGCAGATAAGTAAGTGATTATGTCAATTTGTTTTAAATCTTTTAACTTCGTTGTTTTTCGAGATATTACGGAGAAAACCTATTTTTAATCAGTGTCTTTCTTTTTCAAAATCTAGAACAACTGTTTATTAACTTCTTCAGATTCTTATGACGTATGAAAGGATTAATTAATAGAAACACCTCACGCTTCATTTTTGTCCTTCGTTCAATAAAACACCAGTACTAAATTTTTTATTGCACATCTGAATTTTGAATCTCGTCGGCCTTTCTGATAGTAAAATAATTGCCACGAAAAAGCTTCTGAAATCTGTCGTTCGGGATTCAAATTCACCAAATTCCTAGAAGTGTATAGCAAGAATTTCTGCCTAATAAAAGCTGTAGTGAATTGAAATCATTCTTGTAATGCTTAGATGAACTCACTCGAAAAGGCTTCAAAACCAACACTCCCTTGCGGTTTGCATCCATGTAAATATTAACTCTTTTTACTTCTACCAAAGATGACGTTTTTCCATTCATTATAACAGCTGTTAAGTAAAATAATCACGGTGGCCACACAAAGTTCGCAGGTATTCTCTCTCCATTCGAATACACACTTTTTATAAATTTCGAGTTTGCCGCTGTATTCTTGGATACTAAATCCAACGGTGGTAAGTTCAGCATTACCGCTGGAGTGGCTGTTGGCATAGTCCTCTTCTCCAAGTCAGTGTACCATATCATGATCCTGTATAATAGTATTAGCAGAACTACAACAGTATATTTCCAGTGTATAATCACTGGAGATAAACTCCATTTTCTGGCCTTCTTACTACTATCGCTATTTGTCGTCTCCACCATGTCTAGCTACATAGCTTGTTATCTAAACTGATGGTATTTAGTACTCCCAATATGTCTCACCTCGGCATCAATGAAGACAAATCTGCGTAAGCCCGGTATCCTATATTTTCGCGTAAAGAATATTAGTATCATATTGCCGTGATTCACAGTAGAGATCAGCAATGAATCGTTTTTTCGCAACTCATAAGTACTCATGCAATTTTGAGTTTGAGTGGATCGACAGTATTAAAATACAACTACTCTGATTATTTCATACTCACTACAACATTGATTTATAAGTACAGGTTGCAATGAGTATGAGTACATTGTTGACATCAAACTCATAACTTTCGAAATATGTTTGATTCATACGCCTACTCATTCAGATACATAAATTTAAAAAAATACTTATAATACTCATAAATTATTCTAGTGCTTCGAATCATTCATCAAAATTTACAGTCTTGGTTGTTGTTGCATTTACAAAGAAAGAAGAAAGATTCAAAGCAAACACACCTTCTAGTGAGTATTACAGTGTTCGTACGCGAATCATGCTTATTTTGTGATTCTTGTAAATGTTGAGTAAAGGAGACTCGAAATCAACAACATCATGCGTATTGTTAAGTATGAGTACGATGAGTACTTCAAACTTTGAATATGAGTAGTATGAGTATGATATTAAACTAAGTATGAATACATAGAGTATCAGAAATTGTGAGTATGATTCGAATATACTCATCTTTTTGAATACTCATTGCTGATCTCTGATTCACAGCAAGCCATCTCTTATCGACCATTCGATCAGATGTGTAGAATATTAAGTATAACAGGAAAAAATGTCTCTCGTCGCGATAAAAACATCCTCTGCATATGCAACAACCACACAAGCTGTTAGTTTCAGACAGAGGATTCATAATAATGCTGTTTTGACCCTCAATTACTTACACCCTGAACATTGCATTCAGAGTAGTATAAAAACCCTTCGACATTCTCCGTTGAATATTCATCTAAAGAGAACGACCTTTTAATCATGGAACCTTAGGCATCGGCAAGGCTCCGTTAAAATACAACCTGTATATCAACCGGTCCAGTAAGCTAGGGTTGCGTGATAACTCGGTTTTGGAGAGGATAACCTTTGGTTGTAAAGGCGTTTAAGTCCAACGTCTACAAAACGATAACAGTTGTATTTTGGGGAAACGGATTAAAACTGTTGATTAGCATTATTTTGCGTGGCTCTTATGTCTGCACTTTTTCTATGTAGTACGGTATACAATATATTCCATTTCTTTTTTAGATTATATTCCTCTGATTTATTTGCTTAGAGCAAAATTAACAAATCAAAATAAAATGAATTAACATGACAAATATTCTATGATTCTATCGCATTTATTTTCTATGAAATTGTAGTTGTTATAAATCAATTTAATTTGATTTTGATTTTAGTTTGCGTGAGTTGACACGGACGAACGGACATTGTATAAATAAATAAATAAATAAAATAAATTTCAATTCTTATGGATGGATTGATTTGTAATGACTGCAAGCAAAATTAAAAAATCATGCAAATTAAACTTCAATCTCACGAAACTAAAAAACATTCAACGAGAAAAACAAAAAGATAAAATAGTTGCCATTTATGCATCTGAATACGTCAGGTTGTTCAACCCTTTGTTGTAAGCCGAACAATTGTAATTGTTGTTGAGCGTTGTGCATAATTAAAAATATTGCGCATACATTTGGGAAGATTTGTATGAATCTTTAAATTTTATGATTTTCATTTTTTAATGCCTTTAGTTTTCATTCCAATTTCTTTGTATGAGTCAGAAGAAAGAGAATAAAGAGAAGAGAGAGATAAAAAATGAATGGATAAAATTCGATTAATAAAGTTTAACCACTGAGTACAAAAGATATGGTTCGTAGGTTTAAATGGAAAATTATATGATGTTGCAGTTGCAAGCTACAAGCTGTTGCAATTTGTTTACTTCTATCCTCAGCTGACTCTCGTACATTGATATGACTGACCCATTATTTTTCTTGAATACATAAAGACACAGTTCTGATCGAAAAAAAAAAATAAATAAATAAGTAAATAAAATCCTTAAAAAAGTTTATTTTATATTTTTAAACTTTTTTTTGTTTGTTTATTGTTCCTATAATATCTGAAATACATTGCTGCATGGATGAGCATACAATTGTTCATCACTACTGTACAGCCACTGGTTCTCTTGTTATAATCCCAATAGCAGTTCTTCTGTTCATGTTCGTTTTTGTCTATGAACTCAAGTTGCTTTGCAGTGGAAGGATTTCGCCAATTTTTTATTCCTTATTGTTTACTGCAATTTTTTTCTTCGATTTTCCTTTATGTATAATTGTCGTTGACATTGTTAATAACAATGTTTTTTTCTTCTTTATTTTGTCTCCTGTGTTACGGAAATGGAAGCATGAAATTTGTGTTAAAACAGCAAAAAGAAGAAGAAGAAGAAGAAGACAATGCCATTGGCGGAAGTTTATTTAATCGATGACATAAATTCATAAAATCAACGTATAACTCAACTTGAGTTGTTTCTTTTTTATTTTCAGATTTTAGTACTTTTGTGTATGGAAAATGTATATTCGAGCATTTAAAATGTTCTTGCTTGCTGATAAAATTTTTGTTTTTTTTTTGTACACAACACAAATTCATGGAGACTTTTAAATCACAGGAGTTAAAGTTAATTGGAATATACTTGCACCAATGATGTCATTGGGTTTTATATTGAAGCTGTAATAGCCATTAAATATCTATATAGATTATAGGTAAAGTTTTTTTTTAGCTTAAAAATTAATAAAATGAAGAATTATGAAAAATTTGCCATTCAACTTTTGTGGCATAAAATTTTCTTAATTGAAGTCTTTTAAATTTGTCTGAGCAAGATATTCGAGTAATTTTCAAAATCTCTGTCTTTGAAAAGTTGAATTAACTTTTTTAATAAAATTTCCAATCCAACCGCCTGCTAACAATTTTCACAATACTGCTTAAAAAATTTGATGTTTTTATTCCCATATGGTTTTATTCCATAATACTATGCTCAAGCATGAATTTTAATATTCGTTATATTGACAAAATTATTTTAAGTGTTCAGGCATACGCAAATCAGCTTATTCAATAAACATTTGACAGCTGGAAAACAAAAATATTTTTCTTTCTTGAATATAACATTATTACACCGCTATTTGCCTTTACGACTTCTATTAAAAAAATATATCGAATATATTTTTGAAGATTTACTTCTATCTTGTATTTTTTTTTTACTGAGGAATGCATGAAATCTGCATTAACTACTGCGAGAAGTTATTTGCCCTAAGTACAGGTTCTGTATTGATTTGCATATTTTGTGATAAAAAAAACACTGTTTTGGACATTTTTGGCATTACCTGGTATGATTCGGTATATTCAGTTATATTGCTTATTTTCTGGCAGATGGATACTCACTCTACTCCAAGCGAGTATTACAGTAAAAATTTCTTGCGAAATTTTGTTAATTAAAATTCTTATTCCATTGTTTTGTTATAGTCTTTATTTCAAATCATTAGAAATTGTAAATAATATATAGTAGAAAGATAATGGAATAGGAATAGAAATATAAGAAGTATCGGTAGATTTAATGTTAATATAAATAAACTCGAAGTCGTGGTGGTCTAGTAGGTAGTGTGTTGGCTTATTAGACGAAAGGCCCGAGTTCGAATCCCAGGTCAGACATCAAAATGAAATATGAAAAAATATTTCTTCTCTCAGCAGATTTCTGGCAAAACCTCTGAGAGTAAAAATTGCCATGAAAAAGCTTCTCAAAAAATCTGTCGTTCGGAGTGGACTTTAAACTGTAGATTCCGCCACTCATGTATAAAATTAACGTACACAACATGAGTGGTGTTGAGAAGCTAGGCCGTAATCCTGACTGAAGGGTTGTAATGGCCAATTATGTATGTATGTATGTGTATAAATAAACTTACCTTCCACCTCACTCGCCATTTTTATTTGATGTTGTTAATATTTGTTCGCATGAGTTAACTTATGCCGATATATACACCAAGTTTGACTAGTCAACTGTGACCAATTTTCTATTCAACTGTGATTTAAGAACAGCAGTAGAGTGAACAGGTTAGATATATGTATGTTTCTAGTCGAAAGAAAGAGAAACAAAATCACACGTACACGAATGTTTATATCAAGCTTTTCACACTGTGATGTGCTTACACATCATACATGACGGTCAAATGACTAGTCCTAGAGCTCTAGAAATGTTCTGCCAATAAACATTTTTCTAGTACTGCTCAATACTGGAAAGAATCTGAAATAAAATGAATGACTTGAACTGAATGTTTATAATATACCTCCAGAATTTAATATATACCCATGCCCATGCCTGCGACATGGGTAATTTTGTTGCTTAATGGCATCAAATCTTCTTTGGTGCAACCATTGACTATATCAATGGTGTCCATTTACTTCACTAAAGATATAATGTACAACAAAAAAGACAGCGCTGGGTGTGCGACGTACGAATATGCAGTAACTGCGAGGTCTGTTATCGTAAAATATACCTCAAACTGACCAGCCATCCATTTACAAAAGTCTGGGTGACTACCATTAGCACTTACCTGATAGCGCGATTAAGCGCGAAGGGCTAATTTTAGACGTAATGAAGTCAGCAAAAATTATTCCAATGTATGCATTTACATTATCTAGAAATTATGTCTGGACTTTGGATAAAACCTTTCTTTATGGAAAGAGAACATTTCTATTTCTAATTAAAAATTTTGTTTTATTTCTTTTTTTTTAGTGTTCCTTATTATTGTATGATATGTGTACTTGTATTTCTATACATATCCTATAAGTTACCGTATTTTGAAATACAAGCATTTCTTATGATAATTTGTTTATATACATAATATATACGTTTGTTTGTTTCTTTTTCATATGTCCAGATATGCACTTTTATTGAGTCAATATTCGGTTTATTGGGTACAATATTTTAAGTGTTCAGGCATAACAATATACGCAATTCAGCTGCTTAATTAATATTAATTTGACAGCTGGTAAACACAACAGCTGATTGTTTCAACAACACTGTTTTTATTTTGTTTTTTTGTTTGTCGTTGTTGACGTTTGAGTTGTCAAATATCAATAGAAAGTGTTCGGATAATTGTGATATGCGCACTGAACATACTTATGACAGTGCCGCATTTTAAATTTTACTCAATATTATAATAATTTGCGTATTTATTCCGCACTAATTAATTTATCTGAAATATTGAGCTCAATAATGGAGTTTATTGCGATTTACGCAATAAAAGTGCATATCTGAACATCGTATAAGACTGCAGTATTAGTAGTTATCGATGTTATTGGCGTTTAAAAATATTGGCTCTCTTGTGAGTCATATAGTTTCAGAGCTTCCATCACTTTATTGAGTTTTCTCTCCAGACGACTTTCATCGATGGGAAATGATTTTTTCAGCACTGCCATGGCACGCTCAACTATTTTCTCTAAAATTCCGGAGGAAATTTTCGGTATAAATGAATAATAGCACTCCAGTAGGCGATTAGACGATATATTCTCCTCCTCACTATGATGTGCTTCATCTAGAATGGTGATCAAAGTTTCGTTTTCATTTACTTTTTCCGAAATCTGTAGGCGGTTTTTGTTTGGCTTGATTTTGCTGTGTGATATTAAAATACGATACTTATCATTGGGCCGAATAGAAATCTTACTGTCTGTGGTGTAGACAAATAATTTCTGGAGTACGTAACGTGCAAATTGTATAGGATTACATCTAGCAGAGTGCAGAGAATAGTCCTTGTTTTTGAAAACGCTTTTCTCATAGCGCGATAAGAGTTTTATGCAACAAGTCAGTTCATGTAGTTCCGCTTGAATTTTTATTGCCTGGGTATCGCTAACAGCCAAGCCATTGAGTAAATTGAAAAGTATAATCGTCATAAAGAAAACAAAGACGAGGAATAGCAAATAATTGGAGTCCAATTGTATGCTGCTCGCATCGAATTCACCAGTAAACATGACTATTGTCTTGATAAAGGATGACAAAGGATTTGAAAATCTTTGAAAGGCTTCTTCACTATATTCTGCTTCAGTGCCTGTTAGTTTTTCTCCTTTGATGTAAAAACACAGAGTAAAAGTGACAATGAATATGGAATACAGCATGAAAATCTTTAGAAAACTTTTACAAACCGCCTTCAACATTAGCATATGCGTGGACATAGAAGAAACGGGCAGTGCACCCACCAGTAAAAGCAATTCATAAGCCAAGAGTAAAATGCAAGTCACGCTTATATTGCGATGCCAATTAACTGGAATTTTGAATATGTCAGCGCAACAGGTGGCAAGTGCACATACAATTAACAGTATTTCCACATAATTGGTAATTTTTTGCAAATAATTCAAGGGCGATAAGATAAATTGCAACAACTCCCGAATCATTAAATAACAAATACCCACGCAAGAGCAGTAGAGGGCTACTTCCTTGATCGCTTTGATCGCTTGATCACTTTCTATTGCACGCAAATACTAAAAGTGACCACTGATAATGCAAAAACCAAAAACACACAAAAAAGTTGATGTAGAAAACCAGTGAGAGTTTTTGCCACTTGAGGTGTAAAATACTGGTTATAACCGGATGTTGTATAAGATTACGAAGTTCCTTGGACTTGGACATAAACTCAAAGGATGTCAAAACCTCATTCAATTGTTTCTTACTACTTTGAGTAGAGTGCGTGAAATTCTTAAAATCAATTACGATTTCGTAGTCTTTTTCATCATATTTGTCGCCAGTCGAAGAGATACAATCGTCTAAGTGCGCCTCTAGTAATTGAGGACTGATGCCATTCAAGGGCAACTCGTGATGACAATTTATGATGCAAACCGCTGCTCCCCGTTTTAGAAGCTCATGAACAGCTCGATTATTACGTACTTTGTCAGCATAATGTAAGGCAGTAGAATTACAAGAATCCACGGCATTTTATCCGAGTCTAATAATACATAGAAACAATTCCACATCTTATCAAATTTGCTGTATTCCTGACTCAATTTGTTCACAATAAAAAACAAAATATTATCGTCTGTATAAAAATCCGGTATTTTTAATATCCTCTGCAAGGCATAAGCATTGCCATAAATACATGCGATTTCTAATAAGGAACTGCATCTTTTAATGCCACTATTATTATCAGTGTAGTTAAATTTCTTATTATAATCCACACCCTTTGTGAATAGTACATCGAATGCTTCATGGCTTTCTAATACTACAGATTCCCTTAACAGTTCTAAGTTGCCTTTTTCCGTAATATAACACGTTTCATCATTGTACTTTTGTACAAACATATCAATTTTATGTTCCTTTACGTGATTCAAAAGAGTATAGAATGTTATCTTAGTACTCTGGTATTTAGCAGGCAATCTTATCGACCGATATTCCTCTTCTAATATACGCCTTAATTTTCCCTCCTCAAAACTATCGATATTAATATTAGGTACTTTAAGGAATTCTTCCAGCAATTCGGATTTTTGATCATGATGTAGGTTCAGATTCTCAACAACATCACACAGAGGCAACATTTCTATGTGATCCAATTTATTGATCCAGACTTCATACATATTCCAAAATAGTTTTCACACACTGAAAGATATCATCAAAATTGTCGGTGGTAATATGCTTATCCAAAGAACGCAATGGTGTAAAGGATTCATACACATGATTCACACGTCCGCCAGGCGAACTTAATAGGGTTTTTATAATTATTGGATCACGCGAATCAGTTGCAAAATTAATGGCAGCCTTGTTGTAGAAGTTATTAATCTGTAAAGGGAGAAATGTACACATATTGTAATAAAACCAAACTATTTCACATACTTTTATACTGTTTAGAGGTTTTAGACGACGACATCTTCAATGTGCTGATAGGGTTGCAATAAACAAAAATTAAAACCTCATATTTAATGCAGAAATAAAATATAATTTTGATATTTCATGCCGACGATATTGGTGCAATCAGTGTTCGAAAAAATACTGTACACTAACCATTGTGTACGTCACTGATAAAATACTTTTAACTTTCATTTAACTCTTTGTGAGATCGTACGTACATATACAAGTTAAGATACTACATATTTTCTATTTCTTAATTTTTTGTATTTAACTTTTATAGTTTTAAGGATTAGGTTTAAATTAATATTATATTAAGCCTACAGTAGGTAGTTGTTAAATAATTTATAATAATAATAATTGTAATAATAATGATAATTATCATGATCATGATAATGATTAATGATAATTAAGTTAGATTAAGATTAACATTTTTTCCCAATGATCATTTATTTACTACCGTTAAAAAGTTCTTTACATTTTTTTAATTTTAATCACAAAGTAAGAAAATAATATAAATAATACCAACAACTGATTTCAAAGTCATTTAAAGTCATTCCACTGATGACTTTTAATTGATCTTTACATTTATGTTGTTGGTATCCTTTGACATTGAATTACTATTTTTAGATTTTGTTTTTCAAATTCTTTCTTTTTGTGTTTTTGTAAATTACTGTTTAAAAATTCTGCTACAGCAAATAATTGATCAGGGTTGAAGGAGTAATTAGAATTAAGATATTGTTCAGTAATAAAATTGACTTCAACAAAAGCAGAACATAGTTCGCAAATTAATTAAATAAAAGATTAAAATAAGAATAAAATAAATGATGTAAAAATTAAAATATTAAGAAATTAAATTTAAGTGTTAAATAAATAAAGAATAAGTAAAGAAAAGTAAACAAGTAATGTAAAAATTAAAATAATAAATAAAGAGAAAAATATATTAAAAACAAATTGTGAAAAAATAATAAAATAACTCACACATTACGTACACAACATGTACACAACAGATGAACGCATAACGTACTGAACAGAATTTCCAAATACTATTTCTTACTGTTTGTGTACAAAGTACACTAAAAAGATCAGTACACAACGAAAAAAATTGGGTTTTAGTGAACTTTTTTGAGTACACTAACATTTTTAGTGTACGCGAGAGTATATGTAATACAGTAATACTCTTGCACAAAGTCCCGATATGACTTCAAGAGAGTATTTAGGAAATCATTTGAAAGAACGTGTACGTAATCGCTAAACCTAAAACAAAAGTCAACCGAAAAACTAAATCATAGTGCCACCAGAAAACACTAAACAAAACTTATACATTCAATTCCAAATGGGTTAAATGAAGTGCTTGACCTTAAGAGATATTCTTCATATTATAAACAAAAGCTACAAAAACAAAAACAATGGACTTATTTACATGACCAACAAATAAACAAAAATATTGCAACAACATCAGTATAAAAAATAAGAAAGTAAACAAACAGGCAATAACAACACTGCAAGGACAAACGTAAACAAAATACTCAAACAATAATAACGTAATTTATAGAGATTTCGCGAAGGCGAAGACATTCTCCTTCAAGAGCATTCATCACACTGTTTACCCTGCGATATAAAAAGCAAGACAAAGCATGTCAGTCAGTCTTGTCACAAGACTCTTGTGTGAAGACGCGTTGCGCGTGAAGAGAATAATCGTGAGTTGAAGATCTTCGTTATAAAGATTTGTCGAACAATTGTTATTGTTTACGCAAAATAGTGAAAAGAAGAATAGCCAATAAAACAAAGGTTGTTGTTTACATCAAGCTGTGAACAGTGGCATACAGAATTGTGCGAACAATAAAGGATTTAATTGAAACTAAACAAAAATTTATTTTTATTTTGTTTGCAATTAACGAACTCTTATTCTAAACGTTTTTAACGTAACAATATTAAAGAAAGCAGAATTGTAAAAACTCGTTCACGGCTTTTGTGCCACTATAATTCATCAGCTCACTAATGTTGTCCTACGACTACCTGATTTTAAAGTGGAAGTTTCAGGAACTGATAAAATTTATTTTAATTTATAAGAAACGGACTCGATGAAAAAAATTCTGCACTTTTTTACAGATTATGTTACTCCCTCTCGGCATATTACTACCGGCGAGATATAGGGTAGCATTTGGGTGTCGCGTTCGAACAAGTCACATAGCATTACTATCACAATGGAAAACATATTTCTCCGCTCGGATAAATAATCAAATTGTCCCTCAACATTCGCATTAAAAATTTATAAAAAATTAGGTATTCAGTATTGATGCCAAAATCTTTAGAATTTACAGGCTTATTAGCAGAAACTGCATTCACAACAATATGATGTTATGCTCATGCAATTATGATCAATTGTTTTTGCTTCCCATATTGAAAAAATTCAGAGATGAAGTAGCAATGATCAAATAGACATAAGAAATTAAACATAAATACGTTATTTAGATTTAAAATTTGAATATTTAAAGCAATTTTAAAATTATTTAGAAATCTAGTAAATAATTACAAAAAAAAAATATTTGGAACACAAATTATTTCAACGAACTTCTAATCCTTCATAATCAGCACATCTTAAACGATTCAAATTTTTATTCAAAAACCTGAAAAAATCCTTGTTTCTTGGGCTAACAGTGATGTTAATTCGAAGAGAAATGAACAATGTACTGGAAAATTTAGCCAAAATTGTTGCTGTTGTTAACCCTATCGCTTAAGCTAAGAGCAGACCATATTGATAGATAGATTGATAGATGCTGAAATATAGCTGAACAATCTTTTCAATTGGCTGGAAAACTCAAATTCGCTTAGTGAAAAATGCTACACAGCTACAGTTGAATTTTCTAAACATATTCTGTGTCACTCACATGATTTGGATCACAGCCGGCCTTAAGGCATTCGTGTACAAAGTCAGCTGCGCCCGGGGATTGTAATGCATGCTCGTATATACTCAAGTGTTTATCATCAATAGCCAAAGGATTTCCACCAATTCTTAAAGCATTCTGAAACTCCAAAATATTACGATTTGCCCAAGCAGTAGCCAACATCATCTATTGAATAGATTGATCATTTGATCTCAAATGTTATCCTTTGTAGAATAAATTTGATCATACTTACTTTAGGGTCAGCATAATCACTTGTATGTCTATTCATATTTTTTTTTTCTTTTAAATTCTAAAATCTAAAAAGAAAACGATGAAATTATATGTTGTTTCGACGAGTATTCAACTTGGAATGAAATGTAAATAATATATTTATGATCGGTAGTACCTTAAGCATCTGCGATCTTTAATAGAAATCTAAAATAATTTGCGGTTTGATATGAAATTATAACGTGTTGTTTAGTTTATGACTTCATTGTGGATTAGAATGGTAATTAAAGTGGTTAATTTCTATTAAAAATAAATTATAAGTTTAAATTCATAGAGTTGCAGTAGCCACAACTTATATAATTTGCTATAATTTGTTGTGTGAGACGTTTAACTTGAGCCATCGCACATATGTATACATAATATCAGCGTGTTTGTATATTCAGACCTATCACTACGTAAGTATGCTGACTGGTCGCGAAGTCTACATTGTTACATTAAAACATTATTAAAATAATAAAAAAAAACCAAAATAGTTACTTTTTTTTGGAAAAAAACAATCATTTGATTTCTATTGTTCCAACCCTGATTATATGAAGTGAAAGTAATTTGGCGTAATAAAACAAATAATATTGAATGGAGAAATAATATTGTTACGTTTTTACCTTTTTGAAAACTCATCTTTTTATATGCTCACGTAAACAGTCTGATGTTCACATTGCTTGTTGTTACGTTCTCGCTTACTTGTCTTCATTCATACTGATGTTGTTGGTTTACTTGTAACAAGTTCGTTGTATTTGTTAGTGTAGCTTTTGTTAATCATGTTAATGTTTTATGATCTCACCTCGTACTTGAGCTTAGCTAAAGCTAAAGCATGTTTACTCACATAATCTGGATCACCGTCGGATTTAAATTTTTAATTTTTTTTGAATAGAATTGCTTGTACTTACTTGAAGATCGGCTGAATCAAAAGTTATTCTTTTTAAAATGAATTTCACATGTTCAAATTAAAAAAAGATTTAAAAAAATGTATACAACTCTTCTACAAAAGAGAAGAGTATTTGACTTAAAATGAAAATAATATTTTAAAATCGCTGAAAAATTGCCTTCAGTTAAAACGCATTTGTGGTCTATAATGGGAATTTAAAATCCCATTATAGTTTGTGGTTTACAAATTCTAAGAAATCTTTAATTAAAAATTAAATTATACTGATACTGTTTAATTTCGAATGCTTTGGCTTCTATACTAAAATGGTGGTTAAAGTGGTAAACTTTTATTAAAAAATATTAAAAAATAAACGATTTAAAAATGTTTGTAAAATTCACAAGGTATAGCGGTTATCTTTAGTCATTGAGTACAACTCATTTAGCTTTTAAGCAGGTTAGTACAAACCAAACAATAAAACACCAAAATTTGAAGAGTAAAGTTTTGAAATTGGAAATTATTTCTGTATCAGTTCAGATGGCTATTGACGAAATAAGCTAATACATATGGGTTCCAACAAATTTGATATTTTCATAACTGCTGGCAACAATGATCAACATTCAAGAATTATGGCAAGAAGGATTCAACATTCACAATAATTTCTCTTTCGATGAAGTAGTTTGCTTTTTACTCGTCTATTTAGTTAACACCTAAAGACTGTTCGGAATTACTAGCCATTAGAAATATATTGCGTAAAGTAATTTATCCACCAGAGACCGGCAATAAGTATTCAAAAATATAAGTAGATTCGAATCATACTAATAATTTACTTATACGCATTTATACTTATTTTAATATCATATGTACTCATACTACTCACATTCAAAGTTTGAAGTACTCATCGTACTCATACTTAATAATACGCATGATGTCTTTTATTTCGACTCTCCTTTACTCAACATTTACAAGAATCACAAAATAAGTATGATTCGCGTACGAACACTACAATACTCACTAGAAGGCTGTGTGTTTGCTTTGCTTGCTGTCTTTGTCCTTTTCTTCTTCTTTTCTAATTGCAACAGCAACTAAGACTATACATTTTGAAATTTATAGAAATTTTGATCACTCGAATCATTCATGAGTATTATAAGTATTTTTCTAAATTTATGAATCTGAATGAGTAGGCATATGAATCAAACATATTTCGAATGTTATGAGTTTGATGTCGACGTTGTTCTCATACTCATTGCAACCCGTACTTATAAATCAATGTTGTAGTGAATACGAATGAATCAGAGTAAGTAAGAGTAAGTAGCGAAAAAAACGATTCATTGCTGATCTCTGATATGTACATACATACAGCTATTATCTGTATTGAACTCTTATTTTACTATAATGCTTGGATCTCACCATGTATGAAAAAGTAGGCGATAGTTTAAAAATGTAAGATCTTAAATGCTTCAACCTTAGTTCACTATCCGTGTAATTTTAAAACCTTTACTCTGGAGGTTATTAATATTCACGCAGTGCATTGTATTGGGATACCGGAAAAATTGGTGCTCAGACAGTTTCCAGAAAATTTATAAGTTCGTTCAGTCAGTCGACTTCTTTGGAGGTAGCCAAAGCTACCGTTTTTGAGAACAGCATACTCATTGAGAACAGCATACTCGTACTCTTCATTTCGTAGGACCATTTTGAATTGCTCATATTCTCTCATAAGCAGTAAATACGTTTTTTAACCTAACACAATATTAAAATGTTATCGATAGCATTATCTTTCGCACAATTACTGCCGAGTTTCGTGAAAACTTTGACCAGTTTTACTTATGTGACTTCAATTGAATTTTTGTGAGACAAAATATTGCTTTTTTATTAAGACGAATTTTTCTTAGCCATACTCTTCTCAATAGCACAAGATCTTTAGATTTTTAGAAAGTATTTGTCAAAAAATAGATTTTTAACCAAATTTCACCTGCCGCATAGCGTTTAGTAGAATATAGTGCATCCCATATTTATAAGGTCTTCTCCTATTTTTTTAGATTTCATTCATTTCATCAATATCTCAAATAACAAAACCAGCAAAAAATTTATTAAAACTAGCAAAACAATAGATAACGGACCTGCGCAATGAGCTATCATTATTTCTTTGTTTCATGCTACACAACATCCATAACGTTGGACGTTGATTTGTGGACTTGTTGCATGAAGCAAAGAAATGGAAATAGGACGTTACACAAATCCGCTGTCTTTGGTCTCCCTTGTGTTGTTTTGCCTTTGACGTCACACTGGTACGATAACATAAACACAATCAAACAAACATGTTTATTCTATATGCGGCAAATAAGTTTTCATTAAAATTTTATGTAAACATTTTAAATTTTTTTAATAAAAATTATACAAATTGTTTTTATTTATTTACTATACCTGGACATTGAAGGACTCCCGAATAACTTTCAGTAAATCTTTTGTATTTGTTCGCAGCTTTCCCAAGTGTTTTCGATGTGAATGATGTGAGGTTAATTGGTCTAAATGATTTAGAGGTTGTATTATCCTTTTTCCTACCTCTGGAATAAAAATCACTTTTACTCTTCTTTGTAAATGGTTTGCTGATGGAGCCAGTTATCTTCTTGGGTGAATTTCCCAGGCGGCTATCAGGGCTCTAAGTTCCAAAGTGATGAACTCCAAGACGCTGTACGACTGTCGCAGATATCTCGACGGGATAGCGGAACGATATGATATCCATATGATATGGGTACCGGGGCACAGTGGTATTCCGGGTAATCGCAAAGCTGATGAACTTACCAGGCGGGGCACGACCATCGAACTCTCCTATGAGTTCTCGATTCTGGACATCCCTATGAGGACCTGCTGCCTCATAATTGATGCTGAACATAATTGAAAAAAAAACGGACACGGGTAGAACGGCTCGTAAAATCTGGCCAAGGCTGGATGAGGGGCGCACAATAAGTCTGCTTAAACTCCAAAGGCGCTCTGTGTGGTTATTACGTAGCATTGGACACCTTGCAAACAACTTTTTGCAGAAACTGCAGGGATGAGGAAGAGGACACATGCCCGGCTCTTTGCCAAAGGAGAAAGAAGTTTTTGGGTGCTTACTACATGGATGACCTGGAGGAACTGTTCGGGATTGACCTTGGCAGCTTAAATCGCTTCATCAGGAGCTCCGAGTGGTTCCGAGACTAGGAGATAGTGGATAACTGTGGGAACACAATGGGCCCAATACGGCCTAAGTGTGTCCTTCCAATTTTCTTGGATGGGCAGCCACCTCTACCTACCTTTTTTGTCCGTTTTTGCCGCTTTATGTTTGATTACAGAGCACCTTGGGCCTGTGAGTTCGTTTGCGGACTGTGGCCGCAAGGTAATTTTTTCAGTTTAATTCCTTATATTTGTCTTCTTTATATTTTTATTTTAATTTTCATATGGGACTGCGTTATCGACCATGTCATAGTAAGTGTTTCAATGCCCTGATCCGTGGGCTATTATTATATAGAGGCCTGCAGCTTTATTGGTTTCGTAGTTATTGCTTCCTAACTGTCTTTCGGTTATGGCAGACTCTGCTAGGTTGTAATAACCATTCGTCAGTATAGCCAAGGGAATCCTTGTAGCCTAAGTTTTCACTTCCTTAAATTAAATTAAAAATTTCTACCTTTTACCCTTTATCTGAAAATAGGGTCAACACACAACAAAAGCATAAGGCCTAAAATTTTGTGCCGTTCAACTTAATATCTGTTATACATTTAACGACCGTTTCGGCCATTTGTGGCACATAATTAAAATTAGAAAATAAAAAAACTTTTTATTCGAAGTTTCTTCGGCTTTCTTTCTCATATTAAATATTTTTTTGGTTCCTTTTTTTCTCCTCACTTATATCCCAAATATTCTTTGTAAGAATGAAAAAGAAACACCATTTTGGCCAATTTTATATTAAAGTTCAGGTGTTTGCAGTACTTTTAAGCCTATTTTTGTTATTCTGTTGTGTTTCGATTTTTATCTTGATGGGGTTTAATATCGTTGAAACCACTTTATTTTCTATTTCACGATATTGCGGCCGTATTGTTTTTCACTTGTAAAACTGTTAACCTCTGTCAACTTACGGTTCGTTGAATGTTTTTAAATTTGCACTTGGCACTTTTTCTATACCCATACACACATGGGTTTACATGTGCTAGATTAAGCTAAATAACTACATGTTCACCACTACTTCCAAAGAAGCCAATAAATAAAGGTTGGATATTATTGTTGTCTGTTGCTTATTAACTTTTAATGTTGGAGGATAGTAGGTAGTTATATTATTTTATAACTTTTATAGATAGAAGACATTGTAAATCTTATTAAATATTGTTACGTTTTTACCTTTTTAAAAACGTTTAAAATATGAGTTCGTTAATTGCAAAAAAAAAAATAATAATAAAAGTAAATTTGTGTTTAGTTTCAATTAAATTATTTATTGCTCGTACTATTTTTGTGTGTCACTGTTTATAACTTGACGTATACAACAATAATTGCTTGTTCGCTATTCTTTGTTGCTTAGAGCGTAGATCCTTACAACGGAGATCTTCAAACCACGACTGTTCTCTACACACACGGAAACAGTGTGATGAATGTTCTTGAAGTCGAATGTTCGTGGATTCACCTTCTCGAGATCTCTATAGTTTTTTTATTGTTGCTCGTGTATTTTGTTGCCTTCTTGCTTACTTGTCTATCTTCTTTTTTCATAATGATGTTGTTGGCTCACTTGTAAACAAGTTCCTTGTATTTGTTTGTGTAGCTTTTGTTTATCATGTTAATGTTAAACGATGTTACACCGTTTCCAATTTCGTAACGATCGGCTTTTTGATCTAACAAAAACTGTAATCCATTTAAATAAGAATCAATATTTACCAGGGACCGAAAATAACTGCTATTTTTGAATTTTTGATTAAAAAAAGCAACCGCAAGGAAATGTCGGAGAACAAAACCAAGTATACCATTTTTT
Organism: Sarcophaga rosellei; assembly: GCA_930367235.1. Classification (NCBI taxonomy): domain Eukaryota; kingdom Metazoa; phylum Arthropoda; class Insecta; order Diptera; family Sarcophagidae; genus Sarcophaga; species Sarcophaga rosellei. The sequence continues at coordinate 47,099,623 of OV884021.1, read as the reverse complement.
GTGTCTTGGACGAAATTTTTATAAAACGCAACGCTTCTCAAAACCAGATTTTTATTTTTTAGAAAAAAAATAACAGTTATTTTTTGATTTTTATTTTGTCGAGCAAAAATAACACTTATTTTTGACTTTTATTTTTTCGAGCAGAAATAAAAGTTATTTTTTGACTTTTATTTTTAAGCGCAGAAATAAAAGTTATTTTTTGACTTTTATTTTTTCGAGCAAAAATAACTGTTACTTTTGACTTTTATTTTTTCGAGCAGAAATAAAAGTTATTTTTCAACTTTTATTTTTTCGAGCAGAAATAAAAGTTATTTTTGTTTCAATTCATGATGAATTCATAATACATATTTATTAAAAAATTCTTTAAAAAAATTAAAGTAATTTATGTCAGAAAATTATTAGAATTAAGTTTTGGCTATATCAAACACTAATCTTTGGTTTGAAAAAACCAAAATAACTTTTATTTCTGCTCGAAAAAATAAAAGTCAAAACATAACTTTTATTTTCTGACTTTTACGATAAAAGTTATAACAGTTACGGTCCCTGATATTTACTTAAAAAATATATATAAATATATGTATAATAATGTAATAATAATTACAGGCAAATTAACTGCTAAGTACACTTAAAATGTATTTTTATTTTTCCTCAAAATGCAATGTATTGCAATATACCATAAAGAAAGACAAATTTAATTAACAATTATCGTGTTCGCTTTTGTGTTTTTTTAGATAGAAGTTTCTTATATTATATTAAAAGAAAAAAAGAAGAAAAATAATTGTTATTTTATCATCAACAGTTTAAAATGCATAGAGAAAACTCTCAATGGAAAATAAAAAGAATCAGAAAACTTTTTCAGAAGACAGATTTTAAAGTTCTTGCTTTCGTTTGCTTTATTTTACTTTTTTCATAAAAATTTTATGCATCAGTTTCGCGTTTATTTCATTGCAAGAAAGCACACCCCCCACCTTCCTTTGCACTAAGTGAACTATATCAACCTACCAATTGGCTAAATGATGATGTACAGTGTGTTATTCAGATTTTCAAATGCATTAACATTATGAATATTTAACTACTCACATGAATATTCTGATATTGGCGAGTTTTTTCAAAATTTTTTTGTTTTGTTTTATGTAAGTACATAGGTGTACAACATATACAACAACTACCGGGATGGGACTACAATTGCAGGTTTTGCGAAAGATTTTACATTGGCCAAGTGGCTAAAACGACAAAGGAAGTGGAAGAGCTGAACGATTAATAAAGCAGTTGGTATAGTTGGAGCAAGGATTCATAAGGTTGGATTAGCTCTTGCAGCACAGAAGAAAAAAAGCCGAAAAATCGTGACAAAGTTTAAGATAAATATTAGCAACTGGAGTCAGTAAAATAGATTCGCTGGGGACCATAAAAATTTTGGGTGTGATCATCAACGACAGTTTGAACTCTAAAGAACATGTGAAATTCATCAGCTAAAAGGCATCTGTGGCTCACTGGTACTGGCGATGATAATGCATAATATTAGAGATCCAAAGCCATTAAATTGAAGGTTAATATTGACGATAATAACATACATGTGTAGGCTGATAAGTGATTTCAGGGTAACATCCGAGGAAGCAGCACCGATATTGTCAAAAATATACCGATAGACGAATTGGCAGATGAAATTAGGTGAAATGAATGTGAACCGGCAAAAATAAAAAAAGAGGAACGGCGAATTTCTATGCAGAAATAGCAATAACGATGAGATTCCTAATATAACCACTTGAGTGGGGAAAAAATACTGCGAGTTGAGCTTCTACGTGACTAGCTGACATGGTTCCTTCAGAGAATATCTACACAAATTTGATCACGTTTTATGTTTTACACTTTCAAATTGTGTTATTGAAGACGAATATGCGGAACATACATTTTTAATTGTCCGGGATGTTAACGGACCTGGGAAAAGGATTTCAGTTTTCGTTGAAGTTATACCACAACTCTGAAGATTGGAGAAGCATAGACAAAATATGACGTGAGAAAGCTACATATTAATGCTACTTAGCCTTCGGAAAAGTAATACCGAACTGCAGCCCCGTGGAAGAACAGTGGTTCACGGATACGAATTTGGGTTTTATGAATTACGTACAGTAAGACCCAGCTTAACGCTGTTTCAGTTCTACGCGGTAGTATTGGGATAGAAGTTCAAAGGCGAGACGAAGTGTCATTGATGCGGTTTCTTGCCATCGACAACTTCTTGATGAACGAAACAGGAAAAGACAGACGACTTTAGATGACTTCGTCATAAAAAAAACAAAGAATATCAAATGAAGAAGAACCTTTATCGTCATAAACATGAAATCTTCATGTTGCCTCGTTTAACGCTGTTTCGTTTAGCGCTGAAACTTGTTGGATCGTACTGTATGCACATATTGGAACACATTTTCACTTGAAGATTGATACCAGAGATCAGCAATGCGTATTCAAAAAGATGAGTAGATTCAATCATACTCATAATTCCTGATATTTATACGCATTCATACTTATATTAATGTCATACTCATACTACTCATATTCAAAGTTTGAAGTACTTATCGTACTCTAACTTAACAATACGCATGAATCAGTCGAATCATTTATGAGTATTATAAGTATTTTTCTAAATGTCAAAGTTGGACTCATACTCATTGCAACCTGTATTTATAAATTAATGTTGTAATGAGTACGAATGAATCAGAGTGGTTGGATTTCAATACTGTTGGCTCACTCATACTAAAAATTTCATGAGTACTTATGGGTAGCAAAAAACGATTCATTGCTGATCTCTGATTACTAATACAGATTTTTAAAATATTCCTTATTTTTTAGACAATGTTATAAATATCTAGTCCCACAGTTCATGCCAGTTCCACCAACGAAGTTGCATAATTTTGAACAAAAACAAAGTAGAAAACAAAACATGAACGACAAATACAAACAACGAATGCCAGTGAATAGCAAGTCATCGAGATACTTGGGATATGGGACTTTATTTTAGGGTCATACAAAATTTTATTTATGACTAAAGTTCAATGTTTTTTTTTTTTATTTTTATTTTTTTTTTTTTCAAACAACGTTTCAACGCGATAGTAAAATATAAACTTATTTCCAAACTAATTTATTTTTTTCCACAAGTATTTTCCTGTGAACTGTATGAGTTGGTTTGTGGTTGTATTCGCATTTTCATGTTGGCGAAAATGAGTCAGCGCGACGAAAACTTTTAAAAATGATAAGCCAAGAGAGAAGACTGAGAAGAAAAAGAAACGAAGAAAAAAGTTGTTACCTTTTCAAATTTTATAGCGACTACATAGGGAAGTTGATGTGAAAACTTTCCGCAACGGAATGAAAACATATTTAATTTCATAACTTTTTTGTAACGCGGAAAAAATTTATGAGAGTCCGACGGTAAAGATAGATTTTAATTTTCTTATACAATTCAATATGTAGAGAAAATCCATTTGGTAATAAAAAAAAATGAAATTAAAAAAAATCCTCTTTGTATGTATTTCAGAAAGAGTAATTTTTCTTTTTTTGTTTAAATTTTCATTTTAAACAAATAGAAAGAAATATACGGTGAACGAAATTCGTATTTGTTGGACGCAGAAATTGTTTTATTTATCGCTCATGTTACTACGAAGAAAACTAAAAGAAATTTGGAGTTCACGTTTCTAGGAAATCTCGGTTTGATTAGAAAAACTAAAAGTTTATCGCAACAAGAAACTGTTAAAATTTTTTTTCTTTTTTTTTGCAAAAGTAATACTCTTTTAGTCCGTAAAACTTAAAAATTTAAAAATTAACCCAAAGTTAAAAATTTCTTTTTTGGAAATTGTGAAGGTGTTATTTGGGTGTCACGCAAAAATCTAAAACAAAATCTTTTAAAAAATCATAAAAAGTATGGAAGTTTGGACATTTGTATAGAAAACATTTTTAAACAGAATTAAAAAACAAACAAAAAAAAAATGAAATCATTATAAATGTACATTCGAACAGTTCATCTTATATTAAAATTAAAGATAAAATATTAAAGCAAAACAGAATAAAACAGATCAAATATAAAGCAGAATATATACATATCTTGAACATTTTAACGTTTTTGCATATATGTATGTATTCTTCTCTTAAGTCTCTGTTGTTTCAATAGAAAAATAAAAAATATTCCAATACAATTATTTTAAGGACCATTATTACAACTTGCCGTTAACTAAAGGCAGAATTTTAACGGGCAGATAATTTGTTTTTCATTATTATAAGTGGACAATAAGGTAGAAGTGAGCGTTAAGCTAAAGGGAGGATCATCCTGCCTTTAACTTTTAAAATTAAGTTTATGTTAGAACTTGTTATATTATATATTATTTTCAATATGGCAACTTCAAATATAAACATAATCAGGAAACACAACAACAACAAAGAGGCCCTTCATTGTCACTGCGTTTAAGAAAAAGTTTTTAATTTGATTTTACAGTTCCCTTTAGCTAAAGGTACCTTTAACTAAACCCAAGTTTAACGGCAAGTTGTAATAATGGCCCTTAATGTTTTAATTTTATTTTTAAATAATTTCGTCTATGTTTAACCTTCCTATACCCGCGCCAAAAAGTGAAACACCAATACCCGCGCACGGTCTGTGAGACCGACAATTGGATAGCCTATATCCTTGGTATTATTTCAAAAAAATTAATTTGAATGATGTTTAATATTAGAACTGAATGTTCTCAAGTATATGCAAAAAAAGAAAATACAGAAAAATACTTTTTTTAATTAAAAAAAATTCATTTATTACAGGTATTTTAAAAAAGCACTTTTTCGTAAGGGCTACGAAAACTTGAACAAAAATACACTTATACTCAAAATAATAAAAAAAAAAATTCATAACTTTAAAGATAACAATATATAAAATAAAAATAAAAGAATTTAGACTCTTCAGACCAATTACAAAATCAGTCAGAGCATACCATAATAGCATGTTCCAAACAAAAGTAGTTATTACAAGAAATACATTTGTAGCGTGTCTTGCGGTTGCTTTTTGAGCCGCATTCGAAACAACGGCCTATTTTTTGACTACTACATCTTGCAGAAGATTCTGGACCATCTAACTTATATATTTCGGCAAGTCCATATCTTATCAATCTTGGTAAACAGAGGATTGTAACACGTCTCCTCTGGTGGGCACTTATGAAATCATACTTCAATGTAAATGTTTTATAACATTACATAAATAATAACAAAAAATAACACAAAACAAATAAAAATATTTAAAAAGTTACTTACACAAAAGTGTTACACCAATACCCGCGTCGGTCTCACAGACCGATTATCGTTGTGAGTGTATACTCCTGCTTTTCACAGATACTTCGTATTTGCACTAAAACGAAGCTTATTATGAATAATGAAGCTACCAGTAATATCAACTTACTGGCACTATTTTTTTTACAAAAAAATTGTAATAACAAAAAAATCGGTCTCACAGACCAACGCGCGGGTATAGGAAGGTTAACAGAAAAATTCCTTTTTATAATACATATGTATGTATGTTGATAACTAAAAAATTTTAGATATTTTGAGTTAAACAAAAATGTATTGATACTGTAAGTATTTCTGTCAGATATTCTTGTTTTTTTCTTAAATTCATGAATACAATTTTGGATTCGGGAAATTCTTAATGTTTCCTAACGTTTCTTCTTTGCTTCCATACAAAAAGGAAAAATTCAATTTTTAAAACGTAATAATAACAACAAGTGGATATAAAATATAAAATGCATGTTGTAATCTCTTCTATAAACTTTATGTTAGTGATTAATAAATGCATCAGCAGACTTTTCTAAAGTAACAACGCATAACCACGATAAAATTATGACCTTTAGTCTTTCATAGCCGAAGGATAGAATACACTATATACAATAGGATAGCAACCAAGTTTTTTTATGTTAATTATAAAGAGGGCGAATCGGAACATTGTCTCACTAGATTTTAAAGTTCGATTCTCTGGGATCGTATCGAGGTCAAAGTTCAGGTAAGTGCGAATTTTCTGTTTATATCAAATAAAATTATAAAACTAGTTAACTTCATACATTATTTTAAAACGATATGGAGATTTATTTATTTTATCTGCAAAGACATTAAAGGAGATTAGTTGGAAATTAACCCTTCTCATCCAATTGACCCAAAAATTCTTTCATGTTCATCATTATTAATAGCAATTAGAGGATTTATTAAATCTATGATTATTTATTTTGTATTTTTATTTTTTAATCTTTTTGTAGAGATCAAAAATTAGCATTTCGAACATCGCTGTCTATGTCTGCAGCCTAATAAGCAATAGTAGGAGCTCCAGAGGTATACATATGTATTAGTTAAAAGGACATGAATTAATGTTTAAGAAAATGCGGTCAAAAATTAAACAAACAAATGTGAAGTCTTTTGTCAAGCCTAGCTTATTGATTTCAGGTCGATGGTTTTGATCGATCGATCGGAATTTTCGAGTTGATCGACTAAACGCTTGGCAAACTTCAAATGGGACATAGGTTTTTCATTTTTGTTCTTTTCTATTCATTTATATAAAATATATGAATTTATACAGGACATCTATATGCCCCGAAAAAAAAACACTTTTCTCCACCATTTGAGGGATTTTCTAAGAAAACAATAGGTTGATGCATACTGATCCGCGCGATCGACACCACCCATGGAATCCGTGTACTTAAGAACTACTTCATGTTTTTCAACATTCTGTTGCTCACCACGCAACTGTAAACACTTTTGTTTTTCTAAGAATTAAGAGCGCTGAGTGAGATAAAGAAACGTGTCGCAAATGCGGCGAAATCGGATTTATTCCTAACATACGAAATGTCGCAAATGGGACGACAAGGGAGTGCAAAGGGTTAAAAATACAAATTTATATTTCATTTATAAAATAAGATCGTTTCACTTCCATTAGGTGTTGTTTCTGCTGATCGGTTTAAAATATAATTGTAGGATAATCGATTAAGACCGATGGCATCAACAACTATAATAAATAAATGTACAGCATCTATCCGTTTCAATTTCAATTTTCAATTTGCCGACAACTGCAGCTAGTTTGGCTATTAGAAGAACTTGCTTTTTGTTGAAGTTCTACGAATACGAAATTGAGTTCAATGATTGTAATTAAGCGCTTCTAATCTTTAAATTTTAATAAAACAATGTGTGTGTGAAATTTCATCGAAATTTTTTATTCTTCTAAAGACCTGTTGAGTGGAATATAACATCGTTTAAATGTTAGGTACGGATTCTCTGGGTGGAGCGCATCCGAAAATTCCAATTTTCATTACCCTGATGCATTAATCAGACTGAATTTGACCGATGGCTTGAGTTTCATTGCCTTTGGTTATTCGCATACACCTGTGATTTAAGAAAACCCAACAAGAAAAAGTATGTAGGAGTCAAATCGCATATGATCATGACCTTAAATCGCTCATGCAGAATATATAACTTGGCATGAAACCCCATGTCGTTGGTCTCATCGTTGTCGTTGTCGTTGGTAATCATACACCTGCTGTGCTCACCGGTTCTGAAAGAAATAACCACCGATGACGCCGCCAGCCCAAAATCCGCACTAAACAGTGAATTTTTCGAATTTCGCATATAAAGCACGTCCCAAATTCGACAATTTAGTTTGTTCGTTCATCCAGAAATGCGTATCATCGCTGAATATGATTATTCGAGGACTTATTTATTTCTCTGTGGTTATTCAAGGTTACATTTTTAAAAAATTTATATTAAAATTTATTACACAAATATAATTAATAAGGATTTGGAAAGAAAGTAGGGTACTTTACGACTATAAAAATTAAAAAATGCATCGTATATGGCAATATGAAAATACAAATATCAACAAAATTTGTTCGCATAAGGTTCTCACTGAACATACTTACGACAGCGCTGCATTTCAAATTTTACTCAATATTACAACAATGTGCGTATTTATTGCGCAATTATTAATTGAAACTTTATATGAAATATTGAGCTCAGTAATGGCGCTTATTGCGATTTCTGAACACCGATATCCGAACACTGTATTACTGATGCGAGTGCCAATAAGCTGCTGCACCTAAACAATTGAAAATTTATAAATCGCTACAAAGCAAAATATTGCCATAAAAAAAATAAAAATAAATAAATCATGTCAAAAATAGTTTTATTAAAATGAATTAAAATAAATAAAAATATTTATCAATATTTGCGACAATTCTATGTACTACAAGTATGTATGCATCAAAAGTCACACATAACCTAGAACTATAACGTTTTTTTAAAGCTCGAACTGCTCGGTTAAGACATACTTGAATTCTCTACCCTTACCGCCACAGCTATAACTTAAATTTAATGAATTTAGGAATTACTCACTATTCGAGACGTTTTCGATAAACATACATATAAGTTTAAGTTAAAATTATCATCGCCATTTTATTTACTATAATTTTAGTTGAGAAGGTTAGAAGTTTTTACTTATTTCCTATCGTATATTGCATCTTTTGCCTCATTTCTATTATCTTAAGAAATCAGAATTCTTTAATCGATAATTAAATTAACAAATTGTTAAGGAATTTTTATTAAAAAAATAAAATAAATAAAGAAATAAAAATATCGAATTATTTTCCATTATTCTCAAGGATATTAAAAAAAAAAATAAAACAAAAATAAATTTGTTTCTAAAAATAAACAAATGCTAAAAGATGAATAAGAAAATACCCTTAAATTTATGTCGAAAACTTTTTGACTTTGGAATGTTTAATATTTTATTTTCATAAAAATTATTATTTACAATACAATATGAATTTCTCATCCAATTTAATGTAACATTTTATATATATTTATACAAACATATAATAAATTTCTTGTTAAACTTTAAGGTTTAAACTGAATTAATGTATTTACGCCATCCTTAATTTTCTTTCTTTTTGGGTAAAAGCAAGCAAGCAAGGGTTTGCGTATTTTCTTGGAAAAACAAAACCCAGTAATTGGTAGAATAAACGTTAATAATATATGTATGTATGTGTGTATAATTTCTTTTGAAATTTATAATAGATTTGTCGGCATTTGTTTTCTGTTTAAATATAATATTTTGACCTGAATACCCTTGATAATAGAAACAATTTATTTAAAATTTAGCTTAGGCTTCCATGCATTAACAACTGTTTAAATATTGTGGCAACATTTAAAGATTTCCTGACCAAAAAAAAAAAAAAAAAAGAACCCTTCCAACCACTTACTAAGAATTTTTTCATTGTCACATTGGGCAGTAAAGGCCTGACCTACAAACAATTAAATTGAAAAAATAAAGGGAATGCACAGACGGCACAACAAGATGTTGTTCGAAGAGAGCGCGAAGATAAAAATAGGTCAACGGAAGAAAACAAAAGATACATGCTAGAAAAGTGTACATTTTAGATAATTGAAGTAATTAAAATTTTCGATAGATTCCTAGAAGGAATTTTCTTGGAAAATTAAAGTGAAAGAAAAACAATTTCTTTTTCGCTCATCTTATAATTTTTTAAATCTTTAATACTAATTGAAATATCACGAATTGTTTAAGTCTTAAAACCAAAAACAAATTATTTTGAAACGATCAATACAAGGAATAAAATTAAAATGTGGCCGCGGAAGTCCAAATTGCTTTGAGCTGAAGGATTTGGATGTACAATGACCTTGTTCAAGTATCATTCAAAATATTTTCCAATCTAATTTGCGACTATTTTCACATCCAAGACGTTGGAGTTTTTAATATACCAAGGCGCTGCTGTAATCATCCGTAATATATCATTTTGGCGCCTTTGCATTTTCTCTACATGTGACGCTGGAGCAGTTTCCCATAACTGCATACCAAAACAATTTTGGATTTAGAAAAGCATTATACAGTAAACCTTTACTGTTCAGTTTTAGACAAGAGTTTCAAAGTTTAACGCCAACTAAGGTGTATGCTAAGTAGGGATGCAAACGATACATCGATGTTATCGAAACATCGATGTTTTACGCATAAATGTTTAACATCGATGTTTTTATGGACGATACATCGGCGTTTAATACCGATATATCGGCTTATGCTGATGTGCATTAAACTCGTTGTTATTGACGGCGTTAAAATCAAAGAACTTACCTAAAGTACGGGATATCGTTAAATTCATAAAGAAAAGTGTTAATGCAAGTGACGAACAAAGAAAGAAACAAATGCAGATGGGCTTAAAAGAAGGCCAAATTAAATAGTTGGTATTAGATGTTTGCACAAGATGGACTTCTTGTATTTACATGCTTCCAAGATTTATAGAATTGATATCTATTGTAGTAGCAATATTATTGTCAATCCCAGCAGCTCCCCCCAATGGTTATAGGAATTGAAATAAAGTGCATATAAGAAATTATAGAACTGCTATATCAATTTGAAAAGTTAACAAAACAATTTTCTAGTAACTGTGAGCAAAGTTATTCCACTAATCAGCTGCATTCGTAAGGTTACTAAAAAAATAAAGCCTAAAAATTATATTGTTCTTAAATTTAAAGAGGAAATAAAAAAAAAAACAACTAGAAAGACGGTTTGACTACATCGAACATTCAGTAATTCTTTCCTTATCGACTACTCTCGACCCCAGATTTAAATTAATGCTTTTCAAAAGCTCAGAGGCCGAACAAAAAGTAGTCAGTTACCTTAACAAACACGTTCGAGAATATAATGCTTCTCACTCTTCTACTACTTCCAATAATTACATATTTGATGATGACGAAAACGATACAATCTGATATTTGGAAATACCACAAACTGTCAACCCATAAAAATATGAAACAAAAACCATCTCTACTATAGACACCATTAGTGAAACAGAAGCACACCTATCATCCCCGGTAACACCAATAAAAAGCGACGCAATCGTTATTTGGGAGGACATTAAATCTTTGTTTCGCAATCTTTCGCGAATTGCACTTCAATATCTCCCAATTGTTGCTACTTCTGTGCCAAGCGAGCGCTTGTTTTTGGAAGCTGGTGCAACAATAACACAAGAAAGATCTTGGATCTAGGCTTTCAAAACTACTTTTCCTTAACTCTATCTCAAAATTACTCAAACTCAATTAAAATCAAAATTATTTCATCTTTTATAAAATTAATTAATTATTTGTTCAAATAATTAATTATTTATTTAAGCTTTGTTTTATATGATTTCTTAAATGTGGAAATATATATACTTATACAATTTGTTTTTTAGCCTATGAGCTGTTTTGCTTTACACCAATACCCCGGTTTGCGTCGTTAATTGGGACTGAAAAAATGAGACGCAAACCGAAACGACGCAAACTAAAGCAGAATTTTCAATTTCAACTTTCAGACTGAACTTCACTCCGCGACATATAAGTCGAAACTAATAACTACGCTTAACATGTAAACAACGCACACCTGCAAATTTGCTTTCTACTAAACGGGAAATCCCCTTTTTCTGCTTTAGCTTTGTAAAAACATTTTCATATCAACGACGCAAATCGAAGCATTTACGACGCAACTTCGAAGCCATGCGACGCAAACTGAAACAAAAACAACGCAACATTGAAATTCCAGAAACTTAAAAAAGACGCAACTTCGAAGCGACGCAAACTGAAGCGACGCAAATCGGGGTATTGGTGTACTTTTTATGATAAATAAAATGAATTATTAAATAATTTTTGTCAGAAAACTGAGTTTTTCTTTTAAATAGTATTTTTTTAGTATTTATTTATATGAAAATAAAACATCGAAAAACATCGATGTTTTATCACCGATGTTTTTTAACATCGTTGTTTTTTTTTTTTTTGATACAACATCGATGATTTTCTTAACGATGTTGCATCCCTAATGCTAAGGCCTTTTATACATACATATGCAATTGCTCAGCTACTAAGTGGTTACTTTTCGACTTGTAGAGCATGTTCGTAAGATGGAAGTGGGAACATAACAATGAATGAACAACCGGCATGTTTGATCGGCTGGAAGGCACTCATAAAACTGCCATTATTTATAACAAACTGTATTAATGCGTAAATTTATATTTTATTTATGCATTAGCCCTTCGAGCCTAACCTTGTCGAAAACTTGAGAAACGTCTTTATTATTTGCACTAGTCTACGAGTTTGTGCTGTGTTGCTGCCTGAAGCCAAATTGATGATCTGGAATACACCCTATTGTATTTAATATTTACAGTATTGAAAACATCAACAGTTTGTCGTAAAGTTGTAACATTGTAAGTAGGTAATAAACTTATGGGCCGATATGATTACGTTCTTCTTTGATTATTACGAGGCTTAGATATCATCTTAACTGGTGAAACCAGTTAAACCACTGGTGAGGGTAATATTGTAGAAGGGAAATTAGAAGAAACATTTTAATTGCTACACGTGGTAGTTCGATAAGAATTTTATTGCTAACCAGGGGCTTTGAAGTGAAGGGAAATGAAGTGCCCAAATTGTTCGTGTTGTCACATAAGTTAGAATTAAAGGTCATTTCTAAATGTTTTACGACATACATAATTGGCCATTACAACCCTTCATTCAGGATTACGGCCGAGCTTCCCAGACCACTCATGTTGTGTGCCTTAATTTTATACTTGAGTGGCGGCACCTACAGTTTAACGTCGACTCCGAACGACAGATTTTTGAGAAACTTTTTCATGGCAGGTTTATTTACTCTCAGAGTTTTTGACAGAAATCTGCTGAGAGGAAGTCGCCTAAGAAATATTTTTTTTTTCATATTTCGTTTTGATGTCTGGCCTGGGGCTCGAACCCGGGCTTTACGTCTAATAAGCGAACACACTACATACTAGACTACGGCGACTACCAATGTTTTACGACTAGGTTAAGAATAACTAGACTCTGAATTTATCCGTAGACCAATAAGTGGATATGAGACGATGACGTCTAAGCCATTTCAGATACTGTATCAAACATCATACACCCAGAGGTCCGGGTCCAAAAGGTTTGTTTAACGTATAACTATAGTACTGCCAGAAATAAATTGAATATAGGTTAGGTTAGGTCGGAGTGGTAGCTCTGACCAAGTTCCACCAAAATCAGGGAAGAGGAAGAAGTTAGTCAGCGCAAGGGCTGCACATCAAAAAAATTTAATATACATATTTTATTTTAATTTCGCGATTAAGTTTTATAGTAAATCAGAGTAGGCAATTTAATTTTGAAACTCTTTATTTTTTGTTTGAAGTAGAATGTCCTCTATAATCTAAAATTTGGACTGTATAACACTGTTCTAACTGACAATATTGGAATATTATATTAACAGGGGTTTTCAATTCCTGATTCTGAGCAGGGACGATCAGGACCCTGACATGAAACATTCCCCGGAATTTCTGGGCATGTACACCGATGGCTCTGAACTCGGTAATAGGGTTGGTAGTGGAATATACTCTGGGAAACTGGACCTGAATATTTCCCTCCGACTGCGTGATTACTGTAGCATGTTTCAAGCGAAAGTAATGGCCATCTACAGGGCCCCTCAATAGATCCTAATCAACGCTGCTCTTTTCACCCACATCCCAATCTTCTCTAGTAGTCAGGCTGTCGAGCGTTATGATTAACTCCACGATCGTTAGGGAGTGTCGCCTTCTTGTTTCGACGTTCTTTCTGAGTGCTTCAGTGTCTCACTTGACTGGGTCCGTGGGCATAGCCACATTCCGGGAAACTGCAGGACCGGCGACCTCGCCAGAACTGATGCACTCCTTCCGGAATCCTCGTCAACCAATTTAGGTATGCCACTCAGGAATTCACTTGGCCCTCAACGGATAGAAGACGAACCAAAGGTTCCGATACTGTAATAGCAATAAATCGTTCAGAATCGAGTCCAATACGAATTAGATACAAACTATTGTAACATATTTCCTCCATTACAAATCCATTTATTTTTTTTTACCAAGAAGTTCAAGCTCAACTAAATAAATGATATCGGTTACAAATAAATAGTATAAAACTATTTTACATAAATGATAATAAATAAGCAGATAATTCATTCCTATTGCACTGTTTTGAAAAAAACTTTTTGCTGGGATATTCTTTATACTGTATTCGAGGGTTTTTACAATCAAAAATTTAAATTTTTTTTTTTGTTGTGATCAAACAACTTAATTAATTGAGTGTAAAATAAATTGTGAAATAAATTCGTGCTCAACAATTTATCGCGACTGCGTTTTGTTTCCTTTCTTCTTTTAAATTTTTCTTATTATTTTGTTATTTTATCTTCGCTGTGAAGGATTAACACTTTCAATTTTCAATTAATTTTTTAAAAACTGTAAAAAATATAATTACTTAGTCCGGATCAAGGCCGACGAAAATCCTCTACCGAATCCTCCACGTGGTTGTCGGCTGGTAATGGTGGTTGCCCGGATACCGGGCGACCTCCAGGATTAACCAGCCTTACCTGTGCACAGCGGATCCCTGCTCAGTTGGACCATCCCCTTATCCGCAACTTGTGGGACCAAAAACGAATGAGGAAAATATTTAATAAAAAGCCCTCTCTGGAGGCCGAGAACGGAACTCTCAACAAAAGAGGTGAAGAAAGTGGTTAATGCAACGGCAGGCCAAAAACCTGAAACCTCAAAAAATACAAGATTACTACTATCGTGAATAAAGATATACAAATACCACCAGAAAGTCACCTTTTGGGAGATGGTGCTTATCCGCTAGAAACGTTTTTAATGATGCCATATAAGGATAATGGATATCCTACGCGGGAACAAAAAAAATTGAATTACGTCTTAAGTTCTACAAGAGAGTCTTTGTTTGGAATTTTAAAGAAAAAATTTCGAAATTTAAATTATAAGGAAATACAAAGTATAGCTCCAGCAAAGCAAACTATCATGATCTGTTAGTGCTTCATAACATATTAACTGAAAATGAGAAAACAAATGTGGATGATGTTGATCTGAGAGGTGAAAGCAGCAATAGAAGTTTCAGCTTGGATAGCGAAGTACATAGTCGTACTGCTTCACAAAGGGATGAATAGAGAATAGAACTGACGACGTTTATTTCAGCATAATAATAAATTAATATTAGAGCTTTTTTCAATTGGACTTTGTGCATTTTTTGATTTTTTTATGTACATACATATGTATGTGTTTTTATAAAGTAAAATTGAATATTTTTGATTTAATTTCAGTCTTTTTTTTTTTTTTTTTTTTTTTTTTTTCGAACGTCCCCGGCCACACACTAACCCACCCTCACCCGACCGCGGAGGGCTCATCCCCATTACGTAGGGACACGTACACACTACAGTCCGGACTGTAATTATATGTTATTTAAAATAAAATATCAGCTTTAAAATTCATAGCTTTTGACTAGTAAAAAATAAATAAAATAATAATAAAATATTTCACAGGTAACTTCAGTTATAATAATTAAACATATAAATGTTAAATATTCAAATTAATTTTTGGAACACCACAAGATTGACATCTCTTTTTAAAACCTACTTTTATATTATTTTTTGCCAATAGCTTCACTTAATAGAATACGCAAGCTGCGCATTTCTTTTAATTTCTCTTCTTTCAACTTCAACTTCTTTTCTTCTATATGTATTAAATTTTGTATTGCTTCCCTATCATCACGGGACTGTTCCTTTAAAAAAATGTTAAAGTTCGAACTTTTTCTTTTCCGGAGCAGGTTCTGGTGACGACATTGCGACTTCTGGGGAATCCACTTGCATATCTGTGAAAGAACTTTATAAAATTGATGCATTGACAGAAATGTGAAACCGGGAACCATATACTTCATCCATTTCTTCGAAAAACTCCCATGTTGTGGCTGCTTCCCCAGAAGTCTTGTTGCGCCTATTAATGCGCTTATAAGTCACACAGAAGTTGAAAAACTTTCTGGTGATGTCGTCCCGCGAGAACGGAAAGGTATCATCCACTTCTTTAATCTCTCTCAATACCTTTTCCCATAAAACAGGGCGATTTTTGCGCTTTGCGCAGAAATCTGCCTCGTTTCTCCACCTTGTTGTGGTCAGCAGTTTTTTTTTTGGTGATGACTCCATTTCTTTTCACTGAAAAATTTATACAAAATATTTATATGATATTGATATCAAAATTATTATAAAAAAAAATACATCTGTTAGTTGGCCATTCCCATATTTTTTGTTTTTTTATTGTGAGCGCAAACAAACGAATGTCAAAGCATCAACTATAAATCCGAGGCCTGATTGCTTTTTGACTGCGTTTAAAATACACATTGATGAGGTTTTGAAATGGAATACATTGTAAAGGGCCCGCCAAATAACTTTTTTTTTTGAAAATGCTTTAAAAAAAAAACTACTGAATATTTTCTCAAATTTCTTTTTTATTTGAAAGTACAATCCTTCCGGTTAATAATGAAAAATAATTTCATTCAAATGGCTGCCTCGGCTGGCCATGCAATAGCCTACACGATCGGTCCAATTTTTAAGCACATTATCGATTGTGTGCAGCTGTATTTCACCAATGGCTTCACGAATATTGTCCTTTAAAGCGACAATTGTCTATGGCTTGTCAGTGTAACACTTATCTTTGACGGCACCCCACAAATAATAGTCCAACGGCGTCAAATCACAGCTCCGAGGTGGCCAAACGACATCGGCTTTGCGGCTGATAATGCGATCTTCAAAAACAGGGCGCAAAACACCAAGTGTAGCTTCGGCTGTATGGCACGTAGCGCCGTTGAAACCAAATGTTGCCAATATTCTCCTTTTGTGAACAAAAATTCATTCAACATGGCTCAATTATGCCTCTGGACCAAAATCCGCACCAAACAGTGACTCGTTCAATGTAAGCGTGCGGGTTTTCTCTGCCCCAAATGCGACAATTTTGCTTGTTTACATACCCGCCAAAATCAAAATGAGCTTCATCTGAAAAGATGATTTTTTTGCCAAAATCGGCATCTTCTGTAAGTCGATCGCAGGCCCACTTAGCGAAGCGAAAACGCATTGGATGATCAATTGGCTTCAACTCCTGAACCAATTGGACTTTGTATGGCGTCATACCAAGGTCTTTATGCAAAATTCGTCTCAATGATGTCTCCGAAATGTTCAATTGTTGAGAACGACGGTGAATTAATGGCGCTTCATGCACGCGTTCTGCCACAGCAGCAATATTCTCGGATGTATGCACTGTTTTTGGCTTTCCACGCTTTGGTTTTTCGATGAGGATGCCAGTTTCTTTCATTTTTTCACAAGATAACGAACATACGAAGCTGATGGTGCTTCTCTTCTTCTAAAATCCGTACGCAATTTTCGCACACATTCTGCAACATTCAGCCCAATTCTTAAAACTCCCAGGGAAATGAATTCCCAGAGAATAAGTTTTTCCCAAAAATAAAATCCTCCAATTCTGAACAGTCTGGGAAGGGAGAGAGAATTCGAAACATTCGAAGTCAGCTGTTTTTCTTCTTTTATCTAATGTTTACAAAAAAATTTTGCAAATTTACCAATTTAATTTTATAAATTTTAAAAGTAAAAATTTTTGGAGTGAAAAAAGAGGTTAGAGAAAAAAAATAATGTTTAGTGCGGCTTGTATAATGTTAGCTGAAGAAGAAAACGATGAAAGTGAAGTGCTGGCCAAGAATGAACAGAGGTTAGCAAGAAAAATATTACGTGATGCCACTAACCCACTTGAGCTACCGCAAACTTTGTAAGTAGATTCCTTAAAAAGTACTATAATTGAATAAAAAAATGTTTTTTAGATTTGAAAAATACTACAGGGTAAATAAACCAGCCTTTATTTACCTTTTGGATATGTTAACAGCACATATTCCACTAAAGAGACAGTCAGTTGCAGTTTCCCCACTCGTAAAGTTAAGTGCAACGCTTCGCTTCATGGCCGAAGGTGGGTACCAAACGGGTGTGGGGAAGGACTCTGATGTGTCTGTGGCACAAAGCACCTTCAGTAAAATTTTGGCAGAAGTTATAAATATATTTGAGGAGCATCTATGTCAAAGGTGGATAACTTTTTGCAAGACAGAGGATGAAAAGCGTAAAATTGCGTTAAATTTTTATAGAAAGCATGGTATTCCAAGCGTTATAGGATGCGTTGACGGAACTCATGTCCGAATTGTTGCTCCATCTAATAATAAGCACCTATACTATAACAGGAAGGGGTACTACAGCTTGAATGTAATGCTGGTAAATGAATTTTATCAAAAATATTTTAACCCAAATTTTAAAACAATGAAAAATTACAGGTCTGTGACCATGAGCTGAGGATTCAGTACGTAGATGCCTCTCATCCTGGAGCGTGTCACGACTCTTTTATTTGGAACACCAGTGAGTTAAGAGATCATCTTGAGAAAGAATACCTCCGAAACGGTAGCAATTATTGGCTCCTTGGTAAGGTTTTAAATATTAACAAAACAATATTGAAATATTAATAGATATATATTTTTTTACTAGGAGACGCAGGTTATTCATTAGAACCATGGCTTATAACTCCTCACAGATGTCCGCAATATGGGTCTGTTGAAATAAAATTCAACGAAATTCATTCCAAGTGTCGTAACGTTATTGAGCGTACAAATGGTGTACTGAAAAACAGATGGCGATGCATTCTTGGAGCTAGAGAATTATACTATGCTCCAAAAAAGGCAGCTAAAATAATAAACGTATGCTGTGCATTGCATAACGTTTGCATTTATTTCAAATGCAATATGGAAGTTAACGATGAAGAAAATGTAGAAACTCTCAGCGTTCAAGACGATGATGTGATATCCTTAGACTCTCCCCAGTATTTGGCCGTTGCCCAAAATATTAGAAATAATATAGGAAACAATCTGTGAATTTTATTTGCTTTAAATTGATCTTAGTTTTCTTTTAAATTTCAAAATATAAAAATAATAAAACGCTTTTTTTTAATATTGTTAATTAAAAAAATAAACATCACATTTTATTCATTGGAGATCGCATTTTATAAAAAAAAAACTTAAAGCTAAATAAATAAAAAATTAAAATGAATTCATAAGTCTTAAAAAAATAAAAAAAATAACAGGTACTTGATGGCATATAATTGCCTTCAGTGCTTAAGCTCTTGTAGCTCCAAAAGACGACGGTTTTTTTCAATTTTGTCCTCGATTTCCCTCAGTCTCAATTGCTCCATCACCAAGTTGTGCCGTTTGATTTCTTCCAGCTCTGCCTTCTTTAAATCGTAAAGGTGATCAATAGAGCGATATATTTTTTTGGTGCTCTGAAGCTGCTCCTTCATCACCTCCAGCATTTCTTTTTGAGTAACAATCTCCTCTTTGAGAATGTCGGTAGTGGACGTTTGTTTTGGCTTAAATTTATTTACCGGTGCTTTTGACGGTGTTTCTGTGTCACTCGGTAACAATGTCAAAACTTCGCTAGCATCCTCTCTGGAGTCCAGCTTAAACTTTTTCGCAGGTGGTTTTTGGGGCGTTTCTTCACTGTCAACACCACTGCTTTTAGGCTCATCATCGGGTGTGGAATCTAACAATATTTGTAGCGTTTTTCCTACACCAGATGCGCCTAACCCGAATTTTTTGGAAACGCCCTCCACAGAGTCTTTCATACAAATCAGGTTGTAAATAACTTCCTCATTTGCAGAAAAACCCTGCTCCATATTTGGGCCTCCACCAGTTGCCCGAGAAAATTTCAAATTTTGTGCCGCTTTATGCCGTACATATTTCTTTTGGTCGCACCAAACCTGAAAAATAAATTTATCATTTGCTGCTCTGAAAGGAAAATTTATTGCCACTTAATAATTCATACCTTTTTCCATTCGGCGATACTTTTAAGTGGTGGCCCAGCTGCGTTTAATTCCGTCTCTAAATTGCGCCATATTGCATTTAAGTCCTCTTTGCTTCCTTTAAACCATCCTCGGGCAACATCTGGGTGGGACTGCATTGCATCTATAAGGATCTCTATTTGCTTCTTATTTGTTGTTTTTGACCTAAAAATATGAATAAATTGAGATATTTATCGAATTTTTAATGAAAAATTTAAATTACTTACATTTTTTGGCGCAATCCTCTTCAAATTTTTGACGGAATTATTCCCAAAATTTGTTATCATTTTCCCTCTTTTTATGACATTCGTAATAGCTACTTTTTTCCCCGGGAAGAGTTTCCCAGTTTCGAAGTTTGTTTAGAATAGGAGGAAAGTAAAATCTCCCAGGGAGAATTTCTTTAGAATAGGTTAGTTGGGAAAAGAGAAAAAACTCCCAGAAAGTTTCAGTTTAGAATAGCAACGATTATCATGATTTTCAAAGTAATGTCGCAATATTTCCCAGCGTTGTTCCAGCAAATACACAACCATATTCGCTCAGCGGAAGGATAAAACTAATTATCTGTCAAATCAGACATGAGCTAAGTGTTACCATTCACGAAATAAGCACTAGTTGAAAAAAAAAAAACGATATATATTTTGTACAGCGGCTTTATGAAACACAATACTTTGTTCAAACTCAAAGCAACTTACATTTTGGAAGGCAGCCAATGTGTTCATGTGAATGATATTTTATTGTAAGTTTAATTATGCAGACTCAGTTATACTTATACACACTGATCCAGTGATGCATAACTTTGAAACAGAAATCAGAATTTGCAGCTTCACTTCTGTGTTTCTGATTGTAAAATAATCAACAATCAATACGTTTTCTTAATTGCGAATTTATAAACAATATGGAGACAGTTTAGATTTTATCTTAAGTTCTTCATAAAATTTTTTGTAATCCATCTGACCCTCAGAATATTTGCTAATTTTGATGAATGAAACTCTGTTTCTGCCCATTATCTTTGGAATGCAATATTTATTAATTAAAATAAAAAGTCTTCTAAATTTTCTCAATTAGTACAACAGTTTCACCACTAAAACTAATGCTAATTTAGGAGGATGATGACTCAATTTGGGCTGTTAAACAACTCTATATTAATTAAAGTGGGTCATTCATTAATATTATTGGTGTCAGTTTCGTAGTCCAATTTGTTTTTCTTTAAAATTTCTGTTTTTTTTTTCTTTTGAACGGAAAATGAAAAGTTCTTTAATTGAAATATTCTCGTGCGTCGCCAACTTTTTGTTTGAGCTTGTTTTTTTCATTCGTTCTTTTTAAATTGAATTTGCCTTTTGACTCAATCTACACATAATTTTTGTTTTGTTTTGTTTTTTTTTTTAAACTGCTTTCGATTTAATTTGGCTAGAGTTATAAGAATTTCTGCTCTCTTTTCCTGTCATCCTCTAAAAAGAAAATGCAAAAGTAAAACAATAAAGCCAACAATAATCTTATAAAAGTTGTTGCTGTTGGATCTGCCAACAAAACTGTTGTTGACATCGGCATTGTTGTTTTATAATTAATTACCCTCGCTCGGTTCCATCAGAAACTTTTAGACGCGCCACAATGTGTTGCATCGATATACATGCCATACATATGGCTGTCTGCGCCATATCTCTTTAATACTGTGGGTATTTTCCATGAAAATTCTCTTATAAATATGTATTCACATACTAATGTACATACACATCTTCGGAAATAAAATTAAAACAAATAATATTTTTGTTTGCCCTTAATAACACGTATTGGATACATCAAATATACGTCTTTACTTTAAAATTGTCATAATATGTAGTCGTAACTCAGTAAACACGGTTTCTTAGTTAAATATATATGCGAAATGTACACAAAATTGAAGCCTACGTTATTATGCGAAGTGTAAAAACCGGCTGCTGTGGAAATAACGCCCTTTTAACATTTGGCTCGGATCTTTTTATGTTTCAAATAACACAGCTAATGACATAGTGTAGGTCGTTAGTTTTGTTGAGTAGAACTCAAAAATATTTTTTATACTTCTCGAACCCTCCAAACTTATTTTATTTGACAAAAACGGTATTTTTGATCTTTTCACACAAATTTATTGATTACTCAAATATTTTTTAACCTATTTTCAAAATCCAAATTTTTTTGAAAAGCGGACAGATGGGCCTTTAAATGGTATATATAAATATATGGTTAAAAATTATATGTTATGAGTTTTGATCGGGTAAACTTGGAAGGTATGATTTTTTTCAAATTTTTTCAAGTTTGGCTCTTTTTAATTGCCAAATTTAATTAAAAAATATAAAATAAGTGACGACATTCTGAAAGTGCATTATCTTGTGAAGAGATTGGCATTTTGTTGGATCAAATCGGACAAAAATTACCGTAGTTATTACTTAAATAGTATAACAGTCGTGTTGTATATTTTATATATAGTATGTCATCTTATCAAATGAAATGAATTTTTTATCCGATTTGATCAGAAGAAGTGTCAATCTCTTCATAAGATAATTCACTTTTAGAACTTATTTCATATTTTTTAATTAAAGTTTGCTACGGACAAACTTGAAAAATATGAAAAAAATCGCATTAGTCAAGTTTATCTCTTCAAACCTTATAGCATATTAAGTCAAATAATATATATATGTATATCGCTTCAAACGCTCATCCCTCTCCTTTCTAATAAATTTCAAATTTTGAACATCGGTTCAAAAATGTTTGTGTAATCAATAAATGTGTGCGAAAAGTCCAAAAAAACAGTTTTTGTCAAATAAAACAAGTTTGAAGGGTTCAAGAAATATAAAAGAAATATTTTTGTATTCTATTCAACAAAACTCAAAACTTGCACTATATCATTAGCTGGATGTATTTAATTTATTTTTTTTTTGTAGCATAGTGTAATTTATTTTCTGATTCTAGGTAAGTATATAAAACAATTTCTTACAGACTAATTTACACCGTATAATTAAAATGATAAAATTTAAATTCAAACAATTCAACATAACTGTGATAATTGTGTATGTGCGTGTTTTATTTAAATACATGTTTGATGAAATATTCATTATTGGCACAAACAGATCGAAAAATGTTATACCAACACTGAAACACAGTGGTGGCAATGGGTTGGGAAGCTATGGATGTGGTTGGTTAGTTTTCATTGAGTGTTATATGGACCGCTGTCAATATTTAAGCTTACTGGAATTAATTTGATGATTTTTAAGAACTTGTGATTTGTTTAGACAATACAATGACACCAATCATACTGCTCATCATTTAAAACTGTTTTAGATTTGGCTATAAATACAAGTTACAACGCAGGCAGTGAGCATAGGTTCAGTATTCTATTGAAGTATTCATGAGAAAGTTCAATACGATGACAAGAGCCATATATAGTATGATATTTAGGCAATTTGTCTATTATACCTTGTTTACCATACAGTAAGACCACGCTTAACGCTGTTTCAGTATTACGGGGTAGTATTGGGATAGATGTTCAAAGGCAAGATGAATTTTCATTGATGCGGTATCTTGTTATCGACAACTGCTTGCTGAACGAAACAGGAAGAGACTTCAGATGGCTTCGTCACAAAAAAAAAACAAAGAATTTCAAATGAGGAAAAACCTTCCTCGTCATTAATTACAGGTTCCAAGAGTACAGACAACATCCTTTTTAAGAATTTTCCTGAGGTGTTCGATGGGGTTAAGATCGGCTAACTGAGACTGCCGGTCAGGACCTTTTTAGCGGGGTATTTTATAAGCTTATCGGCAAGCGCAGAGTCATCATCATGTAGGAAAACGATATCAGCTGTCTATAATTTCCTCCAGTGGTAGTTCAGCTAGTGCTTAAAATGTTTACATAGGATTAAGCGATCGTCGTACCAATAATTCTACAGACTTCTTTAGTTTCATGCAATCCCATGCTATCAGGGATCTAACGTCAAAATTTTAAGTTGATCTGACTTACAATTTCGGACTCAGTATACTCTTAACTTTCATAAAATCGATTTTTTCATGGTTTTAGTTACTTTAGAGCCATAGAATTAAGAAAATATACTTTTCCCTTAAACGATACGAAAAGAAAGAGAAAAACGCAAAATAGTATAACGTGTTCAAAAGCGCCCAATTAAAATGTGTTATTGGCGACTACGATTTAACAAAACCTACTAGACTGATTTCGCTGAAATTTTGAAACAATGTTCCTAAGACGAGTAAATTTAACCCTAACTAAGATATTTTTGATCCGTCAATAATTAATAATTTTATTAAATAAAAAAAATTTCTTAAATCATGGTCGCTAAATTTTTAAATGACTCTATTCAGATTGCCATAGCACAGCCAGAGTTCACCGTAATAAAATCTCTTACAGACACTCAAATGCCCACTTTAATATATAAAAAGATTAATTTGGTTTAAACAAATTTATCTTTAAAAAAATAGTCTAAAAAAGGGTTTTATGATGTACTTAAGTACTCTGCATTGCTGAATAAGATTTATGGAGTGTCTTCTCCATAAAGCGTATAAAATTCCACATTGTCAGGGGAAGCTTAGGAAGCATCTAACAAAATTTTTAAATCGGCCAGGATGAGCTAAGTCAGAGAGATTTCTAAAAAACAGAATAATGAAGACGTTATGTATTACCTTTTAATATCCTTGGACACATTTATTAGTAAAATAAGAATAAAAACTGTTAAAAAAAACAACAGGACATGACAGAAGAAGCCTTGCAACTTATATGCTATTTGGGACGTCAAGGATTTTTGGTATTTCAAAAATATTTGTATTTTAAAAATTTTTATAACGCACCAAGTATGATACTCTTAATTCGTATACCGAATTCTGGATATTTTCCTCAAGCAGTGAAGAAGCTTCGGATTTTTGGTCGGAATTGACCACTGTGCATTGGAAAAAATTAATTATAATCACCGAAATGCCACGAAGCTTATGAAATGGCTAATGGAAGAATCACGCCTGCAGCTGCTGGGCGAAGAGTAACGGACATGCATCTTACGTTGAGACAATATGTTCTACTAATTCAAACTCAGATTTTGCAGACAGAGAAATAAACTCAACCTCTTCTACTTATAAGTAGAACTCCAGTGAACTAAGTTCGAAAATGACAAAGTTAAATGTCATACAAATTCAATTTAACAGCATTTTACACAATTACACAGCAATTGTATCATATCAATTAAGTCTGTTACATTAAATCAATTAAAGGAATTAGCTGGGGATATTTCTAGTGCAAAACGTTTATTTATCGTGAATTCAGTCATTGTAAGTAAATAAAAGAAATTATTAACTTACTAGCTGTACCCTGCGCGCTTTGCTGCACTACAAACTAAAATAAATTTGAAGGAAAGACATTAGACAAATATCCAATTAAGTTTGAATCATTTTATTGATTTTGTTTTCCGTTGTCCAGATGATTCAGACGAACGGGCCTGAGTAGTACGCATTCGATCAAGTGATTCATTGTTCAAGTGATTCATGCGAACGGATCTGTGCGGCATGTACTCGAAGATTTTTCAGTCTCAATGCTGATTCTGAGGCTAGTAATGCTCTTTTCTTTTCTTTTCAACACAGGATCAAATGCACAGTTTACGATTTAATTAATTTCGAAGAATTTTCAGTGGCGCCACCTGTCGGAAATTGGTTATACCAACTTAGAAACCTTCGTCGGCTCATGCGCAACAACTTTGCTAAAGATTAAATGCATAGTTTACGATTCCATAAAGTACATTCATTTTTATATATATAGATAATTTAAACTTGAAAAAATAAATAAATAAAACAAAAGTCTACGAATATAATTTTGGTTATATTTTTTCTTATGTATTTGGTGAATTTTTTCACAAATGTTGGTTACAAAATTTTTTTCTTTCCCTTCTATCTTTAACCCCGCGTCGTTCTTTACACTTTATTTTCTTTGGTTTTATACATCAAGAATCACAGATAGCATACTTGTAGGGGTAACTACTATGCGTATGAGTAATATATTTCAAATGCAATTAAATATTAAGTATGTAGTATGTAGCATACGTGGGCATGGCCCCTCGCTCATTTGGAATATCAACATAAAAAGTAGCCTATAACTCCTTCCAGACATACAGGAAGATACTGTGAAAATTTCAAGAAAATCGGTTCAGCCGTTTAATCGTCTATAAACTTCAAACATACAAACATACAAACATACAATCAAACACACATTCATTTTTATATATAAGATGTCCTGTGTTTGTTTCTTTATTTAATATGTCCTTAATTTATTTAAATAACAACCCTCATCAAATAATAACACGATGGTATTAATAAAGAAAAAGAATCTCGTTATCATATCGACGCCTCCGTTCTATAACATTCTGAGTCGAAAAAGTGTGTTTTGAGTTATGAGCTCTCAAAGTTTTCACGCGCCATACGACTGTATGTGTATTCTAAATAGATTTTTCCCAATAACTTCGGAACGGATCGGCGCATCTTAACCAAATTTTGACAGTATTTAAGTTAGAGAACGTAGAATTTAAAAATGCAAGAACATTAAAAACGTTCTAAGTACACTTAGAACGTTATAGAATGGAGGCGTCGATATTAAATAATGAATTTTGATTTGTACCAAGAAAATACGTACACACATTACACATGCATATGATGTGACAAGTGTCTTAGCAAAAGCATTCTTTTTGAATGAGAATCTTTTATATTCAATATTTATAAATCTCCCTTGAATAAATCGATCGATAATGGAGATGTAGATTATAATTACTAATAATTAATTACCTCCTCAAGAATCAACAGAATAATAATAATTTAAAATTATAGCGATGACTTTTTTACGAAAACCATTCTCAATCAATAAAAACAAATCAATTAAAAAAACACAATAGCAGCAATCTCTCAAAATTATAACGCATGGATAACTATCGAGCATAACTATGGAGCAAAAGTGAATCTTTTTTTCCAAGAATGCCTTTATGGAATCGTAGCTTTTAAACAACAAATGAAAACAAAATAAAATGCTTACCATAAATTAACTAAAGATTTATTATATTCCACTAAATATTAAAAATTGAAATTACATTTCATTTTCATAATGCAAAAAATGTGTTATTGAAAGAAACTAAAAAAAATCACTTTTGCACTCATTTCAAAAAATTGAGAAAAACTATATTAATAATCGGTTATATCTCCTTTTTTGCGAATAACTTCCTTGATGCGACGTGGCATGCTCTCCACAAGATTTTTGCAGTATTTTAAATCCCACATTTCATATATTTTTCCCCGAGTTTCTTTATACTTCAAGACCCCCAAGTTTTCGTTTAGGGATGGTCCACAAAATTTCGATGAGGTTTAAAGTTATGACTTTGTGCAGGCCACTAAACCGCTTGATATTTTTGACTTTTCAACCAAGTTTGAATTAGTTTCGAATTATATATCGGATCATTATCCTGTTGGAATATTGTATCATCCTCGCTATATTCCAACTGTTCTAAAGCCACTGGAAAATTTATATCCATGTGTTTTGTTTCGCAGCGGAGAGGGAACGATTTTTTAAAGTTTTGTTTTAGAAGAATTGGGGAATACTTTCGTTGGCTCGAAATCAGTTGATTTTTCTATGAGGGCGAAAAAACAAATTCTTGCAAGCGACGCGAAATCCTATCATGCATAGAGGCGTAAATACAGCAGTGTGGACGCGGGGTGAGTGGGGTTAAAAGTTTTATTGAAATAAAGAGATAAATATGTCGATTTGTTTATCGTATAAGAAATACCTCTTCAAACAAGATAAACGATATTCAAGTATTGAATTGTACAGCATAATCAATATCCTTTAATTGTATTGAAAGCTTCTTTGGTAACATTAAGGTGCAGGATCGTAGTCCATCCGTATAATAAAAAATTGGTCATGAACTGTGTATATTAAATCATGTGGAATGAATTTCTGCTAGAGACTGCAATATTTATATTTTGAAGATTTTTTAACAAAGAATATTTAAACAGGATTATTGATGGCATAGCATTCATCACCAATACTCCCTCTTTCCCTCTTCTTATTACTTACTTTTCAGTATTCCAATATATTCCATCATGGCATCGCGTAAATGTTCCTCCCAGTTAAAAACTAAATATAAATATTGTTACGTTTAGAATATGAATTCGTTGATTGCAAACAAAATAAAAATAAGTTAGAGTTTAGTTTTAATTAAACTCTTTATTGTTCGCACTACTTTTGTGTGCCACTGTTTACAACTTGATGAATCCAAAAATAATTTGCTTCATTCGTTATTCTTCTTTACACTCCTGTACGCGTACACACTAACAAATGTTCAGTAGATCTTTACAACGACGATCTTCAAAACACGACTGTTTTCTTCACACGTAACGCGTCTTCACACTAGACTGTGTGAATTCTTACTACTCGCTGCCTGCTATGACTTGCCTTTTTATATGCCTACGTAATCAGTCTGATGAAGGCTCTTGAAGTCGAACGTTCGGGGTTTCGCCTTTTCAAGAACTCTATCGCGACTTCATTGTTGTTTGTGTATTTTGTTCACATTGCTTGTTGTTGCGTTCTCGCTTAATTGTCTATCCCCTTTTCTTTCATACTGATGTTGTTGGTTTACTTGTAACAAGTTCCTTGTATTTGTTAGTGTATCGTTTGTTAATAATGTTAATGTTAAACAATGTTCCAATTTTCGTAACAATATTTAAATGATCAACTCAGTAATACGTTCAAATTAATAACAAGTAAGTATAGATCAAGTTTTCCTTGATAATTTTCTGTAGATTATTAGTTGTGTTGTTATAAATAACCAATGTAAGTAGTCGTTCACATAATTTACTATCATTAACAGTGTTTTCTGTGGTAAACATTGATATCAAGAATAATGTTACATAACAATCGATAATTTTAATCATTAGAGAAATAATACCATTTACAAAATTCTTATGTGCCAATATGTAACATTATATTCCACGCTCTAAATATGCAATTCAATCCTTACAGACATCATCATCATCATCCTCATCATGTCGAAGTGATTGCATAAAATGATACCAACTGATGAACAACCGATGTCTCTGTTACTTCACAATTACCAGTCTTTGCATCTCGTCAACACTAGATTTTTAATGTCGTTTTATGTTCTTTTTTACCATTAAATTTGAGATACTGATGTCGAGGGTGGCACAGTATGCCTTATATGCCTATGGAAGCTAAAATATGAAACATTTGTATTGATGGGAATATTTAGCGAGTCCAACCAATTCAGACATTAGACAGTGTGGAACTGTTGTATGTACATGAGAACGATTGGTTGGGTTTAGGTTACAACATGTTCACCATCAAGTGCCTCTTGTTGTCGCCATCCATTTCTACCATTCTTGGCGATGATATCTTTTTTTCCTTTTTTGTCTCATGCTCGAAATCTCAGAGTGTTTTAAATTCATTAGCGTGTAACCTACATTTTAATTATACATACCAGTACACAATGTAGGCGCACACAATTGCAGGGTGAATGAAGGATGGTTGGATAGATTATGCTTCCAGTCATGTTTGTTGGTGTTTCAAACATTATTTTATAAAGACGTTTGAGGTAAAATGCAAATTAATTACTTAAACGAAGTGTCTTTAGTACCGGGGGTTCTTATATGTATGCTTGACAAATATTTTTCTACTAACGTAACAACCGACAGACAACACTGTTTGAGACGTTGTCTGTAATATCTAACAATTAAAAATAATGTGCGCCTTACGAGGAAAGTCACAAATATTTATAAAGATTTGTGAAATATTTATAAAACCATTCACGCCTTTTAAACAAAATTAAAAGGAAAAAAAAATGTCTGAGTAAAAGAGATTCATAGGAAAATATATTGGAATACATTTTCATTTTCTTTTTTTTTTCTTATGTAAGTTTTTAATTTTTATAATTGACTTAAAAACTTTCAAAATGACTGAAGATCTATGTTTTTCTAGAAAATTAGTGCTTTGCTCATTAGGAGTAGGGATCACAATAATTTTGTCATTTATTTATAAAAAAAAAAATAAAAAGAATTATGTTACAACTAAAGAACTAGTCCACAGATTATTTAAAAGCCTATCGAAAAAATTATTGGAAAATATGCCGCCTTTTTATAATCGTTTCTTTAATTGATTACGGCCTTAAAAATTTTGACACTTTGTGTCAAGATAGAAGCGTTAAGCATCGCTTTTAGCTTCTAGAAAACAGAAACCAAATGTTTTTAATATGAAGAATTTCTCCATCCCTTATCGCCACATCTTAACGTCTCAGGTTTGAAATGATATTTTTAACTATTAGCTGCAGAATTTTATTATTTAACTTGTATTTTTTACTTTTCAATACAGATTTAAGGGATCAAGCACTTTGATTTCTCTTTAAGTCCGTCGTGCTTAGAAAAATGTATAAAGCATTTGTTCTGAGTTAATCATTTAAGAGACTGAAACTTTTTTGGAAGAAGAGACGAGAGAAGAGCAATTAAATAAATTGGCAACACATTCTTGTATATTTCAAAAATTGGTGTTCATTAAATTCTTTCATTTTATTTTTACCTCTTATAGTATAGTCGTTATATGTTGTTGACAACCCATCTGCTAATATGGCGCCATTGTTTTGTTGTTTTTATACTTTTCAAATAAATTTAGAAAGTTTAGACCCATTGAATAGGAATATGTCAATTCACATTAAAAAAAAATATGTTTTGCTTCCGTTTTGTATTACATTGTAGCACGACAACACGAATTTTGTTCCGATTTTCTTAAAATATGATAGAAATCCATCAGATTTTTTTTTTGACATAATCGTCAGTCAGTCACGGCCTTTAATATGTAGTAAATGGTGTAAACACAAAAAAAATAATCATACGACTATTATTCTCTTTTTTGAAATACGGATGGAATTTCATTTTACTTTTTCATCAGACTTTTCATATTACTTGTGTGATCGTGTGAAGGGGGCTTTAAAGGTAGTTTTTGCTAAAGTGAACTTTAAAGTCACCTTTAACTTCTTTTCGTTATTACAACCTACAGATACAATAAAGTTAACTTTTCCAAAAATATGGCAGTGCCCGAGCAATGTCGATAACATTAACTAAATAAAACAAGTTTTTTAACAAGTTGCGGTGGCAACTACGAGGTTTTTTTTTGTTGTGATTGCTCATTATGTTTATATTAGAAGTTGCCGTATTGAAAACAGTATATGATATGGCAAGTTCTAACATAAACTTAACTTTAAAAGTTAAAAATAGGATGATTCTTTATTGTTGCGATAGTTTTAGTTCGGGTAGTTAATAGAAAGTTCTTATGAATTATGAGATGTTAAGAAAAAAAATCAAAGTGATTTAGAACTGAACATAATTTCTGGTTGTGCTGGATTAAGCCATTAGGTTAGTGTTACTAGGGAATCTCTTTTCATCATACGAAATTATTTTTATGTGGGATGGTTGAATGAGCTGCATTTTGGAGACCAAGCTGATTTAGACTGGTCGTCTTATAAATCTGTTTCTTTTTTTAAACACTTCTTGCTTGATGTACACATTTTTAAATACATCTTTTTATGTGTCATCAAGGTTATAAATGCAGAGAGACGCGAACCTTTTACCATCTTAAAAATACTTTTAGAACGTTGTATGATACAGAGAAAGAATATTAATAAGAATATTCTATATAGCTAAACTTTAAAGTCACCTTGAACTTCTTTTCGTTATTACCACCAACATATAAAATAAAGTTAATTTTTTTTTTAAATATGGCAGTGCCGAAGCAATAACGATAACGCGATGACAACGACGTGCTTTGTTATGTTTGTTTACATTTGAAGTTGTCATATTGGAAATAATATGTATATCACAAGCTCAGACCTAAACTTAACTTTAAAAGGAATGATCTTTCCTTTAGCTTAATGTTCACTTTTATATTATTGTGTACTTATAACAATGAAAAGCAAACTATCTGCCCGTTAAAATCTTGAATTTAGTAAAAGGCAAGTTATAATGAAGGCCCTGAGTCTGCTATTCATAGTAAAAATTTATGATTGACGCAGAATTATTAGCTAAATAAAGAATATTATCAAACCTGGAGTAAAAATATACGAAACTAAAAATTTCTTTAATTTCGAAATTACAACCAACGAGTCCGTAACAATATGTAGGCTTTAGGAGTCAACTAAACTCCTAGGATCTATAAAAATAAGTTGAAGAATGGGATATACATATATGTTCTTATATATCCCCCAATAAAATAAGAAGGCTGAGAGTTGGTTTAACTTAAGGTTTATTGCCTTCTTGACGGGCTCTTAACAACTGACTTTAGTAATAAAAACGAAGTTTTATATAAAGAAATGTTGAATTCAGCAAAATCTATTTAACATATAAAAATAATTCGCAAACACGTAAATTTCTACTATTCTTTAAATAAAAAAATCATTTAAATTTCATTTCTTAAAATGACCACAATTCTACAAAAGAAAATATTTATTTCTTTATTTATGGTTTTTTTTTGTTGTATATTTTTATATTTATTTTATTTTATTTGAATTTAAATCCTATTTCCTTGAACTACCGGCAATCGCGGTAGACCAGAAGAAGTGTTGGCAGTTTATCGCCTGGAAATAATTCCATAGTTTATAATGACACAAGATTAGAATCCCCATAAAAAGGGAAAGAAATATATTGTGCATGTTTATGAGATTTCTTTTATTTGTATGTATTTTATAACATTTTATTCACATTGGATATACAAACAAAAGAGATACACACACAGATACAATACATATTTTGCATGAAAATGGAACAAGAGAAGAAGAATTCAGATTTCGAACTAAAAAGTGTAGAGTTCAAGTACCAAGTACATACATATAAAGACTAGACTAAAACGAGCTCAGTGTTATAAGATTATCCGTAATTACTGAGTAATGTTACCACTTTCACATTTAATTTAAGTCAGTAAATTTTTGTGGCAAATTGTATTTTTTTTAATAACTACATTATCTGAGCATACATAGCAAATGTATGCTATATTTCGCTATGTTTTTTTTATCAAACAAACTTAATATTTATTTCAAATTTTAATTTGAAATCAAATGCGATTTATATTGATAATAAAGATTATAAGCCTTGTGTGTGTTTCATATTATTTCAACAAAAAAAAAAGGAAAAAAGATCAGAATCTAAATTAAAAAATAATAAAAACATTATTTAACTTAATCTTCTTTTTATATTTTCAATTTTAATATTGTTTTCTATGTCTATGCAAACAAACATTTTAGATTCGAATACACATGCACACGCAAATAGGTACTTATGTATGTATGTGTCACACACATCTGTACTAAAAGGATAAAAATGCCTTATTTTGCTCACATTAAATATGTATGTGATTGAAATTGTACGTAAAAATTATGAAAATGTGTATACAACAAAGATCAGCAATGAGTATTAAAAAAGATGAGTAGAATCGAATCATACTCATAATTTCTCATACTTATTTTAATATCATACTCATACTACTGATATTCAAAGTTGGAAGTACTCATACTTAACAATACGCATGATTTTGTTGATTTCGACTCTCCTTTACTCAACATTTACAAGAATCACAAAATAAGTATGATTCGCGTACGAACACTACAATACTCACTAGAAGGTTGTGAGTTTGCTTTGCTTGCTATCTTTGTCTTTTTCCTTCTTCTTTTTTTTTATATAAATGCAACAACTATGACGGTAAATTTTGATGGATGATTCGAATCACTCGAATCATTTATGAGTATTATAAGTATTTTTCTAAATTTATGAATCTGAATGAGTAGGCATATGAATCAACTATATTTCAAATGTTATGAGTTTCATGTTAACATTTTACTCATAGTCATTGTAGCCTGTACTTATAAGTCAATACTGTAGTGAGTACGAATGAGTCAGAGTACATAGTTGAATTTTAATAATGTTGATTCACTCATACTCAAAATTTCATGAGTAGTTATGAGTAGCGAGTAAACGGTTCATTACTGATCTCTGGTATACAAGCAATTACTCGTTGAATTGCAGGCAGTCTTTTTAATATCAAAAATGTATTTTATAATTAATATCTATGATTGAAATAGAAATAAATTTTATATTGCGTTATATGTACAATCAATATGTGTATCTTTTTTTTCTTAAGGCAGATTGAATTGAAGGCCTTGTTAAGTTTTCATCTTGGAACAATTCCTTTAAATATATGTATGTACATACATATGTGCGTATAAAAAGAATTGTAAATTGTTTGGCTTTTTTTTTAACAATGTTGCCATAATAAAGACAGCTTAGTACAAGAACATTAAGGCGGCACACACTGAAAAGTTTTAGTTCAAACAGAGCTAACAAACACACGACTTTGTGGTCAATTCACACAGTCCGTTGTATTGAGTGTATTGATTCGAAATGATTCGTGTTAATAGTAAAATAATAAATTAATAAACATTTTTACTTTAGAACACTAATGTGAAGTGTGTTTTATACTGTCTGCCTGTATCATCTAAAATCCATTTTATTTAC
The DNA here is from genome assembly GCA_930367235.1 of Sarcophaga rosellei. Lineage (NCBI taxonomy): Eukaryota > Metazoa > Arthropoda > Insecta > Diptera > Sarcophagidae > Sarcophaga > Sarcophaga rosellei. Next base: position 47,065,283 of record OV884021.1, on the reverse strand, counting down.
TTACATTTTGTTTTTCTCTAACAAATAGTAAAAACGAGAAACTTTTATGTAGGATTCATTCAGTAGCATATAATGGATAATATATACGACTGTTGTGAACAACGCCTTAGAACGTGGTGTGCTAATTTTAAATTAAAAAAATTTATTCACACATTGAATGCCAAACCGTTTTGACGAAAACCTTCCCAGGAGGCCAAACATTTTTTGTTTGTTAATTGAGTGTATTAGTGATAAAAACCGATTTCTGAGAAATGCCTAGTCCATTCTGTCCGTTGATTTTTATTTTATATAGGCTTGTTTGTGTCGTTCGTTTCTGTACGACGTGGCACTGCAGGACGGGTTTGCATTTGTAAAGGTCGCTGTCGTACAAACACGTACGACGCTTTTTCTTGTATTTTATTGATAATTTTTTTATATTTTAGTTTTGTTTAGTTTCTTTTGTAGTTTGCAATCATTTCTCATTTGTAGAACTTGTAAATACCTAAAACGTCGAAACGAAAGTTAAGCGAAAAGGAAATATTGGAAGTGACGGAGAGTGATGAAGATTTTTCAAATGATGTTGATTTTGATTTGATACCGGAGGTTTCTGGATCTGACATAGATCCAGTGAAAATCTATGACATGTTGTTTGAAGATGGTATCAATACGGAAGACAAAGTTGAAGAAGATAGCAGACGCGGAAATGTTGAAATACATTTCACATATTTTTCACTTCATAAAACCTCAAAAAATCATCCTAGAGCCATGAATGCTTTTGCAAAAATGTTCAGTAAAGCATTCTTTATTTAAAAATCACATTAAATTTCACTCTGTGACGTATATAAGTGAACTACAGGCTCTAAGTAAAAAGAATCACTGAGGCACTCAATGTATTAAAAAGAAAAAAAAAAGAAGAAAAATTCAATATTCACGAAGTAAATTAACTAGCAAAAGTATGGGTAAACCTAACTTTTGAATTGACCCACAAAATACGAACACAAATGGTATTTGTTTTCATAGACCGTCTAATGGATCGGTTAAATTATTTCAACATTTTAAAAAATAATTTGCATGTAAGTGCCACAAAAATTGAGATTTTCAAGTCATATATATTCCAATACGATAACGATTCCAAACGATTGTCAGAAAGAAATAACTTCTCTATATATAGTACTAAAAACGTACTTAAGATCCGACATCAGTCCACCGATACTATTATTAATTCGTAGGTATGTGTACTTTTTTGACATATTTTTATGAATATTATTCCTTGAGTTGTTTTTATTTGAAAGAGTTCAGTTTTCTTTTTTCCTTTTTTCTTTCGAGATTAAATGTTCAATGATATGGCGGCGTTTGGAAGAAGCCTATTTAACCGTTGTTTATATTAATTGTATACAGAACTTTAACGGACTTATAACGGCCGAAAGCAGCTCTTGTTGCTTGTCCAGAAAAAGTCGTAAGAAAAAATATATTATTTTCTCATTCTTTATTATTATTCACTTAATTTTTTTCATATATATATTAGAGCGACTCACCAAAAAAAATGCTCGATGTACCCTCCTAAAAATGAACCTTGGACTTTTCTAAGATGACATTTAAAATATTTCGGCTCCAGCTTTGACCTCTCGTGAGCTGGACCATTTCGAAAAAGGGTATATTTTTCCCATGTTTTGTCAATTTGAGAATCTGTTTCCTTACCAACATATACAAATCCACACCAAAGCTCTTGGATTTCATTTGCATTGTTGTCGTTGCAAATTTAACAATTTGATTAATTCACCTTTCCATAAATTCTGAAATTAGGCTCATCGCTAAAGATTATTTTTCGATGAAAGTTGGGCTCAGTTGCCAACTGCTTTAAAGCCCATACGGAGAACCGGCATAGGTATGAGTTAAATTTTGCACCGTTGTAAGCCCAAATCACTACGTCAAATTGGCAAAGTTATAGTCAATACGAACTCTACTTACGCTGACGCCGCTATGCGCTTGACACATCTTGCGTTTCGTCGATTATTATTTTCTTGTGTTGTTGACTAACAACTTTGACAGATGTAGCTTCAACAGAGCTAAATATGTATATAAAATGATGTGTAAGCAATTGAGTCAACCTTAACAAAATAATCTCGAAATGCATGTACATATTACATATTCGAATACAGTGAAATACGATTTTTAGCCCGTATCTCTTTAAATAATAAAAATTAAATTCTATTTGCTATTTTAAATATCTGCAGACGTTAAACGTATATATAAACGATAAAATTTTCGTACAATTTCGTTTTACAGCACATCCATATAAGTATTCTGTGGTTATTTTAAACAAACAAACTTACGTATCCACACATTCCATTTTACACCAAGAAATAAAGGAGGAATAACAAAATTCTGCAAAGAGGTGAACATATGAAAAGAGTCACCGAATGATATTCGAATAACTAAATTCTAAAGTAATTAAAAATCAATAAAAAACAGAAGTTTATAGACCGAAAGAGATATATTAAATTGGAGATATTTACAAAGAGAACTAATTATGAGTACCTTTATACGGTGTTCAGACATGCACCTTTATTGCGTAAAACACAATAAACGCCATTCTTGAGCTCAATGTTTCATATAAAGTTTCAATTAATTATTGCACAATAAATACGCAAATTGTTATGATATTGAGTAAAACTTAAAATGCGGCACTATCATAAGTATGTTCAGTTGCTCATATTACAATTATCCAAACGCTTTCTGTTGATATTTGACAACTCAAATGTCAACAACGACAAAAAAATGTTGGAACAATCAGCTCTTTTGTTTACTAGCTGTCAAATAAATGTTGAATAAGTAGTTGCACTGCGTACATTGTTATGTCTGAACACTTAAAATATTGTACTCAATAAACCGAATATTGGCTCAATAAAAGTGTATATCTGAACATAGTATAACGCTTATTTTATTTAGCAGCGTATTTTTTAAACCAAATCTTTTAATAACATTTGAAATAAACAACGAATAACGTGCAGAAAGTTTAGACAAGTTTAATATAAAAAGTTGCTTTTTTAATATTTTCTTCATTTTAACTTCATCCTTTTTCGGGATTCCTCGTAATTGCATAAGAGAATAATTAAAATTTTCCGTAAAAAGTACATCGTCTACAAAAAAATAGTCAATATTGCGGATGTTAACTTAAAAACTAGGCGACTTTAGAAAGAAGACATGCAATTGAATAATAGACAAGATCTCAGCAAAGTCTTTTGTCAGACAAGAAAAGCAAATAATAATAATCACACAACGAAACAGAAAATTAACAAAATATTGCTACGAAAATGGAAACGGTGTAACATCGTTTAACATTAAAATGATAAAAAAAAGAGCTACAAAAACAAAAACCATGAGTATGAAAGAAAAGGGGATAGACAAGTCAGCGAGAACGCTACAACAAAGAATGTAACCAAAATATACAAACAACAATCAAACCACGATAGATTTCTCGAGGTGGCGAAATCGCGAACATTCGACCTAAAGAACATTAATCAGACTGTTTATGTGGGTATACAAACAGGCAAGACAAAGCGGAGTGGTTGCCTGATTTGTCTTGCCTTTTTATGAAAAAGTCTGATGAAGGTTCTTGAATTAGAATGTTCGTGTCTTCGCTTTCTCGAGAACTCTATCGCGACTCCATTGTTGATTGTGTATTTTATACACATTGCTTGTTGTCGCGTTCTTGCTTACTTGTCTATCCCCTTTTCTTCCATACTGATGGTTTACTGTTGGTTTACTTGTAACAAGTTCGTTGTATTTGCTAATCATGTTAATGTTAAACGATGTTTCCATTATCGTAACAATATTTAAAATTAAACACTAAATTATGCAATAATTCATTCGAATACCATATTTTATTCGTTATTAGCTTTCGAATAATTTTTTTGTTTTTGAAAGACATTTTATTTATTTTGTACACAAAAGTAAAAGATTGTAAGACTAGAGTAGGATAAAAAATGTTTGTTAAAAATGAATTAAATTAAATCCGCTTATATATACATACTTATATGTATGTATAAACAAGAATTAATTTCAATAGCCTTATTTCTTTGTTAGATTTTAAGTTTTATAATATTTTATTCATGAAGTTCATAATTTTTATGTAAAATGAATTTTTCAAATTCTACTATTGCAAGTGCTACTAGAATTAAATCTGCAGCTCACTTTCGCCCTTCTGGTTCTATTACACATCAGGCCGCAAGTTTTAGTTGGAGCAAGCAAGCATTAGCGAACATCAGGGAAGTTCTGCTGAAAAAAAATTTTTTTCAGACGAATCTTTAATTCTATTTGAGATCGAACCAGAGAACTCTACTCAGCATTTACAAGGATCACAAAATAAGTACGATTCGCGTACGAACCAGAGATCAGCAATGAATCGTTTCTTGGCTACACATAAGTACTCATGAAATATTGAGTATGAATGACTCAACAGTATTGAAATTCAAGTTTTTAATCTTGTATTCGAATTCCTCTTCTGCAAAAAGGTCATCCTAACTGTTCATCAAACTATCGTGCCCTGTCTTTAATTGATACGCTTTGTAATATGTTCAATAACGTCCTTATCACTCGTCTGATGTATTGGTTTAACAAACATAAAATCTTAAATGAATTCCATGCTGTATTTCATAAATTTAATAAGATAATTGGTTAAAATACGTAATGCTGAGAAGAAGTCGCCAAAAGAAAAATTTTTCAAATTTCTTTTTATTCATGCTGTCTGAGCTCAGATTTGAAGTGCTAGGCTACAGTCACTTGAATTTATTTAAATCAATCATCAATGCCAAAGACGATAGCTCTCAATAACAATATTTCAACCATTAATGTCTTCGATTACATTCAACGTAGAAGATCACTCATAGGACTTGCAAGTAGCAAATCACAAAGAGGTAATTTTTACGACAATTTACGATACAAGTATATCACCAAACTATTTAAATCAGCGTCGTAAATGAAAAGTTTAAAGGCAACACTAATAATGTCGATCGTGCAGTGCAATATCCAACGCATAAAGTGTTGAAATAAGTAACATTTAATTAACACTCAAAATGTTTATATTTCCAAGAATTTATGTGAAGAAAAATCTTTCTATTGAAGCGATTCATTTCATTTCTAAATTAACTAGCATTGCAGAAGTATAGTCCAGATTTAAGAAATAACATGCAATGTTCTTGTTGACACGCAGCAGTGTTCTGGAGTTTAATATGGAGAGCCTAATCCTCTAACCTGATCTCAATGCAATTGAGAGGGAAGTTTTAAAAATAAAATTTAATTTAAATTTCAAAATTAGTTACTGTTGATTCAAAACGTTATCCAGATTTGTCGAATTTAATAACGTCCATGACTAAAAGGCAGAATTAAAAAAAAAATAATAATATTTTTACGTTTTTACCCTTTTAAAAGCGTTTAAAATATGAGTTCGTAGATTACAAATAAAAATTAAAATAAATTTGTATTTAGTTTTAAATAAATCCTTTATTGTTCGAACAATTCTGTGTGCCACTGTTAACAACTTGATGTAAACAACAACAATTGCTTTATTGGTAATTCTTCTTTGAGTAAACAATAAACTACGATTATTCTCTTCACATGCAATGCGTCTTCTTAATCCGTTGTCTGCTTTGTCTTGCTTATATCGCAGGGTAAAGTCTTCGCGAAATCTCTATAAATGTAAACATGTTGTTTGTGTATTTTGTTTACGTTTATCCTTGCAGTGTTGTTATTGCCTGTTTGTTTACTTGTTTTTTATGCCGATATTGTTGCTATATTTTAGTTTATTTGTTGATCATGTAAACAAGTCCATAGTTTTTGTTTTTGTAGCTTTTGTTTTTTAATGTTAAACAATGTAACACCATTTCCATTTTTGTAACAATATTAAACATAATGGCTATTAACTTTTTTCTTTTTATGGAAATAATTTTATTTTGTATTTCCCTATTTCTCTTACATAATTACCCACTTCTACTTTAATGGCCCCGTTTATGATTTTCATTATGAATGTGGGACCGGGGACAGGACGCACAAGAAGTGGGCAACCCTACCAATAACAATAATTGTGGTAGGCTTGCGCAATAACAACGACTGACGAAAATACTAACGACTAAACATAGTTGGCTTTTCCAATGACTACGATTGACGAAAATACCAACGACTAAACATAGTAGGCTTTTCCAATTACAACGATTAACGAAAATACCAACGACTAAACATAGTAGGCTTTTCAGTAATAACGACTAACGAAAACAACAACAACTAACGTACCGAACATAGTAGGCTTAGCAAATAACAACGACTAACGAATTGAACAAAGTAGGCTTATTCAATAACGACTAACAAAATAACGAACAAACCATAGTAGGCTGATATAAAAACAACGAATAGCAATGACTAACGAACTAATACATTTTGTGAAATAGTTTGAAGACTAAAACTGACACCGAGAATAGAAGAACACTTTTCTTTACAAAACACCATTAAGTGAAATTGTGTAATATTTTAAATATAACTTTTCTTTTTTATTGTTAATTGTTTTTTTTTGCATATTCAATAAAATATGTTCTTAAATCAAATTAAAAAAAAGTGTTTCTCTAAAAACAAATCCTACATTTTTGGGGGCTCAACCAAATTAAAGCTTGTGTGAAGTTGAACGTGAAAGTTTTGTATATATATTGTGTAATTTTAAAAAAAACTAAAAGGAAGTTGTGTGTGAAAGAAACAAAAAAAAAAGGAAAAAATTTAAAATAAAAAAAAACTGAAAAAAAAAAACTCCAAGAAATTTTTTTTAAACTCAAAACTAAAACGAAATACAAAAGAAAAAGAAAAAATGAAAAAAGAAGAAAAAGAAAGAAAATAATTTAAAATAGAAATTAACGAAGATAAAATAAAAAAAAAACAACAAGAGAGAGTGTCCACAAATACCTGAAAAGAAACCTGAAAAGAAAGAAATCAACATGTAAAATCATCAAAAGACAGAAAGAAATTTGCGTGAGAGACGAGAAACCTGAAAAGATAAAATTAACTAATAAAATCAATAAGAGTGAGGAAAAGATTTGCAAAAAAAAGAGTTAAAAAGCCTGAAAAGACAAAAATTAACTCAATAAGAGAGAGAAAAGTGAGAAAAAAAACTGAAAATTGAAAATTTATTAACTAAATAAACAAGAGAGAGAAAGAGAGTTACGAGAGAAACCTGCAGAGACAGAAACTGGCAAATAGAAAAACAACCCCTAAATTGAAAGCTGAAGTGCTGTGGATTGGTGTAAGTGGAATGCGGTTGCGTATAGTCAACGAAGAAATCTAATTGGAAGTCTTTGCGTATAGTCAACGAAGAAATCTAATTGGAAGTATTTGCGTATAGTCAACGAAGGAATCTAATTGGAAGTATTTGCGTATAGTCAACGAAGGAATCTAATTGGAAGTATTTTGTTTATTTTTGTACGACACAATTGTGGTTCGATTGAGTAAGCTAAATTTTTAAAATTCTATCTATAATTTTTTAAATTCTAAAAATCGAAATGTTGTTATTTTGTTTAAATTAAAAACATCTTTAATTGAAACTGTAAACTAAAATTTTATTCTATTTAAAAAATCCAATTTGAAATTTTGTTCTATTTAAAAAAAAATCCAATTTGAAATTGTGTTCTATTTAAAAAATCCAATTTGAATTTTTGCCTTGTATGTTAATATTCCAATTTTATTTATGATTTAGAGTTTCGATTTCATCTGAATTTTTTTTTTACGTTATACTTTTGTTTTCACTTACATATTATTATTACTTTAATAACATACGAATTAATTTCATCCTTATAATATTATTCATTATTATTATTATTATAATTATTATTACTCATACTTATACATATATACATACTTTATTACTACTAAATTTGTGAATTTTTTTTTTTTATTAATAATCGGACGAATAATTAATTTGAATAACATGGACATAAATGAAATTTTTGCTATGACAGTTGACTGTTTGAAGGGCAAGTTGACTGAGATAGGACTACCTACAAATGGACGGAAGGCCGAACTTCGTGATCGACTCATGGAATATTTTGGCTTGAGTGCACCTAATTCTGACTCGGAATATATTGATGTCCCTTCGCGACATGAACCGGTTTCGGTTACTGAAAGAAATATATTCACGCTACGTGATATTGAGGATTCTTTGACTAGTTTTTGTGGTACAGACAACATTGGGATAGATGAGTGGGTTTCTGATTTTGAAGATAATGCTGAGGCAGTAGGTTGGAGTAGTTTACAAAAATTCATATATGCAAAACAGTTGCTGAAAGGGGCGGCACGTTTGTTTATTCGTAGTCAGAGTGGGATAAAGAATTGGAACTTTCTCAGGGAAGCACTTGTTAAGGAATTTGGAACTAAGTTAGCAGCGATTGAAGTACATCAGATTTTGAGAAATCGAAAGAAGAGGAATAGTGAAAGTTTACGGGAGTACCTCTACACACTAATGGAAATAGGGAAACCCATTAAGCTTGATGATGATAGTATAATTCAATATTTTGCGGACGGAATTCCCGATTCGAAATTCGGAAAGAGTATCTTATATCAAGCTACAAGTGTAGAAGATTTAAAGGATAAAATTAGAATATATGAGAAAATTCGAAGACCTGCTTCACAGGCGCCAACCTTGAAGGGATCTTCAGATTTAGGACAGTTAGATAGAACAAAACCGAATAATTATTCGAAGAGCAAATGCTATAACTGCGGGAGTGATGGTCATTTAGCAAAATACTGTAAATCAGGGAACTTTAAATGTTTTAATTGTGGGAAAATGGGTCATAAGTCGTATGAATGTAAGGTAAAGTTGTCGAACCAAATCAAGAAGGAAAACGAGAACAGATTGTGTACGGTAGGGAATGGTAATAAGACGGTGCGAAATGATAAATTTGTTACGACTTGTATTGCGAGGCCAAATCGAGTTTTTAAGGAAATTAAATTAGACGATCTTAGAATTTCGGCGATTATCGATTCGGGTAGTGATATTTCGTTAATTAGGTTAGATATTTTTGAAAAGTTACAGGACATTGAGATTCGCAATGGAAGGGAAAGTTTTGTAACGGCCAATGTTGGTGAATTGGTAACTTTAGGACACTTTGATAGGATCGTTAATATAGATGGTTTTGACTTTAACCCTTTGACGACCAAACATTTTCGGCTGCAGCGATTTTAAATTTTGTTTTATTTTAATAATCTGTGGCCTAATAGTAGTGACGAAAAAAAAAATTGCCCTCCTGGGTATCCTCTAAGTCCCCCATTTCGCTTGGCAAATATAGTTGCCTATGGGTTGAAAGCAATCTTTTTGTTCCAAATTATTAATTTTTAGACATGATTTAAAAACAGTTTTTTTTATTAAGAATATAAAGCAAAATCAATAAATCTTAAAAATTTATAATTATTATTGTTCGTGATAGTTTCCAAAGCAATCATGGGATGTAGTGAAACAAAGAAACACATTGCATTGAACGCAAAAAACATTTGTGCGCCTATATTTTTTATAGGAAGCACAATGACAGCAGCGTTTCCAACATTCACTCTTTTCCATTCTATGAAGAGATTTGCGATTATAAAATGAGTTCAAAATTTGGTTGACGCTGAAAAAGCACGTTTTCTTGAATTGAAGCAACTTATCAGTTCTTTGGCTAAAGCTGCTCGAAATTCCACATTGTTAGTCAATATGAGTTTCTTATATATTATATAACTATTGTGAACACATAGCTCAAATAGATCGAAGAACAATCGTAAATAAAAACCCCATTTACTTCTGTCTCATAATAAACTTTCTTTTGGTCCATTAGATCAACGACTCCCATTCCTTTGTTGTAGGCTGTATAATCAGAGGGCAATCAATATCTATTTTATTAGCTTGTCCAGCAGCACGTCGCTTGACCTTGATTACCTCTGTTGGGTCAATAAAATTTGAGACGAGGAACACACTACGATTGTCCATCCATTTGACGACGGAAATGCTTTCTGACATGAAGTAACTTATGTCCCCTCTTTTCATTTCTCTATCCGCCGGAAAATTCTTCGGTATGTGCTTTCTACTACATCGAATAGTTCCACATGCCATTTTGCTGGAGAATGTTTAAGTTCAGACTTGTAAAGAAATTATCAAAGTAGACTTCAACCCCTTTTTTGCCAGTGGCTTACATTACTGCAGGACGACAGCTTCGCCAAGACCGTGTTCAACAAATGGTTTTTTTTCGGTGTAAATGTTAATATTATACAAGTATCCAGTTTCTGACTCACATTAATACTATAGTTTGAATCCCCATGAATTAGGTTTATTCTTCATGTACTGTTTCATGGCATTATGTCCCTTAAACTTTACCATATGTTCATCAATTGAGAGTTTTTTGGAAAATGTATATGCGTCATGTTGTATGTTAATGTGCTCTATAATTGGACAGATTTTGTAGCCACGGTCAGTAACATCAGCCTTACTGTTGTTGCAAAAGTGAAGATTAGCTGTAATTTCCTCAAATCGGTTGTGTGGCATGACTCCTGCAATCTGAGATTGATGAAATGTTGAATCAGTTGACCAATACAGTCGTGTTGATGGGAGTTTCACTAAGCTCATGCGTATGATAATACCCATATAAGCCTTAAACTCGGAAACGATCAAAGTGAACATACGCCACTTTTTGTAGAGCATATAGGTTGGAATGCTCCACTATCACGAGACACAGCTCTATGAAAAAATAGCAAGTGCTAACTAAATAATTCACAACAATATAGGTTTTAATTCTAGAGTTTTTTAGGAATGATAATTTTCGCTTCAACCCATAGGCAAACATAATTGCCAAACATAAAATGACTATTTTTAGGCAGTTTGGAGCTCATGCAAAATTGTTCATTATATTTTTTGATAGACAAAGGTTAAATCCAAAACATAATTGACTCCCATCCCCTTGTGCCCTATCTTTACCCTGTAGTAGCCCTCGGAATAAACACCATTATTTGGGCAAATTTGGAGCCTCGTAGAGTACAAGTGGAGCCAGATAGGGCTTTGCACTCAACTACATTTTTGTTGCCCCAATCTTCTTCTATAAAACATTCTCTGACATATTTGCTCTATCTGTAACCTGGACAAATATATAAGCCAAAAACCCCCGGGCAAGCATACTTGCCTATGGTCGTCAAAGGGTTAATGTTAGATTTTACATAGCTGAACAATTTCCATATGAGGCTGCAATAGGTAATGATATATTAGACCAGACAGATGTGATATTGACCTCTAGTGGTGCAACTTTCAATTGTAGGAATGAATCTGTAGGAGAACAAAGTGGTGAAGTAGACGATTTTAAGATATTTTGTTCAACGGTGGTTATCGATGATGATGTTGCATTGAACTTGTCACATTTACCGAAAGAGACAGCAGGAGAGGTTAACAGGTTAGTAAGGGACTATAATCCGGAGAATCTTGAATCTATTAGTATGAAAATAATATTGTCGGATGATATTCCAATATTTCAACGACCACGTCGTCTATCTTATGAAGATCAAGGCGTTGTGGAGCAACAAGTTAAGGATTGGTTAAATGAAGGCATTATTCGACCGAGTACTTCTGAATATGCATCACCAATCGTTCTTGTGTCTAAGAAAGACGGCACAAAGAGACTTTGTTGCGATTTTCGTAAATTAAATGAGAAAATTATGAGAGATAACTTCCCAATGGTTTTGATTGATGACGTGTTGCATAAATTAGAATCTGCTAAGATTTATTCCACACTTGACTTAAAGAATGGTTTCTTCCACGTACCTGTTGAGGAGCAGTCGAAAAAGTTTACTTCCTTTGTAACACACAATGGCCAGTATGAGTTCAATTACGTACCTTTTGGAATTTCTAATTCTCCAGCGGTATTTTCTCGGTTTATTTTTTCGATATATAGGGAATTGATTCAGGACGGTACTATAATTGTGTATGTCGACGATATCATAATACCATCGGTGGACGTTTCGGAAGGAATCGTGAAATTGCGGAAAGTATTACAAGTAGCTAGAAAACATAACTTACAAATTAAATGGGAGAAGTGTCAATTTTTAATGAATAGGGTTAATTTTCTCGGGTATATAGTTGAAAATTCGACGATAAGACCATCAATTGAGAAGACATCAGCAGTTGAAAATTTTCCAGTTCCAAAGGACAAGAAAGCGCTACAACGTTTCTTGGGCCTTACGTCGTATTTGAGAAGATTCATCTGTGGATATGCTACAATTGCTAGACCTTTATCTGACTTACTTAGGAAGAATAGTGATTTTGTAATGGGAGAAGCTCAAATGGTATCATTTAGGCAACTTAAGGAAAGTTTGATGAATGCACCTGTTTTAAAATTGTATAATCCAAATGCTACTACAGAAGTACACACCGATGCAAGTATGTATGGCTATGGAGGTGTTTTGCTTCAGAAGAACGCAGACGACCAACAATTTCATCCGGTGGAATATATGAGTCGTAAAACTAATGATGCACAGCAAAAATACCATTCCTACGAACTCGAAGTTTTGGCAATCATCGAAGCATTAAAGAAGTGGAGAGTATATCTAATGGGCCATAAAATAAAAATAGTGACAGATTGTAATGCTTTTGCGATGACTATAAAGAAGAAGGACGTTCCATTAAGAGTGTCTAGGTGGGCCATGTTTCTTCAGGAGTTTGATTTTATAATAGAACATAGATCTGGGAGCAAAATGCGGCACGTTGATGCTTTAAGTAGGTTTTCTTGTTTGTTGTCGGATGACTCGATAAAGCATCGACTCAAACAAGCACAGATGCAGGACAATTGGGTTAAGGCGGTTAGAAATATTCTTGAAAATGGAAATTATGAGGATTTTTATTTGAAACATGACCTAGTTTACAAGGATCCAGATAGAGAACTTATGGTGATTCCGGAAAGTATGGAGGAAGAAATAATCCAGATTGCCCATAGAAAAGGCCATTTTGGTACTAAGAAGACACGAGATCTTTTAGAAAAAGAAGTTTATATACCCAATATTGTATCGAAAGTTGACAAAATAGTCCGTAGTTGCATAGAGTGCATAATAACAGAAGCTAAGACAGGTAAACCAGAAGGACTTCTTACCACCATCGATAAATCAGATCGACCGCTAAGAACGTATCATATTGATCACGTTGGCCCTATGGAGGAAACAAGGAAACGATATAACCACATTCTGGTGGTGGTTGATTCGTTTTCTAAATTTGTTTGGTTATATCCAACCAGAAGCACTGGAGCGGAAGAAGTCATTGATAGACTTCAACGCCAATCGGCGATTTTTGGAAATCCGGAAAGAATTATATCGGACAGAGGAACAGCTTTCACATCGAATTTGTTCAATAAGTATTGTATAGAGCGTAATATTCAACACCTTCTTATTGCAACGGGGGTTCCTAGGGGAAACGGTCAGGTAGAACGAATTAATAAAATAGTAGTAACATTACTTTCGAAAATGTGTTCAGAAAATCCCGGAAAATGGTACAAGCATGTAGATAGGGTTCAACAATGTATAAATAATACTCCTCCGCGTAGTACGAAGTATTCACCATTTAGGATTCTTACAGGATGTGAAATGAGAATAGACGAAGGAAAAGACATACGAAACATGATTGAGGAATTTGCTATAGAAGAGTTAGATGAACAGAGAGACGAAATTCGGAATACAGCTAGGTCGAATATAGCAAAAATCCAGGCGGAAAATAGGAAAACGTCTAATAGGAAGAGAATTCAAGCACCATTATATAAGGAGAATGATTTAGTGGCTATTAAACGAACTCAATTTGGACCAGGTTTGAAATTGCGACCAAAATATTTAGGACCATATAGGGTAATTCGGATTATGAAACACGATAGGTATGAGGTTGAAAAGGTTGGTGAAGGTGAGGGTCCAAAGAGAACCAGTACCGTAGCTGAATATATGAAAAAGTGGAACCCGTCATCCGAGTCGAATGACCGTGCAGGAGGGCCGAATGTGGGACCGGGGACAGGACGCACAAGAAGTGGGCAACCCTACCAATAACAATAATTGTGGTAGGCTTGCGCAATAACAACGACTGACGAAAATACTAACGACTAAACATAGTTGGCTTTTCCAATGACAACGATTGACGAAAATACCAACGACTAAACATAGTAGGCTTTTCCAATTACAACGATTAACGAAAATACCAACGACTAAACATAGTAGGCTTTTCAGTAATAACGACTAACGAAAACAACAACAACTAACGTACCGAACATAGTAGGCTTAGCAAATAACAACGACTAACGAATTGAACAAAGTAGGCTTATTCAATAACGACTAACAAAATAACGAACAAACCATAGTAGGCTGATATAAAAACAACGAATAGCAATGACTAACGAACTAATACATTTTGTGAAATAGTTTTTAGTCTTCAAACTGACACCGAGAATAGAAGAACACTTTTCTTTACAAAACACCATTAAGTGAAATTGTGTAATATTTTAAATATAACTTTTCTTTTTTATTGTTAATTGTTTTTTTTTGCATATTCAATAAAATATGTTCTTAAATCAAATTAAAAAAAAGTGTTTCTCTAAAAACAAATCCTACATGAATGTAGTTACAATTCATTAAAAATTCAGAATATTTCCTTATTTTTGTAAAAGTGCAGGTGTTAATCGCTCGAAATATGTATGTTAAATTAATGTCAGTATGAATACTACAAGGAAATGAAATTAAATACATTTTGAAGATCAACGTATGGTAAGTTTGTAAAGATTTCCTCAACGTATGTAAAATTGTATTTAACTTTGAAATTGCAGAAGTTTCGAGCATATTTTTTTAAATATTTTTTTTTATTTGTTTTTGCAAAATATGACTTATTTTTGAATAGCAGCTAAGAGAGAAGTGAATGATTTATTGATTTAAGGTAAAAGTGAATGAATAAAAGTTTTGTACAAATATTTCGTATTGGGGCCATTGGCTGATACAGAGATGCAGCACAATAGCTGCGGCAAGTGTTTGAATTTAGTTGAGTGGATTTCAGCCAGCGTGTAGTGGCTTATGCAGGTTGAGTGTTTAACTTTGAACGAGTTTATCCTTTCGGCATAAACGAAGGCATGAGTTCTAGCACACGATTTAAATTTGAAGGACACGTGTTGGCCATAAAAGGGGAAATATTTCAATGCTTGAAGAAATCAATGGATTGGAAGATGGATGGCTGGCTGAACTAACGATTGCTTGAAATGAATGCATGAATATGCAATGTGGAATGATTCCATAAGTAGGCTAGCAGCAGCATTATTATAAATATTATTTTTATTTCTCTCATTTAAATCGTATTTCAATTTGCTTCGTTAACGTTAAACAGTCCTTTGAAGTA
Source organism: Sarcophaga rosellei (assembly GCA_930367235.1). Classification (NCBI taxonomy): domain Eukaryota; kingdom Metazoa; phylum Arthropoda; class Insecta; order Diptera; family Sarcophagidae; genus Sarcophaga; species Sarcophaga rosellei. The sequence continues at coordinate 47,049,910 of OV884021.1, read as the reverse complement.
CAATTTGTTGATGCATTTATGAACAGCATTTTAATGTTGTTGCGTGCCATGCTACTCTTTAACTTCAACATTCTCGCATTTGTGTTTAATTTCAGTGAAAAATACTCGTATTCAATCAAAATTATAAATTCCATTACAAATGCGAACGAAGTACATATGCACGTGCATTCATTTGAAAGACCTATTCATGTCTTTATGTTTGGAATACATCATCATTCAAATGTTCGTCAACATTTAAAGCCACCATGTGAGATAACCATGACCTATCACCGCTCGTACTAAGTATCTAATGTGTCATGACCTGTGTAGCCGTTACGCCGTCCTAGTTAAACCATAAGTCGTTGGTATCCATATCTTCCCATTCAGGTCAAAAGATGTTGGTAGTCATCGTACAACAGTGATGAGCTGGTCATCACCGTTCTCAAGGAAATATGAACTGTTGACGCCGCCAGCCAAAATCCAAACCAAACAGTGAGTTTTTCAGAATATCTTTAACGTTCACGTTTCTCACGTGAATTTGTATCGTCCCAAATTTAACAGTTATGTTTGTTCAGGTAGTCATTCATTCAGAAATCAGCCTCATCGCCGAAAGATCAGTTACAAACTGCTTCAGAACCCATTCAGCGAGTACTCCTCGTTGGATGTATGGTCGTATACCTTCAGTTCCTGGATCAGTTGAATTTTGTAAGCCGGCAAGTACAAGTCAGGATGCAAAGTTCGCCAAGTTGTGGCCTGTGAAACGGCGAAAATCAACCGCCTTAGATTCTTCTGGACACTCTCACGGAATGCTCGTTGCCCGAACAGAACACCTATTTTTATCATGCGCATGTGTTGAATGCTATACCCGTCAATGGTAATTTGACAAAACGTCATTTTGAATTATTGATATAAAAACGTTATTTTTGGTCGCAAAAATCTAAAAATTTGTGAGATATGTTAGAAAACCTTACGAATCATAATCAATCTAAAGCTCGATATTGATTTCTTTGATGATACGTACTTTTGGATTTTCGACGACGATATACATACACTGCCGCTCACTTGAATAGGTTCACAATTTTTTTCACATTCAAACTAATTTTTCCATATAAAATAATAAAGTATTTGGGGATGTAGCATCCATAAATTTTAAAGTATTGCAATATGTATAAATAAAACAGAAAAAATGGCAACAAAAACAAATAACTAGATTTTTATAATTTTTTTTCAAAATACTGCGTTTTGGAACCTTACTTTTTCTGGCTCATTTGAATAGGTTCAACGTCTTTTGTTCCAAAAAAAAACCAACAACAAATAATTTTTATGTAATTTTTTTAATTTTTAAAGATTTTTTATAATGTTTCAATAAAGATTTAATAATGTGTATATCCTCCTTTATTCGATATAACTTCAAAAATACGATTTGGGAGGGAGTTATAAAGTTTTTCTATTAATGGTAAGGAAATTTCGGCCCATGATTTTTTTATTCCTTCAATTAAGGCTTCTTTAGTTTCATATTGTCTGCCCGACTCATACACTTTGCGAGAAAGCAATCCCCAAACATTTTCTATGATATTCAGGTCAGGAGAGTATGGTGGCCACTCCAGCATATTGACATTTTGGCTTCGAATCCATTCTTTTACAACTCTTGCAGTGTGGACCGGGGCATTATCTTGTTGAAATGTCCATGGAATGGGTCCAAAGACTGTAGAAAAATGGGGAAACGCCTTTTCAAGAACGGATTTGTAATTATTCGCGTTCATTCTAGATGAAAGAAATTGAAGCTCACATGTCCCATAGTATGAAATTGCCCCCCACACCATCACACTACCCTCACAGCTATGCAGACGGCTCAGATAGCGTTCTTCTTTCCGCAAATCATGGAAATAATAATTATAACCATCTGGACCTAAGACATGTGTTCACGGGCAAACTGAAGTCGTTTTGCTTTACGAGTCGCATTTAGAGGTGGCTTTTTTTAAATTTTTAATCTTTTCAAATGCTTGGCTCTACGTATAATACGTTTTACAGTAGCTAGACTTGCTATAACACCCGTTTTTTGCTTAATTTTTGCAGCAGAATTACTGGAATTAGAGGCAGCTCTTATGATGGCTCTTCTGTCCGCCTTTGTTGTGACTCTATGCGTACGTCCTTTCATGTTTTTCCGTAATCCAACTGGTTTCTTATAAAATTGCTCACAACATTTTGACTTTGACCAATTTTTTTTGCAATATTCCTGTGTCTTAAGCCACATTCAATAAATGCCTTAATTTTGCCTTTTTCTTCTTCAGTTAACTGCTTTTTGCATCCCATTTAAATTTTTTTTATTATTTTAAAATTGCAAATATTGACAACCACTAATAAAATGAGAAATTTCATCTATTGTCAAAGGTAAACTGATTTTATTTTGAATGAACCTAATCAAGTGAGCTAAAATTTACATGTGCTTTTACTGCATTTTTACATAAAAGCAAAAAATAACAAAAACTCCTAATTTTACAGTTAATTTTTTTTTCTAAATTATTATTATACAAAAGGTCTCTCAATTCTAGTTTTAATAAATTGTTCTCTTAAAGTATATTTTAAGAAAAACTGGATTAGAAATGAAAAAATGTGTGAACCTAATCAAGTGAGCGGCAGTGTATGTATATAATATGGTAGAAATATGTATTTGCAACCTAGTGTGAAAAGTTTTTATATCATTTTACGAATCCAATAATGTTTATGTAAATTTGTTTGGAATCTTAATTTAAAATTGAGTTGGTTAGTTGGATAATCGATTGGAGGGGATGTCGTAAATGGTTGTGTACCTTATAATTTCAAGACTTTTAAATCCTAGTGGTACGATATTCGAATTATAATTTCAGACCTACGGGTCTTTCAGCTTTTGAAATTTTATTCAGAGCCTTGAACACAGTTTTTAAAACATAAAAATTGAAAATGAATGCCAATATGGGCTTAACAATTTCTTTAAATTCATGAAAACTGTTGTAGTATTAAATAAAGAGAATTTTCAGAAAACTATATAAATAAATTGTTATTAATTACGGGTTCTAAATTTGAATTTACAAGTCTTATGAGTACATATAAGTTTTTTCAAATTTACCAATACACTGACTGAGCTGTGTTTTAAATAATACTCCTAAAATCGGCAGAAGAGTCAATAGTTGAAATGCAAATAATGTTTAAATTTCTGCATGTATTAGCCTTTATTGTTCAACACTTTTCGAAAAAATATTTCAATAATCAAGTTGAATTGCCTCTCATACTCTTAAAAAAAAAATTATATTGTAGTTTACTCCAACTTGCAGCCCTTGCACTGACCAACCTTTCCCTCCCTGGTTTGGAGGAACTTGGTCAGTACAAGGATTGCCTTCACCTGTGGCGTCACTACAGGCCACTATGCGTACGCAAGTTAGCTTTGGTATCAAAGCTACTACACTAACCTTACCTAACCTCACCACAACTGATATAAATCTCTCGTTTTGAGTCGAATTTAAACTGTAGGTTCCGCCACGAAGCTAGGTCGTAATCATGTCTGAGGGGTTGTAATAATCAATTCAGTATATATGTATGTTCTGCGAATTTAAAATCGTTGAAACCGGACACGTAAAATGTATTACATGTTTGTATAACTTTTTATTGTCAGTAACAATTCTTATTCTGAGTTCAACTTTATCGCTTTTAGTTCCAAGCGTTGGAGGTTTATTTACAAGGAACTTACTTGGAGTGGGTCTGATTAGTTTCTTTTATCCAGTGCTTAACTGCATTGTGACCCGATTTTTTTTATTAATGACCAACTTTTCATAACATAGGCAAGGCCGTGAATTGAGGCCATTTTAATTTGACAAAGAATTTATTTAGCTTCCACAAGTATGAGTATACATACATAAGTATTCGATCGTTGTCAACTCGTCTCAAGTGACATTTCACGCCAGCTTCCAAATTTAGCTAGGCGGCTGGAATAAAATGCCAATTCGTACAATGTAGACCTTATGCACGTTGCAAATCCTCTGGGAATGAGTTTGCGTACTTATGGAAAAGAACAGGCATCACACAGTCTACTAGACTACGGCGACCAATTTATCCATCTAGGAATTTTGAAGTACGCAAAGTCTACCAAAGGCAATCTGAACCATTACTTTTTCTTTTTTCTATTTTCCTCGCTTGCTTTTCCCTATGGGTCCGAAATATTCTCGTATTTTTCTCCAAGATCACTTAACGTGTTCTTTATTTCTAAAGGAAAGGCATTCAAATCGTTTAAAGCCCGTCTTTTGCTATTTCAACCACGGTTCGTATTACTACTAGCCTGAATAATTACTGTATATATGGTCCTATGTCGGACTATTCAATAATCTTTTAGGTCGCCCAGGATACATATTGTATGAGGGTGCCCTAGAAGTTTTAGATGTTTTTAACGCTATCAGGTAATTTCCGTTCGATTCCCCTTACGTTGTAGGAGTACGTTATATCGGATAGTTGTCAGACCTTTGTTCTACCTTTCGCGTCCTCTGGACCGCTGAAGGCCGCTGTTATGGCACCTGTCAGTCCTGTTACTTTAATAGCTTTTTTATATTTTTTTTAGTCGACCGATTCTTAATTTAAAAAGTTTTCTTTATTATATTTAATTACTACTTCACTTAAGTTTATTCAAGAATTTTTCTTCTTTAAATTTTTATTAAAAATATTTTATTTAAAAATTAAAATACTCAGAAATTGTTTCATTTCTATTTACAACATATTTTTTTTATGGGGAAAATTAAAGGAAAGGAAAAAGCCAGGTTCCGTAATTATATATTATTTTATATGTACAGCTCCGCAAGGCTTTCTTTGGAATATTTATTTTATTTTAGCATTATTTGTTGTTGTAAAATGCATACGTCATCCATTACAAATTTTATACGTAGTAATACATACTAAACGAATAAATTTCATATTTCACTCAAACGAACATATTAAATAGAATGGTAGTCAATCAACGTCAAACTTTTTTTTCCTGTGGTCCATGCCTCTTAGCAATATATAGTTTAAATAAAACTTTTTTCTCTGAAACAAACTATTTAAAACAACAATCCTTATTCGAAATATTTCCGTTATAAAAAGAAATTCTTATAAATACAGAGTCATAGAAGTTCCGAATTTTTTTCAAATCCAAATTAAAAACAAAAAAGTTAAATGAAAATATCTCAGGTCGATAATTTGTGAAAGAGAAGGACATTTGATAAATTTAAATCTGAATGCACAATTTCTCTATACACCAATACCCCGATTTGCGTCGCTTCACTTTGCGTCGCTTCGAAGTTGCGTCTTTTTTCAAGTTTCTGGAATTTCAATGTTGCGTCGTTTTTGTTTCAGTTTGCGTCGCATGGCTTCGAAGTTGCGTCGTAAATGCTTCGATTTGCGTCGTTGATATGAAAATGTTTTTACAAAGCTAAAGCAGAAAAAGGGGATTTCCCGTTTAGTAGAAAGCAAATTTGCAGGTGTTCGTTGTTAACATGTTAAGCGTAGTTATTAGTTTCGAATTATATGTCGTGGTGTGAAGTTCAGGCTGAAAGTTGAAATTGAAAATTCTGCTTCAGTTTGCGTCGTTTCGGTTTGCGTCTCATTTTTTCAGTCCCAATTAGCGACGCAAACCGGGGTATTGGTGTAATTTATTTCTATCTGTATCTGTATCACTGCGATTCTTTAGGTACTTTCCTGAAAGAAAACAAAATATACTTTCGCTGTTGAGATTTTTGCATGGAGATTTTTAAAAAGAGCGCACGAATAAAATTACCGGATCAAAATTGATGCCAAATAGTATAAATATTTGGGCAATTCACACGACTTTGTATCGTGTATGTTGTATTGAATACATTTGTTTGTTTGTGAACGCTCAATGCTATGCTGTTTGTGTATTTCGTGGCATTCAAACAATTTGATAGCACGAAACCAACACAACATATGGAAAAAATGTGTATAAGTGTATCGGATTTTTAGATGAAAATTATCAAGAACAATCATACACTGTTGCATGTTCTTCCAACAATACAATGAATACAACGATACAACGGCTTGTGTGAATTGACCAATTATAATAAAACACTAGTATTAACATTTCGTTAATAAAAAAATTTATTTACAACTAAAATTTGTGGAAGTAAATGTCGTCTGAAGGAAATGAACTTTAAAAACCATTTCAATACGATTAGGTTAGGTTAGGTTGGAGGACGTGTACTTGTCAACTGTGACAAGTACAGTACCCGGAGGTCGAATTGACCCATTGTACAACGACCTAGCTTCTCACACCACTCGTGTTGTGTGCGTTAATTTCATACATGAGTGGCGGGACCTACAGTTTAAAGTCGACTCCGAAAGACAGATTTTTTGAGAAGCTTTTCATGGCAATTTTTACTCTCAGAGTGTTTGCCAGGAATCTGCTGAGAGGAAGTCGCCGAAGAAATATTTTCGTTTTGATGTCTGACCTGGGATTCGAACTCGGGCCTTTCGTCTAATAAGCCAACACACTACCTACTAGACAACGGCGAATTCAAATACGTTTAACTAGAATAAGAAATAATTATTATAAAACATTGTAAATATCAGTAACAAAATAAATATTTTAAAATCCAGACTTCTTCTTATTTTATTATTAAAGATTTCGTATTAAAAAAGAGATAATCCGTCACCAGTTTCTCCATCAACTTGGGAATAGCACTGAGTTTGGCAATACCCCTGTAATTGGAAATATTGGATTTATTACCCGACTTATGCAAAGGAATTATAAACGAACTCTTCCAAATATATGGAAAATGACCAGCCCTCAGAAGCCCATTGAATATAAAGGTCAAAGGACCACTCAAGACAACAGCGTACTTTCTCAAAATACAGACCGGTACCCCGGCAGGGCCAGGCAAATATGTAAGTTTCAATCCAGACAAAGGCTCAAGAACAGACTCCTCATCAAATGAATATATATTAGAAATAGAGACACTTCCCACTGAATAAGAATACGAAAAGCCGCTGCCCTGATCATGGCCCGAGTCCAACTGCCTATAAGTAGACTGAGAAAAGTCAGCAAATATATTCGAAATATCAAGGTAACTAGAGGATGATACGCCACCGTAAAACATCTCAGTGGGAAACAAAGATGATTTACGTTTAGCTCGAACGAAGTCGTAAAACGACTTAGGATCACTAGCGAAGTTCGACCTGACTCTAATCATATATTCCTCATAACAGTAATGATTCATTCTACGATAATCCGCACGCGCCCTAGAGTAAAGAGCATAATCAATATCAGTACCCGATCTAACAAACGTTTTAAATAACCTCGATTTTTTGTTCCTCAACCTTGACAGTCTAGCCGAATTCCACGGAGGACCAGAACGCTCCAAACGACTATTCACAAATGGAACACACTCCCTAAAACATTTAAATAATACCTCATAAAAACCATCTAAGATCCTATCAAGTGAAAAAGAGTCATATGGTGGTGAAATAAGTACAGACGACCAATCTACAGAGGATAGTAGTGTATTCAAACGACTAAAATCCGTACGATGGAAATTAAAACGCCCCTTTACACCAAATGAGCGATCAATTACAGGAGGTAAACAAAGATCAACTTCGATAGAAAGTAACAACGTAGGATGATAACCATCCTCAGGAATAGATATAGGATCAATGCGAAATAAAGAAGAAATACTTGGATCCTCTAAAAATACAAGATCCAAAATTCTACCCATTGAATTCAATACACCGTTAACCTGGAAAAGACCTAGATCACACATAGCGGCCAGAATTTCATCATAGAATGGAACTGAAGAGCATGGCACCAATGAGCCAGTCTCAGGTGAAAAATTCCAAGATGTATGCGGAAGATTAAAATCGCCAAGAACCACTATAATTCCCTCTTGCCCCATTAATTCAATTACTCCAGTAATCAAGTAGAAGTGAGCCCTATAGATATGAATGTCAGAACAGGAAGGAATATACGAGCAGGTAATGTATATAGACTTTCCACGGTCATAGACCTTAACGCAAATGAACTCAATATCCTCAGAAGGACACAAGTCAATCAATTCAGAGGTATATTTAGAGCAAATGGAAATAAGAACACCACCACCATTTCTAGACTTCCTATCCCGTCTATAAATGTTAAAATTACTAGACATAATCTCAGAATCAAAAATATTGCAATTCAGCCAAGTCTCAGTAAAAGCAATTCCATCAAAATCAAAGCTACTATTATAAAGTGAAGAAAGTTTAGACCTAAGTCCGCGAACATTTTGATAAGCAATTTTGAAACGATTTCGAAGTTAGTTTTTTTGAGAAATTGGACCAGACAAATTAGCACCATTCCTACGATGGCCCAGCCTGAATACGAATTCCCGTACCAATACACTCTGCGGCCAACACGCAGGATTAACAATTTCACCAAATCTTTCATCGGCAACATATAATTTAAACGAAGAAATACAGCTATCCAAAGATGGCCTCATCTTATAGCAACCAAACTCAAAAGGTTCCCCAATCTTCGATTTAACGAAGCATTTTATATCGTCGACTGAAGTATCACATGAAAGCCGGGACACAAAAATAGTTCTCTTAGGTTTAACTACAACCAAATCCCTTGCAGCAGAATTAATTAGCGGACACTATAGATGAATGCGAAATAGAAGACGGTTTGGAAGATGCTTGAGAAGCGACATCATCCAGAGGCGAAGGTGAAGGAGATAGAGTAGACTTTGGACTCAATTCAAATAAATTTGCAGACTTCGGTATGGAACTGCTAGCTGAGTTATCAGCAGTAGGTGGACAAATGTTCACAATAGGAGTAACAGTGGTCAATTCATTCATTGTCGCAGTTTCCCCTGGTACAGAAACCTGCGCCACATGCACAGGAGCCCCAGAAGAAAGAGGGTCCAGAACCTTTTCCGATTCGAGCAATTCATTCAAAAGGCCATACTTTGAAAATAATTGCTCAAACCGACGAAATCTAGCAAAAAAGATGCAAATTCAGTGTGCATCTCAGTAAACTCACGACGAGTCCCCATAAAAAATTTATAAAATTGGATGTCCACCACCTTACATTTAGGACAACACCAACGTAGACCCAAGGAACTATCCATTAATTGGTCCGTGGTGCGAGGAAGCAAACCAATACATTTCATGTGAAACAATTTATCACATAACCAGCAAGAAATCTGGCGTTCACCCTCTTTCCTTACAATACATTTCGGTGCCATACAATTATTCATTTTACTAAATTAAATAAATAAATAGACGAACATAGTAAATAATTTATATATAAAAAAGAAAATAAAAGAACAAAGCTATATCGAAAATGTAAAAAACAAAAAACAAAATAATAATTACAAGCAAAACAGTATACACAAAACAGTAACAAAATAAGAAGAAAAAAAGTAAAAAAGGAATACTAATAGAAAGAAAATAAAAAAAAAACTGTAACAAGCTTACAAAAACAAAAAATAATTAAAACAAGAAGCAATTTTTGTTTTTGGTTTGTTAGAATGAAACAATTAGTATCAAAATTTAACAAATAAAACTTACAATTTTAAGATAAAATTTCAAGCAAAAAAAAAACAGCTTTTAAAACACTTATGTAAAAATTCGAAACTTATTAAAACACTTAACAATCAAAAAAAATAAAATTTTAAGAGGAGCACTTCCAAAAATATATACAATCACAACAGAGTTGCCAACACTTACGTTGAGGTTATTGACTAAAAATAATAAAAATATACATAACGAAAAATGTATATCAATATAGTTTAAATATTTATATTTCATATCGATAGGAGTAGCGAAGCACACCGGGTTTTTGCTAGTATTTACTATATGGGAGGGTCTCGCTCTTATTGCTAGTCCGGCAATTTTTTCACAAATTATTCATATGGATTTCAGTGTTGCCCCTGTACAATTTGATGATTTTAACTATAATGATTTCCCATATATAAGAAGTTTTAAATTTCCTTTTCCTAGCCAGCCCATTTTTGTCTAAAATATTCATATTGATGCTAAAGTTGATTCAACAAAATTTTATGACTCTAACTGTTATATTTTCATAGATATATTAATTTAATATTTTTATAGGAGGTTGTTTGTCCTTAATGTTTTTTAAGGATATATTAAGTTAAACATCTATAATGTATAAATAAATGTATAGAAGAGATGATGAAGCAATTATGGCGCAACAGAGGTGACACGCCCATTACAGCAAGTCTGCCCATTTTGCTCATATAGATGTCAAAGTTGTCCATACAAAATTTCAGGACTCTAGCTGTTGCAGTCTATGAGATATGCGACATTAAATACTTATTGGGTATGTGGGCGTGGCACCTCGCCTACTTGAAATTTTAAAATAAAAAGTAGCCTATAGTTCCGTCGGGACATACTGGAAGGTACTGTTAAAATCGGTCCAGCCGTTTAGCCGTCTATAGACTTTAAACAAACAAATAAACACACATTCATTTTTATATATATAGACGTATTTCAATTACTGTCGTGTATAAAATATTACATAGAGCTGACGAGTGACGTATACGTAATATTTTGTTAGACAATAACACTCGTACTTTTTTTTATTTATTTTATTTTATTTTATTTGCCTATTTCAACGTAAAAAGTGCCCTATAGTTCCTTCCATACATACACGAAGGTACGGATAAAATTTCAAGAAAATCGGTTCAGCCGCTTAGCCGTTTATAGACTTCAAACAAACTCACAAACAAATAAACACACATTTATTTTTATATATAAGAAGAACAAGAAGAAGAAGGTGAGTTGCCGCAAATTGGCAAATTGACTTCAGACCAATTAATTCCTTAAAATCTCAATGTAAGGGTTGCAAAGAGGCCTAATTGGAATAGAAGCATCCAATTAGAAATTGTTGATATTCGTCAATACTGTCTACAATTTTGCATAAGCTTAATTACTTTTGTACCGTTCTCAAGTCTAATTAAACTTATTTTATTAAATTATTAATTTTAATCTAATCTAACCCAGAAATAAAAACATAAGGAACATCTGTCAAAAGAAATAAAACACTACTCTTTAGATCAAAATTATCTGACCATAATAATTTTGAAGCGTGTACAAATTCTTGACAAAGCGGCTTGAAAATTTAAATTAGAAATAAATGAGAGTGTACCTTATTATAACGGTAATTATAAAAATATTATAAAACAAAAAAAAATTAATTGCTTACGTAACCACTATTAATTCATACACGAAGCGCGTTTTCATACATCAACATTAGAAATAACTTATTTTAGAGGATAAGACTGACTGCGTCGTAAGACTCACTGTTTCTGAAAGGTAATTCTATACTTATAAAATTAATGTATACCTTTTTAAAAATGTTTACATTATGAGTTCGTTGATTGCAAATCAAGTAAAAACAAATATGTGTTTTGTTTCAATTAAACTCTTTATTATTCGCACTACTTTTATATGTCACTGTTACAATTCCAACAATAATTGCTTGTTCACTATTTCACACTTCTGTCCGCGCAAACACTAACAACTCTTCGGTACATCTTCACAATACCGATCTTCACCCCATGACTTCGCACGCAACGTGTCTTCACACAAGACTGACTGAATTATTACTGACTGTTGCCTGCTTTGTCTTGCCCTTTTATAGTCCAACACAAACAGTCTAACGAACGTTCTTGATGTAGAAGGTTTGTGTTGTCGCCTTCTCGAGAACTCTATCGCGACCACATTGTTGTTTGTGCATTCTGCACACTTGTCTATCCCTTTTTCTCTCATGCTTGTTGTTGTTGGTTTACTTGGAACATTTTCGATGTATTTGTTAGTGTGTATTGTGTACACATTGCCTCTTGTTGCGTTCGCTTTCCTTGCGTTTTCATTATCTATCTTTTTCATACATGGTCTTTGTAGCTTTTGCTTATTGTTTTAATGTGAAATGATATTAGGTCGTTTCCATTTGCGTAACAATATTTATACATATTGGGGTAAATATTTTAATAACACACCCACTTAGTTTTCGAGAATAATAAGCGTTGGGACTGGAAAGTATTTATGAAATTGGCTGTAGCCCAATTGTCCTATTTTCTGTACAACATGATTGATTGAACCTATACAAATATACGTGTACTTTATTAAAGCTGAAGGTAATCAGCGCATATACATATTTATGTACTTTGAAGTTTACTAAAATGTCAAGTAGGTCAGTACAGAACAAGAGAGGCCTACTATATTAAGATGTTGCCGTTTAGATAAACTCGTTGTGATCTGCTCATAAGATAAGAGTAAATAAGTTTATAAGCTGAATTAGAAAAAATGAAATTAAATTGTGATCATACGTATCAAAGGCTTTTGTGTGATCCAAAAGAACCAAAAAAGGCCATATATGTAATTAGCATTCAGATTTAATCTATTGTCGTTAACTACATTGACAAAATATAACTTGATTTTCATTATTATAAGTGGACAGCAAGGTAGAAGCGAGCGTTAAGCCAAAGGGAGGATCATCCTACCTTTAACTTTTAACGTTAAGTTTATGTTACAACTTGCCATATTATATATTATTTTTAATATGGCAACTTCAAATATAAACAAAATAAGCATGTACAACAACAAAAAAGAGGCCCTTCGTTGCCACTGCGTTTAAAAACATTTTCAATTGAGCAGTTTTATCGAAATTGCTCCTGCACTGCCATATTTTTGAAAAAGTAAACTTTATTTTATAGTATATCGGATTTTTATATGAAAATTATCAACAACAAGCATACACTGTTGTATATTCGTCCAACAGTATACTGAATACAAGGGCTTGTGTGAATTGCCCAAATGAATTGCAATTTTGTATTGAAATGCTTACGTTATCGTTCGTTTTTAATTACTTTCGACAAGAGAACATTAGTGAGTTGTTTATTATTGGTTATTATTTAATTAATTTGCAAATACCAAAAATTTGCTAATAATTATACAATTTTAAAATGCACGAATACATTTTTTTTTTACATTTCGGATTCTATTTCAAGGAATAAAGAGAAAAATAACAGTGAATGTAACAATGAAAGCAATTGTAATTATTTTTGTTTTTTTTACAAAATGGGCAAACTTTAAAAACAATTTGAACTCACAGTTTTCTATACATTGAAGTCTCAACGTTTATATAATATCATTAATAAAGAGTAAAAATAGAAATTTCTCGAGGCAAAATATAATTTTTTTATATTAACATTCCATATAGCCATGAAATTTGTTTTAAAATATAATTCAGCGAAAGGTTTATCTAAGAAAAATACATAAATTTTAATATTTTTTTCTTTGAAATTTCTTTTCCTCCAGTTTAAAAATTAAATGATGAGATTTTCTCTCACTCTACCGACAATTTCTTCTATCTTTTATTATTTTTCTTTTAAATATACTTAACAATTCAATTACAAAATACTTAACTACACCACTTGATGGTGTAAACACACATTTTATTCACATGAAACAAATACGATCGTATATTTATGACTTGAGTGCGATTACGCGCCCCCATTGCATATTACACAATAATAAGAATGCATGTGAAAAATTAAAATGTACTCGTCGTTTATATACAAAGACATAATGTTTGTGAGTATATGAAGAAAAAAGACAGAAACTTTAACTAAAGTGGTCAATGGTTGGCTGCATATTGAAGTGAACTGCCTGCCGTTGCTGCACTAAGTATCGCGTATGCTTTTATGCAATTCTTTTTCTATGTTGTCTGCATATGTCAGCAGTATTTATTATCATTTCCTTTGGAAAGGATAAAAAGGGTTTCTTAATTGAATGTAAATATGTGTCTTCAGAACAAAAAATATCGTTTAAATAATTTTTGAAATTTACTTTTGTGAACGTGTACTATTCAAACTGCAATTGCAGATGATCACTCATCCACAAAGACAGTAAGATACTAACTGTGTTCCACAGAGAAGACACAATATTCATATGTATTACCTTTCGTGAATGTTACACATACAGGTAACGATGTATTCCAATGAAACTCCACACCATGCGTTTTATAGATGGAACTATGCAAGACCTAAGCTTAACAAGAATTATTGAATGTTAAATTCTCAACTTGAGGCTGACTGGGTTCCAGAGGAAGTTCTATAATTAAATGTAATACCTCTGCTAGGATTGATTTTAAGCTTCACTATGTTACCAGTCGTTATTAGATTCTCACCGAAATGATAATTTTCATGTTGATAATTCACCTGTTTGTGGTCGTCTAATTAATATGTAAAAAGCCGATGAAATCATGGAAATATTTGAATGTTATTAGGAAAGTAGGCATTTATCTCATTTGAAGAATGATGGATACATAAAGAAACTCAATGAGTTACATGAATTTACAGTAAAAAAAATTTATTTCGTGTCACTGTTAAAACGATACTAAATTTAATCATTTCTGAACTGAATAATTGCAGACGATGAAGAGTAGATCATCTTCAAAAAGAATGTTTGGAAGAAATTCATGGATGAAGTAATATGAAACTTTGCAGATGGTGACAAAGTCAGAATTGACACCGAGAAATGCAATCAACAAATCTGTGCTCTCAAGCAATAAAAGTCTAACTCGTCTTAGGTCAGTATGAGTTAAGTATGCATTTATAATCTACTAACAAAACTTTATATTTACGTGAAATCCCATTTCCCATAATTAATAAAAAAAAAACACGTTGAACTAAGTCGTAATGAAGCCCAATTACATTTGTATTAAGAGCCTAACTTTAACATACATATAAGATTTTGATTATCGTTTTTGATTTTAGACTTCCCCGTATAAGTATCTTTAATTATGCAACAAAGTTTTTCTAATGCACTTGTTCAATATTATCAGAAAAACTTCTGTATATAAAGGGTAATTTTTTTTCGTAGGAATCGTTTTCGACTTATGCTGTTATTGCTTGGCACAACACACAAAATGGCTCAAAAAGCCCCATGGAATAATGTCTTTCTCTCAAAACTGTAAAAGTTTTTTATTATTATTATTAATAATGGGCATTTTGAATTTCAGAAAAATGTGTTTAATTCTTAGTAAAATTTATAATCGAAATTTATATTCGAATTTTCGTACATAATGAGATCGTTAACCGGAAACAAGTCAAAATTTCTTCTTAAGTTTATATACTATAACATTTTATAGATACTTATACGATTAAAACTCGAGCTGTATATTTCGACTATGTACACCTTTGTGAATACATCATTTTATTAAATATACATTTACCTGTATCAGAGATCAGCAATGAGTATTCAAAAAGATGAGTAGATTCGAATCATACCCATAATTTCTTATACTTATACGCATTCATACTCATACTCATACTACTCATCGTACTCATACTTAACAATACGCATGATGTTGTTGATTTCGAATCTCCATGACCCAACATTTACAAGAATCACAAAATAAGTATGATTCGCGAACACTATAATACTCACTAGAAGGTTGTATGTTTGCTTTGCTTGCTGTCTTTGTCTTTTTCTTTCTTCCTTTTCTGTAAATGCAACAGCAACTAAGATTGTAAATTTTGATGAATTTATTCGAATCACTCGAAGTATTATAAGTATTTTTCTAAATTAATGAATCTGAATGAGTAGGCGTATGAATCAAACATATTCCGAATATTATGAGTTTGATGTCAACGTTGTACTCATACTCATTGCAACCTTATACCGTACTGTACTTATACATCAATGTTGTATTGTGTACGAATGAATCAGAGGAGTTGAATTTCAATACTGTTTACTCACTCATACTCGAAATTGCATGAGTACTTATGAGTAGCGAAAAAACGATTCATTACTGATCTCTGATCTGTATATAATATATGCGTGTCCACATGTATACATTCTATGTAATTGGTATACGAATATGATGTTCTTTAATTCTTAGTCTGCTATTTCTACAATCATCTTTAAACATTTGGTCACCTTATTCCCAGTGCGTTGAGATGAATGCCTGTGTACACGTAACTCGGTTAAATCTTAACACATTTATCGCTCATACGCATAAGCAACAAGAATAAAAACATCAGTCGTTGCATCAACAACAGTTGTTGTCATTACTTGTAAGGCTGCACAATTAATGTTGCATATTTCCATTGGCTGAAGATTACTATGTATGTATGTATGTATGACGTGGCAGTATGTTCGCTGACCCATGTCATACTTTTGGTTGCACTTAACAGTTTATGCAACGGTATTTCGTATAACTGTGCAAATGTTAGTGCAGGCAGCACTGTGTATATCTGGGCTATTATGCGGTTATCATCAGAATTGTTTGTAACGTTGTAACATGTTAATTAAAAAAAAAAAAAAAAACGAAAAAGGAAAGACAAAAAAAATAAAATAAAAAGCCAGAATAATAATTAATTTTTACAATTACTTATGTACCGTTTTATCACACTTGCAGGCTCTTGAAGTGCGTAAATGAACGTTAAACGTGTGTTATGGCATATCTGGTAAAATGTTTTCACAAGAAATCTATATGTAAACCATCTCAAAGAGAATTTATCCTTCAGCTACTGCGTAACCTCACTCAAGCAAAAATATGTAATTAATTTTAAAGTCATGCAACTGTTTTACAATTTGTTGTAGCCATTCTTTAATTTCATTTCATTTACCCGTTTGGAATTCAAATATAATACATGTCTATGTATTTCTTCGTGAGGCGTGTCCAATTAGTGTAACCACAATACAGATGCTGATGAGTTTAGGAATATCTTGTCTAAACATCTATTTCATACGTTCTTTCTTCAATTTATTAAAAAACTAATAATTAATTAAAAATTTTATCGACATTTACCAAAAACAATATATTCTACTGCGATCATCATACATACATACATATGTTTTAATGTGCGTTTAATAGAATGCAAAATGCGTTTCAGGAATTTTAATGCAAATTTAAACACCGATTATGTAAATTTTATTCAGGTGAGTGAAATATTAAATGATGAGATCTTTAAGTATACACAGAAAAAATTGAAAACGCGCTTCAATTACGAAATTCATCCAGTTGAGTAAAAAAATGTTTAGATTACAGCCTATGAAAATATTTGTAAATTCAAGTAAAGACTGATATTCCTTTCATTGAAAATATCAAAAAATATTTCCAATTAAAATAATATTATATTGACAAATAATTTTATTGAAAAGTTTGAAAAATATCAAACAAAAAAATAATTGTTTTAAATAAAATATTGGTTGGAAATAAATTTATAATTTAATAAACTTTTTATTCAATTTGATAATCAATGTTATTAAAACTTCTGTATATAACCAAATAATATTTTAATTGTTTTAATAAATTATTTAATTACTTTTGGCAAAAAAAAGTAATAAAAATTTTAATTGATTTAAATAATATATTACTTGGTTTTACCCCCATAAAAAGTCTTGGAATTTTTTTTCATATTTTTTATTATAAAAAATAA
Organism: Sarcophaga rosellei; assembly: GCA_930367235.1. Classification (NCBI taxonomy): domain Eukaryota; kingdom Metazoa; phylum Arthropoda; class Insecta; order Diptera; family Sarcophagidae; genus Sarcophaga; species Sarcophaga rosellei. The sequence goes on along the minus strand of OV884021.1, from coordinate 47,032,475 downwards.
TACATTAAAATAGTGTGCAAAATATGTACAATTGTATAATTTATATCTAATTCATTTGATTTACATATATGGCACATGTAATAAGACAAAACAAATACATTTTTTTTATTAGATAAAAAAATCAATTATAAGAATTTTCTTTTGTTTTAAAATTTCATGTTTTAGGGTTGACACCTTTACCAATTTACATAGGTATGTCATAACAAAAGTCTTGAATAAAATTATAAAATATTTTAGATTCCTCGGGAAACTGAAGATTGAACACAAAAAGTATTTTGAAAAGTAAATCAAATGCTTTTATAATTCTCTAAAATGGATATTTAATGCCATCGAAATAAACAATTATAGATTTATTATCTTCTAAACTACCGGAAATCAATAATTTGGGCTGGATATTACGTCCTTGAAGCACAAGAAATTTCAATTTTATATCGATTTCTTCTTCGGATTCAGCCAAAATTGCAAAACTCTCCTGAGAATCTAGTACAGAAAACTTTTTACGTATTTTTGCCCCACTCATGTCCGAGGTGACTTTTTGTGTTGGAGGAAATAAATGATGTATATTCCAAAGTGTTGTTAAAATGATTGATTCTGAAAAGATGTATGTAAACAAATTATTAGAAAGTAGAATTTTTTAACAAAAACAAAAATGTATATTTACCTTCATTAAATTTATGTATTTGTTGCATTTTTTTGAAATAGCATGGTTGGTGATTTTACTCTGCAGCATATATATACAATAACTTTTTCTCTATATCTTGACCACCTTTCATAAAATTTTTTGGCAATTGGAAATTTCAGTTCGAAGTCTATATTAATCTGTAAATGAAGAAAGTACAGCACTTTCCAAATACGCAAAACACTTATTTTATTTTTAATTCCTTATTTTGTTTATGCTTACAAAACTTCCTATTACACAACTTGTTTTTTTACCGTTATAAAGTTTGTTGTTGTACTTTTTTTGCTGCTTAAATTTTTGAACACTTATAAATACACTTTATTATTGATATTGTCACCACAAAAACATAGGAAGAACTAATCTTGTTTTGTTCTTTTATTTTTTATGCAACCGAAATTAATAGGTGTTGCCGTTTTACATATTTGCTTGTTTCACTGCATTAAAATGACTTCACAACAACACTGACACATACTGATCCCTTTTTTCCCATCATGCTGTTCAAGTCAACAAAATTATTTATAGAATTGAGTAATAAATTATTTAACTATTTTAATTGGTTATATTTGCCAAAATGTAAATGTTGTTTGGTAGCGCTTTATGCACTTGTAAAAAAAGCTCAAACATTAACATGTGTTTAACATAGAGCAATTATTTGGATTTTTTCCGTTTTTATTTTTTTTAACATATTGATAGCACTGTCAGAAAAAATCGAAGATATTAATAAAAAAAATTTATCGAATCAAATAAAAAATTACTCAAAATTAAAATTTTTAACAATTATCCATTTAATAGAAACAAAACTGGCAAAAATTTTTTCTGTGTAGAGTTTGAATTGAATTTTTTTTATTGAATTTTTTTTACAGGAAATGACCACTTGACTTCAGTGTTTGTAATATACATGACGTTTCTATAATCGCTCGTAATATATAGTCAGTTATAGTATAGTCAGTATATTTGATGTTATCGAATATTTTTTAGTGTAGAGCTTATGCAGTTGCCCATATTAGTTTTACAAGAAAATTATAAGTAAGAGTTTACAGTTCATATATCAATAGCTTTGGGCCCTCTACCGACTTAAATTCAGCAGAGGCTTAAATTCAACGGTGTCTGCAGCAGGATTGTATTTACAGAACGTTTTATTCCCTTTAAAGATCCATAATGTATGACATGTTGTATTTGCATACGAATTTATATCATCAATGTTTAATCGATATTGACAAACAAAAATTACATTAAACTGTTTCAATGTATCTATAAGCTACATCGAGTATTTTTAAAACATACATTTAAGTGTATGGCCTTCCTGCGAAGCATTGTCGAATGAATGAAGAAACATTCATCAACAGAAAGAGTTTTTCTTTTCCTGGGATGTTTTCTTTTAGTTTACAATAATCCCTGAATTTCCTTAATTTTTTCCCTGAGTTTACGCTGTTGCCATTCTTTTTGACTTGTACTATTCTTCAGAAAGCTACGCTTTTACGTCTAGAGAGTTTTAAAGTTTTATAGTAATTTGCATGCAAACCAAGAGCTCTAAAATCTTGTGAAACTGTTAATAAGATCACTACAAACAACAAATAATCTGACCGAAAAACGACAAAAATGGGTTGCAAGACACAGTCAAGTAATTTTACACGACAAAAGCAAATGCGGTTCAAGATACGATTAAAGCATAAGAGCTGCTAATCTACAAGTCGTATTCACCGGACTTGGCTCGTTACGACTACTATTTGTTTTCATCGATAGATCACGCATTGGCTGAGCAGCACTTGGTTTCACACAAGGAAGTCAATTGGAAGCAGAACTCCTTAACAAACAATGATAACAATTTTACACTTTTCTAAATAAATGTTTGCTAAATGAAATACTTGGTTATTTTATTTCAGGTCTAGATGGGCCGATAGCTCGTATCATCATTTGGTGTTCACAAATCTACATGCACAGTAATCACTTTGATTGTTTAAAATTCTAAAAATAACCTTCAAATAGGAGTACTTACAGTTAATACATACATTTAAACTATAAAATCCCTTTCTGCAAAAATAAAGTTCAGAATTCGACGGGAGTTTTACTATACTCACATGGGTCCCGTCTACCGATCCAATTATAAACTTCTGATAGAAATGCATTTTTGATGCTTTCGTTTCTTCATCTGTCATGTCCAAATTGATCCAAAGAAGGCATAGTCTTTCTTCAAAAACATTAACATTGTTTACGTTATACTTGTTTGTGTATTTTGTTTACGTTTGTCCTTGCAGTGTTTTTGTTGCCTGTTTGTTTACTTGTTTAACCTTTTTTTTTATACTGATGGGTATTCACTTCTGCCTTAAAAATTTCACATTGAAACATAAATTAAATGGAAGCTTTCTTTTTGAGAGTTAACTTTAAAGTTTTACTTCTTAAAACAATTTGGCGTTATTCTAATTAGTTATGTCGTACTGTCTGTACTTCACACATTACAAAACTTCAAAGTCATTAAAACAAAATTTGACATATGATTACAGCAACACTGGAAGATTTCAAACACAAGAAGTCTTTTTCATATGAGTTTTGGTTATGCCAAACTTTATGAGAAATATGTGAGAAGTTTATATTTTAATTTTAAGTTCCTGACGTTGGTTGAACATTGATTTTGAAAACTTATTCAGACCAATTACGAACAAAAATTCCGTCGAAAAATTTCCCTTTCCCTGTTGTGAATAAAAATATGAAATAAAATGTGAATGTGTATTATGAACACTTTTTTCTATTTTTATGTTAGATTAATAACTAATAATAGGTGCCAAAATTTTAAAATTAAATATATTTAAATAAATTAACCAGTACCAGACAATACACAACTTTTGTGTACGTAATATGATGTCTTTCAGACCTCGTTAATCATTCTCTCTTCAGTCGAGTGTGCACTTTATCCTTTGGATTCATCATTCAAAAACGCTTGTATGGGAGTTGAGCGTTATTAAATACGTTTTTATTCGTGCATGTCGCCTGATTTACATTTCAAACAATGGATTGCTAAGATGCTTGGATGTACTCGAAGTTTTAATAAAACATGGATGCAACAGTATTCGTTCAACGAATTTCATTGTGAAAATTATTGTTTTCTTTAAATTGGTAGCAGGGAAGTTTTCTATTTCAACTTAAGGTTGAGTTTAGCCAACCGGCTAGGTTTACCGGCGCCTACCAGCAGTCGGCTAATATTTTTTTTTTTTTGCAAATATAACACTATGCTAATGACATAGTGTAGGTTGTGAGTTCTGTTGAGTTGAACTCAAAAATATTTCTTTTATATTTCTTAAACCCTCCAAACTTGTTTTATTTGACAAAAACTGTTTTTTAGACTTTACGCACAAATTTATTAATTACACAAACATTTCTGAACCGATGTTCAAAATTTAAACCTTATTATAAAGGAGAGGAATGGACCTTTTAAACGATATACACATATATATTATTTGACTTAATATGCTATGAGGCTTGATGAGGTAATCTTGACAAATGCGAATTTTTTTCATATGCTTTCAAGTTTGTCGGTTCATAGTAGTAAACTTTAATTAAAAAATAAAAAATAAGTAGAGACATTCTTAAAGTACATTCTCCTCTGAAGAGTTTGACACTTCGTTTGATAAAATCGAACAAAAATTTTATTATTTAAAGAGTCTAACAGTCGAGTTATATTTTTTATATATGTATATATTTTTTCAAATTAATTTTAGTTAAAAAATTTTCAGAATTTCTGATGGATCTTGATTTGAAAATGTGTCAATTTCACGTTTGAGTGACCACCAGAAGTTGGACAATGTTTTCGCAAGAAACACCAATATTAGCCGACTTTTGGTAGTCCTGCAAACGTAAAATTTACACATTTTGCGATAAACAATCAAGATCCCTCAAAACTCTTGAAAATTTTTAAACTGAAAGTTCATTTGATAAGATGACGTATGCATATAAAAATATAACACGACTGTCATACTATTTAAATAATCACTACGGTAATTTTTGTCCGATTTGATCAAAGTGTCAATCTCTTCAAAAGATAATACACTTTCAGAATGTCGTCACTTATTTAATATCTTTTAATTAAATTTTGAAATTGAAAAAATGAGAAAAAAAAAGTTTTTCAAGTTTACCCGAACAAACTCGTAACATGTAAGTTTGAACCATATGTTTATGTATACCATTATAAAGGCTCATCTGTTCTCTTTTCAAAAAATTTTGGATTTTTAAAATTGGTTGAAAAATATTTGGGTAATCAATAATTTTATGTGAAAAGATCAAATAAAACAACTTGGGAGGGTTCGAGAAATATAAAAAAAATATTTTCGAGTTCTGCTTAACAATATTTATAATATGTATACACTGTCATTTTTTTATTTGTTGCATAGTGTAATTTTTTTTTCGAACAATTCCGATAATTTAGTAGAAGAGTTACTAGAAGACTTATAAATGAACATTACCTGTCTTCAGTATTATTGTAATAAATGAAACTTTCTCCGGAGGCTCGAATATTGAAGTGTGAAAAGTGTCGACTATGACTGTTGACAATTCATTTATTTAGGTTTATTTGAGTTAAAACCATTCTTTTTTATATTTTTATTTTTTCTTTATTTATTATAATTTACATAACACAACAAAAAATTAATCTTAATATTAATAATTTCTAGTCTTATGCTTAGGAGCAATAAGATATATATATATATATAAAGATATATATATATATATATTATAATGCTGTAGTAAGATATGTCTATGGACTATTGAAGTATGACCGTGTATCAAACTACGCAATTAAACTTTATGGTGTAAGATTTAAGAACCTGCATAAAGTTTTCTTTGGTCTCAGAAACTAAATAATATCATCCATCCAAACTATATTATCGGAATGGTAATTTATTGGCTCTGCTATTCGTGTTGGGAATTCAAGATCTAAGGGACAAAACTATTAAGAAATGCTTTACAGTTTAAAAGAGCTCTTTTTCAATATTATTCTTCACCTCAATATAATTAAACGTATTGTTACGAAAATGGGAACATCGTTTAACATTAACATGATTAACAAAAGCTACACTAACAAATACAACGAACTTGATACAAGTAAACCAACAACATCAGTATGAAAGAAAAGGGGATAGACAAGTAAGCGAGAACGTAACAACAAGCAATATGAACAAAATACACGAACAACAATGAAGTCGTAATAGAGTTCTCGACAAGGCGAAGATACGAACATTCTATTTCAAGAACCTTCATCAGACTGTTGACGTGAGCATATAAAAAGGCAAGACAAAGCAGGCAACGAGCAGTAAGAATTCAGTCAGTCTTGTGTGAAGAAGCGTTGCGCGTGAAGAGAACAGTCGTGGTTTGAAGATCGCCGTTGAAAAGATCTGTGTTATTAGTAAAGAAGAATAGCGAACAAGCAATTATTGTTGTATGCGTCAAGTTGCAATCAAAAGTAGTGCGAACAATCAAGAGTTTAATTGAAACTAAACACAAATTTATTTTTATTTTGTTTGCAATCAACGAAGTCATATTTTAAACGTTTTTAAAAAGTTAAAAACTTAACAATATGTACATAATTGGTCATTACAATCCTTCAGTGTGTTAATGTGGCGAAAGCTACAGTCAATTCCGAACGACAGATTTTTTGAGACACTTTTCAGGTCACTGAGAGGAAGTCGACGAAGAAATATTTTTTTCACATTTCGTTGTGATCAAAATGTCTGACCTGTGGTTTGAACCGTGAAATTGCGTCTAATAAGTCAACACACTACCGACTAGATTACAGCGACTTTCAGCTGACGAATTTCATTTTGGATAAGTTAATTTTGTTGTGTCTGTTGGGATTAAAAGGCTTCCATGAACATTCAATAGCAAACACTAGCATGTTTTCATTGGTCCTTAAAGATATTTATGTATGTTTCCTGAGCAATAGATACTTCCCAACTTTTAAATGAAATATAATTTTTTATTTTACAACATTACACATTTGGCACTAAATAATGATTACGACATGGTAAAAGTAAAACTGTTTGTCATCTAGTACATGTAATTGCCCATTTGTTCTACAGTCTCTACAATACCGTTCATGCATTCATCCGAATGTACTCTTTTTGTACATTAACGAGCACAATTCATAATTTTTAATCTTTAACTTTAACGAACTTTTGTATATTGTATGTATGTACGTGTATCTATGTGTTAAACAAAAATTCATACTTCATATATTATACTATATCTCCATTACTCCAATAACTCTTTCGAAATAAAAAAAAAAAAATGAGCAAAAATATGTTGTATTGCATTTTTAATTTATAATTGCAACGTTGCATACTTGTTGTAAAGTTGTCAGTTAAGGATTTTTAAAAATTAATGCAAGTACTCATGAACATGTATGTACATGTACAAGCACATAGGCTTGTATTACTCTCATGTGAATGTATGTATGTTTATTGAAGGCAATTATATTTTAGGGGATTCCCAATTAAAGTAAAAAACTACAGCCGATTAGATGCAATTGAAACGAAGGCTACAATATTCCAAAAAAAATCCAATAAATTTTTATTTGCAATGCTATTACTTTCTCTAATCCCCACATTGCCTTCGAATGAGTCTTTAGAGAATAGTAAACAACATAAAATTTAAATACTGAATTAATGTTTCGCATTCGAATACCCTATTAAGAATATATAGTGTGAGTAAGTACTCGTTTGTTTGTGTATTAACATTTTTGATCATTAATGTTTTGTTTTATTTAACTCATGTAAAACACATCCTTTTGAATGTATCGACGACATTTATACGATCTACACAATACCACATACTCATGTGGTTGCATGTTGTATATGTGCGATATACATAGGTTTTATAAGTACGAATACAACATCACTTTTATTTTTCTGTGTATAATTATTCATGTATGCTTTGGGTATGCATTATAAATATTGTTGTAAAATATTTTATGAGAAGAAATCGTATTCGTTTAATTTTGAATTCGAACTGAGTATCATAGGGTGGCACATATTATTTGCATATTATTTAAGATTGTCCATGCACTATTTACAATGTACATACGCAAGCCTCTGATTTTTACGTACGAGATTTACATGCAATTTACAATTTCACATGTTCAGCAATTATTGGTTTTCACTAAAAAATTATAAAGAGGCTCTTAAATTGATTTAGGGTTCACCGGTTTCGTTTACGGTATTGCAGTATCCAAGCGTTAATTAAATTTTTTTTTAAAAACCAATTTCATACAAGTGTATTAAATTGTTTTTGTTTTTCTTTCTGCTTTGCTTTTATTGATCTTTAACACGGGGAACTTACTAATAAATTAAATAATTAAAAAATATTGAAAAAATGGCCCGAAATCTGCAATGATAAGGACAAAAATCTCTCTTAATTCAAACTTACCATCAACCTCATGAAACATATTTAGTTTTGCTGCATGAAATAAATGACATGCATATTGTTACGTTTTTACCTTTTTAAAAACTTTTAAAATATGAGTTCGTTGATTGCAAACAAAATATAAATAAATTTGTGTTTAGTTTCAATTAAATTCTTTATTGTTCGCACAATTTTCTGTGCCACTGTTTACAACTTGATGTATACAACAATAATTTGCTTTGTTCGTTATTCTTCTTTTCGCTCTTATTGCGTAATTAATAACAATTGTTCGGCAGATCTTTACAACGGAAATCTTCAAACCACGATTATTCTCTTCACACGCAACGCGTCTTAACACAAGACTGACTGAATTCTTACTATTCGTTGCCTGCTTTGTCTTGCCTTTTTATATGCCCGCGCAAATAGTCTGATGAATGTTCTTGAGGTCGAATGATCGTGGTTTCGCCTTCTCGAGATCTCTGCCGTTGTTTGTGTGTTTTGTTTGCAGTGTTTGTTGTTGCCTTCTTTTTTTACTTGTCTATCCCCTTTTCTTTCATACTGAACAAGTTCATTGGTTTTGTAGCTTTTGTTTATCATTTTAATGTTAAACGATGTTACATAATTTCCATTTTCGTAAAAATATTGTAATATGTACATCCAAACCCAAACATCAGAAACTTCCTGCTATTAGCACTCTTTTTATAGAAATTCTTCTTGGTAAAGAATGCATTTATGAACGTACCTCTACCAATTCTAAAATTTAAATCGTGTACCAATCTTATAATTCCGAGGATTACCGGTTACATAACACTTTTCTGTATGGTTTACCCAGAATAAGCACTGAAGATATGCATAAATGCCGCATTAAATAGCTACAATCTACTCCATACATCTATTTCTGAAATTAAAACTAATTATAGTTCGAAGTGCAGTTAGTACGAAAAACTTTTAACCCGAAAAGAATTTAAGCTTTAAAAAACTTAAAACAATTTCAAACGTAATAATATCGTGGAAAAACAAAAAACGAAACATAATGATAAGCCTGCTCATTGCTTTAATTGTTTAATGTATGGCAATGGAATGCATCATAGTAATCGACTTGCAGCAGGCATGGATTTGTGCCAGCCAACATCGTTCAAAAATGGTGGCCCATTTCACTCTCAAAAAAGGATTTGAAATTTGAATAACTGCTTAAAACATGAAAAAGGAAGAATTGATCATTAGGCAGACGATGTCAGTTGTCCGCTACGTACTGTATATCTTTATACAAGAGAAAAATCACCATTAAAAACTCTCAGAGGAATAAAACAAAGCAATTTCATTTATTACAAAACTTTTATCCTAATATTATAGTAAAGCACCTAGCAATACAATAACAATGGTTGCAATTTTGTTAACAAGACCACATACATATGCTAATCAGGTGAAAAATAAATATAATATACATTTACAACAGCGATGGAGAATTTGGAAAAGTGCACTTCTAAAGTACAGCACATAAAAGTTGTTGTGTCTATGGTTTAATAATCTTATGGATTAAATTAACCCTTTCAGACATTAACTGGAAACACTTGAGACAAAATTCTGAAAATGTTACGGCGAGCTAATTTGAGGCTACTGATTTAGAATCTGAAGTAAAAGTTAATGTAATATCGAATATATTGTACAAAGTTACTCATAATTTTATGTTAATTTTTAAAGCAATTAATTTAGCAGTTTACACTGAGTAATATCTTACCTTTTTCATCTAATAATAAAGTCCTTAATTTTACTGCACTTGCATTGGTCTTTTCCAAAATTATCCCTCTTATCCAAAATGATTTTTTTTTTTAATGAAAGCGAAGGCATATTATAGTTTTAAACGATGCATTTACATTTAAGAGTAAACGCTCTTTTAATAACGGTATTAATCACAAAAATCTGTTTGCTATCGTCAGAGCTATGTTCCTTCAAAAACAAAAATTTTAAACGTCGTTTATATGGGACACATGTGTAAAAGGGTTAATATGTTGATTTCGAAATGCTTCAATTGAATTCAAATGGTATTTCGGATGATTCCAAATTAAAACAACGAAGATTACTTAGAGAAAATATACACGTTGCTTCTCTTAATGAAACCCTATTTTCAAACAAGTCTATCTTGTCTAATATACACTATATTGACTATTCATTTATGTTACTTTCACTAGTTGTATTTATTTATATATTTTATATTAAGTTTACTTTAATAATTAATTGTAAGATGTAACGCCCTCTATATCTCTATTGTAACTTTATTAGATAAAATACACTACATTATAAGCGGCTATGTAACAGGTGCAGCCAACACCTAAATATAAGGGTTAAGCATGCGCGTCTTTTATATTAAGAAGAAATAAAGGCAGAATAAAAAGAAGCATGCTAGTGAAAAGACGTAGTAAGAGGTTGCATTATTACACTTGAAAATTACTTTTTTTATCGTAATGATAGAGTACATGGCGAGAGGCAGACGCCCTGTTAGTCCGTTGATCTATCAAAGATATAAATCTTTCAATTTCCAAAACAATAACTATAAAAGAATCTTCTGATATCTTCTATATATTCACCACATTATGAATCCAGTTCTTCGAATGATATTGTTACGAAAGTGAAAAAATCTAGATACTGGTGTTTTGCTTTTACATCGCTTAACATTAAAATTATAAACAAAAGCTACAAAAACAAAACAATGCACCGAACAAACCTGTTTACAAATTATCATACTGCTTGTCTTTATTTTTGTTTACAATCAACGAACTCATATTTTAAACGTGTTTAAAAAGGTAAAAATATAACAATTGGTGTCAGAAGTGGGATTGCAAAATCCAAAAGCAAAAATAAATAAATACATTAAAAAAAAATTAAGATGAAACTCTCCGAACTAAGAGTAGAACGGCTTAAACGAGAGTTGGGTAAACTCGAGTTGCGAACGAGATTTAAATGCCTCTGTAACCCCTAGCGGTATCGATATAAATTCGTTGTTAGCCGCTATGATGGAAAAAATGCAAGTATTAACTGATGTACAAGAAGCTTCTAGAGCTGAGAATCAGAAGCTATTTGCTGATGTACGAAGCTTCTAGAGCCGAAAATCAAAAACTTCTGGCTGAATCGCGACAAGATAGTGAACAAAGGATGGAAAAAATGCAAGCAGCAATTATGGAAAAAAATGGAGCTTAGAGAACAAAAATGCCTTTTAAATAAACCTAAAGAGATGTTGAAGCAAGTTTTGGAAGAAAACGGACAAAAGGCTAAACCTAATTGCTTCAACTGTGGAAAGAATGGTCATTTCCAAAGAAACTGTAAAGCGCCAACAATACGACGTGCCATTGCTACACATAAGGCTGAACTACGATGATACGGGTAGATCCAAAAGAAGACGCGGAAAACATGAGAATAGTGACAATCATCTTGTATCGAAAGTACAGATAACGAAGGCTAATCTTCAACACGAACAGCCTCCGGATACTCATACGGCTGAAGAATATAGATATAAAAGCTGGAAGAGGACGCAAGAAAATTAAATATGATGATCCCCAACTATCGCCATTAACAAACCAAAGAGGCATAAAATAAGGGAAGGCTAATGCGCTCTCAAGCCGACCTCGTAATTTGCAGCGTAATCATTATGTGATATCATTGATATCTAGCTAATGCAGATCGATGCCAACGAAGACTGGTCCGATGCACAAAGAAGTGACCCAATAATGGCGCGGATTATAGCGGCTGAGGAAGAGGACAAACGGCCATTGGGAAAGCACTGATGGCAAGACCTCACCCAACCTATTAGTAGTGCTTTTCTCCAAAATGAAAGAAGTGTTAAAGAAGTTCCATAATGGAGCTAGCGGAGGACATCTTGGAGTGATGAAGACGCTGGAAAGGCTAAAGCAACGTTTTTATTACTATATTCAGTGCATTGCAGCTAAAGCTCCAGTAAGAAGTCAAGGTCAGCTACAACAATAGAACTCAGGCGCACCTTTCGAGTGGATAGCGATGGACGTAGCAGGCCCTTTTCCTATCAGAAATGCTGGAAACCGATATGTTCTCGTTGTGATGGACTATTTCAGCAAATGGCGGGAAGTGTAGGCCATACCCAACCAAGAGAAGAACACAATAGTAAATGTTTTTAAGAACAATTGGGTATGCCGCGACGGGGTTCCAATAGAACTACATTCTGATCAAGGTAGAAATTTCGAGTCAGCTGTATTCAAGGAAATGTCTGAGGTATACGGTATTAGGAAGTCTCAAAGGACGCATCTTCACCCACAGTCAGACGGAATGGTAGAACGGTTTAATCGAACCCCGGTGGAATACTTGCGGAAAGTAGTGGGCGAACAACAGAAGGACTGGGACGAGCACATTCCGAGGTTTCTACTGGCGTACCGATCTGCAGTCCATGACTCAACATCTAGATCACCCGCCAAGGTTATTTTTGGGCCTGAGGTAAAACTGCCCGGTGATTTAGAGTTTGGTGTTAAGTCCGCCACAGAGAGGGATGCCACATACACTGGAAAAGAAGAAAGCTTAATGAAATTCATGAATTTATGCGCACCCGTATAAAACTGGTCAGTGATAGAATTAAAGTCAGGTATGATTGTGCAGCAAACACGGAGGGCTTCCATGGGGGAGAAGAACCCGAAGCTACAAACCAGCTGGGATGGACCGTATAACATAATTAAACAGTTAAACGATGTCGTGTACAGCATACAGAAGGCTAGCAGCCCCCGAACAAAAATGAAGGTCGTCCACATAGAGCGACTGGCAAAATATGGCAGTAGAAATAATGAGCCTATTCGGGACGGACCGGCTTAAGTGGGCGGCTGTGTTACGAAAATGGAAACAGTGTACCATCATTTAAAGTTGCCCGCCACGGATCAAATAATGGATCAAACTGACATTTTTGTTAATGTATTGGTAAAACTATACTCACACGTATAAGCTAAAAAGAGTTTGGAGAATATCAAAATACTTTCGATTTTCGCTGCCTGCGTTGTATAAATCTCGTGTTATTTTCTTCCTCAGAACAACAATACAATACAATACAGTTTGAATTTTCAATTATGATGTGTTGCTGTGCTGAGCAAAACAAATATTACATACCAACACATATGCAAAATTTGATCAGTTAAATTTGCTAGCCGCCATAACATTAGAACGATAAACAAAAGCCACACAAACACGTACAACGAACTTGTTACAAGTAAACCAACATCAGTATGAAACAATAGGGGCTAGACAAGTAAGCGAACGCAACAACAAGCAATGTGAACAAAATACACAAACGACAATGTGTTGGCAATAGAACCCCCGAGAAAGCGCAAACGCGAACATTCCACTTCAAGAACCTTCATCAGACTGTTTGCGCGGGCCTTGTGTAGACGCGTTGCTGTGAATATCTCCGTTAAAAAGATCTGCGTTATAAGCAAAGAAGAATAGCGAACAAGCAATTATTGTTGTATACATCAACTTGTGAACAGTGGCACACAAAATTGTGCGAACAATAAAGAGTTTAATTGAAACTAAACACAAATTTATTTTTATTTTGTTTGCAATCAACGAACTCATTTTCTAAACGTTTTTAAAAAGGCAAACCCGTAAAAATATTTTAGAAAATCCTATTAATTATATATTAATTTTTATTAAATACATACGTATTTTCCTTAGTTAACATGTTAACCAAGGCGAATTCATATATAAGGTGGCCTTAAGTTACCAGCTGTTGAATATCGTCGTTGTTAAAAAAATTTTGTTTTTTGTGTATTTTGTTTCGACAATCAATTTCGTATTTGTATTAGTCATAAACCCTCTTACGTACCGCAATCCTTAACGATACGCACTGTAGAAATTCTTCAGGATTACCATTTTAAAGCCAATAATATTAAAATTTTTACGAGATGATTAACAATATTTAAGCCTTCGGTCTTTTACCTAAAGCGGAAATGTTATTGACTGTATGAAATAATTTTTTTTTTATTTACAGGTGCTGTACTATTGTGTAATTTAACATGACATAAAAATCATAAGAATTTTCAATATATAAAATTTATAAAGTTTTATTTTAATTGCTTTAATTAATTTTCTGTGGAGCTTTGAGGGTTAATTTTTTTGACAAGAAGATTACTCCTTAAGAAAAACAAAATGTCTGTTGTTTTTGCATGTGGTATTTGTTGTAGAGTTTCGGTCACCTGATAGGATGCATTCGCCTTGATGTTCACTAAAATATTTTAAATAAACTCGGCATTTGATTTTCATAAACAATGATAAAAAATAAATAGAATTAAATAGTAATCCTCCTGTCACAAGAAATTTACTCTGTTTTCAATCTGATGAATAATAATTAAGTAAACAAAAAGTTTTTGTCATGTACGATTTTATATTTTATTCCATTGTCGTATTGTTATGAGAAAATTTAATTCGTTTCATATAATTTTTGAACTGCGGTTTTTAACAATGTTATGTACGTCTCTTTAATTGATTCATAAAATTTCATACATTTAATGAAGGAGGTACTCAGCTGCTAAAAAGGAGCAGATGTAAATGAAAATTGTTTAAATCGTTTATTAAGGCTTTGTAGCTTCACATGCAAAAAAGGATCAAAGGTAGCGATGACATAGTATAAAAGAGGAGGTGAACCTAGAGGAATAAAAATCTACCTCATTCCACAGTCAGGGTATAGCGGGTGTTTTAAATTCACATTTACTGTTTTAAACTCATCAGTAATCATTGGTCTTCCCTTTCTAATATGTGTATCTTATGTTTTGTGTTCGTTAGTTAAAACCTGTTAAAAATGAAATGTATTTAGGAATTACATCCTCCTACTTCCGCCCAGCGTGCCATATCTATTAATGAGTTTCGTCACATTGAGTTAAACTGATTTTAATAAACCATTCCAATTTTTTGGAATATTCTATCGTAAATGGTTGAGTTTTTTAACATATGGATATTTATTTTCACACAATATTGGTCTAGGGAATAGTGTGTTAATATATTTGTGATGTGAGCCTAATACTATGTTCGAGCACGAATTTTAATTGAGTCAATATTCATTTAATTGACAAAATTATTTTAAGTGTTCAGGCATACGCAAATCAGCTTATTTTAACCATTTGACAGCTGGAAAACAACAACATTTTTAAATTTTTTTTCTTTTAAATCTTCATAAATTTAACACTAAACCTACTGTGACGGGAAAAATTACTCATTTAAGATTTCTTTTATCAGAAGATTTACTTCCATCTTGTATTTTTTTTATTGAGGAATGCATTAAGCTGCCCTAACTACTGCGGGAAGTTATTTGCCCTGAGCACAGGGTCTATATCTTGATTTGCATATTTTGGACATTTTTCGCATTGCCTGGTATGATTCGATATATTAAGGTATATTGTTTGTTTTCTGTCAGATAGATATTCCACTCTACTCCAAGCGAGTAGTACAGTAAAAATTTCTAGTGCTACTTTGTTAATAAAAATTCTTATTTCATTATCCTTATATTTCGAAACATTCAAAATATTTTAAATCATTAGAAATTTCAAATAATATATAGTAGAAAGAGAATGGAATTGGAATAGAAATACAAGAAGTATCGGTAGATTTAGTGTTAATAAACTTACCTTCCATCTCACTCGCCATTTTAATTTGAAGTTGTTGATATTTGTGTTTTCAAATATTAAGAAAATTTGTTGTAACGTTCTCACTGAACATACTTATGACAGTGCTGCATTTTAAGTCTTACTCAATATTATAACAATTTGCGTATTTATTGCGCAATAATCTGAACACCGTATAAGCATATAGTCTCTGCTAGACCGCTTGTAAATATAATAAATAAAATAATAATAAATAAAAATTAAAAAATCTATTACTTAGAAAAGTTTATAAGCAAAATTCAATTCGATTGAAAATATAAAATAGATTTAGAATAGTGATTATTGTACGTATTTATTTGGTTATAAACATTATAAAGTTCAATAAAATTGGGCTCTGTGATTATATTCTTAAACGTTTCGACCTTTTTTATTTAATTTTTTTTTTATTGTGTTAATATATGCGAGAATAAATTTTGATAACAACATCCGTACATCCAACAATTAAAACTAAACAAAACAATTACAACAATTGATAATATTTCGATACAATTTACAATCATTGAAATAAGTGCTCTGTATTTATGTATGTATGTATATTCCTCTGATCAAATGTCTAAAATAATTGGTGTAATGCTTATGCCATTCGCAAATGAAATGGTTTCAATAAAACAAATTTCGTCAATTTGTGTATGTATGTGTGCGCTAAACACCACACAATAACCGCTCGAATAGATCCATACTATGCAATAAAACAACTACACATTGTAAATTGTAACTGTAGCTAGAAGCAGTTAGAAATTAAAATAAAATGGTTTTTGTATGGAAGTCGCTTTTAAAGTCACAGTATAGATTCGCTATGAGTTATAGTCCACATGCAATCAATATTAATGAATATCATGAAATACGTTTTATAATCGAAATTAAAAGTAATTTATGAAAACTGGTAGCATATAGAATTCTATAGTATAGTACGAAGTGCTTTTAAAGATTTTTATTTTTTTTTTTTGAAGGAAATGGTTTGTCTTTATTTTCTGAGAGATATT
This sequence comes from Sarcophaga rosellei, assembly GCA_930367235.1. NCBI lineage: Eukaryota > Metazoa > Arthropoda > Insecta > Diptera > Sarcophagidae > Sarcophaga > Sarcophaga rosellei. Next base: position 47,015,766 of record OV884021.1, on the reverse strand, counting down.
AAATCAAGAGTTGATTTAATAATTCAACTAATGAAGGAATAAGATTTTAGTGTCAACTTTTGTTCAAACAGATTGAGATAATGGATGTTTAAATTTAAGATTAATTTTACGCTGACATATGTTATTTTTTTTTTTTTTTGGCTATTGTACTGTTATTCTAAAAATAATCATTTTAAAATGAAAAACTAATTGATCTACCTATGCTGACGCATTGAATTGCTTTTTATTGTTTTACGAATTTGTAATAATGCCGCTTTTTAGGCATTTAGGATTTAGGTCTGGTGGGGTCAACGGTCCATATATTTTTTGAGTTGGACCTTTGCCAGACATTCAACATTCTTTTCATGTCACGTTCGCTACACGAGCGATTTTAGGGGATAGTCATCACACATGGAGGTAATGTGAACTAAACAACTTAGGTTTTCTTAGGTCATAGGTGTTTACGAATGAGATACAAATAAGAGTGGTGCTCAGCCCATACCATTAGTCAAATTAATGCACCAGAGTCATATTATCCATATTTCATCAGAATAAAAACAATTAGGAAGAAAAGTTATAAGAGAATTAAATAACTTTGACTGGTTGGATCTATAAAGTACCTATACTTGCGACGGCAACTTTGTTTAAAGAATTCAGAAATAATATGGTGACACCTACGTAAGATCTTCGGTCCAGTGCGAGTTGGTTATGATTCCCGCATCCGATCCAAAAGTGAGCTGTACGAGCTTCCCAAGGACATTGACGTTGTGCATCGTATTAATATCCAGCGGCTGCGCTGGGTCGGCCATGCCGTTCGAATGGAGGAGGATGCTCCGGCGAGACGGGTATTTGTATCCATTGGAAGGACCAAATCGAGGAAGCCCTGTCATCGACTGGTGTGGCCAACTGGCGTAGGCGCGCAAGAAGCAGAGGCGCCTGGAAAGATGTGTTGTTAATGGCCAATTAAGTAAGTAAGCAAGTAAGTCAATACTTAGACTTAGAAATGTAATGACTTATTTGTGGTAATCACAATAAGAGCGAATCATTGTGATTTGTAAAGTCTTCTGTTCCTATCCTGTAGACTCCAAGAATTATGAATAAGGACAACATTTGTATTTTTTATTTTTTTATTTTTATACCTTCCTCTTTGCTGGTTTGAGTACTTAAACTCATGTGTATCTTATATCATTATAAACTACACTAATTCACATATTCTGTTGCACACTGTTTATCATATAATTATCAGACAAATCCATTAACAATCACAATTAATGGATGGTTCGAAACGAAGAATCAAATTCTCTTAGTTTCAGGATTGTATATTGCTACGAAAATAGAAATGGAGTTTGCTTTTACGTAGTTTAATATTAAAATTATAAACAAAACCAATGGACTTGTTTACATGATAAACAAAAATATACCAACAACAACAGTATAAAAAGGGATACACAAGCAAACAAAAATGCAAAAACAAACATTGCAACAGTAAATGTAAACAAAAATACACAAACAACAATAATGAAACAACGATGTTTACATTTATAGAGATCTCGAGAAGTCGATGCCACGAACATTGAACTTCAAGAACATTCACCAGACTGTTTACGTTGCAATATAAAAGGCAAGGCAAAGCAGGCAACGAGGGAGTAAAAGTTCAGTCAGTCTTGTGTGAAGACGTGGTGCGTTTGAAGAGAGTAATCGTGGTTTGAAAATCTGCGTTACAAAGATCTGTCAAGCAATTGTTTAAAAATTATTATGGTTTATTCAAAAGAGTGCAAAGAGGAATAACAAATAACACAATTGTTGTTTACATCAAGTTCTGAACAGTGGCACACAGAATTGTGCGAATAATAAAGAATTTAAGTAAAACTAAAATGTATCTTTATTTTATTTGCAATCTACGAGCTCATATTTTAAACGTTTTTAAAAGGTAAAAACGTAACAATGTTATATTACTAGTTCCTGCAATCGTACACGTTTCGTACACGATGGCAATTAATGCTGTGCCGGGACTTATAAATCAATCTTCGCCCTCTCAAATTGAAGTGCGTTCTTCTAACACAAGAGCTTCTAACATAAGAGCTTCATACACCATTTGAGTCTGGGAATTTGGTCTGAGTTGCCCATAGTATGAGTTATATATTATAAATGACAAACCATTCCAACTGGCAAGGGTTAATATACGTAATATGTGGATCGAATAATGCGAGTAAAAAAAAATGTTGTCAGCTGAATAGAAGTTCTTAATCTCCTCGATATAGAAGTCAGTGGCAACATATTGTGGTTGCATCAGAAACATTTAAGTGCTGCGATGTCTCTCAATTTGAACCTATTACAACGAAGATTCGATTGTACGCAGAAAACAAATGTGCTCCTCTACAACATTCAAGCATTTAACTCTCTTGCTATAGATATGTAAAAATAAGGAACATTTTACAAAATTTTATCGGTTTATACGAACATCGCATCTGTATTATAAAATAACAAAAAAAAAAAATATCGAAAATTTTAATTTTTCAGGAAGGTTCCTGAACGTTTTAGGTTTTGTGCCAATCTAACTTTTGATTGTCACATTTTTTTTTTCCAACAAACGTGTATTGTCATTTCCTTTTTGAATACTTTTTTATTATAGATATTTTTAAAGCTACCCCATCAAATGGCAGCGATTCCGCAAGTTCCTGATATCGATTCTGCAACGATTAAATTCGTTGATAGAAGGCTTTATAGAATAAAAACGTTTCCGAATTCTATTGATTTCAATACGGAAACTCTGCTTCTGATATACTTTCCATTTAATGTGCTTGTATGCGAATGATTTCAAAGGGAAGTCTTAATATTTCTAGGCTACGTGTGACAATTCCGCCAAAGGAAGGGAATTTCGTTCATACACGTGTCACACTTGAAATCCCTTTTTTTCAATTCGATAGGCATATCAAATCATTTAAATTCATTTAAAAGCATTAACCTTCCATGAACAGAAAATAAAAAAAAAAATTATTCAATTTTGAAATACATTGATAGAAATATTTACTCACAGTCTCAATTACATGGCAGTACAGTAAATACATGTATTAGATTTGATTAGGAATTCCTTCAATAAGTTCGACAGGAAAATATATATTCGCAATGCTTTTTACATTTTAAGTTACGTTAGTAGCTAGAAAGTGAACATTTTTAATTAAAAATTTAAATAAAAAATAAATTCAATGGCATTAAGTGTCAGTAGCAAAATAATATTGTGTAGGATGGCAATTTTCATTTTCAGGCAAGATTAGATTTCAATTGTTGTGTTATTAGCAAATATTTCAAATAATAAATAAATATTAGCGTTGGCAGTGAAACCATTGGAGTTAAATTCTTTAAATCGATGCCTTAGAAGATAATTATTATAATGAATATGAAAAAATGTATGTATCTTATAGCATGTTATAGTATAACTTGTATTAAATTATATCGAAAATTTTGTAAATTCCAGAAATTTTTTTGACAAGAAAATCTGCAAATGTATCAAAAATGAAACGATTTGTTTCCGGTTCGTAGGTGGACTTCAGTGACTTCGGCAATGAATCGTTTTTTCGATACTCATAAGTACTTATGAAATTTTGAGTATGAGTGAGTCAACAGTATTGAAATTCAAATATTAAAGCGATTGAGAGAAAAAGAAAAAAAAGAAGAAGTTTGTAAATAAAGATAACGTTAATATTAATTTAAATGTTAATAACAATAATGTAGATAACATTATTGAAGCTGTCGACGTTTTAAGTCCTGTAGTTTATATGAAAATCAATCAGACATCCTTTCGTCCATAAAAGAAAAATTAAGTGACTGGTACAATAAATACAATCCAGGAAGAAAGTGTTGTGATGACTTATTGAAAATTTTAAAATCTGAGAATATTGCTGTGCCCACTCCAACCAACAGTTTGAGAGAGAAACGAAATTATGGTGCAGTGTTAATCCAGTAGTCGCCGTGGTCTAGTAGGTAGTGTGTTGGCTTATTAGACGAAAGGCCCGAGTTCGAATCCCAGGTCAGACATCAAAACGAAAAATATGAAAATATTTCTTCGGCGACTTCCTCTCAGCACATTTCTGGCAAAAGCTCTGAGAGTAAAAATTGCCATGAAAAGCTTCTCATAAAATCTGTCGTTCGGAGTCGACTTTAAACTGTAGGTCCCGCCACTCATGTATAAAATTAACGCACACAACATGAGTGGTGTTGAGAAGCTAGGCCGTAATCCTGACCGCAGGGCCAATTATGTATGTATGTATGTATGTTAATCCAGGATAATATTTTCATTTGAGTGTAAAACAATATTTGGAGTCCATAGAAACTGAAATTATGGATTAAAATGAATTGTTTTCAGATATCGGTATTGACGGTTTACCTTCCTTTGAAAGCTCCAAGAAAGGCTTGTGGCCCATTTTAGGTTATATACACAATTTTCCAAGGTCTCAAGTGTTTTTAATCGGTTCATATTTAGGAGATAAGAAACCACAAAATGTGAATCAATATTTGTACGATTTTTTTACTGAGATGTCAGAAGAAAATGGATTTGATATAAATGATAAAACAGTGAGAGTTAAAATACGGCCACTTGTATGTGACTCACGAGCACGTTCATTTCTTTGCGGTACTGTGGGTCATAATGCATTTAAAAGTTGCTCAAAATGTGTCCAAACAGGCAGACGAACTTACAATGTCACTCTTTATAGTGATAGTTTTGGAGCTAAACGTACAGATGAGGACTTTTATACCCGGAAAGATCCGGAATATCACACAGACTTCTCTAAGAATGAAAAACAGTTTTTGACAAACTTAACCTTAAGATAGTCACTCAATTTCCACTTGATGTGATGCATTTAATAGATTTAGGTGTAACACTAGGCGAATTCATAATAGGTGGGATTATGTCAACAGCTGAGCACTTTCTTAATGTCAAAATTTTGTTGTTTTTGTGTGTGTTTGTTGTGCGTGTGCGTGTTGTTGTTCATTATTTTTCTTCCTATTTTGACATCCAAATGGAGGTTTAACAAAAACAAAATGCGTGTTGTTTTTGCATTTTTGTACTTGTTGTAGAGTTACGGTTACCGTATTGAATTTGCCTTGGTGTAACAAAGAAGATCTTGAATTGCCTGATTCATGGGGAGTCTTTGATTGATAAATTGCATAAGGATCAAGTAAATATAATTTCTCAAAAACTCATTTCATTGCATTCATTCATTCCCTGTGAGTTCGCAAGAAAGCCAAGGGTCTAAACGAGTTGCCAAGGTTAAAAGCCATTGAATATTGACATTTTATATTATACACATCTATAGTTGTCTTTAAATATGTTTTAAATACCACTGGATGTTACTTCACTGTTCCTACTTTCCTAAGCTAATCATTTAAAACAAATTGACATTTCCGAAAGCATTTGACATCTTTATATCCTGAAAAAAGATTGACTCAAAACATCCATAATTTACGACATATTTCCCAAATCGTCCGTGATATGGGTCATCCTCGAACATTTTCGGCTTATAAATTTGAGAATTTTCTTCAAATTATAAAGCAAAAAATTAAAAGTCCAACAAATATTTTACAACAACTGAACAATCAATTTTGCATGTACAAATATCCTATAAAAAGGAAGCGTTTAGAAATAAACCGAAACAAAAATGGTGTGACTAAATCTTTTGCTACCGATTTATTTATTTTAACAACAAAAAAGCCAAATAATATATGTTCCGTATCGCCCGGAGATCCATTTCTGATGAGATCATTTGTAGATGAAAATGATGAATATTATGCTGTTGGGAAAAAGTTTAATTCATTAAGTAATTTTTTTGAAACGCCATTAAAATCAGGGTCTGATATGGGAATACATATATATAACGTCGGTATCCGCTTTAAATGAGGACGTAAAAATTCCAGTAAAAGGTATTTTGTTCAAATACCTATCACTTCCATATAATGATAGTATTGTCTTAATACCAATTATTCACACTAACGATATTTATTAATTCCAACAGAAAAAAACATGTCAATTATACCACAATAAACTTTTATAAACAATAACAATGAAAATGAAAATATAATGTTAATCTTATATATAAAAATGAATGTGTGTTTGTTTGTATGTTTGTATGTTTGAAGTTTATAGACGATTAAACGGCTGAACCGATTTTCTTGAAATTTTCACAGTATCTTCCTGTATGTCTGGAAGGAGTTATAGGCTACTTTTTATGTTGATATTCCAAATGAGCGAGGGGCCATGCCCACGTATGCTACATACTACATACTTAATATTTAATTGCATTTGAAATATATTACTCATACGCATAGTAGTTACCCCTACAAGTATGCTATCTATGATTCCTGATGTATAAAACCAAAGAAATTAAAGTATAAAGAATGTGCACTTTGGCATATTTTGGAATATTTTTCAAAAATATTTCACGACGCGGGAGGAAAGATAGAAGGGAAGGATAAAGAAACCAAGAGCGTAACAATGTCCTCAATTGTTCTCATCGTGCGTTTTTGTTGTTTGACTAATTTTTTATTTATTCTTCTGAAACAGTGTTGCCACGAAAAAAAATTTTGTAACCAACATTTGTGAAAAAATCACCAAATAAGAAAAAATATAACCAAAATTAAATTCATAGACTTTTGTTTTATTTTTTTTAAAGTTTAAATTATAATTAATAAAAAAAGAAACAAAAAATAGTTTTTTTTTTTTTAAGAAAAAGAAAAAAACCAAAAAAATCTACACATCTGCACATTGATCAAAAAATAAGCAATTTTGGTTAGAAATAACCAAAAACGGGAACACTGTTCTCAAATCACTTATTCTCAGACGTCGGCACAAAGAGGACATGAGAAAAATTATGACAGGCATGTTTAACCCAGAGGAAAATTGTTAGTAATATTTTCAAATCTACTTATTAACCCAATAATATGTATATGTGAGCGAAAAGTATAGAACAATTGTACTGCGCTAAAAACCTAAAAATACTGTATTTTACTTGGCAAGTATTCTTCCAAAAATCGAAATCATTTGTCATTGATATTAGTGAATCCTACTGTAATATTTCTTTGGGTGTAAAATTGAAGTCTGAAAAAAGCGACATGAACATTTTCCTTTAGAAGCTGACAAGCAACTGAATGCATTTTTACGCTCTCATGATGAGAGCAACACATTGTTACGCTCTTTGTTTGTGTTTATTTTCCTTCTGTCTTCCGCCCCCCTTATCCAGAAATGATTTTTTAAAAATATTTTGGTGAGAGCGGGTCATAATGCTACTTCTACATAATGCGTATTCTTTATATCCATATTCTTTGATAAAACTTAATGGAATTGGATATCACTCATACGTCACATATGTAGTTTTTTTTAATGAATTTTACATCTATATAAACAAAAATGAATGTGTGTTTATTTGTTTGTGGGTTTGTTTGTTTGAAGTCTATAGACGGCTAAACGGCTGGACCGATTTTCTTGAAGTTTTGACAGTACCTTCCTGTATATCTGGAATAGGGGTGCCAGACGTACTGTTTTTAACAGTACATGTACTGATTTTTTTCAATTGTACTGCTTTATTCACAACACCCAAATCAGTACGCAAATGTACTGTTTTTTACCATCTGTACTGTTTTTATACTGTTTTTTTTTTCTTAAATGCTTTTTATGTAGCAATACAAAACATATCTCTATTTTAATAATTCTGAAGCTATTCTGAGCTAACGAGGAATCCAATGCCAAATGCAAATGGCGGTATTACTGATATTAAACGCCATATGAAGACAGCAAAACATATGCGGAATTTAGGAAAGCCTATAAGTCGTTTTTTTTAACAAGTTTAATGGCAGAAACAGCTTTCGTCTATCATACCATCATACATAGCCACAGCTACGAATCCGCAGACTGCAGTAGTAAGCTTTTTAAACAAATGTTTCCAGACTCAAATGTAGCTTCTAATTTTACATGTGGTAATACAAAGTTATCGAAGATCGCTACTAATATTTTGGTGAAGTATTCTATTGAAACTATGCTAAAGGACTTGAATGATGATCACCCTTTTTCTATATCAACCGATGCGTCAAACAAAGGAAATATTAAAAGCTTTCCAATTGTCCTCCGATACTTTTCTAAGCATACGGGAGTAAATACAAAACTTTTGAACTTTTATGAGTCAAATTCCGAAATTTCAAAAGATATTGCTGTCTAATGATATTGAAGTCTAAATTGGAAGGCAAAATTTAAACTTGGCCAACGTCACCAGCTTTTGTGCAGATAATGAAAATGTTAATTTCGGATGCAAACAAAGTGTTTTTTGTTGAGCTTAAGGAAAATAATCCAGATATCATCGGTATGGGATGTTTGTGTCGTATCCTTAATAATGCATTAAAGAATGGATTGGAACTTTTAAAACTCGATATAGAGAATATTGTAATAAAAGTTTTTAATAAATTTAGCTTATTAACAAAGAAGATTTCAAGTCTAAAAGGAATGTTCGAATTCTGTGAACTAGAATGGAGTGAAATGCTTCGTCATCTGCCGACACGATGTGAATTAATTTTAAAAATATACTATGAATACAATTGTAATAAATTTTACAATTTTTTAAAAACAGAAAATGGGAAGAATGGCATTTTAAAACATATAAAAAAAGTGATAAATATCTTTAAAAAGTAATATACAAAACTATTTTGTACTTTGAAAAGAAAAAATATAATATTGTAACTTTATATATACATATGCCTATCTATCTAAAAAGCATTTTAATAGTATGTACTTATATTTAAAAATATTTTAATATTTGTTAAAAAAAGCATATACTTATGTACATTTGAAATTAATTTACTATATGATTTCATATTTTAATTGTTTTTTAATTAATACTTCAAAATGTTATGAATTGAATAAATTGTTAGGTTTTTTTAAAAGCGTACTGTTTTTACATTAATTCTACTGGTTTTTTGTACTCAGTGTACTGTTTTTCCGAATTCCAAATCTGGCTACCCTAATCTGGAAGGAACTATAGGCTACTTTTTGTCAAGAACGCGAGGTGCTACGCCCACATATTCAATAAGTATTTAACGTCGCATATCTCATAAACTGCGAATTTTGTATGGACGACTTTGACGTATATATAAACAAAATGGGCGGATTGGCTATAGTGGGTGTGTCACCTCCAATATAAAAAATATTAAATTATTATATCTATGAAAATATCACAGTTAGAGCCCTAAAATTTTTTCGAATCCACTTTAGTATCAATATGAATATTTTAGACAAAAATGGGCTGACTAGGCAAAGGGTGTGGTACTTCCCATATGAATTAAATTTAAAACTTCTTCTATCTCGGACATCACCTATATATAAAAATTAATGTGCATTTGTTTGTATGTTTGAAGTTTATAGGCGACTAAACGGCTGAACCGATTTTCCTACTTTTTATGTTGATATTTCAAATGAGAGAGGTGCCACTCCCACATATACTACATAACCTACTATTGTAAGATAATAACAAAATGGATATATTTGAAAAACTATATCAGCAAGATACCTCAAATTTTGTACAAGTAACTACGGTTTTAATATAAATATTTTGGACAAAAATAGGCGACCTATCATTAGAGGACAATGCACCTTCCATATGAAGTAAATACTAAAATCTGCCTAACTGAAGAATTTTAACAGTTAGAGTCCCCAATTTTGTATAAATAACTGTTGTTTAAATATAAATATTTTGGACAAAAATGGGAAGTCCAGCAAAAGCGGGCGTGGCACCTCCTATATGAAGTAAATACTAAAATCTGCATATCTAGAACACCAGAACAGTTAGACTGCTAAAATTTTGTACGAATATCTAAAGGTTCAATATCAATATTTTTGTTAAAAATGGGCTATCAAGCATTAGGGGCGTGGCAAACTCCATATGAACTAATTATTAAAATCTGTATAAAAAAACTATAAAAGCTAGAGTCCCCAATTTTGTATTCCAGCTATAGGAAGGTGGTGCCTCTCTGATTTGTGGGTGTAGAAACTATTATATCTTGAAATATGCAATAGTAAGGTATATGACCCTTAAATTATTGAGTTTGAAATTTTCAACTCATATAGATAGTAAGTACTAAAGTTCATACTATTTAAATATTTATCTTGGAAAACATATACGTACATACGTATGTAATAGTTATGTTATTGTTTACTTCTAAAAACGGGTAACTAATAAAACTATTATTTATTTGAAAAATACATTAGGTCAACTTTATAATAAGCATTTTAGTGGGCAATGAATTCATTACTTTTAATTACCTAAGTAATAAAATGTAAACTGTCAATATTTTTCCCAATTATTATTAAATTATTTGTTAAATTTTAATAACATTAATTTTCTTCAAAAGGTTTTTGACTTGAACCGATTTCATATTAGGTAAAATATAAAGAAATAAATATAACACGCATTCGGTTTTGAAATTCAGTTGAATCTTTGATTCTAAACAAGTTAAACGTTACCTGAGTGACATTTATTTTGCAACAATTTGTAAAAATGCCCCGAATAAAAGCATCTAAAATGCATTGCGTTTGCAATCCCAGAGAGCAAATGAAAGTTCGGAAGACGTGAAAGTCGCCTCAGGACTGAAAGGAGTCGAGCTTCAACCTTTAGAGCCGCCGAAACGCCATCACAACGTGAAGAACGCCTTGAAGGCCTACGACAACGCGCCACAACAGCAAGAGCTACTGAAACACTTTCAGAAAGCCAAGAGCGAACGCGAAAGATGTCTTGAAGGTCTTCGACAACATGCCACAAAACCACGAGCTACCGAGACATCGTTGGAACATGAAGGTCGACTACAAAGCCAGCGAAATCGTATTGAAACATCACGAGCCACAGAAACACCTTCAGAACGTGAAAGACGTCTGGAAAGCCTTCGACAATATGCGACAACCGCACGAGCTACCGAGACACCTTTGGAAGGTACCACAACAGCAAGAGCTAATGAAACAGAAGTCCAACATGAATCACGAGTAGAAAGTCAGTGGATTCGAACATCAACAAGAAGAGCAGCAAAGAACAAAATCATAATCGAATGGCGGTGAATCGACGTAATGTTTTTCATGGATACTCAGGTATTGCATTTAACTACAGATCTGATATAGATGACCACATAATCGCAATTCATGCTGATAGAACTCCAACAATGGCGTAACAATTTTGATGGTGGGCGATCCAGTTGCATCACGAGATATGTATTTAATTCCGATGGGGGTAGCGAAGCACACCGGGTATTAGCTAGTATGTATATGAAAACAGATTTTTTTCGAAAAAAATCAAGGGAAAAGAAAAAACAAAATTAGAATTTTTCTAAAAATATAGACAATTTTCAACATTTTTAATTTTTTCCATATAAAGTAATTTTTGAATAAGAATTTGTATTGAATTATTTTATTAACGATGTTTAATAGTTCGTATTTATTTAATTTAATTTTTGTATTAATAAAAAATATTTTTCTTTTAATAAAAAATCCTATTTGCTGGTATTTTAATTAACAAATGCAAGTAGGACTGTAATATAAATACATACAATACTTTCTAATTTGCAAATATATATAGGCATCTCATCAATATCGCTTAGAACTCCACTTATTATGTACGTAAGTGAAACGTAAATAGAGCCCAATGATATTGTGGCTTACATTCTAAGCGAGAGCACACCGATGTGGCAGCCTATGGTACTTTTATGTTAAATCTAAGCGAAATAGCTCTTAGATAACCGAGCGCATAATGGGTATTTTCACCGCTGGGCCAGTACACTTGTAAGTTTTTAATTTATTTTTGCTTTGACAATTTGTACACCAAATAAAATTGAAAAAGATTTCTTAATGGAATTTAATTAATCGAATATACTCAAGCTTATTTCAGAAGTGATATACCAGGCAGAGAGTATGAAGCAATGGTTGGAAATAGCTAGCCCCATTGCAATTTAAAGTTAGTTAATTATTGATTTGCGAATATTAAAATCATTTAATAAATTCTGTGCAATTAAATGCAGGAACCGAATGACAAGCGTTTGGAAGGGTTTGTGTCGACCCTACAAAATAGTAGAAAATAAAAGCATTGGAAAGGGTGGAAGTGAGCACCTGGAATTGAAGGCTATTTAAAAATACTGATTAAAGAAATGGACTATTTAGCGATTTCAGACCTTCTCCGATAAATTTGGAAGACTCCAAGACAAAAATTTTTCGTACTTCCGACGGAAAATTTAGGACCATTATTACAACTTGCCGTTAAGGTTTGTTTTAGTTAAAGGTACCTTTAGATAAAGGGAACTGTAAAGTTACCTTTAACTTATTTTCGTTATTACAACCAACAGATAAAATAAATTTAACTTTTTCAAAAATATGACAGTGCCGGAACAATGTCGATAAAACTGCTCAATTAAACAAGTTTTTTTTTAAACCCAGTGGCAACGAAGGCCCTCTTTTTTTGTTGTTGTGTTTCCTCATTTTGTTTATGTTTGAGAGACAATTTTTTCAGTGTGTTCCTCGGAAGTGAAAAAACGAAAACGTGTAAAGTAGGAAGACGCATAGTCGGAGTTTGAAATATAATTTTCCTCCAATCTTCAATATTTTTAGATGTCAAGAAGCTTTCGCCACTCTTATGTGAAAGTAAACAATACAACTTCTAGCATCAGTAAAATAAAAACTAGTGTACTAATTGCTGAGCTTTACACCATTTTTACATCAGATATGCCGGTTTCGGAACACTACAATATTGCAACTAATGCATATGATGCCACCTTACTAACGAGTAATGATGATGAAGCATTAAATATGATCCAAGGTCACCTGGAAAATATTTCGAATTGGTTTAAGAAACGGGAATATTTCTGTAAATGTTGAAAAATCATTGCGTATTGCAATTACGCTCCGGAAGGTGATTGCAATAGTTATTCATCTCAGTATAATGTCTGCTTAATTGGCAAAACTTAAAAATAAATAGGGACACTTAAGTTCAAAATACTATGAAACAAAATAAAATAATAAAACCTTTTTTTCTTTCGAATTTTTGGGAGTTTAATTTTTCAGAGTAGTAAGTAGTCTCTGTGTTAGACTATGAGAATGTAAGCTGGGCGTTCGATACCCACCAGAGTCTCTAATACATTACGTTTCACTGAGCTAAGATGTGTACATACATAAATATTCAATTATGTAAACTAGTAGTATAAAATTTAAATTTATAATTGTTTGAAAATGTAGGTTTCTAACACCTCAATCAACTCAAATTTGTGTATTTAAATTAGAAATGCATTGGATGAATACTTACATAGTTTGTCTTTACAAACCTTTAGTCAACACCCATATTGTTTGTTTTAAATTAATCCATGAGTGGCGAGGACCTACAGCGAGTGGCGAGGATCTACAATTTTGTTTATTCTCAGAGTTTTTGCCAGAAGACTGCTAAGTCGTCGAAAATATTATCTCCTCATATTTAGTTTAATAAACCAACACACTACCTACTAGACTACGACGACATGTTGGAATATCCTTTCCTTTAATTTTATACAAATAGCTGTAAAAATATTTTATAAAAAAATGGTTTAATTTATTTTCTTTGGCTATGTACAATATTTAATGTTAAAACGTAAAATTAATATCATCCCTTATAAATTTTACTTTAGTTGCATTGGAAAAAGGTGATTTTAAGGGCCATTATTGCAACTTGTCATTATAGTTGGGTTTAGTTAAAAGCAACTTCAGCTAATGTAAACTTTAAAGTAACCCTATCTCCTTTTCGTTATTACAACCAACAGATAAAACAAAGTTAACTTTTTCAAAAATATGGCAGTGTCGAAGCAATGTCGATAACACTGCTCAATTAAACAAGTTCTTTAAAAACGCAGTGGCAACGACTTGCCTTTTTATTTGTTTATAAAATTTGTGTGTTGAGGTTTTAAATTTTTTTATTTTTGTTTTAAAATAAATATAATGAATACGCCACTATCCATTTTGATTTGAAAAACTATTAACATATTAATGTGTATTTTTCATGTATATATTTAAAGTTGCCATATTGAAAATAATATATAATATGGCAAGTTCAAATATAAAATGGACTTTAAAAGTTAAAGGTTGGATGATCTTCCCTTTAGTTTAATTTCGATATAGCGATATAAATTGTACTTTTCGATTCAGGAATTAATAGTGTTTTCACACCAAAAGTTAAAACCTGATTTTAGCATTAAAATCATAATCAGCTGATTTTGCGTTCACACTGCAAATTTTCTTAAATCAGGTTTTAACTTTCATACATTCATGACGGAACAGAAATGTTTTTGTTTAAGAAAAAACAAAAATATGAAAAATTAAGAAATAATATTAATATTATTGTTAAAATATTGTTATTTATTATTGTTGTAGCATTCATTATTTGAAATTTTACATTTTTATACAACCGGCTTCTATATTTTTACATTTGTTTTGTTTTCATTTTGTTTTTATTTAATTTTTATCGGCTGTTTTTACCATTTCAGAGCTGGTAGCTCTGATTTAGTACATAAAACAAGGTTGTATTTCATAAAATCAACTTAAAACCAATTCAGAAAAGGTTTTAAGTTGATTTTAACACAATAATTTTGTATGGTAAAAGCAGGTTTTATTTTTGATTTTAACGTTAAAACCAACTTTTGCGTTAAAACCACTCGGTGTGAAAACACTATAAGGGTTAAACATTTTTTTTGTAAATGAAAAATAAATTTTGTAGGCAATGCACTCGCTACAGTTTAGTTATTGAATTTAAAATTATTTGATTAATAAATCAAGCTTAACTCGGCCGCAAACAATATTGTTCTTTTTTTTTCTATTTCAAAATTGCCTTCATATGCAACTGAGTTTTCAATTCATAAACCACTAAACATGAATGTTAGGGAAAAACCAAAAACACAGCCGACATTTAACACGTTCCACTTAGTAATTCTATTTATTGCCATTTTTACATTTGGCTACATTATGACGTTTATACCATATATACAAATATATTTGCATATATCTTGTTGTATAGTTTCGATATTTTAAATGACATTTTCAAACAATTTCCACAGTTATACGTAAACATCTGCCTTTATTCCGTTCACTTTCTGGCTGAATGGCAAAATTTTGTTCAGCATGAGATACTATTTTGTTGTAAAATTTATTTAACGACTGTTATTAAGGGCACTAATATGGCATGTTTGCCGAATATTTGATAAATTTAAAGTTGTGGAATTTCTAATTTTGCCTTAACTGCTTACGCCAAGAATTTATTTCAAACATTTTGAATATGAAGAATTTAAATCGAAAAATATTGTGGATACCACGCATTATTTATGAACATAATTTCAGTGGAGATTATAACGCATATAGAAATATTTCAAATAATTTACCATAATATGTAATCGAAATTATAATTGTGTACGCAATATAAAAGTTCATTTAATAATTGGTCATTTTTTGATTTATAGAAGGCCTCTGATACCCCTCATTAGCAGGACATGTAAACAGCGCTATAAATTCGTTCTGCTTAAAAAAATAGCGGTGATTTGAAGCCAACGATACGCTATCAAGGGCTCCAAGGGCGTTTAAAAAAATTGTTTAATTAAGCAGATTTATCGACATTGCTCCAGCACTGCCATATTCTACTTTGTTAACTTTGTTTTATCTGTAAGTTGTAATAACGAAAATAAGTTAAAAGTAACTTTACAGTTCCCTTTAGTTAAAGTTAAATTTAACTAAACGCAATTTTAACTGTAAATTTTAATAATGGCCCTAAGGACTATAACGACGCTTTTTGCTCTGCAGTCAATTAACTGGCCAAATATACTTACACTTACGCAAACTATTATACGTACACCATGCTGTTGAAAATATCTTTCATTGTATTTC
Organism: Sarcophaga rosellei; assembly: GCA_930367235.1. Taxonomy (NCBI): domain Eukaryota; kingdom Metazoa; phylum Arthropoda; class Insecta; order Diptera; family Sarcophagidae; genus Sarcophaga; species Sarcophaga rosellei. The sequence goes on along the minus strand of OV884021.1, from coordinate 46,999,880 downwards.
AAAAAATATGAACTCCATTTGAGTCAAATAAATTTGTTCTAAAAGAACAAAAAAAAAACTGTAAAGAAGTGAAACAACAAAAATGATTCAAATGTTCTATAAAAACAAATACAATAGAACCAAAAATTTCAAGAAATAAGCCCGCACAGCTTAGAAAAAGAGAAATGTAGCCCCTCTCTGACATAACTACTTTTTGGAATTCCAAGTTATTTATAGTTATCCGGTTTGATGGGGAATGAATGCTAACACCATAGAGAACACAAGCAACAAAAATTACAAAAAAAAATTCGTATGAATTAAGCTGCATAGTGATGGCAAAAGTTTGTGGAAATTTTTTAAAATATAAGACCAAGGTCATCAGTTCAATACGTGACAGAAAGGTAACACAAGAGTAAACGTTAGCTTTAAATTTCCCCAGAATGTGGTCGAAGAAGAGCGTTTCTTTGGGAAGTAAAATCGAACGGATAGCTTGATTGCAAAAACAACTAATGCTTTGTAAAAAGACTCAAATTATGTAAACCTTTCATTAAATGCACAAGCCTTACAAAAATTTGTTCTTATAACGGGATGTAAGTCATGTTTTTCACGAAAGAACTCTCTGATATCAGGCAAGGATTTATTAGATTATGTCACAAAATATATTAAGAAGTCAATTCAAATGTACTATATACATTAGAGCGACTCACCAAAAAAAGTGCTCGATGTACCCTTCCAAAAATGAACCTTGGACTTTTTTAAGATGACATTTAAAATAATTCGGCTCCAGCTTTGACCTCTCGTGAGCTGGACCATTTCGAAAAAGGGTCTATTTTTCCATGTTTTGTCAGTTTGAGAATCTGTTTCCTTACCAACATATACAATATGGGTGTCATAAGAAAGGTTTTTTCAATGCGCGTCCAACTGTATATACAATTTGTCCAAGGACAATCATCCATGTCCTTTTTTTAAGGATATTCTGTTAAAAAGAACGGGTTTTGAATTTTTTCTTCGGGGGTGTTTGTAATAAAATAACCAAAGTAACATATTTTAATCTTTAGTCGATTTAATTAAATACGGGTCTCAGCTTTTTTTGAAATTCGCCATAGTTTGCGTTTTTTTAGTATAGTTCTGTAAATATAAACAAAAAAATTTTTTTTTTTTATTATTGAATCTTTCTTAATGAAATTTACAATAGTTTTCAAATCTTACAACTAGTTTTGAAGGTTAATAGTTAACACCAGCGTGATAACTATGTATTGTATTCAAATATTAAATCTTAAATATTAAAAGTTGGGCTCAGTGCAGCCGTCGAGCGAGGCACAATGTGTCATTCCGTTTTAGCCTCTGATGGCCGTCGAATTGAAGCAGGTCCCTTGCCAAAGCGTTGGGGTGAATCGTTAGTTTACCGACGTATTTTATGGCGAATATTTTAATTTCTTCCTGAATTGTAGGAATGTTGAGATCTCTGTGGATATTATCGTTACGAACAAAAAAATTTAATAACTTTTTTTAATTTGGGAAAAAAATATGCCGAGAAAAAGTCGTGGATCATTTCTTTTTTTCTTTCTTTAGTGCTATTTTCATCCATACATCATCTAGAAACTAAATCCGCCATCATATTAGATTTAATTTGGTTATTTTATTACAAACAACCCCGAAGAAAAAATTCAAAAACTGTTCTTTTTTACAGAATATCCTTAAAAAAAGGACATGGATGATTGTCCTTGGACAAATTGTATATACAGTTGGACGCGCCTTGAAAAAACCTTTCTTATGACACCCATACTGCATATGTTGGTTAGGAAACAAATTCTCAAATCGACAAAACATGAAAAAATATACCCTTTTTCAAAATGGTCCAGCTCACGAGAGGTCAAAGCTGGAGCCGAAATATTTTAAATGTCATCATAAAATATACCAATGTTCATTTTGAGGGGGGTACATCTTGCACGAATTTCGCTTCCATACAACTTGAGTCGCTTTAATATACATACATAATTGGTCATTACAAACATCAACTTTATATCGACTGATTTTTTAAGAGCTATAGGAAAATTTAAAAAAAAAACACGAAAAATTCAGAAAAATTCATGAAATCTTTTTTTTGAATCGATAGTACGGGCCATTTAATTTAATGTTTGAAGATTATTACATGCAAATGTTGACCGCGACTGCGCCTTATATGGTCCATCCGCTTAGTCCCATTTTGGCATACTCTTTCCAACATTTCGGCCGGTATCTCACGAATAAATGCTTCAATGTTGTCTTCCAATGCGTCAATTGAAGCTGGCTTGTCTGTATAGACATGAGCTTTAACATAGCCCCACAAAAAATAGTCTAAAGGCGTTAAATGCATTGGTAGCTTTTGCAATGCTTCTGGCTGACCTTCACTACAAAATCGACAATTCTGATTATTTACGTAGCCAAAAACGAGCTTCGTCGCTGAACACAATTTTTCGATAAAGAAGTGGATCTGCGGCCAACTTTCCAAGAGCCCATTCACCAAAAATTCTGCGTTGCATTAGGTCGTTCGGCTTCAATTCTTTCACCAGCTGTATTTTGAAAGGCTTCACACACAGCTTCACACAGAAGCCCAATTGCTGCGAACGGCGACGAATCAATAGTTGATGGTCATCATTAACACTGGCCGATACAGCTGCGATATTTTCTTCAGTTCGCACTCTACGTAAGCGTGCTGGTGGTTTAATGTCCAACAATGTTAATTTGGTGCGAAATTAATTTGGTGTCGATTAAACTGACCATAAAATGGAAGAAACGCGCGATGAACTTTCTTAACAGAGCACTCATTTTGATAATAAAATTCAATGATTTGCAAGCGTTGTTCATTTGTAAGACGATTCATGGTTAAATTATAGACCAAACTGAAGATGTTTGAAAGTGAAACAAAACACGAAACGCGCGTGAGCTGTTTAAACCAGTGTTGCCAAAAAGATAATAGCTAAAAAATCACCCGTTACATGAGTAGTGGGGCCTACTGTTTAAAGTAAAGTAAAGTTCAGAATGAAAAATTTTTGAGAAACTATTCATGGCAAATTTATTTATTCACAGATTTTTTGCTAGAAATATGTGTGAGGGGTGTCGCCGATAAAATATTTGTTTATATTTCGTTTTGTAGGAGATGCCTAACCTGGGGTTTGAACCGAGTCATTAGGTCAAATAAGCCAACCCACCACCTACTAGACTGCGGCTATACATTTCTGATAGATAGTTATAACTACAGATGCAGCGGCCTTGAGAGTGTTCGAGCGAAAAGTACTACGCAAGATCTTCGGTCCAGTGCGAGTTGGCGATGGTTTCCGTATCCGATCCAACAGTGAGCTGTTTTAGCTCCTCAGCGACGTAGACGTTGTACAGCGTTTTAATATCCAGAGTCGCTGGCTCGGCCATGTCGCTCGAATGGATGAGGATGCTCCGGCGAGACGAGTATTTGATGAGGGAATCTGCGGAAGTCGGCTAAGAGGACGACCTTGTATCCGTTGGAAGGACCAAATCGAGGAAGCCCTGTCATCGATTGGTGTGACCACCTGGCGTAGGCGCGCAAGAAGCAGAGACGCCTAGAAGGATGTGTTGCGGCAGGCCGAAATCCGTTAAACGGGTTGTTATGGCCAATTAAGTAAGTAAGTAAGTAGTTATAACTACTTATAGACAAGAGTAAATTTAACATTTTTGTATTAGATTGGCGACAATTTGTGTGTGGTGAAGCGAAATCACTGCGTTGCGGTTACAGAACTGATAGACAGACGGCTATTAGGGCTCTGGGTTGCAATGTGATGAACTCCAGGACGGTCTACGGCTGCCGAAAACGCCTAAATGAGGTGTAATGTACACATTATTTGGGTTCCGGGACACAATGATATCCCGGGCAACTGTGGAGCGGATGAACTAGCCAGACACGGCACGACCATCGAACTCTCCGAGGAATTCTTGGATATTGGGGTCCCTTTGGGGACCTGCAAGCTCATGATTGACAACGAGATCATAGACTCTGTCAAACGCAGTTGGGCAGCTACGGATAAGAGCAGAATGGCACGCATGATCCGGCCGAGGCTGTATGGAGCGAGCACTTCAAGGCTGCTTAAACTCCAAAGAGGCGTGCTCAGTACGGTCATTGGAGTCGTGACAGGGTATTACATTATGGGTGTCCACGCTAGGCGCATTGATCTGGGACACCTCGCAAATGATTTTTCCAGAAGCTGCATGGACAAGGAGGAGGAAGAGACTGTTCTTCATCTACTGGGAACATGCCCGGCACTATGTCAAAGGAGAAAGAGACATCTTGGTGCCTACTACATCGATGATCTGCGTGATTTGTCGAATATTGATGTCAGCAGTTTAAGTCGCTTCATTGGAAGCTCTAAGTGGTTCCAGGACTGGGGGATAATTGACATGAACTGTGGTATCACAATGGCCCCATGGGGCCTAAGTATGTTTATCCGATTCCCTGGGGGATGGCCACTTATACCTACCTACCTAGTTAAAGAACTTAAAAGCATTCCTGGAATATGAAGATTGTTTAGTGGGATGTGAGGTGAAGTTTTCACTGTGAGTATCTCAAATCTTATGTTTGAGGAAATATAATGGACATATATCATTATTTAAATATTATAATATGACCGTTATAATTTTAACCATACAGTAATCTTTTCAACTGGTTCACGATAATGGTCACAATATTATTCAAAGATTGTGAAAGAATGATTTGTATACAATATTAAAGAAGCAATAACTAATCCACCAAGACCGTAGTTTTAAACACAATAGAGCAATTAGGGGTTATTATAGGAAACAAAAAATTTGATAGCACTCAAATTTTAAACACTCAATAACCTATTTAAGTGCCCATTACTGTACGGATCATTTTTTGGGTTACCTTTTTGAATATATTTTTAGGTTTTCTATATATGAAATGAAACGAAATAAATGAAACAAAGTTTTGTATCTAATTATTATAAATATGTATGTTAAAAATGAAAATTTGGATGTTGAAATCAATACTTTCTCGACATGGGATTCCCCATATTTCAATATCGGATAATGTGCTCGAATTCAATTCTAAGTGCTTCAATGAACTTTATGAAAATTAGCAGTTTGAGCATAGAAACCAGATCTAATGGTTTGGTAGAATGCTCAATTTAGAGCATAAGGGAACTTCTGTTGTTGGAGAATACAATAGAAGAAGTACTCTAAGTAGTATAATCGGAATAGAACATTGCGAAGATCAAAAATAATACTAGAATCATATACAGGAGAAATCAGTATGTTACTGATCAGACCATTCTTAAAACATAATTTTCATTTATATTTAAATACAATTAATACTTTTATGTTTGTTAACATTGTAAGCTTAATTAAAATTACAGAAATTTATAGAAAGGGAGATTTTAAGTTCTATTCCATTGTACATTTTGACAAATGTATATACATATATATGATATGACAGTTTTGATATAATAAATAAGGACAGCCAGGCAAGATTTGAGGACGATTTAAATAATACCCGTCATATGGCGGCTTAATATTGTTACGAAAATGAAAATGGTGTAACATCGTTTAACATTAAAATGATAAATAAAAGTAACAAAAACAAAAACAATGAACTTGTCCAGTATGAAAGAAAAGGGGATAGACAAGTAAGCAAGAAGGCAACAACAAACAACGTAAACAAATACACAAACAACAATGAAATCAGGATGGAGTTCTCGATAAGGCGAAGCCACGAACATTCGACCTCAAGGCAAGACAAAGCAGGCAACGAGTAATAAGAATTCAATCAGTCTTGTGTGAAGACGCGTTGCGTGTGAAGAGATTAATCGTGGTTTGAAGATCTATCGAAAAATTGATGTTGTTTATGCAGAAGAGTGTAAAGCAGAACAAGAAACAAAGCAATTATTGTTGTGTACATCAAGTTGTGAACAGTGGCACACAATATTGGTCGAACAATAAAGAATAAATTAAATTAAAACTAAACACAAATTTATTTTTATTTTGTTTGCAATCGACGAACGAAACGTAACAATACAATCAGTATCCTAATCTAACCAGGTGATAGCTGTTGCGTTAACAAAAAAGTACCGAATAAAAGTAAGAACATAAGAAATAACGTATTTCGTAGAAAGTAAAAGTTTAGAGTGTGACGGATTCTATGTAACTCACCATGTGCAAAAAGGTCTATTAAGAAGAAAGCGGATTGTATAATGTAAACCCAGTTTGTAGTGAGTACGTACGACATTGAGGAGAAATACGGATGGAAATTTGGCAATCGTACGGCTCTTTCTGTTTTTCGTAAATTTTCAATAACAATCACACTTCAGTTGATTAGGAATGCATTCATTTTAGATTGTTAAACGCAAAAATCTGTCGTATAAATTTTACTTTAATCTTTAAAATGCTGATAGTTCCCTTGCCGTGTAGATTTGCCTTAAGGCATAAACATTTAAATATATGTATATATCATAACATTCTAAATATTTCATCGGCAAGCTAAAGCAGAATTCACCAATGCCGTACAAATAAAATTTTTCTCAGAATTACAGTTTTTGGAGAAATGACTTGCTAATAATAAATTACCGTAACCATGCTTTACCGTTTTGAGAGTGGACTCCTATAGTGTTAGGTCACTATATTGTTACGTTAAAATGATAAACAAAAGCTACAAAAACAAAAACCATGAGTATAAAAGAAAAGGGGATAGACAAGTAAGCGAGAACGAAATAACAAGCAACGTGAAAAAACACAGAAACAACAATGAAACCGCGATAGAGTTCTCGAGAAGGCGAAACCACGAAAGTTTGACATCAATAACCTTAATCAGACTATTTACGTTGGTATATATAAAAAGGAAAGGCAAAGCATGCAACAAGCAGTAAGAATTCAGTCAGTCTTTTGTGAAGACGCGTTGCGTGTTAAGAGAAAAGTCGTGGTTTGAAGATCTCCGCTGTAAAGATCTGCTTTGTAAGAAGAATAGCGTATACGTATACGTCAAGTTATAAACAGTGGCGCACAAAAATAGTGTGAACAATAAAGAGTTAAATTAAAACTAAACATCAATTTATTTTTATTTTGTTTGCAATCAACTAACTCATATTTTAAACGTTTTTTAAAATGTAAAAACATAACAATATCATACAGAAGGTATTTAGAAGGCAACGGGTTATGTTGAAATCTTTAATATTTCTTGCTAGTTTATGTCGAAGATATTATACCACTTCAATGGGTGTTCCAGCAAAATAAACCCTAATTGTACTACAAAGGGTTCCAGTAATTGTTTGGAAGAAAAATAATATCAATGTATGAAATTCAAATACGATATAGATTTTATAGAACATACATACATACATAGTAAAAAAGATAAGACACTGCACAAATTCTGATGAGTTTTGGTTAATAATTAAGGTTGCGTGGTATTGTATACTGTATGTCAAAATCTTCTTAACCGTATATGTTGGTGATATCTACCAGATAAACAAGCTAGCATTAATTTGTAAATTATTATATAAAAATGTATTTTCGTTCTAGTTATAGGTAGTTCATGTTTATTGTTAGTTTATTCAGCTTGTGATTAAGTTCTGTAGCTGATTTATGTTCTTGTTGCCATTACTTTTCCCCTACCCGCTACAGTCCGGACTGTAGTGTGTACGTGTCCCTACGACGAGCCCTCCGCGATCGGGTGAGGGTGGGTTACTGTGTGGCCGGGGACGTTCGATTAAAAAAAATAAAAAGTCTTGACAATATATTAACCAGGCTGGAACAGTGTTTGAACTGAAATTAGTGCAAACTGACTACTCTATTCATTTTTTTGAAATTAAGATGAAGAATAATTATTTAACGTTAACAGGATGAATTTGTATTTTAATTTTAACGTAATTTAAATGTTAATATATAAAAATAATAATAATAATAAGATCGAAATGAAATTTGTTTTTGTAATATATGTATGAGCTGAGAATAATTATAGTTTCGCATCAGAAATTTTCTCATTTTATTTAATTTCTCATCAAATTTCAATGTGTCACAATCCTTATTATTTTTTGCATTAGTGTAAGTATACACATACAAATGTATGTATAGTATTTGTAATGCATGTAATGTTGGATATTTAATATGAAATTATTTTCTCATTTAATACTTAACTGATTGATTTACTTAGTTGTTGTTGAATAAACAAAAAATAAAATTTAAAACCACAAAATGAAACATAGAGCTTCAATTTCTGAATGACAAGAGAATAATAATGCGGTTACAATGCGTACAGATACTGACGAGTGCACGTTCATGAATTCAAAAGAAAATCTTTTTATGTGCACACATTCGTTTTATAAATTACTTACTTATTTAGATAAAATGTATATACTAATGTATGTATGTATGTAAAGTATATAAATAATCAACATAGTACTGGAATACATAATTTATATGTAGCATGTGAAATCTACATATGTATGTATGTATGTACTTCTATTATGCAGTAGCGAGCGGAAGTGAAAACACAGTGATAAAATTGTTAATAAAATAATTTAACGAACTATCGACTAACTGTAAAACAACGATGCCAAATACTATTCGCAAACAGTTTAACAAACTATAAAATCAATTTTGTTCACTTATCCAGTTTTACACATTTTGCCTTTCTGTTTTTAATGTATCTTTACTTAAGGTTTTTTTTGGATTCTTTTTACGGTTTTTTTATTATTTAGTCTCTACCGGCGAAAAATATATTTTAAAATTTTTTGTGATTTCTCAAAAAAAATTAAGAAAATTTCCATTGAAGTTGAAAACATCATAGTCGCTCTAGCGGAGAAAAATTGTTGGAACAGTAGGCGTTTGTCATCGGACAGTACTTTCAACTATAAGGAAGAAATGCAAAGCAATTCAAAAATCCTTGAGTCTCAAGATCTCTAAATGATGATGACACACGTCTACTAGAGCGCTTGTTACGAAATATGAAGTCAGAACTCTGAATGCAGTAGAAAATGCTATAAACAAGAGTGTGAGTGAATAGACTGCACGACTCGCATTGGGAGGAATTGGTCTAGCTTCAGTAGTTAAACAGATATAAGAAGCGAGAAAAACTGGATAAATACTGTTAAGTAACATTTAAGCGGGTTTTTATATTTAAAAGGAAATAATTTTACTGAAAATATATTTATTTTTGTAATTAGAGAAAAGTTTAAGTTAATATTTAACATAAGTATGTATTGTGTTTTAGTTTAATCTTATATATAAAAATGAATGTGAGTTTGTTTGTATGTTTGTATGTTTGAAGTTTATAGACGATTAAACGGCTGAACCGATTTTCTTGAAATTTTCACAGTATCTTCCTGTATGTCTGGAAGGAGTTATAGGCTACTTTTTATGTTGATATTCCAAATGAGCGAGGGGTCATGCCCATGTATACTACATACTTAATATTTAATTGCATTTGAAATATATTACTCATACGCATAGTAGTTACCCCTACAAATATGCTATCTATGATTCTTGATGTATAAAACCAAAGAAAATAAAGTATAAAGAATGTGCATTTTGGCATATTTTGCAATATTTTTCAAAAATATTTCATGACGCGGATGGAAAGATAGAAGGGAAGGATTAAGAAACCAAGAGCGTAACAATGTTCTCAATTGTTCTCATAATTCAAATTAAATTCATTGACTTTTGTTTTATTTTTTTTTCAAGTTTAAATTATAATTAATAAAAACTGAAACAAAAAATAGCTTTTTTTTATAAGAAAAAAATAAACAAAACCAAAAACTACACATTGATCAAAAAAATAGCCAATATTGGTTAGAAATAACCAAAAAAGGCAACACTGTTCTCAAACCACTTATTCTCAGACGTCGGCACAAAGAGAACATGAGAAAAATTATGAGAGGCATATTTAACATTTCCTAATTGTTAGTAATATTTTCAAGTCTACTTATTAACCCAATAATATGTATATGTGAGCGAAAAGTATAGAAAAATTGTACTGCGCTAAAAACCTAAAAACACCGTATTTAACTTGGAAAGTATTCTTCCAAAAATCGAAATCATTTCTCATTGATATTAGTGAATCATACTGTAATATTTCTTTGGGTGTAAAATTGAAGTCTGAAAAAAGCGACATGAACATTCTCCTTTAGAAGCTGACAAGCAACTGAATGCATTTTTACGCTCTCATGATGAGAGCAACACATTGTTACGCTCTTTGTTTGTGTTTATTTTCCTTCTGTCTTCCGTCCCCCTTATCCAGAAATGATTTTTTAAAAAGATTTTGGTGAGAGCGGGTCGTAATGCCACAACCCGCCATAAGAAATTTTACTGCTTTATAATTCGTATTCTTTATATCCATATTCTTTGATATCACTCATACGTCACATATGTAGTTTTTTTTTATGAATTTTACATCTATATAAACAAAAATGAATGTGTGTTTATTTGTTTGTGGGTTTGTTTGTTTGAAGTCTATAGACGGCTAAACGGCTGGACCGATTATCTTGAAATTTTGACAGTACCTTCCTGTATATCTGGAAGGAACTACTTTTTCAAGAAGGAGTGGTGCCACGCTAACATATCCAATAAGTATTTAATGTCGCATATTTCATAAACTGCAATAGCTAGAGACCTCAAATTTTGCATCGACGACTTTGACGTATACACACAAAAAAATAAATATTGTGACGGCAAATAATTTCAGCATTTGATGATTTTGCTATTGGGGTGAATAAAATCTTGTTGGAGTAAATGAAAACCTTTTGTCGCAAGAAATTTTCCAACAAAATTTTTTTTACCGCAACAACATGAAAGTATTTGAGTTTTTTTAACAGCAAAATTATTTATTGCAAATAGAATAACATTTGTCGTTAAAGGTTTTCCTCTGAAATAACGGCACATTGAAAATTGCTGTTGACGTAAATGATTTGCATTTGCAGTAAATAATAATTTTTGTTACCATAAAATATTTATTTTTTTTAATCAAATAATATTACTGTTGTCGTAAAAAATGTGCATTTGGAAATGACATGATTGGTAGAATTGTGCGAATCAGTATTGAGTAGTTTGTCGGTGTGAAACAAGTGGAAAGTGAACTTTTTAGTTTTAAAATAATTATAATAAAAATTAAAGTGTTTCAAATAAACAAACAATAATGTCGGAAGAAATTTTTCAGGAAACAGTTTGTACAGTGGATTTATCCAATGAAGTGGTTGCATTGCTTTCAACAATGAATATAATATATAATAGAAACAATTTCTACATTCATAGAATGCGGCATCATCAAAGTCGATATTTTGAAAATAATGCATTCAAAAGACATCGACGAATTATTTTCAAAATTAGGAAGGGGGTTTATCATTTTTCACCATGAATTGCAAAAGTGGCGGAATCAGAATAAGGTACGTAAGGTTATTTTGTTCATTTACTTGTACATTCTTATGAACTTTTTGCACGCTTGTAACAAAAGTTACTATACATAAACTATGTATATTTAAAATCTTTAAACGCTTTTGCTACAAAATAGTGTTACCGTGCTGTTATAAGAATAGACAATAAATGCTAATACATACTATTGTACAATTATGAAAAAATTATTATAATTATTTTATTTTTTATATGTTTATAATAACTTCATGTCTAATAAAAATTGGCTAGTACACAATTTGAAACAAATATGGCAGCAAACATCTGAAAATCGGCTAAAAGAAAATAAAATATCACTGGAAGAATTATTAAAAGCTTGACCCAGATACAAAGACCCTAACAGATTTGAACTTATTGATGTGGAATTGATGGAATTTTGAAATATATAAATCGGCAGAAAATCTTGGTAAGTTCATGAGACATATTCTTCTCTTTAATTTATTGAATGAAAAAATGTTTTAACAGATTCGCGACATCTTTATTTCTTTTATTTACTACATGCAGTTATAACTCCTCCACGGATCAACCATCTATATCTGATGCACAAAAGGATATGATTGGCCATATAATAAATATAAACAATTTGGTCCAGTGGGACGATGATGCCAGATCACTTGCTGAGAAAGAAAAGCTTATATTTAATATTTTAAACAATAAACTTAAAATTGCAAGAATTTTAAATAAATATTCTCAAACTAAAAATAATGTTTCCATTTATATTATATACATACCTTACCAATATTTGCATTTGCGACAAAAGTATATTAAACTGTTGGGGCAACAATTTCTGCATTTGCGACAAAAGTATATTGAACTGTTGAGGCAACTATTTCTGCATTTGCGACAACAGAAACTGAACCGTTGTGGCAACAAATATGACATTTTAGGCAACATTTTTAACTTTGTCTCTACAACGAATTTACACTTTGGGACAACAGAAACATAATTGTTGACACAAATGCAAAATGCTGTTGGGCACAATCCGAATGTAAATTCTATTTGAATCAAAGTCAAATTATCTTGGCATTACAGTCTTTTTTTTTGTGTTTATATAAACAAAATGGGCGGATTGGATATAGTGGGCGTGTCACCTCCAATATAAAAAAATTAAATTAAATTATTATATCTAAGAAAATATAACAGTTAGAGTCCTAAAATTTTGTCGAATCCACTTTAGTATCAATATTAATATTTTAGGCAAAAATGGGCTGACTAGGAAAAGTGGGCGTGGTACTTCCCATATGAATTAAATGTAAAACTTCTTATATCTCGGAAATCACCTATATATATAAAAATGAATGTGCGTTTGTTTGTATGTTTGAAGTTTATAGACGACTAAACGGCTGAACCGATATTCCTAAAATGTTCACAGTATCTTCCGGAAAGAGTTATAGGCTACTTTTTATGTTGATATTTCAAATGAGCGAAGTGCCACTCCCACATATACTACATTACCTACTATTGTAAGATAATAACAAAATGTATATGTTGGAAAAACTATATCAGCAAGATACCTCAAATTTTGTACAAGTAACTACAGTTTTAATATAAATATTTTGGACAAAAATAGGCGAACTAACAATAGTGCGCTTGGCACCTCCCATATAAAGTAAATACGAAAATCTGTATATCTGAAAAACTGTAACAGCTACAGTCACCAATTTTTGTACGAGTAACTTTAGTTTAAATATAAATATTCTGGACAAAAATAGGGAGTTCAGCAAAAGCGGTCGTGTCACCTCCCATATGAAGAAAAATAACAGTTAGACTCTCCAATTTTGTACGAATGTCTAAAGGTTCAATATCAATATTTTTGTTAAAAATGGGCGATCAAGCATTAGGGGCGTGGCAAACCCTATATGAACTAATTATTAAAATCTGTATATCTAGAAAACTATAAAAGCTAGAGTCTCCAATTTTGTATTCCAGCTTTAGGAAGGTGGTGCCTCTCTGATTAGTGAGTGTGGAAATTATTATATCTTGAAATATGCAATAGTAAGGTATATGACCCTTAAATGATTGAGTTTGAAATTTTCAACTCATGTACATAATAAGTACTAAAAATCATACTATTTATATATTGATCTCATATACATCCACATATACATATGTAATAGTTATATTATTGTTTACTTCTAAAAATGGGTAACTAATAAAAATAGTATTTATTTGAAAAATACATTAGGTAAACTTTATAATAAGCATTTTAGTGGGCAATGAATTCATTACTTTTAATTACGTAAGTAATAAAATGTAAACTGTCAATATTTTTCCCAAATAAAATAAGTAGTTGCAAAACTCATCAAAAAAATTACCTGTGACTGACGCAATTATTTATTAAATTTTAATAACCTTAATTTCTTTTTCAAAGGGTTCATGACCTGAACCGATTTTTTACCTATTCATATTAGGTAAAATATAAAGGAATACATATGTATAACACGCATTCGGTTTTGGAATTCAGTTGAATCTTTGATTCTAATCAAGTTAAACGTTATTTGAGTGACATTTATTTTGCAACAATTTATAAAAATGCCCCCAATAAAAGCATCCCTTTCCAGAAGCACTAAAAATGCATTGCGTTTGCCATCCCAGAGAGCAAATGAAAGTTCGGAAGAGCGTGAAAGTCGCCTCAGGACTGAAAAGAGTTTCAACCTTTAGAGCCGGAACGCCATCACAACGCGAAGAACGCCTTGAAGGCCTACGACAACGTGCCACACCATCAAGAGCTACTGAAACTCCTTCAGAAATCCAAGAGTGCCTTAAAAGTCAACGAAATCTTACCTCTTTAGCACGAGCTTCTGAAACGCCGTCAGAACGCGAAAGATGTCTTGAAGGTCTTCGACAACATGCCACTACCGCATGAGCTACCGAGACATCGTTGGAACTTGAAGGTCGGATACAAAGCCAACGAAATCGTACCGAAACATCACGAGCCACAGAAACCCCTTCAGAACACGAAGGACGTCTTGAAGGTCTTCGACAACATGCGACAACCGCACGAGCTACCGAGACACTTTTGGAACATGAAGGTCGGCTACAAAGCCAGCGAAATCGTACCACAGCATCACGAGCTAATGAAAAAGAAGTCCAACATGAATCACGAGTAGAAAGTCACAGGATTCAACAAGAAGACATCAACAAGAAGAGCAGCAGAAAGCCTAGAGCAATATGATTTGTGTCGAGAACAAAATCGTAAACGAATGGTGGTGAATCGACGACTTTGCCAATATTGCAATGCACTCATGTACAAAAATGAAACACCTTTGGCGACATGTTCACACTCTAAAGTTAACTACTAATATGCGTGTTCAGTTGGAACGTGATGCTTCAGCTTCAACTTTTTCCAAAAAATTGCTTGATTTAGGTAATGGAAGAATTCAAATAGATCCTATAACAAAGTATATAAAATTTCCTTCAGACTTTTGCAGAATGACACAATCCAAAGAAGAATTAATAAATTGTATATTTCCCAATATCGTGCAAAATTTTAAAAATATGCAATGGTTATATGAACGTGCGTTACTGGCATCCAAAAATATTGACGTTAATTCCATCAACAGCAATATTCTCAACAAGATCGATGGGAATCTAAGAACTTATAAAAAACGGTGTTCACATTATTTTACTTAGAAATATTGACCCTCCACGACTTTGTAATGGCACTCAACTAACAATAAAATATGATGAACGACCATTATAACTGGAAAGTTTAAGGGAACTGATGTATTGCCGCCACGTCCTATGACCACATCGGAGATGCCATACGATTTCAAGCGCCTTCAATTTCCTATTCGCCTAGCATTTGCAAATGACAATTAATAAAGCTCAAGGTCAGTCCTTGCAAGTTTGTGGACTTAATCTAAAAAATCCATGTTTCTCACATGGACAGCTTTACGTCGCATGTTCGCGAGTAGGAAAACCCGCAGAGGGGAAAACAAAAAATATTGTGTATCCAAGGCATTGGAATAAGAATTATTTATTTAAGAAAAAAAAAGTATATTTTAAATTTTAGCAAGTAAGAAATAAATAGCCCATTAATGTATTATTTTAGAATTTAAATGAAATATATTGTCATCAAATGAAATTAGAATAAACCTTTAAGAAAAATTGCATATGTAGTTTAATTACTAAATAAAAATTTTTTTTAATTATTATGTATTTATTTTCGATGGGGGTAGCGAAGCACACCGGGTATTAGCTAGTAAATAATATACAAATGTAATGTTCATATTATGTATCCATTTTGCTCGCCAGTGTAAAAATGTTTTTTGCATACGTTAATATGTATTTGTTATACCAAGAAATTGTCCTAAAACCGATTAAAATCTATTAAAAATTGCTTTCAATTTATTAACTTTGTTACGAATGTAGTATATTAACCAGTTTTACTGAAATGTGGTTTAAATGAGGTATTTTTTACAACTTCCAATGGTCTCTGCCATCAGACAAATTTAAATAAAATTAAAAAAGTTGAGATTATTTAATAAGAAAATGTTTGCAGGAGCTGTTTAATGTTATGAATAATTTTTGTAGCGATTTTTTTTTATTCAGCATTTAGCGATTTTATTTTAGAAATAATATACATATATTAATTTCGATCACAAACCGATATCTGTGTGGAATATGAAAATGATGAGCATTACAGGAACATATTCGATTGTTGGAAACATTAGAGTACGTTACACTGAAGGGTCAAAACAGATGCAAGACTCCGTCGGGAATATTTTTCTGGTTTTGAGCGATCGGGGAGCTCTGAACTTTGATATAAATTCTAAAGATATTAGATGAGGAAAAGTGCTTATTAAAAAAAGGACTTCAATGTTTTCTCTCACACCGAACTCTTAAAATTTTAAGAACCGTTTACTCCAAAATATTTACAATTCTCATAGCTATAGACGAGATACTATTATTTCCGAACGGACTAGTAATGCATTAATTTGACTTCATTCCCAAAAAAATTTTATTTTTTTAAATTGCATTCACGTAGTTTATTGCGCATGTTGTAAACTATTGACGTAAATAAATAAATAAAACATTTAAATTGGTTTTGTATAAGAATTCAAACAGTCATAATAGAATTATTCAATACAAATATGTATTCATTCTTTAAAATTTATAAATGTATTCATTAAAAAATTGATATGAAATGTATTATAACAAAAATTTTTATTGAAAAATTTCCTTAAAGTACATTTAAATTTTTATGAATACATGCATTAATGTTTTAAAAATTTATTTATCTTATATATGTACATACCTACATAATTGGACATTACAACCCTTCAGTCAGATTTACGGACTAGCCTCTCAACACCACTCATGTTGTTGTGTATTAATTTTATACATGAGTGGTGGGACCTACAGTTTAAAATCGACTCCGAACGACAGATTTTTTGAGAAACTTTTTATATTACTCTCAGAGTTTTTGGCAGAAATCTGCTGAGAGGAAGTCACCGAAGAAATATTTTTTGTTTATATTTTTCGTTTTGATGTCTGGTATGAAGTTTGAACCGTGGCCTTACGTCTAAGAAACCAACACACTACCTACTAGACTACAGCGATTTCGTGATTTTGCTTTTTATAGTATTTTATAAATTTATTTCTATACAAGTAATATTTTGTTTTTATATACATACATATTTATAATATTCTTATAGTATAGTAGTTCAAATTATTCAAATACCCTTGTTTTAAATATTGCTTTAAACGACACTTTCATATTTCGGCAATTGTATATGTACTTACTTTTGTGATGTTAATTTGATCGTTGTTATAGTAATAAGTGCAGTCAACTGATAGGCAATCATCGTTAATTATTCAAAATTATCAATATTTATTAACTCTTAATTAACAATAAACAGAGGACGTAAAGTATATGAATGTTTTAAAAGAGGATTAAAAAAAATTAAACAAACTAAACATCTTTCAGTGTGTACTTAAAAGAATTGTAATAATTCTCCCAAAAATTGAAACGTATTTAATGAGTGAGCAGTAAGAACTTGACAGACCCTGAATTTAGGTTACATTATTATACTGATAAACTTAACAATAACTGGAACTTTAATACGAACACATGTGTGCCATATTTTTAAAAGGAAAGTTCTATATTTTTTTTTTTTTTTGTAAAAAAAATTCAAAAACACTATTCAACGTGATCATCATCATTCCTGGTACAATAATAAATACTAATAACCCCTAAGGGGTGAAAGTGTTTGCTGAGACAAAGCCAACTCAAACTCTGTAAGAACGTGTGATTGCAGGAACGGAAACATAGCACAAAATCACTGAAAATTGCTTTGGTCTTTGAAATCAATCAAGGGACAAAAATAATGAGCCTATTACGACTGCACAAATCTCCTCCAATTTATTTTAAACAACAATAACTAAATACATATTGAGATTAATTGGTTAATGTGGAAATAAAAATGAGACCACAGATAAATAAATACAGATAAACAACAAATAATCAAACAAATTCAAAATGCTTTCTGAGCTTCTATACTCGCCAGCAAAAAACTGTTAAAGGCCTAGACATCGTTTGTGAATGCACTGACACCAGTAACGCTCCAAAAGAGATACAAAATTGTTTTATTTTTAAAATATGATATCAAGAAAATGTTTCACCGCACCTAACTAAATAACACCGAAACTTTTAATGTCTAAAATGTGTATAAGTATTATACCGCAAAGTAAATAATAATGTAGGGTGTGGTACATTGTTTTAGTAATCTCTGCGGAACTATAAGCCGAAAAGCGATTCATGTCTGAAGAAATACATTAACTATGGTAGTAATAATACCGTGAATAACAGAGGATATACTTCTTTATTCCAGATAACCTGCACTGCCCCTCAGGCTAGTAAAATAAAATAACCCGCATATGACTCCGAAAACATTCAATCAGATAATTTCTGTTAACGCTGTGAAGTTCAATACTATTAAAAAAAATTAACAAAAACAGCCGGCCTACTGCAAACGAACCAGCAAGTGTCACTCGTAATTCTAATGTTAGTCACCTTATACATACATAATTGGCCTAGCTTCTAACACCACTCATGTTGTGTGCGTTAATTTTATCCGTGAGTGGCGGGACCTACAGTTTAACGTCGACTCCGAACGACAGATTTTTGAGAAACTTTTCATGGCAATTTTATTTACTCTCAGAAATTTTGCCAAAAATCTGCTGAGAATCAAAGAAATATTTTTTATAGCTGTAGTTAATAAATCGATGCAGACAATGAATGCTTTTATAACTATTTATTCAAGATATACTGAGAAAACCGTCTACATTGTTTGCATCCACGATTGATATCCTATGAGTTGCTTGATAATGTGGTTCTAGAATTCAAACAGTGTCCACCGACATAAAAATGAGACTGAATATTTTCTTAAAGAAGAACAAATTGATATAATCACGATAACCCCAACAAATTTAATTTCAAAGAAACTACATATGTATGTAAGAATACTATTTAGTCATGAAACAAAGAAATATAAATACAGTAGTTTTTACTTACCTGCACAACTAACTTTTGCAAGAATTTTTGTGCAGATAAGTGAAAAATGCAGCTAAATTTAATTTTTTACTTTAATTATAGATTACACTCAAAATTTTTGTGCAGGTAAAGGCAATGCGCACGTAAATAAAAGGCAGCTAAATCAAAACTACTGTACTGCATTGCGCATGTCCGTTAGTTTTGTTCGTCGATCAGCTGTTTTTGTATGACGTCACTGTAGCAGAAAAGTTTGTCATGTAATTTAATATAATAATAGGGAAGGTGGATTGTCTAAGCCAACGCCGGAAATGATGACATATATAAAGGGATTAGAATCAGTTTTCAATTCAATTAATGAAAACGATTTGTTAATAACTAATAATTTCTTAAAATTTCATCTGCAACAAGCACAACACATAAAGTGCAGTGAAAAAATTAAAAATTATTCTTCCGTTGCCGAATGTATTTTAAAATAAGAATTTTAAATCGTGAAATAACCAACAAATTATCAAATAGAAAAAGAAAATGGAACAAGACTTTAAATTAAAATTTATTGCCCCGATTATGGTTTACAACAGTTGTAAATTTAATGTTGTATTTTTTAAATTGCGAATATGATTCACAACAGCTGTTTTTAAGTGTTGTCAGAACTGTCAAAAACTTACAACAGCTCATTAGCTGTTGTATTGTTGCCGCGGTATGATTAAAAAAATAAATGGAGAAAATTTTGTAAGTATGTATACATATATAACAGTGAATATAATTTTTTGTGGAAATATTAAAAATTACAAATAACTGGAAATATTTTATAGAAAAATAATCACTAAGAAGCAGAAGAAAAAGCTGGTCGAGTTCATGACAGCAAATCCTGACATAGGCAAGTTATCATTTGCAGCAAATAAGACTCAGCACAAAGGGACGTGGGAGAAATTTTCATTGGAGCTAAATGGCTTGGGTCCACCCATTAGAGTTGCAAAAGAATGGCAAAGGGTTAGTAGATGAATTGTAGCATTTTTAAGGCATGGACTCATAAAGCCAATTTGAAAAGAAAATTCTCTGCCAATAGAAAAAAACTTTCAACAGCAGTTGTCGAAAAGCTACAAAATACAAAAAATAAGATAGGGGTTGAGCGTCTAAAAACCTTAAAAAGGCAAGAAAAGAACCAACAGGAGATATTGCTTACGTTAAAACGTCTTGAGAAGGGCTCATATAAAAATTATCAAATTTAAAAAAAAATGCTAGAAATAAATAGGGAAAAGGCTAAATTACAAAATGAATTATTAAAAGCCAAACTCCTTTTAACCCAAAAAAACTTAAAATGTAATCTATTTATGAATTTGTATTTTAGCTTTAAGTAACTATGTGATCTAAATAAATTTTAATGTGATAAGAAGGTTTTTTTATGTTTATATATTTTAATTTGAAGAACTTTTGAAATGAATTTATTGCAATACATACATACCTTTATTTTTAATTGTCATGTTTTAACAAGAGTTCAAATTTGTGTTTTATGTAGGCTTTTTGTTTTTTAACGTAATAATTTTTGTTTTCAATTGACAGTTTTATACACTCAGGGTTGTATTTTCAAGGAAAATTATACTAAGATTGAAGAGCAACACTGTGACATACACAACATCTAGATGTTGTAAACCATAATCAAGAAAGTAATAAATGTTGTGTTGTCTCTGTTACAACACAACATTTATGTGTTGTGAACCATAATCGGGGCTTATATATACATATTTAATACTTAAAATATATTTATTTTATACTTAAAACTACAATGTACCTACGATAAATATCTAGAAGAAATAGTATTTTATAAAATAAATATATATATTATTAACATTTAAGTTTGTGTTTCATTATAATTATTGGAACTTAAATCAATGGGGGTAACAAAGTTGTTAACAAACTGCTTAGAAATTATATAAATGCAAATATATTAAAGTAAAGTTGTTAAAAAATCTAACAAATTTAGTAAAAAGGGTTTAATAATAAATAATAAACAATTTTGTATTAGTTATACAGTAGTTTTGACTTACCTGTACAACTAACTTTTGCAATAATTTTTGTGCAGATAAGTCAAAAATGCAAAATGCAAAAATTATAGATTACACTCTCAAAATTTTTATGCAGGTAAAGACAATGCGCACGTAAATAAAAGGCAGCTAAATCAAAACTACTGTAATACAAAAATAACAGCAGTTTCATTAAAATATAAATGTAAACAAAATTTTCCTATATTAATTATTAATTATTGAACCTCCTCGACGCAGTTGTCAACTATTCTTACTATTTAGAACTCTACCCGTATTATTACATCCACGTCAGGTAGAAAAATAAGTAAATTGCTTAAAACTTAAAAGATACCTCAGGGCTTATTTTACGAGTCCGGAGAATGCCGATATGTTTATCTCCAATTTAAATGAACACCGCCAATACGCACATGGGAAAGAGTAAATTTTTTCTGTATTCATTAAAAGGTTAGAGGACGTGTACTTATCAATTAAGACAAGTACAGTACCCGGAGGTCGAATTGACCCATTGTACATTAAAAGGTTGATTAATTCAAAAAGCCCTGACGTTAACGGAAATTTCAGGCTATCAACTCGCATGCAAAAAAAAGGGAAATTACTATATTATCCGCCGAAAGTGTGTCGTTGATGAGGACGATTTTTCAAGTGCTTTTCTGCCGATTGCTGCGTTATACCGAATGATAGTTTTATATTTAATATACACTGTTTCTGCTATTTCCATTTTCAGGTGGAAAAGTGTTTAAACTAGGGTTTCGTAAACGTTTATAACCGTAACCGTAAACGCGGTTATTTGTGCTGATAACCGTAACCGTAAACGGATGAAAATCGGACGCATACGCATATTTAGTAAGCCATGATTTTTTAAATTTTTTATTTGTAAAAATGTTCATACATAAAAATATATTTGCAGTCACAAGCAATTTTATTTTTTAGAAGCAAAGAGTTCATAAAATGCATATGCAATCTGAAATGAAATCCAATTTTTTGAAAACAATATGCACACATATGTAGCAGGCCATGAATTTTAAATTTGTTTTATTTGTAAAAGAAGTTTTGTTGAATGCTTGTCATTTGTAAACAAAAAATTTTGAGAAAGAATATTCGACGCATTGCGCACCAAGTGGAAGCAAAATAAAGTTGGTGAAAAAACATACACAGAAAATAAAACATTATGAAAAATTATTATGTAGATAGTATTCCAATTCCGTGGTTGCTTTTGCTAATACTCTCATTAAAAGACTTTTTCCAAATAGTAACATTCAAGATCCGGACAACGAAAGTCAGGATTAAGTAGCTGTAACCAGTGGTGTTGTGCTAATTTTTTTTTTTTACCGGAACGCGTTCCGGTTCAGCAGAAAAAAACGTTCCGGACTCCGGTTCACGGTTCGGAAAAACAAGCCGGTTCGTTCAGGTTTTTGTTTCGGTTCGGGTTCAAACCCTTGTTTATAAAAATACATATAAAAATTCGTCAAAAATTAGAAAAAAAATCAGCAATTCTTTTTAATTGCTGTCCGAAAAGGAAGTACCGGCTGTAACTGATCACCAAGATGATTTAGTAGAAGAACTGAACTCTTACATAACAAAAGCATCAAAAATAAAACACTTAGGAAAACCTTCAGATAACACTTTGAGGCAAGCATTCATTTTCAAAAGAACACTGAAAAGAACTCCCAATCTTGAAATGCTCTATAATGCTCTAAAAACGGTTAAGCCAACATCAACAGACTCCGAGAGAACTTTCTCAGTTTCAGGAAATTTTTGCGCCAAAATTCGTTCTCGTTTATCTTGTAAGTCACTGAATGCTTTAGTGTTTCTAAAACATTATTATATTAACCATGAAAAACAGCAAAAATAATTTTAAGTACTTATGCATGTATTTTAAAGCAATATATGTTAGAAATAAACTATTTTTACTGAAGTTATATATTTTTTTAAATTATCCTTCGGTTAACCGATAACCTCGGTTATTTGGAAAATTACTATCCGATAACCGCGGTTACTGAAAATGCGGTTATTACGAAACCCTAGTTTAAACCTATAGGAAATTAAAGTAAATGAGAAAGACCTAAGAAACTATGTACATTATCCTGACTGAAGCGTTGTTATGACCAATTATGTATGTATTAAGGAAATATAATAAAAATTGTATTTTCGGGCACTCTTTGTTTAGCGTTTATCTGAAAATTTGGGTATGTATGAAGGTTTACAAGTTAAAACTGTACATGCATTGTAAATTTATAAGTTTTTAGTATCAGAGGCTACAATATAAAATAAAAATTTTGTTACGTAGAGTTTCTAAACGCATTAAAATAAAATATAATATTGATGGGCTTGTTGTAATCAGCAGGGCTTAATATTGATTAATATTTTCTAGAAATAAAGTAATTTTATTAAATTTTGGTTCATCAATCGAAAATCTCACATGGACTATGCTATAGCTTTTTTAACATATTGTTACGGTTTTACCTTTTTAAAAAGTTTAAAATATGAGTTCGTTGATTGTAAACAAAATAAAAATAAATAAATAAAATAAAATAAAAGTTTCAATTAAACTCTTAATTGTTCGCATTACTTTTGTGTGCCACCGTTTACAACTTGACGTTACAACAACAATAATTGCTTTTTCGTTATTCTTCTCTGCTCATATACTATGTGTAAGCAACAACACATGTACGTTAGATCTGTATAGCGGAGATCTTCAAACCACGACTGTTCTCTTCACACGCAACGTGTCTTCACACAAGACTGACTGAATTATTACTACTCGTTGCCTGCTTTGTCTTCTTTTTTATATGCCCAAGTAATGAGTCTGCTGAAGGTTTTTGAAACAGAATGTTTAGGGTTTAGCTTTCTCTAGAATTCTATCGCGACTTCATTGTTGTTTGTGTACTTTGCTTACGTTGTTTGTTGTTTTCTTTCTTACTTTCTTTGTTTCTTACTTGTCTGTCTCCTTTTCTTTCATACTGATGTTGTTGGTATATGCAAACAAGTTCCTTGTATTTGTGTAGCCTTTGTTTATCGTTTTAATGTTAAACGATGCTACATTGATCCATTTTCGTAACAATATATTTTGACCACACATACACATGCATATTGCGAAATAGTTATTTCCGTTGATATATGTATATACATACTTGATTTTCAATAATTCATTGTATTAACAATTTTAAATGAAGTGTACACGCCATAATTTTTATTTCCAGGTTTAGTTTTTCTTTAAAAAAAATTTATATATAAATGTTTACATCATTGTTTAGACATATAGTTGTGTTAATCAGAATTATTTACTGTGAATGTAATTACGACGACAACATTAACAAGAAGTTCTTGCATGAACTGTTGAAGTAAAGTTTCTTAATGGAATAATAAATAAAATGAAAAGATATTTAAAAGAATATTTTCGTTTTTCTTGTAAGTTTACAAACATTAAGTAAATATCGTATTAAGTAAATACTTATAATACTCATAAATGATTCGAGTGATTCGACAGCCAAAGACAGTAAGCAAAGCAACCACAACCTTCCCGTGAGCATTGTAGTGTTCGTACGCAAATCATACTTATTTTGTGACTCTTGAGTAAAGGAGAGTCGAAATCAACAACATCATGCGTATTGTTAAGTACATATGAGTACAATAAGTACGATGAGTACTTCAAACTTTTAATATAAGTAGTATGAGTATGTTATTGAAATAAGTATGAATGCATATAAGTATCAGAAATTATGAGTATGACTCGAATGTACTCATCTTTTTGAATACTCATAGCTGATCTTTGATGTCAAATGATTTCATACATTCCGGGCATATCGGTTTTTCACATTTCTCACATATGTAGCGAGTTCGTCTCACACAATTTTTGTCGTGACTTTAAGTGCCTTTTTTTAGGATAATGACCTATACCGTCCAGTCTAATTCCAGGATTAACTTTAGTCCAGCTTTTGGATTTTTTAGGTGGTGATGGTAAAACTTATCATATTAAATATATCTGATGTTGGTTTGTTTTCAAATATTAACGATTTCTTGATATAATACAATAAAACAAATTGGCGAAAAATTACTTCCCTTTTTTTATGTATCTAACTGTACATCGGAAATAATATCATCAGTGCAGACAAACGGTCAAAATTTACATCTCTTGTTGGAGGATTCGGTAGTCAATAAGTTATTATCAAATTTTTGTTATTTTTATTATTATTATAACTATAATTATAAAAAATTAAACGTTCACATATGCGGCCAAGGGCGTGAAGAGGTTAATTGACTGATGGAGTGTGCTAATCGTCAACAAGTAATAGTTTTATTATTAACTGTATTCAGTATTGACATACAACGTTTTGTAGTATGATTGCCTTTTTATTTGTTCTTAATTTTATTTGTTTTTGTTACTGTAGACATGTCACGTAATTTTATTACATACACGTGTCCAGAAGATTAATGGTGTAAAGTTAGCTAAAACGAGCTGAGCAGTGTTGAAATTGCCTCCACACGTAAAAGGGAGCAAACAAAAACGTATTTAAAATTTTTTAAACGTCCCCTAGAGGAAAAACTAGGATATTAATGAAGAACGAAGAAAGATTTCAATGGCACGAATACCGTTTTTAAAAATCTTGGTGACTTGAAATGGTCCTTTAAAACGAGGTCTTGAGAGGAATCAGTTCTCGTATATGCTTTACCATCGAGAACTAGATTACTTAGTAATTATCATTATCGAAGTTTATTTCAATAATTGCTAAAGTTCTTTCTTTAATACTTATTTAGTTGCGGCACTTGGATGTTATTCCAATGTTTACTTATTCTTTTTGGTTGAAATATTTGGATGTACTACTATTGATGGTATTAACTCGATTTCCTTCAAACGATTAATACAGCCTTGATGTTTATTACATTGCTACATTATTATAAGAAATGACTTTTGCGTTAAACTCGATAATTCAGCGCTTAGATGTCCATCATCAATTATGGTCACATGGCAAATTAATTTCGACACAATTCGAATTCTAAGCCTTTAAGTCAATGCTACCAATTCATTGTATATCGCCGTTGATCAACCATAATACGTTCAGTATTAATATTTTGCATTAGCACTGCAACCAGTTCGAAACGACATAAGCTGGTTCTGAGAGAGAGACGGTAACTGACTGACAAGTTCAAGAAAGAATCTAAGAAAGTAATACCCCTTTAGAGCCATTCTTAGAGCAAATAGTTGTTTCTAACTGGGTGAACAGGTATCAAATTGAATTTTATAATGTTAGGATAACATTTAATTGCTTCAAACATTGTTAAATCGCTAATGCTAAATCCTTTTGAGAAATTTCCGTTGCGATTTGATAATAAAAATTTTAAAAGGAAATAATTCTATTCATAGAAAAGTAATAATAATAACAGTAAATAGCTATTGAAAATACTACGTTAAATCTCTGCACACTTGCCACACTTGGTGTTAATAAATTAGTGAATAAGACCATGAAGAATATAAAGTCATTTTGAAGATGAAAGCAATTCTACTTAATTATTATAACAATCCAAGGAAAGGAAAACAAGGAAGGAGGAAATTTGAAAAAAGTCGATGATGACAAAAGAAATCTTGTGTCCATTCTGTTTTTTTTTTTTATTTGTAAACAGTTGAGAAGTCATTGATAATGATGAGAAAAGCAAATAAAGTAATGATTACTAATGCTATAATTATTTCCTGTAGAATGATAAAACAGACAGAGTAGTAGAATAACCATCCCATTGTATGAATGGAATGGAATGGAATATAATGGTATTGTCTTATTAAGTTCATGTTAAATAAAAATATGTATATACAAAGTTTTATACAGCGAATATAAAACTCAATGTAACATATGACATACATTTCTTTTCTTTTCTCTAAAGAAACAACAACAAAGAAAATTTAAGATAAGAATGTCATATTTGTTGATGTTTTAAATGGACAAAATCGAAATTAACCTGTACTTTACTAGACCATAGAATTAAACAAGGCTATTGCAATAGATTTTAAGATTATTGAGTTATAACCTTCTTTGTTGCCTATAAACATTGTTTTCTACTTGTTTTATAAGACTTCTCAGACGAATTGTTGGACAGGTTGAAGATTCTTAATTCTATAATCCGAAAACCATGACGAAAATGTTTTGCTTGCTCATATATTCGAAGACGGATTGCTCGATTTTGCACTCAAGCACTTTAACAACTCATTTAAAGTATGTAACTGAAGTATTTTTTCTATTTTTTTTTTAATGCTGTCTGAGATGGGTTACGCTTAGAATAGACAATAACATCAAATGACAAAGAACAACGACATCAATGTAGAAGTTCCTGGGGAATTAGGTTTTACCAAATTACGTGGGCGTGTGGTACGATGAAGTCTTCATCATTTGACAGAATTATTTTTTTTTATATTTTAATCAAATATTTGGAGGGTGGGACTAGATAAAGTCAAATTTTGAATACATATATATACATATGTAGCAAACGTGTATTTTAAAAATTTCGCTTTCGGAACATTTTTTTTAAATAAAATATAATTTTTTTTTCTTTGAAAATATTTTTTTAATTTTTCATTTTTCCAATGCTCGACTCAACATAATGCTTTCAAAAGTGAAAGTTTATTCTTTAAAATATAAACGCAATAATTCACAAGAAAAATAAAAAGGAAAATTTTAATTACATATAATACATAATACTTGTAAGTCTAATAAAGTTAAAAAATGATCCACCGCCAATTTCAGTTACCTCAGTAAGTGTGCTACATGTATGTATTTATAGCTCGCATTACCCAATGTGATAATGAATCCAATGATATTTTTATGAAATGAATCCAACATTTTTTAAAGGAAAAAAGTGAATATAAGGAAAGGGCTACGATCTGGTAATGCAGTAAGCTATATCACATTGCCTCCATATGTAATAAATCATATGTTGTAATCGCTTTTAGCGGAATTTGCAAAAGTTTCTCAAATATCGCTAAAAATTCATGTTTAATATTTTAGCAAGTGGTTTCGGGAATCCTTATTCATGTAGCGTGGTTAAGAGGACATATGTATGGTTAATTTAATCTGACGGTTATTTAATCTGATTAAGGGCCATTATTACAACTTGCCGTTAACTAACATACATACATAATTGGCCATTACAACCCTTCAGTCATGATTACGGCCTAGCACCACTCATGTTGTGTGCCTTAATTGAGTGGCGGGACCTACAGTTTAACGTCAACTCCGAACGACAGATTTTGAGAAAATTGTTCATGGCAGATTTATTTACTGTCAGAGTTTTTGCCAGAAATCTGCTGAGAGGAAGTCGCCGAAGAAAGATTTTTTTTCCATATGTGGTTATGATGTCTGGCCTGGGGTTCGAACCCGGGTAATTTGCTTTTCATTATTATGAGTACCCAATAACATAGAAGTGCGCTTTAAGCTAAAGAGAAGATCATCGTGCCTTTAACATTTAAAGTTTACTTTATCTTTGAACTTGCCAAATTATATATTATTTTCAATGTGGCAACTTCAAATATAAACAAAATAAGCAAATACAACAAAAAAGAACCCTGTGGTTGCCACTGAGTTTAAAAAAAAAACTTGTTTAATTGAGCAGTGTTATCGACATTGCTCCGGCACTGCCACATTTTTGAGAAAGCTAACTTTACTTTATTTGTAGGTTGTAATAACGAAAAGAAGTTAAAGGTAATTTTGCAGTTCCCTTCAGCAAACGTACCTTTAATTTAACCCAAGTTTAGCGGCTAGTTGTAATATTTATTGTGAAAAAATATCTATAGTTTAGTATTTACATTAATACATAGTTAAGAAAAAAGATAGGGAATAACCTAGCAAAGAATTACATACATACATACATAATTGGCCATTACAACCCTTCAGTCAGGATTACGGCCTAGCTTCTCAACACCACTCATGTTGTGTGCGTTAATTTTATACATGAGTGGCGGGACCTACAGTTTAAAGTCGACTCCGAACGACAGATTTTTTTTGAGAAGCTTTTCATGGCAATTTTTACTCTCAGAGTTTTTGCCAGAAATCTGCTGAGAGGAAGTCGCCGAAGAAATATTTTCATATTTTCGTTTTGATGTCTGACCTGGGATTCGAACTCGTGCCTTTCGTCTAATAAGCCAACAAACTACCTACTAGACCACGGCGACTTCGTAGCAAAGAATTAAACAAATTTTAAATGAATCCTTCTTCATCATTGCAGTTGATATCATATTATTATATCATAATTTAAAGCTCTATTTCGAACTTCAAATTTTCGTGTTAAATTAGATATTAATTTTCTTAAAGTATTTTTGAGCATCTAAAAGACCCTCTCGACTATTGCGTTTGAAACTTTACCTTTTGTCATAATGGCAGTATCGTCTGCGTACTCTGATTAAATTTAAACTGTTGAAAAATAAATATGTAGAGATCTGAAAACAAACGGGAATACCGTATTACCTGCACTACTTTTAACTATTTTCAATATTATTTGTAGCTGTTGTTTTCCTATTTTGACCAAACTCATAGCAGCGGCCAACCCCAAGTACCAATCACTTCGGTCAAGTTTTATTTAATTGTATTATGATTTGTACATCAACTATGAACTTAACTGAAATTCAAATGAAACTCGTTTTAAATGAAATTTTAAATGGGTGGACTTGTCTTAATTAATATGCTTACAATTTGCAATACATGAAGTATTTCAGCTTTTAGTACATATTTTTTCTAGTATAATATCTTTCACTAATTTTCTTTTTAAGGCGGCAAAAGTTATGAAACTAAGCACAGTATGTTGCTGAATCTATGTAAGTACATCGAAATTTTTATTGGATTATATTTGAATTAAATTTCGATATTTTATATATCGTATTATAAAATGTTATTGAACATATCTGGATACAGAGTAATATTACCTGATTGCTCTATAATTGACAAATACACTAATGGCCATTATTACAAATTGCCGTTAAGTAAAAGGAGGATTTTAACGAGCAGATAAATTGTTTTTCGTTATTATAAGTGAACAATAAGGCAGAAGTGAGCTTTAAGCTAAAGGGAGGATCATCCTACCTTTAACTTTTAAAGTTAAGTTTATGTTAGAACTTGCCATATTATATACTGTTTTCAATATGGCAACTTCAAATATAAACAAAATGAGGAAACACAACAACAAAAACGAAGCCCGTCGTTGCCACTGCGTTAAAAAAACTTGTCTAGTTGAGCAGTTGTATCGACATTGCTCCTGCACTGAATTGTTTTTGAAAAAGTTAACTTTATTTTATCTGTAAGTTGTAATAATGAAAATAAGTTAAGGGAACTGTGAAGTTAACCCAAGTTTAACGGTAAGTCGTAATAATGGTCCTAAATATTTTTCGCTTATAAGCCTATAAAAATATGAACTGACGTTGTCAACTAACTTAGAAACATTTCATTACACATAAAATATATTTTTTTTAAATTCACTGGTTTCATAGAAATTTTCTTACATTCATTCATTTTAAATACTACGTCTGTTTTTATTTCGTACACAGAGCGAAAACTGCCTAATAAAATCAAGAAGATTTTCTCTACGAAACGTTTTTGGAGTGAGGGGTATTACAGCAGAAAGAAACGAAGATTTTTTCGTAGAGATTTCTTATTATTTTTATGTGATAAATCTTTTTAATTTTTTCAAAAAGTAAAACACATACATTTAAGAAGAAAACTTGTTATTTACCATTTTTTTACTAAAATTTCGTCACTTTTGCCACAAAAAATACAATCCATAGAGAAAAACTTATCGATTCTATTGTGTTTTCTTCTAAATTGTATAAAACAAGAATTTCTTATTAATTTCATTGGGCAACCTAATCAATTTTTTCAAAAAGGTTTTTCTTATAGATTTCATTAGGCTACTTAATAATTTTTTTAAGGAGTATGCCTTATTGATTTCATTAGGTTTCTATTCGATCATGTGTAAATTATCTTATTAATGTTTTAATAAGTGGCAAGCATAGAAGTGAAAAAAAGTAATAAAAATATTTCTTCTTAAAAAAGCAAAGTAACGAAGTAAACAAAGTTCAAATAAAAATATTGAATTGTTTTAATTTCAACAAAAAAAAGTGTTATAAAAGACGGGAAGAAAAATCTATCAGGAAAGTTATTTTCTCGTTGGACTAATGTTGAAAAAGAAAAATCGATGATTACCCTGTCACTGCGGACGAATCTTTTAAAGATTTGCATAATGGTAATACTCCTTAAATTAATATATGTACATCTTTATACGTCTATCTTTCTCTTTCAAAGATAAATATTTCGAGCAAAAGTGCTGGTTGCAGCACAATTGCAGTTCATGGGAACAGGTGCTTTCTTTCTGGAGGGAAACAAAGAAAAATAGAATTGATGAGATACAAAATGCCAAATCTTTGACGAATATTTTTCAAGAGTGGCCATGATATAATGATTTCTTAGGTTATGTAAAAAGCAAAATCAATAAATATTATTTGAAAAAATAAAGGGATAGTCTTATAAAATTAAGAAGAAAATCTTTTTGAAAAAAACAAAAAGAAAGCCTAATAAAATTAAGGAGAAAACCTTTTTAAAAAAATCAAGAAGACTGTCCAGTAAAATCCCTAAGTTTTCTTCTTGATTTTTTCAAAAAGGTTTTCCTTATAAAATTAATATGAATCTCTTCTTGAAAAAAAACCATAGAGAAATCTTATAAACTTTGTTCTAATTTACTATGTATTTATTAGGTTCAGTTTTCTCTGTGTATAAAGACTCATTCAGGCTGGAACTTCATGCATTTGTTCCATTTCTCAGCTTTTGTTATTTACTTTGGAAGTAATGAGTGAAACAAATTGATGCTTAAACATTACCTTCTTGCAACTTTTGAAGTCAAAGTGGAAAACAGTATCAGATGCAGTTGCACAAGGTTTATTCGTTGTTTGCTCGTCTGCTCGTTCATTTATTATTTATTATTTCTGTTCCTTGAACATGACTAATAATAAAAAGAATTTGACGTTAATTTATGTTTATGCGTATTCAAAATTACGCACTCCCTCTTTACCTCTCTGATACCACTCAACATTATAAATAAAAAGAAAAGAACAAGAACAGGACCCAAAGGTAAACTCAAGTACATATAATTCATTTCTATAGCAGTAATGGGGTGGGTGGTTTACTGATTATGCAAAACTGTACGTACTACTGTGTTCGTTTGAGTGAAGTGCATTAAAATATTTCGCTTTTAACATTTAATAGGTAAATTAAGTAATATTGTAGTTGTTGTAGTCGACATTGTCTACATTAAAACAGCGTAGAATGTGCAATTAAAAGGGTGCCAGCACATGTACAAATATGCAAACAAGAGTTGTATGATTGACTCTTGGAGATTTTTAAAATACCTATGCGTACTGCTGATTGTAAAATTACTTCAAATGATGTATCGTAGGTGTGTTTAGGTGGCCCATTGTGGTGCAATATCCAGTAATTAGGGCATTTTGTCTCCACTTATAGGTCGAATGAGTATTAAAACATACTGTATTTTGTGAATCCGTTATGCCGACTAAAAGGCCAGCTACA
The DNA here is from genome assembly GCA_930367235.1 of Sarcophaga rosellei. Lineage (NCBI taxonomy): Eukaryota > Metazoa > Arthropoda > Insecta > Diptera > Sarcophagidae > Sarcophaga > Sarcophaga rosellei. Next base: position 46,967,391 of record OV884021.1, on the reverse strand, counting down.
CACAAAAAAAGAAGAACAAGAATATGAATTATGAGAATTTACAAAGTTGCAACGTCAATAAATTTAAATAAAATTACTTGCATAAGTACGAAGGAAAAATAAACAACTTTTATTTATTTGAACATGTTTTTCTTTCTTTGCGTAAATAAGAAAGAAAAGGAGAAAAAAACGATAACTGACAGCATTTGAATTTGTATGTGTGTATGTTTTTATGCAAATGTACAAAGAAATTAGTTTTTATGAGTAGCATCTCAACACCGTGAATAGAAAACTAATTCGAAATAAATGCATAAAATAGCTGCAAGAACATACGAATTTTTATTAAGGGTATCCAATTCAATACAGTGTCATAAAGTCGCATTGAGAAAGAGTTACCCTTGAATGATCCAATTTTTCCTTTAGAAATCCTAGGCATTCATGGACGAGGAAAGTATAAATCTCAAGATTTCCGGGAAAAACATGGCATTTCAAAATAGTTATGACCTGGGCCTGGAAAGCATTGTAGTAGTCAGACATCTTATAAGAAAGTTTAATATCAGAACCCTTAATAAATATACCACAGCCTATCCTTTTAGGCATCAGAGCTATCGGTATCAGCCTCAAGGGAACGTCCGGAAAGTCTCTAGTTGGAATTCTAAAATCGAGTGTACTATTTAGGAAGTTATAAGGTAACATATAACCCGAATCTGTTTCTGCATTTCTGACCGTTGCTTTAATAAAAGATCAGCAGGATCCAATTGAGTATAGCAAACAATGCCCTGGTTGGTATGGAACAGAGGTCATTGGACATCAGGACAGTTCAGTTGGCAATGGTCGGTAGAGCTAATATGCGATATCTGAAACCCCAGATGTTGTATAATTGAATCCCATTAAGAATCGGTAAGTTGAAAATAGGTATCTAATAAAGCATCAATTCAGTTTTACGAGGATTGACGTTTAAAACACATGAGAACGGCATTCAGGTTTTAGGGTCTAGTTGCGTCTCAAAGATCAAAACCTAATACCACAAGAGCCATATCTACCAGGCTCTCGACAACGATATTCGACGGCAAGGCCGAGAGAGCACGGTCATGCTATTTCCCTTACCATATGAGTTCTTAAACAGATTTTCGTGCACTTTAATTTCATGTTTATCCATACATACTATATCACATAGAATAAAAATTATATTAAATTACAATTTAATATATTATTCGTGCAAAAAGTTTAGTTTTACAAATTAAACAATTACAAGAGGATATTACTTATTCGACTTATCGCTAGAAAAAACAAATGCAAACACATTAGTCAACCATTACCGTTACTTGTTGGCAACATTCGAAGCGATAGTAACGCTTCATAGATCAAACGAATTTCCGATTCGAGGCTCGATGGAACTAAACATTAAGTTGTCATAGAAAGAGCTTGGATGAACATCAAATCAATGGATAGCGGTCTGCTATAATTTTTGCAATTAAACGAAATCAAATTACAACTTGCCGTTACAGTTGCATTTAGTTAAAGGCAACTTTTGCTAAAGTAAACTTTGAAGTCAACTTTAACTTTCTTTGTTATTACAACCTACAGATAAAATAAAGTAACATTTTCAAAAATATGGCAGTGCCGGAGCAATGTCGACAACACTGCTCAATTAAACAAGTTTTCTTTTTTAACGCAGTGGCAACGAAGTTCCTTTTTTTTATTGTTTTTTTATTTTGTTTATATTTGAAGTTGTAATATTGAAAATAATATATAATATGACAAGTTCTTACATAAACTTAACTTTAAAAGTTAAAGGTAGGATGATCCTTCCTTTAGCTTAACGCTCAATTCTACCTTATTGTCCACTTATAATAATGAAAAACAAATTATCTACCTGTTAAAATCCTCCCTTTAGTTAACGGCAAGTTGTAATAATGGCCCTTTAACTTATACACATGTCCATATATATTTACATTCATACATACATACATAATTGGCCATTACAACCCTTCAGTCAGGATTACGGCCTACCTTCTCAACACCACTCATGTTGTGTGCGTTAATTTTATACATTAGTGGCGGGACCTACAGTTTAAAGTCGACTCCGAAAGACAGATTTTTTGAGAAGCTTTTCATGGCAATTTTTACTCTCAGAGTTTTTGCCAGAAATCTGCTGAGAGGAAGTCGCCGAAGAAATATATTCATATTTTCGGTTTGATGTCTGACCTGGAATTCAAACTCGGGCCTTTCGTCTAATAAGCCAACACACTACCTACTAGACCACGGCGACTATATATATATATATTTACATATGTTTTTTTATTTCATTTAATAGCGTTTCTATTTTCAACAAATAAACAGTATTCTTATTATTCATGTATTAAGTATTCTTTATTTTTAATCAAATGCACTACTATTCACTCCAGAGATCAGCAATGAGTATTCAAAAAGTTGAATAGATTCAACTCATACTCATAATTGCTGATACTTGTACGCATTCATTCTTATTTTAATATCACACTCATACTACTCATATTCTAAGTTTGAAGTACTCATCGTACTCATACTTAACAATACGCATGATGTTGTTGATTTCGACTCTCCTTTACTCAACATTTACAAGAATCACAAAATAAGTACGATAAGGTTTTGTGTTTGCTTCGCTTGCTGTCTTTGTATTTTTCTTTCCTTTTTTTATTTATTTTTTTTTTTTTTTGTAAATGCAACAACAACTAAGACAGCAAATTTTGATGAATGATGCGAATCATTTGAATCATTATAAATATTTTTCTAAATTTATGAATCTGAATGAGTAGGCGTATGAATCAAACGTACATATTTCGAATGTTATGAGTTTGACGCCAACGTTGTACTCATACTCATTGCAATTTGTACTTATAAATGAACGTTGTAGGGAGTACGAATGAATCAGAGTAGTTGAGTTTCAATTCTGTTGACTCACTCATACTTAAAATTCCATGAGTACTTATGAGTAGCGGAAAAACGATTCATGGCTGATCTCTGTTTCATACTAACATCAATTTGTGATATTCAAACAATTTCCAATTAATTAACATTACTTTTAAACACTTTACCTTTTCCCGCCTTGATTATAATACACGCTTCGATTGTTTCCTCAGTATGTTTTAAGGGTGAACTCTATTTATTTTTTTTTTGATTGCCTAATGTATTCCTGTCATTATGTCAACTAAAAATTGTATATTTAATAATAAAAGAAATTCAGAAAATATTGTCAGACACCCTAAGTAAAGCCAACCACATGAAACGAAATAAACCATAACACAAGCATATTAAACTTTATGATTCCCCTTCAATGCTGGTAAATTGGCTAGAAAACCCTAAAGGGTCGTTGTGTCGCGATCCAAACAAAAAAAAAAAAAAAAGAAAAAAAAAAAAAAAGTTTATAATAATAATCCAAACGCACTACTACAACAAAAAAGAACAAAACAATTTTTTAGGGTGTTGTGACAAAAGAAAAGAAAATGTCACGTAAAGTTTCTTTGAGGAGGGACGCAAAGACAAGCACTAATACGAAAACTACAATGGCATATCGAAAGGACATTACACTGCGGAATTTTTGGTTATTAAATTCATGCTCTTTTTCATACATTTCTCATTTTCTTCTGATTGCTTCGTCTTTTTTTGTTTTCTTCCTCTGCATATTTTTTTTATTGGTTTGTTTGTTTGTTTGTACATGTTGTTGTACAATAATAATGCTTCAAAAGTTATCTTCTTAAGTTTCAATGTGTATTTTTTTGTTCGGTTTCGCAACCAATACACTTACACATGACCACACTCTAACATTTATACAGATATGTATTGTGTTTCATATTTTTCTTAGATTCTCTAAATATGACTATAATAAATATTTATTTTATACACACACACATAAACATAAACAGTATACTCTTACACATACAAACATAAATAAGCTTAAATATTTCCTAGTCCCTATGGAAAGGCACACATTTTACATTATATGAGAGGGAATGCAGTGTAGTCAGACACCTATTAGGCGCACATTTATACACACTCATTCAGTATAAAAAGAACTTTAAGTGAATAGGAAAAGAGAAAAAAAGTATTATTTTGTTGCTGTGTATTGTTGCTGCTACTTTTGTTATTTTTTATATTTTTTTTTCTTACTATTTTGGGAAAGCAAAAGAAGCCGAAATAATATTGTTGCTGTTTATTTATGTGCAATTTGATAAGATTAATGATTAATGGCACGTTTTATTCTTGAACTTTGCGACAAAATAAGGCTTTGTTTGTCCTGTTTGGCTTTTATTTTTTCTTCTTCTTCTTATTATTATTAATATTATTTTTTTGTTTTGTTTTCCTATACTTTAAGTCGTGTTGTTTTTCATTTTTCTTTTTTTGGTTTGTAACACCCGCAGTGGTAATTATTTACGGGCTTTTTAGGTTTCGTATATACAAAAATGTTGAAAAACTTTTTTTATTTACAATTTTTATCTAAACGCATATAACTTAAGCTTGTATCGAAATAGTAAAAGAATCGCCTCATAACTCTTAACACTTTTTTGTTTTTGTTTTTTCTTAATACCATAATTAGTGTGTGTAAATACAATACGAACACATTGAAATCAGATTGCTAATTCACTTTTGTATCCGTAGATTATATTTATTGTCAAAGTTTACGGTGTTGATGACATTTTTCTTCTGGAATTGTTAATCAAAAAGTCCTAAGTAGAGGGCAGTGGGTAATTTTTAAATTACATACGTGCGCTTTATGACAGACATCACCAATTTGACGGAGGAATGAAAACTGCAATTGTTGTTGAAAAAGAAGTTCTAATTCGAAGACCCATTTGACCTGAAAAGGCTTATTCAAAATTTCAGGTTAGACTTTATATGACTTATGTACACTTCAATTGACTTTATATACCACGACGTATAGCAGTTCTAAAGACTTTTTCAAAATCTCTCAAAATTCCTTTTAAAATTTTTAGTATTACGCTTACTGGCAGCTGATGTTGAATGCCTTTTTGAGGATCTAGGCTCTTTACGCCTAAATATCTAAAATGAATTTAGACGTCACGAAAAATTCCACATGTTTAAGGCTTCCAAATAATGAAAAATGCGTTGCTGGCTAAGCAAATATCAATTCTAATTGCGAGTAGATGTTCACTGGCTTCAAAAGAAAAACACAGCATTGCATTTACAGTAAATCTTCATTTTAGTCCGTAAGATAAGCAATAAAGCTCTACAAGAATATAGTTTCAAGTTGAAACAAATTGGGGTTGAGTAATTTGTTTTTAAATCTCCTTTGGATCTCTTTTGAAGAAAGAGATCTTTAGGAGATGTGGATTGTAATTACTCGTGAGTAATTACAATCGTTGGGATGCGTGTTGTGGGAGAAAAAAAAAGAAAGAAATGGAATTATTTCAATTTCTTGGAAATGAGAGATTAGACTGAGAAATTTTACCTTTTTTTTGTTAACGATGAAAAAACCAAGTGATTATATTGTATTATACAGGGTAACTTCAATCCGTAATTTATTGTGGGCACAAGTTTTACGTACGTATGAGTTAACATAAATTTTGGTAAGTAAGTATAATTTTCATATAATATAAATTTGGGTAAGTATAACTTTAATTTTTTTATTATTTTTATGTACAATTGTTGTATTTTAAATTTATTAATTATTAATTATTTCAGCATAATTTATTAATTATTTTAGCATAAATTTTTATTTTCTTTTATTAAAACGAGTTGATATAACACTTGAGGTAAGTATTAGGATAATATTTAAAGTTAATATAGGTAAAAATAGGTTGATAAGTATATTTTTTCTTCAATACATGGTAAGTATAATTAATTCCAATAAGTTTTAGAATTCTCTTGTTTCTTTTTTTTTCAGATCTATATGTATATGTATATAAGTTAGCACAGTTTGTATATAAAAGAAAGGTTCTTTTTTTTATTTTAAATTTCACTTGTTTTAATTTCACTTGTTTTAATTTCACTTGTTGCTCCTTTAGCAGTAAGAGATGAAGAGTTAGAGTTGTTGACTAATCCAATGCAAGATGAGAAGTGAAGTTGGTGTGCAATTTTATGTTCCACCAAACAATACATTTAATATTCTTACTAATAGGAACGCATTAAACAATAAATAATAATACGAAGCGTTTGAATGCGAAAGCTATTTGGATTATTAACTTGTGCTGGCGAAAATATGATGTGTACTAACAGATTTTTTAATTTAACCTATTTAAGGTCTTTGGGAACACTTTATTATCAAGAGTGTATAAAATTGAATATCCACTATGAAGACTTAGATTTATAGAAAATATAAAACGAATAAATGTAATTTACTTTTAGTATTATTTTTTGTGTTGTATATTTAGTGTTGAGAAGCTAGACCGTAATCCTGACGAAAGGTTGGAATGGCCAATTATGTATGTATTATAATAATACAGTTAATTTAGACAAAAAAAAAACAGATGTTGGCTTTGTTAACAATAATAAAATAAATATTATATGTAAAGTTGTAGGTCATAATTTTTTTTTTTTGATCAAATTCTAACCATATTAACGATTCACACAAAAATAGTTTTGTTTTCATATTTATATATGTATATATACAGTAGCGAGCATAAAAAATGCAACGCTAAGCCGATGGATCTTTATGTGCGCCTCTTTCAAAAAAAAAGTACGGAAATTAAAAACTTTTTTTTTATTTTTATGCTCCACAAACTTAGTTAACAAATGCAAGTTACAATATCAAAATTCTTCTATCCACTTATTTTTATTTTAACATTTAAGAAAAAAAGTGCCAAATTTCAGTGAGCAAAAAAAATGCAACGCTATGTTATTCATAACTTTATTTAAATTAAATGTAAATTCTTAAAACTGTTGGTTAAAAATATACTTAAAACTAATAATTGGTGTCGTAGCCTTCATTTTCTATTACCGCTTGCAGTCTGGAGGGCATAGAATCCAGTAGGGGCACGATGGTGTGTAGGGGTATTTTTTCCCCATTCTGACTTCAAAATTTTTTCTAATTCCGCCAAATTTGAAGGATTTTTCTTCTTAGCTTCCCGATCTAAAGTCTCCCATAGGTTTTCTAAGGGGAGATGGTGACGGCTAATCCAAAATTTGCACATCATGGTCGCTTAGGTAGTTACGAACAAAGCGACTAGAGTGCTTCAGGTCGTTGTCTTGTTGGAATATGCTGTTTGGGGGCATTTTTTCCAGAAGATGAGGGAGCATATTTTCTTCTAGGATCTCACAGTATTTAATGACATTCAAAATATCATCGATTTTCACCAACGGACCAACTCCGTCATGAGAAAACGAACCTACCAATAAATTCCTTAAAATAAAGAATTTCGGTGAAAAACAAAAGTAACTTACCCCACACCATTAGCCATGTTTTACTGTTGGTAGCTGATATCTGGGAGAATATCTCTGCTTAGGTGGTCTTCTAATATATTTTATCCCATCAGAACCAGAAAGATTAAATTTACTTTCACTACTAATGGTGTGGAGCAAGTTACTTTTGTTTTTCACCGAAATTCTTTATTTTAAGGAATTTATTGCTAGGTTCGTTCTCTCATCACGGAGTTGATCCGTTGTTGAAAATCGATGGTATTTTGAATGCCATTAAATACTGTGAGATCCTAGAAGAAAATATGCTCAGACATCTTCTGGAAAAAATGCCCCCAAACAGCATATTCCAACCAGACAACGACCTGAAGCAATCTAGTCGCTTGGTTCGTAACTACCTAAGCGACCATGATGTGCAAATTTTGGATTAGCCGTCACCATCTCCCCTTAGAAAACCTATGGGAGACTTTAGATCGGGAAGATAAGAAGAAAAATCCTTCAAATTTGGCGGAATTAGAAAAAATTTTGAACTCAGAATGGGGAAAAAATACCCCTACACACCATCGTGCCCCTAGTGGATTCTATGCCCTCCAGACTGCAAGCGGTAATAGAAAATGAAGGCTACGCAACCAATTATTAGTTTTAAGTATATTTTTAACCAACATTTTGTAAGAATTTACATTTAATTTAAATAAAGTTATGAATAACATAGCGTTGCATTTTTTTTGCTCGCTGAAATTTGGCACTTTTTTCTTAAATGTTAAAATAAAAATAAGTGGATAGAAGAATTTTGATATTGTAACTTGCATTTGTTAACTAAGTTTGTGGAGCATACAAATAAAAATAAAGTTTTTAATTTCCGTACTTTTTTTTTGAAAGAGGCGCACATAAAGATCAATCGGCTTAGCGTTGCATTTTTTATGCTCGCTACTGTACATACATATATACTTGATTTTGTAATGCGTAAAATAGTGCTGCTGTGCTAATTCGGTTACAATCATAATACCAAAAATACGCCAGCTGTCTAAGTTTCTTCGGAAACTGAAACTCTTTTAATATTTACTGTGCAAATCAACAAACTCTGACTCGTCAAAATGTCAATCAGAATGTAGTATTTTGTTATAAATTTTTTTAAATTAAAATTATGTTCATCGTTTAGGTTACCGTGCTACGGCAGGACCGTGACCGCACGAAGAAATGGCCTGGGAAATACAATGTAAACAATATGATATAAATAGTGATATGCATAAGTCTGTAAGTGGTATGTTGACTTGAGCAGAATGAGGCCGCAGCCGAAACCTCTTCAACAAAAAGATATAAAAAACATATTTTTACAACGACTTTCTCTCAGCAGCCTTCTGGCTAAAACTCTGAGGGCCATTATTACAACCTGCCGTTAAAGTTGGGTTTAGTTAAAAGTAACTTCAGCTAAAGTGAATTTTAAAGTCACCTTTAACTTCTTTTCGTTATTACAACCTACAGACGAAATAAACTTAATATTTTCAAAAATATGACAGTGGCGGAGAAATGTCGATAACACTGCTCAATTAAACAAGTTCTTTTTGAACGAAGTGGCAACGGCGGGCTTCTTTTCTTTTTGCTGTATTTGCTCATTTTGCTTATGTTTAAGTTACCATATTGAAAATAATATATAATATGGCATAAAGTGACCTTTAAAAGTTAAAGGTAGGATGATCCTCCCTTTAGCTTAACGCTCACTTCTACTTTATTGTCCACTTGTAATAATGAAAAACAAATTATTTACCCGTTAAAATCCTGCCTTTAGTTAACGGCAAGTTGTAATAATAGCCCCATTAAATGTTTCTGAGAAATCCGTTTCGCAATCGACTTTTAAACTGTGAGTCTGGATAAGTGTTAGAAACTAAGTTGTAATCCTGATTAAAGGCTTGTTATGCTCAATTAAGTGATTCTAAAGAGTCCACAAGATTTTTAAAAGATAGTGTTCCCAAACAGAAACCAAAAACTGAATTATAGATTTCAAAATTTTATCCAAACTACAACAAGGGCATGGGCAAAGATAATGAATTGGATCAATTCCTATCATTATGCAGAATTGGATTTCATGGTAAAGATGATGATGGGGTTAATTCACCTTCATCCTTGATATGCTTGCAATGAAAAAAGAAAGAAAAAAACAACAAAGACCAGTTAAGGTTTCTAGACTTTACCTATAGCAATTACCAAACAAGGAGCTGCTGTGCATCCTGTATCATCAAAGGCCTATAGATAGACAGCGTCAGCCACGTTCCTGTAAAGATTAAAAATGTTACATGTTGGGTTATATGATACAAAAATAGCCGTTGAAGTTACAAAAAATGCAAGAAAACACCTTGCATTGATGGATAATGTCTTTCAAAATCTCACTTACAAGTGGCCATTGTGACAATATGGGTACACCACTTTTGTTTCCTTAAAAAAATTTAATTTATTCCTTGTTATCCTAATTAAATTTTTTTATTTTTTGTATTCCGAATTTCATATAAATACAGAATATTTCACTGTTTTCTTTGTTGTTTTGGTTCAACTTTAAACGGGTTAATTGGTTGCTTCTTAAATCAGATACGTTTTCACACAATCCAATATTCATTAAAAAATGTTAATAGCCGGAAAATATTTGGTTTGATTAATTTTTATATTTATTTCATATATATGTATACAGTGGTGGCCACGAATTTAAGACACGGCATATAATGGACTTATTTGTGATAATTTTGTGATAATTGAGAAATCTCAAGAAACCCATGATATTTTGGAAAAATATACTTTGGAGTTTTGCCGCTTCGGCTCTGATGGAAAGCAGTACGTCTGGCGCCCTCCAAACCTAGAGCATCATCCAAAGTACACCCTAAAAACAACATGGTGGTGGAAATGTGACGGTGTGGGCAGCATTTTCCTGGCATGGTGTAGGTCCCATTTACAATATAAATTCTAAAATGGACCACCATGTTTACAAAAATATTATAACAGACACAATGATACCATTCGCTGAAGACAACATGCCTCCAATATAGAAATTTATGCATGATAATGACCCTAAGCACATTTCACGTCTAGTGAAGAGTTGCTTAGAAGAAAACGATATCATTGTTCTTAAGTGGCCAGCTCAATCCCCGGACCTCAATCCAATTGAGAACTTGTGGAATGATGTTGAGGAATATGTACGAACAGTTAAACCAAAAAATTCAAGCGATTTGTGGGAAGAAATCCAAAGGGTTTGGTATGCAATTCTAAAGCAACGTTATGTGGCATTAGTCGAAAGTTTACCCAGGAGATGTGCTGCTGTGATGAAAAATAAAGGATTTCCTACTAAATACTATGATTTTTTTATGAAGCTGAGCTTAATTTAGAGAATAGTGTTATATTATGCCTATGTCTTAAATTCGTGACCAGGTAAAATTTGTGTTTATGTATATAATATGTAAATAAAAATTCTTAACCGAATATAGGTAAGAAAATATTATTAATTTTTCTTCATAACATTACTAAAATCCTAAAAAAATATCATGGACACATAATTTTTTCGATAAAATGTAAAAATTATCTCAAATAACTCAGTCATATGTCGTGTCTTAAATTCGTGGCCACCACTGTATATCAATTAAATTGAGTTCCCTTGAGACTGAAAAATTTAATTAAGAAAATTTTTAACGGTGTATTATTTTTTATATTGTATTTGACACAGGTATGTACATACATGTCGAAATATATGTACTTACGTACAAGCCTACATGTTGTACGTATTCTTTAAAGTGGTAGTAAAACGCTGACCGCAAAATGCTCATGTCAATACATTAACCAACATTAAACGCTCACCGATCGAAATAAAGAAGTCTCATTACAATCAACTTCTTTTTGGTACTTTTGTATAATAATACGATATTTTATTATAATATTCGTGAATGTTTGTTGTACTTACGAGCATTTATGATCATACATACATGCATATGTATATGACCATATTTATTTATGATTTTATTGAAGCATGTTGCGTAGCATATATGTACCATATAGGCATGTGTCTAGGGTTGCGGCTGCCACTTTCACGATGTAATAAAAATAAACGAAACAAAATTCAATTTCATTTGATTGGCCTGCAAATGATTATAGTCATATTCATACGTTTATTTGATTGACATTTTTCCGCGATAATCCAGAAGTATTCAATATATGTATGGCAACATGAAGTTTACGTTGCGGTATTTTTTTATTTTTTTTTCCTGAGAATTATTTATGCCTTGAAAATATGATGATGCTATCATTATGGCCTGTTAGAAAGTATCTATCAAATGAACAAAAAAAAAAAAAATAAAGTGCAAGAGAAAGAGAAATAAAGATCCTTAAGAATTTAATTGGATTTTAAATTGTTGTATTCGGTTGGTTTTTGTTTTATTTTTTGTTTTAATTTAGGAGTGAGCAAGTACGATTTTAATTTCTTTTTACCTTCTGTTCTGGCCAACGAAGCAGCCAAAAACATGCATTGGCACATACAGAAACATAAAAAATACGTTTTGAAAAATGCTTTGGGGTTGTACGAATTTTGAAAGGAATAACAACACAATATGCACTACGTGGCAGTCACATACAAGTACAAAAGTCAGCAGGAGGAACACAAGCAAAAACCCAAAAAATAAAAACAAAATGGGATATCCTTTGGAAAATAAAAAAGAAAGACGAAAAAAAAGGCACAATGAGTGACACAAGTATCAGAATTATTGGACTGTGATTTATGACATGTGCGACATTTTATTCATACAACAACAGCGTCAGAAATCACATACACGATTCAACAATTACAGTTGCGAGCTAAAACGGCTCTTAACTCGAAGCAGTAGCCATTTGTGCTCTCGTTTTTTAATTTGTGACAAAATTAATTACCTGACACTTTCTTCTTTCGCTTTTAGGAGACACACACATGTTTGACAATGAAGAAAGAAAACTATGTATGTATGTATCGTTGTAATATACTATGTAGACAGGGATTTTATTCCATCCGAACATATTTTTCCGTGTTAAATAAAATGTACACCGACTAAGATTGTACATTCGCATACTCCATATATCAGAAAAGCAGTACTAGGAACGACAAAAAAAAAACAATTATTATTGATTTGCACGTTAGCAAGTATTCAACGACTGTATCCAGCAATATTATAAAAAAATTCATTTTGATAACAATAACGACCAGATTATGAAATAAACGTGTAATTTTAGAATTAAAGAAGCATTAAATAATTCTTGTAGTCTGAATCTGAATTATAACAGTTAAGTTAGCAATTTTTTCAGATTTGATAAGATAACATGGATAATTCCAATGTGGTTCTAATATCAGTTCAATTGCAGTATTGCAGTATTTACACGACCCAGAACAGTGATACGCGGGCTATTTCAGTGCGTGAAAACTAATTTATGATTACAGATCTCCATCACAATTATATTTTCCGAATACGAACAGGTAGTCAATATAAATTCCATACTGGTTAGAACCTACATGATATTTCATCATGGTTGGTTGCAGAGATCACCAATGATTATTCTAAAAGATGAGTAGATTCGAATCATAATCATAATTTCTGATACTTATACGCATTCATTCTTATTTTAATATCATACTCATACTACTCATATTCAATGTTTTTATTTACTCATCGTACTCATACTTAACAATACGAAGGATTTTGTTGATTTCGACTCTCCTTTGCTCAACATTTACAAGAATCAGAAAATAAGTATGATTCGAGTACAAACACTACAATACTCATTAGAAGGTTGTGTGTTTGTTTTGCTTACTATCTTTGTCTTTTTCGTTCTTCTTTTTTTGTAGATACAACAACAGCTAAGACTGTAAATTTTGGGGAATGATTCGAATCACTCGAATCATTTATGAATATTATAAGTATTATTCTAAATTTATGAATCTGAATAAGTAGGCGTATGAATCAAACATATTTCGAATGTTATGAGTTTGTTGTCTACGTTGTACTCATACTCATTGCCACCTGTACTTATAAAACTATGTTGCAGTGAGTACGAATGAATCAGAGTAATGGAATTTCAATAATGTTGACTGTCGTCTATTGTAATCGCCGTAGTCTAGTAGGTAGTGTGTTCGATTATTAGACGTAAAGCCCGGGTTCGAGCCCCAGGCCAGACATCAAAACGAAATATGAAAAAAAAATATTTCAGCAGATTTCTGGCAAAATCTCTGAGAGTAAATAAACCTGCCATGAAAAAGTTTCTCAAAATCTGTCGGACTGTAGGTCACACAACATGAGTGGTGTGAGAAGCTAGACCGTAATCCTGACTAAAGGGTTGTAATGGCCAATTATGTATGTATGTATGTATGTATGTATGACTCACTCATACTCATACTTATGAGTAGCTAAAAAACGATTCATTGCTGATCTCTGGTTTGTTGTTATTTTCGCTATTTTCTTTCTTAAGAAATTGTTAATTTTCTTTTATTTTTTTATTAATTTTTTTTTTCTTTTTTATGTGTGGGTCACAATGGACCAATAGATCTCTGAGTGAAGGCTTGATATTGTGTAGTCAGTGCTACGCAACCCTTCCAACCTGAGCTAACCTATAAATTCGGCAAGACTCTTAAATTTTCCACCCTATGTAGTTGACTTTAATCTTATAGTTTTTCAAAAATAAAACGGTCAGTATTATTTCATCATGTAACGCACAAATTAATTTTTTTTTCTTTTTTGCCATATGGAGGTTACGTGTATACAAATGCATCAGTTTAAAGTTGCAAATAAACATTCATGCGGTGTACATACATACATATGGATGTGTGCGTATTTCAAATTAGGGTAGTATGATTTGAAACACATACTTCGTCTTTTTTATACGTTTTCAAAACAATGATTGATCAACTATAGTTTTTATTTAAGTAATGAATTGAAATATGATGAAATAATGCATGTATATATTGTTACGAAAATGGAAACGGCGTAACATCGTTTAATATTAAAATGAGCAAATGCTATACAAACAAATACAAAGAACCTGTTACAAGTAAACCAACAACATCAGTATGAAAGAAAAAGGGATAGACAAACAACAATAAAGTCGCGATAGAGTTCTCGACAAAGCGAAACCAAGATCGCTCGACTTCAAGAACCTCAGACTGCTTTCGTGGGATATCAAGTTGTAACATTACCACACAAAAGTAGTACGAACAATAAAGAGTTTAATTGAAACTAAACATAATTTTATTTTTATTTTGTTTGCAATCAACGAACTCATATTTTAAACGTTTTTAAAAAGGTAACAATATCATTAGTAATTCGAAATACATAAATTATAAAACAAAAAAACTCTAACTACTAGTATTAAAAAAAAACAAGCACGAGACCAAAATATAATCAAGGGTTTCAAATATGTGATTCTATGTGTCATATAAACTTACTAATGGATTCAAAGAAGAGTTGCAATTGAAAAGTTTTTAGTCAAAAAACTAATTCAACACACTTGAAATGTTTCTTATTTTGAGGCAGTACATCGCCTAATCATTTGGTTCCACATCACCGTTGCAGCATATTTTCCACATCATATTGTGAAGCATATTTTGCATTCGATTTTCAACACACATTTGCCTTTTCAGTTGAAATTTTTAATAAATATTTTTTATAATTTTTTATTACTATTTACTGTCACCGGATGATGAGGGAAATTTTTAATTGTAAATAAAGTCACCCTATTGGATAAATATTCATCTGAATATACATATGTATGTGTGTACATATGGACAAGCCAACATTCCTATTTTCACTTACGAATGTGTGTATTTATGAATGTTGTAATTGAATGTGAGTACGTGGTCTAATGGTCTCTTTTTATTTGCACTGTTTGCATGGTTGTTCTTTTGATGAAGGTTTGTTCTGCTGCAACAACAGCAGCAACAGCAATAACATTAAAAAAGTTATTACTTTTGAGGTTAAACCGCAAGTGGAAAATATGAACGGTGCGATTTCTGAGGAGCGGAAAAAAATGCGATATAAAGACAGGTACAATAATTTCATACGGCATATACGACTTTATAGCTCTCTATAACTTCATAACAGTATGTATTAATAAAATTTTGTGGAGATACTAGGTGCGGGTACAAAGAAATAAAAAGAGATATATTTGAATATAAATTAAAAATAATATAATAATTGCAACACAATACGTACATCATACAAAGAGTTAGTGTTAGTAAATATTCTCTGTTGAGCAATAAAAATGATCGCATGCTGTCATATTGCATTAGGCTCTGCAATAGCTATCGATTGCACCAAAAGTGGTTTCGATTGCGATATCCGCTGCCGATTAACTTAACAAAAAAATCTAAAAATAAAGTTTTTAAATGATTTCATAGAAGCGATTGGTCTTTGCTATGAAACTTTTTTTCTGCAAAAAAAATTTATATTTCTTTGCAACAATGAGAATATGTTCTCCTGAGTAAGTAGAAAATACTCTCTCATTCTGTTCACTAAAGTACCAAACTGTATAAGAAGATAAACAACTTAAAAACTAACAGTTTTCCAAGAATGCGATCAGACTACTTGTGAAGTTTTCGGTATCAAAAACACATGTTCACACTGCTGAAAGTGATCACACCGTATAACAAAAATTTCATTTTTGTTTTTATTTTAAGATTAAATTAATTTTAAATTAAATAAAGATTGTAAATTCTTGTATACAAAACATATGCAAATAAATAGGGATATTTTCTGTTCAAATATTTTCAACTTTATGACAAATATTTGTTTAGTTTAACAAATATTTAACAAAATCAAATGAAATCAAATCAAAATTTTTTTTAAATCAATTTTATTGTTACACTAATATTTACAGTTTTACAATAATTTATTTCTTAACTTTAAGAGATCAATTCATAAACAATTTTTCTTCTTAATCATTTACAGTAGCTTTTATAAACTTATTTTATTTTACATATCATTTATTTAAATTTGGGAAAAAAAACCCATAAGTAAAGCAGTAAAGTTAGATGGTTTTACCATAAAAGGATAAATGTCATCAAACTAATGCATTGATGTGTGGATAGCTAGAATATCTACAACGATGTTTAAAGTTTAGAGACAATATATTAATTTTATCTTTAATTAATTTTATGTTAGACATAGAGCGCAACGTTTGTGTTGGAAAATGTTTTGGCAAATTATATCATTTTAAGGAATTTATTCTGACAAATTTTTAGTTTTTTAACACGACAATCGGAGGTGACATACCAGCCGCAAAGAACATTATTGAATGGAAAATTCTTTTTAATATAAGAAGTTTGTTGTGGGTATTTAATTCAGACTCTCTGTTAATTAACGCATACATTATTTTAATTGTTGTATTAAGTTTGTGAACTTTGTATTTTATATGCTCATTAAATAATAATTTTTTATCCAGCATTACACCAAGACATTTAACCTTGTCATCCCAGGGTACAGATTCGGTGCCAACAGTAACATTGGTTTGTGATAGTTTTAAATTTTTTCTTCTTGATGGGTTGTTCATTATTCTCCATTTTTTAAAATAGTCAGTAGCTATTTTAGTTGTACGATATCTTCCGGTAATATTTCTGAACTAAGTAGTGCTGTGTCATCGACAAAAATATATGAATTACATCCATGTAAAGCAGGAAAGTCATGCGTAAATAGATTATACAAAATTGAGGACATCCAGCTGGAATATCATAATTATGTGAAAAATGCACTTTGAATATTCTGTTTAATAAAAAAAAACTTCTAATTATTTTGACAAATGCAGGATCCAGTCCAATTGTATATAGTTTATGAATTAGGGCATTATGCCAAACAGAATCGAAGGCCGTTTTTATGGCCATTAGAACCATTAAAGGAAGTTTTGACAATATTTCTTATTCTAACAAGAGGTTGAATTGTGTTATATGTATTCCGAACGGAATCCAAATTGTTGTGGCAGTAAAATGTTAGTTTCGTTCATGAAACTAACTAGTTTATCTTTAATAATTTTTTCAAGTA
The DNA here is from genome assembly GCA_930367235.1 of Sarcophaga rosellei. Lineage (NCBI taxonomy): Eukaryota > Metazoa > Arthropoda > Insecta > Diptera > Sarcophagidae > Sarcophaga > Sarcophaga rosellei. Next base: position 46,950,037 of record OV884021.1, on the reverse strand, counting down.
CATATGTATTTTAGACATTGTGTTTAGTAAACTTATTGAACGATAGCAGTTTGGATTGCTGCTGTCTTTTCAATGTTTGTGTATTGCTATGGTTTTAGATACTTTCCAAATTAATGGGAAGTAACAAAAATTTAAGCATGAGTTATAAACACGACATAGAACTTTTAAACCTTTAGACGGAACTTTCTTCAAACAAAGATTTGAGATGCCATCATTTCCTGGTTCTTATTTGTTTCTTAAATTTTTAGTAATATTCCTTCAAATATCGATATTGTACTTCTGTATCCAAGTCACTTCAATTTGATGAAATATTATGATTCAAAAAGAAATTTTGAGAATTTACAATTTACTTTCTTCTTAAGAGCTTTATATATTCTCCAAAATTTTAAAAAACCTTTGGGTAGATTAATCAAAATGTTTTTTAATCTTATCCATTTCCTATATGCACAGTTTCTAATGTGTGAAACGTTTCACGATTGTGCGTGTCATCCTTGCGCAGGGACCCTGCTAATCTTCTCGGTATCGTTCCAATTTTAGTATATGTTCTGCCGAAGTAAGAACATATCAAATCAAATGCTTCCATTCATTCACTTCGATTTAATGTATGATTGTTATCCAAAATTCAAGATTGTTAATGTTTAAAGTAAATAAACAAATTCAATTATGGTGTATTAATTTAATGTGCTTTTAAGGGAATTAAAGTGTAGAAAAAATGGAAAATCTTTTATTTATTCTCCAACATTGAAATCAATTCAGTATGAAAGATTTCAGACAGATCAGAACAGCTACCACTCCGTTTACCAAGTAGGGTGAAAAACAACAAAAAGAAAAATGTTTTCACCCCACAAAGTGCTTGTGTTGGCCATTTTTTTCAGTTTTTTCTTTTTCTTTTTTTTTGATTTTTTGAAATGCACGAATTCATATTTGTACGAGGACTTGCAAACATTATGAAATACATGTGAAGTATGAGGGAATATAAGAAAATACAAGGTTATACCTTTTTTGCTGAACTTATGCGAACTTATATGAACCCAGAGCCGGACTTGTGGGGTTACCTGTAATTAGAATTTATATATGTATGTATATCATATTATTAATAGATGCGAAACATTCAGTAAAATATCTGCACAATTTAAGTTAAATGTGTGGACAAAAAATTTGTTTTATTTCATTTGTTTTATTTTAAAATCTTATTTTATTTTATGTTTCTTCTATAACTCAGAATATACTATATATGTGCATATGTATGTATATAATAGTGCCGTTATTTTTAGATTCGAAATTTCAATTAAATTTAACATGTAAATTAAAATCTTAAATTATTTAGAAAATTTATTCCTTTCTTAATGTGGGATCGCACCCGAAAGGATTAAGGCGATCCCGTAGGGTTAAAGAAAAACTGAACTGAAATAATTATAGTAAGCGGACTGAAAAACATAAACATAATAAAACTTAAATACTTGATCGAGTTTGAAAAAATAGTTTTTCAATAAAAAAAACAGACAATTAAGATTATTATATATTTGGCAGCCGAGCCAAGCAGTTCAATTTTGAATATAAATAAAATAAAATATAATTGTTTTAAATTATTCTTTATAAAAAACGTTTGTTAAAATTTAATAAATTTATTTAAAAAAAACCATTTATATCATCAAATATAAATTAAGCCATTTTTTGATCCTACATTAATAAAATCTAGCAGTATTCCTAAATACATACATACATACATGCAAGTATTGCGGCGAAGAAAGAATAAACTCTAAATGTTTACCTTCAAAACATGAGCAAAGAAAAAACAAAACAATAGCAAAACAACAAAACAATTACAAGAATATTGATAAATAAAGATCATATTACAATAACTAAACTATCAACAGTAAGGCTCTAGAATTTAGCAGAACGAAAATGAATGAAATATAATTAGCCTGAAAGGCAACATTGCTAGTGAGTAGTAGTACTAAAAATAGTAAGAAAGTTGCGACGTATACACATCGTTTTATTATAACCAGTGAAGAAAAATTTTTGAAAGAAAAAGGATCGTGTTATAAAATTCATACCGCAATGTTAGTATTTAAACAAATAATAATATTGTTACTTTTTTTACCTTTTTAAAAACGTTTAAAATATGAGTTCGTTGATTGCAAACAAAATAAAAATAAAATTTTGTTTAGTTTCAATTAAACTCTTTATTGTTAGCACTAATTTTGTGTCCCAAAAAGTTCGGAGTCGACTTTAAACTGTAGATCTCGCTACTCATGTAAAAAATTAACGCACACAACACGAGTGGTGTGGGAAGCTAGGACGTTGTACAATGCGACAATTCAACCTCCAGGTACTGTACTTGTCACAATTGATAAGTACACTTCCTCTAACCTTATTTCTGGAAAAAAAAAATTGTTTTCTACAAAAGTGTCAACATTTTTAAAGGGAAACGCCGGAGGCCGGTGGCCTCTACTAGTGTTTCTTTACTACTTTTGTCCTGGACTAATAAAATACACAATATTATATTTAAAAATGTAAATACATATTTCGTGTTATTGTTGAATTTATTGAAATTTTGAATTTTCCGCAAAAACTTATTTTATTAGAAAACAACTTTAATAAAAACTTTTTCGCATCTCAAAAAACTTGGAAAAAAGGGAAAACTTGGCAAATGGCAACGCTGATGCCCAAATAATCAGTCTGATGAAGGTTCTTGAATTCGAATGTTCGGGGTTTCACCTCCTCGAGAACTCTATCGCGATTTCATTGTTGTTTGTGTATTTTGTTCACATTGCTTGTTGTTGCGTTCTCGCTTACTTGCCTATCCCCGTTTCTTTCATACCGACGCATGTAACTAGATCGTTGTATTTGTTTGTGTAGCTTTTGCTAATTTTAATACTAAACGATGTACACCGTTTCCATTTTCTTAACACTCACCCCTATTCTGCATTTAGATTACGTCTCCGCATTCAGTTCCGTTACGATCGAAAATTAGTATTCTTCAGAAAAACGGAATCGAAAGAAAAAGAAGAAGATAACAATGGTTACAAAATCAATTGTATCAATGTGGAATGTGGAAATGAAACAGCAGAATAAGCAAGTCTGTTATCATTTTCATTAACAAATGTCAAATTTAATAAAACAAGCTCTATGTATAATAAAGTAAATTGTTTATAAATTTAATAAAAGAAAAATATTGAAATAAAATAAAAAAAGGAAAAAGTAAAAATAAGTTTTGCATAAATATATAGGGTGTTTTTCATAGAGGTATAGAACTTTAAGTTGCAATAAAACAACGATGCATTATTCGATTGACATGAATTTTATTTATCCGAAAGATAATCTTGTGGCATTACATTTTAAATGTGATTTCTGGCATATGGCCGCCACGGCTGGCGCGGATGTAGTCCAATCTGGACGTCCAATTTTCTATGACTTTTTCCAACATTTGTGGTCGTATATCGGCAATAACATGGCGAATGTTGTCTTCCAAAAGGTCAAGCGTTTGTGGCTTTACCGCATAGACCAATGACTTTACATAGCCCCACAGAAAGTAGTCTAGCGGTGTTAAATCACAAGATCTTGGAGGCCAATTCACAGGTCCAAAACGTGAAATTAGGCGGTCACCAAACGTGTCTTTCAATAAATGTAAATAAAATTGCACTATTTGCAAGCGTTGTTCAGGCGTGATTCTATTCATGATGAATTGCCAAACCAAACTGAGAATAAATCGCTTGACAGCTGTTAAATCGGTCGCCATCTTGAAAAGTAATGCCAACTTAAAGTTCTATACCTCTATAAAAAAACACCCTTTGTGTGTATAATCTAGTGAAGCTGAAATTAACTAAAAAAAAGTAGAAAATAAAAGTGCTGTGGTTAAATATGTAAAGACAAAACGTTAATAAAAACTGTTTGTAAAGAAATAATTTAGTGAGTTGAATTTTTATTTAAAATTTAAGGAGAAATGGAGTCTGGAGTCCAGAATGCTGTTACTTCTTCCTTTGAACGCTGGTGATACCCACAAGCTATGTCGGCTTTAGCCGCCATTAAATTTGCCAGTTTCTCGTACTGCTCCGGTGTTGTTGTTTTTGACCTGCATACATACATAACAAAAAACTCATATTCCAGTACAAAAAATAACAATTTAAAACAAAAAAATTATAATAATAATTTTTATTTAAATCGTTTCTGAATTATTTAATTTTGTACTTACATTTTTTCACTTTTTTTATTTAAAAAAACAAAAGTAGAAAAAACCTCCGTTAACAAAAAAACAACTGAGAGAAACGGAGCTCCGATCGTAATGCAGAATACATACAGTCGAAAGAAACTGAGCGGAATCGAAACGCAGAATACCAAAATTGCCAGACGGAGAAAATTTCGATTCGAATCGAAACGCAGAATAGGGGTGACTATGAATAAATACCTGTGTGTGCAGACGAATTGTAATAATACAGCAGAATTTTTAATCCTCACGGATCTGTGGAACCAAATTTCTAATGAATCGATCCTTTAATTTCTTCAGTTCAAAACCCATATCGAAAGTAAAGTTTATTATTGTATGTACATTGAGAATATAAGAGGCGTATTTCTATATTTTATAAACAATATACATAAGTAAGAATTTTATTTGGGAAAAATATTTGTTGAAAGAATAAATGAAATCAAGGAAATATATACACCAGACAATGACTTTTTCAGGATGCGGACGTTCATGGATTTCATGTGGATAATTTTTCGAAATAGCGCTAACCGCTGAAGATAATTTCTCCATTAAATGCTCGTGGTATTTTGCCACAATATAACACCAATTTTGATAAAACAATTTTATTACTTGCACATGTTGTTGAATGCTATACCCGACCATGGAGATTGAGCAAACACACTGAATAAATGACGACTAATTTGACAGATATAGCTTTAACAAAATGGCCGTTGTCAACGATGAAGAACTCACCTGTATTCTTAGTTTCTTTGAGGACTATAGGATATTACAAAACATCTGCATTTTCCTATTCGGTTGCAGGTTATTTGATCCTCTGACGAAATCATTCGTCTAAGTAGAGGTCTTAAGATGTCAGGCCGGTTGTCTAGGGACTACGGTTTTTGCTACAATGTACATATGTAATATTAAACAATCCCGCTCATTAAGTAACCTACTTTTTCCCAAGAGGTAACGCTGGCTATCTATCCTATTATCCGCGTTGGTTTGAATTGGATTATTAGGAGGTTAATGAAAAATTTTTTCAGTTGGCTATTCGTGCATGATGCGCTTGTATTTGTTGTTAAACATTTTAAGTTCTACAAATTCAAATATGCTTTTTAAAGAAACGTAAATATTTCTTATTTAACGTGTATATTTAAACATTCAAATTCTGTGAGTATTAAAAAATATTCTTGTAGAGTAATTCGTTGGATTTCCAAGTAACCAACCCTGGATACACATACAAATTTATCTATGTATGTATCATTTATGAACTTGCCTATGTATGCGTATGTGCAAATATGTGTGTGTGTGTGAGTATATGATGATTTTATGTCAAGTTGTATTTCATTTTTTTTTTATTTGTGCCAGTCTCGGATAACATATTGCAAGGTTTTAAGTACTCTCATGGCTACACATTCATACATTAACTGACATGCATACAATTACAAATTCATTTATGTATTTACATACATATAAAGTATAAATATATTCTTGTATGTACATATATGTATGTATTTGTTATCTTCTTTTGCATAACTAAAACTACACATTTACAAAAGTGTACGAGTTTTATGTGAACGTATGTATGTATGTATGTGGTTTGCTTAAGCCATCTGTGCTTTGAAATTATTGCTGGCTAAAACACTTGAATTTCATATTTTTAGGATTAAAAATTTTCATCCAACTAAATATTATGAATAGTTTTCGTTTTTGTTTTAACTTTTTTGTTTTTGTAATAAAGATCAAATTTTATCCTTCGCCTCGTCAGTATTTAAAAACTTAAACGTGCAATGCTCGACAGAATTATTAGAAACTTTTTAAGATTGAATGTAAAAATATCAAATTATCTTGGTAGTATGTAATGCTTCTCCTAAATACGTACATATATTCCTCTTTGTTTCCCACTTTATTTTAAAAAGTTTTGCCTAGAATTAGTATTTTTCTTTATTTTCCTTAAAATTCAATTAACAGTTATTTTATTGCATTGTTGTTTATTTTAATTTTATAAAGAAACAAATTGAAAAATGCAATGCAATTTTAAGAAATATAAGAAATTTAAAAACAGTTGCATTTTTTAAGCGATTACAGTCAACCCTCCTATAACGCGGTGAGTGCGTACCGCATTATATGGAAACCGCGCAATAAGAAACTCGGATTTCACCGTACAAACCAGGCAAATTCGTAGCGCGTTCTATGGAAACCGTCTACCGCGTTGTATGGAAACCTCGCTATAAGAAACTCAGAGTTAGTACAAATCCCATCATTCGTACCGCGTTATATGGAGACCAAGAAATACAAAAGGCAAAATATTTTATAAATTATTTTTATTGAATTCAAGAGTTCATATAAGGATTGATAAAAAAAATTAAATAAAAACTAAACTAAAAGACTGCAAGGAACTTATGGGATGTTATTGAACGGAAGCCGCGCAATAAGAGTACCGCGTTATAGGAGGGCTCCGCGTTATATGGAAACCGTGTTTTGAAAGTACCGCGTTATAGGAGGGCTGTCGCAATTTCAACCCCGCGTTATATGGAAACCGCGTTCTGAGAATACCGCGTTATAGGAGGGTTTACTGTATTTGATATAACACTGACAAGGCGATCTTTCGAATGTGCAGAGTAACATTATCCACAAACAACGTTAAAAGTCGACTACGTGAAAACAATCTGTTTGGGCGTTTGCAACGCGTAAAACACACGTTTCAGAAAAAAAAAACGAAAGACATGTCTTAATTTTGCCAGAAAGCATTTAAAAAAACCACGTAATTTTTAAACTTTTGGTTTTTACAGATGGATCTTAGTTTAATTGCTTTGGCTCAGATGGTAGACTCTTCTTCATAGAAGCCATAACCAGGAATTCGATCCAAGACATACAATTAAAACGATTAAAAATGGAGGTGGTATTGTAATGGTTTGGTGAGGTTAGAGAGAACAATGAATCAGAAAGTTTACAAAGAACTTTTATTAAACAAAATACCATCTTTCGTAGAAGAAAAAAATCCTAAAATGCAAATTTGACCAGGTCAACGATCTGAAATATAAAGCCAAGTCCGTAAAGAGATTTTTCATAGAAAAACAAATTGATGTGGTATAATGGCCAGCTCAATTGCCGGAATTGAATCCTACGCAAAACTTGTGGCACCATGTTGTCAACCCAATAAATCGAGAAAATATAATATCCGAACCAGCTATGCGAAAAAATTTAAAAGGCATGGAACTCAATTTAAATAAAAAAAAGCTTTACACCATAATATCACCTATATCGAGAAGTTTAACTGCTAATCTAAATAAGGTGTTCCCAACAACGTATTGAATCTAACAGTAAATTTGAATGAATTTTCTTGTTATGTTATTAATTGTTGTTAAACTTTTAAATAAATATTTAACAAAAAAAATGTTCTTTCTTTGAATTTTGCCTATAAAATACTCGGATAAAATTAAATTGTAAATAACCAATAAAATTACTTTTAAATATTTTAATTTTTTTATATCCTAAATAAAAATCAACGATTGCTGAGACTACAAAACTGTTAGACTAATCAAAGCTATTCTTTGCTTAGAATTGGAAAATAAGTTTTTTTTTTGTTTTCGAAATAAATTCAACATTTAAAATATGTTTCTTCACAACGTAAATACATTGGTATTATATTTTATTATATCTTGATTATAAATGAGTCACAAGTGGTGTCTCTACAGATTATTTTGTATAAATCTTTTATGGACATTTTGACAAAGGTCTCTATCTCTAATGAGTGTAAATTAGTTATCTTAGGAGAATAACACAAAAAAAGAAAACAAATTCAAATCAATTCTAATAAAAAAAAATTATAGAAAAATCCTCTACGTACGCTCTTCATGTACGCTGACCAAGAAACAATTAAATAGAAGATAATCTTATATATAAAAATGAATGTGTGTTTGTTTGTATGTTTGTATGTTTGAAGTTTATAGACGATTAAACGGCTGAACCGATTTTCTTGAAATTTTCACAGTATCTTCCTGTATGTCTGGAAGGAGTTATAGGCTACTTTTTATGTTGATATTCTAAATGAGCGAGGAGCCATGCCCACATATACTATATACTACATACTTAATATTTAATTGCATTTGAAATATATTACTCATACGCATAGTTACCCCTAAAGTATGCTATCTATGATTCTTGATGTATAAAACCAAAGAAAATAAAGTATAAAGAATGTGCATTTTGGCATATTTTGGAAGATTTTTCAAAAATATTTTACGACGCGAAAGGAAAGATAGAAGGGAAGGAAAAACAATTTTGTAACCAACATTTGTGAAAAAAATCACCAAATAAGAAAAAAATATAACCAAAATTAAATTCGTAGACTTTTGTTTTATTTATTTTTTTTTTCAGAAATAACCAAACAAGGCAACATCATTACTAGATTCAATCTTTGCGGATTTTTTGCAAATTACAATACATTTTGACTTTTTAGAGTTAATCCTTAAACCATTTGCAGTCGCCCAAAGAGAAATATTATTAAGGTCAGTGTTAAGATCTTTAACTCCAGTGTTGATGGAAGCTATAGAGCTATCAATGTAGAGTTGAATATCATCAACATACATTTGAATTCTAGAATGTTTGAGCTGCTCAAACATATGACCCTTAAATGGTTGAGTTGTTGATGAATGGGCATGTAACAATAGGCAGTAAAATTTTCATTCATTACTTTCGATTACCTAAGTAATAAAATGTAAACTCTCAATATTTTTTTCAAATAAAATAAGATGTAGCAAAACTCATCAAAAAAAAATTACCTGCGACCGACACAAACATAATTATTTGTCAAATTTAAATGGCCTTAATTTTTTTCAAAAGGTTTTTGACTTGAACCAATTTCATATTAGGTAAAATATAAAGAAATAAATATAACACGCATTCGGTTTTGGAATTCAGTTGAATCTTTGATTCTAAACGAGTTAAACGTTGAGTGACATTTATTTTGCAACAATTTATAAAAATGCCCCCAAAAAAGCATCGCTTTTCAGAAGCACTAAAAATGCATTGCATTTGCAATCCCAGAGAGCAAATGAAAGTTCGGAAGAGCGTGAAAGTCGCCTAAGGACTGAAAGGAATCGAGCTCCAACCTCTAGAGCCGCCGAAACACCATCACAACCTGAAGAACGCCTTGAAGGCCTACGACAACGCGCTACAACAGCAAGAGCTACTGAAACGCTTTCAGAAAACCAAGAGCGCCTTGAAAGTCAGCGAAATCTTACCTCTTTAGCACGAGCTTCTGAAACGCTGTCAGAACACGAACGACGTCTTGAAGACGACACCGTTGGAACATGAAGGTCGGCTACAAACCCAGCGAAATCGTATCGAAACATCACGAGGCACAGAAACACCTTCAGAGCGTGAAAGACGTCTTGAAGGTCTTCGACAACATGCGACAACCGCACGAGCTACTGAGACACCGTTGGAGCATGAAGGTCGGCTACAAAGCCAGCGAAACCGTACCGAAACATCACGAGGCACAGAAACGCCTTTAGAGCGTGAAAGACGTCTTGAAGGTCTTCGACAACATGCGACAATCGCACGAGCTACCGAGACACCGTTGGAACATGAAGATCGGCTACAAAGCCAGCGAAATCGAACCATAACATCACGAACTAATGAAACAGAAGTCCAACATGAATCACGAGTAGAAAGTCAGCGGATTCGAACATCAACAAGAAGAGCAGCAGAGAGGATAGAGCAATATTATTTGCGTCGAGAACAAAATCGTAATCGAATGGTGGTGAATCGACGTAATGTTTTTCATGGATACTCAGGTATTGCATTTAACTATAGATCTGATATAGATTATACCGAAGACGAATTAGTGGCAATTGGTGACATGAATGAAGTTTGCCAATATTGCAATGCACTCAGGTACAAAAATTGAACACCTGGCATGTGTTGTTCTAATGGTAAAATCGTTTTGTCTGATTTACTTCCACCTCCAGAACCATTACAATCGCTGATTTCAGGTAAGTTTTTCGAAATATATACTTTTTTTAATTTAACAAAATATTAATAAAAAATATTTTTTTCATTTACGAACTAATGTGGATTCACAACATTTTCTTAAAAATATAAGAAAATATAATTCGTGCTTCAAAATGACCTCTTTTGGTGATACCAAAGTATTTCGAGACAACTTTATGCCAACGTTTCGTGTTCAAGGTCAAATTTATCATAAAATGGGATCATTGTTGCCAATTCCAAATGAAGATCCTAAGTTCTTACAAATTTATTTCATAGGAGAAGCGGATAACAATGACCAAGTGCACCACCGCCAGCATTATAACCCTGACACAAAACAATGGATTGTTGCCGATTTACAAGTGATGTTTCATGAAATTAACGAATTGGTAAGGATCTTTAAGTTCACGATTAAGTTCAGATGACCACATAATCGCAATTCATGCTGATAGAACTCCAGCTGGACAACAGCAAGGACGATACAATGCCTCAACAATGGCGTAACAATTTTGATGGTGGGCGATCCAGTTGCATCACGAGATATGTATTTAATTCCGATGGGGGTAGCGAAGCACACCGGGTATTAGCTAGTTATAAATAATCAAAAAAACTTAACTGAACGTCTGAAGTAAAACAATATTACATGAAACAAAATACATTTGAGAATAATTCAATGAATTCAATGAATAAAATATAAGTCAACACGTTATTTCGTTACGAGCATGTACATACATGGACATTTTCATAGTCAGGACTGCAAGGTGCAAGATAAAATGTTTATTCCTAACATATGTACATATACATACATACATATGTATTTATATACGTATATATATACAAATGTGTATTTTATTTATAAGGTTACCCTAAAAGCCCAGTTGTGAAAGTTTTCAAGTTGCGGTTTTATAATCAACTTCAACAAAAGATATGATAAAAAATTGGGTTTGACTAGGTGCCTCTAGAAGAGCAATATGAAATAACCTTAGCAATGCCTATATGTAGTTCACTTTCAGTTATAATACCTTCAGGATGAAAATTTGGAAAATCGGCAGTCATGACAAAACACAATTTATTTTTTAAACGGAAATTTTATAAGCCTACGACGGGTGCTGACCAGAGATCAGCAATGAGTATTTAAAAAGATGAGTAGATTCGAACCATACTCATAACTTCTGATACTTATACGCATTCATACTTATTTTAACATCGTACTCATACTACTCATATTCTAAGTTTGAAGTACTCATCGTACTCATACTTAATAATACGTATAATGTTGTTGATTTCGACTCTCCTTTACTCAACATTTACAAGAATCACAAAATAAGTATGATTCGCGTACGAACACTATAATAATCACTAGAAGGTTGTGTGTTCGCTTTGCTTGCTGTCTTTGTCTTTTTTTCTCCTTTTTTTGTAAATGCAACAACAACTAAGGCTGTAAATTTTGAAGAATTATTCGAATCAGTCGATTCATTTGTGAGTATTATAAGTATTTTTCTAAATTTATGAATCTGAATGAGTGGCGTATGAATCAAATATATTTTGAATGTTAAGAGTTTGATGTCGACGTTGTACTCATACTCATTGCAACCCATACGTATAAATCAATGTTGTAGTGAATACGAATGAATCAGAGTAGTTGAATTTCAATACTGTTGACTCACTCATACTCAAAATTTCATGAGTACTTACGAGTATCAAAAAAACGATTTATTGCTGATCTCTGGTGCTGACTAGTTGTTACTTAAATAAACAAACGCCTATTGAAGGAATATACAGGAAAATGATTTTTCGGTGAAATTTGGGATTAGTTGCCACTATTTATTCTGCGAGGACACGTCATTGTCATTGTCCTTTATTTTTATTCCCTGGGACTTATGAATTCTGTATGCGGTCAGGTCTTAACGGAAAACTTGCTGAGTTGTTGTGAACGACATAAAACAACTACCTCGGCTTTTGCTGTACGCTCTTACGCACAACAGCAATGATTTCCGCAGTTCTTGTGTTTCGTCGTCTTCTCGATAGAACGATTATGGTGATCCTATAAATGGAAAAGGCGCACGGTACGTAGCCTGAAGAGAATACCCATTTTGATAAAACAATTTTATTATTTGTACATGTTATTGAATGCTATATCCGTCCATGGTTATTTGGACTGAAACAGACTAAATAAATGACAATGTGACAAATAAGCTTCGCCAAGATTATCGTTATCAACTGTCCAAGTACAGAGGTGCATGTTGGTAGACCGGACATAAGAACTTGTTTTTATATATATACATACATATGTATATAGTTTTACACACTCATTCATTGGCAAGCAGTCATTCATTTATTACTCGTTTACTCATTTACATTTTTATGTGTAGAACAGTGATTAACAATACTATCGAGATAGTAATGACAACAAAATAAATTTTCATATCAAAGTACATACTGGAGATTCCAAAAAAAAATGTAAACAAACACTCCGTGCCTTTAGAAAATGGTAAATAGAACTTTTAATTGTTTAAAATTTATAAATTATATTATTTTAATTTAGTTTTTAATCTCTTTGCAGATATTATTAAAAATATACTGAATTATTGGAAAAATGCTGTTTAAAACTTTCATTACCATATTTTTTTTACTATTTCCACGTTTAACTGATCTGTAACATACATTTCCTTCAATGTTAGTACGATTCTTCAATCTTGAGAAAATAAATATTTCAGCCTTCGAATCCATGTTCGTTTAGTATTTTTTAACCACTCTGCCCATCAGACTTAGTACATTTTTGACAATCATATTGGATATCTACTTTGTTTAAAGGAAATGAAGTTCCAAATTATCAGTCTATACAGTTCCATTCATACCACCGCATACTTCTTCGTACTTTTAAGTTTTGTTGCAGATCAGCATTTTACTACTCAAAATTGAATTAATTATTGCGCAAATTTATACGGTGTTCAGATATGCACCTTTATTGCGTAAATTGCAATAAATACGCAAATTGTTATAATATTGAGTAAAACTTAAATTGCAGTACTGTCATAAGTATGTCCAGTGAGAACGTTACAACTTATGCGTCAAATAAAAATGGCGAGTGAGGTGGAAAGTAAGCTTATATATCGTTAGTCTAATTCGCAAATGTGTTAAGTCCCTTTTTTCAAATTTTACAGGAGACACAAAAAACAGTGTAACATTTACAGTTTTTAAGATTTTTAAACTTTTTAAACGCAATTATTTTTACAAAATAGCTCTCTTTAAATGACCTAGATTAAAAATCAACTCAAAAAAATCAAATTAAATCAAAAAATTAGCACTTGTTTTTAATATTTTTCGCAATTTTGTGGACTTAGCGTTTTTGCCAACCACAAAATTACAACAACTTTAAACTACATAATAAAATTTTTTGTTGTTGTAAAATATGTATTTTGCATAATGTTACCGTTTTGCATTAAAATCTGAATTTTGGAAAAAAGTGGACTTAGCGTCTTTGCGAATTATACTAACGATATGTATATTAACACTAAATCTACCGATACTTCTTGTATTTCTATTCCAATTCCATTCTCTTTCTACTATATAGTATTTGAAATTTCTAATGATTTAAAATATTTTGAATGTTTCGAAATATAAGGATAAGTATTATAACAAAACAATGAAATAAGAATTTATATTAACAAAGTAACACTAGAAATTTTTACTGTAATACTCGCTTGGAGTAGAGTGAGTATATAACTGAATATACCGAATCATACCAGGCAATGCCAAAAATGTCCGAAACAGTGGTTTTATATTGCAAAATATGCAAATCAAGATACAGAACCTGTGCTCAGGGCAAATAACTTCCCGCAATGTTGTATTGACTACGAGTGAATCAGAGTACAGTCAATCCTCCTATAACGCGGTGAGTGCGTACCGCTTTGTATGGAAACCGCGCTATAAGAAACTCAGATTTAACCATACAAACCAGGCAAATTCGTAGCGCGTTCTATGGAAACCGTCTACCGCGTTGAATGGAAACCGCGCTGTAAGAAACTTGGAATTAGTACAAATCACATCATTCGTACCGCGTTATATGCAGACCAAGACAAGATACATTATAAATTATTTTTATTGACTTAATGAGTTCATATGAGGATTAATAAAAAAAATGAAACAAAAACTAAACTAAAATACTGTTTTCCAACAAAAATAAGAAAGACTCTTTTTTAGAATGTCGTAGACGGCTATGAGATAAGCTAGCTTTTTATATAAAAGTGTTGTTTGTATATCTCGGCTTTGCTTTTGCGTCGAAAATAAAACTGATATTAAACGCTCTTACAATATCTAGTTGCTAAAGTCATTCAGATGCTGTGCGGAAGGAACTTATGGCATGTTGTTGAACGGAAACCGCGCTGTACGAGTACCGCGTTATAGGAGGGCTGTTGCAATTTCAGCTCCACGTTATGTGAAAACCGCGTTATATGGAAACCGCATTCTGAGAGTAGCGCATTATAGGAGGGCTTTCGCAATTTCAGTGCCGCGTTATATGGAAACCGCGTTCTCAGAGTACCGAGTTATAGGAGGGTTGACTGTACTTGAATTTCAATACTGTTGACTCACTCATACTCAAAATTTCGTGAGTACTTATGAGTAACGAAAATGATTCATTGCTCATCTCTGATTTCCACCAGCGAATCTGGCCTGTTGCACTACTCCGACATCTAAGTTACTCAGCTTGCAATAATAATAGAATAATTTGTTATTGTATTACAATAAATTAATAAATATTTTAATTAAAATTGAAAATATAAAATCAATTTAAAATAGAAATTCTGTTGGAACATCGTAGTGTATAAGAAACCTACTCAAGTGTAATCTATGTAAATTTGTAACTTGAGTTTAAATGTCCGGATATAACTGTACAGGACTGCATATTTATGTACTGACTACGAATGGCTAAAAGATGACAAGAGACTGTTGATAATAAAGCTTTTGTATAAGTTAACAGTGTGCCCAAATTTTAATAAGTTTACCATATCAGCCGCACTCAATCTATATCAGCTGCTAATAAATGCAATAACTCTTGTGATTAATACATATACGATATACTAAATCCAGTAATTTCCTCTACAAATATAATATATAATAATAATAATATATATATGTATATAATTTAAATATAACTGTTATTTTCAATAGAATAAATCCTCGTATAAATTATATGAAGAAAACTATTCAAACTCGGTATGCTTCACCACACTCAACGTAATATTATACAAAATATAATATATGTATTTGGGATTGGGAATTTACGGACATAGTACTAGAAGTGGGCGGACATACTAAATAATGCGACACTATGTTTTATGACTAAAGCGGACATACTGACTGAGACAACTTTGAGTACGGAGGACTCGTTGAATTGCGACGAATAGACAACGGACATTTTTTGAGGGAGTTCTTACTAGGTACTTTACATGACCAGGCAGTTGAAAATCTGACGCCTAACAGTGGCGACTCACTTTAAAGCAATCAACAAATTGTAACTTTTCATATAAAATAAATACATAAAACATCATTAAATGTTACCAATAATATTAAATAAAAACTATTTAAAGTAAACTTAAAGTGGTTTCATTAAAAACCCACATATATTTGTGCACATTTATGTATGCATGTATATGTTCATCTTTTTTAAATTTGTGGATGTAAATTTCAAAATTTGTTTGTTATAAACGTACAGGCACTCAAATATTTCACACAGTGTTTAGTTAGTGTCAACAGTCAGAAGTACGACAGCAAAGCTATAGTCCGTCATTTTGCTTATTGTATTTGTGTTTAGTAAGCAGTAACTCATTAGGAAGGTTTTTTGAGTTTATTTTATTAATAAACTTTATTTATATAAAAATATTAAGTATTTTGTACAGCTCCATTTGGCTGTTTCCTAAATTTAAAATACTCTAGAGCCCGAATTTTCGTCATTAATAGTCGCTGTAGTCGAGTAGGTAGTGTGTTGGCTTATTAGACATAAGACCTCGGTTTAAGCCCCAGGAGTCAGAGATCTCCTACAACACGAATATGATGAAATAATTCGTCGGTGACTGCTTCTCAGCAGATTTCTGGCAAAAACTTTGAGAGTAAATAAAATTGCCATGAAAAGTTTCGCAAAAATCTGTCGATCGGAGAATAATATTAACACACACAACATAAGTGGTGTGTGAAGGTAGGTCATAATCCTGTAACGGCCAGTTACGTATTATATTTAATCCAGCCTGAGGGTGAATGAAAGTTACAAACTGTGCAGTCTTCTGAAGATCTTCATTAAAGTTGGTGATGAAAACAAACAATATCTAAAATTGATAAAAATTTTTAATTGGTGGCTGTTACGATATTCTTGGTGAGTTGAATGCAAACCAACTTAATTGAAACTGTTCCCATAATGTGTACTAGTTTCCTTAATGTTTTTATCGCTTTCACATTGTAATCTCAATTTTATATATTTAAAAACAGCATTTGCGCAACTAATGAATGAAATTTTAATTTTTAAAATTTCAAAATCAACTTCATGAACGAACTCAATGTTTTCCAAACATTGTCTTTGTGGTCTAAATTGGCATTATTTGTAATACAATTAGTCTCGTCAGTTGGTGGTTTAAAAACCTACGGAGATCGTAGATATAGAGTGTTTTTTATTGAGGTATAGAACTTTAAAACAACGATTGACATGAATTTTATTTGTCCGAAAGATAATCTTGTACCATTACATTTTAAATATGATTTCTGGCATATGACCGTCACGGCTGGCGCGGATGTAGTCCAATCTGGACGTCCAATTTTCTTTTAATAAATCTATTGTGGCACGAGCTGTGTGACATGTTGCGCCGTCTTGTTGAAACCACATCTCCTGGATATCATGGTTATTCAATTCAGGAATGAAAAAGTTAGTAATCATGGCTCTATACCCATCACCATTGACTGTAACGTTCTTCCTCAATGCTACGCTCTACAGCAGCAATAGTTTCTTCTACACGCACCGTACAGCGTCTCTGGGGATGCGAGTTATCAATAAGAGTAAACGTGGTGCGAAAACGTTCCATGGTTAATCGAATTAACTGCAAGCGTTGTTCAGGTGTGAGTCTATTCATGATGAATTGCCAAACCAAACTGAGAATAAATCACTTGACAGCTGTTAAATCGGTCGCCATCTTGAAAAGTAATGCCAACTTAAAGTTCAATACCTCTATAAAAAACACCCTATACATAATGTATGTAATATCCATACCTACATATGTATATTACCAAATACTTTTTGTGTCAATAACAATATATTTTCCCTAGTCATACGCAGACTCCAAAAATAAAAATTCTTTTAATCGGATAGGCTTTTCAAAGTAATGCAGTTTGATGCTGAAAGCTTCCATAAATCATTCTGCTACGTTTTTACCATTTTAAAAACGTTTAAAATATGAGTTCGTAGATTACAAATAAATAGTTTCAATTAAATACTTTATTGTTCGCACAATTCCGTGTGCCACCTTTGGTAACTTGATTTAAACAACAACAATTTGCTTTATTTATTTATTTTTCTTTACACTCGTTCGTTAGATCTTTTCAACGGAGATCTTCACGAACCACGATTATTCTCTTCACACAAGACTGACTGAATTCTATCTGATCCCGTTGCCTGCTTTGTCTTGACTTTTATATCGCAGGGTAAACAGTCTGATGAAAACACTCGAAGGAGAATGTCTTTGCCTTCGCGAAATCTCCATAAAAGTAAACATGTTGTTTTACGTTATTGTTGTTTGTGTATTTTGTTTGCGTCTGTCCTTGCAGTGTTGTTGTTGCCTGTATGTTTACTTTGTTCCTCCCCTTTTTATACTGATGTTGTTGCTATATTTTTGTTTATTCGTTGATCATGTAAACAAGTCCATTGTTTTGCTTTTGTTTATCATTTTAAAAACACCATTTCCACTTTCGCAACAATACGTATTGCTAGTTTATTTAGTATTTATAGACTGAATCAAATTATATGAATTTGAAAGTCTAAAAGTGCTGTCATTATTATAAAATTTAAGGTAAATGGTTTTTAAATTTTATTTTCTATAAATTTAATAAAAGATTTCCAAATACACCATTTATGGTATATTATGACTTAAAAATTTGAAATAATTTAATCGAAATTCAAATTCACTTGGCATAAGTATAATATTGCCATAACTTTGCCATGAAAAGTTTCTTAAAGATCGTTCATATTCGACTTTAAGCTGTAAGTTCTGCCAGTCATGCCTTAAATTAACATACACAACACGGCTGGGTTGTAATTACCAATTAAGTAAGTTGAAAGTGTTGATTTATAGTTTGCCTAAATGTCTGATTCTTTCAATTTAAAATAACGATTCTAAATACAACACAAAAAAGCGAAAAGCAATCTTCGTAAAAATTGTTGAAACCGTTACGGTTGAACTCATAGTCAATTGTCAGGCATTTAAATACATTATAATGCAGTGCTCTTAACTTAGTTCTTGTTCCTACCTTATTTTACGACCGTTACAATTCATTTTTAAATGAATGTGTGTGTACGTATGTATAAATTTCCATGTCTGTGCTTTCGAGTGAGTTTTTTCAAGAGTATGTTTCTACAAAACTTATATTGTTTTGAAACTATTTCATACGACAAAATTTGTTGACCATTTCATGCCTGGACTTTTCCCCTGTATATAGTCTGTAAATAAAGTTGCCAGATTTATTAACAATTAAATGTTTCTTTTAACCTTAGTGAACCTTTAAACTGGAAAACGTAATTCCGTTTATATGAGAATTGTAAACAAAACTCCGAACATTTTGGTATACCACTTCAGAATATTCAGTCGGTTTATGATTCGGTTTTGATACGGCCACCCTAAATGAGCAATCATATGTATTATGAAATATTATCTGGCACATTCCCATGCTATGTGTGTCCATTTCGTAGTACATACATACAATCCTTAAGAGTAAAGTTTATATCTTTAAAAGGAAGACAGACAGGCAAGTATACTGGCATATAATTTTCATACAAAAACTTGAGTTATATGACGGTGCGAGTGTCCAATGGGAACTGTTTCGGAGCTGAATGCAAAACGAAAGCCAAAACGTAAAGAAGTTTTAAAGAAGTTTTTATAATTGAACGCATAAATGTGTAACTGGTCTATAACGTATGTCTGATGCACATGTACTCCAAATTAATTTATGGTTTTAAAAATAAAAATAAATAACAAAAAAAAAAACAACAACAACAAAATAATAAAATAGAATAAAAACAAGTTCGTAGTCCATCTAGAACTTCTGGAGAAGAAGTTTTAAAGCATTTAATTACGGACTTAATTTTAAAAGTTGTGCCATTATGTGTGCACAAGTACATAAATTCTTAAATTTATTACGAAATATACACCTATCCCTCGTTTTGCACGATTTCGATTTAACACGATTTTTTTATTGCTCGTGTAAATCGAGGAATAAAAAATACCTCGTTCTGCACGATTTTTTTATTTAAGTGAAAACAAGCTTTTGACACAATTTATAGTAAGTAAATAACTAAAACAACATTTATTTACTGATATTTAACTATTTTATTAAAAATACGGATAATAAATATTATTCTGGCAACATTAATAATGACATTAAAAAGGGAATTCCCCGTTTATGTACTTCAACAATATAAATTCTAAATATGTTTGAACTAATGGTTGACAAAGAATTGGATATAGATGAACTAGTTGATATAGTTATTGAAACTGATGAGAAAAATAATGAGTCTGATGACGATGATTCCGAAATCGTTAAAATGGCATCACAAAATATATTTGAAGGTCTTGAATTAGGCCGGAAATTAGGAAATCATTTTCTACAATATGATCGAAATGTTGAAAGAGCTCTTAGTTTCAAAAACACATTTCTCAAGGCTTGGCCCAATATCGGGAGGTACATATATAAAGAATTAAATAAAAACTCCTCACAAATACTTATAACTAAATATATCTCAAAATCCCCACGTCCCTACATCAAACCAGAAAACATTGAGGTATCGACCGATGATTCGTCACCAACCGAAGAAATATGATTAGTTGTCGAAGAAAGGGATGACGAATAAATATATGTAGGTACATATACTGAAATTGGTTTAATATAACTTTTTTTTTTGCTTAACAGTTTATGTATGGAGTTTTTGCTAATAACATTTTTATGTGTACAGCTGTGTGAAATATAATAGTAGCGCTGTATTAAAAATATTTTACTTAAGTAAAAAAATTAATTTTTATTCAAGTTAAAAAAAAGTTTGCTATGACATTTTATTACCACAAGTCTAAACTATTGAAAAATAAAAAAAATTCAGGACAAATATTAATTTTCCATAGAAAATGATGCTAAATTGTTAAAAACTCAAAATATTTGGCGTGCAAAAAATAGTAGTAGCATTAGAAAACGTATCTGCAACAAAAAAATGTTGTCACAAGTGATTACTTTTGTATCTTATTTTGTTAGATATACCTTAATATTTAGCCCTTATTGGCTATTACAGCAGCGCAACGCCGCGGCATTGAGTCAACTAAAGATCTGCGCCTCCCGGTAGGAATACTTTCCCAAGCTGACCTCACAGACGCCCACAACTGCTCTACATTTCCCGCCTTATCTTTAAAAACACCTTTTTTACATCGTCTTCAAGATGTTCAATGGGATTTAGGTCTGGGGACTGAGGCGGCCATTCTTATACCTCAATTTTATTTTCAGAAAACCAACTTTTTGCCATTTTACTGGTATGTTTTTAATACAGCGCTACTATTATATTTCACATAGCTATATATTTTTGTGTTTTCTCTTATTTGTATTGTATTTAATTTTTAAGTTTTGTTTGCTTTGTTACGTTATTCACATTAAAACAAGTAAAATTATATTAAAAAATACTATATATACCAGTTTTTTCATTTTTTTTTGATTTACACGATTTTCCATACAAATTTTTTGAATTCGTTTTACAGGATTTTCTCAGGTGCGTATCTATCGTGCAAAACGAGGGACAGGTGTATGTACGTTTACGACTACAATTATTACTATTTCTTATAAAATAAAATTCCGATTTATGGACAAGTTATAAGAGTAACCAGTAAATCGTATAATAAATTAATACAAATACTGAATACTTTTACCTCGTAATATTGGATAAGCTACATCAGTTCCATATCAGAAGTTCGCAATGAAAAAAAACTTTAAATCATATTAATTAACAAATAAAGGCAATGACATATTATAACATAAAATTATATAAAAGACATAACTTAACATAACATTATAACACATCCTGACATAAAATGACAAAGATATCATATTAATATGACACAACATTGTACGTTGAGATAGAGTATTTCGAGTTAGGGTTGAATCCAAAATCTGCAGTAATTAGAAGAAAGATATTGTTTTGGTATCTTTAAATTATATCTTCCAATAACTTCACTACAAACCAGAATATTGGTTTTTGGAGTGCATTATACAATAAAGCTTTGCAATCCCATTTCGCCATATATTTCTATCACTTAACCAGTATGTTTCAAAGAATTTCAGTATAAATTCCTAAAAACATTTCACAGCATGTGAAATTCTTACCAGCCTTAAGTAAACATTACGCGAATATATTTCTGTGCATTCATATTCATTCGCCATGACTTAATATCATCTTAAAAGTGTGAGGGGTTTTCTCGTATGCTAAAGAAAGGTAATAAAAGGTACTAGCGAAAACAGATGACTGCATTAATTTGCATTAGCAGCCTTATATTATGTTCAGATATGCACTTTTATTTAGTCAATATTCGGTATACTGAGTACAATATCTTAAGCGTTTAGACAAAACAATATACGCGGTTCAGCTGCTTATTCAGTATTCATTTGACAGCTGGTAAACATAACAGCAGGTTGCAGAATACGAGACGTAACATCAATTGATAAATTATTGATAAAGCAAGTGGCAGTAGTAATCGTACATTACAAAATTCGCAGAACTGAATCACACAGTATATCAAAATATTAGTTTTAATTTGGAATTCTATAGGAGCAGTTTGCAGTCCCAACTTAGAGTTGAGTTTCTAGCAATTAGGCAAATGATTTGGGTTGTGTTTAATTAAATTTGTACCAATTTTCCCTCTTTGTGACACATATTTCCGCGTTAAGCTCCCATCTCAATATATACATACATATATAGATGCAATTAAATTTGGTTTATTTAATAATTATTTCGTTTCTTTGCAAAATGCTGATCAATCATAGAAAGATTTTCTATGTACGTACGTATCTATAGAGAGTATGTACATATTGAACTCATAAAATACTACTACACACAGTATGTACTTCAGCTTATAATAAAGTCATCAAAAGATTTAAAAGTAATAAACATTGAGAAACTGTCAATAATGATGATGGCCCATAAATCTACACATTTCGAGACAAATTTTATTCCGCTGTTTGTTTACATTTTTAGCGAAAAATAAGAACTTGTCAGCGAACAAAATTATGTATTTGAAAATGAAAATAAAAATGAGTATGTATTATCGCATATACATACATATACATGCATATACAGTGAGCGTCAAAATAAGGTGTACAAGACCATTTCTTATAATATTGCTTTTATTTCAGTCTTTTATTATAAGATTAACCTTAACATTTTATGTTTTTTCAAAACAGGATTTAATTCTCTACTTAAGTCTATAAAAACAACAAAATTTTTTTGCATAAACAAAAGTTATAGACAAAAAACTAAATATACTCCATATTTTATACGTCAAAATAAAGTGTACATTTGTGTACACACTCTGTGTGTATATTTGTTTTGTGACCTTTTTAACTATTTAATATTTGGTTGATTTTCTTTTTGCCTTAATCACGGCATTTAGTCTTCGAGGCATCGATTCTACCAATTTTTTAGTTACATCAGGAGAAATTTTCAGTCATTCCTCCATTATAACAGATTTCAGCATATCCTTATTGCTGATCGTTCTCTTTCGGACTTGGCGGTCAAGATGTTCCCACAAATGCTCGATTGGGTTCAAGTCTGGTGATTGGGGAGGGTGATCTAGCATTTTAGGAGTGTGGTGGAGCAGCCATTCTTGTACTACTTTTGCTATGTGTTGGGGATCATTATCTTGTTGAAAGATCCAAGATCCTGGTAAACCCAATTTCTCCACACTGGTTAGCAAATTGTTTTTTAAAATATTTAAATAGTCTATTTTATTCATTGTACTTTCAATAAACACTAAATTACCAACCCCACCTGCCGCCATACATCCCCACACCATCACCGAACCGCCACCGTGCTTAACAGTCGTTATTAAGTTTTGGGCGGCATATTCACTGTTTATTTTTCTCCACAATTTTACAGGTTTTTTTTTGACCAAATACCTCAAACTTGCTTTCGTCGCTAAAAAGGACATTATTCCAGAAAGGAACATCTTTATTTTCATATTTTTTTGCATATCAAGGCGCCGTTTCTGATTAACTGTCGATATGAGCGGTGTTTTTCGTGGGAATCGGCCACCTGAATGTAATGCTCAGCGTATTCTGCTGGCACTTACGCTAGTACCTGATGTGGATGAAATTTCCTCTGCTATTTTAACAGCGCTTTTAAATGGATTTTTCTTTACATCACGCACTATGGACCTTATTTTTGTACTAAAAATGCCATTGCAGTATGTTGTACACTTTATTTTGACGCGTGAAATTTGGAGTAGATTTTGTTTTTATCCCACAACTTTTGCTGTGTTAAGAAATTTTTGTTGTTTTTTTGGTATTAAGTAGAGAACTAAATACTAATTTAAAAAACAGTATATATTAAATTTAGTCGTAGAGTAAAAAAAATGGTATAACAACAATATTATAACAAATGGTGTTGTACACTTTATTTTGACGCTCACTGTATATATGTAATATATTGTTGTAATAAATATGAATTTAATGTCAAAAATAAATAACAGCCATAAAATACTCGGTATTGAAGTGTTGACTGACTGATTTTGCAAGGAATTACATCATAAATATGTTAATGTTGAACAATATGTTACAGACTTAAACGCTGATGCTTTACTGCTGCTGTCGTTGGTATTCTTACTGTTTTTTTGTGCCAACAACAGTTTTCCGAAACTTCCGTTCCCATTCTTGTATTGTGTATTTTGTTTTAAATTTTTATTCAAACAAACGAACAAAGATTTTCTAACTTGCAAGAACAGTGATGAAATGTTCAATGTTGTAAGAAGAAATGGTACTTTTAATTTAAAGGGTCCAGTGAATAATAATATAGACGGGTTAATTAATTTTAACCCTTAGGGCTATTATTACAACTTGCCGTTAACTAAAGGCAGGATTTTAACGGGCAGATAAATTGTTTTTCATTATTATAAGTGGACAATAAGGTAGAAGTGAACGTTAAGCTAAAGGAAGGATCATCCTACCGTTAACTTTTAAAGTTAAGTTTATGTTAGAACTTGTCATACATACTATATAGTTATATTATTTTCAATATGACAACTTCAAATATAAGCAAAATAAAAAACTGCGTTTATAAAAAACTTGTTTAATTGAGCGGTGTTATTGGCATTTTATTTATTTTATCATTAGGTTCTAATGACGAAAAGAAGTTAAGGGGTGACTTTAAAGTTCACTTTATCTAAAGTTGCCTTTAACTAAACCCAACTTTAACCTTTAACTAAACCCAACTTTAACAGCCCTTAAATTTCTTTTTCTATTTTTAAATATATTTTATTGTACATCTTTTTAGATTTAAATTGTCACAGGATAAATATTATTTCACTTACAGAAAGTGTTGACATTTACAATAACATTAGCATATATTACTTTAAACATAATTTATTGGCATTACTGCAAATACTACAGATTATATTCTAGCTAGTAAGAGCATATGTAAAAAATTATTTTTGATCGTTTCTGAATACGCTTTTTGTTTAGCACAATTACATTTTATTACATACTGTGTGATCGGCCAACACAGTAAACATTTATTAAATTGTGTTTACCTATGGGCACATCATTTGCGTTAAATCTGAAGTCTAATTGTAGTTGTAGATACTTATAAGAATTATATTAATCCATGCTATAATTTAAGATGGGAAAACATTAAATATTTCTCATACTTACTTCCCCGAAGTGATTTCAAGAAAATTATGTATTATTCGTATATGCATCTAAATGTGTAAACAATCAGCCAATACCTATACGTCGACGAAACGCAGGATCTGTCTAAATGTCTACAGCTCTGTCTGAATATCTACAGACACTTAAAAGATATAGGGCTTTTGCAGATCACAATTTGAGAAATTTTGCGGCACGATTTAAAGATGGTTATCTCTATTGATGTCAACTTGGCACCGATTGCGAGATTTCCATAGAGGAATTCAAGGCCATCCCAAATTTAGATCGATTTTATTAACGGACATTTCAGCTTTACTTTACCCAGAGAAGCCGTGGTTAACATGTGAACGATGATATACTGTAGTAGCAGCCCTTTCATAATAATGAATAAAAAAAATTCGGTGATATATCACACACAAGTTATTTTCTTAGATACATACTATTTTCAGTAATAAACTGTCTATGTTCCACTTTTTATAACTCGAGACCACTCTATCGATTGACAAAACAATACATGTGTTTGATTGTTTTTTTTTTTGTTTTTTTTTTTATCAAAATATTTCGTTATGGTTGAGGTGTTTATTTTGCGTATTAAAAGCCAACACACTACTTACTTGAATACGGCTAGTGCAATAATATATTACGTGTCATAATTATAGACGCATATAATCATTAGCTGCACTTTAGCAAATAAAAATTAAATTTTTGATCTATCATGTTATTATATTAAATTGTCGATTTTATTTATACGGTTTGGTACTTGAATCATTTAAGTGTTGCACAACTATAGACGCACTTTTGCCATTTTAACTAGATCGGAATTAGTAATCCAAAATAAAAAAATAAATATTTTCAAAAATTCTGTCGGCGACAGTACTAACCAATTTATCGAGATTCGTTTGTTTAACGTCAAACACTGTTCTACCGAAATATTTCCGATATTCATAAATATTTTCGATTAGATTTTGTTAAAAGAACACACACTCCAAGTCATACAACACAATGCAATATTATTAGATCGCAAGCATTCGTGATTGGAAACCTAGTTCTCCATTGGTGTTATTCTCCAACATATACTGAAATTTCTCTTTCAATGTATTCTATAAAATTTATTAGTCAACTGGGAAATACCAAACCAAGCATGTAAATTTTTCCAATTTTATTAACTAAACGATAGCGATATTCTATTAATTGCCATTATTACAACTTCCCCTTGAACTTGGGTTTAATTAAAGGTACCTTTAGCTAAAGAGAACTGTAAAGTTACCTTTAACTTACTTTCGTTATTACAATTTTCAGATAAAATAAAGATCACTCTTTCAAAAATGTATGGCAATGCCGAAGCAATATCGATAAAACTGCTCAATTAAACAAGTTTTTTTTTTTAAACGCAGTGGCAACGAAGGGCCTCTTTTTTGTTGTTGTGTTTCCTCATTTTGTTTATATTTGAAGTTGCCATATTGAAAATAATATATATGTATGTATGGCAAGTTTTAACATAAACTTAACTTAAGTTACTGGTTACTTCCTTTAGCTTAACGCTTACTTCTACCTTATTGTCCACCTACTAGTTGCCGTAGT
Source organism: Sarcophaga rosellei (assembly GCA_930367235.1). Classification (NCBI taxonomy): domain Eukaryota; kingdom Metazoa; phylum Arthropoda; class Insecta; order Diptera; family Sarcophagidae; genus Sarcophaga; species Sarcophaga rosellei. The sequence goes on along the minus strand of OV884021.1, from coordinate 46,923,129 downwards.
CTAGTAGGTAGTGTGTTGGCTTATTAGACGTAAAGTCCGGGTTCGTATCCCAGATCAGACATCTAAACGAAATATGAAAAAAAATATTTCTTCGGGGACATCCTCTCAGCAGATGTCTGCCAAAAGCTCTGAGAGTAAATAAACCTGCAATGAAAAAGTTTCCCAAAAATCTGTTGTTCAAAGTCGACGTTAAACTGTAAGTCCCACCTATCAGGTATAAAATTAACGCACACAACATGAGTGGTGTGAGAAGCTAGGTCGTAATCCTGACTGAAGGGTTGTAATAGCCAATTATGTATGTATGTACATATGTATAATAATGAAAAACAATTTATCTGTCCGTTAAAATCATGCCTTTAGTTAACGGCAAGTTGTAATAATACCCCTAAGAGAAATATCTTGGTATCATCGCCTAATCATTACAATTATCTTTTTCTACTTTGGTTGCAAATTTTTCTTTGTAAACGCCAGATAAGCAAGCCTTTGGCGAGGAATTAGCTTTCGCATTGTCCAAGCTTTTGTTTGGTTATGAACTCATTAAAATTTATACAAATTAGACTCCATTTTAAAATTTAAAATATAGCGATACAAAATGGCAAATGGATGAGGACTAGTGAGGAAAAAGTTGAAATATTGCTAATCATTTAGCATAGATGGGCACTTTGCAGTACCAGTAAAATTTCAGTAAAAATTGATTTTTACTGATTACTGAAAAAAATTTCAGTATTCAGTAAAATTTTACTGGTAATGCAATCTAAATTTCATTTAAATTTCATTTAAATGTTTCATTTAAATTTCATTTAAATGTCATTTAAATTTAGATTGCATTAACAGTAAAATTTTACTTTTTTTCATTTAAATTTTATTTAAATTTCATTCAAATTTAGATTGCATTAACAGTAAAATTTTACTGAATACTGAAATTTTTTTCAGTAATCAGTAAAAATCAATTTTTACTGAAATTTTACTGGTACTGCAAAGTGCCCATCTATGACAGATACACATATCAGTCCCTTAATTTGTGGTGGAAAAAGTGTTTTTATAATAAAAATAAAAGTAAAAAGGGATTTTTGTAACCGGCAGTGTTTGCCGTTGGTTACGCTATAACAATTGCCGATCTTACCTTGGTAAGGGCAAAAGGAGATTTGATAATAAAAACTAAGGCAAAGTTGTTGCCGATTTGAGTCTTCATTAGAATCTGTTTTATTTGTGGCCAAAGGGCTCTTTTTATACAAAAATGTACATACATTCTATATTATTCTAACTTACTCTAATTTACATTCTATCTTGCTTAATCCTATTCATACATGTACTTACTCTAATTTCGATAGTCGCAACTTGAAGAATTGACCAATCATATTGTCTCCAAATTGGGGAATTGAGTGACTTTATTAATGTCACTCAATTACCAATATGATCCCTTTAAACATTCGTCTTAGTTCATTCAAGTGCGGCTTGATCGCTTTTTGTTTATGTTTGCGTTATGTGTGGCGCGAGTGTATGTACGTGTGTGTGTTTAGTGTTTTGTGTAAAGTACAGCAGTGTGTAATGAAAGAGCACACCACAAATTATAGACCATCACATAAATTTCCGTCTTTCCACTTTGAGATCAGCTATTAAGGAGCTGAAAGCAAAAAAGCTCCCGGATATGACAAAAAATTTACCTACCTCAGCTATACTTGCCCATTTTTCGAATGGGTTCATTTAGGGTATCAAGCAAGATTTCGGAGATAATTCTGATACCCGAACTGGGCGAGGATATAACTCAGGTTCTCTCGAGATTTTTCAAAGAATGTTTCTTGACATCTTAATCTAGGAAGTGGATCTCAATACCGCCAATCCGTATCATCAATTCGGTTTTAGAAAACATCATAAACAAAATTCGAGACGCCTTCGCAGTATTGTACTGCGCTCTTCATATATATTTCCCAAGCATTTAAATAGGTCTGGCACGATGGTTTGATATACAAAATTATAAGACGACAATACAAAATTATAACGTCCACAAGCTTCTCACGAGTTACTTAGACATCAGATATTTTCACACAAAATCAAAATTAGATCTAATTTATCCTCGCGGAAAAGGATTTCTGCTGGCGTTCCTCAAGGAAAACATCCTAGATTCAGTCTTGTTTTATTGTTCAGTGCAGATATGCGAGCTCTTTTGTTAACATTTCAACCTTCGCGGATGAAACTCAGTGGTGATGATTTCTGATAACGAGAATTGGCTGACGTTTTGAAAAAAAAAATTAAAAAGAATTGCTGATTTTTTTTCTAATTTTTGACGTGTTTTTATATGTATTTTTATAAACAAGGGTTTGAACCCTTGTTTGATTGTTTGTCAGCCAATTCTCGTTATCAGAAATCATCTTTAGTTCCGGAACCCGTTCCTGTCCAAAAATGAAGTACCGGCACGACGTTCCGGAGCGTTCCGGCTCGACAACACCCCTGATAAAACTGTATTCTAAGTGCTCATGAAAAGCTTGGTCTTGCTTCCGTACGACTCCAATTCCATGTTAATGACTTGGAAAAATGGTTAGACAAATGGAATATTAAAGTTAATGCTAGCAAATGTGTTCACATAACTGGGTATGCGCCTTGATTATAATCTTACATAGAGTCACATGCGGCAAAAATAACTCAGAAAAAGCTAAAGTCCGCCCACCTGCACTGACTTATTGGACCACGATAATTTTTTGATTTTAATTTTAAGGTGCTCTTTTATAAAGCAGTTATAAAGCCAATATCGTCATATGGCATCCAGTTATTCAGAACAGACTCATCGTCCAATGTACAAAATATGTTCTCTATATATTTTGTTCCATCACTCACAAGAAAAGAATAAAGTGAACGAACGAAATACTGAAACAAAATTGTTATGAAAAAAGTGTGTGAAATTTAAATAAAATCATAACAATTTATCACAATTGTTGGTCTTCACGTTACGTTATGAATGCAAAAATATTATTTCCACTTAATTTTCCTGTCTGCTTGCATTTCTATAGAGTTAAGTTACATAAAAACTATCTGACAGATTATTCAAAGGAAACAGGCTCAATCTAAAGGTTCAATTCATGCGGTTTCACCTTACTGGAATGTTAAACTTTTATTTTTTTTATTTAAATAAAGAGGAAAATTAATTTTGTATTGGTAATTCAGAGGAATAAATCTCAGTAATGCAAACATTATTCCATGTAACAGTATCATTGAGGCGCTGTTATGTCAACCTACATGCTAACACGTTAAATGTTTTAATTAAATTTACAGCAATATTTAAGGTATTCAAACATTTAGCATTTATGTGTTCCTTCTTATTTTTATTTGATATATAGTAAACAAAATAAAATATTAGAAAAAATGTATTCAATTTGACATGTTCTTCGATAAACGAATGAACGGAATGTTTTCAATGAAGTCGATATCAATCTCAAGAAGAACATTGTTTGTAAACGTATTGTTATGAAAATAGAAGCGGTGTAACATCGTTTAACATTAAAATGATAAACAAAAACTGCAAAAACAAAAACCATGAGTATGAAAGAAAAGGGATAGATAAGTAAGAAACCCCGAACGTTCGACTTCAAGAACCATCATCAGACTGTTTACGTGGGCATATAAAAAGGCAAAACAAAGCAGGCAACGAGCAGTAATAATTCAGTCAGTTTTGTGTGAAGACACGTTGCGTGTGGACAGAACAGTCGTGGTTTGAAGTTCTCCGTTCTCTACGCAATAGTGGAAAGAAGAATAGCGAACAAGTAATTATTATTGTATACGTCAAGTTATAAACAGTGGCACACAAAAATAGTACGAGCAATAAAGGATTTAATTGAATTGTACCGCAAAATATTTTACTTCGCCATCAAACAAAGAAGAGATTACCCAGCTAACGTCTGATAGCATTTTAGTATTTAAGCATTCAGAGTGTTTTTAGATTTTTAAGTTTTCAGATTAGTATATAATCGCTTATAAAGCTCTGAATGATTTAATTAATATAAAATATTACAGTATTAAGATAATTTCATTACAAATCTAACTCAGACATGTTAGTTATATTGGCTACTACACAGGAGCAGGTGTAATAACTTCTTGCAAAGAGTATGCATAACACGGTGTTCAGGCATGCATCTTTATTGCGTATATCGCAATAAATAGCATTATTGAGCTCAATATTTCATATAAAGTTTCATTTAATAATTGCGCAATAAATTTGCAAATTGTTGTAATATTGAGTAAAACTTAAAACTTTTACTGTAATACTCGTTCGGAGTAGAGTGAATATCCATCTGCCAGAAAACAAACAATATACCTTAATATACCAAATCATACCAGGTAATGCCAAAAATGTCCAAGATAGTGGTGTTTTATCACAAAATATGCAAATCAAGATACAGAACCTGTGCTCAGGGCAAATAATTTCCCGCAGTAGTTAGGGCATTCCTCAGTAAAAAAAAATACAAAGTTGAATTCGTAGATAGGTTTATTGTTTAATTTGTGAATTGTTATAAAAAAATAAAAGAAAAATGTTGTTGTTTTCCAGCTGTGATATTATTATTGAATAAGCTGATTTGCGCATGATTGAACACTTAAAATAATTTTGTCAATTAAACGAATATTGACTCAATTAAAATTCATGCCTGAACATAATATAACAGTCACGCCATCAAATTACCGAATCTATCTGGCATTGTATTAATACAATAGAATTTCATTATGGGATATTCCTTCTAACACATTGTAAAATTGAAAAAAACTTTCGAACGGTTTGGTGACATTTGTACTCAACTCTTAGGCGAGTATAATTTTAACATTGTCTCTTTACCCAAAGGAAAGATTCACTAAATAAAAATTCAAGTTAACGATGAGAAAGTTTATAGAATTATTGGGAATAACTTGAACACAGAGAGATGAAATTATTATATAGCAACTATTTTAAATATTCTAAGGGCAGTGGTGTTGTGCTAATTTTTTTTTACCGGAACGCGTTCCGGTTCAGCAGAAGAAAACGTTCCGGACTCCGTTTCACGGTTCGGAAAAACAAGCCGGTTCGTTCCAGTTCGGGTTCGGTTCAAACCCTTGTTTATAAAAATACATATAAAAATTCGTCAAAAATTAGAAAAAATAAAATAATCAATTTTTTTTTCAAAACAGCCAATTCTCGTTAACAGAAATCATCTTTAGTTCCGGAACGCGTTCCTGTCCAAAAAGGAAGTACCGGAACGACGTTCCGGAGCGTTCCGGCTCGACAACACCACTGTCTAAGGGTAACAACAAATACAGATACGAACGAAGGGTATGAAGTGAAATCTACCAATAATCTTCTCATATATAAAAATGAACTTGTGTTTATTTGTTTGAAGTCTATAGACGGCTAAACGGCTGGACTGATTTTGTTGAAATTTTAACAGTACCTTCCTGTATGTCTGGAAGCAACTATAGGATACTTTATATTTTAAAATTTCAAGTAGGCGAGGTGCCACGCCCACATAACCAATAAGTATTTAATGTCGTATATCTCATAAACTGCAACAGCTAGATTCCACAAATTGTGTATGGACAACTTTGACATCTATATGAACAAAATGGGCAGACTTGCTGTAATGAGCGCGTCACCCCTATAAAAATACTAAATTAATATATCTATGAAAATATAACAGTTAGAGTCCTAAAATTTTGTCGAATCAACTTTAGTATCAATATGAATATTTTAGACTTCCCATATGAATTAAATTTAGAACTTCTTATATCTGGGAAATCGTTATAGATAAAATCATCAAATTGTACACGGGCAACACTGAAATCCATATGAATAATTTGTGAAAAAATTCCCGAACTAGCAATAAGAGCGAGACCCTCCCATATAGTCAATATTAGACAAAAGTTCGTGTACATGGAAAACTATTAGAGGTAGAATCTAGCATGAACCACTTTGATACACATATGAACATTTCGGGTTACGGAAATAAATGGACTCTATTTTTATATGAATTCTTAGACGGCAACAGATAAAAGACCTGTATTTGCTCAGTATGACGAATCAAATTTCTTAACTTTTTAGTGTTCTGCATGGAAACACTAAAAATACTACTCAAATATCGATAAATATTACAAATCTTGTGTCATATGCAGAAGCAGTAGCAGAAGACATAAAAACTCCTAACGGATATTATCAAAGTTTAATTAAAGTTTTGATCCAAACAATGAAAATTTGAATTCATTGAAGTTTTGTTTTCGGAATGCGAACGGTTAAATCCAACATAAAAACGAGGTTCAGAATCTTTAAAATTCTTAACTAATTGATGAGAATGAATGAATTTCAGAAACCAACATCTGAAATTCATATTTCGAAAAAAATTGTTTCCCATATGGCTACCATAAAAACCACGCTGTGGAGAATCACCTGTTCTCATTAAGAGCGACATCAATTACTTTTCGATGACAGAATTTTCCAGAGATTACATACAGGAGATATAAATAAATATAGCCCACGGAGGACAGTCAACTACATATTGCCCACCAAGACATACCAAGCCCAACAAAGATTAATTCCTTGATAACTTCAATATTCTAAGGTCAATATTAATTGCAAAATTTATGCTTACAATGCAAAACACACTTTCATTGTGATCAAATCTAATTACTTCGAGATGAAGACAAATATTAAATGTAACGTATTCACACGCCTTAATACTATGTTCAGATATTCATTTTTATTGAGTCAATATTCTGTTGATTGAGTACAATATTTTAAGTGTTCAGACATAAAATATACACAGTTCAGCTGCGTATTCAATCTTCATTTGACAGCTAGTAAACAAAATAGCTGGTTGTTTCAATAACATTCTTTTTATTTTTTTGTTTGTCGTTGTTGATATTTGATGTTCACTGAACGTACTTATGATAGCGCTGTATTTTAAGTTTTACTCAATATTTTAACAATTTGCGTATTTATTGCGCAATAATTAATTGAAACTCAATAATGGCGTTTATTGCGATTTACGCAATAAAGGTGCATACCTGACCACCGTATAACTGCAGGATATCCCACATACTGTTTCACATGTCATAAGAAAACTTCAAACGTAATAGATTTCGCTATTAAATGAAATATAAAAATATTTCCTTGACGCCGCCATTATATTTGTCATCAGATGATTCACCCACATTTCTTACGTTGACTTCTGATCTTGAATTATTGGAGCAGAAAAGCCAGTGTTTTTCAAATACCTGAATAAAAAGCAATCAAGTCCAAAGCAAGTGAAGACAATAATTTCACTTGGACACATCAGTTGGGTCAGCGCGTAAGACTTAATTAAAAATAAAATTTTTACAGTGTGACGTCAAGCTAACTGTTCTGAGTTTAGCTGTGATGTTTTCTTCCTAGGAACCACAATAAAAAAAGTTTAAATTTGGTAAAAAGCATCAAATCATTGTATCAGATATCAAGAAATTAATCGCACGATAGGTTTAAATATTCTTTGATTGCCACGTTTGTATAATTTTTAGTAAATTTCAGTTACACTTCATGTCATTCATTCTCAATTTTATATTCATAAGTACATACATATGACTTTGAGTTTTTGTTCTAATTTTTCGTAAACAACATATGAACGTTCTCTACCAGCTGAGATCTGTTAGTCACAGTGTACAGTTTAGAAGCATACAAAAAGGAATCCCATGAGTGAGTTTAAACTATTTTATTAAAAGTATTTAATTTTGTAGCTCGAATGGCAGTAATAAAAAAATCTTTTTGAAATTTTTTTTTCTTTTGAGCAGCTTTGTTTTAGTCAATTTTCACTATCTACTAACATACTTCTCCACAATGCTTATGTTTTTTCACCATAAAACAAAAAAAAATAAAAAATGACAATCCCTCCTGAAATATATCGCGTCCTAAAAAATCATATTTTTTGTTTTGTTTTTATTCTTCTGCTTTCCAAACACACCATAATAGATGAATTCTAGGTTCTTTGATGCATTATAATCATTTAAATAAAATAACACAATGATACTATTATTCACTCCGTTTTTCAGCATTTTTTCTGGTAGTTTTTCGTAACATTTTTGCAATTTCACTGTTGCCTTTTGATAGCTGTTGAAATCCCTGCGGATATAAATACTCGTGCACTTTGTTTCAGTTAACGTTATTTGTGTGTGTATGTGTGTTAAAGCGTCGTGTTAAGGGCTGAACTAAAATCATTTTATATTCAGTTGCATACGCATGCACACAGATACACACTAACCCATATTAAGATAAACATGAAACTTTTCAAATACATACACGCAAACACATAAAAAAATTTCGAATTTAGAAAGTCAACGCCAACAACAACAATGTATGAAACTAAAAATGAGGTCACATTAATGGACACAAAAAAGCTTTGTATGTGTGTGCGAGTGCTAGTGCAAGTACGATACACGAATACCATCAGAGTGTCTACTAGCATGCATCGTCATCCTTGTAGATGCAACAATAGAATTTAAAATACAAAAAAAAAAGAAAAACAAAAACAAAAAAGAAAAAAAATAATAAACTGATAACAACGCGTATATGGATGTTAAATACATGCTGTTGTTGTTGTTGTTACCTAATATCTAACATCCAGTTAGATTGAAAACCTGGTTAACAACATTCAATTTCAATGTTGACCTGTATATACACGAGAGCATATTTGTGCAGGACTTCATACCTTGTTAACCACATTTGAGCCGGATATCAAATTTCTCTTGACCAAATTTAACGACTCCGTAGAAAATATTGAATATAATAAAATGTACCTGACTTAGGTTCAAAAATAATTTTAATAATAAGATCAAAAATATCTTATCCTCAGCAACTTAATATCGTTGAATTATTCGGAAATATATGATTTCAGCAGATTTCTCTTCTTATGGACACTTTTTATATTCAGCAAAACGCTCTGATCCTGTTAGACTCCTCCAACATGAACCCAAATGGTCCTCTTTCCTATAACACCAAGTTTGACGCCACTAGTTTTCTCTCTGTGACGCCTTCTACTGCCTCCGCAACGCTCTCAACAGTTCCTTTGCAACGTCTTTAACTTTCTGTGCAACGTTTTTAGTTTTCTTCCTGATGAGTTCGGTTTAGTATTTCTATAATTGTTATCGATATCTAGTGCTGTGAATGTACCAAGGTCAGTGATATCATTTGATAAATATGATGACAGTAACTACTAGGAGATAAAATCTGTTGCTTTGCTCATCAAATCGAGTAAACCGCCTCCAATTGTTCGTAGAAATAAATTACAACTCATTAATAAAAAAATTAATATCTGCCATTGGAAAGAATTCTTTTTATGCCTCGGCAATAAAGCGTAGCAGTACGGAAGACACAATAGTGCAGGTGAACAACACCGACAGAGATCTGCAATGAATCGTTTTTTCGCTACTCATAAGTACTCATGAAATTTTGAGTATGAGTGAGGAAACAGTATTGAAATTCAACTACTCTGATTCATTCGAGTGATTCGAATCATTCATCAAAATTTACTGTCATAGTTGTTGTTGTATTTACAAAAAAAGAAGAAAGACAAAGACAGCAAGCAAAGGAGACATACAACCTTCTAGTGAGTATTGTAGTGTTCGTACGCAAATCATACTTAGTTTCTGATTCTTGTAAATGTTGAGTAAAGGAGAGTCGAAATCACGACATCACATAAAATAAGTATGAATGCGTATAAATATCAGAAATTATGAGTATGATTCGAATCTTCTCATCTTTTTGAATACTCATTGCTGATCTCTGAACACCGCACTGTAGTAAACTTCTGGTAGTTAAAGACATTGACACCAGCGTATATTCAGAGGAGGTGAAATCTAGTTTAATTAGGGATTTATAGTGAAAAATATTGTAAGTTGAATAAAGGTGTCTACTACACCGAAAAACTACAATGGAAGAACCTCAGAAAAGAACCTTTCAAGTTCATTGTACTAAATGATAAAACAGAATACGTCTGCAACTTTAAGCAAAAACGCTGTCAAAAAAAAGATGGCCTATTATAAAGTTGACAGTTGCAACTTCAAATACTGTCAATTATACAACATACATATGTTAAATTCCCTTCCTGTATTCATGTTTGTCTTACTTTTTATTTTCTTCGCGCCTTTTCAAAAACATATGCCTATTGGCCACCGATGAATTGTATGAGGATCTGCTTCTGGAACGCAAACCACATTCGCCAACATGAAAATTAAATAGAATATTGACATAATATTAGTATGTGAGACACATTTGACGTTAAGGAACCTACTCAATATGTTAGGTTAGGAAGAGCATATGGCAGTTCAGGCATATTGATTAAGAGTTAAGACTGGAAGATAATAATTGAGTGATCTGTGTGAAGATTATTCACAAGGAACCACCATCTGCATTGAAAACTTTCATCAGATGAATGTTCGGTGTACTCTTCTCCTAGATTTACGACTAGAGAAGATAAATATAGAAATTTCTATAATTCTCTAACACCCAGCTTTCTGGCAGCTAGCGACTATAATTAAACATACGTCCTTCGATCTTCTACTTGTTATGCATAGAGGTCGTGTTTAATTTAGTACAATATCTATAATGGAATTGGACGTTTTTGGCTTTGAAGTGACTAACAATATATCCAGAGACTGAGTCAAGGTTAAGTCTTGACTCGATCTCAACACTAACGCACCCAACTTAGATATGGGAATAAATAAAAGTATTAATTGGTTAAAATTCAGAAGATACGACTAAGTACACGAGAGGATATAGATACTTCTATCTCCAATTACAATAAGGACATTAATAAGGCTGATCATCTTGCAACTTCGATCCAGCGGTAGATTCGTTATAGCAGGGCATGATCAGCCAGTTGTCAGATTTAAATGTGCAGACTTATCTGGTTTTCTTGCAGATTTTTGAAGTGTCTTTCAAATTTTTATTAAAAAAAATTTATGTTTTCAAATCTCGGCAGTGTTTTCAACTTTATTCGAATATATCCAAAGAACCATTTAAAAACAATTTGATTTAAAAACAAATATGCCTTCATAATGATTCACTATTTCACTGAATTATCATAATAACATCTGAATTCAATTATCGCTACTACTTCATTGTGGCATTCAGAATCAATTCCATTTGTTTTCACTATATTATCGTATAGTAAACACACAGTGTAAATTAAGCCGTTCATTGAAATTTGCCTTGTAAATGGTAATGAGAATTTAGCAACGAGAAATTCATTCTCTTGAACCACAATAGAGCATTATTATACAAAATAGTTCAATAATTTCTTTCAGATGCAGTTTTTTCATCATAAAATCAGTTTTCTTTGGAATTTTTAGTTTTTCCAAAAAAATATGGCAACATTGTTGTCGAGGAAAACCACGTTTCTGAAAGAAGAAGAGCATGAATAAAGTGGCAGCAGCACAGATCCTCTTCACATAAAATCACTCTTAACGAATGCAGTAAACTGCTTGAAGAAATTCTGGAAACTTGAAACAATTGGAATCCATGCTAGATCTAAATTACTCACTTAAAGGACCTGTTTTCTTAGCCAAGTTTATGAAAGTTCACTGCTGGTTATAATGAACATACTTATGACAGTGCTGCATTTTAAGTTTTACTCAATATTATAAAAAATTGCGATTTATTGCGCAACAATTAATTGAAACTTTATATGAAATATTGAGCTCAATAATGGCGTTATTGCGATTTACGCAATAAAGGTGAATATCTGAACACCGTATAAGGATTATAATAGTTCACGAGCAAAAATGTGCTCATGTAACATTCACGTTTCAAAGGGAATCGTATTCAAATAGCGGCTCAAAGCTTGCAGATAAAATATCTCTTCATGTTGATAGACGAAAACTTTTATTGTATAATTCAATTTTAAAACGAATCTGATGTTATGCAATACAAGTATGGGGAAGTGCCTCAGCTTCACATATAGAAAAAATTCAAAGACGTCAAAATAAAATCCTATGTATTATTACAACTGCACCGTGGTAAATAAAACACTCAACATCAGGGATCGTAACGCACCATCAGACAAACAGAAATAGACAAATGTGTTGAAAAGTACCTTACAAGACTTAAAATTCACACAAATCTCTTGGCTCGCAACATCCTAGAGTACCGTAGCCACGTTCGGTGTCGACATAAAATTTGGAATTTTCGAATTCAGTTCAAAAGGGAGTAGGGATCACAAATTTTGTGCAGAAAGTTAAAAAAAAAAATTGTTTGTCAAATAAAATAAGTTTCGAGGGCTCGAGGAATATAAAAAAATATTTTTGAGTTCTTCTCAGCTAATATTCAACTTACATTACGAAGTTATTCGGTTGTATTTTCACTGTCGCACCGTAACAAATTATAAATATTTCAATTATTTGTAGCCTGTTTCTATATTACAAGTCACTCAAAATATTTCATCATTTGAGAACATTTGGATTTTATACCACAAGTGGTAAGTTATATTGAGTGGATACGTAAGAGTAGAGTTTTTGTGCCACTGTTTACAACTTGGTGTATCCAACAATAATTTGCTTGTTCGTTATTCTTCTTTGCTTATACCCTTTGCGTAAACAATAACAACGCAGATCTTTGGTAGATCTTCACAACAGCGATCTTCAAACCACGACTATTTTCTTCACACAAGAGTGGCTGGATTCTTACTACTCTTTGCCTGCTTTGTCCTACCTTTTTATATGCCCACGTAAACAGTCTGATTAATGTTCTTGAAGTCGAACGTTCGTGGCTTTGCCTTCTCGAGAACTCTATCGTGGTTTCATTGTTGTTTGTGAATTTTATTTACATTCTTTGTTGTTGCGTTCTCGCTTACTTGTATATCCCCTTTTCTTTCATACTCTTGGTTTTTGTAGCGTTTGTTTATCATTTTAATGTTAAACGATGTTTCACCGTTTCCATTTGCGTAACAATATGTATGTAATATAAAGAAAAACGGATAATTAAAAAATATGAAACTTTGGCTTAAAGAAAACAAACGTCTCGCAGTTCTAAAAGTTGGTTGAACTGAACGAACACTACCCACAAACTGCAACGGCTAGCCCTGCTTACGGAAGCAGAAAAGTTGGTGTAAAAGATACATGGAATAATATCGCAATAAAAATCGAAACTTTGGGGTCCCGGGTAAGAAGAGGATTGGAGTGGAAAAGGGTTTTGTGTTAAAGTACATTTAAAATTTGAATATCTATATACGTATACATGTATACGTATATCGTAGATACACGATTTAGGTATGGCTAGACCAAAAACTTACTTACTTAATTGGCCATAACAACCCGTTTAACGGATTTCGGCCTGCCGCAACACATCCTTCCAGGCGCCTCTGCTTCTTGCGCGCCTACGCTAGTTGGTCACACCAATCGATGACAGGGCTTCCTCGATTTGGTCCTTCCAACGTCCTCTTCGCTGCTCAGCTGATTTGCTGGTCGGTTTTGAATTGTCCGGGCGGAATCACCGGGACAATTATACAAAGAACACAAGCACTTAAACTTGGTTGTTATGGATTTGAATAACACAAGCACTTGAACTTGGTTATTGCGGAGGTTTGGAGAATAAAACAACCGTTGTCTTTTGTTGATCAATTGTTTCTCTCATTTATTTTTATTAAACCAAAGCCTTAAATACTATTTTATTGCCAAATTGCAATAACTTATTTTTAATATATTTAAAATCTATTTGTTGCTGAATTGCAACAAATTATTCTTAATGTATTATTATAATTGTGTGTTGGACTTATGCATTTTCCCACACGTGTACGAAATTCCAGGAAACATGAAACCCCAGACAAATGCAATGCAAATAAACAAAAAACTACAGCAGACCTTGAAACTTAATCAGAAATTCAAGGTTTTTCTTTTATCATAATTTGAAGTAAAATAAAAAATAAGGGAAAATGCATAACTCCAGCAAAAATAAAAACAAATAAAAAATTACATGGAATCAGCAATTTAAGGTTGTTCACCTAATTTCGTGCAAGCATATGTACGCATGTATGTTTGTCCATTTATACAAACGTACATGCGGACATATGATGGAAATTCATTGTGAAGGTCTGAACATATACCCCGCCGTTGAGTCATGCTCAACAAAATTAAAAATGTGACAACCTTATATTGCCCTTCATATAGCTTAGAATTAATGGCTTAAACTACTGATACTTCAAATTCTGGCGTTGGAATATGTTGACGTACAGCTGGTTGTGGAGTTTGTTGATTTATTTTAATTCTCTTGCAATGTGCCCTTTTCCAGGTGATCTTTAGGCATATTATGATTACGAGAACGAGAGCAGCATAGGCAACGGTCCCGTGGTGATATTTGATGTGTTTAATTTCTGATGGAAGTTCAGCAGATACTCTTTGGTGTAATTTATTTTGAATTTCGGAGATATTTTTAATTTGGTCGGAATAGATCTTGTTGTGAATTTTTGCAGTTCGAACCTCGGCTGGATAACTGATGTCACTTATATTGCTCGTTGCGGTGTATGATGTTTGAAGAGATGTGTAGACAGTTTGATGGCCTTTGATGATGATTGAGTTGATCTTAATTGTACAATCGGGCGAGATGTTTAGGAGGCCAGATCCTCTCAGGGTTAGCTGTGATTTTTCTTGACCACATACAGCGTTTATTCGGGACGGCTGCTGCATAGTGTAAAGCCATTGATTGCTGTATTCTAACTGTGTAAGCGACGTTCTATCAGCAACAGGAATAATGTTACAACTCGTTTGATTGTTAAAATTAAGAAGTGACAGCTCGCATAAGCATTTGTCAGCGTTTGCAGTGAATTTTGATTGCATTTGTGGGCATAGAAATTCATTCTCTTTTATTGTTGCACATGTGCTCCACTGTTTTTCTGTCAACACGAAGTACTGATCTTTATGAGCATTTATAGCCAGGAAGTCGCTGCATGGTCTTATAGCCAGCATTGTGCCATTTATTTGAACAGGAATTGGGTGTGGTTTCAGAAGTTCGAATGTCTCAGGATCAGATAACGGAATAGATATGTGAAAGATGACGTGGTCCTTTGTGACACCTCCCTTTACATTCATAATTTTGTACAGTTGTAGTATATTATCGTTGCTTACTGGTAGTTCTAGAGATCTTGGAAGATGATTTCTTGATTGTTCTCGCCATTTGTTTCGGTATTGTAGCTCATTAAGGTAGTCTCGTGACCACCTCTTCCAAAATTCGTGCTTAAGACGAGAAACTAATTTCCATCGTGTTTCCAATTTAAGGTTTGTGGGCTTTGCATGAGCATCTATTTGGGCTGTTAGTGGTTCACCTATTAGAAAATGTCCCGGAGTCAACGCGCCTATGTCGTTTGCGTCATTTGACATGGGTGAGATGGGTCTGGAATTCAATATTGCTTCAATTTCGACAACTATGGTTTCAAGTTCTTCGTAAGTTAGGGATGCATTCCCCAACGTCCTTATCAAAAGGTATTTTGCTGACTTAACAGCTGCCTCCCATAAACCACCAAAATGTGGTGCCCTTGGTGGAATGAAATTAAATTGTATACCCCTTTTGCTGCAAGCATTCGTAATAGCTTCCTTTGCATCTGACCCATGTATGATTGTGGAAAGTTCAGGTAATTTATTCTTAGCTCCGATGAAGTTTGTCGCATTGTCGCAGTACAAATTTTGGCAATGTCCACGCCGGGATATGAAACGTTTAAGAGCACCTATAAATGCTTCAGTTGTGAGATCGCTCACGAGTTCCAAGTGTACTGCTTTTGTGGCAAAGCAACAAAATACGGCAATGTAGGCCTTGTGTGGTCGTTTTCCCCTTAGTTTATAATGTACGGTAATTGGGCCACAGTAATCCACTCCGGTATTGATGAATGCACGGGCTGGTGTGACGCGTGTCGAGGGTAGGTTTCCCATTATTTGGTGAAATAATTCTGGTTTGGCTTTGCTGCATATCGTGCATCGATGAACTGTGGCTCTTGCCATAATTTTTCCCTTTATTGGCCAGAAACGTTGTCGAACAATTCCTAATAATGTTTGCGACCCACAATGCTTATAATCTTCATGAATCATTTGGAATATCAATTTGGAAATGGGATCGTTGTATGGAATAAGAAGTTGATGTTTCGAATCATAGTCCAACAAAGAAGCTTCGAGTCGACCACCGACCCGTATTAATCCATTCTCGTCCAAAAAGGGTGTTAAATTCTGAATAGAGCTTGTTGCTTGTACTTGTTTGTATTTTCTCAGTTGTGTTATTTCTTCTTTAAATTCTGAGAGTTGCATTTGTGAAATAATAGGAATCAGTGTTTGGCTGAGTTCCGTTGTTGTTAATAATTTGGATGGTTTTCGCATCTGCTTTTGACATCTAGTGTGGGCAATGAAGCGTAGAACATATCCAACAATGCGCTGCAGACGATGAAATGAGTTTTTATGGTTGATTTGGTAAACAAAAGTGGGTTCCGTTGTTGTCATTGCTCGTGATTCAAGCAGCTTTGCCTTTCGTTCAAGATTTGTTGGTATGTTGGAACTTGAATTGAACTTAGGAGGCCACATCTTCTCTACCCCATGGAGAAACATTGGCCCATAAAACCAGAGAGTACATTCTTTAAGAGCCGCTGGAGACATCCCACGAGATAATATGTCTGCGGGGTTGCACTTTGAGCTTACGTGACGCCATTGTTCTGCTAGGGTTTCTTCTTGAATTGCTGAGATTCTATTTGCTACAAACGTGTTGAATGAAGCTGATGATGAATTTATCCATGAGAGCACAATTTCTGAATCAGTCCATAACCATACTGGACATGTAAATCGAAGGTCAGACCTGACTCTTGTGGCTAGTTGGGCTCCAAGCGTAGCTGCACATAGTTCCAATCGTGGTATTGTTTGCCGTTTAAGAGGAGCTATGCGGGATTTAGCACAGAGTAAGTGTACCATGATGGTGCCGTCTTTAAAAACTGATCGGATGTAAGCTGCAGCGCCATATGCCTTTTCGGATGCGTCTGTAAAAATATGGAGTTGTTGGGATTCTGGAATTCTTCCTTTAAAAATATGTCTTGATATTTGAAGATTTTTCAATATATTCAGGTCTGTGCGGAACGTGATCCATTTAGTGTGCAGGGATTCAGGCAAAGAAGTATCCCAATCCAGTTTTAATTCCCACAATTCTTGGATAAACATTTTTGCCATTACTATAATGGGTGACAGAATCCCCAAAGGGTCGAATAATCTTGCAAGGTCCGATGTGACTGTTCGCTTAGTTACTCTCTTAATGTTGTCAGTGTTGACCTTAATATCTAGTTTATCAGCTTTCGGCAGCCAAAAAAGTCCTAATGTTTTGATGGTGTCGACTTCTGTGCTCTCAAAATCTAAGTTTACCTCCAAGTTGTCTTGTGGAATATTGTGGAGCAATTGTGGATGGTTAGCACACCATTTGCGTAACACGAAGCCGCCCTTTTTCATAATCTGCACAAGTTGCTCTTGCAATTGCATCGTTGTTGATAAGCTATTTGACCCACCCAGGCCATCGTCTACATAGAAATTTTCTTTAATAAATTGTGAAGCAAGTGGATAGCGTATATTATTTTCTTCAGCCAGTTGGTCAAGACATTTTGTTGCTAAATATGGAGCAGCTCTTGTACCATATGTTACCGTGTTGAGTTGATAGTATGAAATGGGCATTTTGGAATCCTTTCTCCAAATTATTAGCTGAAATTGACGATCTTCAGGAGCAACCAATATCTGCCTATACATTTTTTCGACGTCAGTGGTGAAAACGAACCTTGGCATTCGAAACCTTAACAGTATGGAGAATAGTTCGCTTTGTAGTGTTGGTCCCGTGAACATCAGGTCGTTTAAAGAGTAGCCTGAGGAGGTTTTGGCTGAGGCATCGAATACCACCCTGAGCTTAGTGGTTGAACTTTCTGGCCTTAGTACGCAATGATGTGGGATGTAGTAATTTGGAGACATGATGGAGTCTGTTTCCAATTTAGTCATGTGTCCCATTGATTCATAATCATCCATAAATTCAGTGTATTTGGCTTTCAATCGGTTTAGAGCTATTGCGTGTGAGTCGCCTAGGGTATTAGGGGTTTGGTGAAATGGTATTCTGACAATGAAGCGGTCTTCATGGTTTTTAGTTATATTTTGTACAAAGTGCTCTTCACATTGTCTGTCGGCTATTGATAGTGGTTTTTTAGTCGTTTTAACTTCATCTATTTCCCATAGTCGAGCGATGGAAGCTTCAAGCCCCTCATCTTCAGTACATATTTTTCCTGCTACAATCCAGCCAAGAACCGTGTTCTGCAAAATCGGAAGTTGTGGAGATAATTTTATTTGCCCAATTGCGAGCAGTTGGTGATAATGCTCGGCACCCAGCAATATATCGATTTTACTAGATCGATTGAATGTTGGGTCAGCTAACATAATATTTCTCGGTAGTGGCCACTCATCAATGTTGATAAACTGTGATGGTTGAGGCGCAATAATTTGAGGCAGGACAAGTGCCTCCAGACGTGTTGAGAATCCATTAATTCGAGAATGCAAAGCTACATTGACTCGGTGTTGTGTTTTTGTGTTAGAGTTCCCGATTCCATTGATGTTTACTGATGACGTCTGTGTTGCAATATTAAGTCGTCTTACCAAACGATCTGTAATCAAATTGACTTGTGAGCCAGAGTCAAGTAAAGCGCGACATTCAATCTCCCTTGTATCAGTTTTGATTTTTATTAGAGCCGTGCTGAGAAGAACGTATGATTTAGACACCTGACCATTTGCTGCAGCTAACGAGGATGCACCTGGAGGACACGGTGTCGCTTCATTGAAATCGGGTTCAATTATTTTAGGTTGATAGGTAGTGCATGATGACGTCTTCTTGGATCCCTTTTCACTTGTTGACCTTTGGTTTGATGACTGTGTGTTGCTCTGCAGATGAAGTAGCGAGTTGTGTTTCTTCTTGCATGTCATGCATAATCCTGATTTGCAAGTTTTGGCTGTGTGTCCTGATTTTAGACAGTTCACACACAGGTTTTGCTTCCGAATGAAAATAAGACGGTCTACTGGTGACAGTTGTTGAAATTTCTGACACCGATGCAGTTGGTGAAAGTTATTTCTGCAGAGTGAACACACGGCTTCTGTCTGTTTAGCTGAAGTAGTGGAAACATAGACCTTTGATGATTTTTCTTTCTGGTTTATGGCTTCTAGAGATTGAAAACGATTTTCAAGAAAAGTTAATAGGTCTTTGATTTTTTGTAGCCCTTTTGGATTGCTAATGGTCCTCTCATATAGAATAAGAGTACCTCGATCCAATTTTTTCACAAGTATGTGAAACAGCATGGGATCCCATGAGGTGGTATCAATCCCGATGTTGTTTAGCGCATGTAGACATTCTTGTGTTGTATCATGTAATTGTTTGATAGCAGCAGCTGATGGTCCGGCGCTTGGTTGATCCAAAAGATGTTGCATTAGTGTAGTTACAATAATGCGTTGATTATTGTATCGTTCTTGCAACAGGCTCCATGCGGTTGCGTAGTTTTCAGCTGTGGCTGAAAGATGACTTATTAGTTTTTCAGCTTCGCCCCCCAAGTTTGATTTCAGGTACCACATCTTTTGTACCGCAGGAATATGTTGGTTGTCTACTAGTTGTGTAAACAAGTCGTGAAAGGATCTCCATTTTAAATAATCACCATTAAATTTTGGTTTGGTTAACTTTGGTAAATTTAGGGCACCACTAGCATTTGTGACGGGTTCTGCAGACGTAGCTTGTGGAGCGGAATTCTGTCGCAGTCTGTCAGCTCTAACAGATAGATTGACCAATTTTTGTTGCATTAGGTCATGAACACTATCGTATTCCACTTGCTCTAGACCACAAGCCGATGGTTTTGGTAATTGATCAAGAGCTTCATCATACAGCTGCTCAATTTGATCCCATAATCTTTTGATGGTATTTATGTTTAAATCAAAGTACTGTAGGGGCTGATTATCTGTGTCTATCAATCCCCTTAGTAGCCGATTGAGAGCTGTTATACGAGCTCTCAGCCTGCGTAGAACCCCAACGTTTGTAGACTCTCTTGTAGGCAAATTATCTTGATCGGGTTTTTTTGCTATTTTAGTTTCTTCAATTTTTCGTTTGAGGCGATCAGCTTCAGTTTTAAAAATTTCGATGTAATCAGAGACTAAGGTTCTGATTTTATCATAGTAGCCTTCTGAAAAATATTCAAATTTCATTGGATCGTCGCACACCTCTCGTATCTTGGAATCTGTTTCCTGGAATTGGTTCCATGATTCCTGAAGGCGTCGTGATCGTTTCTCAAAGTAGCTAACCTTTGTTTTCCTGTCTGCCGGGTCCTTTTTAAAATTTCGAACAATACCCTGTATTGTTTCTCCAGTCTCTAACTGAAGATCCAGTAAACCTTTCATCGTATCCATATTGTATTGTAGTTTTAATGTAAAGTTGTGAGTGGTTTGCTGTATCTACTCGTTGTATGTAGCCCTGTGCTACCGAATTGGAATGATGTGCGTCTACTGTTGTATACACTTGCTGTATGTAGCCCTGTGCTATTGAATTGGAATGATGTGAAGGACTGTTGTATCCTCTTGCTGTATGTAGCCCTGTGCTACTGAATTGGAATAACGTGAAGGACTGTTGTATCCTCTTGCTGTATGTAGCCTGTTCGAGGAATTTGTTCCTGGAATGGGAGCTGACGATTCAATTTTCTAAAGTCGATTTTTTTTTTTTTTTTTTTTTTTTTTTTTTTTTTTTTTTTTTTACAAAAGGATTGACGTCGAAAATCACGTCGGGGTCACCAAAATGTGTTGACTCAGCTGATTTGCTGGTCGGTTTTGAATTGTCCGGGCGGAATCACCGGGACAATTATACAAAGAACACAAGCACTTAAACTTGGTTGTTATGGATTTGAATAACACAAGCACTTGAACTTGGTTATTGCGGAGGTTTGGAGAATAAAACAACCGTTGTCTTTTGTTGATCAATTGTTTCTCTCATTTATTTTTATTAAACCAAAGCCTTAAATACTATTTTATTGCCAAATTGCAATAACTTATTTTTAATATATTTAAAATCTATTTGTTGCTGAATTGCAACAAATTATTCTTAATGTATTATTATAATTGTGTGTTGGACTTATGCATTTTCCCACACGTGTACGAAATTCCAGGAAACATGAAACCCCAGACAAATGCAATGCAAATAAACAAAAAACTACAGCAGACCTTGAAACTTAATCAGAAATTCAAGGTTTTTCTTTTATCATAATTTGAAGTAAAATAAAAAATAAGGGAAAATGCATAACTCCAGCAAAAATAAAAACAAATAAAAAATTACATGGAATCAGCAATTTAAGGTTGTTCACCTAATTTCGTGCAAGCATATGTACGCATGTATGTTTGTCCATTTATACAAACGTACATGCGGACATATGAAGGAAATTCATTGTGAAGGTCTGAACAAATAAATTCCTTGACTGTTTCGAAAGTATAGTTATCGGCCGTAATCTGAGAATCAATACGCCGCACGTCTCTACTTGTCGATAACATATACTTTGTTTTGTCCTCATTTACTGTCATACCCATCTTGGTAGACTCCCGTTCAATAGCACTAAAGGCAGCAGTAACATCTCGCTTGGTACGCCCTATGATGTCAATGTCGTCAGCGTACGCAAGCAGCTGGACACTCTTTTGAAAAATAGTACCATTGCGATGCACTCCCGCCTTTCGCAGAACACTCTCCATGACGAAGTTGAAGAGGTCGCATGATATGGGATCGCCTTGTCTGAAACCTCGCACGGTATCAAAAGGTTCGGAGAGGTCCATTCCTACCTTGACGGAGCTGCAGGAATTGCTCAACGTCATTCTGCATAGCCTTATCAGCTTCGCATGTTCGAGCTCAGACATTGCAACAAAAACACGATCCCTTATGGGGCTATCACAGGCTGCCTTATAGTCGACAAAAAGATGGTGTGTGTCGACTTGTTGTTCATGGGTCTTTTCCAGGATTTGGCGTAGTGTGAAGATCTGGTCGATGGTGGACTTGCCAGGTCTGAAGCCGCACTGATAAGGTCCAATCAGTGTTTTGACGAGTGGCTTCAGTCGTTCACACAATACGCCTGTAAGAACCTTATATGCGATAGGGAGAAGGCTTATACCCCTGTAGTTGGCGCATATCGTAGGGCCTCCCTTTTTCAGGACAGGACAGGGGACACTGAGGTTCCAATCGTTGGGCATGCTTTCCTCTACCCATATTTTGTAAATAAGCTGGTGCATGCGCCCTACCAACTCATTACATCCGGTCTTAAACAATTCAGCAGGGAGGCCATCAGGACTCGCCGCTTTATTGTTTTTAAGACGCATTATCGCGTCAATGGCTCGCGTAGCGGCAGACTGCAGAGTTTTTCTGTATGCGGCGTTTTTCGCTGCAGCTGCCTCGCGACACTTCTCATCGTACCATTGATTTCGTTGGGGTGGGCGCTCGAAACCAAGGACTGTTTCCGCAGTATTGCGCAAGGAGTGGGAGATGTTGGCCCACAGTCCTCCAATGTCGTTGAGATTAGAGAGGGAATGACGGAGCTTGTCGGAGAGTTGAGCGGAGAACGCCTCAGCTGTCCGTTGATCGCAGCTTCTTGACGTCCAGCTTTCGCAATGTACTAAAGCGCGCAGACCTCGATACGCTAATGCGCAATCGAAACTTGGCTGCAACAAGGTAGTGGTCAGAGTCGATGTTTGGACCTCTGAACGCACGCACATCTAGTACACTGGATACGTGCCTTCCGTCAATCACAATATGATCGATTTGGTTGGACGTAGATCGATCAGGGGACATCCAACTGGCCTTGTGGACATCGAGGTGTTGAAACCTGGTGGTACATACTACCATGTTACGTGCCGCGGCGAAATCGATCATCCTCATACCATTGGGGGTAGTGTTCTCGTGGAGGCTGAACTGTCCGACAGTGGGGCCAAAGATAGCTTCCCGCCCGACCCTCGCATTAAAATCCCCGAGGACGATTTTGGCGTCATGGGCCGGGCACTTATCGTATACGTCCTCGAGTTTAGCATAGAAGGCATCTTTAGTCACATCGTCCTTTTCTTCCGTCGGGGCATGAGCACAAATAAGGCTGATGTTGTAAAATTTTGCCTTGATGCGGATTGTGGCTACCCTTTCGTTCACAGGTGTGAACCCAGAGACAAGGTGGCGAAGTCTCTTATTAACCACAAATCCGCATCCGAATTCGTGCTTATCAACCTGGCAGCTGTAATACACATCGCAAGATGCTAGCCTTTTGCATCCTTGCCCTATCCATCGCATTTCCTGGATGGCAGTGATGTCCGTCCTACATTTCATGAGGGCATCCGCCAGCTGGGCGGAAGCGTCTGCCCTGTAAAGGGTTCGGACGTTCCATGTGCCTATTCGTAAATCATAGTCCTTTAAACGTTTGCCGTGGTCGTCAACTTTTGAGGGGATCTTTATAGAGGCTATTGTTTTGGTTTTCATTGGAGAATGTTTTTACGTGGTGGGTTCCAAGCCCTACGCACAACCCAAATTTAACGTCCAGGGGATTGGACTTCACTGCACGCATTAGTTAACATCTAGCGGGTGCTAGAATGCCATCCAGGAGGGGCCACGAGGAGGCTGCGTGTCAACTTGAATACAGCAAGACAAGGATCGTCCTGGTGGTCGCCACGTTGGCCACAGTCAGAAACTTTACCTTGTTTGCATGCATCCCATCCCTCCCAAAAACGCCGACTGAAAAAAAAATTAAAAATGTAAATAATAATAAGTCTTCACGGCAATGGAGGGGATGCATGTGCCGTTATTGATTTAACGGAAATGGAACAGCATATTTACAGAATATGCCATTTGTTATCAGCAGCAGCCTCTAACGGTACTCTTTTAGGTCTCCTAAAAAGTACGCCACCTCCATGTGGTACGCAAACAAATTGAGAATTGGAACCACCTCTCGTATCACTAATGCAGATAATAAATATTTCACGACAATCAGAAAAACTCAAAATAATGGCACAACACCAGAAGAAATAAGACAACTATTTCACCAAAGCAGAAAACACCGCAGACATACAGAAGTTTTTACGCGAACAAATT
The DNA here is from genome assembly GCA_930367235.1 of Sarcophaga rosellei. Classification (NCBI taxonomy): domain Eukaryota; kingdom Metazoa; phylum Arthropoda; class Insecta; order Diptera; family Sarcophagidae; genus Sarcophaga; species Sarcophaga rosellei. The sequence goes on along the minus strand of OV884021.1, from coordinate 46,899,038 downwards.
CAAAGAAAAACATTTGATATCATGAGTAAACCGGCTGAAACAGTGCAAGAACAAGCAAAGGCCGTAAAAGACATTTCTAATACAACGATGGCTGACAAACCTTTTTTGATGTCCGTGCCACAAAGTCATAAAAATTCTTTTTCAAATAGGCAACGTGCCACAATAAAATTTCATTCGAAATGTTAGTGTAGTATAACTATACGTAAGTATAATTAAATAATCAATTAGAAGAAATTCTCCTTTCAACAATTGTTTTATTAAAAAATATTCTACAAAAAGCAATATTCTAGAAACAAAATTCTCGTTTAAAACCATTGTTTTTTTTTTTGCCTTGGTCAGGCAATTATGTTATAAAAGCTCTTTTTATTTACAACGAAATACATACATAAATCCCGTAACCCATTTAAGGATTATCAAATTTCCATTAGAAATCCTTTGCATCATTGATCAGGACGTCTAAATATGTTTTTTAGGGACTTAATTGCAGTCCGGCTGTGTATGATTTCAGACCATTCAAAGTAAGAGGTAAGAAAAATAACAATTACATGTACACATTAAAGGCAGGTGAAAAACAAAATTACTCCTTCATTATTAAAGCTTAATGTACATATATAAACCAACAAATTTAAATACATGCTTAAGAGAATAAAACAAAAAAAACAAAATTAAAGTTTACATTTTACATTTTACTTGTTATTTTAGATTTTCGCTTTTAGACTCTTCCTTTTCGGTCCTTTTGTTTTGTAAAACTTAAAGAGTACAAGTTATAGCCGGTGACTTTTGCTACAAATGACATAAAAATCCTTTGATACTTCCACATTTATGGACAATATTATACACAAGAGGTTGATATTTCTCTCTTTTTTTATCCCATTCCACTTCTGAAAACTATTAAATTCACAAATGGTCCCTGTACGCAAAGAATGACAGAAACATAGAGAGGGAGAGAGAAAGATAGCGAGTGGGACAGGAAACAATGTTAACAACAACTACAACATGAAGAAGTAGTGTAACAGTAAAAATATAACGACAATATAAACGAAAAGGTGGAAATTCTTCAAATACCGAAACAACACGCTTTTGAATTCATATACAAACAGAAAACCTTAAGCGAGAGTGTAAGAACAGAATACGACCATAACTTCATGAGAAAACACTGCTGAAAAGATTTTACATGTATTTATTATTTTCAATAGCATCAATCAACAGTTGACACAATACAAAAACTGAAAAACCTGATGGTGTTTACAAAACGCATCAAATTTCATAACTTTTTTCTAAGATTTAGACTCAAAAGGAATCTGTCTCTCGACCATATTTACCTTCTGTTTTTTTTGTTAGTTTGCATGGAACAAATCGTTACGGTCGCATTCTGTTCTTACATTGGAGATCCCGGTGGAAAATAAAATTTTACGTCAAATACGTTCACTACAGAAATATATATATATAAACATACACTCGTAAATATGTATGTATATAAGACATAAAAGTGGGCATAAATGTTGTAATTATTATAATAACAAATACTTGATTATTGTTTTGTTTTCTTTTCTGGCACAGAGTAATTAAATTGTAAACTTGAGAATAAAAGTTGTTGTTACGAAAATCGGCATCGTATTATGAAAAATGTTTTCAACATTTCTTATTGTCGTATAAATTAAAACAATTTTAAAATTCCTTACAGAGTTAGTAGCGGTTGAAATTCAAATATACTATACTCTGGATTACTTTATATATAAAAAAAACAGAATTAATAGTAAACTGACTTTATACGAAAGGCTTTAACTCAAGAATTAAGAAGATATTATGGTTTAAAAATTATAATCTAGATCCTTAACCACCGGAAATCAATCAATTATTTTTTATATGTATTGTTACGAAAATGGAAATGGTGTTACATCGTTTGACATTAAAATTATAAACAAAAGCAAAAAAAAAAAAAAACAATGAACTTGTTTACATGATAAACAAGTAAACAAAAATATAGCGGCAAAAATCTGTATAAAAAGGGGATAAACAAGTAAACAAAAATGCAACAACAAACAATGTAAACAAAATGTACAAACAACAGTGCAACAACGATGTTTACATTTATGGAGAGCTTGAGAAGCGAAGCCGCGAACATTCGACTTCAAGAATATTAATCAGACTGTTTACGAGTGAGTAAAATGTTCACTCAGTCTTGTGTGAAGGCGCGGTGAGATTAAAGAAAGTAATCGTGGTTTGAAGATCTCCGTTATAAAGATTTTATAACGGTAATACTAGTAACTATTATTGCTTACGCATAAGAGTGCAAAGAGGAATAACAAAAAAAAGCGATTGTTGTTGTTTACATCAAGTTGTGAACAGTGGCACACAGACTTGTACGAACAATAAAGAATGTAATTGAAACTAAACATAAATTTATTTTTATTTGCACTATACGAACTCCTATTCTAAACGTTTACAAAAGGTAAAAACGTAACAATATCTTTTGCGGTATTAATGTGTTACTTTGTGTTTAATTATTGTTGAAGGTAATAGAAAGGGCTGGTGTATCTTATGTTAAAAGAGTTTTTAGCTAGAATCTTAAAAGTTAGATATACTTGAAAGCAATTAATTTTTAAAGTACACAAATAAATGCATTTCAGGATCATAGCACGAAAGCGCAATAAGCGGGAATTCTCATGATTTCGGACAGCCATGCTCGAATTAAGTACCTAACGAAAGTAGTTTTAACGTCCGCCTTTGTCCATGAATACCGAGAATTTTTAAGTGCAATTACGGATCATTAAAAAGTAACTATTTTGTGGGTTCCGGGTTGAAAATTTAATTTCAGATGAGCTGGCCAATGCCGTTACGGAGCTCGCCATCGTAATTTTAATATTATTCACGGAGATACTCAATCTGGGCAGAAGCAGGGTATAGAAGAGCATATAAGACTTACTTCTATCCTTAAATATCGGATAGCCATTCATCGTTGAATAGTGATTCTTACTGGCCACTGAATTAGCATGCCCGCAAATAACAGTTGCTCCGAGCTCACAAATATCCATCATTTAAATTTATGTCCTATGTTGGACCAAACACTTCAATATTTGTTACATTTTTTTTCCTCAATGAATGAAGGAGCATGGATAACAATGTCACAGCCTTTATATCCTTATATTTAACCATGCATCCTTTGTCGTTGTTGCGAAGTTTAACATCACATTTTCCTTTTTTAAATGGGTTGTTTGTCTTTAGCCTCTCGACTTATCATAACACTTGCGTTCAGTAAATTCCTGCTTTTCATTCTTTAAAATAATACACTGGCTTTAGAGGTGTGTAAAATCTATCGGTCTAAAAAACACTCATATTACAATATCCGGACCATAAACATAAATCTCGAAACCTAAAACCATTCCGATTCATTCACATTTTAACGGTAATGTTTGTAGCAGCACAACTTCCAAAGGCAAGCAGATTTTATCATTAGCACCTCCAAAGATATCTAAATTACTTTCATTTGAGATTGTTTGTAATTTATTGAACATCCCTTTTTAAACTGCGAACAATTACGTACGTACCAGAGATCAGCAATGAATCTTTTTTTTTTTTTTGGAGTATGAGTGACTCAACAGTATTGAAATTCAACTACTCTGATTCATTCGCACGCACTACACCATTGACTTATAAGTACAGGTTGCAATGAGTTTGAGTACAACGTTGACATCAAACTCATAACATTCGAAATATGTTTGATTCATACGCCTACTCATTTAGATTCAGAATTTTAGAAAATTACTTATAATATACATAAATGATTCGAGTGATTCGAATCATTCATCAAAATTTATAGTCTTAGTTGTTGTTGCATTTACAGAAAAAGAAGAAAGAAGAAGACAAAGACAACAAGCAAAGCAAACACACAACATTCTATTAAGTATTGAAGTGTTCGTACGGGAATCATACTTACTTTGTGATTCGTGTTAATGAGGAGTAAAGGAGAGTCGAAATCAACAACATTATGCGTATTGTTAAGTATGAGTACGATGAGCACTTCAAACTTGGAATATGAGTAGTATGAGTACGATATTAATATAAGTATGAATGCGTATAAGTATCAGAAGTTATGAGTATGATTCGAATCTACTCATCTTTTTGAATACTCATTGCTGATGTCTGGTACGTACGTATGCGTACCAAGAACATGACATTTATTCTATCTATTTTTGAAAATTACAAAATTTGTGTATAAAAAAATTAAATTTTTTTAATGCTGAATAAATTTAAAACTCTAGCTCATAGACTATTGGCAAAAAATAAACTAAAAATTCAAAAATGCAAACGAGATCTAAAAATGAAAACGAAGCCATCTGATAATATTTATTGAAGTTATATACTAATGAGAAGACAAATAGACTGCCAGTACTGACACTGTTGGAGATTTTTTGATCGAAAATAAATTGTTTTTAGATACGTCACTCGTCTATATCTGACTATGTTTTCAAGTGATGCTTACGAGTAATCTGTTGTTACTTGAAAGAATACTAAGTTATGCCGATAATTTCTCAATAAAACGTTTAATTGTTAAAACTTTTCAAAAACTTCAAATGAAATTTGTTTTCTTTTATTTACGAAATCGATTAATTATGTTTATTTTAATTAATTGTTTTTATTTATTTGAAAAGCAATTATTTGTTAATAATAACTTATTATGAAGGGTGCTGACTCATATAGTGTAAATGAAATTTCTCTCAAGTTTTTTTTAATAAAACTTTCAAAATTAAATTAAAGAAAAAAACTCTTATTATATTATTAATAAATATTTTTGTAATCTAAATTAAAAACAAAAATTAAAATAAATTTGCACTCAAGTATTTGTAAATATTTTTCAAATCATTCCATTTTAATTATAAACAAAATATAAAATTTTAATTGAAATTATAAAAAGTTTTCAGTCGTTCTCTGGTTTACAACGTGAACGTAATGAAGTTGGTAATAATTTTAATACTTTCACTGGCATCAGTAATATGCGGTAAAGATTGGTGGGAAAATGGCAACTACTACCAAGTATACCCTCGGTCATTCCGTGATAGCGATGGAGACGGAATAGGAGATTTAAATGGTGTAACGGAAAAGCTGCAATATTTGAAGGATATTGGATTTACCGGCGTTTGGCTTTCTCCAATATTTAAATCGCCAATGGTTGATTTTGGTTACGACATCTCCGATTTCTATGCCATACATCCGGAGTATGGTACAATGGAAGATTTCAAAAATTTGCTGAAAAAGGCAAAAGAGATTGGCGTTCGCATAATTCTGGATTTTGTTCCCAATCATACCAGTGACGAATGTGAATGGTTTCAAAAATCCGTAAATCGTGAAGATGGATATGAAGATTTCTATGTGTGGCAAAATGGAACAATAGATGAGAATGGCAATAGACAGCCGCCAAATAATTGGAAGAGTGCTTTTCGTTATAGTGCATGGCAGTGGAATGAACAGAGACAACAGTTCTACCTGCATCAATTTTCCGTTAAACAGGCCGATTTGAACTATCGTAACCCGATAGTTGTGGCTAAAATGAAAGAAGTTATGCGTTATTGGTTGGACTTGGGAATCTCAGGATTTCGTATCGATGCTCTTCCATTCATGTTTGAGAAAATCGATGAGAATGGCAATTACCCGGATGAACCGGTTATTAACGATGTAAGCGTTTGTCCGGATCCTGAAGATTGGTGTCATCTGAATCACACATACACCCAAGATCAACCGGAATCTATTGAAATGGTTTATCAATGGCGTGAACTGACTGAACAGTATAAAAAAGATCATGGAGGTGAAACGCGTTTACTATTGACTGAAGCCTACACAACATTTGAAAACTTAATGCTGTATTATGGTGACGGCGTTAGAAACGGTTCTATGATTCCCTTTAACTTTTACTTTATGCAAAGCATTTCAAAAACATCTACAGCAGACGATATTAAGTACTTAATTACCAGATGGTTAGACGCTATGCCAGATGGGGTACTGGCGAACTGGTTACTGGGCAATCATGATAATCCACGTTATTCTACACGTTTAGGAGAAGGTCGCATGGACCTATTCACTATTCTATTACAGACTTTGCCTGGCAATGCTGTAACATATTACGTGAGTTGAAAACAATTTTGTATTTGTATTTAAATCAAAGGAAATCGTTAATCGAATATTGTAATTATCCTAAAGGGAGAGGAAATTGGTATGGTTAATGGTAAGGTTAGCTGGGAGGAAACAGTTGATACTCAGGGCTGTAGTGCCAGTCCCGAAACATATGAAAGTTACTCACGCGATCCAACCAGAACGCCATATCAATGGGATGCTTCTAGTAAAGCTGGTTTCACCACTGGTGATCACACATGGCTACCTGTTGCTTCCAATTACGTGTACAATAATGCTTTGAGCCAGTTGCGTGCCCCTCGCAGTCACTTACAGCTGTTTAAGAAATTAATTAAATTGCGTAAAGAACCTTCCATGCAAACTGGCACACTTCAGATAAAAACTATACTTGACGACATTCTTATCTATACGCGGTAAGTATCTGATGAATTCAAAACTGAAAGTTCTCAAATGCTTTGATTCAAATAAATTTTATATTTACATTGCTCGTATGTACGCTAAAAATAGAAATACCAGTGGTGGTGACATGTATGTTATTATCTTGAATTTGGGTAGTAACACGCAAACGTTCAATATAAACGATCACTTTCCGATTGGAAATCAGGCAGAAGTTATTTGTTCATCACTTCAATCAAAATATATTGATGGGTAAAGAATACATTAAAGAAAATACAATTTTGACTACATGAAAGAGGCGAAAACTTATTAAAATTATTTACTTGTAGACAAATCATTGATCCCAGCAAATTTGATGCTGAGTCTGAAGTTGGAGTTGTCCTGGCAAAAGTTTAACAATAACGATGTTTCTAACTTGCAAGGAAATCAAATCTAATTTTTATAAAAGCATACGAACGTAGAACGCATTATGTTAATATCTAATAAATAAATCGATTGTAGTATACGTATGTATATGAATCCTTTTTTCGCTACTCATAAGTACTAATGAAATTTTGAATATAAGTGAGTTAACAATATTGAAATTCAACTACTCTGATTCATTCGTACTCACTACAACATTGATTTACAAATAGAGCACGCAATGAGTATGAGTACAACGTTGACATCAAACTCATAACATTCGAAATATGTTTGGTTTATACGCCTACTCATTTAGATTCATTGATTTAGAAAAATACTTATAATACTCATAAATGATTCGAGAGATTCGAATCATTCATCAGAAGAAGAAAGAAAAAGGCAAAGACAGCAAGCAAAGCAAACACACAACCTTCTAGTTAGTATTGTAGTGTTCATACGCGAATCATACTTATTTTGTGATTCTTGTAAATGTTGAGTAAAGGAGAGTCGAAATCAATAACATCATGCGTATTGTTAAGTATGATTACGATGAGGACTTCAAACTTTGAACATTAGTAGTATGAGTATGATATTAAAATAAGCATTCAAGTATAAGTATCGGAAATTATGAATATGATTCGAATCTACTCATCTTTTTGAATACTCATATATGTATGTTGTTGTTGACATAATACGAGTGTAGTACATTTCTATATGCTTGAAAATAAACTCCTCAATGACCCACTGAGGATTGTGGTAGTTTATCAGTAAGATGTTGATCTTTATAAATTAACGAAATTACAATTAAAAGAATGTTTATAATAAAATTTTATTCGATATAGATTATCATGTACATGGTCAGTAAGTAAGAATAAGTTTGAAATCGATGGATATACGTATATATATACATATACATATATATATAAAAGTATATATTATTATATTATGCCTTACGAATATTAGTGCTAAAACCTTCCATTCTTTATCTTTACAGTTGAAAAATTAACAACGTTTCAAAAAACCTTTTAAATCATTTGAAAAATCATGGTAGAAGCTTGATATGTAAGGTGTTTTAGTAGTCTAGTCTGTAGTGTGCTTGACTATTAGCGTGAGGATCGTGAGTACAATGCTCACCAGAATTCTGGTCTGTTACACTACACCGAGCATAAGTTCTAAGCTTCTCAGCTCGCAATAATTATATATAATTTGTAATTGTATTGTAATTAATAAATAAATAAATAAACTTGACATGTGGAAATAATTTTCCTTTATGCGCGTGTACATATTGTTACGAAAATGGTGTTATCGTTTAACATTAAATTGATAAAGAAAAGCTACAAAAACAATGGACTTGTTTACATGATCAACGAATAAACAAAAATATAGCAACAACATCAATTTAAAAAAGGAGATAAACAAAGTAAGCAAACAGACAACAACAACAGTGCAAGGACAAACGTAAACGAAATACACAAACAACAATAACAATAATGTTTACTTTTATCGAGGATGGCAAAGTCATTCTCCTTCGAGAGCATTCATCAGACTGTTTACTCTGCGATATAAAAGGCAAGACAAAGAAGGCAACGGGATCGGAAAGAATTCAGTCAGTCTTGTGTGAAGACACGTTGGGTGTGAAGAGAATAATCGTAGTTGGAAGATATCCGTTGTAAAGATCTAACGAATAATTACATATTAGTGTGTACGCGGAGAATGTAAAGAAGAATAACAAATAAAGCAAATTGTTGTTGTTTAAATCAAGTTGCCAACAGTAGCACACAGAGCAATAAAGGAATTATTTAAAACTAAACACAACTTTATTTTTATCTTTATTTGCAATCTACGAACTTATATTTCCAACGTTTTTAAAATTGTAAAAACGTAACAATATTTTTAATTAGAAGGAGTTGTTACAATCTTATTAGCACAGTCAAAATTATTATTGTTTTTTATGATTCAAAACGGATTTGCTTCACTCTTTCTATGAATTTAAATTAAATGTAATATTATTCCAAAAAAATTAATCATGTGTGAATAATCAATTGGTTTTTCTTTTTACACCCTATATTTCCTATTCAATACTGTTAAGGAACTTTTACTCCATTTGTGCAGATTTTAAACCCATTTGCTTTGTGCACCAGTAAAATGACGACTACTTAGAGAATAATAAAAATTATCTCTTTCATATACTACATACATATATTTCTTTCCTTTTTTTCTTTTTATTATCTCCTTTTTTTATTTGCAACTGTTTACAACAGTGGTGACCATTTCCGCTTTGTACGTCCGTACATAGCAACAGTAAAGTACATAACGGAAATGCTATGACGCAGCAATGTCTTGCTTTTTATACATTTTCGAAAAAAAGCTCGGTACGTTGTTCGTTGTTCTCATCACAATTATTCTTTGATGTTGTTGTTGTTGCCAGCGTAATTCAACATAAAGGAGTTCTTAGATTCCGTTCCATTCACTCCAAGCATTCATTTTATCAAGCTACTCTAAAGAGTAGAGTACTTGTTTTCCGTGTTTCCGGTGAAACGGAAAGTATTTCTATTGAAATAGTTTTTATTCGTAAAATTTCTAAAGGAATTTAAAAGAATTGTGGGAGCGTCAGCCACTGAATTTGAGTAAAAGTTTCCCAATTCATGGCAGCTGCAACAAATAAAATGTTGAGTGTAGTGCGTGAGCTTCTTATTAAATAGGGCCTGTTCGCAAATGCATTACTGCGCTGCATATTATGCGCATTATGTTCATAAATGCAAATCTTGGCAGCACTGCAGCTGTCAAATGTTCGTAAATGCAACATTAAATCATATTATGCGCAAATAAACCCAAAACACTAATCATAAAAATGGCTGATGCATTGAATGAGTGAGAGAGAGAGAATGAGAGTTTTAACAATAAGTTTCTTTTTTTTCTTCCTTAAATGTCTTCTTTTTTGCACAAAGTACACTTTTTTGTGCATTTAACAACATTTTGTCATTTGTTTTATCGTCCAGTTCAGAAATCAAATTTATTAATAATTTTTCCATTTCTGCAGTGTTTGTTCGTTCGTAAATGCAAACAAATAAATCAGCAAAAAGAAGCATCAGCAACATGTGATTAGCAATGTGAGCGCAAAATAATCATATTATGCAGCGCAATGATGCATTTACGAACAGGCCCATAGTATTCTCGTTGCCATTATCGTTATCATTATTAGTTTTCTTCTTCTTTTTTTTTATTAAATATAAACACAAACTAAATGCTCCTCTTAAATTCTTTTAGTATTTTCGAAATGAGGCATTAAATTCGTGAAGCGAATAGTTTCTGACTTTGCAGATATTTTCTGTGTAGAATTGCCTCTTGTTTTCTGATTCATTGGTAATAAAAGAGATAGAAAATAAAAAAATAGTTAACAAATAAAGAAACACAAACAAACTTTTATATACAAAAAATTTGTTTTCAGTTGAGATCTAAAGTCCCGGTCTTCATCTTCTCAATCTTGTAACAAATTGTCAATCTTGATGTTGAATTTTTAGTGACCGGAGTAGAACATATGTATGTCATTAGCTAATTACCCAATATCAATGCAAGACAGACAATACCTTCTAGGTGATGCGAATATGTGTGGAATATATCATCGTTCTGCTACGGCTTCTGGATAGGGTGCAATGGAATAGTTTAAGTTTCCATTAATTTGGCATATAAATTAGGCTAAATTTGACCGACGACGCGGGTTAATCTGAGTTTAAAGACCGCTGTAGTCTGTGGCTTATTCAAATGCACCTGCAAATTAACACAACCTCACAAGAAAGTATCTAAAGTGGTCAAATCGCATGATCTCGTTGGACATTTCACCTAACCCCTTGATAGAGTCCAAAGAAGGTGATAATTATCAACCTATAGTTCCCAAAAAAAAACCAAATTGTGATTTTTTTGGGATACATTATATCAGTGTTGTAACAAATTCGAAAATTGTGTTTGTTCAGAAATTGGACTAATCGCTGAAGATAATTGCTCGATGAAAATTAGGGTCAGTTGCCAAGTGTTCCAGAACCTATTCAGTGAACACACTTCTTTATTTATTGACGTTTACCTTCAGTTTCCGGGCAGTTGAATTTTGTTCAGGCGCAGGTTCAAGTCACGGCGCAATACTCATGAGTTCTAGTCTGCGAAAAGCCAAACTTTTGTGAACAACATAAAGTAGACTGACTCGGATACGGCGACGTACGCGCTTTGGTCGATCGTTTAGTTTTCTCGATAGGACGATTATGGCGCTCCTAAAATTGGCAAGGTGCGCGAAACGTTTCCCGAACAGAACATCCAATTTGATAACAATAATTTTATTATACCCAGAGCTGGTGTATTTAGTTAATTTCACTACTCTAAGTATGTGTGGCTGAAACAATTGAATACCTTCCATGGAACAAGCAACACGGACAGAACACATCTTGTTCGAACATAAAACTTCAATCCAGTTCATTAGGGAAGATATATGTAGAGAAGCTGACAATGATCAAATGGAGTCAACTGCTCTATTTGGGGTTTCAAAAAAAAGTTACCGATAACTGATAAAACAACACAAGAAAAAAGAGTATAACTTTCGGAATAAAAACAAGGGTTTGATTGAAAACATCCATTGGTAAAACACTTTTGGAACCATTAAAACTAAATAAAGAAAGCAAAAGATATCTCAATTTTATGTAGAGTTATTTACCTTCGGAGGTATAACAAATGTTAAGTGTTCACCAAGGCGATGTTGTTTTTCTATAGGCTGCACAATACATCGTTCTAAACATCGATGCAGTCGGAATTCATAACCTTCTTTTTTTCTACAAAATAGGCAATAAAATAACTTTATAACTTAATTTAATTGTCGATAACACTGCTCAATTAAATAAGTTTTTTTAACACAATGGAAACTTCCGTTTTTTATATTGCCTTTGCTTATTTTGTTTATATTTGAAATTGCCATGTTAAAATAATATATGTATAATATGGTAAGATAATAAGAAAATATTCAATGGAAGTCCAGAAAAGTTGCTATAGTAACTTTACGCTTAGCGATGGTTCTTAGTATCTAAGAGTCTGATCGGAGGCTTATCTCGGTGACCTATTAGAGGTACTCCTACAAAGGTGAAATTATACCATCCAGCGATAGTAGGTTACCGTTTGAAAAAGTACAACGTTCTTTGACTCGATTGTATTGAGTTTTCTCTGAGATCATATAATACTAGATGTTTTACAAATAAAATCCCATTGAATAAATAAAAGTTAAATTAAGGAATATCATGAGGTTCTGTTCCATTTCCAAATTATAAGTCATTTTTTAATTTTTCTAAGTAATTTTATACGTAATGGCACACATCTTTTACACATAACCGATGGTGATGTCCATGGATTCATAACCACTGCATTCATAATAATATGTGTTCGTTAACTATGGGTTTTGTAAATATTGTGTTCGGGAGATTGAAGCTCTTGATGTTCTGGACATAAAAATTCAATCCAATGTTTAGCATAATCAACATAATTTTGAAATCGCTTATACAGGCAAAACTGGTACAAATAAAGATTAAGGCAGCTTATTGGAAGGAAGTCAACGCTTAGTTTAGATTGCACACTTCTGCGGAGGCAGTTATAGGATATCGTCACATGCACTAACGCAAAGACAGCACTAGTGAATATGGTCTACAGATGTTAACCTTATTTTTTCAAAATAATATTGTACATGTATTTAATCCTGGTTAGAGAAATATAATTTGAATATTATGTTTTAGTTTTAAGCTTTGATAACATATTCTTGTTCATTGGAATACGATGAAGATTCAATAAATATAGTACTTGTGTAGTTAGATCAGTGTTGAAAAATTCAGTACTTTAGTACTTTTTTTCAGTACTTTTCCATTTCAAAAATACCGCAGTACCCCCGCTACGCTTTCAGTACTTTTTTATTATTACATATTTCATGGTTTACACTTTTCAACTAATACATAATTGGTTTGCAACATGTCCAATGTAATGTTAACGGTAGAATTAGTCTTTAGCCCCGGTTAGCCCAACGTCCACGAAACGTACGTTCATTTTTAGAATACGAAAAACAATGTGAACGCATGCTGAACATTAATGACACTCCGGTAAGTATTTAATTTGCTTTTCATATGCTACGTTCCGTTGACGTTTGGCTAAACAGACTTTTACTTTCGGAATCAGCTCTTTTTGTTTGTATAAGAAAAACATGTAGAAGTCGTTATTTTTTTCATTCCATTTCGTATGTTTTTTTAATTTAAAAAAATATTTTTTACAAAAGTACCATTTGAGGCAAAAAAGTACTCTTCATTACCATTTCAAAATTTCAATTTTGCAACACGGAGTTAGATACAACGATCTGATATTTTTATTTATGAAGAAATCTTTTCATTCCTTAGTTGTTTGAAATTTTCAAAAGTTTCTTAAACAATGAAACACTAGCTTCAACTGGTTGTATTCTTAGATTTCAAAAAAACATCAAAGTAAACAAATTCTACATACAAAATCCTACATATTCTAGAATTTATGTGCATTTAAATAATTAGATTTGCAAAAAAAACAAACACAAGAAATGGTTGTCTAATGCTTATGAATACGCTTAAAACGTTTATTTACATGAAATTAACAATTCAAGCGCAAAGCGTTTATTTACGGAGAATCTCATTATATATGAATGTGGGTCAATGTTACACCTTAATGTCCATTAAGGCAACTCTTTGTCGCGTTAGTGTCACTGCCAAATAGCCACAGAGCCATGCAAACACATTAAAAAATTTCGTGTATGTATCAGTTTTCACATGAATAGATGTGAGTATGTAGGTATTTATATACATACATACATATGTACTTGCTTGTGTATTGTATATTAAATTCAAAGAAATTTTAGCCAGTTTTATATGCGAAAGAATATTTGCTTATGTATGTACAGGGATGAAAGTGTTGTCATCGCAGTTTTTTGTTTTAATTTTTGTTATTGCAACAACAACAATAACAAGAATCGTCATTGTCAATATTGTTGTAAACCACTTGACAGTTGCTGCAATACAGGGAAAAGGCACACACTCAAACATATGTTCACTCATACGTTTAAAATGTGCTGCTGCCTTTAACTGGTGCTGCCGGCTTTAACATACGAACGAACAGATGTCTGAAAAATGTTGACAACCAGTGTAGACAGTCATTTTGTAAAACAGTCTTATGATAATTTTTTCCTTTTATTGTTCCTTCTAACATTAACATACTTCCATACATACACTTGTAAATACATACGTACATATATGTATATACATATAGAAAACATATGCATATATGTATGAACAATACATAGTTATTTTATAAATCACATGAATACATACATGGAAAATGTCGTCTAGTATGATATGTTTGTATGACTGTGCATATAAAAATAAAGTTTAAATTTAAATGTAGTGTTTTGTCCTAGTAATGTTGTAATAAAGCAATGTATGAATATGTTTATGGATGTGTATGTGTATGTGACTATTTGTTGGCGGTTCTGCTTTGATTTTATTATGGGGAAAATGATTTTCTTATCAAATTGACTTGACTTAATGTGCACTAACCCACACACAGACATACGAGTTAACTTTTGTCTAAATAAATGTGTATGTATGTATGTATCTCTATTTGTCCGTCTGCCTGTCTCTCTATGTTTCTACTCATATAATTTATTTTGTTTGTATATGTATATTTAAAATTTAAATCTTTTTTAACTATCCTGCCACACACAGAACAAAAACATACAGTGATGCATGCATGCATGACTGAATGAATGAGATTAAGTGCAGGCTGCTTAAATGAAATTTAACTTTTTCTATAGAGTAACTGTAGAATTGTATGTTTTAAGTGCTTCAGAGAGTTTTTGCATTTAATTTCTCTTCTTTATTCGTTCGTTATTGTTGTAATGTGTTGTTATTTAATGTTTTTGTAAACAATTGTGTCCAACATGTCTTTCGCCTTTTGGCAATATACATACATACGTCAGTTAGAATGTCGGCCAATTCTGTCGGCAGAAAGGCAGTCATTTAGCCTATTTGTCGCTTTATTTTATTATTTTTGTTTTGTTTTTGACTGCAAATAACGACAACAATGACAACAACAGCAAGAGTAAAACGAAGTTGCAACTTTTATATGTTATTTAAGGCTACACTTAATCAATTATTACATACATACTAATATAGTACAACTTTAATTGTTAATTGTTTTAATCGTTGTACGCACATACATATATTTAAAGAAAAATAATTATTTTTACATATCTAATGAAATATTTTTAAAATTTGAATGTAGTTTGTAGTCCTATATGAACCGGTGGTGTAGAACTTATAATTCCGATATTTGGCTCTATCAGGGGCTATATGATTAAAAGTAAACTACCCACGACGTGGACAAAAGTAATATAGAAGAGTGGACAAAACTCAATCTAAACTAAATCTCAAAAGTCAATAATTTTTAAAAAACCAATGCAGATTCTCTTCAACTTCATTCTGATTCAGAAAAATCCGCGGTGTATTTAACAAGTTGAGTTAATTTTGCTATATACGCAACAGCTGAATCCTAAAATGGTATACCGTTATATTTTTTGTTTACATTTCTATTTAAATATTTTATTTTATTTTATTTTGTTTTTATTTGGAAATCATATTATTAAATATGCGTGTTTATGCTACTTTTTTTGGGAGGGATGGGATGCATGCAAACAAGGTAAAGCTTCGGACTGTGGCCAACGTGGCGACCACCAGGACGATCCTTGTCTTGCTGTATTCAAGTTGACACGCAGCCTCCTCGTGGCCCCTCCTGGATGACATTCTAGCACCCGCTAGATGTTAACTAATGCGTGCAGCGAAGTCCAATCCCCTGGACGTTAAATTTGGGTTGTGCGTAGGGCTTGGAACCCACCACGTAAAAACATTCTCCAATGAAAACCAAAACAATAGCCTCTATAAAGATCCCCTCAAAAGTTGACGACCACGGCAAACGTTTAAAGGACTATGATTTACGAATAGGCACATGGAACGTCCGAACCCTTTACAGGGCAGGCGCTTCCGCCCAGCTGGCGGATGCCCTCATGAAATGTAGGACGGACATCACTGCCATCCAGGAAATGCGATGGATAGGGCAAGGATGCAAAAGGCTAGCATCTTGCGATGTGTATTACAGCTGCCAGGTTGATAAGCACGAATTCGGATGCGGATTTGTGGTTAATAAGAGACTTCGCCACCTTGTCTCTGGGTTCACACCTGTGAACGAAAGGATAGCCACAATCCGCCTCAAGGCAAAATTTTATAACATCAGCCTTATTTGTGCTCATGCCCCGACGGAAGAAAAGGACGATGTGACTAAAGATGCCTTCTATGCTAAACTCGAGGACGTATACGATAAGTGCCCGGCCCATGACGCCAAAATCGTCCTCGGGGATTTTAATGCGAGGGTCGGGCGGGAAGGTATCTTTGGCCCCACTGTCGGACAGTTCAGCCTCCACGAGAACACTACCCCCAATGGTATGAGGATGATCGATTTCGCCGCGGCACGTAACATGGTAGTATGTAGCACCAGGTTTCAACACCTCGATATCCACAAGGCCACTTGGATCCCCTGATCGATCTACGTCCAACCAAATCGATCATATTGTGATTGACGGAAGGCACGTATCCAGCGTACTAGATGTGCGTACGTTCAGAGGTCCTAACATCGACTCTGACCACTACCTTGTCGCAGCCAAGTTTCGATTGCGCATTAGCGTATCGAGGTCTGCGCGCAATGTACTAGCGAAAGCTGGACGTCAAAAAGCTGCGATCACAAAGGACAGTTGAGGCGTTCTCCGCTCAACTCTCCGATAAGCTCCGTCATTCCCTCTCTAATCTCAACGACATTGGAGGACTGTGGGCCAACATCTCCCACTCCTTGCGCACTACTGCGGAAACAGTCCTTGGTTTCGAGCGCCCACACCAAAGAAATCAATGGTACGATGAGGAGTGTCGTGTGGCAGCTGCAGCGAAAAACGCCGAATACAGAAAAACCCTGCAGTCTGCCGCTACGCGAGCCACTGTCGAGGACTATAGAGAGAGGAGAAGGGAAGAGAGACGCCTTTTCAGACGCAAGAAGAGGGAGCAGGGAAGGCGTGAGCGTGAGGAAATCGAGGTGTATAAATGCAGGAATGACGCTCGAAAATTCTATCAAAAGGTTAAGCGTCTAACCGAGGGTTATAAGCCCGGAGCGTCTTCCTGCAAAGACGAAAACGGAAACTTGGTAACAGATCCGCAAGGGGTGCTGAGGTTATGGAGGAAGCACTTCTCTTCTCTGCTACAAGGCGATGACGACACCAATTCCGCCTTTAGAGATGATGTTCCGAACCCGATCGATGATGACGGCGTGGAGATTCCGCCGCCTAGCCATGAAGAGGTCAAAGACGCGATAATGCGTCTTAAAAACAATAAAGCGGCGGGTCCTGATGGCCTCCCTGCTGAATTGTTTAAGACCGGGTGTAATGAGTTGGTAGGGCGCATGCACCAACTTATTTACAAAATATGGGTAGAGGAAAGCATGCCCAACGATTGGAACCTCAGTGTCCTCTGTCCTGTCCTGAAAAAGGGAGACCCTACGATATGCGCCAACTACAGGGGTATAAGCCTTCTCCCTATCGCATACAAGGTTCTTACAGGCGTATTGTGTGAACGACTGAAGCCACTCGTCAAAACACTGATTGGACCTTATCAGTGCGGCTTCAGACCTGGCAAGTCCACCATCGACCAGATCTTCACACTACGCCAAATCCTGGAAAAGACCCATGAACAACAAGTCGACATACACCATCTTTTTGTCGACTATAAGGCAGCCTTTGATAGCCCCATAAGGGATCGTGTGTTTGCCGCAATGTCTGAGCTCGGTATACCTGCGAAGCTGATAAGGCTATGCAGAATGACGTTGAGCAATTCCTGCAGCTCCGTCAAGGTAGGAATGGACCTCTCCGAACCTTTTGATACCGTGCGAGGTTTCAGACAAGGCGATCCCTTATCATGCGACCTCTTCAACTTCGTCATGGAGAGTGTTCTGCGAAAGGCGGGAGTGCATCGCAATGGCACTATTTTTCAAAAGAGTGTCCAGCTGCTTGCGTACGCTGACGACATTGACATCATAGGGCGTACCAAGCGAGATGTTACTGCTGCCTTTAGTGCTATTGAACGAGAGTCTACCAAGATGGGTATGGCAGTAAATGAGGGCAAAACAAAGTATATGTTATCGACAAGTAGAGACGTGCGGCGTATTGATTCACAGATTACGGCCGATAACTATACTTTTGAAACAGTCAAGGAATTTATTTATCTTGGCTCCGCCGTTACCACCAAAAATGATGTCAGTCTGGAGATCAAGCGTAGAATCACTCTTGCCAACAGGTGCTACTATGGCAATTGAGTAGCAGAGACCTCTCTCGAGCGACCAAACTAACACTCTACAAGACACTCATCCTACCCGTGCTTCTTTATGGCGCTGAGGTATGGACCCTATTAAGTACTGATGCAGCGGCCTTGGGAGTGTTCGAGAGAAAAGTCCTACGTAAGATCTTCGGTCCAGTGCGTGTTGGCGATGATTTCCGTATCCGATTCAACAGTGAGCTGTATGAGCTCCTCAACGACATTGACGTTGTACAGCGTATTAACATCCAGCGGCTGCGCTGGCACGGCCATGTCGTTCGAATGGATGAGGATGCTCCGGCGAGACGAGTATTTGATGCGGGTATCTGCGGAAGTCGGCGAAGAGGACGACCTTGTATCCGTTGGAAGGACCAAATCGAGGAAGCCCTGTCATCGATTGGTGTGACCAACTGGCGTAGGCGCGCAAGAAGCAGAGGCGCCTGGAAGGATGTGTTGCGGCAGGCCGAAATCCGTTAGCGGGTTGTTATGGCCAATTAAGTAAGTAAGTTTATGCTACTTAAAAAAAATAAAAATTATTACAGGAGCATGAATTTTGAGTCGTGCTCCAAATAACATAGAAATAGAGAAGAAAGTGGATTGAGATTTGTGGCATAACTTTTACTGTATCAGCTCTTATCTGTGCAGAACATCAGTATTTATGGAGGCGGTAGAAGAGCATCTCTGTTTTATAATGTTGAACCAGTTTTAAAGTTAAGAGACCATAATGAAGTTAATGAAGTCAACTAAGTTTATAATTTGAAGTCAATAAATATGTGCATGCGTCGTAATGATTTTATTTTTATATTATTAAACTATGAAAAACATATGTACATGTACATATATTTTTATTTACAACAGTAACGTCAGAAATAGTAACATGAAGTGGGACCAAACATTGATTTATTAAAAGCATGGACTAATGCACATTGAATTCTTTCTGCATAGTGAAAGAGAAGTTGTGCAAAGAGCGTGTCACTCAAGTGGTAAAGAAACTCTACAGAACCAAGAAACTCCATCAGAGTAAGTAAAATGTTAATTTAATCCATAAAAAACTTTAAATTATAAAAAATTTTAATAATCAGTGCTTTGGATTAAGGAGCCTATGCAAAAGAAATGAAAGAAAAAATCGATGCTTTGGCAGCAGAAAATGCCGAACTTGGAGTTAAGCGCGCTCAGGTATTGTTAAAAAGAAACAAAAAATCCTATCAGAAGGCCAAATGAAACGAATATGACGAGTAGAATAAGTAATTGGGATTGGAGTGTACATATGTATCTAACACGCATCAGATCCAACGGCATATAGCCACCTATGTAAGAAAGGCTTTCCGCTACCTCACGAGTTAAACCTTCAACGCTGGTGTTTAAAATCTGATATGGAAGCAGGCGTCTTTATAACTTCTATTGATTTTATGCGCCAGACGACCGATTGAACTCTTGATGAGAAGGTATATGTTCTCTCTTTCGATGAGATGAAGGCAGCGGAAGTCTTCGAATGCGACCCTACAGCCGTAGTCGTGTTAAAACCGGCTAATTATGTATGTGCCACGCCGAGAGCACTGAAGAAATCGTGAAAGCAACCAGTGTTTTATAGTTTTGACTACAAAAATGCGTAACCGCAGGTAAGTAAATAAAATGTTATACCACTGAATTTTCATTCATTTCATCAGCTTAACTTTAACCACTAATTATCTTTTTACACACATCACAACTTTACTAACAAAATCCGAATCCCTGGCTTCAAATTTTGTTAAGTATGCCATAATTTACTTCAAAAATCTTCGAGTAAAAAACCGGTAAATATGAATTCTTAAAATACATATGTTTTAATATTAATACCTCGAAATAAAAGACTTTTATTAATATTCTTATTATTCAGACACGTTACTAACATTAATTAATAACACACATACACAGAAAATAGATAAAATTAATAGATTACTTTACAGCTAATCTTTTTCATCTCTTTGTTCGACTAACGTTGGTTTCCCATTTCACCTTGTACGGACAAAATAATCTTTTTGGTTTTGGATGCGCGTATCTACTAAAGCTAATAAGGAATCATTTTTTTTGATAGTGACTTCAGAAATAACGGTACTACTCCGTCCTCGCATACTATTACGGACCAGAGATCAGCAATGAGTATTCAAAAAAATGAGTAGATTCGAATCATACTCATAATTTCTGATACTTATACGCATTCATACTTATTTTAATATCATACTCATACTACTCGTATTCAAAGTTTGAAGTACTCATCGTACTCATATTTAACAATACGTAGGATGTTATTGATTTCGACTCTTCTTTACTCAATATTTACAAGAATCACAAAATAAGTATGATTCGCGTACGAACACTACAATACTCACTAGAAGGTTGCGTGTTTGCTTTCCTTGCAGTCTTTGTCTTTTTCTTGTTTTGTAAATGCAACAACAACCAAGGCTGTAAATTTTGATGAATGATTCGAATCACTCGAATCTATGATTTAATCGAGACAGCTGATCTTTTTAAGCTTATTACAGGAAATTGAAGAAAATAACAATGAAAAAACGTTTTGCATAACAGATGCGACCATGCGACCTTGCGTTGTAGTGCCCAAATAAAATATTGTCAAAAATTAAAAAAGTACTGGCATCACCAATTTTGTAGGTGAAATGATTTCGAATTGTCCAGAAAGACATTTTAATCACTAATTCCACTCTTATGATGTTACGATAATGTATAAATTTATATGACGTGACATATCTAATAGCATATCGTCTAAATCATGATGTGTTGAAAGACTTCTTCGGTAACATTAGGAGTAAAGGTGGCTGAAATGATCACCCATCATCGAAAGATTTTAAAGTTCAGATTAAGAAAATACATTTTCGGTAAGTATAGAAATAGTTTAAATTTCCTGTAAACAATTTTTATCCAAAAATACTGAACACTTGTATGGAAAACGCTCCTGAATGTTTGCAATTGGAGGAACTGAAAACATTGTCTCCATAGAAAATAATTTTCCAAAGCCAATGGAGAATGAAGTTTTGAGCGAATGCAATTGTAAAGATATTGGTTTTGTTTGATAAGATACTCTTGAGTATGTTTATGGTTATGTTATAAAGAAGCTTCTTTTCAATTTCATTTCGTTTCTATGGTATTATAGAAAATTGTGATCGCATATTTCCTCGTGACTTAAGGAATTAGACCGATTATATGGAATAGTACAGTTTACCAAAAAGATCGTGAACTGCATTAATTTCAATATTTTAAGTGAATTTGACAACCAATCATAATAAAAAATTATTCAAGATAAGAAGACATGATCCAAAGTTGTGTCGAATAGTTGCTCCGGATTTATAACCACTAAACAAGTTAAACAAGTTTAATTTCAACAATTCGAGCTTGCTCTAATTTTTTTTCACAGATACTTACACCACTTTGTCTGCAAGATCAATGATAAGTACATCGTATTATTTAAAAGTCTGTATTGGATCACGTTGCTAATTTGTAGGCCAAAAACCGGCTCCTGGGGAATATCCAATGTAATACTCTATGAGGATTCTGTTACGAAAATAGTCATTAATTGGGACCAATGAGTATGCCTAAGGGTGCGTACAGAGTGAGCGCTGAAAGCGGAGCCGAGATTGTCAGTACGATAAAGATTGTCCGTGCGATAAAACTGTTTACATACTAGTCAATACAAATAAGCTTGTGTATAACACAGTGAACGCCGACAAGAGCAGAGATCAAAGCCGATGAGTGCGAGAAAACAGTTTGAAAGCGTTTTGTGCGTTTTTTTGTATTGTTTACTTTTTAGTGTGCATTCGGGTATATTGTTGAAATTTAGCTGGATATTTTCTCAAATCATTATATAAATGATGAAATTCACCAAATTCTTTTCTTTTTCGTGTAATGGGATGTTTTCCAAATTCTTTTGTGTTAATAATTGCATTAATCACACTAGGAGAAGCAAAATACTCTTCATCAGAGGAATCCATTACAGTGTACAGCAATTTTATAAACACAAATGAACAACAAGAATAAATGACATAAAAGCAAAACACTTGAACACAAAACACAAAACACAGAATTTCAGCGCTGATTCTCGCATTCACTGTGTTATATACAAATTTTCTTCTCGCATGAAAATAATCGTCAATAAGCTCGGCTCGGCATCGGCGCTCACTCTGTTCGCACCCTAAAGCCGAACTTCTCTGTACCGCACTCTGCAGGGTTCCACCACACACTGTTTGATCCTGAAGACCAATCATGCTGACTTTCGATAATGGTCTAGTTCATGTTCATGTTTCCAATGGAGGAGGTTACGTTTCAAATATCCAACCGATGCCAAATGGGCAGTGTCCACTCCTAAACTTTATGGACGCCTCTACCAGCTGTCATCCATTTGTGGCGATAGGAGGAGAATTTTTTCAGAGGATCCAAAGGCCTTAGACAATGTTCGAAAATACGTACGTCGTCCGATTCAAAAAATAAAAAAGTTTCATTCTAAAAGATGACAACGTCGGACAACGGTCTTTACTTTATTAGCATATTACTTGGATAATAAGTAAACTTAAAAAATTTCTATTCCTCTCGGTTAATCAAATGCTTCTCACAACTAAAGTCACATTTAAGTCATGTTCTCTTTATGCCGACCACTGATATACAGTTTAAGTCCGACTTCGAACAACAGATGTGAAAATCTTATCGTGGCAATTTTATTAACTCTCAGGGCCATTATCACAACTTGCTGTTAACTAAAGGGAGGATTTTAATGGGCAAATAAATTGTTTTTCATTATTATTAGTGGACAATAAGGTAGAAGTGAGCGTTAAGCTAAAGGGAGGATCATCGTACCTTTAACTTTTAAAGTTAAGTTTTTGTTAGAACTTGCAATATTATATATTATTTTAACATGGCAACTTCAAATATAAACAAAATGAGCACTGCCACTGCATTTAAAAAAACTTGTTTAATTCAGCAGTGTTATCGACATTGCTCCGGTACTGCCATATTTTTCAAAAAGTTAACTTTATTTTATTTGTAGGTTGTAATAACGAAAAGAAGTTAAAGGTGACTTTAAAGCTTACTTCAGCTAAAGGTACCTTTAACTAAACCCAAGTTTAACGGCAAGTTGTAGTAATAGCCCTCAGAGTGTTTGACAGGAGGAAGTCGCCGAAGTCTTGCCTGATAAGACTATGTATGGCGTATTGTTTATTATAAATCAAAATTTACTTCTTATAGATTATTTCTTTAAGAAAGCCATTTGAGGTCTCCTATTTGAATATATTTACTTTCAGCCGATATCTCGCCAATAACAGGTGTAATATTATCTACCAGAGCGTTTATTTGATTTTATTGGAATAATATTTGGTATGATGTTTTAGTTATAAACATACAAAAACTATTCTCTGTAGCAAACTAGTAACTTTTATAATATTTTACGTTTACAATACATATGTAAATGCTGTGGTCTTGTAATACTATTTTAGTATTTACATTCGTATGTATATCGTTAGTTTAGTGTCGCAACAATTGTTGATTTGTAAACATTTTTATTAACAAAGTAAGAAAGAAGAGAAAAAGGGAGAGCGAGCAAAAATAATTTGTTTGTAGAGTATGTTGATTTGTTGGTTACAATTTCTTTCGAGTCCTCTTTATTTTGTTCAATTTGTTTCCTTCTTTGTATTTGAATGGGAAGCTACAAATGGTTTTATTTCTTAGTTTCTCCAATTCGCTTATTTTTATTTCCATTTTTTATTTTGTTTTGTTTTGTTCTCGCTTTTGTTACTTCTATTTTATTTTATTTTATTAATATTTTATTTGTACTCAAGTGGCCTCTTTTATTTTAACTATTACTCCTTTATAGCCGTTTGTCGTTATTGTTGTTGTAACAAGTATTTCTTTTTTTCTTTTTTTTTATGACAATGGATGTAATTCTGTAAATGTATATGAGTGTAAGAAATATAATGCAGAGGAATTGAGAAAGAGAGAGAGAGAGAGATAGAGAAAGTTTGTATGCAAATAGTTTTACCCCAAGGCTCTCTTCCGTTTCAAAGTGTTTTTTTTATTTCTATTATTTTTAATACTTTTCCTGCTATTCTCCAACCCCCAACCCTGAATGATTTGATTCTTATTCATGCTGATAGGCATAGACACACACACACCCACTTAAACAATTGAATTCAGTTAATATTTTGCTTGTTGTCTTGGTTCCTTTTTCTCTCGATTTTAGCTGAGTTTTACTTAAGGAACAAGGAATTGCCAGTGGGATGGCTGTTTATTGATTTAACGACGTGTTGGTTGGTTTTTAGGTTTTTGGTAAGCGATATTATTATTTTGAATTCATTATCGTTAGCCCATAAAGGCCGAAATCTTTTGTTCAGCCAAAATATTTTTCTTCCTTATTTTAAAAGATCATTTTATTCGGATATTTAAATTAGAATAGAAGAGTATAAAGTTAAAATTTCATATTTGAATACGACTAAATACAATTAATCTATTTAAGAATAATAAGAATTCAAAGTAAGTTATTTAAGACTCATCTAAAGCATAAACATTACAACACAAAATGATAAAAAAAATATTTTTAATTAATTTATAGCGGAGACTCGGTTTTAAAAGGCACTTAAATTAATTAAATTAAAATTATTTGTGGATAGTTTGAAGTATTCTAGATAAACGTTTTAACTTACATCTTATTATAATATATCTTTATAGAGAAATGAGTTGTTGAGCTTCTTAAATACACTTTAAACTTGATATGGGATTAACGCAAGTCATTTATTTTAAATTTTGATTTAGTCGCAATGGTAACTCTTTTTAGACACTGAATTCTATGTATTCATTTATTGGTTAACGTATTAACCACATTCTTTAAATCCTTTAAAATGGGTTGCATATTGTGCAATTGTGTTTCTGATTTCGTTTCCAATTTCATTCGCGGTTTTACAAATTTCAAAATATTTTAATATTTACTAGTTTCACTGATGGTTTTATTGTTGTTTAAAGTGTGCGTCTCAAAACCAAAAGATATCATATCTTCAATCATTGGAAAGGAATTTAGAATGGTGACTTGCAAAAAATAATAACTTACCAGAAAAACTGATTAATTAACAGAAGATTAAGGGCCATTATTACAACTTGCCGTTAAAGTTGGGTTTAGTTAAAGGTAACTTTAGCTAAAGTGAACTTATTTTCGTTATTACAACTTACAGATAAAATAAAATTAACTTTTTTTCAAATATGACAGTGCCGGAGCAATGTCGATAGCACTGTCAATTCAACAAGTGCTTTAAAAACGCAGTGGCAACGACGTGCCTTCTTATTTGTTTATAAAATATGTGTGTTGAGGCTTTAGCTTTTTTATTTTTGTGTTTTTTGTTTTAAAATAAATATAATGAATACGCCAGTATCCATTTTGACTTGAAAAACTATTAATATAATAACGTTTATTTTTCATGTTTTTATTTATTGAAATTAATATACATACATATATAATATAGCAAGTTCAAAGATAAAGTGAACTTTAAGTTAAAGGTAGGATGATCTTCTCTTTAGCTTAACGCTCACTGAACAATGAAAATTAAGTTATCTGCCCATTAAAATCCTACCTTTAGTTAACGGCAAGTTGTAATAATGGCCCTAAAAGTGCAACAGCATCTGATTATTCTTCTGTCTATTCAACTGCAGTTTTCTCAAACATCTGTCGCCTGTAAGTCCCGCCATTCATGTATAATATTAACTACGTCGTAATTCTAACCAAAGAGTTGTAATGACCAATTATGTATGTAAAGTCCAAATTAATTGTCTAGGGTTGGGTGGCGAGGTTGTAAACAAAAGAAACTTCACAGTTTGCCGTAGATTCGTGATGATATTGGCTTCCATGGCGGCTAAGGAATGTAAATATTTTAAGTACTAACTTTTTCGCGGATTACGGACGGCGGACATAGATTTTTAAATTTTATTTACATAAAGCGAAGACAAAACATATCATTTCATTGAATTTCATCACAATTAATTATTTTAATATTTTAAAAGTACAAATTATAAAAACTTATATTTTACACCGCAAATGACAGCTATTAATTCTATTGTCAAAACTTGAAGAAAATTGTTAAACTATTGGGTCCGCCATCTAACGTTTTTTTTTCAACCAGTGCTTATTTCGTGAATGGTAACACTTAGCTCATGTCTGATTTGACAGATAATTAATTTTATCCTTCCCCTGAACGAATATTGACCATCCAATGCGTTTTCGCTTCGCTAAGTGGGCATGCGATCGACTTACAGAAGATGCCGATTTTGGCAAAAAAAATCATCTTTTCAGATGAAACTCATTTTGATCTTGGAGGGTATGTAAACAAGCAAAATTGTCGCATTTGGGGCACAGAAAACCCGTGAAATACAGCTGCACACAATCGATAATGTGCTTAAAAATTGGACCGATCGTGTAGGCTACTGCATGGCCAACCGAGGCAGCCATTTGAATGAAATTATTTTCCATTATTAACCGGAAGGATTGTACTTTCAAATTAAAAAAGAAATTTGAGAAAATATTCAGAAGTTTTTTCTAAAAGCATTTAAAAAAAAAAAATTATTTGGCGGACCCCGTATTTTGATTCCGTAGCATATTCTTATTTAGTAACATGTTATCATTTTTTTATTCTGTTGAAGTCAAATAAAAGCTATGAGGACAATATTTCAATGTTCAAAATAAACACAAATATGAATAATCTGATTGGCAATGACCAATAATATGTAATAAGTATATAATGAAATAGTCAGTGTAGCAACATTCACACATAAAATATCTTGTCATTCATTGGATCAAAGTTAGCTCAAATCAAATTAAAAGCTTTTGAAATTTATTGGCGGATAATCACGTTCCATCACGTTAGATTACAACCTTCTTCTTCATAATTTTCTCTAAGAACCGCTATTGGGTTATGCTTCTCAATTAGAAAAAAATTCAAAGATGTGAAAATAAAATCTTATGTATGATTACAGCTGCACAGTGGTACATCAAAAATACGAACATTCCTTAGGGCCTCAACGTGGAAGTTATCAAAACCGAGATTGCTAAATATTCTGAAAAGTTCTTAAAAAAAAACTCCAATCAAAATCAAATCCTCCGGCTCATAATATATTAGACATCCATGGGTATATTCATTTAAAAAAGAGGGAGACCGCTGATATGATCTCCACATACAAATGCACATATTTTCCTAATATAGGTACCGACGAAAGCCGAATTAGATTCCATAAACAATATGATGCAAAGGATTACGACCTACAGAAGAAGCATAATGACGAAGAGATTGGAGAATTTAGATAATGTATACAAAATCCGTACTCACACATTGACGAAGATGCAATCTATGCTAACGTTTGATCTAACATTAGTCAAAGGATATGATCAAACTGATGGTGTAGTAGATATTGGGTAATTCATTGATCCTGCATCAGTTTACTGCTTTATTAATTGGTGCTATGCAGTAGACTTCAAGATTGGGAGATGACACGCCTTAGACTAGTATCTTAGGGCAACGGCTATGTATGAAAACATCGAATAGAATTTGAAGTAGCTAAATTATATCTAAACAGAGTTCAATTCATAGTTGACGCCATATTCTTCCTATGGAAGAAAAATTAATATACTGTTATGTTTTTACCTTTTTAAAAATGTTTCAAATATGAGTTCGTTATTCTTCTTTTCACACAACGCAGGTCTTTTCAACTCTATCGCGGTTTCATTGTTTTTTGTGTATTTTGTTCACATTGCTTGTTGTTGCGTTCTCGCTTACTTGTCTATCCCCTTTTCTTTTATAATGATATTGTCGGTTTACTTGTAAAGAACCTTTTCTTTTATAATGATATTGTCGGTTTACTTGTAAAGAAGTTCGTGGTATTTGTTTGTGTAGATTTTGCTTATCATTTTAATGTTAAACGATATTACACCGTTTCCATTTTCGTAACAATACATTCAAATCAAGTGGAACAGGCAGATTGAAAAATGCTTGTTTTATATCCGTCAATATTCACCATGTTTGAATGAATCAAGACAAATATGTATGTATAGTTAAAATCGTAGAAAAGTCTATTTTATATCTATCTATTGCATACGATGGCTTATAGCACGTTCACATATAAGAAGGTTATGGTTATCTAAAATTAACCTTGGAGATAACCTTGTGGCGTTCACATATGACAAATATAACCTAAACATATGCGAGAATGACAGAAATTGACAGCTGTATGCATTTGTAATGTATTGTATGTATGTATCTTTGTATGTATCTTCTCCATAGCAAATGTTTTTTTTTCTATTGTTGTCAAATTTTAGTCAATATACTATTCACAATAGATATAAAGAGTTGCATTTTTGAGTATTTTATTGAAAAAATTTCAATGCAACAATGCGTATTTTACTAGGTTATGAGGTAACCTACAGCTGAACTTGGTTATCTTTTCATACAAATTGTATGGCTAACCTCATACATTTGTGGCTTGGTTACGAGATAACCTCGATAACCACGATAACCTAGCTAACCTGCTTATATGTGAACATGGTATTAAGATTAAACCGTTTTAAACAAAAACACTTCAACCTAAATTGACCAGCTAATAAAAAAAAATTACAATTTTGTTAAAAATGTCTTATAAATGAAATGCGGGTTAAAAATGATTACAACATACGCACATATGTACATATGTATATACATATATGAAAATTCCAAAGGGCATTAATCCTGCACACATTTACATTAATTGGCAGAACATTTACAAACATTTCCGTCGACAGTAACAAGATTTGCCAAAAATTAAATTTTTATTGTTACAACACAAATCGTCATTGTGTGAGAAATGTTTGTACAATAACTCGACTACATTGACTTTAAATTTATATGCGGGCACGAGCCCGAAATTTTTAGAAAGACAGTAAAAGGAAATATTTGTTTATTTTCTGTCTTCAATTGTTTTTTGCTGTTTTAGTTCTCACAAAATAAATGGCAATTAAATTTGTAGAAAAAGACAGACTGAGAGGAAGTGATACCGGAAATAGGAAACTGAATCATTATGAAAGTAACTAATACATCATCATTCTAAAAGAAAAACATTTATTTTAGACACTGTCAATGGTGACCAAATTCAACATACAATTAAACATATATTATACATATAAAGAAACGCATTTAGGACGTATCATAATGGGTTAGTTTATTTTCCAGTTGTCCGTTGTTATGTGAACTCTCAGCAGTATATTCATTATTACGGGAATTTCCAGAAATATATCTTGGATTTTCTTGGAGACCAACACTTAGGAGATGACTTCTATTTATGCCGCGCATTGGTTTGGAATACAGGTAAGATAGTAATAGAAGAATGAAAAAGGAGTGAGACAATTTTTTTTTAGTTTTTCCATATTTTTTCTCGAGATCAACTGTGTAATAATTCCCACATTCTTTTTTCTATTGTAGTTAATCATATTTCATGTCATAGAAGCAATGAGACAATCACAAATACCCAGATTCTCTGGTTGAAATCGAACCCACGGTCTTGGTGTTTGAAGTTCTACACACTACCGACGAGATAGGCGTCATTCTAACACATGTAGAATGAGACAGATATATTCTTACAGAGGAGAACGTTGACAATAGGATATTTTATAGAGTGACGAGTAATAAGTAAATCTATGGTATAAATAAATGGATCTCTTCATCTTAAAATGGGATCGAGAGTAAGTTCAGCAATAATTAAACTGAAGTTTCTGAAATATAATATGTTTAAAAAATTTAAAATAAACAAAGAATGCCACACATATAAGTGAATTCAAATATAATATCCAGCACATTTCAGTTTCCATAAATATACGTATGTACATATCAAAGTATACTTTGTCGAGTCATTCCTTGGCGATTATTTTTCGTCCAGAACAGATAAAAAATTTGTAGAGTAATACTTTATTGGTTTTAGAAGTAAATTACACTGTTTATTCAAAAGCCAATAATTTCATAATTTTCTTGTATGTTGAAATTTCCAAATTAACTTCTATTTCGTATTTATTTGAACAGAAGGGTATGCTTTCCTTCCTAACCTATGTTGAAAATATTGAGATTTAGCAATATTTCCAGCTGATGAATATGTTTCCATATGGGGTTTAAATGCGTGCTTAAAATAAAGTGTCAACAATAAGCAGTGCGAAGTTATACATACTATCCTGTGGCATACCAACTACAACCGACTAAAAACTACACAACAAATAACTAAATCGAAGCTTGTAACACAACCTCTGCCAAGACTTTCTCTTAGCCATTATATATCATTAACCAATGTATGTCCTATCATTGATCTACATCTAGTCTACAATTCTCCCTTCAGAAAATGTATTCTTCGTAGAGTTAAGAGAGAGAGTATCTTTCGAAAAGAAGTATGAGTGCTTGCTGGCATATCCAAAGTATATATTAAACTAGCTAAAACCCGGTGTGCTTCGCTACTCCTATCGATATGAAATATAAATATTCAAAATATATTGATATATATTTTTTTTATGTATATTTTCATTATTTTTAGTCAATAACCTCAACGTAATAAAATAAGAAGAAGTCTGGATTTTAAAATATTTATTTTGTTACTGATATTTACAATATTTCATAATAATTATTTCTTATTCTATTCTCTCCTTCTACACGTGCATCACGTTGATCTGGTGTCTCATCAATTCTTGATCTTGATGAT
Organism: Sarcophaga rosellei; assembly: GCA_930367235.1. NCBI lineage: Eukaryota > Metazoa > Arthropoda > Insecta > Diptera > Sarcophagidae > Sarcophaga > Sarcophaga rosellei. The sequence goes on along the minus strand of OV884021.1, from coordinate 46,867,950 downwards.
TGGGATCGTTTTCGTTTAAGACGTGCATCACGTTGATCAGGTGTCTCAGCAGCTCTAGATGTTGATGCTCGTAGTCTCCCTCTTTCTACACGTACATCTCGTTGATCTGGTGTTTCTGCAGCTACTGCTCTTTGCGATCGTATTCTTTCCCTTTCTTAACGTTCATCACGTTGAACTGTAGTCTCAGCAACTCTAGATGTGGAGGCTCTAGACCTTTCAACATTCAGACGAACATCACGTTCTTTGGGAGCTTCGTCAGCCTTTTGTGATTGTAAATTAACTTCATTTTTGGTGCGTTTAGAAGGCGAAGATTTTTTAGGTGTTTTTTGTTTTTTTTTTTAATTTATCACAATATAATCACTCACAAAATAAGTGCTTAACTCGTTTAGAATCTGGGATTTAAGTGATTTGCGAAAAAGATTGGAAGTTACTACTTAAGTACTTCCTTTCAATCATTATTAGGCAAATATACCATAACAGGTCAAATATTTTCAAGTTAAAAAATTTTGGGCAATAGAAATATTAAATTTTTTTTTATTATGGTGACCATAAATGACCTGACCATAAAGGATATAACCACAGATAACAATTGGCTCTTTAAAAAATTATGTATGCTGTAGGTAGTTAATAAATTAAGGCAGTATAGTGTCATCAATGCTATTTGTCTACTCTTAATGGTGCCTAAGTTACACATGTCCCTATATGCGTATTTTTACAGACATCTAATAAAAGAGGTATTGGAATGAACAAGCAATACACATGACTTTATCTAGAATAGTATCAGATATATGATGTTTAGTATTTACTTTCTATCTAAGAATTCATATAAAAGTAGATTTCCCAGATATAAGAAGTTTTAAATTTAATTCATATGGGAAGTACCACACCCCCTTTTCCTAGCCAGCCCATTTTTGTCTAAAATATTCATATTGAAACTAAAGTGGATTCGACAAAATTTTAGGACTCTAACTGTTATATTTTCTTAGATATAATAATTTAATATTTTTTATATGGGAGGTGACACGCCCACTATAGCCAATCCACCCATTTTGTTTATATGTACGTCAAAGTCGTCCATACAAAATTTGAGGACTCTAGCTGTTGCAGTTCATGAGATATGCGACATTAAATACTTATTGGATATGTGGGCGTGGCACCTCGTCTACTTGAAATTTTAAAATAAAAAGTAGCCTATAGTTCCTTTCCGAAATACAGGAAGGTACTATTAAAATTTCAAGAAAATCGGTCAAGCCGTTTAGCCGTCTATAGACTTCAAACAAACAAACCCACAAACAAATAAACACACATTAATTTTTGTATATATAGATGTAAAATTCATTAAAAAAATTACATATGTGACGTATGAGTGATATCTAATTTTATTAAGTTTTATACGTCAAAAACACATAGATTTTTTATTGCATACTTGTCAGATTAACTATTCTAGTAGATGTATTATGATGCGTATGAGTAATATATTTCAAATGCAATTAAATATTAATGGTGTTTTCTTTTCTACCAAAAAATGTGCACTTTATTTTAAAAAATGCAATTTTGTGTTTGTTTCTTAAAAATGTTTCCCCCTCTAAAAGGGTGGTATGTTTTATTCTAAATAATTCGCACTTGAAAATGGTGGAGGGCATTGCATTTTACGCCCTGTATAAATCGAGAGTGCTGATAATGCCCTGTAAAGCAAATGACTTTTGTTTATTTGTAGGGCTACCAGATGAAATTTAAAAAAAGTCGCCTAGTATCGTTATCCAATTTTGAATTTAATTTTTTCATTGTTTTGTGGGGTAACCTTAAGAGAACATTACATTATTAAAGATACATGGTCCGTAATATAAAAAATTGCATTCAGTGTTAAAACTGTGTTAAAAAAATTTTATTTGGTTATAAAAAAAAGCTCTAAAAAAATGATATCGAAAAATTAGCAATCTGGCAACACCTTTTTTTTGTTTACATATTTTATTGAAAACAAATCAAAAAATTAAACATATTTTTAAGGGCACGGGGCATACCCTTCGTTCATATTTGTGTTATGTTCATCTCAAATAAAAATTACATTATAACCGGGTTGGTCAGCAATTTTTTTAATGCACCTTGTAAGAGGGTGATATTTTCTTTGTAGAAAAGAAAACACCATAAGTATTAGTATATGTGGGCGTGGCACCTCGTTCATTTGAAATTTCAACATAAAAAGTAGCCTATAACTCCTTCCAGACATACAGGAAGATACTGTGGAAATTTCAAGAAAATCGGTTCAGCCGTTTAATCGTCTATAAAGTTCAAACATACAAACAAACACACATTAATTTTTATATATGTATATAGATTAACAATACTATATACAATATACTACCATGTGGCAACCCGCTGTAATCGACTGGGAAGTACCCAAATAGTCAACTTCATCAACTACAAACTATCGGACGATAATATAGGCTATTAGTTTTGAAATAGGAAAATTTAGTTTTAACTTATTTATCCGCCCTTATCAATCTTGGGGTTTGTATATCTTTATAACATGATATGATGATCCAGACTATACATAGGTTAGTTTAGATAATGCGGTGGACACTCCTTGAAGTAAGAGGATACACTAAGGCGATCATTGGGTTCATTGCGATAACATAATAAATATTCAACCCGGAAACCTAACATTCCCACAGGAAATCAACCTGGGGTTATATATGGTTACAATAATGGTTAGAAAGTAAAAGATCAAACACCTCTATCTTCTTATGACAAGAGCAGGGCACTGGCACATGGGGTAGAAGACACAAGTCCTGCAGAAGTCATTTGACGGAATTGCAAGTCTTTCAGCAAAAGAAAGAAAAGAACACTGCTCCGTCAGATTGATCGATGGATGGCTTTACGATTTAAGGATACAAGTGATACCTCTAATTATCCATATACATCAAGTCCAGCAATATTGCACGTACTCTCTTGCTGCCAAAGAGATTGAGCTTTCCCGGTAAAGCGTGTATGAAACATCGAATATAACTGAGGTAATTTGCTCTGTAACATGTTAGAGATTGTGAGCGACCAGTTGAAATTTCCCTGGGAAATCCTCGGCATTGATAGGAAAGGACGGACGCTGAAAATACGTTCGTTAGGGACTTAACCGCAGCCTGGTCTTCAAATAAATCAGGAGATTTTCTGAAAAAACCACACGGAATTTCTGTTCAGAAATTTATAAGGGAGCATATAATGACATACATATCTTTTCAGATATTCCATTTATGTTGTCCATATTGAATGTTGGACCAGAATTTAACTGCAATGAGCCTTACTACCACCATCTCAACACTCTGCTTGGGGTTCAGAATGAACTATAAATACTTTTCCCTCTTGGATCGAAAATTAATACCATTAATACGGTTTAACGAGGATTGACCCTTATATGGTTACCATAATGGTCAGATTAAATGTCAGTCCTTTAAACCACTAATCACTTACTTCGCTATATGAGCCTCTTCAATGGAGTCAGTATTGATCCTTCGGGTTAAAAGTTCTACATCAATCCTCATAATAGGTTCACTAACATTGTGCTTATCAAAGGTGCTATCATCAGCTTCTGAATGGACACTGTGGAAGGTGCCCCCGACGTCAATGAAAACTGGCAGCAAGTAATGCAGTTATACCAGAGTTTTCTCAGTGTTTCCCAACAAGTAACTGAGTAAAAGCTCAGTAAACATGCACCTAGTGTAGGTTTCTTCAACAGTACTGACATTATCGCGTTGTGGTTGCACCTTTCGATGACCTAGAATACACTTGTTTGCATTCAGCATTGATGTTCACTTTTAACTCGTTTAATAATAAACAAATTTATAAATCCGATGGACTCTGCTCTCGCATGGTTTTTGCTAAGATTACGTTTAATTTTAACAAATCCAACTTTCCAATTGAAAATTGAAAGTTAGCATTCCATGGAGCACCATTATTAAGATCTTTCTTCTCTGAGACTGTCAATAGTGTACTGGAGTCTCGATACTCACAATTAATGTCTCTAGTGAAGCGTTTAAAAGATACGTGCCTTTTTAACCAGCCAAACCTTTCCAAAAGTCAATCTCGCCCACCGTCCTCCAATTGCTTGGTGTCCCCTGTGGCGCTGACGAGGCTCTGATGGCCTACCTTGGACGGTATAACCTGAATACTTGCTCGGCTAAATCCTAGCACTTTGCATGCCTAGTGGCGATGTTGGCAGCCCCAATACCACGATCGGACGTTATAGCCTAATAAGCTGTACGTCTTAAATAACTCTTATTACCGAAACTATGCGGCCCTATGCTCCCTAGAGGAGTAATAGGAACATACATATATATAAGGAGACCAACCAATTTCACTCTTATGTGTAATAAAATACTGTTTAAGTGATTTTAGAAAAATGCTTACAATAGTGACAGTTAAACGCTGTTATTACTTTAATTGAGTTTAGTTAACTGTTGCCAACATTTTATGAAAAAAAATCGTAAAGAATTATTCTCACATCCGTTGATTTCTAAGTTGAACTTTATCTTTAAAATTTTTTGTTTAATTTTTTCAACAAAAGTTCGTTCGAACAATTTTCTTAAATTATTAATGTGATGTCAGAGAGGTGAAATGCAAAAATATTTCGTTATCTGTTGTTGAATGTATTTTGGCTTGAAATTAATTTCTTCAAATTCGAATTGCATTTTGCAAACGATTTTTAAAATTGTGGAGAACATTTGAAATTGATTGTAGATTGAAGAAAAATGTTCTTTCAGTTCTTTCATAATATTTGTGATCCCAAACGATTTGATTCATATTTATTTGTGTGTCTTTTTGTTAACGAGTGTGAATATCTTTCCGACTGTTGTTGTTTTCTGTCCAATTTATAGTCTGCAGCTTTGCACAAGGATACGAAACAAAAAAAAAAAAAACAAAAAAATATTTGGAATAAATCCTGTCTGAATTGGAAACAGAATGTGACTAACATAAGATTGTGTGGAAATGTATGTATGTATATTGATATTCACTTGTGCCTGAAACTTGACGAAAATTGGCCATGATTCCACATGTTCAATGTGTCTCTTCAATGTTAAAAAAAAACAACAGACAAAACGAAATGAAAAACAAAGTCGACAGAAAAACTTTTGTTAACATTAAAGTTTTTTTTTATTTTTTTTTTGTTCGTTTGTTTTTCTATTGTCTTGTATACTTTTTTCCTTTTAGTGGTTCATAAGTAGTTTCAATTGAATTTGACTTCAGTAACATTTTCGGAGAAAATCATTTAGAAAGTAAGTTCTGTAAATCGTATGAGAATACCAACTCTCACACATCCTTAACATTTAACGTACACACATCAGTTTGTTTAGTCATACATTTACTGGTTCATCCATAAATTGTCATGTACTTGAAATGAAATTGTGATTGTATTGTGTTGCAACAGTGATTGTAATATTTTGTTAAGCTATTGTAGGAGGAGGTCATGCTTAGAATAGGAAAATCTTGTGTTTTCTAATGTGCAGGTCTACTGTCTACTTTTGTCTGTTTCATGCAAAGATGTTTGTAACTGGTTGTATGAATACAGTGTAGTGACATCGTTTTTATAACGTTTTTGGCTTACAAAGAATTTGTGTATTAATGGCCATAATAGATTTTGCAGTAATTAAAGGCAATGCATTATTCGTAAATCACGTACGCAATTAAAAGTCAACAATTTGCTGGAATCTTAACAGAGTAACGTTAAATTAAACCTAAAAAAACAATATTTGTTAAAGATACGCCTTTCCCGAAGTTACTTACATTCTCAATTTCTCCAAACCAAATGTGTAAATGTATCTTCCAACGGAACGTATGGAAGTAAATCGAGCGATCCATTCTACAAACTCAAATTAATAAGCAACACAGTTTCTTTCTGTTGTACCATAATATCTGTTTTTCAACAGATTGAGTTGTGTAACGATTGAGTTGTGTTTCAAAATTTCTTGCTTCATTATTTGTATTATTTCCGAAAACTTAATTATTTTAAAACATTACTACGAAAATGTAAATGGTGTAACATCGTTTAACATTAAAATGATAAACAAACGCTACAAAAAACAAATCAAAAATACACAAACAACAGCAGTATGAAAGAGACACGAGACGTAAACGAAATACACAAACAACAATAAAACAACGATAAGGATCTCGAGAAAGGGAATCCGCGAACATTCAACTTCAAGAACATTTATCACACTGTTTGCGTGGACATATAAAAAGGCAAGACAAAGCAGGCAAAAAGTAGTAAGAATTCAGTCAGTCTTGTGTCAGTCGTGGTTGAAGATTTCCGTTGTAAAGATCTGCCGAACAATTGTTAATGTTTACAAGAAGAATAACGAATAAAGCAAATTATTCTTGTATTCATCAAGTTATGAACAGTGGCACACAAAATTGTGCGAACAATAAACAATTTAATTGAAACTAAACACAATATTACCTTTATTTTGTTTGCAATCGACAAACTCATATTCTAAAGGTAAAAAAACGTAACAATATGATTGAATGTGATTGATGGAAGAAACCCAGTTCAGTAGTTCCAACATGTAAGAATTAATGTTATGTATTTCTATTTAGAAATATTACTTCAATGAAACTATGTATATTAATTATCAAAATGGTTTTCTGTGTACGATTTACTTGTTGGACATTTGAGTTATATTCCGCCGACTGAAATTTCACTTCTCGGGATTCAACTGTATTTTAAGATTAAAAAATAATTTTTTAGCACCTGTTTGAAACATGTGCATTTATATTCAAATATTCGCCTAAAAACAAAATGAAAAAATATATGATATACAAACATATGTACATAAGAGAATCCACATTTCAATCATTTCCAGCCTATGCCGGAAGTTACATAAGTACGTACAATAATATGTGACAGAAAATAAATTTAAGGACAAAATTTATTTAACATTATCGAATGTAATCATTCAAATTAATTTTCTAGTGTGTGCCTCAAAAGGGCATTAAAGTCTGAAATTAAATTATTTAATTTTATTTTACTCTCAATAGAAAACATCATGTCATTATCACATATTACCTGCAGCAACAACTTTAAGCAATTCGATTTCCGTAATACTTAAATCTGTATTAAAACAAAATAAAAGATTAAACATCAGTAAAAACAAAGAAAATAACATTAACGATAACGTTGACTTATGTGACCCCTACACGTACTACATACTACAATTTTATGGAAATAATATGGTGTTCCGTTACCAACCTAAAATGTGAAATTTAATTTAAGAACATCCATAGATTTTCTATGTAGAATTTTGCATTTGTCACTATATTTCCAATGTCACCATATCGCATATTATGTATGTATGTACACGTTACAAACTGGAGCACTTCCTCAAAATGCATCCACCAAAAGCAGTTGAGATTCAATATGAAAAGCAAAAACAGAAAAGTATGTGTGACGCTAAATTCGTCTCATGAAAAAATGTTTGAAATTGAAATTACACGCACACAACTAAGAAAGTGCTTTAAGGCACATCTTCCATCTTTCCACATACATACATATATGAGCACGTGTGTGTGCGTGATTGTATGAATGTGATTTTGAAAGAATAAAAGAATGAAAGATTAAGAATGACTTTTATGAACATGATGATGATGATGATGATGATGATAATAATAATGATGATGTGGATGTACATTTGTGCGTGGCATGTGTGTGTTTGTTTGTATGTGGGTGTAAATTGCGCCGTCGGGATACCCGAGGATAGAAAGTGAAGAAAAACAGGGAAAAGTGACACTTAAATTCAAACAAACTTCATACACAAACACTCACGCGAAAAAACAAAAAAAAAAAAGGTCAAATAAATGTTAGAAAAATAATAACTATGGCTTACAAGTGGCAAGACACTAACCAAAAGGAGAGCAAAAAATTACAAAAAACCAAAACCTAAATCAAAATCAAAAAATAGAAATAAAACAGAAGAAAACCACCATCATCAACAGCATCAACATAAATTCAGTTAGTGGGGTTAAAATCGGAATAAAAAATGAACAGAGACAAAATAAAAAGAAAAACTTTGTTAAAATGTGTATGTATGTTGTTACCCTGTTTTGTATCTTGGCTAGCAATAAGAAGGAAATGCAAGAATTTCTCACACGAATTGAAATGGAATACAGTGACACTAATTTAAGCACAGAAATACATATTTTGCTTGAATATTATTTAACATTCAGCATAGAAGTGTATTTCGTATATGTATGTATGTATCTGTGTGATTTCGCCTTTCTTTAAATATTTTGCTACACAATCACAACGATGACGATCTATGACAACTTTTATTAAAAAATAAATTATAAATGTAATGCCCGGCTACACAGACTGAATTTTAATTCTTCTTTCTACTTCACACGGAAAAAAATAATAAAAATTCATAAAACTACAAGATCATATTCCTTTCCTAAATCTCTTTATTTATGTTTCGTAATTTCTCTTATAATTTTGGGTGTCTCGGTGATCTAGTTGGTAGTGTCCTGAACTTCAATTGCCAAGGCTGTGGTTTCGATTCCAACCAATACTCTGATTGTTTGTTATTGTCTGATGGTTTGTATGACTCGAAATATGATTAACTACAAAAGAAAAAAGAAAGTGAGAATTATTAGGTATATATGTACATTGAATATGACAAAATAAAAATTGTCACACACTACCCCTTTCTTTATTTTCTACTATTACCATATTCCCCCTATTCCAACACATGCACAGCATGAATAGGAGTCATATCTTGAGTATTGGTATCAAAAAAAAAATATCGAAAATGTAAACATCGTTTAACATTAACATGATTAACAAAAGCTACACTAACAAATACAAGGAGGTAATCCAACAACATCGGTAGGAAAGAAACGGGAATAGACAAGTAAGCGAGAATGCAATGTGAGAAATACACAAACAACAATGAAGTCGCGATAGAGTTCTCGAGAAGGCGAAAACACAAATATTCTACTTCAAGAACCTTTATCAGACTGTTTACATGGACATATAAAAATGCAAGACAAAGCAGGAAACGACTGGTAGTAAGAATTCAGTCAGTCTTGTGTGAAGACGCGTTGCGTGTGAAGAGAACAGTCGTGGTAAAGATCTGCGTTGTAAGCAGAGAAGAATATCAAACAAGCAATTATTGTTGTATTGGTAAAGTTGTATACTGTGGCACACAAAAGTAGTGCGAACAATAAAGAGTTTAATTGAAACACATATTTGTTTTTATTTTGTTTGCAATCAACGAACTCATATTTTAAACGTTTTTAAAAAGGTAAAAAAAGTAACAACACGATATTTTTTTGACAAAGTTCGGACACCTTTTTATTGTAACAGTTGTCAGAACTAAAGTTCTGTTCCTTCCAAAAGGTTTCAATAGAATGCAAATTTGTTGTGTGATTTATTAGAAATAAATTAGGAAATTAACAAACTAATGTCCGTATTGTATGTAAATATCGTGTATAAAAATCTCACTTTAATCAATATAACATCGTAATTAATAATACTAATCTATATTTACATATGGAAATCAATTATTTTTTTAATGTTTTATACATACATATATACATATATGTATTAAAATGAGAGTCACGGGTTCGATTCTCACGTGGGACTCTGGTCTGTTACATTACAAGTACATGCTCTCAGTTACTCTATTTCCTTTATAATAATTAAATAAATCAATTGAAAAACAAAACAGGACCTTTCCGATCTAAAACACGAATGTACCAATATTTGAAGTTTAAAAGTATAAATGCTAAGGAAGTTCTATTTCAAGAAAACATAAAACCATCAAGAGTTTTTAACCATCCGTTGTTATTTTCTTATCCAAAGTCTTGGGATGATAATTGCTTTTTCGACATCTATTTTGAAACTGAAAACCTTTTATTTCATTAAAACGGATGTGAAATAAAATTAATGTAATTTTTGTTTTATAATTTGAGAGTATGGCCATGTGCAAGTGAGCAGATAATGAGGTCAAAAGGAATAATAAAAAAGGGATTCACGCAACGCTCTTAAACTTTTTCAGCAAGAGTTCAATAGAAGACAAAGAGCAAAGGAAATACGATGAACGAGACACAGTATTTAAAATTTACGATATTAATACGACAATACGATACAAGTTGTGAATTGAATTGTTTGGAAATAAATGTAACAAATTCCACTGTGGATGGCAAAGTCTAAGAGCATGCGTCATTTAATCATCTGGGTACAAAATTTCTCAGCATTAAATATGGCACAAAGACAGATTAAAAGTCAAAAATATAAAAAAAATTAAAGTTACAAGTCTGTTTAAAGGATATGAATTCTCTTGGCTTATAATTCCACTCTCACTCTCTAGCTGATACCGAAAATAAATCCGAAAGCTTTTTGAGGAGTGATTTTGCGCACCTAAACTTTACTCTTATCCATTACTTGGCTTTTGAAAGTTTGTCAACTGATAACATTCCTCAACTTTTACGTTATACGGGCGTGCTCCAACCAGGCTACTCTAGTTAGTTAGTACGCGGTAATGATTCGGTGAAAGCTATTCTCAATACAAACGCATACGATTTGTCTGTTAACATTTCAAGAATTGTTTATATTGTTTTGTGTCTTGAAAGTGAGTGTAAAACAATTTTGGAAATTATTTTTTAATTTCGTTCGTCTAGAAATTAAAACAAACAAACAAAACAAAGAAAAAGTGAAAAGTGAAAGCATTTATAATTTACGACAGCTGTTGTCATTGTTAAAAATATATTATATATTTTTGTTGTAATTGCTACCCTTGAAAAAACAAAATAATTTTCAAAAAAAAAAAAATTAAGTAAAATACCAAAAGAGAGAAAATGAAATGAAATAAATATATTTTTAAAATGCAATCAAGTGTTGAAGAGTAAAAATTCATTCCAACAAGGGAATTACGTTTGTGTGAATGTGAAAGCTCTGGCTTGTAAAAAAATGTTTCGTTCCAAATATTCATTTAGAAATCACAAATAAAAAGCCAGAATGGATAAATCAAAATCAAAGTTATAATTTAAGTAACTAACAAATAATGATGTTCTATTGCTCCACCTTCCTTCCACCCAACATTAAACATCAAATACAAGTAAATAAACAAATAGTTCAGCGATTTAAGTGATTTGAAAAATAAAACATCGACCATTGGAAGCAAATAAAATAATAAAATATAACAGAAAAGAGAGTTAAAATTATTGTATTGCTGCCAGTGAATTTAAATAAATAAAATAAATTGAAAAAGGAAAAGTAAATGAAATATAAAATTGTCGCGGCATATACATATGTATAAGTATTAATAATTTGTATGAGTGTGTTGTAAAAGAGAAACGAATACAAAAATATATCAAAACAAAGCATAATTAAGTAGAAAATAATGTTTATTCAATTGAAATATTTTAATCATATCAAAATAGTATTACAAAGCAGAGAATGACAACAAAAGCCCAACAAATCCGAAAAGAAAAGGGTGAAAACGGAATCCTACAGTAATTGTGAAATTATAAAAAACAAAAATTTTGAAGTGGAAATGTAAAAGGGCAAAAAAAAAAAATACTCAGCAGCCAAATTAAAAAAAAAAATTTTTTTGAAAATCGTTTCAAAATCATTTTGAAATCATTTTAGAAGAGCAAAAAATCTGTGTTTAAATTGCAATTGTGTACCAACACGTTTGTTGTTATTCCCATGTAAAAGCACACATGAGGTGGTTGGAGAGTGATAAGTGAGTGTGTGTGTGTTGGAAAAAAACAAAAACAAAAAAAGAAAAATAAATAAGCTAATAACAATAGCAACAATAAACAAACATTAACACACTCATCAAAATGAGATTGAGTGTGTGAAAACGAAATACAATACAAAAGAAAAGAGAGAAACTGAGCAAAACCTTGTCAACAAATACAGTAAATGTGTGTGCTTTGCCATCCAGCCTGCCTGACTGCCTGCGTGCCAGTCAGCTTGCATATGTGAGTCTTTTTTCTTTTATCCTTGTCGACTTCATCCTTGGGCAATAACCAAATATTTGTTTGGATATAAAAATTGTTCATTGTTTAGTTCTTTTTTTTTCGTTCTTTATTTTGCTGTTTTTGATATTTTGCCCTTTTTTTCTTGGTGTTTTGTTTAGAATATTAACATGAAGAAGGAAACCACAACAGCTATAGCGATCACATACTTACATATGTACATCTACATACGTATATATAAATGTTTAGATATGCGGGTGTTTAAGATTAAAACTGTTTGAAGAACACATACATATGTATGTACGAAATTTGTAAAACGACAGACAAAGGCACACAATTACGTTATTAACGTTATTAAATACACGCAAAAAAAAAAGAAACCAAAAAAGAACTGACAGAGGCAAACAAAATTGTGAATAAATATGTATGTATGTATGTAAACAACGATGAAGTTTGGACATTTTACTTTTACTTTTTGATCTTTTTTTACCTCTCAGGTGCCATACAAAAGAATTTAAATGTTTTCAAAGACTTTCTCCCACCACTGTTTCAATTGCGTTTTAAAATAAAAAAAGGCATTTTGTTTAATACAACTTAAAAAGGATTTCAAAAGTTTTACTCTGTCACAAAAATGTTTGGAATATTTTTGGTTTTTGAAATAATGTTTGCGACGGCAGATAAAATCAACCTGTGCAGGTTTCTTTCCGTTGTTAATTAGAAATTTTCGTTTCCTTTGTAAGTAAACATAATAAAATTTTTGTCTTTTGTGATGAAACATATCACAATTTTATAAGTAAAAAATAAATATAAGGTATACATATAGTATGTATGTATGTATAAATTATTCCTTCACTTTATGTTGCTTGGAATTTAAAAACATTGTAATGCGAAATTGGGAAACATTACAGAAAGCTTTTGTAATAATTTTATAATATTTTCTAAAACTCTGTGAATTACGATAAATTTTCTTTTTTTATTTTGCCAATAAATATTGATGAGGTATAGATTTAAACTAAAACGTATTTCCAGTGTGAATCCATCAAACATTGATAAACTTGCAGTTAATTGAAGTATTTTGAAATTTCATAAGTTAAGTATTTAATCACAGGATGAGTTTTAGCCCATTGACTAAACGAGACCTACTGACTTAACTTTTTGAATGTATCGCCCCTTGATTAATTGAGGAGTACTGTTGATTTTTGTCAAAATCTAAGGTTCAACTATACATACATTTCTTGTTGCCAAACTTGAGAAAAGACTGATCGAAAAAGATCTCACTATAGTGATGAAATCTTCTACTTCTGACCTCACTAGATATTATTTTTTATACGAAGTTTATAAATCTCAAATGCTGAACAATAAAATAAGCCTGCATTCAAAAAATAGCTTTTTATTCACAAAGTCACAAATTTATTTATAAACTAAAATTATATTTGACATGTAGAATATTTATATTTTTTCCGAAAGATAATACTTATGACATATCGATAAAAAGCGACCTTTATTGCGTAAATCGCACCTTTATTGCGTAAATCGCAATAAACGCCATTATTGAGCTCAATATATCATATAAAGTTTCAACTAATAATTGCGCAATAAATAGGCAAATTGTTATAATATTGAGTAAAACATAAAATACAGCACTGTCATAAGTATGTTCAGTGAGAACGTTACAACTTATGCGAACAAATTTTTGTATTTTCAAATATCAACAATGAAAATACAAATATCAACAACGTCAAATAAAAATGGCGAGTGAGGTGGAAGGCAAATTTATTTATATTAACACCAAATCTACCGATACTTGTTGTATTTCTATTCTTATTCCATTCTCTTTCTATTTAATATTATATAAAATTTCTAATGATTTAAAATACTTCGAATGTTTCGAAATTTTGGGGGATAAGGGGTATAACAAAACAATGAAATAAGAATTTTTATTAATAAAATAGCACTAGAAATTTTTACTGTAATACTCGCTTGGAGTAGAGTGAATATCCATCTGCCAGAAAACAAACAATATACCTCCTTAGTAAAAAATTCAAGATAGGAATAAATCTTCAAAAATATATTCGATGCTTTTTTCAAAGAAGTCGTAAAGGCAAATATCGGTGTTATAATCTTATATTCAAGAAATTCTGATAAAAAATCGTAAATGTGTAATTTTTCCCATCACGTTAGATTGTTAAATTTGTGAACTGTTATAAAAAAAAATAACAAAAATGTTGTTGTTCTCTTAGCTGTCAAATAATTATTGAATAAGCTGATTTACGTATGCCTGAACACTTGAAATAATTTTGTCAATTAAACGAATATTGACTAAATTAAAATTCATGCCTGAACATAGTATTTCTTTCATAATCAAAACAATTATTTATGATGGGGACTTATGAATAAAATTTTCCTACAAATTATGTTTTGTAAACCTTTCATAAAACAAATATTTTTTATGAATATGGCAGAGTAACTTTCTTATTATGTAAAATTAAATTTTATTAAATTAGAAAACCAAATAAGTAAAACAATCTAAACAAAACAAAATTTAGGAGTTGATATCAAATAAAACGAAAATATGAGTTTATTCTTAATATTTTAATGATATTAATTTAAAAAAAAGAAAATCTTAACAAAGGAAAAAGATTTTAATATAATACCACCATATTATTCCTGAAAATTATAGCATACAGTACTTCTAACATTTGATACTGTTACTCTTTGCGTCTGAGTGTATCAATAGCATCAGGTTAACTCTCCTATATAATGCCCTTAAATCATTCTTAATTTACAAACTATTAGTACAAAAATATTGTTCTTTGGTTGACAATATCAACCAGTTGTCAATCCACTTGTATTTACGAACACTATTATGCGTCAATTCCTTTTAAATTTTTTATGAGCCGCTCTTACACAGTTTCTGAATTTTTTAATTTTGTATTTTTATTATTTGACGTTATAAATGTAAATTATTTTAGGCCCTTTTTAATTTTCTTAAATGAAATATTTAAACTCAGAAATAAAAAGAATTTGACCTCTTCTCACATACATTGGCCCTTATTTGTATTTGTTATACGTTGTAAAAAATTTGTTACGAAGAATTTGAAACACTTATTCGACTTCTTATTGTAAATAAAAATTCAATTCAATTCAATTCAAACACAAATGAAGGAAATAAAGAACCCTTTTACATATTTCGTATTTACATTGTCATCAAAGAAATGCCAACAAAAAGATCACTCCAATACTAAATCTGCAACAAAAAAAAGGTTTAAGAAGAAAGTTGCTTCTTTTGTTTTCATAGTCGATTAAATTCATATTTGATTCAGATGCTTTGCTCAAATCAGAAATACATTCGGAAATACAATATATTTTTTGTTCACCTGAAGATGTATTTTGTTTGCTTCGGACTAATTTTTTTTTTCCGGATGTTCTCTTAAATTTTTCCGAGTGGGGTGAAAAGGATTATTATAATTATTTAATAAGCCGTTCGATTTAGTTTGATAACGGCCAAGATGCAAAAAGCGATCATCGAAAAGTTATTCACTCTTATAACAGTAGTTTATTGGCGCAACCATTTGCGACATACAAAATGTACAATGTAAACAACCCCAGCAACGATTCGATCGTGACTGTTTTATAATTGTTTTAAAAGATCCTTTTCCAGCGCATTTTGTTTAAAGGAGAGATTAATGGAATTTTAAGTGCCGAAATGGCAAAGTTTAACGATATAAAAGAGTGTGTTAGCTTTTTAGACACGAGGCCACGGTTCTGAGTTAACTGAGTCTGAAAATTTTTGAACTAAAAGTTCATTTGAAAAAATATATGTATGAACAATATAGTTCGACTGTTGGACTTTTTAAATAATACATACATACATAATTGGCTATTACAACCCTTCAGTCAGGACTATATCCTAGCTTCTCTTTAAATAATAACTACGGTAATTTTTGTCCGATTTGATCAAACAAAGAGTCAAACTCTTTACAAGGTAATGCACTTTCGGAGTGTCATCTCTTACTTCATATTTTTTAATTAAAATTAGCTACTATGAATCGCATTTGTCAAATTTACCTCATCAAACCTCATAGCATTTTAAGTCAAATAATATATACATGATATCGTTTCAAAGGCCCATCCCTCTCCTTTCTAATAAGGTTTAAATTTTGGACATTCGTTTAGAAATGTATGTTTATATAAAGAAATAAATTTGTGCGTAAAGTCTAAAAAACAGTTTTTGTCAAATAAAACAAGTTTGAAGGGTTCAAGAAATAAAAAAAAATAATTTTGATTTCTATTCAACAAAACTCACAACTTACGCTATGTCATTAGCTGGGTATATTTTTTTTATTTTGTCGTATAGTGTTATTAAACAGATATTAAACACGGATGTGGAACTGAATGAAGTAGTTACCATTACCATACTTTACCAGAGATAGTGAGTCTTCAATATAGTTGTTGGTAATAATAAATTTATTTAATTCAGATTGAGGTCTTCATACTGTGCTAATACACACAATTTACAAACCTCCGGCCACTTTTAAAGCGGTAAAGCATGATGGCGGTAATAATGTTGTTTGGGGGTAATTTTGCTTGTGTGGTGTGAGGTCACAAAATCGTGTACAAGAAAAAGCAACAGATTATGTTGTAAGTGTTGGAAATTTCATGCAACCTTATGTCGAATTAAAATATGCCACTGCGATGAGTGTTTCAGCAGGATAATGACCCTAAATATACTGAAAACTGCACTAACAAATGATCCGAAGATGACAATATCAATGCATTGTACTAACCAGTGTTGTCTTCGGATCGAAATCCGATCGAGAACTTGTGAACAATAGTACCATCAAAACACAATTATAAGAAAGTGTGATGAGTTTTGGAAATTAATTAGGTTGCGGGGTATGTTATACCGGATGGTGTACGCAGGAGTTTATGTTCTCATTCAGTATTTTTAGAGATCGCGTTGTGGTTTTGAAGCCATTAATATTGTTTAGGAATAATAGACATATTTCGCTTAAGAATACAAATAAAAACTGGTCATTTTTCTTTCTCTCTCTCTCTTACTGAAATATAACATAAACTCAGTGTACTCAAAAAAGTTCACTAAAACCCAATTTATTTGTACACAAACAGAAAAAAATAGTGTTTGTGAACTTTGTTCAGTGCGTTATGTTAGAGTTTGCGTTCATCTGTTGTGTACATGTTGCATACGTAATGTGTTTGCGTACGAGTTCACAAACACTTAAATGAAAGTTAAAAACATTTTATCAGTTACGTACACAAGGGTTAGTGTACAGTATTTTTTCAAACACCTGTTATAAGCGTTACATTGGTGTACTTATTTTATCTAAACATCACTGTATGTATCTCTATAGCAACATTAAATCCGAAGTTTACCATATTTGAAACCGAAAGCATGAAATCTAATTTATAATTTAAGCTTAATAAAGGGTTCATAATACACCGTCGGTTCTACTACACTTAAACTTCAGTATACAGGCCACTTTCACAGCCAACACATGTTGCCAGTAGTCAGCTACTTATTTATTATAAAAGTGGCAGCAATAAAATACTCTGCAGATTTGTAATTTTGACATTTAAAATTCATAAAGAAATACATATACAGTCGAACTTCCATAACTCGAATCTCCATTATCCAAAAAAAAAAACTTCGACTTACGGAGACTTCGAGTTACAGATTTTTTTTTTCTTTAAGAGTTAATTGCAAGCATGTGTTTTTATTATGTATTTTTTATTTAGAACAAGCAATAACTGAAAACTGCATACCTTAGCATACTATATAATGTAATCAACAAGTTAAAATGAATAGAAATATTCTGAAATAAGTGAATGAAAATTTACTTTTTTTTTTGTTATTTTCAGTATAAAATATCTCTAATTTATTCAAAGCCTTATAGTGTTCCTCAGTTGTATGGTAATTAGTTTGCAAAAATAAATTCAATATTCGCAAAGAGCTTTAACCCTTTAACCCATATGGTCGAAATCCAGATTCAAACGAATTCGTAATTGATTCTTTATTTTTAAAAATCGTTGAGACTGTAGTGGCTGGTATACCATATTTATCAGCTGCTTCTTTTTCTTTAACCCACCTTCGACTTCTTTTATAAGTTTATATTTTTCTTCAATTGACAAACATTTTAAAACACGTTTAGATGCCATGATAATAAAAAATACGATTTTAACATTTACCATCATGATATATACACATGATATATACACAAGTACAAAGGAGCAATTAAGTACCATAAAAAGGGATTTCCCCATAAAAAGACAGCGAAATATGAAAACCAGTTTAACCGGCAAAAGAAAGCAAAACAAACGAACAAAATCAACAAACCAACCAAATAAATAAATAACATAATTCGAGTTATAGAATTCATTTATATGTGTTTCGTTCGAGTTATGGAGAACTTCGAGTTATGGAAGTTCGAGTTACGGAAAAGCAATTGTATGTTATTTGTTATATTAAGCCTACTGCCAATCTAATTTGTTCGAGATACGGAAAATTCGAGTTAGAGAAGTTCGAGTTATGGAGTTGACTGCATACATATGCACCTTAATATTGATAATACTAACAAACAAACATAGAAATGAACTTAAATCAGCTACAGCCACGTCAGTGGTTGTTGTCCTATTGCTGATAAAAGAAATTGTTTTCATATTCTCATGTTTTCTATTTATATTAGGCCAAGTGGTGTTGGTGAGTGAACAAAACTTTTAAGTTATCCAACGACTTTTGGATCTCTAGTCGCTGAATTATATCTAAGAAAGCTGCAGATCGGAGGCACTATAAAAAATATCATCAATGAAGTGATCAGTGTGGCCGTAGTTTAGTAGGTAGTGTGTTCGCTTATTAGTCGTAAAAGCCCGGGTTCGTATCCCAGGTGAGACATCAAAAAGAAATATGAAAAAAAAATATTTCTTCGGCGACTACCTCTCAGCAGATTTCTGGCAAAAACTCTGAGAGTAAACAAACCTGCCATGAAAAAGTTTCTCAAAATCGGTCGTTCGGAGTCGGCGTTAAACTGTAGGTGCCGCCACTCAAGTACAAAATTAAGGCACACAACTTGAGTGGTGTGAGAAGCTAGGCCGTAATCCTGACTGAAGGGTTGTAATGGCCAATTATGTATGTATGTAAGTCATCAGGCTTTAAAGTTCGCAACAGATCATTGAACAATAATTTAATTAGTAATTTACAAGTGAATGAAATTTAAAGGCTTTTATTTGTTCACAAATCATGTATACAGTATAATGGAAAAGCTCTATGTATGGTACGTTATATACAAATAATTATACTTTGGTATAAAAACACAAATTATGTAAAAATTATAAATTATTCTTTTAAAATCAGTAGAATATATTCGTCATCGGTAACCATTAACAGTGAAATTTATTTTACAATTTGGGCAATTCACACAAGCCCTTGTATCATTGTATTGAGTGTAATGTTGGACGAATATACAACATTGTATGCTTGTTGTTGATAATATTCACATAAAAATCTGATACACTTATACATATTTTTTTTCATACGTTTTTAAAAGTTGTCTTGGTTTCGTGCTATCAGTTTAGATAATTGACAGTCATCAAGAAGAAGAATAAAAATGTAAAATATTTTTTATGTACTTTTAACATTTCAAAATTATAATTGTTCGCACAGATAATTAATTAATTTACTTTTTTCCGTAATATTTTTTATTTTTTGCTCAATCAATCAAATTATGAATACTGGTTGTCTTCTTCTTATCGTATTTTGACGTTTGGAATTCGAAGTACGCAATACAGCATAGTATTGAGCATAGAAAGTGTATTCAAAACAACATACACGATACAATATCGTGTAAATTGGCCAAATATTTCATACATACATATATTCACCAATAATATAAGCTTTAAAATACATTATAAAACCTTTACTCAATATTATTAAAATAGGGAATAAATAAGAGAAAATAAAAATAAAAATTACAAAAAAAAAATATGAAATGATACAATAACAACACAAAACCAACAGACCAAAGTGAAAGCAGTTTTTAAAAAAACAAAATATCGCCCAAACTTCCATAGAGTATTCTAATTAAAAACTTTTTAGCAATTGAAACTATAACAACATTAATTGGATTTATTGAAAATTCGTTTGATTTCACTAAAACATACCATAATCAGGGCATGAATTAATGCCAAGTAACAGGATAGAGCAGCACTTCCAAATAATAAAAAAAAACTTTTTGCTTAGTTTGTGTAAAATTTATAACATTGTGTTCGATATTGTTGCAGGAGTCATGTCGATGTCTGTTGATTAACTTCTAGGTGTTATATATGAGTACCAATCAACGAAACACTCGTAGTTCACGCTTTACGTGATAAATATGCTTCGCTATGATGATGTATGATGTATGGAATTTTTCCCAACAGTTATACATTTCATGAAAATAGACGCTGGCATACAAACAGATGTGTCGCAGTTACCAAATTCGTCCAAAAGTAAAAAGTAATATGCTTTGAACTTCTAAAGAAAACTTAAACTAAAAATATTTTCATTTTTGCATCCGTTTTAAAATATCTTTACATAAAACGTTATATATATTTGGGTACGTATTGAAACTTAACTACTCTGATTCATTTATAAGATGAGTATGAGTACAACGTTGACATCAAACTCATACCATTCGTAATATGTTTGATTCATACTCATACTCATTCAGATCAGAGATCAGTAATGAATCGTTTTTCCGCTACTCATGAGTACTCATGCAATTTTAAGTATGAGTAAGTCAACAGTATTAAAATTTAACTACTCTGATTCATTCGTATTCACTACAACATTGATTTATAAGTATAGGTTGCAATGAGTATGAGTACAACGTTGACATCAAACTCATAACATTCGCAATATGTTTGATTCATACGCCTACTCATTCAGATTCATTAATTTAGAAAAATACTTATAATACTCATAAATGATTCGAGAGATTCGAATCATTCATTAAATTTTACGGTATTAGTTGTTGTTGCATTTACAAAGAAAGAAGAAAGATACATAAACAAAAAAGACAAAGACAGCAAGCAGAGCAAACACACAATCGTCTTGTGAGTATGTAGTGTTCGTACGCGAATCATACTTATTTTGTGATTCGTGTATACGATGAATCATGGAGAGTCGAAATCAATAACATCATGCGTATTGTTAAGTATGAGTACGATGAGTACTTCAAACTTTGAATATGAATAGTATGAGTATAAGTATCAGAAATTATGAGTATGATTCGAATCTACTAATCTTTTTGAATACTCATTGCTGATCTCTGATATGTATGTATGCACGTCAAAGTACTAGAACCTGAAAAGTTGTTACTTTGGTGTCAGTGAAAAATCTTAGGACGGATTCTATATTACTTGACTTTTAGAGTGATTTTCCGCAACAATTGAAGCACAGGACATGCTCACAATTAATAATTTTGAGATACAAACTTAGTTCGAAGGAAGTTTTGCTTTCTTTTTTTTGTGCACTTTTGTTTATAAAACAAAGTCGCTGTTCAGTAGATAATATTGTAACAATATTTTGATTATTCCGGTTTGTGAATACATTTAAAAGCTGAAGAATCAAAACGAACATTGCATGATTCAATAATACGAAAATTTAAACATTTGTAAAATTGCTTTGACACAATTTCTGTGAAGATGGCACGTTATTTCCGGGAATAGCAGGAAATGTTGTTTGTTTTGTTTCATCTTTTTTAATGGTTACAGCTTAATCCCAATTTACTAGTTGAGTTAAATATCAAGCTAAACTGGAATTTTTTAAAATGTTGAATTCACTCAATTTAATTTATTTAATAAAAGTGACTAAACATTCCATTGTTTGTTGTAAAATGACAAAGTTTACCTTTTGTTCAAAAAAAAAAAACAAATTAACATGTAAATATAAAATTGAGAACATATAATCTTGCAGATCTAATCTTTTTATTTATTTGTTTCATTATTATTATTATTATTATTTCTATAAAAAAAATAAGTTAAAAAAAAAGAAAACAACATTGATAATTCAATGAGTTTAATTGTAAAATTATAGCTTTTTTACTGGATTCTAAATTTTTGTTAAAATCTATATGAAGGTAAAGATTATTAAAATCATTACAGATTCTACGAAATGAATCGAAGTTCGCATAGTTAATTGTGTAACATTTTATATTTATGAAATTATAGCTTCTTGTTGGACGAACAGGTAGTCTTATGTAAAGTTTTTCTAGAAGAAATTGAGAGTTGATAACACCATTAATCAGCTTCAGGAGAATGACAGCATTTAGCGTTTTACGACGGATTTTTAGAGATGGTAATTTAATGAGTGTTGGGCGTTTTTCATAAGAAGGTTACCTTTTATTAGGATCCCACCCTAAA
This sequence comes from Sarcophaga rosellei, assembly GCA_930367235.1. Classification (NCBI taxonomy): domain Eukaryota; kingdom Metazoa; phylum Arthropoda; class Insecta; order Diptera; family Sarcophagidae; genus Sarcophaga; species Sarcophaga rosellei. The sequence continues at coordinate 46,845,564 of OV884021.1, read as the reverse complement.
CCACGAAGACAAAATAATAAGAACTGTATTTGAACAGATTCGATTTTGTCAGAGTGTTTTGAGGGTGCCATATTATAGATCCATATTCAAGAATTGGGTTTGTGTAACATAAGGGTCAGAAAACTCTTTAGCCCACCGTTTGATAAATCCCCGGATACATGTAGCTTTGCTAACAGTTGATGTAATATGATTTCTGAAGTCCAATTTACGATCGAAAACTATACCTAAATCGTTAAAGGAATTAAATAGTTCATGAGCAGCACCATTCATTGTATAAAATCCATTGGTTGGAGATGACCGATCTAGTAAAGCACATATATTTTCATTTTTTTAACATTCCGCTCCATTAAATTAGTACTACACCAAGAGGTTAAGTAGTTAATATCATCTTGCATAAGTATTTGGTATTCAATGTTGTTAAATGATGAAATATTTTAGTATCGTCTAGATACATTAATGTGTTTGAATTTTTGATAACAGAAGAGAGATCATTTATAAAAAGACTAAATAAGAGCGGCTCAAGGAGACTACCCTGTGGTAGTTGCGCGTAAAAAGAAGAAAACAGAAGTGGATTTAATGGTTTTGTCTTAAATGATACAATGAAAATTTAACGAATGTAAATAAAAAATTGTAGAGAGTGAAAGTTGTTAATAAAAACAAATTTAAAAAAAAAAGAAATTACATTTTACAAGATAAGAAACCATCGACAAAAAACCAACAGTACTACGGAGACTACAATGTAAAGTAAATAGGCTTTGATATGAAATCGAAATGTACTTTAAAATAATAAAAATTATAGAATATTAATATAACTTTTTTATTACAAAATAAGGATAATAGAATAATAGGCCTGAACATACTTATTAAAAAAGTATTGGTATTTCAAATGAATTTCATAATTGAAATAGTATTCCAATTAATTTTAAAAAATAATTTAAAATCAAAAGTATGTTGCTTTTTTTTAATTTAATATTTGCAAATTGTTTTTCTTTTTTTCTTATTTTTATTTCATGCCAATGAAAATGTGATGGAATAAACATTTTTTGTCTCTTAATTTTTATAACAATTTTGAAAAATATACATCAAACAAGCTTAAATATTTTTCTTCCATTAAGAGCTTTAGAGAAATTATTTTTCTTTTATGTTTTCATCGTGTGTATTCATAAACTTAATACTGTTTTAGTAATAATAAATAATTCAATTAAAATTTTTGCTTTCAAATGAAATCATTATTAAAAAAACTGTCTTTCAAAAAAGTCTGTTTTAATCAAAACATTTTTGAGTATATTGGATTAAATTTCTTTATTTAGAAAATTCTTTTCAGACAACAAATTGAATCCTGGCGTAAAGGAAGTAATGGATTTCTGATTCAATTTGAAATACTTTTTAAGTTCTTTATTTTAAATTTAAATTTTTATTTTTAAATTAAATATGTTTTCAGAATCAATTACAGGTTTAATATTACACATTGTTCAAGCTATCAGGTAGCTAATGATTCAACAAACAAAATCAAATATTTTGTTTAATTGCGTACAAATCGTATCGTGTAGGGCTTAAGCAATTGAAAATCTAAGCAATTTTGTTAGCTCTTGCAAAATAAAAGGAAATTAATTAAATAAAGGAACTTATTGTATAGAAACCTATGAGTATACGGAAAGATCAAAGAAAACATATGTATATATATCTTCCAGCACAAAAAATGTAAACAAAACCGTTTGAAATCCATATGAGTAAATTTGTAAATTTACAAATAGCGGTTATACATACATATGTATATGTATGTCCATTACATAAGCACATAAAAGGGCAGTAAAAGATAAATTCTTGCCCCTCCCCTTTTTTCTTATTATAAGTTTACCATATATGTATGTATTTATACCGTTAATGGTATTACCTTTTTATACAGCCTAAAGGAATCAGTGTTTGACAGCGGGTACGTACAGGTATATCCATCCCATGATTTAATTCCTTTTCTTTAATCTCTGCTACATGCAGAAAAAACTTATCCAAAAAGAGTTTTTGTTTTTTTATAAAATTACCAAAACAACAATGAGTGGCAGCAGCATAAAATTGCAAACTCATGTGTTGAATTTATGGCACGAGTTGGTCTTATTTTTGGTTATAAACAACTCATACCAGTTTATAAACTTCTCATTCATATTAATATGAAAATGTTTATTTTATAATTTTTGAACATTAATAAGGTGTAGTCCCGTATACGTCGCAATTCGAATAATAATGAATTAAATATTGACTTGAACGTGTGTAATTATTTATACATATTTCTGAAAAATAAACGTTTAAAGTTTAAATTATACTTTATTGACAATAAGACGATATTATCTACTTATGTTATTTGTAACAATTGAAAACAGGGCAATATGTTTGTGTACTTTTCAAAATTAACCGGCAACCACTAGTTGTCAGGTATCTCGGTTTCGAAAATTTTATTTGTTGCTTGAAAAGGGCCATTATTACAACTTGCCGTTTAACTTGGGTTTAGTTAAACGTATCTTTAGCTAAAGGGAACTGTAAAGTTACCTTTAACTTATTTTCGTTATTTTAACCTAATGATAAAATAAAGTTAATTTTTTTAAAAATATGGCACTGCCGGGCCAATATCGATAAAACTGCTCAACTAAACAAGTTTTTTTAACGCAGTGTCAACGAAGGGCCTCTTTTTGTTGTTGTTGTGTTTCCTCATTTTATTTATATTTGTAGTTGCCATATTGAAAATAATATATAATGTGGCAAGTTCGAACATAAACTTTAAAAGTTAAAATTTAGAATGATCCTCCCTTTAGCTTAACGCTCACTTCTATCTTATAATAATGAAAAACAATTTATCTGCTTGTTAAATTCCTTCCTTTAGTTAACGGCAAGTTTTAATAATGGCCCTTAGAGAAAGAAGGAATACAAATATTTTTCTAACAAAGACTAGGTGCACTACTAGAGTTTTAATTTTCCTGTATTTTATATTTCCCGTTTAGAATATATAAGCAGAAAAGTTTAATTATAAGTTCACGGTTACATTTTATTTTAAATGAGGTCAAACTTATAATGCCTTAAAATGAAAAACCATTAAAAATAATTACGATTTTATGGCAACAAACTACAAATCCAGTGCACTCAATGCAAACATTAGGCAGGTAGGTAGATTGAAAAAGAGGAGTCCAACCAAGGGTCTCATGTTATAAACCATCATGTAGGCTTGTTGTGTGCTCATCATTAGGAATACCATCTTACTTTCTAAACCAAAATATTGGGAAATGTGGCTGGGCAATGATACAAAAAGTGCACTATCCTTTCGGAATGCTAACAATTCTTCGCATATTAATTTTTGTGCGCTATTAAAGTATGTACTTAATGCAGGAAAAAATAACTGCATTTGAGTTAACTTAAATAATATTTGGTTATTGTTATTATAATATTATAATTATTAATCTTATGGAACCTTATACGGTGTTCACATATGCAACTTTATTGCATAAGTCACAATAAACGCCATTAATTCATATAAAGTTTCAATTAATAATTGCGCAATAAATACGCAAATTGTTATAATATTGAGTAAAATTTAAAATGCACCACTGTCAGGAGTATGTTCGGTGAGAACGTTACAACTTATGCGAACAAATTTTGTTGGTATTTGAAAATAAATACAAGTATCAAGAACGTCAAATCAAAATGGCGAGTGATGTGGAAGGTAAGTTTATATAAATATGTATTAACACTAAATCTGTCGATATAAGTTATTCTAATGTAAAATATTTTGAATGTTTCCAGCACTAGACATTTTTACTGTAATACTCGCTTGGAGTAGAGTGAATATCCATCTGCCAGAAAACAAACAATTTACCGAATCATACCAGGCAATAGCAAAAATTTCCAAACAGTGGTGTTGTATCACAAAATATGCAAATAAAGATACAGAACCTGAGCTCAGGTCAAATAACTTAACGCTGTAGTTAGGGCAGATTACATGCATTTTTCAGTAAAAAAAATACAAGATAGGAGTAAATCTTCAAAAATATATTCGATGTATTTTTTAATAGAAGTCGTAAAGGCAAATGGCGGTGTTATAATTTTGTATTCAAGAAATTCTCATAAAAAAGGCTTAAATGAGTATTTTTCCTCTTCACGCCAGGTTTAGTGTTAAATTTATGAATTGTTATAAAAAAATTAAATTCATATTTTAATATGTAAATAGATAACAAATTAAAGCAAATCAGAATGGAATTGATGCCAGTGAGCTAGTTCCACTTGAAATGTGGTAAAACAAATTGTTGGATTATAGTTTCTTTAAGTACTTCTTAAAAACATGAATGGCTTCTTTTTTTAAGCCTCGACACAAATTTTTACGACCAAAATAAAAAATGTTGTTGTTTTCCAGCTGTCACATATTATTAAATATGCTGATTTGCGTATGCCTGTACACTTCAAACATTGTACTCAATTAACCGAATATTGACTCAATAAAAGTGCATATCTAAACATAGTATTAGTTTGGTTACAGCAAGGGAATATACTCTCTTACATTTAATAGAATTTCAGTAATTTAAAAAAAAGAAAATAAATATTATTAAAAATGACCTTAAAAAACTAAAAAGATCCCGTCTTATTTTTATTAAGGTATAAATGTAAATTTGTATCAGTTTTTATCTTTTCCCAAGAGATAATTTTATTCATTAAATTAGATACCATGTATTAACTATCACTTTATCTGTTGAAATATTAATAGCACTGCGATGCAGAGCTTCTTCATCTTAATTGATGATTTTAAAACGTCTGAAAGATTATGTAAATCATTAACATTTGACCAGATATTTCTGGGTCAATTCGACTTTTCTTAATTAAGTTTTTCAATAACATAAATTCCTCAACAATTGCAACTTGTCAGTTCCACGTGATCACAATATCTAATTCAAGGTAAACTTTATTGAAAGATGATGTTATCTCCCTTCAGTCCCAGTTCCAAAAGGTTACGAATTCTTAAAGTGCCACTCTATTCATATATAAAAATTATTCCAAACCGGGACTGGAAATTTTCGGTAACTAAACTCTACGTGCTACATATACAAATGCAAAACATTTGATATCGTATTTTTTTAAATACTCTTTGCACATCATTTACGAAAATTCATGTAGAAAATACAATTTAAATTGAAGAAGTAATTCAGAAGAAATTAAATTGAATTGAACATGATTATTTTCATAAAAAAATTAATTCGTTAATTCTTTATCTCCTCTACATTAGTTCGCTACATTAAATATGTTGGAGAATATTGTTCACTGTTCACATGCAGCACAAAAAGTGCCTTTAAAGTATCATGTAAGTATGTAAGTAAGAGCGTGTGGATATGTATTACATTCACATATTCGAATGGGTATGAGTTATATGTATAAGCGTAAAATATAGAAAAATTTTACATTTTACAGTTATATTAGCATTTTGGGAATTTATCGCTAATTATAGCCTATCCATATAGACTTTATAATGAATAAAGTTGCTTATAAAACCACAATATACTCTTATGTTTTGAATATAGAAACAAGCCCCTTAACTCAAGCTCGTATAAGAATTGACACACAAGTGAATGTATAAAATTTCCACCTCAAACATGTCTAATGACAACAATATTATCATCATAAAGAAACAAATGTATATACAATACTGACAACACTGTTATATAATATTTATTAAAATATCACTCACACACATTTCCATACACGTAGATTGTGTTGTTGCCCTTAGAATAACACATACACACACATATTAAAATTTCATAAATGGCGATGTTGACAAAAAAGAAAATAATTCAACAGCGTTTAACAGTCGGGCATTGATTATTCACAACTGTCAGCACCAGACGTATTTCGTTTAATCGATTTTTCTTGTTAATTTGACAAAAGAAAAAAACGAAATATGTAAACATTTTGCTTTGTTTGATCAACAGAAGCGTTTACAAGAAATTTTATAACAGTTGAATATTTAACACAATTACAATAACAAAACATCAACTAAATATTCGACAAATGTTAGGAAATGTAAGAAAATAAACGATTGTCATTATTAAACATTACTGTGACACATTATTTTAATATATTTAGTTGGAGTTATGAAAATAAATTGAAGTTTTTTTTTCATGCGTAATCGCATTAATTAAATTACGCATAATCGATTACCAACTGTATTCAACACAGGCATCATACATTTACATGCTTGTACTTATACGGTATGTACATAAATACATGAGTAGAAATACATACATGACTGTATTAAACTGTATTACAACATATGCTAAAGCACAAATACAATACGTTAAAATAATAAGAGAGAGTTCTCATGTGGTTTTTTGCCCTTTATGTTGGGTTATTTTTATTTCCATCATATTTTTTTAATGTGACACACGCCACATATGATTAAAAATCCAGTCAATGGCACATACGCCCTCCGTCTTACTCATGCAACCAACAAAAGGAGAAACAGTAATTCTTCGCTTTACGTTGTCAAGTTGTTCGTTCTTTTTAATTTCGAATTACGTTGTCATTCGGTATATGTTGGCTTAGATGTGTAGTCGATTTTTCTTTTAACACCCGTGTGGAGGATATTTAGAAAAAATTTGAAAGGAAATCATAACGAAAATTTTTAGTTTCAGAGAATTTGACACTGTAGATAATGAAGAACCTTAAAGTTTCCAGAAAAAATAAAAAAAATAATTAATAAGGATATATCCTTTAGTAGGTATTCGACTAGTCGCCGTAGCCTAGTAGGTAGTGACATCAAAACGAAATATGAAGAAAAAAATATTTCTTCGGCGACTTCTTTTCAGCAGATTTCTGGCAAAAACTCTGAAAGTAAATGAAATATATAAACGATTCTTTATTTACAAACACTTACAAAATAATCTGCAACAATAGAAAAAGAATTCACAAAAAATCTAAGTATTTGGGGGCCTCCATCGCGACCGCTGTCATCGCTGTTAGTAAGCTTATAACGCACTTGTAATTGGTTGTGCGACCTCCCTCACTAACCAGCAACAATAGAAAAGACTGATTCCGTTGAGTGCACTGCTTTTATACCTTTAATATGGGATTTAAATATGGGATTTTCTTCATTATTAATCAAAGCCTGCGCTACGTTAAACTGTAAGTCTCGCCACTCACGTATAAAATTAACGCACACAACATGAGTGGTGTGAGATGCTAGGCCGTAATCCTGACTGAAGGGTTGTAATGGCCAATTATGTATGTAATATCAGGAGAGATATTTATTTCCAAAGAGAAGGGGCTAGAAGCTTGTCCAAAGATTTCATGATTTAGGTTTACGACTTTGAATATGAGTAGTATGTATAAGTATCAGAAATTATGAGTATGATTCGAATCTACTCATCTTTTTAAATACTCATTGCTGATCTCTGATACATACATATGTAAATACAATTCATATTTTTCTTTTCTAATTATTGTCGAGTTGTTTTTTTTTTTTTTTGTTGTTTTCTTTTTATAACAATTGTAATTCGATGATATGCATATTGATGTCTAAATTTAATTTTTAATGAAATGTTTCGTTGTTTGTTTTTATTTTTTTATTTTCATAAATGAGAATTTTATTAAATACAACAAAATTTAAATAAACTTTTAAGGTTGTTCTTAAAAAATATTACTTTACAGTACGTATGAGCAATTTGAAATTCGATTTATATCATGTTGATATACGTCACCACTTTCTGAAAATAATCGTGTCGAAAATCAAGGGATTACTGTACATCCAGGCTTACAGCATACAAACTAAACTGAAATAACAGTAAGAGAAACGAACGTTTTTAACTTTTTGCAACCATGTGTTGAATGTCAGTCATGACTGATTTCAACATGTGGTCTTTTTATAAAATAATTGTAAAGATACTCAGTGTAAATTGTGTAGATTCGCGTAGAATTTGTTATTGTTGTTGTTGGTCAATTTGTTTTGGCTCTGTTGGAAAATAAAAACAGATGTTTCCTTTCTGACAAAATGCTGACAGTGTGTTAATCTCTAATTTACATTAATTTGACATAGCGAAGACCCCAAATGTGACAACGCAACGCTATAAAAAAAAAGAAAATTCTTGTACGTATGTATGAATGTTTTCCTCCAGTTTAATTGCTTTCTTGTTAGTCATCAAAGATACAATCGGGTTCGCGTGAAAAAGACATTATGCCAGCAATGTCAACAGAACAATAATTAAAAATACAATCACGAAAAAAGTCACAAGTGCAAACAAAAGATAAAATAAAAACAAAAACAAAAAAGAATACGAATAAAATTGAGAGAGTGACATTTGTGGGCAACTTAACGGGTGGGTTAAAATAAAATAAATGATTTTTAAGCTCCATATTTTCAAATTAATTCATTTTATACAATGAAAACAATCTTTTAACGAAGTCAATTCTTAAAATAAAATTAAATAAAAATCAACACACTTTAATTGTATGTTAAAATCATTTAAATTACGAAATTTATGTTATGTTTATGGTTTAAAAACCTTAAAGATGTAATTCATGGTTCTAATGAAATAACTGTACCTAGTAGCTCTATTTTAAAAAGTGTATACTCACAACAAATATTTTTTTTCTCAGATAAATCAGCACAAGAATTACAGTTGTTATACCATGAAAGGGGAATAATCTATCAACGAAAAAATATTTCATATTAAAACATTCTTTCATTGTACTTTATTATGTAAATACACGTCTACTTTCTTATTTTATTGACGCATCGAAACATGGATCGAAAATTTGAAATTTAAAAAAAAAAAATGAACTTCCTGCTGCATAATTCACATGCAACACATAACAATAGTTCCAAAAAAGTATGTACGCCTATACTATGTTCAGATATGCACTTTTATTGAGTCAATATTCGGTTAATTGAGTTCAATATTTTCAGTGTTCAGGCATACGCAAACCAACTTATTCAATAATGATTTGACAGTTGGAAAATAAGAACATTTTTTTATTCTGGTCGTAAAAATTTTTGTTGAAGCTTAAAAAATAGAAATCAATTCGTGTTTTTAAAAAGTGCTTAAAAAAAGTAAAAAACAACAGTTTGTTTTACCACATGTCAAGTGGAACTAGCTCACTGGCATCCATTCCATCCTGATTTTCTTTTTTTTTATTTATTTACATATTAGAATATCCATTTCATTTTTTTTTTAAAACAATTCACAAATTTAACGCTAAAACTAGCGTGAAGGGAAAATTACTCATTTAAGACTTTTTTTATCAGAATTTCTTGAATATAAAATTATAACACCGCCATTTGTCTTTACGACTTCTATTAAAAAATACATCGAATATATTTTTGAAGATTGACTCATATCTTACATTTTTTCTTTTACTGAGGAATGCATGTAATCTGCCCTAACTACTGCGGGAAGTTATTTGCCATGAGCACAGGTTCTGTGTCTTGATTTGTATATTATGTGATATAAAACCACTGCTTGGGGACATATTTCGCATTGCCTGAGGTATATTGTTTGTTTTCTGGCAGATCTTACTCCATGCGAGTATTACAGTAAAAATTACAAGTGCTATTTTGTTAATATATACATACATACATAATTGGCCATTACAACCCTTCACTCAGGATTACGGCCTAGCATCTCACTCCACTTATGTTGTGTGCGTTAACTTTATACTTGAGTGGCGGGACCTATAGTTTAATGTCGACTCCGAACGACAGATTTTTTTTTTAATTTTTTCATGGTAGGTTTACTTACTCTCACAGTTTTTGCCAGAAATCTGCTGAGAGGTAGTCGCCGAAGAAATATTTTTTTTTCATATTTCGTTTTGATGTCTGGCCTGGGGCCAAATAATAAAAATTCTTATTTCATTGTTTTGTATAGTCCTTATCCCCAAAATTTCGATATTTTAAATCATGAGAAATTTTAAGTAATATATGTAAGCAGTAGCTGAAAGAGAATGGAATAGGAATAGAAATACAAGAAGTAGTTGTACAAGAAGTGGACTTTATTGATATTTGTATTATCAAATATCAACAAAATTTGTTCCCATAAGTTGTAACGTTCTCACTGAACATACTGATGACAGTGCTGCATAGTTTTTATTGGGCAATTATTAATTGAAACTTTATATGAAATATTGAGCTCAATAATGGCGTTTATTGCAATATATCTGAACACCGTATTATGCTCACGATAAAACGCTCATTTAATAATTAATGCTTACATATGGATTTGGATTTTAAATACAACAACAAATTTCCAAATAGAAAATTAACAAGAATTCGGACAGAATAATTGATATTTATACAAAAATTCATATTGTATTTGGGTCTTCCCACAGGAATTTCCGAACTTTAACAGTTGAAGCTATATCTGCCAAATTAATTGTTATTTCAATCTGTTTTACCCAACCAGTAGGAGCGCCCACAGTAACAATAATTAATAATGTTAATCAAGTGTATAATTCAATTTCAATAATAATTTAAATAAATATGTATAGTAATTTAATGTTTTTCAGCCTCTAATGTGCAAGAGATTGATTCGATCACAATATATTTATCATTTGCTTTTTATTTTAATTTAATTTACTATGAATCTTTATTTGGTTAAGTGAGCTGACAGTAAGATCACAAATTTAGAATTTAGATCCTGATGGCTTAACAATTCAATACTATAACACACTACGGATTTTAAAACTGATTTGTAGATATTACAGTACAAATCTCGCGGTTTATTTCTACCAATAAGCCAACTTAATGAGTTATTTTCGGATTAGCTTTGAATATTAGGTATACCTCCAAATGTCGTTCGGTACACGTCCTAATAGTCTTTCTTGAGAAACTTCAGGAGCTACTGGCGTAGATTATGTTAAAAAACATATAACTAGTGAATAAATTTCTTTAGTTATACTGTGTTCAGATATGCACTTTTATTGAGTCAATATTCGGTTTATTGACTACTATATTTTAAGTGTTCAGGCATAATAATATACGCAGTTCAGCTACTTATTCTATATTCATTTGACAGCTGGCAAACAAACAAAAATAAAAAGAAAAAACAGCATAATATTGTTTTTATTTTGTTTTTTTGTTTGTCGTTGTTGACATTTGAGTTGTCAAATATCAACAGAAAGTGTTCGGGTAATTGTAATATGCTCAATAAACATACTTATAACAGTGCTGTATTTTAAGTTTCTCTTCTTAAAAGATTCGATTTGGCTATTTGGGATATTTTGTTCGGACAGACTTAAATAGAGCTGGCGATAGGTTATATTTTTAATACAAAGTTGAATTGATTTCCTCATATAAATAATGTAAAATTTGAATTTACTTCAAAAGTGTCGTCTGGCAGTTATGATTTTCCGAACTATGTTTCGAAACGAGTGAAACGGGCTGCAGAAAAGTCTCAGTAAAAAATAATTTTGTGCGGACAACATGGTTGAATCCAGCTTACGTAACGTTTAAATTTAGATAACAATCAATGTGACCCGCATGAAATCATTTTTGTGCGATAATCTATTTTTAACGTTTATTCAAGTAGTGCACGAAAGTCACATGAATAGTGATCATATCGACGCCTCCGTTCTATAACGTTCTAAGTGTACTTAGAACGTTTTTAAAGTTCTCTAACTTAAATACTGTCAAAATTTGCTTAAGATGCGCCGATCCGTTCTGAAGTTATAGGGAGAAATCTACTTCTAATACACATACAGTGAACTCGCGATAACGTGAATTAATTTTTATCGAGGCAGTTCACATTTTCGAGCTTGTTCACGTTATCGAGTACCCAAATTTAAAACAAAAAATGACACTATTTAATATGAAAAATGATATTTTAATAAGTACAAATGCTAACACTATTTTAAATGAATAGAATCTAACAATTCTGTTTGTTTTACAGCCACTAATGTCAAGAGACAGTTTCTATAATACAGTTTTGTTATTTAAAAAAAATTGTGGTCCATGGGCTGAATTAACGATGTGACGTTGGGCAAAAACATTGCGCTAATGAATGCGTCATCAGAAATGAATTAGGATTCGCCGGATGTGAAGGGGCATTGTCTATTAACAGAAGGACTTTTACCGGTAGCCACTTTTTAGGAAAACATTGATGAAACCAGTCATACAAATTTTACATCAATGCTGACTTGGAGAATTTGTAATTCATTGGACAAGTAAAGTTTTGGAAACTTCGTGGTTTTTTGATTTTCAAATTACTCGCAAATTAAGTTCGTGAGTCCCCGAAGAATTTGTACAGACCACGAAGGTTAACCGTTGTTTCTCCAACTTTGTGCCTGGAGCACTTTTCCAATGATTACACATATGTTTTATCTGGCAACTGCTTCCATTATAATCCGGATTCGTCAGCAGTATAAAGCAGATCTTCACAAAGGGAGAGTTCTTCCATTTTTGTTTTTAACTTTTCCTTAAACGGGTCAACGAGATACGGTTGCGCAGAAAGCTTTTCTCCGAAAATTTGAAGAAGGCATACAGCAAACCTTTGTTTAAATGTTTGAAGCCATCCGTCACTGGCGTTAAAACCACGATCATTTCCTTTAATTTGATCGTGAATTTCTGAAGCTTTGGCTTTTAACATCAGTCCACTTACCGTAGTTCGGGGATTTCCCAATTTAAAAACAGATAAAAAAATGCAAAAAATAAAAAAGTGTTCACGTTTTAGAGCTTTCAGATTTTATTCACGTTTTAGAATACTTCGTGGAAAAATTAATATGTTCACATTTCTGAGACGTTCACACTTTCGAGTGTTCACATTTTCGCGAGTTCACTGTATAGTCGTATGTCGCGTGAAAACTTTGAGAGCTCATAACTCAAAACACACTTTTTTGACTTGACTTGTTGATTATTATACCTCGTATACATATGTATATATAGACAGAGTTTCAAAATATCACTTCATCTATAACAATTTTGGTTAAAAAAGCTCAACTCAATTTAAGCGTACAATCTAAATAAAACCTACAAAACCTACAATGTATTGTAGAGTTCATATTATAACCCTTTACTTTGGAAATAAAGTACATATATTTAGGTTTTTGTTGCTGTAGTCTGGTAATGCGTCGGCTCGAGCTCCTCAGAAAAAACGAAATATTTCAAAAGATTTCTTTCGGCGACTTTCTCCCAGTAGTTTTGTAGCATAATCTCATAATCGTAAATATAAATGCCATGAAATTATAATCAAATCTGTGGTTTAAAGCCGACGATAAACTGTGGGTACCGTCTACACTCATTCGTGGGTAAAATTGACACTCACCACATATCTTGTAAATCTAGGTTGTTGCAGATTATTATATAAAGCAGTATGTTTTAATTTAACGCTTGAAATCAAAAAAATCTAGTAACGCCGGTGGATAGATCATGGTAGTTATGAAATGTATTTGTGTTCTATTTTACCGAATTCTACTACAATATCAGATCACATGCATGTACACACATGTGTGTTTACATGTGTAAACACTACTATGAAATTTTTTGAGTGTATCCTATATTTTTTACAATGAATTACTTTATTTACTTTTATTTACTTTTCTCCCTATTTTATATTACTGAGTTTAGTTTCTTTTCAACCCTTGAAGCATCAACATCTCAATAAACTTGTTAAACTTAATTCGTTGCGTGTTTTTTTATCGTCTTACACATGTGTTATTAAACGATCATATTGATTGAATTTGTATACTATGTTTGGTGAGTTTTTTGAATAATTGTTCCAGATGAAATAATCTTCAACAAATCCTTCTCCATTTTTATTTACTGTTCACGTACAAATACAAATATGTACCAACATACATACATATCGTTCTGTGTTTTTTATTTCAAATTCATGACCACACTCGATTTCAGAATGATTTTCAGAACAAAATAAAAAATTAAGAAATAAATTTTATAAAAATAAACTCAGCTCGCTCGACATGAGCGAATAAATAAAAAATCGTTGTTTGTTATCCTTGCGTTTTTGCCGCATCCTTTGTGTTTCGTGGCCCCTTATGTAGTTGATGTAGTTGATGTTGCTCATGTTGTTTTTAAGTATTTTTCTTGCCGGGCCACAAAACAATAACTGGATTTCATTTTATGTTTAAATATGAAATTTAACATCACAACAGATAATAACCCATGTCTGTTTGTACATACATATGTATGTATGTATGTACTGTAGGACTACTAAGCATGTGTTTAACTATGGATATCAATGGAAGTTACATTTATCCTTTATTCTCATGAAGTACCACACGAATACTGAAACACTTTCAAACAAATTTTTGTTTTTTCTATTCTTATTTATGTTTGTGTGATTTATTGTAAACAAAAAAAAAACGTTCTATGGATGAGAACACTTTCTAAAACGGAGTATATGTACTCGTATATGTATTTTTCTTTTATATTTTTATATATGCATATACATACACAAATTTGTCTATGTATGTGCATGAAATAAATATTAACCAGCCACCCAACTTGGCAGACTGTCGGACAAACAGAGATTATAAAAGCGCTTATAAAAAGACATTCTATTTTATTCAATGGAAATTCATGAAGCGTAATTTCTAATATGCACACACAAACACATATGCACACATACATTTTTTTATTATTCATCTATTTATATATGTACATACACACATATATACATACATACTATGTAGTTACATATATACATATATCAATATGGATTTGTATATTTATATGTACGGATGTGTACGCATACATGTACTTATATGAATACATATAAAAGAATGCATACTTTTTAAATAAAAGGTTGAAACATTATGCTTTAAGTACAAAGAATATAAAAAAAAAATATTTTCATTTCACATTATAATTTAAGTAGAATTTGCATTGAATGAATAAATCTTTTAATAGGATATGTGTATGGACGTTTAAATATAAAGAATATTTTATTATTCAATAAAACAAAATGAATTTCACATTATATATGCAGCATTTCCTTACACACACACACAAAACAGCAACAACAACACACATATACATTTATAATGTAAAGCCATAAAATGCACAATAGACAGTATTTAATGACTTTATTTTTTTATTTTGGATTAAAAGAATTCCTAATTAATTTTCTTTCCGGGTTGTATATTGATCGTGGTATGATAATGGGGACTAAATGCTGCCGTAAGTTGGACCGCCTCTTTCATACTACTATGACATGTGTGGTGTATACGTACTGGTAATTCGTAGACTGTATTGATGTTGGTGTTGTGGTGGTTGAGATGGTCTCTCCAGAACAAAATTTTCAATTTCTGGCAACAAAAAAAATAAAAGGTGAAAGACAACCAAAATTCATTTTAACTGTGTGAAAAAAAACAACACTTTCCTTCTTGCGTTATGGCACGAACAACTTCTTACTTCACCAACTTATTTATCGACCATGAATAACCAAAAAAATATGTCTGCCTTTTTTATTTCTTCCCGAAGAGTTAATATTTTATTTTATTGCTTTTTATTCGTTTTTCCTGTTTCAATTTCAAACATTATTCACAAATGCAATATTAAATATAATTTCACTTGTACGATTCAGATAATTTATTCTTATAATTGTTTAACAATTCAAATTTGGCTTTATGTTAAGACACAATTTTCTTTCCTTTTAACACTATTATTTGTTATGCTGGTTACAAAACGAATAAATACTTTACGACAAAATTTTATAAGTCAAAGGCCTAAGTTAATTTAATTACAATAGAATGTTAAAAAATCCCAAAAGCTCTAATTACAATACATTATGTTACAAAAAAAGCTTAAATTAATGTAGCGCCCTCTATTGGACATTAGGAATCTTCTGGTTGATCGTCGGAGATGGGGTTTTTCGATCTTCGAACGTAAACACGTACATTTAAGTGTTTGGGGTTATATAGTTTGTCAGACACAATTCGTCTGATTCTCTAAATAGATGGCTATAAACTATATTGTACTAGTACATCTTTTATTTATTTAAGTAAAGAATTTCTAGTTCCACGAAAATAAAGTAAAGTGTGATTTAATAGCAATTTATACTATGCATTTACATGTGTTGAAATTTCTAGCAATTCAATTTCGTTTTCATTTTATATCCAATTATGGAATACTTTATTCCCAGTTAATAAGAAATTTGGGAAAAATTATATGACGTTTTAATCCACAAGTAAATGGTTGACCTTGTTCATGTCATCAAATGTGTCTATTTCCTGTTTCCTGTCACAAGTCAAAGTTTCAATTAACTTCCTCGGTGGTTGGGCGCTTCAAAATTTTGGTGAAATATAACCGAATACAAAGGATATAACCGAACATTATTAGTCTCTATTTGTTTTGAAGTAAAACAAAACTATCTGTTGTTGAATTAAAAAGTTAAAACAATTATTTTCCAATAGAAGGCTTTTGTAATCTGTACCTTTCGTTATTTAAGTACTGTTGCATCAATATACTTTAGAACAATAAGAAAATACTACATGTATTCGATGAAAGTGAAAATATTTTTAATTGTGTTTAAGTTTCAAATACTATTGTAGCCAATTAATTTACAAGTTAAAACTGTTTATAAAAAACTTACAAGTTATTTTGTACTGAAAAATACCTGTAAAATATTTAGGTTTCATATCTGATACTAGTTACATATTTGTAAATGTAGGTATTTTTTTCTTTTTAAACGCACGAGATTATGTGTGTATCAGAGATCAGCAATGAGTATTCAAAAAGATCACTAGATTTGAATCATACTCATCATTTCTTATACTTATACATATTCATACTTATTTTAATATCATACTCATACTACTTAGCAATACGCATGATGTTATTGATTTCGACTTTCCTATACTCAACATTTACAAGAATCACAAAATAAGTATGATTCACATACGAACACTACAATACTCACTAGAAGGTTGTGTACTTGCTTTGCTTGCTGTATTTGTCGTTTTCTTCCTTCTTTTTTCGTAAATGCAACAACAACTAAGACTGTAAATTTTGATGAATGATTTGAATCACTCGAATCATTTATGAGTATTATAAGTATTTTTCTAAATTTATGAATCTGAATGAGTTTGATGTCAACGTTGTATTCATACTCATTGCAACCTGTATTTATAAATCAATGTTGTGGTGAGTGCGATTGAATCAGAGTAGTTGAATTTCAATACTGTTGAGTTACTCATACTCAAAATTTAAAAAAAAAACGAGTCATTGCTGATCTCTGCTACATACAAGCGCTCTTTTTCTTATATGTATGTATATAAGTATATTGACGATTTATTTTTAATATTCATATACGGCAACTTATTGTATTTACTGGTATTTCCTTATAAAGTAAAGCAAAGCGATAAGACGCAAGATAGTGGGAATGAGTGTAAATTTGTATTAAAACCACCGCTCCCCAAATTGGTTAAATAGCGAAATGTATGGATTTCTTCGTGTTACCATGTTAACCACTTTTAAAAATATATTTGTATTGCGTTTCCGCAAACTGTTTTTTAAAATTATTATTTTGGAAGCGGTCACTTTGTTTAAAGTTTAAGTTTTTTTTGAGCAGTTTAAAAAAAATGATTTTTTTCTGTTATTTAAGTTTGGAGGGATGGCTTCGAGACGAAATTCTTGTAATTACTTATTCTCTCCCTTCCGTTGCACCAACAATTCTACTTATGGCTGTTGTACACAAATTTATAATAATTTTTCGCTCTGCTAGATTTATTTATTTTCCATTTCGTTTCATAATTAACAAGTAATAATGTAATGTAAAGTAACATAAGAACTTAAATTTAAACGAACATTTTTTAAAAGAGACATTTCGAGGATGTGTGCGTGGACTTTTTATACTTAGCTTATACATATGTATGTATTCATATTATATAATATGATAATATTAATTAATATGAATAATAATACAATGGGATCTTATACAAAATAATAAGATTCGTAAAGTAATGTTAAACGTAAAATTTTGAAAATTAAATACTGTGACATTTAAAACATTCAGTCAAAATTATTTAACTCTTAGTTCTGACATTCTAAAAAAACAATTCTTAAGGTATAAACACATAAACGACAGACAACAGTTCGACAGAAAATTCTGTCAACTGTTTATCCTGCTGTATATCGACTGCTTAAATTTTTTGGAAGCCTATCACACAAAAAAAAAACAAACGATTGACACAAAATCAAAACAAAATTTCAAATTTGAATTTAAATATATTTTTCAGTGTTGGCGCTATCAGGTTTTTTGTACGCAAAAATAAACTTACTTATGAAAAAGCCGCTCACACAAAACATTTATCAAATGAATGATTTACAAAATTGAATCTATAATTTTTATTTTATTTATTATGAATACATGGATTGCTTTTTATTTCTTAATTTTAGAATTATTCTTTCTCTTTAATAATATAAGTATGTATTTTTAAAGGTATTTTTATGATTTTATGTTGTATTGGCATCACTAATTTGCTTTTAATAACTAAAAAAATTTTAGTTGCTCACAAAAATAGAAAATAGTTTAATTTGGGTAGAAACTGCTTAGGTTGTTGTCTTGGCATTTTCTGTTCTGCCTTCAATATAATCGTTTTCATATAAACGTGTGTATTCTAAACTTGGCAGATTTCTGTCGTCTGCCATCTGCCGTCTATGTGTTTATTTATACCTTCAGGTGTATTTACCGAAATTATTGAATTTTTAATTTAGGAGGATATTATTGTCAATATTTGTATATTATAGCTATAAACGTGAAACTTCTAAGGATATGGTGGAAAATACCCCACTTAAATTGGAAAAGAGCAGTTTTTCTACTCATTTCAATTGACGAAGATTAAAGTTAATTTTTAAATTATTATTAAAAAAATTCTAACTGCGTCAACTTATTGTTTCCATTTCTATTACTGTCCACCTTTCTTAATCTGTTTAGTAATCCTTAGCATAAGTTACAATGAAGGTCATTATCACAATGACGACAATCAATCAACTAATATAAGATTAAATTATTTTGTATATGTATACACATATGTACAATATCGTAAGATTTCAGCTTAGTTCTCTATTCACTTCCATTTGCCTCTGTTGTTCTTTTGTAAGAAATAAAAAACTAATTAATCACACCATATTTACAAACCAAAATTAACCTACTACGTACAATATGTTCTATCTGATGGGCGTGTAACATAATGATGTAATTTAATATTAAAATGTGAAATAAAGTTATATTTAAATTATAGTCTTCTATAAATAATTACATTTTTACAGTACAGTATGGCTATTAGTACAACAAAGTATTCATTCTTTACCTGGGCACATGTTAATAATATGGGTGGTAGGGCAGACCACAAAGAGAACTTAACTACACTCCCCGAAATATTTATAAGACCAAACGTATTTCTCGAAAAACTTAAAATCTTTTAGACCAATTCGTACCATTTTTGGGTTAAATATAACTAACTATAATATAAATCTTTTTATGTAAAAAAAATATTTTTTTCTTTGTTAAATAAAAGGATAACACAAAATGAATTTCATTTTCAAACGAAAAAATTATAAGACCAAAATTAAATAATATTCACCTAAAGCTAAAATAACAATGATAGAAAACAACTACTGAGTAATTTTTGTATTTATTAGTAATTAGCGTGTCCACCGTGATTAATAATGACTTCCTGAAGTCGACGGGGCATAGAATTTATTAAATTTTCAATGCAATTTTGATCAATCCTACTCCATTCTCGTATGATGGCACTTTTTAAGCATTTTACATCCTTATACTGAGTGTTATTATTGAAAACTTGGTCCGATAGTATTGCCCATAAATTTTTTATCGGATTTAGATCTGGACTACATGCCGGCCAATTCAAAACTGGTATGTTTCTGGAGGACAGAAATGATATTGTTGCTTTTGATTTATGGATTGCGGCGTTATCCTACTGAAATATCCTATTGTTGCCAAACGAATCATCCCCAAAATTAATTAAAACGTCATTTAATAATTCAATACACTTCTCGCTATTCATTTTAGTTGATATAAAACAAATAGGAGTCCTTCCCATAGTTGAAATCCCAGCCCAAACCATTACGGTGCCTCCACCGAAATTTCGCGACATTCCTTGATTTTTTTTTTTTACGTGAATCCATCCAATATTTTTGGGAACCATTCTGGACCATCTAAATCAACTTTTTTTTCATCAGAAAAAATAACTGATAACGTTGAATAACTTCAACAAATGAAATGAAATTTCGGTGGAGGCGCCGTAATGGTTTGGGCTGGGATTTCGACTACGGGAAGGACTCCTATTTGTTTTATATCAACTAAAATGAATAGCGAGAAGTGTATTGAATTATTAAATGACGTTTTAATTAATTTTGGGGATGATTCGTTTGGCAACAATAGGATATTTCAGTAGGATAACGCCGCAATCCATAAATCAACAGCAACAATATCATTTCTGTCCTCCAGAAACATACCAGTTTTGAATTGGCCGGCATGTAGTCCAGATCTAAATCCGATAAAAAATTTATGGGCAATACTATCGGACCAAGTTTTCAATAATAACACTCAGTATAAGGATGTAAAATGTTTAAAAAGTGCCATCATTCGAGAATGGAGTAGGATTGGTCAAAATTGCATTGAAAATTTAATAAATTCTATGCCCAGTCGACTTCAGGAAGTCATTATTAATCACGGTGGACACACTAATTACTAATAAATACAAAAATTACTCAGTAGTTGTTTTTTATCATTGTTATTTTAGCATTAGGTGAATATTATTTAATTTTGGTCTTATAATTTTTTCGTTTGAAAATGAAATTCATTTTGTGTTATCCTTTTATTAAACAAAGAAAAAAATATTTTTTTTACATAAAAAGATTTATATTATAGTTAGTTATATTTAACCCAAAAATGGTACGAATTGGTCTAAAAGATTTTAAGTTTTTCGAGAAATACGTTTGGTCTTATAAATATTTCGGGGAGTGTAATTTTGAAATAATTATCTTTATTACTGAACATAATTTACAATTTTAATTTGATACACCTTTAATATCCCAGTATACGAGTATGTAATAACGGTTAAGCTTCTTTAAATATTAATGTGTCACATAACTGTAACTAATTTCGTTTATGTTTACAAATTTTCGATGACTATTAGAAAAATCATAAGAAAAATACAGTAAATAATAATTATAATAATACCGCGACTTCCGTTCTTTAATTCAAGAGTGTTATTTGAAAGTTCTTAGTCCAACTTATTCAATAGAAGCGAAATCTTCGAACTTTCCTTTGCGGCAATTTAAATATTAATCTATGTAATCACACCTTAAATGTTACAGGGTATTAAATTATTACTATCCGACAAGCTCTTGCGCTTAACATTTTACAGTGTACTCTTTCCTAAAGGACACTCCTCTTAAGCGGACACCTTCAATAAACGGACACTTTTTTCAGTCCCAAAGAAATTGTAAGGGATTTTTAAAGTATTTCTCTCTTATGCGGACAACCCTCTCATAACAGGACGCGGACACTTTTCTCCACGACATATTGACATTTTAGTTCCCCATAAACGGACGACTTGCAGATGGTAACACTATTTTTTTTTTGTTTGTTTAAAACTTACATCGTGGTAACACTTGTACACATTTTTTTATTCGCTGAGTTGAATAAAGCGTACATTTAAAAGGGGGAATCCCGAAAATGGGCATTTAAAAATGAAAAACTTAGTGTACGTGAGTTAGCAAAGAAATGTAAAATCAGTAAATGACAAGCTGCTTGCGTCATCAAAAACAAAGAACAAATTTTAACATTGTGGGACACTGATATCAATCCGGAGACAAAAAGAAGTATGTTGAAGCCCATGGGTCTTAACATAGATAAATTGTGCTACGAATGGTTTGTTAAGGCTCGAAATAAAAACATTCCTTTATCGGGCACACTTATACGAAGCAAGGTCAAAGAAATTGCAGGGAAACTTAATTATGTCGATTTTAATGCATCATCTGTGCACTTCTTATAAGGAGGCTTATTTAGCCATAAGAAAACTAAGAGGTTTTTCTTTATATCACAGCGATCTTGAAAGTGTTAAAATGCTGACTGATCTTCAAATGCATCTCCACGATATTGAAATTAAAAGTAAAACTCGCCAAGCTAAAATTTCGGACTATTTTAAATCCAGGGCTTTCAAACTTTTTCTCTTTTATACACATACATAAATAAGTAGATATAAATGAAATTTCTGTTTATTTTGTCTTGTCATTATATGTTCGTTTTTGTTTTGGAAATAAAAGTATTTAAAGAAATATATATGTACTTATAGCTTGTTGATTGTTCTTTTGGATTTTCTCTCATAAACGGACACTCCTCATAAGCGGAAAAAATTGTCAGTCCCATAGGTGCCCGCTTAAGAGAGAGTACACTGTATATGTTTTTGTATATTATTATACAGAGACTGAGAAAATCCGAAATACTCAAGAATTATTCTGAATATTTCTTGTGTTTTCTAGTTACGGATGTCTCAAAATGCTGTTAGAACAGGACAGATGAGGTTATGTAGGTTATTCGAATACACCTACAACTTAAGAAAACCCCACAAGAAAAAGTCAACGAGAAACCACATTTCGTTAGTGTCCAGATCCTCTAATAGAGAGAAAAAAATAGTTGTCATTAACCTAAAGGTTCAGTTGCCAACTACTCCAGAGTCCATAGACGTCATTTCATGTAGATTTCTATGGTGATTTGGGAAAACAGATGGAGACCTGCTAACTAAGTTGACAGATGTAGTCTCAATAAGATGGCCGTTATCAACTATCAAAGTTCGAAAGTCCCTATTAAAGGGCAATATTGTTTCGGAATTGAACACCACAAGCTGTACTGAGTAGATCACTTTGTATGTATAGTCACCAGAGTTGTGTATGTTAATCCTTTGGGAAAGTCGGAATCTCACAACGTTTCTCCTGTATAATTGATGATTTAAAATAAAATAATTTAAAAACCTAAAGAAGAGCGATCATTTTGTCGACGTGCAAATATTGCAACAGAACAATTTTTTTTTTGTCAAATAGAAGAAGACAAAATTTAGTAGCTGGACTAATTTTATTTGGCATTAATATTGACAGTGATACTGATATTTTATGACCGTTTCACTATTGAAATACATCATTAAAGTTAACGTACGCATGTATCGTGAATGTTATTACAACAATTTACATGTTCAAAAATGAATTACAAACATTTGGCCAATTTACACGACTTTGTATCGTTTATGTTGTACTGAATACACTTGGTTGCTTGTGAACGCTCAATGCTATGCTGTATTGTGTATTTTTATTCTTCTTCATAATTTTTGGCACTCAAACAATTACATATATAGCACGAAACCAATACAACTTTTTAAAAACATATGAAAAAAATGTGTAGTGTATCGGATTTTTATATGAAAATCATCATTCATTTCATGTTATTTCATTTTGAAGCTACTTAGAAGCTGATGTCTTCTTAAATTTTAATTGCAGGTTATCGCTAAACTACATGATCTAGTTTCTAAAACAAAAACAAAAAACATTTTTAATGAAAATAGTGTTTTTGAAAATGGAAAAAAATAATAAGAAATAATTTTTACTTCTCTTTGGTTTACCCATTCAATAAAATTCTAGGCAACAAACAACCTTTTGTAAGAACGGTGAAAGGAACTGTAAAAACGGGACTTGAATATGCAATTGGAACGGCATGATTCGCTATCATATTTCAATAAAAGAAAAAAAAACGCCCAAAATTGTGTTACCGGAGTAGTTTTCAAAGAAAATTCCACATGCGTATGTTCGAATTTCTGTTTGTATTCTATACAAACAAAAATGAAAACGGTGTAACATCGTTTAACATTAAAATGCTAAACAATAGCTACAAAAACAAAAAAAAGTAAGAAGGTAAAAGGGATAGACAAGTAAGTGAGAACGCAACAACAAGCATACAGAAACAACAATGAAACCACGATAAAGTTCTCGAGAAGGCGAAACCACCACCAATCAGACTGTTTACGTGGGTATATAAAAAGGCAAGACAAAGCAGGCAGCGAGTAGTAAGGATTCAGCCAGTCTTCTGTGAAGACGAGTTGCGTGTGAAGAGAATAATCTTGGTTTGAAGATCGCCGTTGTTAAGGTCTACCGAATCAGTCACTAGTGCTTACGCAGACAGACCGAAAAGAGGAATAACGAACAAAGCAAATTATTGTTAAACTCATCAAGTTGTAAGCGCAAAAGTAGTGCGAACAATATAGAATTTATCTAAAACTAAACGCCAATTTATTAAAAAACGTTTTTAAAAAAGTAAAAACGTAACAATATTTGAAACAAACGTGTTTGACATCGAATGCCTACTCTTTCAAATACCTTCTTTAGTTGAGCAGTTTTAAAAATCGTATGATGTACGTTAATATGTAATAGAATGCGTACTATGTTCTCGATCACATTTATTGATTTATTAATAAGAAAATTCCACACAAAATATAAGCAGACTAGTTTTGTAAGTGCAGAAGTATACATAATTAATTAACTTTTTGGTCTCTGAACAGACTGGATCGAATTAGAATTAATATCGTCTTTTCATTTGATTTGAGTTATGTATGTACGTGCCTATTTGCAACATTTTACATTTATGTAATATTTTAATAATTAATAATTTATTCAGTTTTAATACATCAATTAAAATAATATTTAAATCAGACAATAAAAAATACAATGCAAATGGTTTGATTAAATCTTGGTAAATTTTAGAATTTATTAAGTACGTGACAAAACTTTAATAACATTAAAATGCAAAAGAAACTTTTTAAAAAAAAACACCTATAATACGTAATTAGTATTGTTTGTCATTATTTCATATGAGGACTTTACACAAGCTTTTTTTTGTTTCATTTTTTCTCTTTCTCTTATTAGTTTTCTCCTTCTTCCTTCGTCTTAAAAATAACCCAGATATGTCGACGGGCCTTCTAGTGGAACAATCTTAGTAGTTTTCCAAAATTGCATTATTCTGACAGATTATATTACAAAACTGAAGAGAAATTAAAAAAAAATATATTTTGTAAATTGGACTTTGAGCCCGTACTACATGTAGTACGCACGGCACATATGGAAGCAAAATACAGTATTTTCTTCCGATTTAATGAAATTTTTTATTCTTCAGAAACTTTTGTATAGTAAACAAGTAAAGAAAAAACAAATTATTTAGTGTAGTACTCCACATTATTCTTTACATCACATTTCCTGCAGCGTATTGTTTTCTTATTATGGCAATGATTACAACGTAGCTGTTTACATTTTCCATCGGCTTGACGTGTGGTCTCAGTAAATAAATGATATTTTCGATGAAATCTGATGTCGCATGATAATCCTTATGGAAGCGTAGCTGAGCGTTTCCCATAAGTAGATACTAGCAATGTGGCAATGCGCCGACGAAAACGTAAATGGTCGATTTTACCTCCCATATGTGTAGGCAGTTGCCGCGCATTGTGCTTTGTAAGATCAATGAGGTGTGTGAATATTGGGAAATACCATTTTTCACCCCGTATAGATACAAGCTTCCCCTTTCTTAGTCTATATGTAGCCTTTTTTCTGTGACTGGATGTATGTATATATTGTTACGAAAAATAGAATAGCATAGAAACCTTTAAAGGTACAATTAATTTGTTTTATTGTAGAATGTAATATATTATAGAATATAAATATATTGTTACATTTTTACCTTTTTAAAAAGTGCGTTGATTGCAAACAAAATAAAAATAAATTTGTGTTTAGTTTCAATTAAATTCTTTATTGTTCGCACTATTTTATGTGCCACTGTTCACAACTTGATGATACAATGACAATTCGTTTAGTTGGCTATTCTTCTTCACACTTCTGTTTGCGTAAGCAGTAACAACTGTTCGGTAGATCTTTGCAATGGCGATCTTCAAACCACGATTGTTTTCTGTTTTCTCGAGAACTCTATCGCGACTTCATTGTTGTTTGTGTATTTTGTACACATTGCTTGTTGTTGCGATCTCGGTTACTTGTCTATCCCCGTTTCTTTCATACTGATGCTGTTAGCTTGTAACAAGTTCATTGTATATGTCTGCGTAGCTTTCGTTTATCGTGATAAACGATTGTACTCCGTTTCCATTTTCGTAACAATATATATAATATAAAAATAATATATATGCATGTGTATAGGTATTCGATTACAAAGGACTTTCAAGTTCTATTTCATTGCACTTTGTTTTTGTAGGATTGCCTTCTCTTGTAGTGTTTGTAACTATTTATTAAGTTATTCATTAATTAACATCAACTTTAAAAAGCTGCCTTAATTAAGATGGTTCTCTCACCAGGTACATTATGAATAACGTTGATTAATTTTAGTACATTTGAAAACAATTCATTTTGATGTTCTTTTTTTCAATTTTTTCCTCTTCTCGATCATTTTGTGTGTCAAAAATGTGGTCTCTAATGGAAAATAAAAAAAATAAACAATAATCTTTCATAATACACACACACACGCACACACAAAACCAACACTTACAGTATAGTATATGTAATGCCACATTGAGTATTTATGTCATATTGAGTATTTTTTAAATACTGTTTACCTTCATACTATAGTCACTCACTCATACACATGCATACAAATGGTACATCATAGTATATAACAGGTAATCAATCTATTTTTATTCAAAATCAATACGAGAGCAATCAAAACAAGTGTTTTTCTCTTACTTTTGCTCTAGTTGTGCTGATGAGCAAGAAGAGAATGCCATCGATGATGACTACCACAAAAACATTATAACAGTACAACAATGCATAAATACAAACGGGTTTACATATGTATGTCAGAGATGGCGAATCTAAACAATCGTACTTGAGTTGGTACTATTTTATAGTCAAACGTTGGCTTTACAGACATAGTTGGTGTATTTTGAGAATATTTTTAATAACAACTGAGCTTACTAGTCCTTGAGAGACCAGCCTAAAAACGTATGTACATTTTGAAAGATCGTACTCTTATATACGTTAATAAATATGTTTAAAACGAAATATTAAAACTAAAACAGAAAACTAACAGTTACTGTATAGATTTAAGAAAATTAGATTTGATTTTGGATCATGCTCAATATTTACACCCATACTTAGAATTGCTACATCAATATTTTTTGAGATACCCTAACCGACGTCGGTAATTAATTTTTTACTGTAATATCGTTACAGCATCTGAAAATGGTAATATTATCCATTGATAGCTCTGAGACAGAAAAGATATCGCAAAGATTCCAAGAAAAATTTTGAATGGTAATATTATCACATTCAGATGTTGCAATCAGATTTCAGAAAAAAGTTAACCTACAACATAATATCCACTTGAGTATATACAATAACGGTGTTTTTTGTACCCGAAACCTTCAGAAGGGAATATTCTGGTTTATGGGTTAACAATCTAGTCGGCCTATTATCTTATCGAATATAGCCAAAATCAATAAACAGAATGATGTAGAAATCCTAAGATCGGATTCGGATCAGAGATCAGCAATGAATCGTATGTTTGCTACTCATAAAATTTTGAGTATGAGTGAGTCAACAGTATTGAAATTTAACTACATACTCTGATTCATTCGTACTCACTACAACATTCATTTATAAGTACAAGTTGCAATGAGTATGAGTACAACGTTGACATCAAACTCATAACTTTCGAAATATGTTTGATTCATACGCCTACTCGTTCAGATCCATAAATTTAGAACAATACTTATAATACTCATAATTGATTCGAGTGATTCGAATAATTCATCAAAATTTACAGTCTTGGTTGTTGTTGCATTTAAAAAAAAAGAATAGAGAAAAAGGCAAAGACAGCAAGAAAAGCAAACACAGCAAGCAAAGCAAACACAAACCCTTAGTTGTTGTCGCCAGGGACCGAAAATAACTGTTATTTTTGAATTTTTGATTAAAAAAAGCAACCACAAGGAAATGTCGGAGAACAAAACCAAGTATACCATTTTGATTGTCTTGGACCAAATTTTTATAAAAGGCGATGCTTTTTAAAAACATGATTTTTATTTTTTAGAAAAAAAATAACAGTTATTTTTTGACTTTTATTTTTTCGAGCAAAAATAACACTTATTTTTGACTTTTATTTTTTCGAGCAGAAATAAAAGTTATTTTTCAACTTTTATTTTTTCGAGCAGAAATAAAAGTTATTTTTGTTTCAATTCATGATGAATTCATAATATTTATTAAAAAATTCTTTAAAAAAATTAAAGTTATTTATGTCAGAAAATTATTAGAATTAAGTTTTGGGTATATTAAACACTAATCTTTGGTTTGAAAAAACCAAAATAACTTTTATTTCTGCTCGAAAAAATAAAAGTCAAAAAATAACTTTTATTTCTGATCGAAAAAATAAAAGTTGAAAAATAACTTTTATTTTTGCTCGAAAAAATAAAAGTCAAAAAATAACTTTTATTTCTGCTTTTAAAAATAAAAGTCAAAAATAACTTTTATTACTGCTCTTAAAAATAAAAGTCAAAAATAACTGCTGTTTCTGCTCGAAAAAATAAAAGTCAAAACATAACTTTTATTTCTGCTCGAAAAAATAAAAGTCAAAAAATAACTTTTATTTTCTGACTTTTACGATAAAAGTTATAACAGTTACGGTCCCTGGTTGTCGCATTTACAAAAAAAGACGAAAGAAAAAGAAAAGAACACAACGCAAGCACAAGGCCTACTAGTGAGTATTGTAGTGTTCGTACTCGAATCATACTCATTTCGTAATTCTTGTAAATGTTGAGTGATGGAGAGTCAAAATCAACAACATCATACGGGTTGCTTAGTATCAATATGATGAGTACTTCAAACTTTGAATATGAGTATCATATTAAAATAAGTATGAATGCGTATAAATATCACAAATTATGAGTATGATTCGAATCTACTAATCTTTTTGAATACTCATTGCTCATCTCTGATTCGGATATAATCTGATTTCTGTGCTAAGAACCTTGTCGACCACTATTAAATTCACAGTTATTATTATATTTGTTGGTGGCATTACATTGGTTATTTTCCTATCGATTACATGAATTTATATTCATTTAAAACGAAATAAAACAATGAATTTTATTAATAAGGGTCATTATTTTACTCTGGTAAATAAATCATGTTAAACTTTTTGTTAAAAAAAAAATCATTTTATATCGGATAAGCATTTTTCAGAAATTATATCCTATACATACAAAATTTACACTGTCTCAAATAAGTCTCCGTACACCAAGAATACTGTAAGATTTTAATTTGATGTCCCATGAAACCGAATTACTATTAGTACCGTAGAATTCTTAGATTTTGAGAAAATAACTTAAAAGAACATATAGTCCGTAAAATATTGTGTAAATTGTTTCCGCTTGCTGTGCGTACGGAGACTTATTTGAGCCAATGCATTTAATTTACTTCTAGTAGATTCTTAATTCACAATGAGAAGAAATTTCCGCATAAATTAAATCAAGCCTAATAATGAAATCTTCAAGGTTATAAAAAAAAAAAACAAAAAATTATGTTGTATCGATCACTAACAAAAACAAATTGTTTATTTAATTGTATTTGGAAGCGCAGAAATTATATTTAAAATAAAAGCTAAAATATCCTCTTATTTTAACAACTGCGGCAGTTGATATGAAAAATGTTATTAGCCAACGAAGTTTTAAAATATTTACTCAGATATTTACAAAAAATTAATTAATTTTATTCTGGTATATATTTAATAATTATGAACAGACTCAATTTTTATGTTAATAAAATGTAAAATTAATTAAAATATTTGAAAGGCTTTTTTCCTTTTTTCTTTTCTGTTGCATGTCATAATGAAAAATTTGTTCATTGTTTTTAGATTTTAATTCTTTAAATCAGAACGAAATCGATTCTTGCACAAACACACTGCTATATAACGCTAACACTTGCAATACATATTTTTACCGTTTTTAACTTTTTAAAAACGTTTAAAATATGAGTTCGTTGATTGCAAACAAAATAAATATAAATGTGAGTGTAGTTTCAATTAGACTCTTTATTGTTCGCACTACTTTTGTGTGCCACCGTTTACAATTTGACGTTACAACAACAATAATTGCTTGTTCGCTATTCTTTACTTACAACGCAGATCTTTACAACAGAGATCTTCAAAATACGACTCTTCACACGCACCGCATCTTCACAGAAGACTGAATGAATTCTTACTACTACTGCCTGCTTTGTCTTGCCTTTTTATATGCCCACGTAAACAGTCTGATGAATGTTCTTGAAGTCGAATGGTCGTTTCTTCACCTCCTCGAGATTTCTATCTGTGTTTCATTGTTGCTTATGTATTTTGTTTACGTTGTGTATTGTTACCTTCTTGCTTACTTGTCTATCACCTTTTCTTTCATACTGCTGGTGTTGGTATATGGTTTTTGTTTTTTGTAGCTTTTGTTTATCATTTTAATGTTAAGCGATGTTGCAACATTTCCATTTTCGTAAATATATTTTAAAGTGATCTTCTTTATAACTGCATTGTTTATCACATAGGTTTCTCCCTGTATGTACATAACTGTAAGTATTTGGAGTTGGAATGTGATAAAATTCCTGAAAGCCTTGCAGTATTATGAAAAATATGACAAATCGACTTACATTACTAGAGGCGGAATTGCGGCTTGTTCTTTCAAATCAAAGCCATAAACAAGATTGCAAGTTGAATAACCGTGATGGCAAAACATCGACGATGTGCTTTTCACTAAATTGAACACAATGATTTTTTTTGTATAGTTCGAATAAAAGACGACAGAAGTAATGGTGAAATGAAATTTTATTTATTGTACTCTGTTAAGTAATTTCTGCGGCGCCTACGATGTTTCAGTTCAATTTTTTATTACTTTTTCCTTTCAGCGCTGTTTACTCGATGTAAGGCAATGGCTCAACATGGCTCCATAAAAATTTATCTAGAAGAGTACAAACATGGGAGCGCTCGAACATGGGAGCCAGTGAAAAGGACCACTTCTGGAATGAAAGTTGTCACGAAATTAATTTTACAGTAAATCGATTTTTTCCAAACAGAAATTCAGTTAACGAGATTCGATAGCACTCAGCAACAGCCTCTTTTATTTATGTGATTCGTTAAAGGCTTGAGGATAGGCTCTGAACCAAATATGGCAATTTAGCATATTGGACTAACTATTTAACAATATATGAGCTTCACTAAACGCAATTTCCTGATGTAACTGCTCTTATTCGACTAGACTAGACTAGGTCGTTTGGCTACAATTTTTTGCGGCATGTTTTACGGGATTTTATAGTCCCGAAAGTCAAACTCCTTATGAAAAATATTCCACATAGTCGGAGTACCAAGGTCTATAAATTTCTACAACTTGGAAGTGTTGTTGTGGTATTTTGCATTTCTGAAGTCGTCGTAGTCTAGTAGTTAGTGTATTGGCTTATTAGACGAGAGTCGATGGTTCAACGCTAGATTCAGAAATCTTGAACAAGACGAAATATTCAAAAATAGTCCTTTGCCGATTTCCTATCAGTTGTCTTCTGCCAAGAATTTTAAGACGAAATAAAATTGACATGAAAACTTAAAAAAAAATCTGTCTGTCTTAGGTGATATTAATCTAGAGCCTGCCATCCCTGGATAAAATTAATATATGTACATAACAGCTGTGGTGTTAGAAGCTAGGTCGTAATTCTCACCAAGGGTTGTAAAAATCAATTCACAATTAAGTTCTCATGATAATTTTTCAAACCTTACTCAACAACATATAATTGAGTGCGGTTATGCGGTCGATTTGTAAATTGTAAGAAACGTTCTCTTAACAAGTCATGGAATCCAAAAAATGTAAGTAATAATTAACCGTATGTCATTTACTATTCTACAAAATGAAAAAGTACCATGGAAAAGTTTTTCGTTCGATAGTTTCAGCAATTGTTTAATTTCCCATTCCTGGTCTCTATGAAAATGAATTTCACACGATTGAGTGTTTGCCTTTCTATATTGATTATACATGAGCTTTTAGTACTTGGCAGTACATTTATAATGTTTTTTTCCTCTCTGCTTAGTTTGATGTTTATATTTAGATATCCTTGTGCTTATAAGTGGTGGTATTTGTTTGTATATCAATATTGTGTGCATGTATGAATCTTTGTGTGTGTAAATATTTATGTATGCTGCTAAAGGCAAATTATAAGCCTATAAAATTCTATCCTCTTATTGCTGTTTTGTATTTGTTTGTATTTTGTGCCATTTTATGTTATTTAAGCTTTTATAAATAATTATTTAGAATGTACAACATGAGGTGATATTAGACTCGTACAGATGAGTGAATAATATTTTTTTATATGCAGTTGGGTAGAATATAATAGAAACGAGAAAAACTAATTCCATAAATATTTTCCTGAAGCAATTGTTGAATTCTATATGTTTTGCTTTCTCGTTTTCTTTTCAAGTTATACAAAATTTAAATAAATACTTGAAATAATTATCTGGAACAAGTCGTCGTATTTTATTAACTGTTTCAGAGATATTTTGTCAAATATATTGAACATTTGACATTTTAAATTTGAAGTCATGTAACGCTGACATTTTTTACAATTAATACCGTTATTAAAACAGTGTTTTCTCCGATCTGTAAACACATGGTTTAGGTTTCTAATATGCCATTTTTTGTAAAATTAAGTTATTTTTGCCTTTGCGCCGTCAGGTTCATTACCAATCAGTGCTCCTTAAAAGTAATAAATACATATTTTAACCTCTAATAAATAAAAATGTATATTTTTTAGATATTTTATAAATTACATACAAATAATTTTACAGCATACAGTTATCAGACGTACTTTAGTGCATGTCCATATGTTAAACAAAGTCAATGTGCGGGTGTAATTTTTGGAAATTTAAAAATAATTGTGAATTTTATGAATTTTGTAATGGCTATAAAGCGACAACTATACCTACAAAGTTTAATGCTATGAGATTGGTTTTCTACTTTCAACACATCTGATCAACACATTTGATCAAATTGGGTGCACTTGCACTTAAAGCACCATTAATTTTATTTAAATGCGGGATCTGTAATGACTAAAATAATGTGTGGAATTCAGCCAACGACATCTGTTTTAATTCTGTTAAAAAAGTAGGATCTTAAGAATTTTTTTATTTAAATTAAATTGTAATTCTTTTAATTTTTAGTGCTTATAAATTTTCCGTTTTATTTAAATCATCAAAATTAATTATTAAATTATCAATATTTACTCTGACACATATGAAAACATATACAAATAAGAAGTGTGTGTTTACTTAGTTAAATTTTAGGATTCATTGAATTATTTTATTAATAAGCTTATAAGCATTTTTTAAACTTTGCAAATTATTTCAAATATTTTTAAAATCACCAATTAATACTTTATAATACTACTGCCAGTAGAATGCAACGTGTGGCGTTATTTAAACTAAAGTAGATATTAGTATTATAAGAATAATATTTAAGATAATTGCCGAATAGAATAACTTTCTTGCAAAACCAATCTTGCATTAAGCGGATAGACAGACGTCTTTCAAAATATTGACAGGCTTCTTTGTATTGTATATGTACATATTTCCTATTCCCGGATGAAAATTCAATTTTGCAAACTCAATCCGATTCGAAGCAAAGGTCACTCTTTGGATAATATAACACTTAATGGTGCTTAGTCAGTATTAGTCGCGTAGTGTAGTAGGTAGTGTGTTGGCTTCATAGACGTAAGGCCACGGTTCAAACCCCATGTCAGACATCAAAACAAAAATATGAATAAAATATTTCCTCTCAGCAGATTTCTGGTAAAGAAAACAATAAAATTGCCATGTAAAGTTTCTCAACAAATCTGTCGTTCAAAGTCAACTTTAAACTATAGGTCTCGCCATTCATGTATACAAATAACGTACACAACACAAGTGGTATAAGAAACTAGGTCCATAATCCTGACTGAAGTGTTGTAATGACCAATTATGTACATATGTAGACGGTATTATAATGTTACGTTTTTACCTTTGAGTTCGTTGATTGCAACCAAAATAAAAAGAAATATGTGTTTAGTTTCAATTAAATCTTTTATTGTTCATACTGCTTTTGTGTACCACCGTTTACAACTTGAGGGATTCAACAATAATCGCTTGTTCACTATTCTTCACAATAGCGATCTTCAAACCGTGACTGTTTACTTCGCACGCAAAGTGAGATCACACAAGACTGACTGAATTATTACTGCTTTGTCTTGCCTTTTTATTTGCTTTCATATCAGACTGATGAAGGTTCTGGAAGTAGAATGTTCTTGTCTTCGCCTTCTTGAGAGTTCTATCGCGACTGCATTGTTGTTTGTGTATTTTGTTCACGTTGTTGGTTGTTGCCTTCTTTCATACTTGTCTGTCTCTTTTTCTTATACTGATGTTGTTGGTATATGCAAGCAAGTTCGTTGTATGTGTTTGTGTGGCTTTTGTTTGTCGTTAATGTTAATGTTATTTGATAATTTATTTGTGACAACTTTCGCATTCCAATAGAATTTAAAAATCTATTCCAATAGATTGAAGTCGCCGTGGTCTAGTAGGTAGTGTGTTGGCTTATTAGACGAAATGCCCGAGTTGGAATCCCAGGTCAGACATCAAAATGAAATATGAAAAAATATTTCTTCGGCGACTTCCTCTCAGCAGATTTCTGGCAAAAATTCTGAGAGTAAAAATTGCCATGAAAAAGCTTCTCAAAAAATCTGTCGTTCGGAGTCGACTTTAAACTGTAGGTCCCGCCACTCATGTATAAAATTATCGCACACAACATGAGTGGTGTTGAGAAGCTAGGCCGTAATCGTGACTGAAGTGTTGTAATGGCCAATTATGTATGTATGTATTCCAATAGATTTTTGCTCTCTCAATTCTCATATATGGAGTGCCCTATTCAGTGATCATATTGCCTTAACGTTTCAGACTTTTAACACCGCACAATATTGCTTATTTGTAATGCTTAGTTTCGAGGTCATTGATAACATTTTTCATTGTCTACAATATCATATTCAAGGTCTGTCTGCCGTTGACCGGAAATAACACCCTCAATGAAGATGTCTGAGACGTAGTGGCGAGAAACATTAACAGACTGTATTCTTCTTTTGTATTTCTTCTATCTTACTGTCTAACTTTTCTATGATATTCTTTTTTGATTTCTAGAGGTCAAGAGATTTCCGGAATAGTCATTGTGAAAGTAATTGAAGCCTCTTCATAAATTGCAACCTCAATGCATAAAGAAAAAGGTATCCAGATAATCAGTAGCATTTATTGCAACCAAATTATACGATCATCAACAGATGGGTGGTGGTATCCGTATTTAATTGATTTTTTTTTAATAATCGTTTGTATTATGCCTTTCAAAGAAAGATATTTCATCTGACCCAAAGTAAATTACAATTCTTTTCACCGGACCATGACACAGGAGTTGCTTGGCAAATCGTTTAAGTGCAACCAGTATGCTGACAAAAGGTACTTCGCTGAACTTCGCCCCATACGTCTTGCTGACTTAAGTCACTTTCTATTCTGTAAGTGTAACCGGTATTACTATTCGTTTCATATAGAGTTGCTTGGTAAATTGAAATCGTTTAAGTACAACCAGTGTGCTGATAAAAGATACTTTTGATTGACTTCGCTCCATACGTTCACCTGTTCCAAATCACTTCCTGTTGTGTACATTTTGAAATAGAAGAACTGAATTAATTATTGTGATTATTCGATGAATTTTAAATTCGAATTTGGTGTTTAGCAAAACTGACAACAATTTTTCAACACTTCCTTTCTTAAGTATCCCTAGTTTTCTTTATTAGCTGTATTAGTTACGGAATTCCGTCCGAGCAATTTTCCTTAAGTTTATAATTATATTCTTATAGCAACTTTTCTATGAACGCCGTAACAGATATTTCGAAAACATACATAGTCCTGAAGCAATGTGTTTAGTCACATTAACCAAGTCTTTACCCACATATCATTTCTATTTTAATTACATTCGATATTAACTATTATGTATAAGGCATATTGTTGAACATCTTGTAATGTTTAAAACTTACACTTGAAAATTTAAAATTGCTTCAATATGAAATACCGTCTGACATAATTTTACAGTGAGCTCTACTTGCACTAGGGTTGCCAGATTCTGATTCGCAAAAAGCTGGACATTGGGTTTTAAAAAGCTGGACAAAACAAAAAAAAGCTGGACATAAAAAAATACTGAGAAATGTTAATTTTGGTTTTGTGTAAATAATTTTTATTAAAATGTCCATTGTATGTATGTATTATTACAGACATCAGCTGTTCAAGTGTTGAGACATGTTGTCAGTGATGATAGAAGAAGGAAATCATAACTTAGTTGTATAACAAATATACAATCAGTGTTGGCTAACATGATTTGACAAAGATAACATCAAAATTATTGCCCATGTTATTGCAGTGTACTAAAAAATTTCTATTTAGCTGGACAAATTAAATTTTAGCTTGAAACTGGACAAGCATCAAAAAAGCTGGACAATCCAGCCAAGTCCAGCCAGGCTGGCAACCCTAACTTGCACCCATTCAGTACACAAAACTATATGGCATGTTATTGAGACTTCCAACACTATATACACACCTATGAAGTTGAATACATTGCTACCAGAGATCAGCAATGAGTATTTAAGAAGATGAGTAGATTCAAATCATACTCGTAATTTCTCATACTTATATGCATTCATACTTATTTTAATATTATACTCATACAACTCATATTCAAAATTTGAAGTACTCATTGTACTCATACTTAACAATACGCATGATGTTGTTGATGCCGACTCTCCATGACTCCACGTTTACAAGAATCACAAGATAAGTATGATTCGCGTGCGAACACTACAATACTCACTAGAAGGTTGTGTGTTTGCCTTGCTTGATGACTTTGTCTTTTTCTTTCTTCTTTTTTTTGTAAAGATGCAACAACAACTAAGACTGTAAATTTTGATGAATGATTCGAATCACTCGAATCATTTATGAGTATTATAAGTATTTTTCTAAATGTATGAATCTGAATGAGTAGGCGTATCAATCAAACATATTTCGAATGTTATGAGTTTGATGTCAACGTTGTACTCATACTCATTGCAACCTGTACTTATAAATCTATGTTGTAGTGAGTACGAATGAATCAGAGTAGTTGAATTTTAATACTGTTGACGCACTCATACTCAAAATTTCATGAATACTTATGAGTGGCGAAAAAACTCTTCATTGCTGATCTGTGATAGCTACATATATTTTCTGGTTTAATTATTTTTGAAAGAAATACAAATGATACTTAATAATGCCTCTATATGTATGTATGTAATTATTTTATTTATTTAATCTATTTTGTTTATTAATTATTTTATATTGCTTAAAAAAAACGCAAATTCTTTTGATTTCGTGTAACGTAAAAGAAACACACCTTAATTGGAAACTTTATTTATTTAAATGAAAACAGTTTGTTTACCTACACAAATTGGTACTATTTTCCTAGAAATGCACTACATTTACGGCTTAATGAGAAAATATTCATTAGAGCCATGGTTTATTTTATTTTTCCCCATCTTTTGTAGCACCTTAAGACTTGTAACAAAACTCTGGTACAATGATAATGATGAAGAAGAAAAATATAAATGCTTGTACAGAAGAGACGAAGACTATTCTCGTTTTCTCAATTTTTAAGAAGAAGAAACTTTTATTTATAAAGCGTTGTCATAATGTGTTGCAATAACTTCTTTTTTTACAAGTAAACAAAAACTAGAAAAAAATAAATTTTCATTCATACGCACACATGCATATCCACTAACGTGTTCCTTTCTAAAACAGCTAAGTTCACTAACAAAAAACTTTTCTTGTTTTTTTTTCGATTCAAAAAGTTTCGTTCTTGTAATTTCGTTGACAACTAAACACAGTGGTAGTGTGAGTAAGAGAGAATACAATATATTTTATGTACAGAAATTTGTATGTGTAAGCATGTGCCGAGTAATTTTGTTTTGTTATATTCCTTTGAGAGTCAAAACAAATACGAATACCATCTTAACAAGGTTATTGATGTTTCTCATAAGAGAGCAAATTGTTTATATGCAAACCCACAAGCGCACACATGTATACATATGTATGTACATATTGTGTTAGTTGTTTAGTTGTTATTTATTGGTTGGTGTTACCACGCTCAATATATTCTGTATTGTGAATGTATTGATGTTTTTGTTTTTTTTGTTATGTTCTATTTACCTGGAGTATTTGCCATCATGTATAATTTCATGTTATAGTTCCATTGTTTCTTCTTACCTTCCAAAGTCGATGGCGTGGGTTTGATATGTACGACATATGTACATATACAGTCACACTGATAATTATACGTACCCGCCCTAAAAATCAATTTTTTAAAAAGTAATGACCTTCTAATCTAAAATTTCTTTACATTAGCGTCTGTAACGACACATTTACTTAAATAAAGAAAAAAGATTCCCAAAATCTATGAATTTGTGACTTCAGTTTGCTTAAAACCAATATGGCACCACAGAAAATTATACGTACGGCGTATACTGCTAATACAATTTCTCCAAGGGTAGCCCGGTATATAAAATGTATTGTGAATAAAAATCGTAGGACTACAGCCGTAGAAATACGAAATACCTCGGAAAGTGATCACAATGTTATTGTGCATTCCGAAACAATTCGAAGTGTTTTGAGAAAGAACGGTTTCCATGGCCGAGTGCCGAGAAAAAAGCCACGATTGGAATTTGCCCAATAAGATATGGACAAGTCCTCTGATTTTTGTGCGAATGTAATATTTAGTGATGAGAACAAATATAATTTGTTCGGCTGTGACGGAAAACAAAAAATTTGGCGCAAAAATCAGTTGACTTGTCCATATATTATCATTTTAAAAAAATGATTTTTAGGGGGTTACGTATAATTATCTGTGTGACTGTATGTATATGCATGTATATGTAAACTAAGGAATTAATACAGTGAACTCGCTAATACGTGAATATCCAGAAATGTGAACACTTTTTTTACATTAACCTCTCTAAAACGTGAACAAAAGTTGAAAGGTCTAAAATGTGAATTTCAATTTCATTTACAATTACAATTATTTACAATTTATAAATTTGTTGAATCCTTTCATAAAACTCATCACATCTTTGTTTTGTCTTAGTTTATCAGAAAATAATCGAAAACTTGAACACACTTTGCAAAAGTTAGTTGACATACCTGCGAGTATTTTTGTTTTGAAATCGCCGTAGTCTAGAAGGTAGTGTCTTGGCTTATTAGACGTGATTCCGCGCACCAACACTTGGCTCAGACATTTCGAACAAAAAAGAGTATTAATAAAACATTTCTTCGGAGACTTCTTCTCAGCAAATTTGGAAAGACAGATAATCGCCTTTCTTGTTCATAATGGTTTTTTATTTTTCTAAAAAAATTCCAAATTAGTTACTAAATTTTTTCCTGCCAACCCCATCATTCAAATATATATACTTATTGTTACGTTTTATCCTTTTTAAAAACGTTTGAAATACGAGTTCGTAGATAGAAAACTAAACAAAAATAAATTTGTGTTTAGTTTCAATTAAATATTGTTCGCACGATTTTGTGTGCCAGTGTTTCCAACCTGATGTATACAATAATTGTTTAATTTGTTATTCTTCTTTGCTTATACCGTTTGCGTAAACAACAACAATTGTTCGGGAGATCTTTACAACGGAGATCTTCAAACCACAATAAATCTCTTCACACGCAATGCGTCTTCACACAAGACTAACTGAATTTTTACTACTCGGTGTCTGCTTTGTCTTGGTTTTTATATGTTCACGTAAATATGTTCTTGAAGTCGGATGTTCGTGGCTTCGGCTTCTAGAGATCTCTGTCGTTGTTTCATTGTTGCTTGTGTATTTTGTTTTCATCGTTTGTTGTTGCCTTCTTTTTTTACTGGTCCCTTTTCTTTCATACTGAACAAGTTCATTGTTTTTGTTTTTGTTTTTGTAGCTTTTTTTTATCATTTTAATGTTAAACGATGTAACACCATTTCCATTTTCGTAACAATATGTTTGTAAGTATAATTGTCTTCTAGGCATAAATAATATTTAATATTTTAAGGTTTCCGGACTATTCTAATAAATTTTAAATATGTTGCCGTGTTAGTTCGTTTACATGCTTATAACAAATTTAAATTATTAAAAAGGAAAATTGGCACAGCAATTATTATAAATGAATAATGACTGTCCCTAAAATATTACATAATAAAATATTGTATTTAAATTATTCATTTATAAAATGATAAAAGAATATTATTTGTTCACAGATCATTAAATATTAATATACACCATTGCACACGCCATTGTATACTATTTAAGTGCTCTCGTATACATACATACATAACGTTTCTTTTGCAAACACAATAAATTTACGTTTACTTCTGAAATAGTTTCAAGTATTTAAGAATAAAAAATAAAAAGAAAAATTTAAATGTTTTTATCTAAAAATAGCATACATACATACATACATACGTATTTACAATTGTATATATGTATTTGTGGTTTTGTTTTGCTTCTTCTGATAGAAATTTTATCAAACCTACTGGTGGCAATAAAGGCCAAAATGCCTTGTAAAATCAAAAATTGATAATCAAATATTTTTTATACACAATTTTTCTAATTTTTAAAATTTTTTTTTTTTTTTAATTTGACATACGAAAATCGATTCAGGAATTTGTTGGTTAATAAATACATTATTTATAAAAATTGTATCAGAAATTTATTTAAAATATGCAAAACAAAACAATATAATCTTCAATTTGGCATAACATAAAAAATAAATATGACAAAAAATAAAAAATTAGTCGACTTCCATAAATCTGTAATACATGCTAACATTCTTAATAACTTTGAAATATCTGCTTCTTCTTTTAAAGGTTAAACTTAAGGTTTATTTTGAAGACATTTATAATAAGTTCGATTTAAAACCAAATGACATGCAGTCGCTTACTACCCAACTAACTAACTAAACTAAAACGAAGTGTTTGTTATCAGAAGAGAAGTTTGAGTTTATATTATAAGTATTTTTCAAAATTTATGAATCTGAATGAGTAGGGGTATGAATCAAACATATTTCGAATGTTATGTGTTGTAGTGAGTAGGAATGAATCAGGGTAGTTAAATTTCAATACTGTTGACTCACTCATGCTCAAAATTTCATGAGTATTTATGAGTAACGAAAAAACGATTCATTGCTGATCTCTGATCCATATTGTAAATAGCATGATAGCGGAGAATGTAAATAAAAAAATTCATTGAAAATTTAACATTACGTTCATGACTCTAAAATTATTTACGGTTCTGAATATTCACATTTTCCTGAATTCACTGTAAAAAACCCCTCTTTTACAGTGGTTCAAGTGAGTAATTAACGAAAATTTAGAATAATAAACTAATTTTGTTTCTTAAATCGTACACTTGATTGATTCATTTTCAGAAATCTCTAATTTATCTTTCTTTATAAATATTCTGGATTTTTTTTATAAAAACTTAATACTTTCGTGAATGTATATGTTTAAATGAATGAGGAATTGTTTCCAAAAATAAACTGATAAACTGCTGAACTATTAAAGCATAATCAAATGTGGAATCTGTATTCCACTGAATTTTTGTATCATGATTGGCTAAATTAATGAAATTATTTTTAATTAACTGTGGCCACACATGCCCATACATACATATTTGTGCGCTATAATTTACTACTGACCTTAATTAATATCCACTTTATCATTCCAATGATTTAAACTGAAACCGCAATGTGAACATTGCCAGTGTGTTCGTGTACATTTTTAAGACAAATTTAATGTATCCTTGATGTTCTATTTTTAGAAAACCATAGCCTTGAAAGTAATAAATAATGAATGGGGAACAATACTTGCTTTAGACGGTTATTTACGAATATTAATTAAGTTGTTATTGTGAATTCAGCCATTATAACGCCAATCATTGGAACATAACATATACTCGTACATACGTCATTGAATAAATCATTATACATTAAATTCATCACTTTAATTTCATGTTTAAATCTTTTAGAGACAAATTATCATAAATATTGATATAAATAATGGTCTTACTTAAATTGCAATTAATTGTCAATAATTGCTGTTACTAGCATTTGTTTAAACAATTAAAGACATTCTATTTATCTTCATTTGTTTTTCATTTATGTATTTAAAATCAATGTCAAATTACTAAACAAATTACAAGACTATTTGATCTTAATTAGTAAATTAGGAAGAAATAAATAAGCATTCATTAATTGACAAAGTTCAAAACAGTTATTCTTTTCTATAATTATTTTTTACTTTATAATCAAGAATTTCATGTTGGGATACAGTAGATGAAGACAGGTTAGTTTGGGTACCGTCACCTCAAGTAGTCACTTTATATCCTTGTACTACCACTTTGGAATGGTTTTTTAGGGATATTAAAAGCTGGTTTTTTAGTATGTCTGGACCTTTGGCGTTTCAACGCTAAAACATTGTTGAGCAATTTTTCTTCAGAGAAATCGTACGCAATAAGACGGTAAACGTCTTCATTCTTCACACATTCGAAATAAATCAGTAACGAGCATTATAGGCAACATCTTAGAAAATAACAAGGTTCTTCACCACAATATCCATTTCAAAATTCTTATATGCCTTTCAATGGTGCATGTTTTCCTAGATAGCTGAAACTGCTGCAGTACACAAATCATCTGTATTCATTTGGTATATATTAGGTATGGGAAGCAGAACACCTACTTAAAATTGTATCAAAAATGTGTTTCTCCTGTTCCTTCTCTTGTTCGCCATTACATTAGACACTCAGAAATTTTGTGAAAGACCCGCTCACGCCAAAAAAAAGCTGACAATCTTTTTAATATATTGTAAAGAAAATGGAAATGGTGTAACATCGTTTAACATTAAAATGATAAACGAAAGCTACAAAAACAAAAACAATAAACTTGCTCAGTAAGAAAGAAAAGGGATAGACAAGTAAAAAAAGAAGGCAACAACAAACAATGATAAAAAAATACACAGACAACAATGAAACAATGATAGAGATCTCGAGAAGGCGAAGCCACGAACATCCGACTTCAAGAACATTCATCAGACTGCTTACTTGGACATATAAAAAGGCAAGACAAAGCACGCAACCAGTAGTAAGAATTCAGTCAGTATGGTGTGAAGACGAGTTGTGTGTGAAAGGAATAATCATGGTCTGAAGATCTCCGTTTACAGATCGATCGAACAATTGCTGTTGTCTACGCAAATGGTGTAAGCAAAAAAGAATAACGAACAAAACAATTGTTGTTGTCTACAGTTGCGAACAGTGGCACACAAAATTGTGCTAACTATAACAAATTTAATTGAAACTAAACACAAACTGATTATTATTTTGTTTGCAATCAACGAACTCATATTTAAACGTTTTTAAAAAGGTAAAAACGTAACAATATGTATTTTCTCTAACTATGCTAATGTAGTAACATGAATTACATTTTTACAGCTTTCGCAAAAGTATGCTAATTTGTATCGCTTAACTATAAAAAAACTAAACGAAACATCTTAAAAACGTGCTTTATTTATTGAATTCAATTAAATTTCTTGTTCTTGATCAAAAACTCAAACTAAGAGCAAAAAAATACGTTTTATGTTTGAACAAAATGATATGGTTTGCTTTACATACTTAGATACGGGCCATACTTACAATTTTAAACCTTTTAATCGCACTTGAAAAGAAGACTTAGTGAATTTTACAAAAAGCAGTCGAACTATAACCAATTCGTAACCTTACTTTTTTTTACTAATTTTAAACAACAAAGAATTGTCGTTTACTCCGCGATTTTAAATTAAATTAAAATACGTTTTTGTTTTTAATTTGAAATTTAAAGGAAATTAAAATTGTACACTTTATATTAGAAGTGTCATGAAGTAGTGGTTACTCGACAACAAACTCGAATAATCCAGGCTTAAACACCGGAATATTCGAAAAAACTGTTCATCATATATTTCGAATATGTTTGCATTTTCAACAGTCGTAGTAGTCTAGTAGGTAGTCGTTTGCGCAAAAGTAGTCCTGCTTAGCTGGAAAAACTGGATTAATGGAATTGAAAAAACAAAACAAGTAAATGATAACGGAATCAAAAGAAAAAAACATTTTTTTAAATTTTTTAGGTCTGTTTATACTTGAATAGAAAATTGAAGTCCTTAATGGTTTCAATTTCACAATTAGTACTTGCAGAACAGTTAACAATTATTTATGATGAGGATTTCGGAATGAGTGTGTAAATAAAAATCAAACAAAATTCTTATTAAGATTTCTGACCACAAATGCCATTGATACTGCTACTACTACTACTACTGCACTAAGTAAGGCACAAGGGCTACAAATCAGAAATAATTTTTAAAACTTGAAAATATTTTAGATTTAAAATACCTCAAGTATCAAGTGTACTTTGGCCAAAATAAAATATTGTTTAAATAAAAGCAACGCTCGGCAAACTATTTGTGGATATTTTAAGAGTAAAAAAAGGAAGAAGAGAGGAATA
The DNA here is from genome assembly GCA_930367235.1 of Sarcophaga rosellei. Taxonomy (NCBI): domain Eukaryota; kingdom Metazoa; phylum Arthropoda; class Insecta; order Diptera; family Sarcophagidae; genus Sarcophaga; species Sarcophaga rosellei. The sequence goes on along the minus strand of OV884021.1, from coordinate 46,800,925 downwards.
AAAAGCGTTTTAAAAATATTTACACAACCTCAATATAAATTGAAGTGGGAACTACGCCAACGACCACTACCGACAACAAGAAAAAGTCCACGGTAGTAAAGAAAACTTTCCATGTATGTATGTATGTGTGTATGTCTGTATATGTATGTGTCTTGTGACCAGAAAAAAGTAAAACAAGAAAAAAAGAGCATTGATAGGACCTTCTGTAAACTAAATTTACGAGCAGTTGGTAGTTGGCTATATGTCCGTCCTCAACTTTCATACGGCTAATGGCAACAGCAGCAACAATAACAAACAATCCATACTATGGTTACCAGAAAAAGAAAATATCTATAGAAAGTCGGTATTTAAATACTTTCCAGTAGCGTAGTAGGTGTAGTGTAGCAGTATTGGTAAAATGGAAACTATAAAAAACCATTACTATTCTGAATGCGATGTCTAGAGTGACCTGGCTACCACATACATATATGTACATACATATGCACATAGGTGAGCGAATGCAACTGGTTAAAAGTTTCGTAAATATTCAAACAAACTGTAAAAAGGCAAAAAATAAACTCAGATTACAAAAATAGTAAAAAAGAAAAAAATAAAAATGGTAACAAAAAAACTTCCAAAATGTTTTCTAACCTCCACACATTGTACACCAAAATACCGAAACTACATTTATCAACAAAAAGAAAGAAAGGGAAAATGGGAAAAAATGGAAAAAAATTCTTTCCCAAGATACCAAGATGCTGATGCGTTTAAACTATGTTTTCGCCTGAGTTCCAAACACTTCACCACAAAAATACACACAAGTTCATAAAATATCCATACATCCAAACAAATGCAAATAAATGTATGAATATTTGTGTATTCAAACTTACGTTCACGTATCTACAGTGTGTAACAATACATAATAATCCTTACAACTCTGTAGTGAGTATTACGACTCACACCACTTATGTTGTGTGTGTTAATTTTATCCATAAGTGGCGGGACCAGCAGTTAAAAGTCAACTCCTTCTCCTAAAGATTTTACAGCAACTTTTCATGGTAATCTTATTTACTATCTGAGGAAGTCGCCGAAAGAAAGATTTTTTTTCATATTTCATTATGATCGCGATCATTCTCGTCTAATTAGCTAACACTCAACCTACTAGACAACGATGACTTTAGAGTATACACATAAGTTAACACAAAAGGATTAATTTCTTCGAATTAATTTCGACTAACCCTGATAGACGTCTGTAGTGTTAATTGCATATTGAAATAAAATGAACGCAGTGCTATTGATGGTTTTATTGATTCCTGATCTTAAGATTCCATTCGCAATTTCGTTGCCAGTAACATACCGTAATCTAATTACATAATTCGATATAAGGTGGCTTAGTAGTCTTTTATCACTTCCTCGATTATAACTCCTGAATATTTCGTACAATCTGAATGCTTTCATGCCACGTCATTATGAATTGAACATCTAAACCCTTCCACGTTGTATCTCTTAGTGAATAAGACTAGTTTCGTTCTGTCCAGGTTAATTACCAGATCAATAAGGAAAATTTCTCTAGATCCGACTGCATGACTGATAGTAACACTGGGCTAAAACTTCTCTGTGATTGATAGCGTAGGTCACAATCTGAATGGGAAAAATACATTCCTTGTGTATTATTCAACGGTTATCGAAGCCCTTTCTACCCACATGAACTGCTCACTTAAAAGAGCATAGAGCAACAAGTGATGTCATCAGATCTGATCAGAATCAGAGCAGTGTATTGCCACCTGTGGTTGAAGATGTCGGAAAGGATCGTGGATATTATCAACCAGAGGATGGGCACAATTCGACATTAATCCGTCCTGAACATTGACCACAAGGAGGACAACTTTTCATCGTAAATTATTATAATATACGCGACCCATTTCTGATATGGGAAAAGTTATACCATAAAGGACAATGTTACCAGATAGTGAAATTGTTAACTGAGCCATTTTCACTGATTACTTTACAATCTCTGACCAGTATAAGACTCCATTTAAGGACGGATTATGTAATCATAGTCCATATTTCTCCTTATACAATATTGCAGAGTTTAAAGGACACTTTTATTTCGCACTGTATATCTCCTTATTTTTTCATTTTAAATTTAGATGTGTGCGGATGTGTATACACTGCCATACACATATGTACATATGGTATATGTATACATATGTACATATGTATGTATACTTTTAGAAGTTAAATTCAGTTCCCCTAAGTGGTTTGTTTACTGACACTTGGATAAAATTGTATAACTGTGTCTGTGCGCTTGTGACTTATTAAATGTGTGGCAGTATCTCAGCATGAAATTTCGTGTGTAGAAGTGTTTGGTTTCCGTTAACCTAGTTAACCGTAGAAAAATATTTAATATACCTCTAAATGTGTGTAATTGGCCGAAATGCTGTGAATATATGTATCTAAGCAAACATACAAATCTAAACTTTCAACGGAAAGGCGAATTAAATTTTAGACATTTTATTTTGATACCGAACGTAACTAGAATTTCGAGATTTTTTCACAGGTTGTGAATCAAGTGAGAAGACAAGGACTTGAAGAATACGATAGTAGAGTAATTAAAGATTTCAGAACTGTCTACAATTCGGATTGGCAATGTTTCGGCGGTACTTTATGAAACGCAGCAAATAGCTAACTTTGTTATCCTGCCCTCTGTACTAGAAATCAGCAATGAGTATTCAAAAAGATGAGTAGGTACTCATAATTTCTGATACTTATACGCACTCATACTTATTTTAATATCATACTTATATTCAAAGTTTGAAGTACTCATCGTACTCATACTTAACAATACGCATGATGTTGTTGATTTCGACTCTCATTTGCTCAACATTTACAAGAAATACAAAATAAGTATGATTAGCGTACGAACACTACAATACAAACACTTGTGTGTTTGCTTTGCTTGCTGTTATTGTCTTTTTCTTTCTTTTTTTAGTAAATGAAACAACAACTATGACTGTAAATTTTAAGAATGATTCGAATCACTCGAATCATTTATGAGTATTATAAGTATATTTCTAAATTTATGAATCTGAATGAGTAGCCGTATGAATCAAATATATTTCGAATGGTATGTGTTTGATGTCAACGTTGTACTCATACTCATTGCAACCTGTACTTATAAATCAATTTTGTAGTGAGTACGAATGAATCAGAGCAGTTGAATTTCAATACTGTTGACTCACTCATACTCAAAATTTCATGAGTACTTATGAGTAGCGAAAAAATGATTCATTGCTGATCTCTGCTCTGTATCCATTGCCCTTTCTATTTTAGATTTTGACTCTTGTGGAAATGTGATTAACATTCCTTACCCGATTACAAAAATTGTTTATATTTTTCTGGTTGAAAAATTAGAATTAAAAATAAGAAACCAAATATTGCTGAGAGTCACTGTACACAAAAGTCACGGTTTAATAAACATTGAAACACTAAAAGGGTTTCTTAATTTGAAATATGTCTTCGTAGTATAATTAAATTAATCCTTTGAAATATTATTAGGATTTATATGGTCAGTTGTTTAGAAGGAATATTATGGAAACTACTGGTCATTATTACAAAAATGTGAAATGAAATGTGGTGTTGCAGTATGTGTGTGGTAGTAGTAAAATTTAGTTGCAAAAAAAAAATTTGTTTTCCTTTTTCATTGCTCTTCTTAAATATGAACCTATCCCTTATAGTTGTTATCAACATACTACATACATATGAACATGCCTCTGAATGTAAATCTCTAAAAGTAGAGCGTAGAAAAAAACAGAAAAACCAAATGATTGTTAAAAATATAGACCCATTAAAAATTCAACAAATCCCATCAGAGCGAATATAAAATTCATTAGAATTATTTTTTAACGTTCGGTTTTGTTTTGTTTTTTTTTTAACTTTTAAAAGATTGCATATTTGTGAAACAAAAAAAAGTTAAAAAAAATCATGAAAATTCAACAATAAATTTGAAATCAAGTTATTTTTTATTTGATCTGAGCTCCAGCCAAACTGTAAATAAATAAAATTCAGTATCCGACCATTTACTCAATATGTATGTATTTTTCAATTTATGTATGTTTTTCAACAAAATGTGTGCAAACGTTTGAGTAATGAAACTTCCAAACTCTGACTAACGATTGGTGGTACAATTATTTTTAGACTTTTATTAGTTTAAAGTCAATTGTTTTAATTTTCATTAAAATGCTAAAATTGTGCTACTTTTTGTTTGTGTTTTTTTTTCTACGTTATTTACGTATTTAAATATTCATTTTCATAAAACGTTTTAACCAAAGAGCAAAATAAAATAAATATTTTTGTTAATTGAAACAATTAAAACAGAAGCAAAATAAAACAAAATAATTTGGGTAATACATAATACATACATTGTACATCCGCAGGAATAAATTTGTGTGTATCCTCTACGCAGATACCATTGTCATTTGCCATTCATTATACGTAAATATTTCGGAACATAAACGAAATGCATATTTAATATTATTAGGACATTAGGTAAGTTTTTCTCAATAAATATTATAAACCGGGGAACATTTAAATAAATTTCGAAAAATAAATTTCTTTATTATCTTTACAAACTACATTAACACATTCATGTAAACATATATGTATGTATGTAAGTGTTTAGTATTTCAAAGAAACCATTGGATTATCATTATGGAAAATGAATGATTTGTAACAGAAATCTTTAAAAGCAAATATACATACATATGTACATGTAATCAATCTATTTAAAATGTTTCGTATACATTTTTGTATTCTGTATTATATTTTACACATTTTTAATGTGAATTCTTTTTGTTTGGTTTTGTAAATTATTTCACGATAATTGAAATTGAATTTTTCAATTAAATTTAAAATAACAACCAATAAACATTCAATCAATACGTAAAATAAACAAAAATACTTTTCATCTCATTTGCAATACTCTTTCAGTCGAACACATGCATGCATACTTGTGTCCTCATACTCTTCCACTCACACGTGGCGTACTCACATGAATTTATTCATTAAAATTACATTGAAATGAACGATTTTTAATTTTCCTTCTCTTGTTTTATTTTTTTTTTTTGTTTTCTTTTGCTAATTTTATTAATAAAATAGAGGACGTATAAATAATCTGTGAATTCATGCAAAAACAAAAACTCTCAAGTACATACATATGAAATGTATACATTTTAATTAATTATTGCATTATATAAGTACATTTAGGATTACATACATATGCATGTACAATGAACACACGTTGTGGATGAGAATTCATCATTTGTCTACTTTTCGATAAAATTTCGATTATTTCAATTACATTATCGATAATATTTCGGCATAATTGTAACAATTTTTCACCCAATAATGCTTATTTACGCAATTGCTTCAAGTTTGTATTTGTAAATATTCTTTTGGAATTAGCCGCACTGGCTCGCTAATTGGCTATTAAGTAGTCAACCGATCTTAGTATTCAATTATTTTAAAATTTCGTAGTGTTTTTAATTGCTGTACACTCTACGCAGCCGTTTTGTTGAAACCGCATACCGTCAACATTAATGTAATCAGCAATCGTTGTAAAAGTAAGCATACTCGTATATTTTCGATCGGAATGTAATTAGTAGTAGATCGTAAAGAAATAGTGAGGACTACTCAGTTCTACCATTAAGATTTTTCAAACATGCAGTCATTAGTGTATTAGACTTGTTCACATCAGAAATTAGCAATGAGTATTTAAAAAGATGAGTAGACTCGAATCAGACTCATAATTTCTGATACTTATACGCATTCATACCTATTTTAATATCATACTCATACTACTCATATTCAAAGTATGAAGTACTCATATTACTCATACTTAACAATACGCATGACTCTCCTTTACTCAAAATTTACAAGAATCACAAAATAAGTATGATTCACGTATAAACACTAAAATACTCACTAGAAGATTGTGTGTTTGTTTAGCTTGCTGTCTTTATCTTTTTCTTTCTTCTTTTTTGTAAATGCAACAACAACTAAGACCGTAAATTTTTGATGAATGATTCGAATTACTCTTTACTTTAAGAGAATTATAAGTATTTTTCTAAATTTATGAATCTGAATGAGTAGGCGTATGAATCCAGCATATTTCGAATGTTATGAGTTTGATGTCAACGTTGTACTCATACTCATTGCAACCTGTACTTATAAATCGACGTTGTAGTGAGTACGAATGAATTAGAGTAGTTCAATTTTAATACTGTTGATTCACTGATACTCAAAATTACATGAGTACTTATGAGCAGCGAAAAACGATTCATTGCTGATCTGAGGTTCACATCACACTTGCATGTAATTTCAATGCGAATATTTCCGTTGTATACTTACTTACTTACTTAATTGGCCATAACAACCCGTTTAACGGATTTCGGCCTGCCGTAACACATCCTTCCAGGCGCCTATGCTTCTTGCGCGCCTACGCCAGTTGGTCACACCAATCGATGACAGGGCTTCCTCGATTTGGTCCTTCCAACGGATACAAGGTCGTCCTCTTCGCCGACTTCCGCAGATTCCCGCATCAAATACCCGTCTCGCCGGAGCATCCTCCTCCATTCGAACGACTGGCCGAGCCAGCGCAGCCGCTGGATATTAATACGCTGTACAACGTCTACGTCGTTGAGGAGCTCATACAGCTCACTATTGGATCGGAGACGGAAATCATCGCCAACTCGCACTGGACCGAAGATCTTGCGTAAGACTTTTCTCTCGAACACTCTCAAGGCTGCTGCATCTGTTCTTAATAGGGTCCATGCCTCTGCGCCATAAAGAAGCACGGGGAGGATGAGCGTGTTGTAGAGTGTTAGTTTTGTCGCACGAGAGAGGTCTCTGCTACTCAATTGCCTACTGGGACCATAATAACACCTGTTGGCAAGAGTGATCCTACGCTTGATCTCCAGACTGACATCATTTCTGGTGGTAACGGCGGAGCCAAGATAGATGAATTCCTTGACCGTATCAAAAGTATAGTTATCGGCCGTAATCTGAGAATCAATACGCCGCGCGTCTCTACTTGTCGATAACATATACTTTGTTTTACCGTTTCCGTTGTATACATATTTCTTAAATTCCATTATGAGCATTTATTACAAAATTGTATTGCTTTTTATTTCATGCATTTACATACATACATGCCTTCACTCATATTTGGAACAAAATTGCAGGTGAATAATTTATTAATCAATTTTAAGTTGCAGAATGGGCATAAATGAAGGTAAACAACAACTTAATTTTGTTTGAGCAAACCATTAAGAGTTTAATTATGACCGGATATTTTGCGGCTAGCAAATTGCTTCAAACTCATTAATTTTATTTGCACTCCCAGGAACACGCACACAAGCGTAAAACTTAAAACACATTCACATGCATCATCTACGTTCATTATGCACGTGAAGTTTATCCTGTACAATACTGGCAGTATTTTGCTTAAAAGCAAACATAAATTAACGATTTTTTTTTATAGATTTTCATTTCTTTTTTTTTTAACAACGTGTAGCTTTAATCATCCGTTCAAGAATCTATCATTGTTTTCTTCTATTTCTTTAAATTTGTTTAGTTTTTATTTTAATTACTGAAGAATATTTTCTTCACTTTTTGAAATGTTGATAAAAAAGGATAATGAATCAGTACTTCAAGAAAACTCAATTAAACTGCCACTGATTGGGTGACTCTGTAACTGCCTTACGTTGTGCTTTTGTTACTCGTCAACTTTCAACTTCGAAACATTCAACACACTCACTCACTTTGGGGGGGAAAAAAAGTGGCAGTAACACTCCGGCTGAGTGGCTACGATCAGAATCAATAAAAAATTAGCTTTTACCTCGAGGCATGCGTCCTTATTTTTGTTATTTTTGCTTTTTGTTTTGTTTTTTAAATTCACGCAAAAGAAAATCAATTAATCTTCTGGAAAATAAATAAAGTGTGTAACATCTGTTTGGTTGCCTGAAAGTGAGCGTACGTGTATGTTTGACAAAAGAGTGAAGGATAAAGAAGGGAAGCATAAATGGGACTGGGTATGATTTATAATTGATTGCATACTTTTGTTATATGATAACGCCGCCACATTGTTTAAATTTTTGCAAAAAAAGACAAAAAAAAATTCTGCAAAAATTATCATATTATTTGATATTCAAAAACAAAAATTAATAAGTGTGTACGTACACACACACACACATGTTTATTAATAACTAATTAAATTTAGTATTGGAAAAATTAATTTTTATAATACTCGTTCCATAAAGCAAATTAAAAACAAATGAAGATGAAGGTGAAGGTGAACAATATGTTTTTGTTTTCTTTTTTCTCTTATTGTGACAGAAATCGTTTTCAATTATAATTTGTAATGTACATATGTATGTATGTATACATTTTAATTGATTTTATATGCTCTAATTTGTTTTTCATTTATTTTTCAGAGTTGTATGAAATTCCCTAAAAAAAGACGAGTCATTGAAATGTCAAGTAAGTTAACTTTAGTATAAAAAAAAAATTATTTACTTAATATTGGTGTCATATACTTTTTTAGCGATTTTAATTACTTACGAATTAAATAAATATTTAATTATTTCCTGCAATTAAATAATTTTAAACCGAACTGTGTTTAAAACATGATACTATATTTTGATCTTTCCGAATATATGTCAGGAAAATTCAACAATTGAATAATTGAGTATGAGTGAGTCAACGGTATTAAAATTCAACTACTCTGATTCATTCGTACTCACTACAACATTGATTTACAAGTACAGGTTGCAATGAGTATGAGTACAACGTAGACTTCAAACTCATAACATTCAAAATATGTTTGATTCATACGCCTACTTATTCAGATTCATAAATTTAGAAAAATACTTATAATACTCATAAATGATTCGAGTGATTCGAATCATTCATCAAAATTTACAGTCTTAGTTGTTGTTGCATTTACAAACAAAGACGAACGAAAAAGACAAAGTCAGCAAGCAAGGCAAACACACAACCTTCTAGTGAGTATTGTAGTATTCGTACGCGAATCGTACTTATTTTGTGATTCTTGTAAATGTTGAGTTATGGAGAGTCAAAATCAACAACATCATGCGAATTGTTAAATATGGGTACGATGAATATTTCAAACTTTGAATATGAGTAGTATGAGTATGATATTAAAATAAGTACGAATGCGTATAAGTATCAGAAATTATTAGTATGATTCGAATCTACTCATCTTTTTGAATACTCATTGCTAATCTCTGGTATATGGTTCCATTTTTTTTTTTTTTTTTGACAAGTGAAAGCGCAAGCAGTTTGACCATTAAAATAAATTAAAGACAGATCTAACAAAAAAGATAAGCGGGAGAAATACTTACAAAATGGATCACAGTGTAAGGCAAGGTACCCATAAAAGCAAGAGGCTTAGTATAATTAAAATATCGTACACAATGATCAAGCTTCTGCTGTCATATGATAGTAGAGATCTGTATAAAATCTTAAACCAGACCTTAAAGATCATGTAATCTAATCTTTTATTAATACAGTAGTTTTCCGATTTAACGACCATTCGATTCTACGAACATCGCATTTAACGAACAGGCAAATTTTTCCTATTGAGTACCTTAAATAGCAAACAAAAATGATTTTTTGTACTCAGTTTAACGAACAAATAAAAATATTATTTGAATGAAGATAAAATGACATTTGACAGATATAACAAAAAACCTAATGTGTAGTAAAAAAAAAAATATAACGTTGTTTTAAGTGGTGTTTTTTGTTTTCTTTTGACGTCTTTGTTTTTGATGTTCAATATCTATGAATTATTATTTTTTATTATTTTTATAAAATAACAATTAATTTGTGATATAATTGTTTCCTTTTTTGTATTATTTTTATAAAATTTAATTAATTTTTATAAAATACATTTAAAAAAATATTTTATGTACTTTTAACTTATTCTAATACCAAGAACCCTCATTTAAGTTAGTACTGCATATAACGAACTTTTCGATTTTACGAACAGGCCTGACAACATATAGGTTCGTTAAATCGGAAAACTACTGTATATAATTTTTATCCATTTCTGAATTAGCAATGGCTCTCCTGGTGAAGACGTACCACTGCCAATGCAGTAATATGCCACCTTTCCCATCCTAATCTAAAGCAAACTAGTTTTCGACGAAATAGGACCAACTAGGGTTTGGCTTCTGGTTCTTCTATATACATATGTACATATATCATATTTCCATCCATCCGTGCAGCATCTGTGGCATGGAGCAGTCTTCGTCGTTCTTGTATATTTCGATATTTCAGAGCTTACATTCAGACTTATTGGGCGTGTCCAATTCAATTCTGTCTTCAGAGTGCCTTCCGCTCTCCTCACACTGGTTGAAGTCCTTTGTCGGTTTATAGTTGTGTTCCACATCAGAGGTGAAATTATGCCTCCATAGGGCGTTATTCTTTTTGCGCTATCCCTTATCATTGTGTTATATGCATGGCAATTTATCTATCTATTAGCATATGGTTAATAAAGTCCCTCAGCGCATGGTAGACTTTAAACTTAGCTAAGGATTGGATCGTCCTCTAGCTTAAGTATAAAAACTACTATTTTGGTTCAGCAGAGCCATTCGTGAACTTTGTACCAGCTATTTCTAGTAATTATATTATTATTAGAGCGTTTGGAACGTTTAGAACGTGACGCAATTTCGATAGGTATAGGTAGGTAGGGTACACTCCAGAAGTTACCAAAGAGGCTATTATAATTAAATTTTCCAACAGAAGATGTTTTGTTCAATATTAAGGTATCAATCAATCTTTCGCAGAATTGAAAGCAAATTCTTGCCAAATCTCTGAGATAAATAAAGTTGCAACGAAAAGATTTTCATAAGTCTGCCGTTCGGAGTTGACCCGCCACTCCCTTTTAAAATTAACACACACAACATAAGGGATGTAAGAAGCTAGGTCGTAACCAATTATGTGTTTTTTTTTGTCTTGAGCCGGAGGTGGGAATCTTCTAAAGACACTTTTGTTCCAACAAAAGAGTGCACGATTCACCAACACTGGTGCCTACGTACTAAACCCACCCCTATACACTTCAACCACTCTCCTCCAGCGTCCTCCTTCATCAGACACCGTTCTGAAACCACTTATCCGTCTAATCGCGCTTAGACGATACACCGAGGACAGTATTCTCCTCGTCGTGCCCACGGAGAGTGCCTCCGACCATATTGGGCATGCATATAGCATTATCGACGTTGCAACCGCCGAAATTATTCTCCTTTTGAATGGATCTGGTCCTCCAATATTTGGCATCATCCTCGCCAGTGCTCCCTGTGTTACAGATGCCTTTTCGCCGATGTATTTCACGTGCTCCTTGAAATTCAACCTGTCGTCCATAATCACTCCCAGGTATTTTATCGCTCTCTTTGATTCGATCCTAGTGCCTCCAACGGTCACTTCCATTTTCTCCACTATCTTCCGGCCGCTTATCAAGACGGCCTCCGTTTTATTTGCAGCAAGTGTCAAACCTGCCCCATCCAGCCATGCTCCAACATTTCGGATAGCTGTGTTCGTTTTCTCCTCTATTTCCGTTACCGTCTCAGCTACCGAGACTATGGCAATGTCATCTGCAAAGCCCACAATTGTAGTCCCGTTTGGCAATCGCAGTCGAAGTACACCATCGTACATGATGTTCCACAGTAGTGGCCCCAGTACAGAGCCCTGCGGGACACCCGCCGTCACTACGTATTCCTTCTCTCCTTCATCCGTTAGGTATATTACTTTCCTGTCCTGAAAGTAACTGTTTAGAATCTCCATTAAGTATGGCGGCGTAGCCATGTTAAAGAGGGCTCTCATAATCCGTCCCCAATTCGCTGAGTTGAACGCGTTTTTAACGTCAAGGGTGACAACCGCACAGTACTCCTTGGTGCCAAATCTCCATCTTTCGCCTTCTATTGCGTCTTTTGCAATGTCGACACCCTCCTTATGGCGTCAACAGTGGACCGTCCTTTCCTAAATCCGTATTGCAGGTCCGAGAGAGCTCCTCTTGCCTCTGCACATGTCAGTAGTCGATTGTATATTATCCTCTCCAGTATTTTTCCCATCGTGTCAAGTAGGCAGATGGGAGGATACGATGATCCCTTGGTGGTTTGCCAGGTTTTGGAATGAGAACCAATTTCTGCTCCTTCCATCTACGTGGAAAAACACCCTCGACGAAGAACCTGTGGAACACCTTGGCGAACATATTCGGTCTAATCCGGATAGCCGCTTTAAGTGCCCTGTTCGGGATTCCGTCTGGCCCCGGTGTTTTCCTATCTCCTATTCCAGTGCATGCTGCAAGTACCTCCTCTGCCGTTACCTCGGGTATGGTATGAGCGGCCTCCGGCTCCCTACTTATAAAAGTGTAGGGCTGGCCCCGTGGGAATAATGTACCAATAATCTCCCGTAGCAAAACTGGACAACCCAGTTTAGGCTGTTCGCGAGCTCCGATTCTCTTGCAGACGACTCGGTACGCCGTCCCAAAAGGATTGACGTCAGCCTCCTGGCATATCCGCTGAAAGGATAGTTTCTTGCTCCTTTTAATGGCTCTTCTAAGTTGATGCCTTGGATCTTCATATGCAGCACGTTCGGCTTCCCATGTCGGTCTTCCTCTCGTGCGCTGGGCCCTTCTTCTCGCCCCAAAGCATGCCGACCGCAGATTTCGAATTTCGTCATTCCACCAGTAGCAGGGGGTACGTCCCCTGCATACAGTCCTCCTTGGCATAGCAGCATCACATGCAGTGTTGGGCATATCGTATACGCCGTTCACCATTTCCTCGACCGTGCTGCCAGTCGTGCGAAAAGACGACAACATCAATCTGTACATCGTCAAAGCGGGAGTCCTTCCATTTAGGTCCCGTAAAGTTCGGCAATCCGTCTCCTCTGATGTTGCGCCCAGTAACCGTCATCACGATTGCCTGATGGTCACTATTCGTGAAGTCCTCAGTTAGCCTCCACGCAGTCCGTGAACCAAGGCCATCGCTCACAAACGACAAGTCTATTATTGAGCTAGATCCAGCTCTCCTAAATGTGCTTCCTCTTCCGTCATTCATCAGCGCCACAGAAAGGGAAGCAAATGTTTCCAAGAGACAGCGACCCCTGGCGTTAGTATACCTGCTACCTGCGACATCGATATTTTCCTCCTTTACCCTCTGGACCAATAGGTCCTGGGCCGCTTCGCAATGGTTCAGATTAATTCAGATTAACCAATTATGTGTGTGTAGCGTAGATTGTCAAATATTATTTGTAATTAACTTAAGGAACTTAGTGTGTCATTGAATAAGGCTTCTTATCATCGTTGATATGACACATGTTTTGGACAAAATACGATGTAATGTACCAAGAAATACTAGGAATCTTCAAACAATTTTAAATAAATTTAGTAATGCGGAAGGCCTTGCACACTTGCTCATGAAAATGCTCATATGATATTCAAACTACAAGTGGGCGATTTAAAGATTAACTTTAATACGATAACGAACACGCATTGTAGTGAATAGTGTCTCCAGCGGTTTGCCACGCATGCGGCAAACGCAGATACAGTGTTAAAATTATGTCCATTCCTTCGAAAAGAAACAATGGAACTACATTTCGTACATATAAAATTTAACTATTTTAAGTACTTCTCATAGTTTAAAAGGCTGAGTGTTTGTACTACGAGGTGTTGGCTTATTAGAAGTGAGGCCATGTTTCAACCCCTGGTTCAGACGTCTCCCACAAAACGAAATATGAAAATATATTTCTTTGGCGACTGCCTCTCAGCAGATTTCTGGCAAAAACTCTGAGAGTAAAATTGACATGAAAAGTTTTTCAAAAATCTGTCATTCGGAATCGGCTTTAAACTGTAGGTCCCGAGACTCATGTATAAAATTAACACACATAACCCTGACTGAAGGGTTGTAATAAACAGTTATGTATGAATCTATGCATGAATGAGTGATTTTACTGAGACAAGGTCAGGACCTGGTCTGGCGGCATTATCGGTCAATATTCCCTTGAGTTCGGTTTGGACAGGCCACCACTATCAACGGGGTACACTACAGATCTATGATAACCAACTTTTGTTGGCGTAATGTATGATCTGAGACCAACGATCGATAACTCTGTTATAAAATTTAAATTGATGGAAAAATGTATGTTTATTTCTTAGAGTCTGTATTGCTTGCTATTAAAGGCAAGGAAGAATAGAAGAGTGGGAAAAAGTAATTTTAATGGTATACCAGTTCACTGCAGAAAATTTATGTTTATCAATTCAATATTTAGACACACAGTACACTTAGTTCTGTTTTTGCACGGTAGATACGTTCCAGAAAAAAAAGTGTTAAAAAAGACATAGAAAAGAAGGAGATTGGTTCCATATCCTTCAACTTTGTAAAAAAAAAATTAAATACGAAATAATCCGAATTAAAAACTGATACGAGAGTCTTTATAAAAAACTAAATAAAATTTTTATAAATATTAATGCATATTTTATTTCATAAAATGAAAAGCAATTGAAATCTTAAAAAAAGTAACATAAATTTAAAATTATTGTAGTTCAGGAATTCAAAAAAATAATATAAATTGATAAACAAAGGGTACATTCACCAATTTTTAAAGGCAATTGAAATAAATTAAAAATCATCAAAAGTTCATAAATTAAAAATAAAAGCAGTCAATGTGAGAATTCTATTCGCTATCATCATCGGATATCATACGTGATCGTGGTTCAGAATAGCTATCAACTCCAACAAGATAAGCATTTTCAGTTTCCGATTGGGCAGCACTGCATTTAATAACAAAATCGGTTATTACCCCTTGTGATTTAATTTTGGACAGCTCTTTGTACAACGAATAGCAACAAGCCATACAAGATTTCAGATCACGTTGAGACTGTGTAGCTCTTTCACCATTAGGATCGTTTATGATAAAATGATTTCCCAATTTATTAGCAAGTTGAAGACCTTCTTGAATCAAACTTGTAGTTCGTTAAACTGGTTTTCTAAGGCAACTTCTATCATTTCATCTTCAATTAAAACTTTATCAAGTAGCATTTTGTTATTATCATCACTTGTTAAGTCATCGAAGCCCTCTCCTACGACTGAGTGTGCTAAATTGATTATAGATGAATACTCGTTCGTATTTTCTGGCACATTATTTTCGCTTTTAACATATTCTGGCCAAATTGCTTTCCAATACTAGCGCAACATGTGTGACTCAATCGTTAGTAGAAAACTTTTATCAAGCATCAATTACTGTAAGTGTCCATATCCATATTAACCAAAATATACGGGAAACTTCGCTTTTCATAAACTTTTCTCAACCGTACTACATATATCAATTATCATCGTGTAAAAACGGAATCAATTTTTTATTATAGGCCGTATTATAACAAAACCGTGTAAAAGAAGACAATGTAAAAACAGAATTGGGTGTATTTTTTTCAAGTCACGTCATATTTTTAATATGAAATTATGTCTCTCTACCAATCACAGTATCTATTGCTTATTAGCGTTCCAAGGGGATATCATTTATTATTCTACTAAAAAAATTAATTTTTATTTCAACAGTTTCTTTTTCCTGTTTCGCACTCATAAATCATTTTAGTTTCGTAACTCACCCCTAACAAAGTTTTAAGCCAATGCGGGAATCAATTCCCTTAAATAAAAACTGTTATCCTCCACCTGATCTTAATTATACCCCAAAAACAATATCAGTTATGTTGTGGTATTGCACAAACGAACAATCGTTTTATCAGCAAAGCAAAAACTTCTGAAATAACAAATGATTTGAAAGTCCATTTGTACAAATGAAACCAGCATATCGGCCACTAAACGTAATGCCAATTTAAGTGCCATTCCAAAAAAAAAAAAAAAAAAAAAAAAAGATAATAAAAACAAGTCACAACTTCAGGGAGAACAACAGAGAGAAGGATAAAGAGAGAGATAAATTAACATTTTATGCGTATAAATGAATGGGCCAAAACAAATGAAAAAATTTTTCAAAAGTACCATAACATTGGCTATTGGGAATAATGGTCTTAATAACAATAATAATAACATTAAAAGCAGCAAAATACAAAGAAAAAAAAATGAAAAGGAATTAAAGTAAGCTAAGGGAGAGAAGTGCTTAAAGGAATCAATGGAAAATACATTCAATTATAAACATTATGGACAGATTGAATGGTCACTCTGAAATTTATAACTTAAAGGATTTTATGAAAAAACAAAAAACGAAAAAAAAAATTCTGTGGATGTGCATATCTACTCAAGTGAAAATCTAACGAAACAACTTTAAATATCGATTTCAAAACTTTTTATGTCTGTATTACAACGTTCTAGCATGGTTTGCAGGGTTCTATTTTTATCGTTTTGCTGTGTTCTTAGATTTGAAAGCTTAAACTGATTGCACACTTCATTAGTCCTGAATCCTTTAAAGAGAAACCTCTCGTACATACATACATGCTTATTTGTTTGTATGCTTATGAATTTCATAAAAACCTTCAAACGTTTGCTTTCTCCACTATATTTCCAAACATATAATATGTATGGTATACTCCTCTACTCTATCGAGTGAATGTTATTTTGTTTTCTTTTCAAAAATATATTTCATTCAGTTTTCAGTGCTTCACTGCAAAAACAAAAAAAAAAAAAAATCATGAAATTGAAGGCAAGCAATATATAAAAGTAGGACGTGGCTTTATCAGAGAACGTACGCCTTTTGCAGCACATCATCACAAACTCTCAAAGACACCCCCTACAGTCACGACATAGGCTACGGCACAGCCATAGGCATCAATATCACTGCCGTCAAATACAGTTATTTAATTTCCCACTTATCATCGTTTCCAGCTGCCTTTTATGTACATATATTCGAACATTAGAAAAATGTTATTGATGTGCAGTCTCATCCAAAATTAAGACATTGACGCTGGTGATTTTAATGTTGAATTTGTAGTCATTTTTATCTCCTCATTTGTTTATATTTTTTTTATTCATTTGTATTGTACATTAAGGACATTCAATATATTTCTGATTTCTGGATTGAGCGATTAATCGAGCACATAATTTAATAAATGCATGTACACTTATGCATACATTATAAAATATTTTATTAAAAATAATTCTCATACAATTGGGTGCCCTAGTAGTCTAGTACGCCCTGGGTGCCCTGATCTGTGACACACCACCGAGCATATGATCGAAATTACTCAGCTCATACATATAATTGTATTGTAATTAAAAAATAAATTTTACTTACATTACCATTACCAGGCTCCTTATTTTAAAAGAGGCTGTATCTTACAATTTTAAATAAAAATCAACATAATCTCAACGATACTAATATATAATTATAAAAATGTCGAAATAAAAAAAATTAACTTTTGACAATTGTTTCTTTCGAATTTCCTTGTAATTTAAAAATATTCTTTAAGTGGCATTCAAGCACACAAGTTACAAATAATTGTCTATGCTTAGTAAAGATGTTCGATATTTGCTAAATTGCTAATCAAACCAATACAACATTTAGGGCCATTATTACAACTTGCTGTTAGCGAAGGCAGGATTTTAAAGGGCAGATACAGTAGTTTTCCGATTTAACGAACCTATATGTTGTCAGGCCTGTTCGTAAAATCGAAAAGTTCGTTATATGCAGTACTAACTTAAACGTAGGTTTTTGGTATGAGAATAAGTTAAAAGTACATAAAATATTTTTTTAAATGTATTTTATAAAAATTAATTATTTTTTATAAAAATAATACAAAAAAAGGAAACAATTCATATCACAAACTAATTGTTATTTTATAAAAATAATAAAAATTAATAATTCACATTACATTAGTACACATAAAGAACAAAAATATACAAAAAAATTCTTTGAAACAAATCTATTTAAAAAATTGATTTAGCAATGTTTGTTTTTTTGGTGTAGAAATTTTCATTTTTATTGCTTCTTCTTGAAGCTCTCTTAAAATCATTGATTTTGAAAATTCAAGATTATTTTGCTGCGTCTAAACTAAACATCAAAAACAAAAACATCACAAGAAAACAAAAGAACACCGCTTAAAACAACGGTATATTTTTTTACTACACATTAGGTTTTTTGTTATATTTGTCAAATATCATTTTATCTTCCTTCATTCAAATAATATTTTTATTTGTTCGTTAAACTGAGTACAAAAAATAATTTTTGTTCGCTATTTAAGGTACTCAATAGGAAAAATTTGCCTGTTCGTTAAATGCGATGTTCGTAGAATTGAAAGGTCGTGAAATCGGAAAACTACTGTAACTTGATTTTCATTATTATGAGTACACAATAAGATAAAAGTGAGCATTAAGCTAAGGGGAAGAGTATCATCATTAACTTTTAAAGTTCACTTTATCTTTGATACATATTATACTATACATATTATTTTCAATATGGCAACTTCAAATATAAAGATGAAAAATAAACGTTAATATCTTATAGTTTTTCAAATCAAAATGGATATTGGCGTATTCATTATATATTTTTTAAAACAAAAAACACAACAATAAAAAAGCCTCAACACACAAATTTCATAAACAAATAAAAAGGCATGTCGTTGCCACTACGTTTTTAAAGCACTTGTTTAATTGACGGTGTTATCGACATTGCCGCGGCACAGCCATATTTTTAAAAAGGTCAACTTTATTCTTTCAGAAAGTTGCAATAACGAAAAGAAGTTAAAGCTTACTTTAAAGTTCACTTTAGCTAAAGTTACCTTTAATTATACCCAACTTTAACGGCAAGTTGTAATAATGGCCTTTAGTAGAAAAAAATTAAACAAATTACTGTTTATCGGTATGGGCTTTCATTGCGTCAATAATAAAAAATAATGTTACGAGAACTTATAATTGTTGTTGGTTTTTTTTTTTGCAAAATCCATTAAATATTGTTTTGTATATAAAAGAAAATATGGCAAGAGGAGACATCATATGCAAATTATTGCAAATTAGTATTTTAAAAAATACTTTAGGAAAATTAAAATCAACTGCACTTGGTGTCTTTGGAATTTATTCAATCAATTTATCCGCTTGGAATGAAATTGTAATCATATATTAATTGAGCAAATATTTTTTCCATTTTTAAAATATGATCTTTTAATCATTCAGCATTAAAAATGTATCACTTACGTTAGTTAAAATCATTATAAGAAAAATAATTATTAGTCGTTGTGTATACACAGCAAATATACTTAAACTTGTAAGACAATCCAAACTTAAATTAATTAAATACAGAAGTTTTGTAGGTCATTGCTTTAATACAAATATCACAAATAGATATGCGACACAAGTTTAATTTCGATCCAACTCGTAGCTGGTGAATGTGTAAAAAGTTTGTCGCTTAACCATCTGTGTGTGTATGTTACTACTTTGAATTAGTCGTATTGTGACAATGAAACTCCTTTTCAAATTGTTTGCGGTACTAATGAGCGTACTTTTCGATTCGCTCAATTAGTTAACGTGATAAAACTATAATAGCAAACACCAATATCAACAACAAACATCTGGAAGTAGCCAGATCGAAAATTAATTAAATGTTAATAAGACCAAGTGTTTCCTTTTCATTAAAACACGATTCATATCATTAAAACACGGGGTGTATAATATATCATCTAGATTTTTATTTGTTTGAAATATCCATTGATGCCATTATGTGTGAAATATAACATCATTCAATTGTCCGCCATATATTCTGTGAGTGGATCCCCGAAATGTCAAATTTTCTATGACTCTGACGCATAAATCAGGCAAAATTTGACTGCCAACATGGATTATTTTGGCTTTAAAGACAGCTGTGGTTTGTGGTTTCATCGTATACATCTGCAATTTAAGAAACCATTGCAAGAAAAATTCCAACACGGTCAAATTGCATGTGATCGGTGGCCAGATCACATCACCTCAAGCTGCACGTTGCACCGACCTGTTGAAATCACATGTCGTTGTTAATCAGATCATCCAATTCAAAGCAAAAGATGTTTATAACTGTAGACATATAGAGCTCACCGTTGACAATGTTGGCCTGCCCTAAGTCTGCCTCAAAGAAATAATGACCGATGATGCCGTCAGCTTAAACATTTACCCAAAACTGTGACTATTGGGGGAGGCTTGGGATGCTTTTGGATTTCATGTTGGTCGGTATCATCCTAAATTTGTTTAGAAATGAACCTAATGGCTGAAGATGATTTTTCTATGAAAAGTAGGGTCAGTGTACCAGAGGTCATTCAGCGAACATTTACCGTTGTCTATGGTCTTCAATGGTAATCTGAATAAATGATAACGAATTTAGAAGATGTAGTTTCAGCAAGATGGCCGTTATCGGCTGTTAATGTTTGGAAGTCACCATTTAAAACCTTATAAAACCATAACAATGTAAAATTGCTCTTTTCAAGTGTACAAATAAATTTTATAAATTAAAAAAAAATTACTTTCAACAGTCGCCGTAGTCTAATAAGTAGTGTGTTGGCTTATTAGACGTAAGGCCATGGTTCAAACCCAGGCCACCATCAAAACGAAATATGAAAAAGATTTTTCTTCGGCGACTTCCTCTCAGCAGATTTCTGGCAAAAATTTCTGTGAGAAGCTGAAGGGTTGTAATGGCCAATTATATATGTGTATGTTTTGTATGTATTTTCTACATTCTCCTAGTATAGTTAAAAAATTTCATAACCTTGTGTCTGATCTACGAGTTTACTTGAACAGTTAACATTATAACACTGCAACAATTGATGAAATTTTCCGACGTTTGATATCCACCAAATTTTTTCTTTCCAAAACTTAGATTTTAGATTATAACTTACATATAAGTAACGTATTCGATTTCGTTACGCTCTATGAATGCCTAAAAAATTACAAATTATGTAGTGATTCTCCAAAAATTTTTTCAATCTGCAATATTTTTGGAGTTATTGAGAAAAAAATTTGATGAAAACAAACTCTTACTTTTGGAGATGTTATGAAATTTTTGACCATTGTCGCCGTAGTTTAGTAGGTAGTGTGTTGGATTATTAGGCGTAAAGCCCGTTTGTATTCCAGGTTAGACAACAAAACGAAATATGAAAAAAAAAATTTCTTCATCGACTTCCTCTCAGCAGATTTCTGGCAAAAATCTGAGAGTAAATAAAATTGCCATGAAGTGTTTCTCAAAAATTTGTCGTCCGGAATCGACGTTAAACTGTACGTCCCGCCACTCACGTATAAAATTAACGCACACAGCATGAGTGGTGCGAGAAGCTAGGCCGTAATCCTGACTGAAGCGTTGTGATGGAAAATTATGTATGTATGTATGAAATTTTTGATTATTAAAATTTCACAAAAAATAGAAAAAGAAGCAAATACTTCACAATTTGGCTGTCTATTTATAAAATTGATTAGAATATAACCATAATTCAAGAAAATCGATGCGTAAATACATATATTATTTCCAATAATCAAAAATACCTTTGATTGCTTGTTGCATAGTGTAAAAGAAATCGAAACTACCTTAAATTGGTAAATATTTCGCAGTCAGCGATATACATACATACGTCGAGTTTGATGTATGGGGGGTTCGGCTTCAGCTTGGGCTTCTGGTCTGTTCTCTGAAAGTTTTAGTCATTTCGCTGGTAATAATTAGAATACATATACATAATTTGTATTTGTATTGGAGTTTTAAATGAAAGTATTTGAAAATATTTAAAAATATTTATTCTTAGTCGATTTATTCGAACTGAAACATTCTGCATCAGCTTCCGTGGCGAAAGAGAGAAATAATTCAATAACACAATAGTTATGAACATAAGTTAAGATAACCGGGAAAATAATTTTCATTAATCGTACGAACTTGGTTATAAAGTTATAAAGCTCATGTGAATATATCATGGAAATATATAAGGAAGTACATATTTACAATATGTAGTTTAATTCTAGTTTTTTGCTCTTGGAAATCCTCAAAAGGAGACATTTTTCTAACTGCTGCGCGAAACCTAGTGCCTAATAATTTGCGTACCTTATTTTTAGCTTTGATTAACTCAGTAGTAGGATTTGCGTTTTCTTTCTGTTTCCAAAACTTGTACGTTAATAGAATGACATATTGTTACGAAAATGGAAACATCGTTTAACATTAATATGATTAATAAAAGCTACAATAACAAATACGACGAACTTGACAAGCAAAGCAATAACATCGCTATAAAAGAAAAGGGGATAGACGAGTAAGCGAACGCAACAACAAGCAATGTAGACAAAATACACAAACAACAATGTAGTTGAGATAGAGTTCTCGAACAAGCGAAACCGCGAACATTCGTCATATAAAAAGGCAAGACAAATCAGGTAACGAATAGTAAGAATTCAGTCAGTCTTGTGTGGAGACGCATTGCGTGTGAAGAGAACAGTTGTGGTTTGAAGGTCTCCGTTGTATAGATCTACGTCGTAAGCAAAGAAAAATAACGAACAAGCAATTATTGTTGTATTCGTCAAGTTGTAAATAGTGGCACACAAATTAAGTGAGAATAATAAATAATTTAATTGAAACTAAACACTAATTTATTTTTATTTTGTTTGAAATCATGGAACTCATATTTTAAATGCTTTTAAAAAAGTAAAAACGTAAAACTATTTATGTCAAACTTCTTCAAGATTTTATGCGGTACGGTAAGGACAGATACACATTACCGTAACGTTTTCTTTCAAATTCTTTTTTTTTTTGTAAGTAATATGCTATATAATGTTTAGCCTCCTATTCATTTACACTTCAAATTCTTTAAGTTGTCGATCAAAAAATGACTTGTTTCGCTTTCATTCATGTATCTTACTGTTATAATGTTTTCGAAGTTTCTTTTTTAGTGAATGTGTTTGCTGTTGATCTATTAACTATAAGAAGCATTTGATGCGTGTTTACCTGAAAGTAGGAAACGCATTAAAAATTTGAAAGAAATCTTGATAAAAATAATCGCAAAAGTATTTCACACACTTTTTGATTTAAATATACATAAGTACATATGAACATACACATATTCTACCAAAAAAAAAAAAAAAAAAAAAAAAAAATAGAAATAAATTCTTATGATAGTAGTGCGTTGTAGTATGTGTTCTTGAAAATATTTTATATGTTTCTTATGCTCCAATGTCGTTGGTTATTTCTTCATTCCTTTCCATGTGCAGCAGCAAATGTACGCGATTATATGAAAATATCTTAAGGTTATAGGAAAATTATATTTATTTTGCATTCAATTTAAGTGTTTGTGTTCATAGCAACTCTTATTCTATAAATATCTAATGTGTGCGTTTAAGCAAATATTTGAATGAAAAAAAGAGAATAAATATAAAAAATAAAATAATGCCATTGAAAAATTTATTCCTTATAATGTTACTTTAGATTTAACGAATTTAACGCTTTTCTAAAATTAAATTTATTTGCGATTTTTAACGTGTGTTGTTAGCATATCGAATATGTTCTTCTTTTTCGGTAACATATGAATATACGATGATTTACTGCTTACTGTAATTGACATACACAGATTTCTGCTTAATATAAGAGAATTATTTTTATAAAAGTTATATAAATCGGATAAAATCTAATATAAAGTCAAATCCTGGTTGCTGAGGATGATATTTCAATAAGTAATGCATTTTTCGCCATGTCAACACGGCCTCGGTAAATCTCGATCAACAACAAGAAATATCTTAGAATTCACCACAATTGTTAATGAAGGATTTTCAAATAAAATGCAGACTGATGTAATATACACTGATTTTAGTAAAGCATTTGATAAAGTTAATCCTAAGCTTTTAGTGCACAAATTATCGCTTATAGGCTATAGTGTTTCTGCTGTAAAATGGTAAAATTCGTATCTGTCACAAAAAACTCAACTCACAACTCAAGTTAAATTTAGAAATGTTACATCTAAAATTATTAAAGTGCAATCTGGTGTACATCAGGGCAGTCATTTGGGACCAATCTTATTCACTTTGTTTATCAATGATCTTCCCTCAGTTGTTTTGCGTTTTAAGGTATTGATGCATGCTGACGACGTTAAAATATTTAACACTTTTAAGGATTTTGATCTACTTCGTGCTGACTTTTGTAGTTTTTATAAGTGGTGGAAATTTAATTTGCTGGAATTAAATATTAAAAAGTGTAAACACATGACATTTTTTAGACACTCAAAGATTGGTACCTTCTGTTGCATTGAGAATGCTGTTTTGGATAAAGTTAAAACTGTTTTGGACCTTGGTATACTATTGGATCACAGACTCAACTTTCGGGATAACATATCCATGATGGTGAACAAAACTTATGGCATACTCGGATACATGAAATGCTGGTCCAAGGAATTTGTTGATCCTTATTTAACAAAATTGTTATTTATACTTATCTCTCGTGCGACCTATTCTGGAGTATCGTTCTATTATATGGGACCCTTGTTATGCAGCTCATATAAATAACATTGAGTCAGTGCAAAAACAATTTTTAATTTTCTGTTTACGAGGTCTTAATTGGAACTCCAATGAATTATCGCCGTACCGGAGTAGACTAGCTCTGATTAAGCAGCCAACTCTTAAAAGTCGTCGTTCTATGATGAGTACTCTTCTCATTCTGGATTAAAGTACGAGGCAATGGTGATTTAGAGCTGCTCAGTCGATTGAAATTCAATGATCCTGTGCGACCTACACGTAATTTTGAACTATTATCACTAAAAATGCCACAGATCAGACTATACTAATAATGATCCCTTTAGAAGAGCCTGTAGAACCTTTAATGCATTTTATCAAGTAATTGACTTCTCGGAGAGTAAAGGTGTATTAAAAGAAAACCCTAACCATGTTTTTAAATTGTAATGTAAAGTTTTGTTTTTGTTCATTTGTTTAACAATGTTATTGTATATATATGTATATAGTCAGTCCGCAATAATAAATTAACGATTGCACAGTAGTGCGCAATCCACCGGTAATAATAAATTGGTATATGTTTGTATCGTTTTATCATGGCATTTGCATCATGCCACTCAGCCGTACGTTTACCACTCGAATTTCATAAGATGTTTTTATATTCCTTCGGACTCAAATGCTGAACAATGTGTACGCGTTACTGATTCTAAAAACTACAAAATTCACTATTATAACACCAAATTATAGTACATTGGCTCTTTCAATCCTGTTTTCTTTTTAAAAATCCAAAGCATTGTGGCCTCCCAAACATATAAAAGTTATGCTCAACGACGGAATCGACTTTTTAATAGAATTTATATTAAGACATTTTTTTTTAAAGATTATTTGATATGAGAAACAATTCTTCAATACAAATTGTCGTGTCAGGCTCTTGAAAAGTAATGACAGCTTTATTTGAGAAA
Source organism: Sarcophaga rosellei (assembly GCA_930367235.1). Classification (NCBI taxonomy): domain Eukaryota; kingdom Metazoa; phylum Arthropoda; class Insecta; order Diptera; family Sarcophagidae; genus Sarcophaga; species Sarcophaga rosellei. The sequence continues at coordinate 46,775,529 of OV884021.1, read as the reverse complement.
CATTTCATGCCAACATTTATTTACTCTCAAAGTTTTTGCGAGAAATTTGCTGAAAGGAAGTCACCGAAGAAATATATTGTAATTTTTCGTTTTGTTGGAGATGTCTGACCTGTGATTTGAACCGAGGCCTCACGTCTAATAAGACAACACACTACATACTATGCTATGGCAACATCAAGCTATATTTCCAGTAAATTTATGTTACGACGTTTTAATTATATTGATTGTACATTGTACACCTTCTTCTAGCTTAAATGATTTGAAGTTTGTAAGTTATTCACCTCGGACTGGATGAGTAATGGTACACAATTAACGGATGTGAAGATCAATCTTTTCACCACAGACTTCAGGACCACCTATTAAGCTATGCATTAAATCTAATGTACATGAACAAATATTAGTCCAGTCTGCCTGATACTCGAATTATAATCAACATCAAATTCTAGAAGAAACTATCATGAGTTGTTCAAATTGGTTTGACATGTTGTCGACACCTTTAATTGAGGTGTTTTAAAAATCTATATGCATGATTTAAACCGGAATATAATCCTAATATTAGAGATTTTTACAAATGAATACGAAAATAAAATTGGGCAATTCACACGACTATGTGTATGTTGTATTGAATACACTTTTTGTTTGTGAACGCTCATTTTCGTATTCCAAACGTTTAAAAAAAAATATAAGAAGAAGACCAGTATTCATAATTTGATTTTCGAACAACAAAATGAAAAATATTACGAAAAAACTAAATTAATTAATTATCTGTGCGAACAATTATAATTTAGAAATGTTAATTGTTGACCCAAGTTATTATATGTTCAGACATGCACTTTTATTGCGTAAATCACAATAAACGCCATTATTGAGATCAATATTTCATACAAAATTTCAATTAATTATTGTGCAATAAATACGCAAATTGTTATAATATTGAGTAATACTTAAAATGCAGCACTGTCATATATGTATGTTCAGTGCGCATATTACAATTATCCGAATACTTTTTGTTGATATTTGACAACTCAAATGTCAATAACGGCAAAAAAAAAAAATTAAGTAAAATAAAAACAATGTTGTTGAAACAACCAGGAAGTCGCCGTGGTCTAATAGGTAGTGTGTTGGCTTATAGGCGAAAGGCCCAAGTTGAAATCCCAGGTCAGATATCGAAACAAAAATATGAAAATATTTCTTCGGCGACTTCCTCTCAGCAGATTTCTGGCAAAAACACTGGGAGTAAAAATTGCATGAAAAGCTTCTCCAAAATCTGTCGTTCGGAGTCGACTTTAAACTGTAGGTCCCGCTACTCATGTATAAAATTAACGCACACAACACGAGTGGTGTGAGAAGCTAGGACGTTGTACAATGGGTAATTTCAACCTCCGGGTACTGTACTTGTCACAGCTGAGAAGTACACGTCCTCTAACCTAACCAGCAGTTTTGTTTACCAGTTGTTAAATTAATATTGAATAAGAAGCTGAACTGCGTATGTTATTGCGTCTGAACACTTAAAATATTGTTCTCAAATAACCGAATATTGACTCAATAAAAGTGCATGTCTGAACAGAATATTACATAGAAGACATGTAGTATTTATTTTTTCTTCTTCTTGATGACTGAAATTTACATAAACTGATAGCACGAAACCAATACAACTTCCAAATACATATGAAAAAAATGTGTATGTGTGTATCGGATTTTTATATGAAAATTATCAAAAACAAGCATACACTGTTGTATATTCGTCCAACAATACAATGAATACAACGATACAAGGGCTTGTGTGAATTGCCCAAATGTAATTTAAATTACAAATTAATGAAATGAAAATCAATGGTTTTAATAAAGCATCTGATGTATATATACATGCAAGTTCGAAAAACTCATCTTTAATGAAGTTACAAAAAAAAAAAGGTTGACATCAAACTCATAACATTCGAAATGTGTTTGATTCGTACGGCTAGTCATTCAGATTCATAATTCATTCAAATTTAGAAATATACTTATAATACTCATAAATGATTCGAATCATATATCAAAATTTACGGTCTTAGTTGTTGTTGCATTTACAGAAAAAGACGAAAGAAAAAGAAAAAAACGCAACGCAAACACACAACCTTCTAGTGAGTATTGTAGTGTTCGTACGCGAATCATACTTATTTTGTGATTCTTGTAAATGTTGAGTAAAGCAGAGTCGAAATCAACAACATCATGCGTATTGTTAAGTATGAGTACGCTGTGTACTTCAAACATTGAATATGAGTAGATTGAGTATGATATTAAAATAAATATGAATGTGTATAAGTATCGGAAATTATGAGTATGAATACTCATTGTTGATCTCTGGCTTAGAAACATTTCTGTTCACAAGTATTTTTGACGAATTGTGAAGGGTGTATGCTATTTTGTTGGACTTGAAAAAATATTGAATATTATTTTGAAAAAATTAACAGATTTCTTTATCTGTATAATTAAACTTGTATCTTCACTTTTCATAAATCCGCATAAATTCACAAAAGGCAGATATAACGAATTTAATTAAGAAATTATAATCTATTTAGTAATAATATTTTCTTCTTCTTAGTCCCACAACCGGTAACTGCTTATAAATATTATTTTATCATTATTTGGCATGACATTTTACTTCTGACTCAGATGTGTGGGGTTGTTTATTCCTGAATAATTTCATGATTCCTAAACTACTTATTACACTCTTACCTGTTTATTTGTTGTTTAAATTTTTGTTTCCACTTGTATAAGAATTGTCCAGAGTATTTGAAGTACATCCGTACATGCAGTGGTTAACAGCTAATATCTTGTGCTAATATTCTATACCAAATTCAACGCTATTCTTATTTAGCAATGACAGATACGAATAATGACAGCAAGAATAAATAAACATAAAATAAAAATAAAAAGTAGAATCAAATTTGTTATAGACAACTACTAATAACACGAAATACTTTTTTGAAAGCCACTGTGTATCTAAAAGGAGCGCAGCCATAAAGGTGATTATAACTTCAAAAGTATCCATAAAGTATCGTAGACGCCAAAATGTATGTAAGCTTTTCTGTAAGCATTTATTGTTCATAATTTATGAAAAAGGAAAATTCTATTGTCTTTACGGTAGCGACAGGATGAAAATTTCAATGGAATATTTTACGAAAACGTAATTAACAAAGGAACATGAAAGGATCCCAGTATAATTAACCACAACATTCAAGATTTAATGAAAAATAAATATTTTTGCAACATAGAACTCTCAACCTTACGTCATTTATAGCAAGAAACATTTCTTAAAACTGACTCATTACAAGTATTTTAAATATTTCATTGAGAGAGAGTCTAATACTCGTACATATCGACATGATAATGATGAAGTATGTACTGGTATGTACTACGTAAAGCCTTAAAATTTTCTTTATTTTATGAATACGTTGGTACGGCTTGTAATGAATTATATGATTAAAAGAAAAGGGGTTGGAAATAGAATGGTAATGGAAAGTTTGTTTTTGTTTTTTTTTTCTCTCTGATGAAGAAAAAACAAATACTTCTTGATGGTAGTTTTTTGCTTGAATTTTTGTTGAATATCATCCGCTATATACGGAGGTCGTAAAAGAGTTCGTTTCTTTGAAGTATGAGCCAAACTCAGGTAATAGCTCCTACTAGGGCAGTCTATTGTGGATTTACAATAATAAGCTGCTGTAAGGCGGAATAAGGAAGTAGTGCTTATGGGCATTAGATATGTTTACATTACTAGAAATATTTTATTCCGCATTCAAACAGTGTATTCGAAGAAAGATGCCTCTCGTTTATGTATTACGTGATCCACAGGTCAATCTGCAATGATAGAAAGCGCTCTATGGGAAGAAGGAATACTAGGTTAAAAACATGTAGGTCTCGGGAACAAGTCCTTTTATTTTTCCAGTGATCCATGGGTCACACCACTTCTTGCAAGGATGTGAATAAGTTCGTCATACTGTTTAAGCAATTGATCAATTAAGAAATATGTATATAGGGTCTTTTTTAAGGTCCGCTTAACTCCGCTGTGGTTTGTTGCTTATTCTCATACACCCGCGACCTAAAAAAATCTACAAGAACACGTCTAATTGTGTGAGATGACAGTGACTTCAAATCCTCGTACGGAATATACAATGTGGCATGAGCTACATACATATGCAGCACATAGCGCCGTTCTGTTCACTTCACATTCAATTCATTATTGGTGTCTAGATCTTCAAATTCAGAAGAAGAAGAAGTTGGTAATAACAACCTACTATACGTGTACGGAACTCTAATTAAAAAATATAACAATTAGGTCGCCCGGCTATGCATCAAATAATGGATCAAACTCGCCTTTTTTGTTAATGTGTTGTTAAAACTATACCAGCACGTACAGACTGAGAAGAGTTTGAAGAATATCAATATACTTTTGATTTTCGCTACCTATGTTACGTATGTACAATGTACATACATCATATGTTCTTTTCTTCTTCACAACAACAATAAAGAGCAGTTGTAAGGTTCAATTTTGAAGTGTTGCTGTGATAAGCAAAACATATACATATTACCAACCCATATGCAAATTGGAAGAGTTAAAAAAAAATTTTTTTTTCTTCTGTCAGTTTATGAATCCTTACTATAAAAGTGAACTAAAAAAATTTTTTGATGCGGATATATAGATAATTAAAAAAGCTTAAAAATTAAATTAAAAATATTTTAACGAATTTCATGTCAAACAGTCATTGGATTGGACAGACCAATAAAAGGTACTGTTTTAACACTTGGAAAAAAAAACCTTTTGCTTTTTACGTAAAGGCATCGACTGCACGAGATGGATGTAAAATGCCGGGGTTATGTTGTACCATTCTCGCCTACTACCTTGTTGATACTAGATTTATAGAGCTTACGGTCGAGTTTTTCCCAAAACGTGCTCAATAATATTGAGATCTGAGGCCTGTGCCAGTGTTCAGAGTAGTATTGAACAATTATGGATCAGCTACAGTTTCTCAGCGTGTTTCAGATCATTGTTATGGTAGAAACAAATGCGTCTTTTATATTAAACTCATCGCCATTTTGCTTCCTATTTTTTTAATTCCCAAATATTGGAATGAATCCATTTTATTGCCCATATAATGAACATACCCTACTACTGTAATGCAACCACATTCCCCCACCAGCACCAACACTCCACCATGCTTGAAAATAGCCTGAGTATTGTTACACTATGATCAGGCAAGAATTTTAATTGAGTCAATATTCGTTTAATTGACAAAATTATTTTAAGTGTTCAGGCATACGCAAATCAACTTATTCATACTTATAGTAGTGCTGCATTTTAAGTTTTACTCAATATTATAACAATTTGCGTATTTATTGTGCAATTATTATTTGAAACTTTATTTGAAATATTGAGCTCAATAGTGGCGTTTATTGCGATTTTAAAGGTGCGTATCTGAACACTATATAAGTCGCTTTTACATCATCCATATTCGAAAGGAAGCGCTGAAAGTGCCGTTCGATTAGAAATAGCTTAATATAGTTAAACACTAAGGCCATTATTACAACTTGCCGTTAACTAAAGGGAGGATTTTAACGGGCAGATAAATTATTTTTCGTTATTATGATCGTTAAGCTAAACGGAGGATCATCCTACCTTTAACATTTAAAGGTCACTTTATGTTTGCACATGCCATATTATATATTATTTTCATTATGGCAACTTCAAATTTAAATAAAATGAGCATATACAACAAAAAAACGAGGCCCGCGGTTGCCACTGCGTTAAAAAAACTTGTATAATTGAGCAGTTTTATCGAGATTACTCCGACCCTGACATATTTTTGAAAAATTTTATCTGTAAGTTGTAATAACGAAAATAAGTTTAATGTAAATTTCCAGTTCCCGTTAGCTAAGTGTAGCTTTAACTAACCCCAATTTAACGACAAGTTGTAATAATAGCCCTAAGAATACAAATTGTAAGTTAAAGTTGAATACCATTTTATTTAAGTATCGAAACACTACCTCTACTGTAGAGAATGAAATGCCCTCAAATCGATTGTTTAAATGTAATTCAAGAGTGTTGCTGCAATGTTTGACAGAAAGAAAAGAGAACGAAAAGAAGGTTTATGAAATCAGAATACTGGAAAATGTGTAAAAAATATTTGCAGACAAGGAAAATATTAAATTAAAATATAAGTATAAAACAATTGAGAAAATCAATTTGTTTGAAGTAAATGAAAATATATGTATTATAAAGGAACGTTTTTGATAGCAACGCTGGTGGGATTAGAGAAAAGTTATTAAAAAGATTATGTAGTAACTTATGATTTTTTAAGTGAAAAACACGCTCATTTAAATCCGCTTCTAAAGTGCAGAGAAATTTGTCAAATTTATTTCCGCTGGGAATTAAAGAGGCAACATTAAAAGAGGCATTAAAATGTTAATAGAAATCGAGTCCCAATTATTACTAGAAATAATTTCAATAAATTTAGATTGTTGTACTAAGTATATATCGACGCCTCCGTTCTATAACATTCTAAGTCGAAAAAGTGTGTTTTGAGTTATGAGCTCTCAAAGTTTTCACGAGACATACGACTATATGTGTATTCTAAGAAGATTTTTCCCTATAACTTCGGAACGGATCGGCGCATCTTAACCGAATTTTTACAGTATTTAAGTTAGAGAACGTAGAATTTAAAAATGCAAGAACATTAAAAACGTTCTAAGTACACTTAGTACGTTATAGAATGGAGGCGTCGATATGTAATAAACAGAAATTAAGTACATTCAGCGAACACACATTGTCATCTATAGTCGTCAATGGTGATTTAGCAAAACAGATGTAACTTTAACTGTTTGGATTTGGAAATCTCTGTTGAAAGACCCTATACTATATCAGAATAGGAATTAAAATATTACTTCAATATAACAGTTTTACTTGTTCTGAATGCAGAGTATATATTACACATAGTTATAGTACTTTTTCAAATTAGATTAAAAAACTGCTTGGTTTCTGAAATTGTAAGTCTTAAATCATTAGTTGTGAATATTAAAATCACCGGAAAGAACAATTTACAAGGTACAAGGCATGGAATTCAAAGTAAAAAATGTTAAAGTCAGAGATGGGAAAAATCCTTCTGGCATTTGAATTTGTGTGTAGAAACAACAATTGCAAAAAGTATCTCCTGATATTTAACTCAATCCATACACTATTGTGTGGGCAGTATATATTGCTACGTTTTTTGCATTTAAAAAAAAACGTTTAAAATATGAGTTCGTTGAATGCAAACAAAATCAAAATTAATCGGTGTTTAGTTTTAATTAAATTCTTTATTGCTCGCCGAAATTTTGTGTGCCACCATTTACAATTTTACGAATACAACAATAATTTCTTGCTTAAAGCGCAGATCTTGACAACGGAGATCTTCAAACCATGACAGTTCTCTTCACACGCTTTTCATACAAGACTGCCCACGCAGATAGTGTCATGAATGTTTTTGAAGTCGAACGTTAGTGGTTTCGCTTTCTCGAGAACTCTTTCGCGGTTTCATTGTTGTTTGTGTATTTTGTTTACGTTGTGTGTTGTTGCCTTCTTGAATACTTGTATATCCCCTTTTCTTTCATACTGCTGTTGTTGGTATACATATGTTTCTGTTTTTTGTAGTTTTTGTTCATCATTTTAATGTTAAACGATGTTACACCACCATGTTACACGATGGTACTGGGGTCAGATAGGTATACGGAATGTCGCTGACTAATGGGTGTTATATGATTTAGCCATCACTCCATACAAATAACAGCAAATTGTTATTTAAAAAGTAAACACACGTAAACAGAATGTTAAGAACGGATAGGATGGGGGTATCCGAGACAGACCGCTATTGATAGATCTTTTAGTTTCGCAGCTTTATCATGAAATTGTCTACTCGCTCCAATAGCTTATTTTTACATACTAACTTAAGAAAATATATTAGAATATATCTGTATATTTATAATCTGTATAGAAACAAACAAAAAACTATTTATATGAGGATTTAAAATTAGCTGGAATTAACATTTACATCTAATAGAGTCTCTCATGTCTCTTGTATTGATCTGGTTGAAAATTGTATTAGCTATGCTTGGGTGAGAATGTTCTGATATGTCTTATGGGGGAAGCTGTCACATGACATACATAATTCGCCAATAATCCAGTATGTTAGTGCGCAATAAACCATGAAAGTTTACATTTCTAATATTGAAATGAATTTCATTTTCACTTTTCAGAAACATTTGCGCATCTTTAAAAGAAGATTACTTCCATTCAGGTAAAGAATTTTAATAAAAACACAGGAAAACAATTGGATTTTTTGTGAATAAATATAGAATTGATTTTTTTTTGTAAGGATTGGAATTTATGTACAAAATATGTATGTTTATATACAATATAGCATGTATAATGGAATATACAATAAAAATTATTATATATATATGTATGTATATGTATACATACAAATGTACGTATCCGTTGGTATTCTGATCCAAATCCATAGATTTACGATATTCTTCAATATTCTTAGAATATTTGTGTCTTCTTTTTTTGTTTTGCTTCTACTTTTGTTGTTGTATGTATCTGAGTCAATACTTAATTTTTTATATACATACACACAATGTATTTGTAAAATATATTTAGTACGTCGTGTATGTTTACATATCTGACTACGAATGTAATGTATTGAAATAAAACAGAGTGAGAGAAATTTACTGGCAAATATTTTGAGTCTTCATTTAAGTTATCAATGTTCTCTCGCTAACGTATGATTTGAAAACGAAATTTTTTATAATTAAGGCCTTCTGAAATGAATTCAATCATCAAAAAATTTTACTCTTTTTTAATGTGTAACTTCTCTCTTACTGTGTACTGTCGCTGCTTCGCTATCCAATATACATATAAAGAAAAAAAAATTCTTACTGAAAATTCTTTCTACTTGAAAAATTTTATTAATTAACCCTAGACGGTTACTCCTCTATTTTGTACATTAAAGTTACTCTTCGTTGAATCGACGAACACTTTCACCCTAATTGGTTACTGTTCGTCGAATCGACGAAACTCATTTACTCTTTATCATATAATTCTTTTATGTTTGACCAAATTTTGCTCTTTTTATAAACAATGTTGATTGATTACGAAAGCTTGTAGTGAATAAACGTATCCGGGCCACCCATTTTTATAATCCTGAATGGGCGTTTTTGTACTCTTCGTCGAATCGACTGCAAGCTTATATTATGATATATCGTTGTTGAAAAAAAGAGCGAAATTTGGTCAAACATAGAAGAGTTATACGATAAAGTGTAAATGCGCTTCGTCGATTCGACGAAGAGTAACTGTCCAGGTTAACAAGAGTTGATATTACATTAACTATTATGTAAAACCCGTAAAATCAATCAGTATTTACTCCGCAAGAGTTATGGGTTCATAAGGAATTAACTTAGGAAAAATTCTATTTTCTATCTGCCTTTTGCTTCTGAAGCACAATAACATCTAGTTTTAGCCAAGAGAAGAGGAATTGTATCCCATTTAGATATATAACTCGAGCGACATTCGTAAAATATCAAAAAGTTTTCGCACAAAATGGTGCATACGGGAACCGAATCAGAGATCAGCAATGAGTATTAAAAAATGTGAGTAGATTTGAATCATACAAATCTGATACTTATACGCATTCATACTTATTTTAATATCATACTCATACTACTTTTATTCAAAGTTTTAAGTACTCATCATATTCATACTTAACAATTTTGTCTTAGTCTTTTTCTTTCTTCTTTTTTTTGTAAATGCAAGAACAACTAAGACCGTAAATTTTAGATGAATGATTCGAATCTCTCGAATCAGTTATAAGTATTATAAGTATTTTTCTAAATTTATGAATATGAATGAGTAGGTGCATGAATCAAACATATTTCGAATGTTATGTTTGTTGCCAACGTTGTACTCATACTCATTGCAACCTGTACTTATAAATCAATGTTGTAGTGAGTACGAAAGAATCAGAGTAGTTGAATTTCAATACTGTTGACTCACTCATACTCAAATATTTCATGAGTAGTTATGAGTAGCGAAATAATAATTCATTGCTGATCTCTGATTCAAATGTACAGAAGTTAAGTTCTTCTCAGATTTGGACACCCCATCGTTCATAATATTGCATCAACTGTATATTGTCCCCTTGTTATACATTTTCATTTGTCAATTAGGTTAAGAAGGAGAAAATTTTTGTGTTGGCTTATTGTTTAAATTCATTTTTAAACAGCAGAAAGGAAGAAGTCAATTTTCTTTTCCTACTTTTAGTATAGAGGTGTCGAACTATCGATAGTGCTACTATGATAGTTCATAAAAATATATCGATATATCGAGTCTAAACTATCAGTTCTTATAAAAAATATCGATATATCGGCGATACTATCGTAACACTATCGGAGTCTCTCAAATAATACATTTATATACATATTTGAATTTAATAGGTTAAAATACTAAATAACGCATTTTGTATAAACAGAAATAAACAAAACCGAACTTTATTTCTTAGTTCAAAAATCAAAAAATTAAATATGAAGTATTGAAGATGAAGGGTCAGTCAACCAATTGTTTTTTTTTTTGTAAAAAGAAGCACATCTACGACATTTTCTTTTAATTCTGTACGCCTATCCGAAACTATTTGACCAGCTTTACTAAACATTCTTTTCGACTCAGTCGAGGTAGCTGGGATATACAAATACACAAATGCAAGTATTTGCATCTCTTTCATATCACTTGAACGTGTCTGGAAATAAAATAATTGTTTTAAGTTATAAATAAATACACCTAAGTAGCACATATTAGTCAGTTAATGTCTTTACTTCACTCTCCATTTTATAATAATACTGTAGGAATCACCAGTTTATAAATGCAAACAAAAAATTAGTGGTGGAACATTTACTATCGATATTGGAAAAAGCTATCGATAATGGTTAAATGTTTATATTTTGTAAAAAAAAACCATCGATAGTAACGAAAAAATAAACTATCGATACTATCGATAGTGCCATTGTTATTTAGACAACCCCTACTTTAGTAGTTTTAATCTTTCTTAGTTTCTGTATCTGTTAGTATTCATACTTCTTTTAAAAACAAATTTCCTGTCGAATCGTAGCACCTATAAAAGTCTGAAAAGTAATTTGTCTAAATAGTCTCTACTTAATGAGTTTCATATTAAAAACGAGTTTTTATTTCTTTCTTTTTTGGTATAGTTGGTTACAGAAAATAATTTTTTTTTATTAATATTGAATTCATTGTGGATCTAAGCCACCTTTACAAAACTACTACAGTTATTGCGCCATAAATAATGATGTGAAAGGTAAATATTTTGTTGATCATCTAAAAAGCGTTTACACCGATTTCCACCGATGTTGTTGTACCTTCCCCACTGCCAACATCAATTCGGAAAAACCCTCTGATATTGATAAAATCAGTAACAAGATGCTAATAGAACTGATGACGGAAGTTAAACGCTGTTCATAAAAATGGGAAACACCGCCGCAGTAGTTCAAGTAATTTTCCCACACTTCTCTTTCTGTTTTCCTATTTCACTATATACGCTTTCTCATGAGTATTGATCACATTTGAAGGCAGACAAAAAACAGAAAGATGTTGATGCATAACGAAGAGAAAATTTGTTTTTTGATATACGAATGTATACGTTGTGTATGTACATGCGATGTGGTTATATTTATATATGAATGTGTATGGATTACTGTGTGTGTTTGAGTTGAGAACTTCAATGTATGTATTGTCATGTGTATACATACATATCTACATACGTATATATGAGGATAAGTAATAAAAATTAAGCCAAGCAAAAGTTGATAAACAAAGCAGTTAGAAATTTTCACAATATTAAATTCAAATTGAAGAATATTTTAACAAATTTTCTAATAAAATTCGTTCGTCTCTTTCTCTCTCTCACACATTTTTTACATGCACGCATAAATATTCATTCGCACCCAGAATATCTTTATTAAGGAACGTGGTTATGAATTTAAAAAAAAATTTAATATTCAAACTTATTAAAGTTTCATTCGTTCATTCTTTCTCTTTCGTAACGTTTCTCTTTTCAGACAGGAAACAAGCAAGGAATCATACGCAATACAAATGGCGTCTTAGGGTTTTTTTTTATTTTCGAGCACATTTTTGATGTAAAATCTAACCACAATAAATAAGAACATAATAAATAACAAGTTTTGAATATTGTATTGGATTATAGGCTTTGAATTAAAATAATTAATAAAATAATACATTTAAAAATTAGTGGATTGAATATGGAATAAATGTTTGATTTTTATATTTTAAAACCATTGTATTCCATAAATATTGTTTTTCGAAAACATGTTAATTTGATATTGTAAAGATTATATGTATGTAAATGGATAAAGCATTAAATGTCGTAATTTATTCAACTTGGAATGAATTTTTTTTAACAAATCATATATGCATTATGATGCAAATAATTATACAACAATTCATATAATCGATCAACATTGAAAACCGATCGATAGACGAATGTTTCAATCCATATCATATATATATTTACATTTCTAAAAACGTTTAAAATATCAGTTCGTTGATTGCAAACAAAATAAAAACAAATTGGTGATTAATTTTAGATAAATTCTTTATTGTTCGCACAATTTTATATGCCACTGTTCACAACTTGATGTTACAACAACAATTTGCTTAGTTCGCTATACTTCTTTACACTTCTGCTTGCGTAAACGCTAACAATTGTTCGGCAGGTCATTACAATGGCGATCTTCAAACCACGACTGCTTTCTTCACACGGAAGGCGTCTTCACACAAGGCTGACTGAATTCTTACTACCCAATGCCTACTTTGTCTTGCCTTTTTACATGCCCACGTAAACTGTCTGATGAAGGTTCTTGAAGTCGAATGTTAGTGGTTTCGCCTTCTCGAAAACTCTATCTCGATTTCATTGTTTTTTGCGTATTTTGATCTCGTTGTTTGTTGTTGCATTCTTGCTTACTTGTCTATCCCCTTTTCTTTCATACTCATAGTTTTCGTTTTTGTAGCTATTGTTTATCATTTAAATGTGAAACGGTGTTACACCGTTTCCATTTTCATACCAATATTCTATATTAATATATCTACTGGGGTGACTGGGCAGCGTGCAAGAATATTAGCGTGAGGATTGTGGGTTCGATTACCACTAGAGACTCTGGTCTGTTACTCTACACCAAGCATAAGGTCAAAGTTAGTCAGCTTGTAAATAATTTAATATAATTTGTAATTGTATTGAATAATAAATAAATAAATTTACATTAATTTTTACAAATATATATGAATTTGATTAGATTATATTTTATGGAGTATATGTAGTTTAGTACAGCCTCTAAACTGCTGGTAGATTTATCAGACTTGTAACAAAGGATTGACAAAAAAGTTTTAACAGTTTTGGCGAAATAAAACAATGTGTTGCTAATAACATTAGACATACTTTACTTGAAGAAAAGATCTGTTAAACTCTCTTCAATGTAATATTCTCATATACTTTTAATATCTAAATCACATATTTTTAAAGACAATTCATAAGAGGGGCCAGTTTTAATTTAACATTCATTGAAAATGTAATTTGTATTCTCCTGTAGAATAGTTTACGATACGTTTGATCTAAAAGCTAACTGGTTGACTTAAAACTTACACAATTTAAAATTTTTATTTTTATTAAATATAGCAGAATAGAAAACAACAATCGAAGTCGTGTCAAAGTATTCACACTCTTTCTATGAATATTTACAAGGATATCAATACGGGTGCGAAATAAATATTGAAGTGTTTGAATTTTTCTGTATTTTCTTTCTCTTTTTTTTTTCAACAAACAGAATTAAAAATAAACAAAAAAAAATTTGTGTTGCTGTTTAAAATGAATTTATTTTTTTTATAAATTACGTGACATACGTACAGAGAAAATTTGCATGGCGTGTGTGTGAATATGAATTGGGAAAAAGGCTTCCTTGAAGGATATGTAAACGAGCTCCAGTTAGACAATGAATTCCATTCAACCATAATAATACATACATACAATCCCATACACATACGCACACACATACACACATAATAAACGAATATGAACACACACAAAAAGAAATCAAATACATTCGAATGTATGCCAGTATATGTATATTATAGAGTGATGAATGTTGGCTGACTGAATGGTTGGATTAAATGTGTTGCGTTGCTAGAAGTAGATTTGAATTTGATTTTTCCTACTATCATACTGCCATTACCACTGCTATTCGTAGAAGTTTCTTATGCAAATCCGACACACACGTAAGAAATCAGAAATCAGTTAAATTGAAATCGAGTAAAATTGTTTAAATACAGCACGCAAACCGTATTTCTTTACGTGTAAATGAATGTTTGCATGACTGGATTTCAATGTGGGTAAATGTTAAAATATTTGGCCAATTTTAAAATTTATATCTGAATGGATTTCATGCAACACAACTACTAATGCTGATTTATTGCGTTCTTTTCTATGGAAAAAAGAGAAATGGAAATAAACTTTAGAAATTAAATCGAAACCACAAACTCCAAACAAACACACACCTTTTTTTTTTTCTTTATACAATAGTAGGCAAAATAAATCTTTGCATTTAATACTGACCAGAAACATCAGATTACATTTCGGTTGTAAAACTTTTATTTTTTTATTTTATTATTTTGAATGTGTGGCCATATGTTGTCACTATTTCGACTTTCGGTTCATTTATTTTGATATTTAAAAGAATTCCTTTTCTTTATTTTCCATTTTAAATCAGGGATAATGTCCGATACATTTGCTCAAATTGTAAAATAAAATTTATGTTTTGCACTTGTGTGTGGTATCGTGTGTATGTGCCTCATAATTTATATTATTCTGATACATAATTTTAGTATTAAAGCTCGAACTCATGAACTTTTAATACAAATCCCATACGTTACATTAGACTTCATTGTGCTTGAAAGTGAAAGACAAAATGATACTCTTTTTAATAGTAATCTTGTGATCTCATCAGAATTTGACATTAAACACAGCTAATGCTTCCAATTGACTCTTTAAACCTGCAGAGCAATAATAAGAACACTAATGATACAACAGAATTATCTACAGAAGCAATGTATTAAACAACATTGAGAAGCTGCAATACATTTATGAAAATAATCACTTGGTACAGTTGACATTGATAATTACTAGACATTTAACTACGAGTTTAATTCTGTGATTATATAAGCAAAAGAGTAACAGTGTCAAATTATTGCTTCTTTGACGTGCTACACTTACAAAATTTGACTGACATGTTGTAAAAAGGAGAATGACATACAACAATGATTTTATTACACTATAATATATGTATTAAGTGTAGTAGTAGTGGAACAAATATTGGGACTAATTTTTAACATTTTCCTTAATAAACAAACAAAATCTAAGAGGGAAACTAAACATGAGGTGTATATTATACATACATATGTATGTATTTAGGATGATACATAAGAAATTGAGTCTACGTAATGAAATAATTGCGAAATGCCAGGATTTCTTGAATGTAGGAAACAACTGAAGCCAAAAATAAAAACAAATCCACATTTGTCATTACAATTACATATTTGCACTAATTTTTGTATATGTTCTTATCAATGATTTCAATAATTGTTTTAAATAAACTTACTTACGTATACAGACATTCATTCCACTCTGTACTTAGAATTCAAGGAATAATAAAATAATTCGACAGGAAAGTGAATTAAGAAAACGAGTCACTGATTGTTCGAATAAACAAAGTCGACGTATTGTAGTAGGTAGTGCATTGACTTATTATTTCGAAGAAATTCTCTCAACTATCTTGCGGCAAAAATTCTGACAGTAAAAAAATTGCCATGAAGTTTCTCAAATCTCTCATTCGGAGTCGACAACAGAGATCATGAAATTTTGAGTATGAGTGAATCATCAGTATTGAAATTCAACTACTCCGATTCATTCGTACTCACTACGACCTTGATTTATAAGTACAGGTTGCAATGAGCATGACATCAAACTCATAACATTCGAAATATGTTTGATTCATACGCATACTCATTCAGATTCATAAATTTAGAAAAATACTTATAATTATATAGTCGCCGTAGTAGGTAGGTCTAGTAGGTAGTGTGTTCGCTTATTAGACGTAAAGCCGGGGTTCGAGCACCAGGAAAAAAAATATTTTTTCGGCGGCTTCCTCTCAGCAGTTTTCTGGCAAAAACTTTGAGAATATATAAACTGTAGGTCCCGCCACTCCAATATAAAAAAATTAAGGCACATAACATGAGTGGTGTGAGAAGCTAGGCCGTTTTCCGGACTGAAGGGTTATATTGGCCAATTATGTATGTATGTATGTACTTATAATACTCAATGTTCAAGTGATTGGAATCTCTCATCAAAATTTACAGTCTTAGTTGTTGTTGCTTTTACAAAAAAAGCATAAAGAAAAAGGCAAAGACGGCGAACAAAGCAAATACACCCCTTTATAGTGAATATGGTAGTGTTCGTACGCTAATCATACTTATTTTGTGATTCTTGTAAATGTTGAGTAAAGGAGAGTCGAAATCAACAACATCATGCGTATTGTTAAGTATGATTACGATGAGCACTTCCAGCTTTGAATAAGAGTAGTATGAGTATGATATTAAAATAAATATAAATGCGTATAAGTATAAGAAATTATGAGTATGATTCGAATCTATTCATCTTTTTGACCACTCATTGCTGATCTGTAGGTCCCGCCACTCATCGATAAAATTAACACATATAATATGAGTGGTGTTATAAGCTAGGTAGTAGTCTTGACTTAAGATGCCAATTAAGTAAATTCTAAAATACTTAGAATTGAGCACTAATAACCGCAGCCGGAAGTAGAAATGTGTAGCTAGAAGAAATCTGTAGTCTGAAACCGTAATATGTTTTTGTAAGTTTTTATTTTGAATTCTTTAAAAATTGTAATAAGAAATATCGAATCAGGTGTTGGAAGTTCAGAAAAATTGTTTTTTTACGTAAAAAGTTCTATCAATTCGTTGTATTACCATACAGTTATAGTTTTTCGATTTAATTCAATTAGAAGCGTTACTTCAATCTACTAAAAACTATTTTTTATTTTCTAATTAACATGGATTCAGTCAATCAAATTAACATTGGCTCTGTTGACTGCGTAGAAAATTTATTTTATATTCTTAAAGAAAATTTCCTATATTTTTAAACATTTGTAAGTAAAATGTGATATGTATGTATGTATGTGCATAAATATAATTTCGTAAAAATGCCTTATTTACTTAGTACTAACTTCAATGTTGGCCAAGCCATGGTCGGTACAATTTAATAGAGGTTTTATATTGTATTTTATATCTCGTATTGTATGTTTTTAAGCCGTTACACTTTTAGACATACATATGTATAAACATAAAATTGTGTGTATTTTATACAAGTATGTATATGTGTATTTTACTCCATATGTATGTGCCTATGTTGGTTTGCACATATATCCATGAGCATATGTCCTTTTCGTTTGCCTGTATTCACATGTATAAGTGTTTTAGAGTTTTCTTTCAGTTTTTTTTTTAAATCTATTGTAAGAGAGAGAGAGAGAGAAAAAAAGAAATGAAAAGGCAAAATATTTGTATTTTCCATACAAAATTAAATAGATGGTTTTCTTCTTATTTTTGTGGTTTATAGAAAAGAAAAGAAACAAAAAAAACACATAGAAGAGTAGTGCTACAAACATAAAAATGTCTTAAATTCTTATTTGTTGTTACGAGTTTGATCCTGTATTAAATACGACATACTCACAAACACACACACACGCTAATATATCGTGTATGTTGATGCTTTTTTATGCCTGCAAATGAATTGAAATTTATAGATAGCCTGACCGTCTTAATACATACAACATATTTATACATCCATACATAATGTTTTTTAGAAAGCTTATGTAGCATATATTAAGGCAAATTCTCTCAGACAGATAAAAGAAACATATGTACGTTTATTTATAAGCGTTGCCAATTACATAATATTGTAAGTATTTCTTCATCCGGAATATCTTTTAAAAATCACACACTTAAGCAGAAACAATTAAATTAATAATATATGTAATACATACATACTTTCACACATGCATACATATATATGTACCCAGTGGTAAAATTCTTGAGGCCTTCGCTTCGCAGGCCTTTTATAAGGTCTCTTTAGCCCTTCTTTTGGATTTTGTTTCTCATGCTAGGCAGCCTTACTAAAATGACCTTCCAGTAGACCTCTGTGCTCCCTTCTAAATGATCCGATATACATTACAAATTCCCTTCTCTGAGAAGGGAAGCAACAACATGTACTTTTTTACATTTTGAGTTACTCATGCTAGGCAGCCATACTTAAAGACCTTCTAGCAGATCTATGCGCTGCTTTCTGAAATATTCAATACTCATTCCAAATGCCCTTCTTTGAGAAGGGAAGCAAAAACGTGAAATTTTTGGGAATTTGTTTTTCTCATGCCAGGCTGCCATTCTTAAAATACCTTCTAGTAGGCCTATGCGCTCCTTTCTAAAAGATTCAATACTCATTCCAAATTCCCTTCTTTAAGAAGGGAAGCAACAACATGTATCTTTTTAAATTCTGAGTAACGAAACCGTTACAAAAACAAGGTCTACTTTGGAAAAAATGCCAAAAAAAGAAAAAAGTGTTCATCAGTTGTTTTTAAGCTTCGAAAGTGTCGGTTGTTTTTTTCAGTGGTAAGAAATAATAAAAAGTGAATAAAAACATGGATAAAAGAAATATTAAACGTTTAATAAAATTAGAAAAAGAAAAAAGGTTATTAAAATATAAAAATAAAAGTGAAGAACAGGAAAAACAATGTTCTAATGAGATATTTAATATTGTAGATAACGAAAATCGGGATACAGAAAGTGATATCGAGTTAATTTTTAATGCAAAAAAATTAAACATTGGTTCAAAAATTATTAAAATGGTATCACGATTTTTGTCCTATTAACAATTCCTTCCTCTTGGTTCCACTTTTACATAGTTGCCATTAACAATTTTCTTCCCCAAAAAAATTTCACCGTAAATAAACTTTACATTAATTCAATTTTTCAAAATAAGTATAATGGCAGAAAAGGCTTAAAAAAATTTGGATACGAAAATAAATGGTAAGTTTAAATGTACATATAAATATGAATATAGAAAATAAAAATAATTTGATATTCTCTTTTAATTTACAGAATTACAAAAGCAAATATCTGAGGTTCGAAAGGACTTGGACAAACAATATGGTTTAATTATCAATGAGTTGGCGGGAATCAAAATTTATTTGGATCAAATTATAAAAAGAAATTTACAAGATAATGTAAATGTAAATTATTTTAATAATTATATCTTAAGTTCCTTTATATAGAAGTACATAATGTTATTTTTTAATATGAATAATTTTTTTAATGAATAGTTATTTTTCCTTATTTTTTATTTTATTTTATTTAAATATTATATAATTTTTATTATTTAATAAATGACATACAAAAATGTAACATTTATTTATATTTTTATTCATTTTTAGAAGACATATTTACAGATGTTCTACAGAAGGGCTTCCGATAGATCTTCTATAGGCTACCTTCAAACATCCCTACTTCAGAATGTCTTTTATCATTCCTACTTTAGGCTTCCTTTTATCATCCCTGCTTTAATTTGCAGCTTAGAAGGCCTTTACCAAAAAGCCTTTTAATAGGACTATAATTAAAAACCTTTCAGAAGGCCTTTATTGGAAAGCCTTTTAATAGGAATATAATTAAAAACCTTTTAGAAGCCCTTTAGGTAGAAGCGAGCGAGTAAGGCCTTGCCCGCAATGACATCGCGTGTAAAAAATGCCTAAGTATGGAATTGGAGGCGTAGTTCTTGTGTCTGCTAAATAAGGCCTCTTAGAAGGCCTCTTTACTCCTTCCATTTACCACTGGGTATATACCCATAAATGATTTTTTCAAAGATATTCTTGATGTAATACTTACATTGATAAACTTACTATGTGCATAAATTATTTTTCTCAATATTAAAATTAAAAACAACTTGGAACGTTTTTTTTTAAATTTTGTACGAAATAAATGTAAGATTAAGAAAGCTTTTGTTCAGGAGTTTTCAAGTACTCTGTCGAGAAGAAAAATGAAATTGAATGGTATTTTAAATTTTCATAAATATCACATAATAATGCAAAACATAAAGAAGCACACGAGAAACAATTATCATAATACACATACATAAAACACACACACAATATTTTTAAACAAAAAATTCTTTTTGCGTTATAGAGTAGAGAAATGATTAATTTAAAAGTGTTAATTAAGAACTAATCATGGCCTAAAATTAAATGATTTTGTGGATGCAATAGCAAAATAATTTGGGTATTTTTAAAATTTCTTTTCGTCAGTTTTAGTTTCTAATAAACTCAGTCCATATGTAGATATGTGTGTGTGAATATTATGATCTTTTAACAGTCCGAAGCACACACTGAAGTAATTTCAGTTGCATTAAAAGACATGTTGGAGGAGAAGGCGAAAAACGGAAACATATCCTAAAACTGAAATGTAAAAAGAAAATGGTATTGCTTTAACAAGCTTCTTCTCTGATTATTTATTCTAAAGATACCTATCCACAGACACGTATCCACATATGTACATGTGGTACATAATATACACATGTACTAAAATCGCGTTAAGCCCACGTATAAATTATTTAGTGCATGCAGTAAATGAATGTGTGTTTGTGTGTGGAATATCGAATAAAGATCAAAATCATTTAACCACTAAATCTACATTCAAATGGTTCGTTATATTCGTTTTGACGTTACGCTTGTGGTTAAAACTTAATTAAGCTTCTCCTTACTCTCTGTACTCAAAAACTACATTACCAACACTAGTATGCCCATACATACATACATATTACGTACATAGATATAAATTACAACAAAAACATTTGTTTTAGATATTAATTTTTGTTTTTGTAAGCAAATTACACTACGCCTGACCGACCAAAAATTTCATTTCTTTACGTTTTTGCAAAACGATTTGATCATTTTGTGGAGTTCAGGTATTTTAAATTGAATTTAACAGTAATGAGTTTTTTATATTTCTTTTCCTCCTTTAAATTCTGTTTCGGAAGGCAACATTTTTTTAAGTTGCTTTTTGCATTTCTTAAGTTTTTAAGGTATCCGTACAGTTATATTTAAAAATATCGGTTATCTTTCTTTAGGCTCTTTCTGTTCAATCACAAATGCAGCAACACTCCTATTATGAAGGTACATAAAAAGGGCAGCCATACAATATTTTAAAAATATATACCAGTCTCTATAAAATATGTTTCTTCTGAATGATAGTCGATACTTTTAGTTTTATTTATCACTTATCCAAGGTATCATTTTTATCTGTTTTAAAGATAGTATGATTGATCAATGGTATTAGCTGACAACTTATTAACAGATTCGCGTCCTTGGAGGCTATATCATTTATTTCCATAGTGATGCAAAATGATCAAACCTTTAAAGTTTTAAAATTAATTTTTATTCATTTAATTTTAAAACCCTTATTTTTTTGCACTTTTAAGTAATTAGCATTCAATTCATTAGATATATAAAGTATATTGAGGTAAAAATAAGACGCTCTAACTGCTGTTGTATATTTCAATTCAGATTTTAGATATTACAACAAGTTTCAGTTTATAGGAGACTTTATTTTTGCAACTCCGTGAATGAAAAATTGAATAAGTACTTATTAGTTATGCTATAAACACAATAAAAGCAACGCAGCAAGCACAAAAATTTTGCAGTTGCAATCGAAGGTAAGCTGCATGCGCATTAATTATTATAAAAAACATTTCTTTATCAACGATGCCACTAAAAATTTGTTTCGCGCTATATTCCATACATCGCGTTTTTAAAACCTCTACCTCAGGAATCTTATTGTATTGATAGCACTAATCCATACATACATAGTTGGCCATTACAACCCTTCAGTCAGGATTATGGCCTAGCTTCTCACACCACTCATGTTGTGTGTTTTAATTTTATAAATGATTGGCGGGACATACAATTTATCGTCGACTCCAAACGACATATTTTATGAGAAACTTTTTCATGGCAGGTTTATTTACTCTCAGAGTTTTTTCCAGAAATCTGTCGAGAGGAAGTCGCCGAAGAAATATTTTTTTTTTCATATTTCGTTTTGATGTCTGACCGGTGATTTGAACCGTGGCTTCGCGTCTAATAAGCCAACAAACTACCTACTATACTACGGCTACTTTAATCATCTTACTGTTAGCACTAATTCTCTCATTGCTGCAATTAAAAATAGAAATTATCTGAAAGCAAAGCAGCAGAATCGTTGTTTCTTGTCGCGCTGCCTTTAAAATAAACTCCTCCATATCAGAGATCAGCAATGATTCGTTTTTTCGCTACTCATAAGTACTCATGAAATTTTGAGTATGAATGCGTCAATAGTATTAAAATTCAACAAGTCTGAGTTATTCGTACTCACTGCAAAATTGATTTATGAGTACAGGTTGTAATGAGTATGAGTACAACGTTGACATTAAACTCACAACATTCGAAATATGTTTGATTTATACGCGTACTCATTCAGATTCATAAATTTAGAAATATACTTATAATACCTATAAATGATTCGAATCATTCATCATAATTTACAGTCTTAGTTGTTGTTGCATTTACAAAAAAAGAAGTAAGAAAAAGACAAAGACAGCAAGCAAAGCAAACACACAACCTTCTAATGAGTGTGGTAGTGTTAGTACGCCAATCATACTTATTTTGTGATTCTTGTAAATGTTGAGTTATGGAGAGTTGAAATCAACACCATCATGCGTATTGTTAAGTATGAGTACTTCAAATTTTGAATATGAGTAGTATGAGTGTGATATTAAAATAAGTATGAACGCGTATAAGTATCAGAAATTATGAGTATGATTCTTTTTGAATACTCATTGCTGATCTATGGTTTGGAGGTAATAAGTTCCAAAGAAGTTCTTTAAACAAATAAATAAAAATAAAAATTAAATAAATCTCTAAATTTACAGATTGTATACCCATACAGCAACACCAGTGGAAAAAAACATTCAATGGCCAAGGTCGAATTATTCGTATTATTCGTATTACTTCTTTATGTGTTTGCTGTTGCTGCATTTCTTTTTTTTTTTTCTTTTATTAACTGTAAAATCATAACATCAGGGCAATAATTTCGAACAAAAAAAAAACTTTTTTAGAAACACGGAATGAACACAAGTAATCGTTTTAAAATGTCACACATTTCACAATTTCAAAACGGAATGTATGCAAAAACAAACAAACAAAACTGAAACCAAAAAGGAGAAATAAAATGGAAATGCTTCTCAAAGTTTGCATAAGTTTTCTTAGGGTTTTATAAACAATATTTGAAAAAAAGAAAAGGAAAAATGAAAATGAAAATTATTACCTGAAACCATTTTCACAAAATACATGTAGAGAAAATTATTTAAAGGATACTTTCAAACAAAGAAAACACAAACGAATAATAGACAATAAATTAAAATGTTTGCTTACTTTGTGAAAACTCATAAATAATAACTTTCGAGCAATTTAATTTCTAAAATGGATAGAATTCTCTTCGTTTTGCTTGTATGCACAGTAGGGCAACAAGCGTTTCAGTTTTGTTTCGTTTTAGTTTTAGTCAAGTTGATATACTACATACGTACTTAAGTTGAATTCAGTTCTCTCAAACAAATTTAAATTGAAATCTGAATTTCATATTAGTAACCTTCACCCGTAACCCCCTACACAGTTGTGCATGTATGTTTGTGTATTTTTTGGTGGTATTTGAGCCAAGTTAAATCTTAATCTAGATAAATTTACAAAGTTTTAGTTAAAGAAAATGCTGAGAATTTTAATGAGAAATTGCATAGAACTGATATGAATGTAAATAGACTCAAGAGAAATAAAAACAAAAACCAAAAACAACAAAAAATACATAAAAAAAAATGGGGTAACAACACATTTACTGATGACATCAGTCATCTACGTCAGTCGAGATAAGAAAGACTGAAACGATGGTTATGCTGATGTATGTGTTTGTATATGTTTGTTTGAGTACTTATTCCCATATATTGTCAGCCACTTAAAGACACACACACACACACACTCTTGAACGCAAATAACCTGTATACAAGTGAAGAAACACTCTTGGCCATGATCAGTGCCAAAATAAGCAGATACAAACGAAACTAAAACATGAAACAAATAAAAAAAAAGTCGTAAAACAAGACAAAATATTCGAGAAAAGAATACTCAAGTATCCACAGGCAGACAGTATTAAAATATTTTCCTTTTTTTTAAGAACTGTATGTGTATAGAAGGAAAACAATGAAAGTAATCACCATTAAATTGAACAACATCTTGTAGTTTCTTTGGTTTTTCTCATAATAAATCGTAATACTCTGTATTTCGATTTTATCTTACTATATGACCTATGAAATATTTAGAGTAAAAGAATGACTTGATGTTTAAATAAAACAGTTTAAAGAAGTAGGCAACATCTCATCACTAAACACTGCAACATCACTAAACACTGCAACACTACTTTGTGCTCCGTACTTTCTTCGCCAGTCACAAAGCTTATTTAAATCCTAAAAACTATTGTCGTTGTGACATGACAGTAAACATTTGATCCACAAGAGTCTTGAAGTAATATAATAAACACAATGAACGCAACGCAGCAAACTCAGCAATCTTTTAAAAATAAAAAAAATATGGAACAGACATCAGCAATGAGAATTCAAAAAGATGAGTAGTTTCGAATCATACTCGTAATTTCTGATACTTGTACGCTTTCATACTTATTTTAATATCATACTCATACTACTTATAGACAAAGTTTGAAGTACTCATCGTACTCATACTTAACAATACGCATGCCATTGTTGATTTCGACTCTTCTTTTCTCAACATTTACACGAATCACAAAGTAAGTATGCTTCGCGTACGAACACTACAATACTCACTAGAAGGTTGTGTGTTTGCTTTGCTTGCTGTCTTTGTCTTTCTTCTTTTTTTGTAAATGCAACAACAACTAAGACCTTAAATTTTTTATGAATGGTTATAAGTATTTTTCTAAACTTATGAATCTGAATGAGTAGGCGTATGAATCAAACATATTACGAATGTTATGAGTTTGATGTCAACGTTGTACTCATACTCATTGCAACCTGTACTTATAAATCAATGTGGTAGTTAATACGAATGAATCAGAGTATGTAGTTGAATTTCAATACTGTTGACTCAGTCATACTCAAAATTTCATGAGTGCTTATGAGTAGCGAAAAAACGATTCATTGCTGATTTTCAAATAATTATGTTTACCTTAATCTTATTTTTAAAAGCACAATTTAATTAAAATTTTAAAAGAAATTAAGTTTCACAACTTACAACGTAGTTTACAGATTGTATTAGTTTTTCCTAACACTCTGAAATGGTTGAATACAAAGGTATTTTTTTTTTTTTTTGAATAAAATTAAATTGCAAATAATTTACATCTTAACTTCACCTTGCAGGAGAGTTCTTGCATAATATTAAGCAAAATTTGTTTGTCAACGTCATTTTCTTTTCTTGGTACAACAGACTAACTATACAGATAAACAAAATTATTTATTTTTTTTACTTTTCTTGTCTGAAAATAAAAAAATTAAAAACTTTACAAAATCTAAAACAGTTTTATGTATGACTTTCAAATATTTTTTCCTTTTAAGGCAGGCTCTTGATATTGTAAATCCAGTTTGCATACACACATAAGTAAATTTTCAAATTTAAATTCGAATACATACTTTCGTACATTAGGGACGTTCAGAGAATAGTAAGGATTTATACCTTTTGTATTTTCTTTTCATGCGTATTGCTGTTTATTTGTATATATGTTTGCTTGGTAGAAGCTAGATTTCAGATAAAAAAGGATTGTTATTTAATTTCGTCATTAGGCGTGAAATAGCTCAATAAATTCACAATGTTTTAAATGAAAATCTTTACATGTATCATATTGTTTCAGATCGGAACTTATAGAGTTTGTGTATACGTATTTTAATTGCGAACATGTGTATGTATTCGTATACATATCGGCTCTTTCATTAAACCCTTCCTATCTTTAACTTTAAATGAATCAATGGGTGTGTGAGACATCATTGAAGTTTTTGCTCGTTTGCAAGACCCCATTATGTGTGGAATAAAGAATTGTTAAAATGTCCGCCCCGGATTTTCTTCGAATTGTTCAATTTTCAATTTCCAATTTTCAATTGTCAGTCATCAACCTACAGTGGATAGAATTTTCACAGATTTGGCGTTTCGTCTTACATGCGGTTGGCCATTTTCTGAAACGAGTCCACTCGAATTTATCCACCGTACTACGTATAGATCTTTCGATAAGACAGTTTTTGGATCGAAAAATGTGCGAAACGCATGGTACGTTGCCCAAGCCGAACACTCATTTTCATAAAAACATTTAATATTTGCACGTTTTCCATCCATGGTAATGAGGCAAAACAGACTGAAAAAATGACAATTAATTTAACGGATGTAAAGGCAAGAAGAGGTCTGTTATTAACTGTCAAAGTGCGAAAGAACCCAAGTAGATGACTTGAGAAAGTATTAGTGAGTGTTAACAAGTATAAGAAATGTTATAAATTTCCGAAAACTATGATTTAAAGATTTTGGCAGATGCATATATGCATATATAAAAAATTTCTGTGGGTAGCAAAATACTTGTTTTTAAGAACAAAACTGAAATTATTTGCTTCTTCTCTTAATTGTTAAAAATAATATATTCGTACAATAATTGTGAAGATGGCCATTTACAATTGTCAAGATTTATTTTTGTACTTAAATTAAGATAAGTGATACAATCCAATACTCTTAAATCCAATCTCATTAGTCTGTATGTTAAAATAATGTATTGTAGTCCTTATATGGCACAGCACCACACCCACACACAACTAAGCACCCAACATTTTGCGGTGTGGGCAAGTTTTGGAAGC
The DNA here is from genome assembly GCA_930367235.1 of Sarcophaga rosellei. Lineage (NCBI taxonomy): Eukaryota > Metazoa > Arthropoda > Insecta > Diptera > Sarcophagidae > Sarcophaga > Sarcophaga rosellei. Next base: position 46,748,386 of record OV884021.1, on the reverse strand, counting down.
ATTTGCACTGCACATGACCGCTTGTATGTTTGGCTTAACTAGAGGGACTTTAAAGACAAATTACGAACTCATGACCATACTGTAGACAACATTTTTTTTGTTGTGAAACACCAGCACATGTTCAAGTCAAGCAAGAATATTAGGAACGAGAGAGGCCAAATGCCTTGTCTAGAAGTACATGGATGAGGTGCAAAGATGTTGAAGGCAATCATTAATTTAAATTTCAAGTGTAAATACCCACAGTTACTAACCGCGTTCTGTGCTTAAGCTTAAAGATGCTGGAGGCTGGATGCAGACGCGGTGGTTACTACTAACCGTTCCTAGCATCATACCACCATGACATGATATTTGTTCATTGTTTCAAAATTAAGCCTCGGCATACTGCGTACATGTTTTGCAATTTAGTTTTTGCATTGACATTGAAAGGGAAAGAAACAAAATGTCTCTATACCTACGTAATGTACGAATTTATGCCTCATAGGCATAGTAGGCAGAGGTAATTGGAAGAATTTTTAGTATACCTTTAAAGCATGATTTAGAACCGTAATAACCCTATCTTTTGTATGAAATTTCTGCAATTGATATTAAATAAAGTGTGACAATTATGTGTAGCATGAGCTTTTAGTCTTATTAATAATGTAATAATAAGAACGCATTAACTGTAACCATTTTTAAAACTAATCTTGATTTTTTAAACATTTAATTTTTTTTTTTTTGAATCTTCGATTACAATATTGGAGTAACAATAAGTTTATAAATCTTAAAACCCGATCAGCAACGAAAATAAATTAGGCTTTCGTGTATGATTACACTAGTAATCATGAAATATATTGTTACGAATATGAAAACATCGTTTAACATTAACATGATTGACAGTAGGTAAACCAACAAATACAACGAACATGTTACAAGTAAACCAACAACATCGGTATGATAGACAAGTAAGCGAGAATGCAACAACAAACAATGTGAACAAATTCACCAACAACAATGAAGTCGCAATAGAATTCTCGAGAAGCCGAAACCCCGAATGTTCCACTTCAAGAACCTTCATCAGACTGATTGCTTGCGCATATAAAAGGGCAGGACAAAGCAGGCAACGAGTAATAAGAATTCAGTCAGTCTTGTGTGAAGACGTGTTACGTGTGAAAAGAAAAGTCGTGCTTTGAAGATCGCCGTTGAAAAGATCTGCGTTGTAAGCAAAGAATAATAGTGAACAAGCAAGTTGTTGTTGTATCGCGAAGTTGTATACGGTGGCACACAAAAGTAGTACAAACAATAAAGAGTTTAATTGAAACTAAACACATATTTGTTTTTATTCTGTTTGCAATCAACGAACTCATATTTAAAAAGGAAAAAACGTAACAACATTTTAGATGAATATGAGAGCTGCAATATCCCGTCAAATTACAAAATGTTGCGAGCTAACATAAGTACTCATGAAATTTTGAGTATGAGTGAGTCAACAGTATTGAAATTCAACTACTCTGATTCATTCGTACTCACTACAACATTGATTTATACGTATAGGTTGCAATGAGTATGAGTACAACGTTGAAATCAAAGTCATAACATTCGAAATATGTTTGATTCATGCACCTACTCATTCAGATTCATAAATTTAGAAAAATGCTTATAATACTTATAAATGATTCGAGAGATTCGAATCATTCATCAAAATTTACAGTCTTAGTTGCTGTTGCATTTACAAAAAAAGAAGAAAGAAAAAGACAAAGACAGCAAGAATCAGTCTTATTTTGTGATTCTTGTAAATGTTGAGTAAACGACAGTCGAAATCAACAACATTATGTGTATTGTTGAGCATGAGTACGATGAGTACTTCAAACATTGAATATGAGTAGTATGAGTATGTTATTAAAAGAAGTATGAATAAGTATAAGTATTAGAAATTATGAGTATAATTCGAATCTACTCATCTTTTTGAATACTCATTGCTGATCTTTGATTAAAATTTATTACGAAGTTGTTTTAGGACCTTTCTGCATATTTTTCAATTAAAATCGAATGTAAATTGATGATAGTACGAAATCTTGATGAAAGCTTTCAATGCAGATATTCACTATTTGTAGGTAATTTTTACGTTGATCTGGCAATAAGTAATGCTTAGGTCTTGATTTTATTGTACCACTGCACCTCCGCATGCTTCTCCATGCCTCTTAATATTGTACAGCTGTTTTAGTAAGTCAAATAAGTCAGCAAACACACTCACTTTAGAGATACGCTAATGCTCGATACTCAATTTCTTCATCTTTTTTTTTTTCTTCATTTTACTCAACATCTACAATTGAGCACACAAGTGCATGTGTTAAAAGGTTTTTTGTGTCATTGTGCTGACTCTTGGAAAACAGTAACAGACAGTGAAATGGTTTCTTTAGTAATGCATTCTGTTTATGTCTGATAGTCCAAACTTCCCATCTTTGGCGACATAAACAGGATTGTTTAATCGATGGCAAACTGACAACAGAGGGCGCTGCTGTATATAATAAAGCTTTTTTTATATTTTTATATTAGTGTTGTTTTTGTCATTAAATTTTTGTTTTGCTCTTTTAATCTCTTTCTTATTTGTAACATCCACAAGGATGCAACTACTTTGCTCAATAATTTGTGATAATTTTTGTGCAATAATTTTTATTTGTAAAAGGAAAAATGTACCTATTTGAAATACAAAAATTAAAATTTGTTAAGATATAAAATAAAAAACATTTAAAAAAAAAAAAAAAAACATTTAAATAAAAGAAAACTTCATTTGTTTTGGGATTATCAACGTTTGATACGCCGACCTACTGCCTTAAGAAATTCTAAGGAAATTATTCGGAAAATCAGAGAAGAAAAACATAATTTGTGATCGTGCCTTGGCAGACTAATCAACTAACCAACTCAAGTGATTTTAATCAATTTCTTTTAAGATAAATTTTCTATTTGCGTGTTCATGTGTCAGAGAAACAGGAAAGTGTTGTTCTGTTGTGCTTATTTATTAAAGATTAGGAACTTCTTTAATTTGGTTCCCCTTTTTTTATAGTGCTTTATTAAGACCAAGCATCATTTTGTTTTGTGTGCTCTTCCCCCCCTATACAGTCCACGGAATCGAACACATTCTGTTTTTCCTTTGAAACCGATTAAAAGTCTGAAATGTTTCGAACATTTTAATTGAATCAGAAGTTAATTTTTATATTGTGTGAATATTTTAGTGATAAATAGAAAATCCTTGGCAAAAAGAAGTCATAGTCTGCCGATAATGTTCCATATCTTTACAATAATTTGCAAATAAATGATGGTTTGAATTTAAATATTGACGATGGGATAGATGTTCGTCTCCATATTTTATGATGTTTGTAAAGAATTTCGCTTTTAAAATCATTGTTTGATTGTAACACAGCTTTTTGGAATTTCAGATGATTTATTTCAGAGATTAAAATATTCATATCGCATTGATATGCTATTAACACCGTTTGAGTTGACTTTAAATGTTACGAACGTAAATACCCTACCAAGTCAATCGTTTGCAGGGTAATGTAATGTAATTTGTTTGTTTGTCAGCTGAGTCGAATGTTATCGTGCTGCGAGTGTTTTGTTACACATTAGGATAACAGTGGTAGGCGCACTGAAGGCACTGTAGCCTTATCTGATAAGGCTACAAACAGAATAGGAGTTGGAAAGCCAACGAGCGTTAATATCAGATGCGACAGTCGGAAAATATATGGCAAGCAATTTATATGTAATCCATCACTGTTTATTGGCCTCATCGTTTGCTGTTCACTTTCGTTAAAACTTTTTAACGTTGAATAATTTCTTTCATTTACTCACTTGCTTCCATTTCAAATACAAGGCAATTTAAACACATTTCATCTCCATCGCCTGTTCCCACAGTACTGCTCTATTGCTATGGGGAATCAATTCATGACAAATGATAGATTAGTTTGCTGAACAAACTCAACAAAAGTTTAATCATTTCAAATTGTTTTGTTGGCATTAATTTTTGAAAGTTTTCATTCTAACTTGAACTTCCCGAACGCCCAGTCAATTATTTAACTGATTGCCTGCCTGGCTGTTCTTCTGCTGCGTTCTAGACATTTTTGTAGAATTTTTTTTTATAGAGAATAAGCAGAAAATATGTCTGAATTTTATTTTTTATTCTTTATTTTCAATGAAATGTTTGAAATATTTTCCCCTTTTTTGTGGATTTTTATTTCGTTTGTAGTAATATTTGTCAAAGAACATTGAAATTTAATCTCTGCACATTCTTTCTATGATTGAAATATAAGTACTGAACAACAATAGCAACAACAACAACAACAGCAGACTTAGATGTCACGACTAGCAAAGACTGTCTTTGTAGTAGTGAGGTATAATGCTCTTTTAGAATGCGTTCTTTATGCAGGCAGTATAGTACCTAACAAAGCCACCCACTCTAATCCCCACTAAATGGCGCTGCCAACAAGAATCAACATTACTGCCACCATCGATGGCAGATGCTTTAACATGCTGGCGAATTCATGTAAAACAGCAGTAGACTGCTAAAGTGCTTCTCTTGTTATAAATAAAAGAAACTGAATTTTTCAGAGAGAGAGAGAGTATGTCGTATTAGTTGACAATCAATCGTTTGATGGATGTGAATACATATACATACATATACATATGTATAACTGTGTATCTAGTACATATGCCGTTAAAGTATTCATTATGAATACACATAATGTTTGTATACTAATATACGTATATATATATATACATATATATATGTATTTATGTATCCTTCCATGTATTGTAATCCATTCTTATGTACTTTGATTTCATCAGTCTCCAGGAATTTTTTTGAAATGTTGGCAAAACAATATTTTTCCAAATCCTTCAATCAGTTTAAATTCAATGTCTTCTATACTTTTTCTGTATTTATACTTTGAGGTATTAAACTTTACAAGCAAATCTTCTGTTTTCCGAAACAAGTTTATCCTTAAGCTAAAAACAGGAAAACTAATGGTATTTTGTATTTGGCAAACAGTCTTAGTTGCACATCAAAAGGAGCGACATAACTACATACATAAGTGTACAGAAAATTCATCTACTGCAACAGTGAAAGAATTCGCATAAAACTTTTCTGTTTTTCTGTGTACATTATATGTTTAAAAGAGAAAATCAATAAGAAATCGTAATTGATTATTGCCTACACTTTATAAAATTTAAAATTAATATTAAAGTATTATTGGTATCAATTAATATTGATAATAATATCATAAGAGAGATTTTTAATTTAAAGACATTTCCTGAAAGAAAATACAACTCATTGATAGATAAAACGAAAAAGCCTGATGTATGAATTGAGAGTCACATATCTGAAAAGTTGAACTTACAACGTTTGGCAGTTACAATGCAATTGTCATACATACATATGTCATACATATTACTTACTACTTAGTAGTCTAGCAATGTATGTCTGGCAACGTTGTAATGCTAAAAATCTGGGAGGTTGTAAAAATACAATTTGTCGACAATATTGTTAGGTTTTAACCTTTTTAAAAATGTTTAAAATATGAGTTCGTTGATTGCAAACAAAATAAAAATAAATTTGTGTTTAGTTTCAATTAAACTCTTTATTGTTCGCACAATTTTTGTGTGCCACTTGCCTTTTTATATGCTAACGTAAACAGTATGATGAAGGTTCTTGAAGTCGAATGTTCGTGGTTTCGCCTTCTCGAAAACTCTATCTCGATTTCATTGTTGTTTGTGTATTTTGTTCACGTTGTTTGCTGTTGCGTTCCGGCTTACTTGTCGATCCTCTTTTCTTTCATACTCATGGTTTTGTAGCTTTTGTTTATCATTTTAATGTTAAACGATGTTACACTGTTTCCATTTTCGTAACAATATTATAAAATCTAGCCACAGTAAAATTGGCAAAAAGATGGAAGCGTATACATACATACGCTACCTCAAATAATTATTATTCAAATTTAATATATTATATTGTAATTCAAATTTAAACAAAATGAGCAAAAACTTGTTCAATCGATCAGTTTTATGGACATTGCTCCCGCACTGCCATACTGTTAAAGAAGTTAACTTTATTTTATCTGTAAGTTGTAATAACGAAAATAAGTTAAAGGTAACTTTATAGTTCCCTTTAGCAAGTTGTAATAATGGCTCTTAATGTTTAAACGAATTTTTTTGTTGTTGATATGCTTTTATCAGTTCTAGAAAGTAAAGTAAAATACCGATCGATGCCGAAGCAATTAATATGTTAAATTCTTCATAGTTTTTAAATCAGTTCATTTCAAATATCATGAAGAGAAATTATATTTTAAACTGTTCAACATTTCTACCAATTAAACAAAAACTGTTTCTCATAAAAATTTCCCCAAGATTAAACATGAATTTTGATCATTCAATATACAACATATGCTAAATATATTATATTTAATGCGTATTAAAAAAAATCTTATTGTTTATTAAATCATCCTCGAGACCTACATTCGTATGTATGCTTTAATCCACTGCTTCCATTCCTTCCAACCAAACAGTAAACAGTAGCATAAATATTTGCCATTGAATTTAATGTCTTGATTTTATTCGCCTATTTTATTCATTTTCTTCATTTTATTTATGTAAGAGGCTTTAAAAATATCATAAAATGTCGAAATACTGAATTAATAAATTTTCTAAATAAAGGTGAGAAGACAGATAACAGAATTTAAAAATCTGTGAAAAAGTTCCATTAAATACAACGACCAGGCCATAAATTTCGAAACGAGATCGTATCATAAAATGTTACCCATTTCATAATGACGGTTTTAAATGCCCCCCATTTCTAGGATCCCACATAAATATTCTTTTTAATTCGAAATTGTGGTCGTCGTATGGTCATAATATATTGTAATGTCCTCCTCCTAACTGAAAGGAAAAAAAGGGTTACTTTGCCAACAACAAAAAAAAAAACACATTTTAGTTTGACTTGAACGTTATTTTCTTTCAACTTTTTAATGTTGATTTTGGTATTTCAGGCAATAAAATGCCAGTGCTTTAGGTAAACGAAAACAAGAGAAAAAGGAGAAAACGAACAGTAAATATTAGAGAGAAAGTTAACAGCTCATTCTCTTCATTACTACAAAATCAATAAAATTGTAAAAAAAAAATTGATGAGGATGATAATAAAACAAGTGGAAATGATAATCTGATAACAATATACATATATATGTATGTATGTGCTAATGAAGAAGGATCAGCTTTGCGAAATCAACTTTTCATAGAATTTTATTGGGCTTAAAGTGTAAAATCGTTAAATAAACAGAAAACAATCAAACCGTTGAGAAGAAAATTAATTCTTGTTGAAGCACTTATCGTTACCCCGTATATTTTTTCTTCTGTTGAAGCCAATACAGCCTGTCAGGCGTTCGAGAAAGTTTCTTCAATTGTCTTTCGTAATACGCACCCCACACGAAAGCAAAAGTCAGATGGAGAACGGACAGACATAAAGGAAAAATTCTTGGAACTTATTTCTTTACGAACAGCAATATGTATTAGAAAAGACAATAAAAATACAAGTCGAAGGACAAACAAAAATAAAATTATGATGAAATGAAGATCTAACCAGCCCAACTAAATTGATGGTTGTCGTCAGGATTGTCGTTGATTTGAGCAATGAAGGGAGCAATGAACACGTCATGCTAAAGCCACTTCAGCTGTCTTGACTGTGGTTGGTTACAACAACAACAGCAACAATAACTTACATTTTATACTTCATAAAATATTGGATGGGGAAAGTGTTTAAGGTTTTGATGGCTGGCATTTCGTTGTTATTACAGTTATTTTACTGCTGCTATTACTCTTACTGTTACTGGTTATTTTTCATTATCTTAACAAAGCACACACATTTACACAAAATTCCCCAAAGGTGTGTTACATAACCTGACAATGACTGGCAGACTGATTGAATGACTGAATGACTGTCTTAATGTTTTCCTGATTGTCCGTTTTTCTGTCTGTTTTGAAAACTTACTGACTGCTTTGCGTACTCACACTCGCATTCGCACTCTTCACTTTTGATGAAGGAAACAATCAATTCAATACATATTCAAACATAAATATCATTGGCACCATTCAAAATACCAGGCACGGAGATAGAAGAGAGATTATTCTCATAATCTTGTTTCGTTTAAGCAAAATGCGTGCCTGGAACAAATTGTATTTATGGTTTTGACTGTGGCTTTCAAACTCTTTTTTGTTTGCCATCATCTGAAGATAATGATGTGCAAATCTTGAAGTAATCTCAACAGAAAGATTGAAAATTCCTTAAATGATTTTTAGTTTAACGGTCCTAAATGAAAGAAATGTTTTTATGGGCTCCATTAAAAAAGTCAGTGATAAAATCATGCCCGTACCAAAGGTTAAAGTATTATAAGCCATAAAACACATTCGCCACCTCTTTTCTTATCAAACATTTTTAAATTTTATATTACGATAATATTTGAATTCTTCGTATAATTTTCTGCTGTTGAGAATACGTAATAAAACAAATGTTGGCACAAAATACAAATAAAATTAAAATTTATTTCATAAATCAAAATGCAAACATTTATTTCATGCAATAGGGATCACACTGTCAGTAAATAAGCTTAAATCTATACTCGATAAACTCCGTTATTGAATTCGCATAGTGGCAAGAATGAAAATTATCCTTCCGTCTGAATAGTATTACGTTATTCGGATAAGCCAAGAAGATAATCAGAGATCCAATAAGATTTCACATCTGACTTGATGGTGCCAGATCGTTCCGTGGAGTTATTTCGATTCATTATTATCATAATTATCAATGCAAATGAAAATATAATTTTTGAATTTTTGTTTGAAAGTACACATACATATATGTATTTGACGAAATTCTTTGGCGAATTTTTACATGGTAGTTTATAATGTATAATGTCTGGTTTTGGGCTTCATTTCATTTGATCACAACCGTTTCCACTGTTTATTGTCAGCAATCAACATCTACTTCATAAATGAATATTCAATAGAGAATCGTTAATAGAAATAAGAGTGAATTTCCTAATTCCCTTTTTTTGTTTTCGGTCATACTTATGAAACACCATCTAGAAACGTTTGCGTTGTGCAAGTTTTGAGTTTGGTTTCATTAAGTGCTATGGGATAATCGACGACAACCTATAAAATTTTGAGTCTTATTCTCTTTGCTGGTGAAGTAAATCAATTACGAGTATACAATAGCGTATGGGTATCTTTCTAACTCCTACGACATTTATAGGTGTAAAAGGAAAGCGTGTACAGTGTAGTGGGCTTGTCTAATAATCGAGTAATCAGGTAGTCTTGTGCCTGTAAAACTATAACATTTTGCTTAGTGAAAATTAGAAAAATCAAAAATTTTATAAACGGTTATATTACGTCAATCACGCACTAATAGTGGCTTCATATAAATCATATTTAAACATTATAAGCATAAATATGTCTTTTGAATGAAATCAACTTCAAATATATTTTTTATATCTTAAGACCCATTAACCCCTTATTGGGCTATCATAAGGCATACTCTTCATATTTTAATTATTTGTTTTGAAACCGCTTTATTTCTGTGAAAACGTTTAGTGCCAAAGTACTGCGTTTATTGATCCCTCCACCTACTAAAGAGGTGACGATTCTATCCTATGATACTATGATAAAAAATCGTCTATCTTCTCCGCGATCCGAGCCTAGAGTGTCCCGGTTTGTAGTCAATAACGCAGACCTTATTTTATAGATTCCCACTGTACCGGTTTTTCTTTACATGCATTTCTTGAGATCAGTCACAATTTTTACCCAATTGGAAATCTTCAATGAAAATAAATATTTTACTTATGATTTTCGTACTGCTGGGGTTTAAACCGTGGCCTCAGGCTTAATAAGCCAACACACTACCTACTAGACTACGATTTATGCCAATGAGCCTTTAATTAAATTTTTATATTAAAATTTTAATATATTGGTCAAAATGGTCAAATGATAAACATAATTATGTTAAATGGCTAAGAATTAAAAGCAACTATTCCATTAAAGTGTTTCACTTGAAAACGAGTCGACATTGAATACTTTACACAACTCTGTGGTATCGTTTGTTTCATTTTGAAATTCTTGAACTCGCTGTCCTGCTGCTCTGCTCGAAATGAATGCCGTGGCCTCCTGCAGAAGCAGGAATGAATTGACAAACACTATAAAAATTTAAAGATCTTGTGGGACAAATTTTATTTAAAAAATAATAAAGCTTTTACAAATAAAAAACAAAAAAGCAAAAGCTGGTTGGGGTACAAATTGTTTATGATGTGTTTATTTGCGTTTTTAAATTGTACCATTTTGTAGATGTTTGTTGGGACTGGTTGGCACATGCACGATTGCATGTCGGCCTAAAGGAAAACAAACACTGCTGCCGTCATTAGTTTCAAATACATTGAACGTACAAGTATACAAAGTTTCATGTACAAAGACAACAACAACAACAATAAATAGCACAATAATATGTGTTTAAATATTTGCCGAATATTGTTATCCAACAATATTTTGTTGTTAATTTTGGGTTAAACGGTTCCATACACATGCATAAATACACATATTCGTAATCGTTTGTAAGTACACATACACACACACTATGAATTCTATGAAGGTACACGTGAAACCAAAAATTTAATGTTACGTCCAAATGCGGTTTGGTCAAACTAACGGGTTTAGACAGTTGTTATTGGTGTTATACATTTAAGCAAAGCATATACATACATACATACTTATCCTTGATGTACGTCCCAGCCAGCATTTTTGGAAATTTTTAATCAAATTCGAGTCTTTTTTGATTCTTCTGCGCGATTGAAAAGCTAGAATATGCGCTCATTTTCTAATCATAAAAGACTCTTTTGTCGGGAGAAAAAAGTGACTACGGGCGACTCTTCTAAAAAAGTCATTTATGAGTCTTTTTCTATATTAGTGTAGAGTAATTTTCGACTCTTTTTCTAGTAGTCTTATAATCATTTTAGAATCGCTTTCTGATCATTTATTAGTCTTATTTATCGTCATTTGTGATTCTTTTTCGAGTCGTCTTTCAGTCATCGTTTAATCGCATACGAGTCTTTTATGAGTAATTTATCAGTATGTTTAGGAGTCCTTTTATTGTCATTTATCAGTCATGTTTGTATTAATTTGGATTCATTTCTGGGTCATTTATGATTATAATTTGAGTGATTTATTAGTTGTATCTCAAAATGTGTTTTAATCGGTTTTCTAAGACCTACGTTTACTCTGCCGCGATTTCAAAAATCACGTTCGTATGAACGTTGAGTAACAAAGGAAGCATACATGCATACATACATAATTGGCCATTACAACCTTTCAGTCAGGTTACGGCCTAGATCCACACACCACTCATATTGTGTACGTTAATTTTATACGTGAGTGGCGGGATCTAGAGTTAACTTTGACTCCGAACGACAGATTTTTGAGATATTTGGAGTTCTTGCCAGAAATCTGCTGAAAGGAAGTCGGCGTCTACCAAAGAAAGAATATTATATTTATGTTTAAAAACAAATTGTATTTTGTTTCATAGCCATCTTTTACACAAATGAAAATTTATACAGAGAGGGTGTAAAAAAGCAGTGTTTAATCATCTATCTGCTTAAAATATGATCATAAAATACGTAATTACAATCACTTTTCAAACACCTGCCTGATCTGTTTTTGATTAAGCGTTTTTCAATCTTCCGTGTAAGTAGAATATAATAATAAATAACGGAAATAATTGTCACATTTTAAACGTCTGGATGATTAATTTCCGTTTGCTATACAATTTTTTATTGTATTTTAAATCGAACTCATTTTACTCATTGGAGCGAATCATTTTTGAGTCCTTTTTTAATCGTACAACTGACTAATAAGTTTTTGATCACCAAAAGTACTCTAAAAAGACTCTGCAAGGTGATTTTTTTAAAAACAATCTTCCAAATGCTAGCTGGGGTTAATGTTTCAATACAAACACACTTAATACATTTACCGATTCATTAGTATTATTTATTTGTATATATGTGTGTGTGTGCATGTTCATTGGCATGTGTATTTGTATGTATTTATTTGTTGTTTTCATGCGTGTTGTGTTTACATTCGTACTAAAGTGTAAAAGCTCATTACATTTTACTACAGCGTTACAATAAATTCTTATCGCACGTTTTTTGCGGCAACCCATACATTTACAAGTACAATATACGTCTATTGTGCATGTGTGTGTGGAATAATGCTCCACAATGGGTATGAGTGTAGATGATTCTACACTGTAGAAGTACATTTTTAAACATTTTATGTTTATGTAACAGTAGCGGTTATTTTTACAGATATTGTTCATAAAAATGTTTCACATTTTTTTTGCTTGTTACTGTTTGTTGCCTTTTAAAAATACCAGCATACGTAATCGTAAAATAGAACCGTTTAAACATTTCTTGCCACTACTGAGTGCACAGTGACCCCAGAGAAAAATTTAGATGTATTCGGCAAAGACGTATTACAAAAATTACTTCTTTAATTATTACTTTAATTAATTGCTTAATTAAAGCCGAACGAAGATAATTATGTGTTCAAAAAATATACTACTAGCATTACTGCAATAAAACTATAAAATTAAATCGAAATTCCATAATAATCTATTTTGTACTTTTTTACGTGTCCTAACGATTGCAGAGGATAGTGTGAAATACTTTCTTATTAAGATACTCAGATTATTTCCTCTGCATTTTAATTTGCTAACTTCATTGGTTATTATGACCTAGCTTTTCACAGTGAGTGAGTTAATTTTATCTTTTACTGGCAAGACCTTCAGTTTAAAAGCTCCGACTCCGATCGGCAGATTTTTCATTTAATTTCAATTGAGAATTAAAATATTTTCGAAATATCCGCACTTTACCTTACTGAGTTTTTAATTTCAATTAAATAATTCTAAATTAGTATCTAAACTAATAAAAATCTAACAAACACCGAACTGTAGTATCGGAATTGCAATTTTTTACCTTTGCTATTCGCAGTGGTGTTGTGCTAATTTTTTTTTTACCGGAACGCGTATATATAATTATATAGACAGGCCCGAGCCTGGGTAGGCGGCCGCTCTGTGCGGTCTCCTGTCCCAAATTTAACGAGGGGGTGATTTTCCATGATAATTCTGGCGGGTTCGGGTTAACGTATTTGTTTCGGTTCGGGTCGAGTTCCGGTTCAGCAGAAAAAAACGTTCCGGACTCCGGTTCACGGTTCGGAAAAACAAGCCGGTTTGTTCCGGTTCGGGCTCGGTTCAAACCCTTGTTTATAAAAATACATATGAAAATTCGTCAAAAATTAGAAAAAAAATCGGCAATTCTTTTTAAATTTTTTTTTTTCAAAACGTCAGCCAATTCTCGTTATCAGAAATCACCTTTAGTTCCGGAACGCGTTCCTGTCCAAAAAGGAAGTACCGGAACGACGTTCCGGCGCGTTCCGGCTCGACAACACCACTGGCTATTCGTCTTTGGAATGAATTACTTAGGGGGACCTTTACAGTTTAAAAGGGCTATTTACCAATGTTATTCTTCATCTCAATATAATTAAATATATTGTTATTTAATTAATTCATTTAGCAATACATATTATTTTTAATATTGTTGTACATTTATTTAATACCATTATTTTAATACGTATTTCTATTTTTATTGTTATTATGATTTTAATATTAAATGAGACAATCACCCTTATCGTGAAAAAAATGTGAACATTTTTTTCGCCCGGATTTCTTTTATCACCCAAACAAGAATTTTCTATCGTGAATGTCACGTGAATTATTTTTCCCTTCGAATCATATGTGTTTGTTCGAAATAAAACTGACTTTAAAAAAATAAATAAATTTGTCAAAACTACAATTAAATTTTTAAAACTAACAAAAATGTTTAGAATTGGTGCAGTTTTGGTATTAGACTGGAAGAAGAAAATGAAAGAAAATTAAAAGAAAGAAGTATAAGTATAAGTAGTAAATAAACCTGCCATGAAAAAACTTCTCAAAAATCTGTCGTTCGGAGTCGACGTTAAACTGTAGGTCCCGCCACTCACGTATAAAATTAACGCACACAACATGAGTGGTGTGAGAAGCTAGGCCGTAATCCTGACTGAAGGGTTGTAATGGCCAATTATGTATGTATGTATAAGTAGAACATTAGGGGATGCTTCAAATTTTTTGGAATTGCCCCGTGTACAGTTTGTGGTAGTGTAATTCTCGGGTCCAGATTTTTTAAGCATTATAGAGTCAACAAAGATGCGTTTAGTTATCTTTTGAAAACTCTAACAAATGCTCTACCTGTTCCAAAGAAAAGTACAGCTGTACCTCCAGTTATTAAACTTTGTTCGTGTTTGCGGTTTTTCGCTGAAGGTGGACACCAAAAAGTTGTAGGGAGCGACTATCATCCCGCGATAACACAATCAACATTCACCGAGGTATTTACAGAATTTCTGGATGTCATGGAAATGCAAATATGTCAAACATGTTTTTGTGTGCATAGATGGCACACATGTTAACACAATAGCTCCAAAGCAAGCAAAACATCTCTACTATAATAGAAAGGGACAATTTAGTCTAAACGCTACACCTTCTTTTGATTCTTTGTTGTAACCACCAACTATGGAAGGATTTTCCCGCATTTTTTGCAACCAAATCTCAATTTGTTTTTTATTAGTTGAATTGCTTCTGAAAATTTAAATTTGTACTTAATTATTATTAAAACCAAAGATTTCCAATACAACTTACATTTTCCTTTTTTACTATTCGCCTCTAAAAATCAAAGTGAACAAATATTGAGAAAATGTCGAACAAATTCACGTGAAAAATTATTCACGATAGGAGGAATTTTTTTCGAAGTTACTATATGTTCGGGTGAAGAAAATTCATGATAAAAATTTTGTAAACAGTGAACAAAATTCGGGCGAAATTTTTTTCACGATAAGGGTGAATAAGTCCTGTTGTATTGAACATAAAGTAAATAAATCAATAAATAAAAATATATTGGGCAGTACGAAAAACTCCATCTCATGCTCAAATATTCAATATTTAAATCTATTTGTAGCAACACATTTGAAATCACATTTGGAATCATTGGTTGACTATTTTTATCAAACTTATTCGAGTAATAGATTTAGTATTGAAACTCAATAAGAATGCATTTTTAGGATAATCATTGATATTTTGAATACAATTTTTTGTTTTTATCAAGAATACATTGCAAACTGCTGGTGTGAGTGGGTTTTCGATCTGTTGGAAGGAATTTTGCGGATGTTCACAGTGTTACCTTTGAAGTAATTAAAACCTATATGAATTAATATCTATTTGAAGTCGCCGTAGTCTATTAGGTAGTGGTAGTAGTTCAAACCACAGTTCAGACATCACCAACAAAACGAAATTGATGAATTATTCTTCCGCGACTGATTATTTCTGGCAAAAAATCTAGGAGTAAATAAAAAATTGTTATCAAAAAGTTTCTCAAAAAGCTGTCGTTCGGAGTCGAATTTAAACTGTAGGTCCCGCCACTCACGTATAAAATTAATACACACAACATAAGTGGTGTGAGAAACATAAGTCGTAATCCTAACTGAAGGGTTATAATAACCAATTATAAATGTATGGTTACCCTGTAGGAGAATGAGTAGCTAACTACAAAAAAAACCAACTTTAAGTTAACTTTTATTTACTAACTTTAAGCTAACTACTACTCAATGCAGAGTTTTCATTAACTGAAGTGTATATTCTGAGCAGTTGTCAATTACAAATTTGAAAATTTTAATTTTGGAAAATTTTTAAAAATGCTATTGGGTTCAATTGGATTGGGTACATTGTGATATTCTAATAAATTTAAACACATTTTTCACGTCGTTACCGTGTAATCATACCTCCAAAGCGACAAGCAATTGGTCGACCTACACCTCAAGCATGGAAGGAAAGAACATTACGAGCCTCAGAATCAGACTGGCAACAAGCAATGAGACAGGAAAATCTTGGAGTACATGCCGTTGAGACCCGTTGGCATGAATCACTTGAACAACGAGAAGTGAGATTAGAAACTGATCGAATGCGTACTACTCAGGCCCGTTCGTCTGAATCATCTGGACATTGGGAAACAAAATCAATAAAATGATTCAAAATTAATTGGATATTTGTGTAATGTCTTTCCTTTAAATTTATTTTAGTTGGTGGCGCAGCAACGCGCGCATTTTACAGCTAGTTTAATTATAAAAATAAAAGACGAAGAGGTTAAATTACAGCTACAAAAAGTCAACTGAACCCTAGATACAAAAAGCCAATTAAAAGTTAACTAGAAAAAGTCAACTAAAAGCTAACTTATAACTAGTCGACTTAAAGCTAACTTATAAGTAGTTAACTTTAAGTTAGTTGAAAAGTAATGTATAGAACAACTGACTACTCCCTAGGACATCACAATGTTAAAATAGTTAGTTGCTGCCATTGAAAAGTAATCCAAGTGCTAGTCAGCACTAGTTGAGAAATAGTTAGCTTAAAGTTAGTTTAAAGTTAACTATTTTTCCGACAGGGTATGAACGTACATCACTCATACATATGTAAGTATATTTAATTTAGCTTCGAATCTCTTGTTTCATTCCCACTGTAGTGTTATGTTATTTATGACGTAGCATATTGGCGGAGGTCTTTGTTCATTTAGAGTTTTCTCTGTGTAATAATTAGTTGCAAACAAATTGTTTTAATTATTTGGCATTAAGTTATAATATTTTATGTGTTGATAAGAATTTATATGCTTTTGTTGCTTTTAGTTTCATACTTTGTACTGTATTTTATGATTTTTAATTAAAATTGACTTTAGGCACAAAACAGAAATTATAAAAACTTGTTTACTCAAAAATTTCATAAATGAATACGCCTCTCTTAACTTTAATATTTAAAAGAATAAAATTTTAATGTTTATTTTTAATGCTTTTGTTAGAAAAGTTCATTCTTTATTACGTTATAAATCCGCTAGCTTTCTTTGCTAAGATATGTATTAATGGTCAGTTTGATGGTTTAAAATTTAAATTTTTATTCAATTCTTCGTAGTTAGTATTTAAAACACTTTGGTTTACCTTAAAGCTGTTTTTAAATCCCTCAAAAGTAAAAAATATATATTACAGTAGCCTGGCGTTTTATGCAGAATAGCCATTAAAATACATTTTCTTTTCATTATTAACAGCTCATTATCATCATACGCCCACATTTAACACATTAACAAGAGCGAAAGAGATACGTACGTATGTACGTATGTACACACCAGGATAAAAATGAATTTAAATCCGCCAACAGCGTAAAGAATATTTTAAAAGAGAAAATTATTTTTAAGATCATTTCCCTGGAAATTAAAGATATTATTTCCTTTTATTTTTTACAACTTAAAGATTAAAGTTATTAAATTGACATTAAGTTCTTAAGTTTACTTCATTTACTGATGGTTACAAATATCCCGTCACTTTGCAAAACCACTGAAGTGTGAAATGGAATATTGTTTTTATTTTATAAATTCAAGCTTAAATCTCAGTGTATTGGCAGTGTATTTGTTGACTTTATTTTTAGAAAATCTGTGTTACATTGCTTGCGATACTAAATGAGATTTAATTTTTAAACAACGCCAAGTAAGCAAAACTTTATTGGAGGACTTATTTTAGTAGTATTTTTAGACATTTAATGTGCTTGTAAAACCGAACCACTCCACCTAATTATGGCAATGAAAATTCATTGAATTATAAAATTGAGAGAGTTTGTATTTTTCTGTTATTTTTTGTTTATACAGATTAATACTGTTACGAAAATCGAAATGGTGTAACATCGTTTAACATTAAAATGATAAACCAAAGATACAAAAACAAAAACCATATACCAACACGAACAGTATGAAAGAAAAGGGGATAGACAAGTAAGCGAGAACACAAAAACACACAACGCAACACAAAACAACACAAACAACAATGAAGCACCGATACAGATCTCGAGAAGGCGAAGAAACGTACATTCAACTTCAAGAACATTCGTCAGACTGTTTACGTGGGCATATAAAAACGGCAAAACAAAGCAGGCAACGAGTAGTAGTAGTCTTGTGTGAAGACGAGCTGCGTGTGAAGAGAACAGTCGTGGTTTGAAGATCTCCGTTGTAAAGATCTGTGTTGTAAGCAAAAAAGAATAGCGAACAAGCAATTATTGTTGTATACGTGAAGGTGTAAACAGTGGCACACAAAAATAGTGCGAACAATAAAGAATTTAATTGAAACTAAGCACCAATTTATTTTTATTTTATTTGCAATCAACGAACTCAGATTTAAAATAAAAAGGTAAAAACGTAATAATATATTAAGATATATTCCGTGTAAAGTGCTTAATAATATTATTTTTTTTTATTAATTTTACACATTATTTCAGCACTGTATGGAAATTTATTTATTTTAACTAGATGGACAATAAAACAGACTTTTTGAAAATTAGCGGTGGTAAGTTACATCGTGAAGTTGCTGTAGTCTAGTAGGTAATAGGGTGATCGACATGTATTTCTTTTTTTGGTCTGTCGGTTTCGGTTCTTTTGAAATCATAATTTTTCGAATATCGAAGAAAGCAATATTTTGCCATTGAACATCAGTTTCTAAAGCATCATCCAAATATACTTTAGGAAAATAAAAATGAATACTAGACCGTCGAGTCTCTGTGTCCGTAAGAGCGGTTAAATAGTCTCGTGTTGTTCTAGCGTCATTCAAAATTACAATATGAAGGCAGAGTCAACAATTTGGAAGAAATTGATTAATTTTATCCTATGAAACTACAAGATTTAAAAAATAAATTTATCGAATGGAAAAAAGAAATATTACAGCTTCTCTGTTGTGGTTGATGAGTGGTTTGAAATATGTAAACTTGGATTAGAAGAAATTGGAACCTGGAACAAATTATTGGAAAAAAAGTGAATGGATTTTCGTTAAATATTTAACACGAATCATAGCTTCAAAAAACTGCGGTGTGACAATTATAAAAAATAATATAGACATTATAGAGGCAGAATCTCAAGTGTGCATTAACAATGGAATTCATCTTTGCGCTGTTGAGACATCGTAATCGACTATTCTAGTTCTTATGAATCTGATTTCTAAGCTGAAGATCCAAAAGGTGTTTAGAGTGCGTAAAAATGTTTAATAATTCTTCGAAATCTTCGCCTACTCATTCAGATTCATAAATTTAGAAAAATACTTATAATACTCATAAAAGATTCTAGTGATTCGATAGTGATAATAAAGAAAAAGACAAAGACAAGCAAGCAAAGCAAACACACAACCTTCTAATGAGTACTGTAGTATTAGTACGCGAATCATACTTATTTTGTGATTCTTGTAAATGTTGAGTAAATGAGAGTCGAAATCATGCGTATTGTTAAGTATGAGTACGATAAGTACCTCAAACTTTGAATACGAGTAGTATGAGTATGTTATTAAAATAACTATGAATGCGTGTAAGTATCAAAAATTATGAGTATGATCCGAATCTACTCATCTTTTTGAATACTCATTGCTGATCTCTGATACGAATTAATCAATTGTTTTATTTCAAGCAACAAAGTTCAAGGGCTGGCCTAAACTTTAGTTTTGTAGTGTTCTCTTTGGAGTAAAAGTTGACTTATATAAGTAGTTCTGCATTAACAACTGCTAGCTTAGTAGTTCTGCTAACATAAAGCAATGGCGTTGAGTTTAAATTTTGTTTCTAGTCATGATATTTATATTTTTCCATTTTTAATGGAATTATTTTTAAATTAAATGTTGTGATGTTTGTTAGCTTCTTATAATACCGTAGGCAATCTCAAAGCTTCATCTTAAAATGTTAAGTAAAATGATAAATTAATAATTTACATTTCTTATATTATGCAATTTTTCGTTGGCATTTGCGATTCCAAATGTTGATTAAATATTACTTTAGCAGCTGTAGCAATCCTTTAATTTTGCCACAGAAATCAATACTTTAGCTTTTTGGATAGTAAAAATCTGAGTCACCTATAGAATGTAAAAGAGTAATTGCCTCTGTAGGAATCGGTTTATGTAACCAAACAAAAATCCAAAATCAGTGGGTTGTTCTTTGGGAACTTAATTGCAAATTAAGCCAAGCCTCGAAATGATACCGAATAGCTCTGACGTTCTTCTAAAATTACTAAAACTGCTTTTACGCGAAAGATAATTTGAAGAGGATACAGAGTGTAAAAGGGATTTAATGTAAAATAAGACCATTGCAAATTTATTTTATTACAGAAAAAGGTCTTCAAAATAGTTGTAAATAAAAATACTTTCATACTTTAAAAAAGGAATTCTAATTTTGAACAGAAAAAGAAAACTCCCAAAATTGGTCAGTTCACACAAGCCCTTGTATCGTTGTATTCATTGTATTGTTGGACGAATATATAACAGTGTATGCTTGTTGTTGATAATTATCAATTAATTTTCATATAAAAATCCGATACACGTATACATATATTTTTTAAATGTTTTTAAAAGTTGTATTGGTTTCGTGCTATCAGTTTATTTATGTAAATGTCAATAATCAAGAGGAAGAATAAAAATACAAAATATTTTTTTATAACTTGAGTTAACAATTAACATTTCAAAATTATAATTGTTCGCATAGATAATTAATTAATATTTTTCATTTTGTTGCTTGAAAATCCAATTATGAATACAGCATAGTATTGAGTGTTCACAAAGTCCTTTGAATTTGCGAAATATGTTTTGACGTACCAATAAAATTTTTTTTATTTTATCAAGAAGATATAAACTTTTCTGTTTCTCTCGGTTTCTCTCTTTTTGTCTATTGAACACCTATGGAAAATTTTTACTTTAAAAAAAAAAAAATATTAAAAAATAAATAAATGCGTCAATATTACTATCTCTACTTTGTGTCATTAATTTGTGTGCCTGCGAATTAAAGAATGTGCGGTATATTGCGTATTAGCAAAGAATATGGATATAAAGAATGCGCATTATGTAAAATTAATTTCTTATGGCGGGTTGTAACATCACGCCCTGCTCTCACCAAAATCTTTTTAAAAAATCATTTCTCGATGAGGGGGGTGGAAAACAGAACCAGGGCTGTAAGATGTGGCGATTTCTCGCCAAACGTGGCGATTTTTCATTGCCTTTGGCGACCAAAATTTTCAATTGGCGACGTGGTGATTTTTTGGCGATTTACAGACTAGTTGGCGATTTATTTGGCTATTTTTAACAAATTATTTTTATTTTCTTGAAATACTTTTTTAACACTTTAATTTAATAACATAATGTTCGTACATTATGCATCTCTGGTATCCCTCATATATTATGTTATTATTACATAGTGAATGTCACAATTAATGTCAACAAGTAAAACAGTTCATATTTATGGTTTATACAAATGTCTTTCTCATTTCGTACACTTGTAAAACAATACAAAAACAACAAGCTGATTGTTGTTGTTAAGAGCACTTTTCTGTCAAAATTGATATTGGAAAATATTAAGAGTGACACCTCTTTAAATGTGCAGTATTGATGCCAAACAAGTGTCAAATTGGTTAACGGTAAATAGAAAAATTAAGACTTCAAATGAAAATAAAACCATTTAGGAAAAATAAAAATTAAAGAAATACTATTAAAGCATTATTTAAAAAACGAAAATGTTATAATGGCATCTTCTTCAAAAAAAAATTAAAGTAGATCGTCGACATCGAAAGGAGTTTGAAAATATAAATTGGGCCATAGGTAAGTACACAAATGTAATATTTTAAACCTTGTAATGACTTAAATTTGTAGGTTGGCTAAAATCTATTGCAGATGCCCCTTTGTACTACCAATCTGCATCTAATGACCAATATATGTATGTACATCGTGGTGTTTTGGATGCAAAATAGATTTATGCAATTAATTTTTGTAAAAAATATTTTGACAACTAATAACTAATGCACTAAAAGTACAAATGTAATGTAAAATTATAATATTTGTTTATTACAGACTTTTATCAGATTTATATTGACTTTATAATACATGAAATAAAGGATTTTTTAAACTTTTGGCGATTTTTATTTTGGAAAAAATTAATAATAATTTATTTTGGCGATTTTTGGCGATTTTGCGTATAGCTTTTGGCGATGGAGGTAAAAAAAAATCTGACAACACTGGACAGAACGAAAATAAACAGTGATGCCAACTCTTAGGACACCAAACGCGTGAACAAAAATGAAAAACGGGCTAAAACGGGCTAAATTGAAAAAAATACGTTTTTAGTACAATACAATTTCATTTTTTTCAAAAAAGCGCAAAAAGGGGGCTAAAATTAAAATATGTAGCACCACAATACGGTACCACTGCAAGGTTGTCCTTGTACCATATTAATGCTGTTTAAAGGTTCTGACGCTTTTTTATGCTTTTTCGTTTCTGAATGTCTGACCAGGTCATAGTGTTTAGCGGCGATTTGCGTGTTGCAGTAAATACATACTACTTTAGATTCATCTTTACAAGGCTTTATCCATTTCTTAAAAAGGGGATATGTCCCCTAAACTTTACGATATCTTTGCGTGTAGCGCTCCATCTAAACATAGCATAACATTTAGATTAAAGACACATCCAAGAATAGTAAATTATGACTTAATTAAAGTTATACACTCATATACTTATTAATATGTTTTATATCAATGCCTAATTACTAGGTAAATACAATTTTAAACTTTCAGCAAAGCTTGTGTTTCTCGGTACTTTTGTTAATTCTGTGTAAATGACAAAGAAGAAAACAAGAAATAAAAGCAAAAAGTGCTGTCACATTGGCTCACAATTCGACATTGCCAAAAAAACATAAGATAATATTGCCATACACAGTTAAAGGAAAAAACGGGCAAAAAGGGCTAAACAAAAATACTGAAAAGCGCTGAAATTGCGCGTTTTTTAGTTTAGGGCTAAAAAAAATTTTTCGCGTTAAATGTACTTCAAAAAGGGCTAAATCTAGCCCGAAAAGGGCTAAGTTGGCATCACTGAAAATAAACACAAGCAAAGAGCGTAACAATGTGTTGCTCTCATCATGAGAGCGTAAAAATGCATTCAGTTGCTTGTCAGCTTCTAAAGAAGATTGTTCATGTCGCTTTTTTCAGACAATTTTACACCCAAAGAAATATTATAGTATGATTCACTAATATCAATGAGAAATGATTTCGGTTTTTTGAAGAATACTTGCCAAGTTAAATACGGTGTTTTTAGGTTTATAGCGCAGTACAATTTTTCTATATTTTTCGCTCACATATACATACATATTATTGGGTTATTGGGTAGACTTGAAAATATTACTAACAATTTTCCTCTGGGTTACCACATGCCTCTCATAATTTTTATCATGTTCTCTTTGTACCGAGAACAGTGTTGCCGTTTTTGGTTATTTCTAACCAAAATCGGTTATTTTTTTAATCAATATGTAGGTGTGTAGATTTTTTTGGTTTTGGTTATTTTTTTTTACAAAAAAAAAGCTATTTTTGGTTTCTTTTCTTATTAGTTATAATTTAAACTTGAAAAAAAATAAAACAAAAGTCTTCGATTTTAAATCTGGTTATATTTTTTTTATTTGGTGATTTTTTTTACAAATGTTGGTTACAAAATTTTTCTTCGTGGCAACACTGTTTCAGAAGAATAAATAAGAAAGTAGTCAAACAACAAAAACGCACGATGAGAACAACGCATTGTTACGCTCTTGGTTTCTGTACCCTTCCCTTCTATTTTTCCCCCCGCGTCATAAAATATTTTTGAGAAATATTCCAAAATATGCCCAAATGCACATTCTTTATACTTTATTTTCCTTGGTATTAGGCATTGTGTATTCGGTTTTTGTGTTAATATATAACAGTATTGACTATTAGATGGCATTTCACTTTACTTTTCTTTATACACAAGACCGACTTTGTTAACGTGTTAATGTGATAAAGCACCGTTCAATTCAAGTCTATCACAGACTTCCTAATTTCATTTTCTGCTTTTATAATGTGTTTTTAAAACTTTTATGTGATGCTTACATGCTTTGAAGTAACTTTTTTTATAGAAACATTCATATTTATGTGATGCTGCGATAAAGTCGTTTTTGACAGGAGAATTTCTTTATATATTTTACTAATGACTTCCGTTAATTTTAACTGTAACGTGTTTGTTGGATTTTGATTTGGTTATCCTAGAATTTATGCAAATGTATCGTTTTACTGTACTGATAACAAGGAAAGTGTTTATTCCTGTATATATACAATAATAAGTTGATTTAAAATCATTTTAACAAATTTTAGAATATATGTAGCAGCTTCAATTTTTCATATATTCAATTTTATCAACTTTTTTCAAACAACCAGAAATATTGAAAACTGACTATCAAGTGCCTTATATTTAAAAAACATAAAAAGAATCCTTTCAGTATCAATGTAAATTCACTTGAATGTAAACAATGAATGTATGATTTCGTATTTAAAATTCTATCGAATTTAGAGTGCGAAATGTAGAGTACGAAACGTATATAACTTACATATGTACGTACTCATATACATACATCACAGATTATTTAAATATTATCGTAATATTTTGATTTTTTCCCCTTAAATGTCTTTCTAAAAGAGAGATGTATGTACATGTTAAAAGTTAAAAAACACACAAATACCAGCGCATTAAAAGCATTTACATGTAACTCCAAATGTATTCCAAACAATGAAATATTTTTCTAATTTATACAATGTTTTCTTAATTTAAGAAAAACACAATTAAGTAAAAATATATCTTTTAATTTATTCGTCAAATTGAAAGCAGATTTAAAATTCATTACCTTAAAAAAAATTATGTATGGTTTGCATTAAAATGAAGAAAGCAAAATAAACTTATTTGAAAGAATTATAGTAACAAAAGTCGGGCTTTCCTTATTTCTTCCATTTGCACCGCCTCATTCTATTTGATTGCAAGCTGTATAGACGTACAAAGGACATGGTTTCTGTTTTTCAGGACTTTTTGATATAGTATCTCTTTAAGCAAATTTATTTTATTCATATGACGCTTTATTCTTTTTAAATTTTTAAGTGGTCAAGTAAAATTCAATATGGGATTTTTATAAAATACTCTATTCATCTATAAAATGACGTTCGTAGGTATCATTTTGAAGTGTTCCTATGCTAAGCAAAATGAAATAATACCTATACATACACATATATTTTGATGTGAGGCTATGCTGCTTAAAAATCAACTCTGAATGCAAAGAAAAAGTAAAATTGGAAAAAACTACATGCAATACAGAAATCATGGTATAAACGTGAAGTGCTTTGATAGTTACATCAAAAAAGATTTAAGAAAAAACGATGCTGCAAAAGCCATCGAGTAAATTGGATATATTTCATTGCGAAATATTATATACAGTGGGCGCCCAATTGTAAGAATTATATAATTTCAGGCCTATTTGAGAACTTTTTTTTGTTAAATTAAAACGCATGTTTATCAAGATACATATGTATATGTATGTAGGTGATACAAAACAGTTATATACTTAAATTTCATTTATATATTTGCATTTCGTTCCATTGGAAACTCGTAGAAAGGAAAATGTGTACCAGAGATCACCAATGAGTATTCAAAAAGATGAGTAAAATCGAAGCATACTCATAATTTCTGATATTTATACGCACTCATACTTATTTTAATATAATACTCATACTACTTATATTCAAAGTTTGAAGTACTCATCGTACTCATACTTAACAATATGCATGATGTTGTTGATTTTGACTCTCTTTTACTCACCATTTACAGGAATCACAAAATAAATATGAGCACTACAATACTCACTAGAAGGTCGTGTGTTTGCTTTGCTTCCTGTCTTCGTATTTTTCTTTCTTCTTTTGTTTTGTAAATGCAAAAACAACTAAGATGATGAATGATTCGAATCACTCGAATCATTTATGAGTATTATAAGTATTTTTCTAAATTTATGAATCTGAATGAGTAGCAGTATGAATCAAACATATTTCGAATCTTATGAGTTTGAAGTCTATGAGTACAAATACTCATTGCAACCTGTACTTGTAAATGTTGTAGTGAGTACGAATGAATCAGAGTAGTTGATTTTCATACTTTTGACTAACTCATACTCAAAATTTCATGAGTGCTTATGAGTAGCGAAAAAACGATTCATTGCTGATCTCTGATGTAGACTTTATTCCCGCTAACTTTTGTTTTCTGTCTAATAATTTTTAGGTTATATTTGTTTATATTCGTTTTCGTCTTCAAACATTTTTAATTGTAACAGCCTTAAACAACGCTTTATCACTTTTTCAATTTAATAAAAATCAGCAGGATTTCTTTGTCTCGTGTTATGTTTATTCAAATTTCTCCTGTTTTAAAATTAACAGATTTTATAATTTTTGATGTTTTTCTTTAAACTTTTTACTATTTTTAAATTAAATGAAGTTTACATCACTGATATAATCGTTATAGTTTGTTTTAATTCGTGTTTTTTTTTGTGTTCATAGGCGATATATTGTATATGTATGAGTTTTGCCAAGTTTTTTGAGATCCAAAAAAATGTTCATTAAATTTGTTTTCTAACAAAACAATTTTTAAATAAATTTCAATTTTTAAATTTTTTCAATAATAATAACATGAAATATTTACAATTTTAAATAAAAAATTTTATATTTTATTGTTCCCGTGAAAAAGTAGCAAAAAAAGGCCAACAAAGGAACTAACAGAGAACAAATTGGGAATTTCCATTGTTCTTAGCAGATTAATTTGTTTAATTATTGTGGAGTTAATGAGTGATGCGTGTACTTTAACATTTAAATTCAAATCAATTTTAAGCTCACTTTGGGAAATATTTGAATTTAAATAAAACTTGTGGCTTTTCAGGATTTTGAAATGAATCATTAGTTTTAATATGGAGCTAGAGCATCGTTTTTTGCGAATTTTATTTTAACGATTTTATTTTTTTTAATGCATCTATCTCATAAACCAACCGGTTATAAGTAATACAAAAAATACGTTTTTCTTATTATTTAAACGAGCTTTATTAATTCAAATATTTGCAGACTTCGAAACAAAAATAGAATATAAAGGTTAAACGTCTGGCTCATATGGCGTATAACTCAATATTTTCCAGTCTAATTTCTTAGCTTTTCTTTGGTAGTAAAACGAAATTTGACGATAATATTCCGATTTTATATTCATTTTAAAATGTAAATAACTTTCCACAGAACAATGTGTTTTTAATTACGTCATCTAACAAAGCTCAAAGCAGTTACAGTGTTTCCTGATGCAATTAATTTTACATTTTCAATAGCACATCGATCACTTTTCTCAAAAGCCTTTACATTTCAAAAAATCAAACTGTAAAATATAAAAGCTAATTTAATTTAAATCCTTGATTAATTTTATACAGAAATTAATTATCCTTTATTACAAATTTCAAAGTAAAATTAATTTAAATGTAAACTCCTTCCTTATCAAAATAGCGCGAATTTAATTCTATGAGTTGTTAAGATGTATTAAAAAAATTACATGTATTTTATTGTGGAAACAATGCTCTAAATAAGCATTTCAAATATCAATGATAAAAGTCTTCGTGGAATTAATATTAATTATTGAATAGCTATTCACTTTATTATAGATTTATGGAGCGCACTTAAAGCCATAAAACCTAATCTCCTATTAGGTATTAATAATTAAATATAAACCAGCATGAAATACAGATACCACGGCAACAACATGTATTGCATACGACTAGCCTTTGTGAGCTTAAATTATTAATGAATGCTTTAAATGACACTCATTTATTTGGCTTATTTAGCTTCATTATATTTTTAATAGGGATTTCAATCTACAGCTATCGCATTATTGTTCTGTTTTAAATAATCGTTTTTATAATAAAATTAACGATTATTTTCGTTTAATTTAATATTAAAGTGTGACATTACATTTACCCAATGTCGGAATTTTTCTGTCTGTCTGTCTTTCTCTACGAACTGTTTAATACTGTGTAAACAATAACTATTAATTGCTGATATGGATGGATAACCTCCGAAACGTAGCTGTAATTTATTATTTCCGGCAAGAATCTTATTTTAATGTTTTTATTTAGTCAAGGTTAAAACAAAGCACTTCAAGTTAAAGGCAAACTGAATAAAATTCTACGCCCTGTACACAAATAAAGAAAAGAAATAACAGAACAAGAACAAAAACAAAACCAGAAAGATAAACAAAAGCCAGAGAAGAGAAATTCAAAAATAATGTTTACATAACACACATACGCATACACAGTAGTTTTATGCATGCATATGGAAGTATTGCGAAAGCAAAATGGCGACAGGAAGCAATTTTCCTTTGTATGAGTGATTAAGTGTGTTTGGATATCTGTTTAGAGGCCATATGAATAAGTAAAAAAGAAGACTAATAAACGACAACAACTACAACTACAACTACATGAGCAACAGCATCGAGTTACTTTGCATTTGCTTACAAGAGATGTCATCTTGAAAGTCATGATTTTCATCTACTACATGCATCATGTACGTAACATCTGTGCCTGAAAGTTCATATAGACATGCTCTCTCCTCCCAGTACAGTATCATGTATGCATAGTTGACAGAAAATTGGGGAGCATATACACGAAGAGAATACTTACACAAGTGCACGATTACTCTGCGAAGGAAAACATTTTTGGTTGAATGGGTACATCATACATGTTCGCGTTCAATCCACAATGTACGACCCAAACAGTTTCGTTCTGTTCATCCATTTATATCACTTTTCCAACAATAGTTTGTTCTACTTTTCATTTTTCTCTCCGTATGTTGTCTTAATCTTTAACAAGACTTGTTTGGTTAGCTTGTACGCATATTTCTGTGACATTCTTGTAATAGTTTTTGTTTCCCCTTTTAAAATCATATAAAATATGTACATTTTTTTGTACTTTCATTTACTTATGTATTTACATAAATGTATGTACATTTAATTTTTTTAAGACGTTTTTGAACTCGAATTAATCTCATGTCTCATATATTTCACATGACATAAACATGCAACAAAAAAATAAAAACTTAATAATATTCAAACAATTTCAATTCTATATTTTTGAAAATTTTTATCAATAATTATTGAAATAATGCCAATCTTTTTTTAATTTATCATGAAATAATTTTAGTTAAACGTAAGTATTAATATGTTTGAGAATATTTTTTATCAGAATTTTGATTTGAGTTCAGCTGAAAATTCAATTTGAATTTTCCTTCCTTTTTATTTTAAAATTCAGCTTAAATTAATAATATGTACTTTTTTATATTTCTATTATAACCTTGAGTGACCTCTAAAGTTATTGGCTTTAAATACAATTTAGTATTGAAATGCTTTGTTTGAGTTCTCCGAAACACTGTCTAACAAGCTTACATAGATTTCTAAATGAAAACAATTTTCTTTCCAGCTGCATTAACGGCACAAGAAAATGCACGTATGTATTTATATAAGTACACTAACCCAGTGAACTATTTATTTCTACATATTTCATGCAAGGGACATTTTTAACTTTACTTAGTCAAAAGTCTGTATTTCCTCAAATGTTTGGCAAAATCGATATATGCGTAGATGGGTGCTCATGTAGCTTAGAGACTATTCTTATTATGGATTCTGATCTGTTAAGATCATCGCAAGTAATAATTAGAACATAACATTACATTAACATTACTTTCATTACATAATCCATACGTAATGAAAGTGAGTTGCTAACTCTTGAATATACAGCATTAGTTTAAAAGCACTGAAATATAAATTAAATTGTTACTCGTTAGAGTATTAAATTAAGAAAAATTAAATTGACAGTTAAGCAATGTTATAACCGCTTATTATGAAATGAATCTGAAGCCCTACACATAATTAAAATGAACAAATTTTAATTTAATTGTTTTGCTATCTATGTTCTATCGTAAGAAACACATTTA
Source organism: Sarcophaga rosellei (assembly GCA_930367235.1). Classification (NCBI taxonomy): domain Eukaryota; kingdom Metazoa; phylum Arthropoda; class Insecta; order Diptera; family Sarcophagidae; genus Sarcophaga; species Sarcophaga rosellei. Next base: position 46,718,381 of record OV884021.1, on the reverse strand, counting down.
AATTTTAGAAAAAAATGTTTGGTGGGATATAAAAAATATCACATATACGTTACAACTACATTCATGTGCACTCATATACATATACGAAATGCAATGATATGCTTTCATACCCTTTTATGTATATGGTTAATTTTATAAAAACATCAGCTCCATGTATCATCAGTACAAAACCCAGTTAACAGCCATTAACCAGTCATTAAGCAGAGTTTTCAAATTGATAATAAGGATTTCCATTTAACCAAGGGATATATAGAGAAATTAAAAAAATGTTGTTGATTACATTATTGTGTGTAGAAGCCAATTTACACTGACTCAAAGAGTTGTGCATACACCACAAGAATTCTACAAATAACCGAGACAACAACATTTTTAAAATCAGAAAACTTGAAAAATGAGTTCAAACAATTTTCATTTTCAACATTTGAGTGGTCAAATATCAACAGAAAGTATCCGGATATTTGTCATATACGCACTGAACATACCTACGACAGTGCTGCATTTTAAGTTTTACTCAATATTATAACAATTGCGTATTTATTGCGCAATAATTAATTGAAATTTCATATGAAATATTGAGCTCAATAATAGCGTTTATTGCGATTTACGCAATAAAGGTGCATATCTGAACACCGTATTATTATAAGTACAAATTGAACTTATAAAACAATTTTACTTTATTCAAATATAGTAAGTAGTTTTGTGTTTCTGCCTGCCTGATGTGCGGACAATTGTTTGAGTCAGTGTAAACTTTGTTGGAAAGTCTGCATTTCTCTCCGGAAGAAAAGAACATGGTGAGTGTTATGTATTAGTTATATCAGTGTAATATTGTATGGTGAGTGCTATGTATTAGTTATATCAGTGTAATATTGTATATCGATCCGACTACATACTATCTCTAAATATTAGTGTGAACCGTATACATTATGTACTTATTTTATGTGGATATGTATGTGTATATGTTTGAACTCATGCTCGCATATTGTACTCATATATTTGTTGAGTACGAGTGCAAATTGATTTCCGTTGTAAAAAGTAGATTGAATTTTTAAATGCGATTCATGTAAGCAACAACAAAAACACTACAATAATCAGCGTTGATTCAACGCATGAATTTCTGTGTGTTACGTGGTGGTGGTGTTTTCCTTTAACACAAATTTAATTCGACCCTATTGATGCATTCAAAATTTCTCAACGATTTCATTGTGATTATATTCGTCGAGAGAAGGTTTTATATACATATGTATAGAATGTACTATCTGAGAGTTTTCACATAATTCAGTTTTTCTTTGTACTTTTTGTACAGTAGAAAGACAGAACACTGAATATAGGCAAGAAGTTCAGCTTTGAAAATAAATATGTTTCCTTATATCACTTTTAAATACACTTTTTATGGTAGTTAACTTTAAAATTGAAGTCGCCGTGGTCTAGTAGGTAGTGTGTTGGCTTATTAGACGAAAGGCCCGAGTTCGAATCACAGGCCAGGCATCAAAAACAAAATACAAAAAGTATTTCTTCGGCGACTTCCTCTAAGCAGATTTCTGCCAAAAACTCTGAGAGTAAAAATTGCCTTGAAAAGCTTCTCAAAAAATCTGTCGTTTGGAGTCGACTTTAAACTGTAGGTCCCGCCACTCTTGTATAAAATTAACGCACACAACATGAGTGGTGTTGAGAAGCTAGGCCGTAATTCTGACTGAAGGGTTGTAATGGCCAATTATGTATGTATGTATGTAACTTTAAAATTAATATGTAAGATTAGGTTAGGTTAAGTTAGGTAGGGTGACGCATCATTGAACAGATCCAATTCTCTTGATCCATTGTGATCCATCAAAATAGGAGAAAAGGAGAGAGGAAAATTAAAAGAGAGAAGAAATAACAAAATTAGAAAGAGAAAGAAGGAGTAAAAAGAAAGGAAAGTAAGGTGAAACAAACTCTAGCCGCTTATGGAACCTATAGAGAAAAAACTACCATCTCTAAAGATATCGCCTTGCCAGTCAAGCTTCGTCTATGTGGGCCTTGCCCTTAAGGTCCGCGCAACTCTACAGTCCGTTCTAAAACCCCATGCACAGTTTACGATTGAATCGCACTTTTCCTCAATAGTCTCTAAAAAGAAGCCCAATGACGTTAAATATGTACATTTTTTTAAATTCCTTAGTGGCTTTGCGACGAATAAGAACCAATATTTCTGATATTTGAATTATTCATAAATTATTACCAAGTTTAATGAACATTTTTCAACGAGTGTTGAAATGGCGTCTTTATAAAAGTTTGAAAAAATTGTTGAAGCAAATTAAATGTATGGGGTTTAAATAACTCTTACTAGAAATGAGAAAAAGTCCACAACAAAATTGGCGTTTTAATCTATATTTTGCTTTGAGGATTATTTGAAACTAGATAGCATTAGTACTGTAAGGCTATGCATTACACTTTTGATTCAGTGTAAGTCAAAAACGAGCACAAACAAATGGAAAATACGTCATAAATTTATATTGTTATGTTTTTACCTTTTTAAAACGTTTAGAATATGAGTTGGTTGATTGCGAACAAAATAAAAATAAATTTGTGTTTAGTTTTAAATCAATTCTTTATAGTTCGCACTATTTTTGTTTTTGTTCACTATTCTTCTTTGCTTACAACGCAGATCTTTACAACAGAGATCTTCAAAGCACGACTGTTATTTTCACACAAGACTGACTGAATTCTTAATACTCTTTGCCTGCTTTGTCTTACCTTTTTATATGCTCGCGTAAACAGTCTGATAAATGTTCTTGAAGTCGAATGTTCATGGTTTCGTCTTTTGGAGATCTCTATCGTTGTTTTATTGTTGTTTGTGTATTTTGTTCACGTTGTTTGTTGTTGCTTTATTGCTTATTTGTTTATCCCCTTTTCTTTCTTAATGATGTTGTTGGTTTACTTGCAAACAAGTTCATTGTATTTGTTTGTGTAGCGTTTGTTTATAGTTTTAATGTTAAACGATGTTACACCGCGTCCATTTTCGTAACAATATTATTTCTTCTATAAAGGCAAGCAATCTAACTTGTTGATAATGTAAGTAGAGTTTACGTACCTGATAATATAACAACAAATATGAGCAATATTAAATCATTACGATTTCATTATGTACGCACGATCTTATACGGAATTAGAACATTAGCTAAGCATAAATACTACGACGGAATCAATTGGTAATATTGTATGGATACATAGTTATCGATTAAAAACGTTTACGTAAATCCCAAAATATTATGCCTTGCTGATCCAGGTCTCGAAAAACATGCTTACCCTGTTTGTTTTTGAGTTACCAATTAAAATTTTGTGGTTTTTAAATGAAAATAAATTGATATGCTGCTCCATAATCCAAATTGTGATTCTATTTTATTTTATCAAAAATTTTTTTATTGCCTGCAAGCAGCGTTCAACCGAATAAATATTGTATTCAACCAAGTCAATACCACACAATTACGTACAAAGTAAGGCAACTTATAGTGCGAAACTGCTCATAGGCAATTCCTGTCAATCATGAATAATTTTATTGGTGAAAAAAAAAACAAAGGTTCAGTAGAATCTTGTGAATATCAAAATGTTTACGCATATTAGTCTGACTTCTTAGGAGGGGGACGTAAAAACGTACTTTAAATTGCTATTTCTCCTTTTGTTACCCATTAAATAAAGGTCCACTGATAAATAATAATCACCAGCTGACACGTTCTTTTAGGTTTACGATACAATCTTACAATAACTATATTATACTTCAATATAATATTGCGTAGTATTTTATACATTTTTGTTGTTTATCAGTGCATTATGTATTGCAATTTGTGTTGCAATATGGAAAATATTTCAATTTATTTCTCATTTCATGCGATGCATTTAGCGAAGGAAATGTTCTACAGTTTATGCCACTGGTTTATTCATTCTTATTAAATGTCTTATTTAATAAACATACATCAGAAGCACACGGAAAGAATATGCAACGATTACAATTTGTAGCAGAATGAGGGGGAGAGAAATTAAATGAAAATTGCAGTATAGGGAAGACCAAGAACAGAACCAAAGAAAAAAATGTAAATAAAAGAAGTGAATGGAGCTGAACAGAACAGAATGTTCATCACGCAAATAATTGTGCATTTAACAGGAAAATTAAAAAGTTTGCAAAGACCTTTGAGGTTGGGAGTCAACTCAAAAACTAAAATGTTTTATATACATTACATTAAAATGTAAACTATTATTGTATTAATATGTACATACGTACATACATACTTACATACACATGTCAAATATGTACATATATACATACATATTTCCCGCAATCATATTTACTTTCCCTTGCTTGCAGTCATAGTGACAAAATATGGTACGTTGTAGTTTAAATAAATTTTATTACTTTGTTTACTTTCTTCTTCTTGTTTTTGTTTTTCTTTCTTGTTGTTGTTTGCATGGGAGTAAAGTTGTATAAAAATTATGAAACACAGCGTAAACAATTTCAGTGAGCATGTATGCGGCCGTTTCCGTAATAAAACAAAATATATTTTCTCAAAAAAAAAAAAAAAATAATAATTAAATTGTTATCCTTTTATTCTAGTACTTATAACTTCATTTGGGTTAAAAGGGATTTTTACAATTACAGTCAGATGATGATGCTCTTGGGCATGTAAAATATGTGTCACAGTTTATGAAATTATTGTCCTGTCCACCGCAAATGCATGTATATATTTGGGCTCTCCTATTTGTTTGTATTTGTTCAGAACATTAAAAGCAATTTCTTCAAAAGGCTTTTATAACGGAATTTGCATTTCCATGATGACTAAATAATACTTCTACTGAATATAACTTTTTCGAAATAGCATTACAAATTATTTTTGGCTTATATTTATTATTAGCTTAGCTCAGGTATTTATTTATGAGTAAATGATTATTAAAGTTAAATACTGAAAAATTTTAAAATTTAAAAGGTTTGAACAGTTTTTTTTTGTGTTACAACACTATAGAATAGTATCAGCGATATTGTGTCACACATAGATATGTACATATGTATGTGAGTTTAATTCATACGACCATTGAACCTACGTTGGAGACGTAAATATTGTTTTGACAGATGACAGTTGATAACGGCCGTGTTTTTAAAGTTACATCTGATAAATTAGTGTTCATTTACACTCTCTCCTTCTCACTATGTTCACACCGAATGTTAAAATTGTTTTATCAACTTTTTTTATATTTATTTACTTTTATTGTCATCGAAAATTATTTGCAACGATGAGTCTCTTTTTTTGGATGAAAGTGTCATTGCATGGCATGGATTCTGGGCTGACGGCGTCATAGGTCCCTACAGCTTTTTGAGAAGCTTTTCATGGCAAATGTATTGTTCGAAATGTCTGAGCTGGGGTTTGAACGACGGGCTCGCGTATAATACAGCAATACACTAAATTAAATATTAAATTATTTAAAATGTATAATAATAGTTTTTGGGATACTTGTATATTTTTGAAGAAACCTAATTCAAAATAGGGAAGCAATGCAGTTACTAATGTTACTGATTCTGAAAATGTATGTATTATTACCCTTAAAATTAGAGATTCCTGTCCCCAAGCATTTTACTAAATTGCTTTCGACTAACATTCCTCAATTCTACCAGCCTTTGCACCTTTTTGCAGGCTATTTTTAATTTATTGGCAATACAATTTTTCTTTTTTTTAGATTTTAAGTTAAGATCATACCTTTTAATTTTGAGTTAATACCGTTACTGGAGTTCATTGGTATTGTGAAAATTTGTTTTCATTTTTAGACCGATAGTAATATAATTTTCATGGAACCTATCAAATTTACCCATCCTAATGTGCGGCATCAGATGTGGGCAACATATTTCAAATTCAGCAGATGTTATTTCAAGAATTGAGAATAATAAATATTGAGAATTGTTAATCCCAAGGATTTCAGATAATGAGTTCACAATTAATTCACCAATAAATTTACGAAATGCCAAACAAAAGTGGCTCGTTCACTTTTAGTTTTTTACAATAGTTTTGATATGTTAACATGTGCTCAATAAACCACAATCTTCTTCTTATATATAAAAATGAATGTGTGTTTGTTTGTATGTTTGAAGTTTATAGACGATTAAACGGCTGAACCGATTTTCTTGAAATTTTCACAGTATCTTCCTGTATGTCTGGAAGTAGTTATAGGCTACTTTTTATGTTGATATTCCAAATGAGCGAGGGGCCATGCCCACGTATGCTACATACTACATACTTAATATTTAATTGCATTTGAAATATATTACTCATACGCATAGTAGTTACCCCTACAAGTATGCTATCTGTAATTCTTGATGTATAAAACCAAAGAAAATAAAGTGTAAAGAACGACGCGGGGGGAAAGATAGAAGGGAAAGAAAAAAATGTTGTAACCAACATTTGTGAAAAAATTCACCAAATAAGAAAAAATATAACCAAAATTAAATTCGTAGACTTTTGTTTTATTTTTTTTTTCAAGTTTAAATTATCTATATATATAAAAATTAATGTACTTTATGGAATCGTAAACTATGCATTTAATCTTTAGCAAAGTTGTTGCGCATGAGCCGACGAAGGTTTCTAAGTTGGTATAACCAATTTCCGACAGGTGGCGCCACTGAAAATTCTTCGAAATTAATTAAATCGTAAACTGTGCATTTGATCCTGTGTTGAAAAGAAAAGAAAAGAGCATTACTAGCCTCAGAATCAGCATTGAGACTGAAAAATCTTCGAGTACATGCCGCACAGATCCGTTCGCATGAATCACTTGAACAATGAATCACTTGATCGAATGCGTACTACTCAGGCCCGTTCGTCTGAATCATCTGGACAACGGGAAACAAAATCAATAAAATGATTCAAACTTAATTGGATATTTGTCTAATGTCTTTCCTTCAAATTTATTTTAGTTTGTAGTGCAGCAAAGCGCGCAGGGTACAGCTAGTCATCTATAAGGGCGTATTGAAGACAAGAAAAAAAAGAGAAAATTTTCTGAATCACTGTGTCAAAATGTTTGCCATTCAATATCTGCTGCAATCAAAAATTCATGCACAATGAAACGATTCAGACTTAATTTAATTGTTTTTCCGTTCTTAAAATTTTCATCTACAAATATTTCTTTTATTTCTGGTACTTTTTTCTGAGTGCCTATGAAATTTTGATTGTTGTGTTTTTTTATATTTTGTTTATTTAAAAGAATGACGAACAATGTTTTTGAAGGAAAGAAAAACATAAAGAAAGAAAATATTCGAATTTTTGTTTGAATTTTGTTGCATCTCCATGCAGTAGAAATCGAGCGTTGCTTGCGTCGTCAGCCATGGCTGCCATGGAACTCAACAGTTTGAAAAAAGTTTTTGTTCGTGTTTTCTAAAACAGAGAAGAAAATCAGAAAAAAGATATGCATCCAAAATAAATTTAGGGAAGAACAAGCAGTAGATGAATAGAATAGAATAATATAAAATAGAATGAATTCAACAGAAGAAAATAGAATTAAAAGCAGAAATTCGTAATATTTTATGGCATGTCAAGGACACATTTCTCAAATTCTATTTCTGTGTCATTGTTTATTCTTACAAAAATTTTATGCGATATACAAACGGAAACAACGACATTTATATGTATGTATGTATGTGTGAGTGTAACTGTCTGTATGTATTCACAATACGTGAATAAATACCCAATAAACCAAAAGGCTTTCAAAATAGTTTGTAACAAACTTACTACCATAAGCGTTAGGTTTGCAAAACTGTTATGATAACTATTATGAATGGCTTGTTAACAATTATTTTATTAAGAAAACTGAACCCTTGCGATAATATTACAAGTTAAGGTATATAACAAGCTTAGAAGTGTAGTTATGAAATAAGCTTACTTTCGTAATATTTTTATAAGCTTTTAAATTCAATGAAAAAATAAAGATTTTTATTTTATATAGTTTTAATTATTTTATTGCTATTTTTTTCATTTATAAACTATATATATAAATATGATTTTGTGCTTCTAATATATTCGCCCTCCCCCAATCCAATAGAAATTGCGGCATCTATAAAATTAAAAAAGAAATGTATTAATAAATGGATAAATTCTGTACGTACACTATTTTACTTCTTATGGCTTTTGATGTGCGCAGGCTACGGACACTCATTTTTTCTTCTGTTCCTTTCTAGCATACTAATAGTTTCCTCCAACATTTTTTGGTCAAATTTGGAGTCTTTGCTACAGTTTGGAGCTCTTTTGCCTTTGAATAAAAAGAAATAGATATTAGAAAGCTATAGCGAAATATATTTTTAATTTAACTTACAAATGAATCCGAAAATTTTTAGTCATCTTGTAACTTCATCATCTTGCAACTTTTTTAATCACAAATTTTATATTATTTTTATTTTATAATTTATTAAAAAACACTCTTAAAAAAACACAAAGCACACCTGTTTTGTCAAACAAAAGAAGACTGAAAAGAAAAAGAACAATAACAAGAACATGACGCAATATTATAACGGCATATCTTTTGCGAAAACGATTACAAAACTATTGCTAGCATAAGCTGTTTACAATCACGCTTGAAAAACTGTAACAAACAATAACCCATCATAAGTACGCTTATGAAATGTTGTAGAAAATCTATTATGATAAGTTTATTTTAAAATGTAGTTATATTTTGATTATTGTTTGGTTTGTTGGGTAGATGAATATTTGGGTGTGATTGTGGGAGTGGAAAATTTAAATTTATAAAATTTTGATATTTTTTTCAAAATATTTTTCATTTTGTAAAATTCAAAAACAAGAACTTGCTCAAAAATCATGCTGTTACTATTATTATGATTATTTTTTTTTATGTTTTATTCATATTATTTTTGTAGATGTCGTTAACCTAATAAACTTACCTTCTTCTCTCATACATACATACTCGTACATATTCCGTATACATAAAAACAAACATTGTTAATTTAGTTTTACTCAAATCTAAATATTTTAAACAATTTTTAACAAGCCTAGTTTTTATTATACAGCAAACTCAATATGTAACGAGAATGTACTACATTGAGAAAAAATATTCGGATACAAATTTTTCGAAAACCATCACACTACACTGCATTTGATTAGGGACGTATTCATTTCACCTTGGTTTTGTATTTTACTAATCGTCTAATATCGCAAAAATATCTGACGTAAGATTTTGACTACCATTCATAATATTTTCTCCCATGAATTTGCGTACGTAAACTCTTATATTATGTTCAGACATGCACTTTTATTGAGTCAATATTCGGTTATTTGAGTACAATATTTTAAGTGTTTTTTTGTTTTGTTGTTTTTTTTTGTTTGTAGTTGTTGACATTTGAGTTGTCAAATATCAACAGAATATGTTTGGAAAATCATAACATTCTCACTGAACGTACTTATGACAATGCTGCATTTCAAGTTTTACTCAATATTATAACAATTTGCGTATTTATTGCGCAATAATTAATTGAAACTTTATATGAAATAGTGAGCTCAATAATGGCGTTTATTGCGATTTACTCAATAAAAGTGCATGTCTGAACATAGTATTTTCGTGTAGATTGGCCTTTAATGAACACATACAGCAATGTTCGTATAAATAGCACAAAATTAAATTAAATTTATTAATTTAATTTATGATTTATTCAACTATTATTATTATTATTATTTTTATTCACTATTATTTCTTCTGGAAAGTAAAAACTCGGAAAATAAATGAGCAAGCAGGATGAGCATGCGTATAGTAAAAATGGTGAAAGTTGATCCATTTGATTTTTTTAAATAAATGTTGAATCTTTGAACTTGGAAATATCTGACGATTACAGCCACCAAATTTTGTAATTTAACAAAAGAAACCATTTTTTAAAAAACAGATAAAAATTTACAACATTTTAAACATTTTTAAATGGATTTAACCTGCCATTGGTAGATATTCTAAACACAACAAATGGTCTTTTGAAAGAAGACTAAATTAGAACGTGCTCTGAATACATTATTAAAGTTGTCAAGGAGACTACTAAGCGCAAGCTGCAAATTCAATCATTGCTTAAAATTAATTATAATTTTAGAAAGAAATCAACCCTTGAAGTAAGGAATACTCAATGATTTTTAGCCTTTTCTTTGAATTTATTTTGACATTTTGTAATAAAGAGGATAGCAAACAATGAGCAATCTTAATCAGGAAAAAAGAAGGAACAAAACAAAAATTAAAAAAAAAATAAATTAATAAGTTAGTATATACACATGTATGTATGTATGTATGTATGTATGCTATGAAGTGTATTGGTGCACAAACAATAAATGTTGCTGAGGGCATTGTTTATTATTTAAATTATGGCCACAGCAGGTGCTGTTGACAACTGAGCAAATATGTTTTTTTTATATTTTTTTCCTTCATTTTTGTTTTGTTTGATTGTATTAATTTGACGCATAATTTTCGTGGTAAACGCATATTAAATTGTTGAATTATGTATGGAATTCATTTCTCTGTTCTATATCAATCATGTGTGTATGAAAGTGAATGAAGGTGTTTACAAATACATATATATGTACTTACATATATACATATGTATGTATGTATATACAATGAAAACAGATACTCTCTCACACATCCATATGCAAACGATTGAATAGTACGTGTGATATATTTACGTTAACGAGTGTTAGTTTTAAAAAATTAAAACAACAACAACAAACGCAAAAATGTTTATCATTTTTATATGTAAATTTTATTCAAACATTCTCTTATCATTGTTGTTTTTTATTTTTTTGCTTCAAAATAACAAAAAGAAAAGCAAAAATTACAACAGAAAAACTCAACAACAAAATTCTTTAAAAACAAAAAAAAGGCTGATCAGTAGCGTAATTTATACTGATGAGCTTCAGGTATTTGTATTAATTTAATCAAATTTATTAATAAATATATGAAAAAAAGAACTGAAAATGATTTAAATTTTTATATTGAAATAAAGAGGAGGGGAAAAAATATAAATATAAATGATGTCAATAATTCTGTATAAGTGAAGTCATCATACATTTTGAGCACGTATACCTTAGGCACTTTATATTTATGGATTCATGCCTTATTAAGCCCAGTTCATTTATTAATTCAGTAGACGATAACAATAATGGTTTCAAAGAATGTAATCATTTACATACATACATACATACATAGATACTTACATACATATTTTAATATTTGTATTATACCAAATAAAGTTGAGGAAATTTAAATTTTAGTTCACATTCATACATACATGATGTAAAATATTTTGAATTTTCTTAATTGGATTCTCATACTCTGCATTTAATATACATTTTATTTGTATTACTGACCATTAATATCAAGCAACGATACCTCTGGTGGCTTTCCGTGGGTCTAGATAGTTAGGATACTTAGAGAAGGATTCGTCACTTATTTGTTGTAGGTTTTCTCTTACAGAGTTCTTGAAAATTTGGATCATGTAGGCGATTTAAAAAAAATAAGAAAAGAAATCATATCGATTTCGTTTCTCTAATTTGTAATGGAAGTTTACTGAAGTTTCAGGATAACTGAAATATCTGAAACCACAATGGTTTTAACTTTTAAAGTGACACTGAAAAATGTTAATTTACTGACGTATATTATGACGTTTTCTTAGTACAGAATATTGAATAAACGCTGGTAATTTGAACATGAAGTCGCACTGGTCTAGTGGGTGGTGTGTTGGCTTCTTAGACGTAAAACCACGGTTCAAAGCCCAGGTCAGACATCAAAACTGTGATAATAAATAAAATTGCCATGGAAAGTTTCTCAAAAATCTGTCTTTCGGAGTCGACTTAAAATTGTAGGTCCCACCACTTATGTATACAAAATTAACGCACACAACATAAGTGGTGTGTGAAGCTAGGTCGTAATCCTAACTAAAGGGTTTTAATGACCAATTATGTATGTAGTATTGTAATTTTAACAATACTGGACGCTATTTGCATTTCCAATTATGAACCGATTCCAAGTAACGCCAACACGTGTAAGTATTTCCGCAAGGTTTTAACTTTCCTGCAGCCCTTAGAGTACAAATTCCGACGTATAAAGCATTCATAAAACGTTCGTTTTTGACATTCTTGACTTAAGTTTTAGGGAACTGGATACATCAGCAATATAAATACATAATTTACTGAGAAGGCAGTCGTACATCTCATGTATCATCATTGCCACGACTTGGTATTTACGAAATGATAATATTCAAAAAAACTTAAACGTATGTATACTACTCGTACGTGCCTAAATTAACGCTGAAATATCTTTGCTCGAAGCCTTCTACTACTGAACTTGGAATGACATAGGAACAGTCTAGGACGTTTTTATTTAGAATTGTATGATTTATAAAATTACGGAAGCTGAGATGCTAACATATACTAGCAGTGGCAATGCCCTAAGAGACTAAGATTTGAAGAGTTATTGTTAATTTCGGTTTCTTATGAAATTTGCAATAACAAAAAAATGTAAAATAATTACAAATTTGATGTGAACCCCACTCATTTACCAAATTTTGATCTCATTTTGATCTCTCAGTGGTGATATTTGGTTTTTTTAAATTAATTAAAATTTAATCATGTAATCATTGATGATGTAATCACCGCACTCTAGAATATTTAGAAAAAATTGATTGACAGAGGATCTTTGTCTAAATAATTATAACTAAACGGGATTCTATGAAACTGTTTATTAAAGAATAATTTGTTGAATAGTACCCTAGCCCGTCGCTTAATCACTCGTGATAGTTAAAATATATTTTAAAGTTTTATGATGTTTTAATAAACAAAACTAATAAATAATTTCACTTTTACTCCTTACCATTGCAATTAGGGATACATTCTTATATTTTGAATTTTACACGCAAACTTGAGAAACATTTACATTGTGGTTTCATAATAAAATACCGCACCTGGTTGGCATACCTGCATTAATTTCAGCATCAAAAACAAGTGAAATTTAGATTTTACAATCTTAAACAATATTTGAAATATTTAATGGCAAACAAAAAAAAAAGAAAATATTTTCAAAATATGTATGTGACCATGACAATATTAAATTTATGCTGTCATGTAAACAATCAAAAATGTAATCATAATTTATTTGAATAATTTAAAGACATTATTAAACCAATTTCTGAATGTAAAATATTTTGTTCTCTGCTCTGCTTACAGCATTGCATATTCAATTTAACAAAATAAAATGTGTGTGTGTGGCAAATGTCTGTATGAAATTGCATGTGAAGTGAAGCCTAATTTGTGGCACAATTTTGTCGTTGATGATTTATAAACTAAAGGATCATATTTTAAAATACTAGCTTCAGGTAATACAAGTTTAAGTAGCAAATATACAATAAAAATATTAACAATTTATTGTACTAAGTATAGGTTGATTATTTATTTCAATACAATACACAAATTTTCAAAGATGTAAACATACATACATACGTACTCTCTCACTTTAGGGTAAAAATATAACGAGTATAGTCAACATTATTAACTATGCAAATATGTATGTACGTGCGAATAAATAATATTGAAAATAAATTAAAAAATGTTAAAAAAAATAATGCAATAAACTAATTAATTATTATTGTAATTATAATTGTTATTTTGACACTGCTAATAATTAATTGTTTGTGTTTACTATTATTACACAGGTTTGTATGTCTTTTATTTGCAAACATTATAATTAAATTTTTTTAATTTATTTTTATTATTGATTTTGTGTTAATAAAACAAATATTGCATTTAATTTTTTTATTGTTTATTTAGACAATTTTCAAATATTTATAGAATTAATATACGATTAAAGTTTATGTTTATACCTATGTATGTAGATAACACCATATATTGTAAATCTAAAAGACTTTTGTTGTTAGAACGTGTGATAATACGATTAGAAGTGACCCTTGACTTGCGAAATAAATCTTCACTTAAATCAGTATATGTAAATGTATTCCAAAACAAAAATAATAAAATTAAATTAATATATAAAAACAAAACATTTAAACCCATCTTAATACAATTTATGAATGAAATCACTTGCTGAGCAAGCATAATGATTGCAAATTAAATATGTTTTTACATATTTGCCCCCCTCATTTTATGTAAGTATGTTTTTGGTTAAATTATCAACTGACACAAACAGTTTTTCATTCGAGTATTGCAGCATACAGAACGTATGAAATCTGCAAATCGAGCTACATGTTATATATCTACTCACCTAGTATTTACATATGAACAATTATTTCTATGGATGCACACACAAGGAAATCTAAGCGTACGTACTTAGCTACACAGAGACTATATTTGTTGAAATACAACTGTCATGGAACACGTTCACTTAAACAAAATCTTGGATTGAACTCGCAGGGAAAATGTGAATCAACAACATTTACATATAAATTCATGTATTTGTCACAATGTTACTTGGCTAATAAAAAGAAGAAGAAAAAAAATAGCAACAATACTAACAAACAAAAGTAATAAAAATGTTAAAAAAAAGGAAAATAAATAAAATATGAAAAACAAAAACAAGCACATGAGTGAAAAAGAAAATTTAGACAACTCCGTTTATTAAAATAACAGAAAAACCGTTTTTAACAAAGAAATATATGTATGTAATCCTTATGTCTGTGGCAATACATACCCAACTTCACGTACGGAATAACCTTAAATATTTAAATATTTCGTACTTACATTGGTGGGAGTTGAATCGTGCCACCAATCCACACATTTGCGTCTGACACCAACAATGTACGTGTCTCAGGCTAATAAGTAGTGAAACAAATAACAAAACACCAGCAACAATAACATTATAGCAAGAATAACGTCAAAAGAGGCAAAAACAATGTCTTCTAAAATGCCCACAAAAAGAGCTGCCATATTACATGTATAAGTACATATGAACACAAACGAGGTTAGGTCGAACAAGAAAACTAAAGATAGCACTAAACAGTGTTAAACAAAATAAATGTTTGGAACTATTATAATCAATAGAAAATTAAATTTTGTATCGCCATATTTACTTAAAGTACGTTAATTTCGTTTGTGCGAAAACGAAATGATACACGGTAGCAGAGCTAGTGGAATTAGAAAAAATTATTGGTTGATACGTTTTCCGTCCAATTTGATGCAAAATGCCACCCACCTGTGCCCATGATTTATCAGTTTCTAATAGATATTCTGCCTGAAACACATTGTGGTGAAACAGTGGCAAGAGGTATACCTGATTTTACAAGATAGTGGATATTGTTCCTTCGAGTTCATCCGCTATACAATCAGTAGAGATGCCTATGTAAGATAGTCATGTTTTACAAAATGCTTTACTAAACGAATTTGTTGGTAACTGCGAACTGAGCCTAAATCTAAATATAATTATTATTTAATTTTTGTATTATTTGAACTATTTTTACTGAAACAGGTGTTGTGGCGGGACCTACAGTTTAAAGTAGACTCCGAACGACAGATTTTTGAGAAACTTTTCATGGCAATTTTATTTACTCTCAGAGTTTTTGCCAGAAATCTGCTGAGAGGAAGTCGTCGAAGAAATATTTTTTTCCATATTCTCGTTTTGATGTCTGACCGGGGATATGAACCGTGGCTTCGCGTCTACTAAGCCACCACACTAGATTACGGCGACTTCAGTATTAAATTATATTATATTATATTAATATAAAGAAAATATATTATATGTATGTATATAATATGTTATAAAAGGAAAAAAATTATTATTATTTTTTATTATTTTGTTGTTATCATTTCTAATGATTTCAATGAAACTAAAGCATTTTAAAATATTCATCAAAATATTTATGTATGTGATATTATATCATAAGCCTTAAAAGTTTTACACGAGGTGAGTAAATTGCGTCGCCACTTGACTTTTGCTTTAAAGCAGGTATGTATCTCTTCCATCCAACTATTGTTTTACAGCATGTAACAGAATCTTAAATAAACATGCATACTTACAGACGCTCCTACGTATACCATCGAAATGTACCAACAAACCATTTGATGTCAATTACGTAAGAAGACAATATGGTAAATATTTACTACTACGTATTAGGAATGATATCAAAATGTTAAAAGCGGTATGGGGTTACAAGGTAGAATCGGACAGAAGGGAAAAATAACTCAGATGGTATAAATATTTGTAATATTCTTAATTGCAAATAGAAATATTGTATTTTTGGGTGTCCTGGTAGTCTAGTGGGTGTGTTGGACTATTAACGTGAGAGTTGTAGGTTCGATTCCCATCAGAGACTCTGATCCGTTACACTACACCCAGCATAAGATCTATGTTACACAGCTCGTAATAATTAAACACAATTTGAAACCCAAAAGTGAAATGTTTTGTTTGTTGGCGCATTTGGGTTTATCCACAATAGAAGTGCGTTGATATCGAATTGCGTGTGTAGTTGTTCAATAAGTGTGTTTAACGGTAATTTTGTTTTGTTTATTTCGGCTTAGTTCAGTTTATGCTTTCACAACTTTTTTCACTATACTCTATAAGTCTTGCGTTTAATGTTGTTTTTCTGTGATTTTTTTTTTTTTTTGTTTTATTCTTGCCAAGGTTAAAAATGTTAAACAGAATGTTTGTAACACTAATATTCTTCTGGTAACATTCCAGCAAGTGTCATTTCTATATCCATACATACATACACCCATTACGCTTTCATACATACATCATGCATATACATTTTGTTGTTATTCTTATAATTTTTAATAATATTTGACGTTCCATTGTCTTGATAGTGACCAAGTGAATTAGATTTGTTGTATTTGTTGTATTATTTCTTATAAGATTATCTATCTTTTTCTTAGTGTTTTGGTTTACTCAACCTACATATGTATGTATGTGTGTTCGATGGTATATTTTTGGCACTTTCTTTTTTTATTGATTGTTTTATTGGAACATCAAATAGTGCCATATGTAAGGGGACGGTAAAAGTTCTCTTGCCTTAGTAAGAAGACAAAAATTCGAACATAAAATTCCTGTTGTAAACGAAAGAATTTCTTCTTTTTTGTAGGCAACTATAGTTGAAACTATTTTAGAATCGATTGTGTCATGATAAACAGATATTTTATGTATCTACCCCTGAAAAAGAGATTTTTTGGCATTTAGCTCGCATGCCATTTGCAGTTTACATTGAGCAGAAAATGTAATTTAGATTGTAATTAAAGATTTTAATGATATAAACACCTAATGAAAGTTTAATTAAATTTTAGACAATTTTGTTAGACAGATAAGTGCATAATGTCTTTAAAAGGAAATATTTAAACAATATTTTGTAAACACAATATCATTCCTAAATAATAATTACTTGTATGTTGTAGCAACGCAAAGGAATTTTGTAATTGTCAACGAATTTCAAAATTGTTTAATAAAATTTTAGAGTTTTAGGGCCATTATTACAACTTGCCTTTAAAGTTGGGTTTAGTTAAAGGTAACTTTAGCTAAAGTGAACTTTAAAGTCACCTTTAACTTATTTTCTTTATTACAACCTACAGATAAAATAAAGTTAACTTTTTCAAAAATATGGCAGTGCCTGAGAAATGTCGATAGCACTGTCAATTAAATAAGGGCTTTAAAAAGGCAGTGGAAACGACGTGCCATAAGTCGACATAGGTTTCTAAGTTGGTGCGATTAATTTAACATAGATGGAGCCACTGAGAATTATTCAAAATGAATTGAATCGTAAACTATGCATTTGATCATGTGTTGATCGGACAAATAGCAGACATTTTAGGATTCATCATTTATGATTTTAATAACATTTAGTACAACTCATTCCCGTAAAATGTCAAATTTGAAACATTTTAATTTTGGAAAATTTTTAAAAATGCTGTTGGGTTCAAGTGGATTGGGTACATTGCCAGATGCTAATAAATTTAAACGCCGCCGTAGAATCATGCCTCCAAAGCGACAACCAATTTGTCGACCTACACCTCAAGCACGGAAGAAAAGAGCATTACAAGCCTCAGAATCAGACGAGCAACGAGCATTGAGCTTCGAGTACAAGCCGCTGAGACCCGTTCGCCTGAATCACTTGCGCAACAAGAAGTGAGATTAGAAACTGATCGAATGCATACTACTCAGGCCCGTTCGTCTGAATCATCTGGATAACAGGAAACAAAATCCATAAAATGATTCAAAATTAATCGGATATTTGTGTAATGTCTTTCCTTTAAATTTATTTTTGTTGGTGGCGCAGCAACACGCGCTGAGTACAGCTAGTTTGTTTATAAAATTTTTGTTTTTTGTTTTAAAATAAATATAATCAATACGCAAATATCCATTTTGTTTTGAAAAACTATTAATATACTAACGTTTATTTTTCATATTAAAAATAATATAAATAATATGGCAAGTTCAAAGATAAAGTGAACTTTGAAAGTTAAAGGTAGGATGATCTTAACGCTCACTTTTATCTTATTGTGTACTCATAATAATGAAAATCGAATTATGTATATGCCCTTTAAAATCCTGCCTTCAGTTAACGTCAAGTTGTAATAATGGCCCTTAAAGCTTGAAATATTAGTTTATTACGTTATTCATACGCATTGCTGTTGTACAATATACATTTTTGCAATAGGATTTTCAGAAAGACTTCTTTTAACACATTGATATCCTACTCTCGGTTTATGATTATGATAGAGATATAGTGTTGATCTTTCTGTTTAAATTAAGTTAGAGAAAACCGATTTCACTACTCCCTCCACATGCATACTGAAGCTACAAATGGTGTAACAAGAGACCTAAAAAATTATTTCCAAAATATATACTTATAACACTGGGCTGTCGGTAACAACACAGTTGTACCGTTATAGCCGTAATGTTAAAAAAAACGCTTAAAAAGCATGGTACAGAAAAGAATCATTCTCATTGTGTCGCTCTTTTGTATGCAAAAAGTGCTATTCAGAGCAAATTATTTTTCGATTTTATGTACACTGTGAACTCGCCTAAACTTGAACTAATTTGTGCAAACGATTTTCACAATTTCTTCATCATTTTTAATTAAGTTTTACCAATTGTTTGACACCACTTTGGAAATTTATTTAATATCATTTCGATTCCAAAAGTAGTAGATAATTATATATTTTTTATAAACAATTTTTCTAATTTTCATGAAATTTGACCTACGACAATAGTTTCAGGAATTTGTTGGTAAATGAATACATTATAATTAAAAATGAAATCAGAAATTTTGTTTAAACAATTACAAAAAATTTTTAATTTAGCATAAAACCAATAAAAATATAAATGACTGCACTTAAAAAATTAAATAAATTAAATAGTGATGAGTTTTATGCAGGGATTTCGAAAATTTAAAAACTTAATCATCGTAAATAATTTGATAGGGCTGAATGTAAAAAGAAAATTAAAGTTCTCGTTTTAGTCCTTTCAACTTTAGATCACGTTTTGGAATAGTGAATACAAAAAATAAAGTTGTATATATAAATAAGTAAAAATAATATTGCGTAAACACGCATTTCTTAATATTCGCGTTCTCACGACTGTATTTTTTTTTTATTATTATTCACCCATACCACGATTTGCGTCGCGTCGTTTTGCGTTTTTTCGAAGTTGCGCAGCTGCAAGTTAGTACTAATTTTCAAGGTTGGCAACCGAAACGAATAACGGTATCGGTAATCAATATTATTTCGGCATCAGTATCGGTAACGGTATTTAAATTATATCGGTTTTGGTATACCGTTATAAAAGTAATATATCGGTATTTATACCGGTATTTACATTAAATGTATCAAATCTAAAAAAGCAAAAAAATATAAACAAAATTTTAACATTTTTTATATAAATAACAGATTTATTAATTCAAAAACAAACAAAAAGAAATAACATTCTCCTTAAATCTAAGAACACACAAGTTTACAAATATTAAATATTTGTATTAGGACATCATATAAAATAAAATTTTTGTAAAGAAAAAATAATTCAATTCATGAATAAATACTTTAGAATATAAAAACATTAGACTAACATTTTAGATTACATCCTCAAAAAGAAAAGTTTAACATTTAGTTTAATTGAATGAATACACATAAACTTACAATTTTAAAATAATTCCTCATTAGATCGAATGACTACAACTGCATTTAAACTGTCATCATCCAACCTATTCCGACTTGGATTCATGATATACTTTACTCCTGAAAATAACCGTTCCACACTTACTTGTGTAGCAGGTACAGCTAATATAACTTTAGAAATGGCATAAATGTAGCTCTGGTTTGACTGTACTTTTTTCTTCCCACCAATTGAGAACATTCACATGTCTTTGTACTCGTTTTTAATTTCTAAAAGCACTTAGCAATTCACGTATTTTATTGCTATTTGGTGTTGTATAGGAACTTTCTTTCTCCATATTTCTAAGGATAGCTTCTACGCTGTCAGAGGATGAACTCGAGCTACAACTCATATTATCATCAAAGGATGTGCAGCAGTTTTGGGAAAGTATGTCCATTTTAACACTTACTTCTACCATACCGGCATTGATCCATAATTGATACCGGTATAAGGGTAAACAGTATATGAATACCCTTTTATATGCCTCTGAGATTTTTTCTGGATGCAATATGACTTTGTAACGAAAACTCAACATAACGTTTAATAATATTGTTCGATATATTTTTGCTTTGAAAAGATTTGACTATATATCTCCGTATTTAGTACATGTCCTTGGCATGCACCTCGATGACTATATGAAGCTTAAAAATCTTATTTTTTTACATAAAATCATAACAACAAAAAAACCTCACTCACTTTATAACAAATTGGTATTCATTTCGTCTGCGAGGAACAATAATATTCGAACATTCAAATACCGAAAGAGTGCTTCTTTTCACCAGTTTTATATATATACCATTTATCTCTGGAACCATCTCCCCCCAAATATTCAATTTACTAGCAACGCAATGCGATTTAAAAACTTGTTAAGGAGTTATTACGAAAATTCATAAATTTATCGTTTCAATTTTCATTGACTGTTATATTATATCTTATTTTTTCTTTGTTTATATTTTGATTAATTTAATTTCAATGTATTATGTAACTTATTTGATTCTGGTGCTGTAATTTATAAGATAATTGATCTTGTTGCATCAGAAAAACATTCATTATAATAAATAAATAAATAAAATAAATTTGTTTGTTTTTGGTATGTTGTCTATATATATAAAAATGAATGTTTGTTTGTATTTAATTAATAGAATCGTAAACTATGCACTTGATCATGTTATGATCTTCAGGAAAGTTGTTGGTCATGAGCCCGAGAAGGTTTTGTAAGTTGGTATGACCAATATTCGACAGGTGGCACCACTGAAAATGACTAAAAATGAATTAAATCGTAAACTGTGTATTCGATCATGTTATGATCTTTAGAAAAGTTGTTGCGCATGAGCCCGGGAAGATTTCTAAGTTGGTATGATCAATATTCGACAGGTGGCGCCACTGAAAATTACTAAAAATGAATTAAATCGTAAACTGTGCCTTTGATCATGATATGCTCTTTAGCAAAGTTGTTGCGCATGAATCGACGAAGGTTTCTAAGTTGGCGCTATTAATTTCCGGTAGATGGCACCACTGAAAATTATTCAAAATGAAAGCACAGAAGAAAAAAGCATTACGAGCCTCAGAATCAGACGAGCAACGAGCATTGAGACTTGAAAATCTTCGAGTACAGGCCTGTTCGTCTGAATCATCTGAACAACGGGAAACAAAATCCATAAAATGATTCAAAATTAATCGGATATTGTCTTTCCTTCAAATTTATGTTAGTTGGTGGCGCAACAAAGCGCGCAGGTTACAGCTAGTATGTAATAAAATTTTATATTGTTTTTGTTTTTAAAATGTTTACTTTGTTCAATTTTCTTTGTAAAAATTAGTATTTTCGTTTGCTACAGAAAATCATAATTCACTTTGCGTCGTGTTTTTTGGAACGTTACAACGACGCAAAGTTAGGTATGGGTGTATATAAATTTAATTAAAACTATGAATAGCAGATAAGTAAAAAAAATTATAAAAATGTCAAAACGGTCAAATAGAAATGTTAAGTACGTTTCAATGAAAATAATTTTATGATTAAAATTCCATTCCAATTGAATTTGAAAAAGAGTTTAAAACGTTTAAGAGAGGATGGTATCTCTTGACAATATACGTACTTTGAAAAAAAGTAAATCATTTATCAACTGATACTTCTTATATTTAGAATAATTTCTCTATTGAAACTTAGAGTCTAAAAATAAAAAAATTTAAAAAAAAAATTGAAATAAAATTTTTGCTTTACTATCCGCCGTTAAAGTATAAAATAGCATTCAGAATGCGCCACACAATATGCACAAAGAGGTGAGCCAAGTAATAAAAAAAAATAAATGCACACTGCACCAAGTGCGGTGCTTATAGAAACGGTCACTAGCTCACAGTCAACCAATTCCTAAATTCCGCTCAATGTGTGTGTACCACAGATCAGCAATGAATCGTTTTTTCGCTACTCATTAGTACTCATGAAATTTGTACAAGTACGATATTAAAATAAATATGAATGTCTATAAGTATCAGAAATTATGAGTAAGATTCGAATCCACTCATCTTTCTAAATACTCATTGCTGATCCCTGCACTCGATTATGTTCCATGCACTTGCGCTTAACTTTTGATTCGATTTAATATTAGGTTTTACATTCAAATAATTTTAATAATTAATTCCGAATTAACGATATAAGAAATGATGATTATGAAAAAAAACAGGAATTCTGTTTGTTTACTTTTAAGAGAGAATTGGTGACATGGGTGTGAGTGAATGGGTAAAATGAATGAAGTTTAAATGAACGGAATTGTATTTCCTTTGGAAAATTATATAAAAATCCCAGGTACATAAAATATACAGACGTATTCTTCTGAGCTTACAAAAAAGTTTTTATCTTCAGTGGGACATAAGCATTGTAAACAGGAAGATATGTATAAAATGGGGAACTTTCTTATATGTGTGTGTGTTGAGTTTTTTTCTTATACAAAATATATAATAATGAAACATTAAATTGAATTTTCCTTGATTTTCACAAAGTTTAACAACATAATATTATTTCTTATCAGTTTCTTATCCCGTCGATTTTGATGTTTTAGCACAATTCAAATTAAAACTACAACGACAGAACATATTCAAGAGTACACATGGAGAAAAAGTTTTCAATCGTGAGGAAGAACTAAAACATATTTTTAAATATAATATTCCCATTGTCTTTCTCCTACTTGTTAAAATTTTTTTCAAAAAATAAACCAAATACTTAACACAAAAACAAAAATATATATTTTAAAAGTTTTATTTATTTTTTTACATTATGCCAATCGGCATAAAAGAAGACTGTTGTGCGTTTGCCCATACGGGATATCACCATACTTTCAATAGAAAACCGGTGTCTTAAACAACCTCCTTCAACTTCTTCCGATCTAATCCTCGGAGATGAGTTAGGCTCAGTAAATATCATACTCAAAAATTATAATCTTGAGCCTTCGAATGCTCGTCAAGGACATAAAGAGTATTCCATCGTTTTGAAGTCGTCACCACCAAATATCTTGCGAGTACACTCGTCCTTGTTCGGTTGGCAATCCTTGTAATTTCTATTTACAGTGCCGATGTGAAGTTTTCGCTCAATTTTAGAACTTGATGCAGTGACATTAATTTATCCAAGATTATGGTAATACTCTGGCTCTATTAGTCAAATCCCAGGTCACACATCAAAACGAAATATGAAAAAATATTTCTTCGGCGACTTCCTCTCAGCAGATTTCTGGCAAAAACTTTGAGAGTAAATAAGCCTGTCATGAAAAAGTTTCTCAAACATCTGCCGTTCGGAGTCGACGTTAAACTGTCACTCACGTACATAATTAACGCACACAACATGAGTGGTGTGAGAAGTTAGGTTGTAATCCTGACTGAAGGGTTGTAATCAGTGCTGTTGTGCTAATTTTTTTTTTTTACCGGGACGCGTATAGTATATAATTATATAGACAGGGCCGCTCTGTGCGGTCTCATGTTCCAAAGTTAACGACGGGGGGAGGGAGATTCCCCCAATTATCCGGTTTTTGTTCCGGTTCGGGTTCGGTTCAAACCCTTGTTTATAAAAATACATATAAAAATTCGTCAAAAATTAGAAAAAAAAATCAACAATTCTTTTTAATTTTTTTCCAAACGTCAGCCAATTCGTACCGGAATGACGTACGGAGCGTTCCGGCTCGACAACACCACTGGTTGTAATGGCCAATTATGTATTGTGTGTATTAGTCAGATTATTCGCTTACCCGTTTCCGGCCACTTCAAGATGATCCATATAATGCGTAAATATTCCCGAATAATTGTTAATCTACTTTATGCATTCTAGGACGGTCCTTTGTCCCATATTGACAACCAAGTATTTCTCTTGGTGAGATTACATCTCTCTGATTCGGGTTTTACATTTAGACTCCTTGGGTATACCAAATTGTATGCTATGTTCAAAACATGCTTCTTTCTCTCTCCTGCATAGATGGTTCGAATTCTTATCTCTGAGGAGTATTAACACATCCTTCAGATGGTTCAAGTACTTCTTCGTGTGACATCCTCAAGAGGTTATATAATAATTTTGATATACCAGAGAGATAAAACTATACCTCCCTGGAATATTCCTCATTCCACATTGTCCCTTATGATTATGTAATATGTATCGAACTTTATCCATCTATTCCTTAACGTATGATCAGTCTAGCTAGGCCGTAATCCTGACTGAAGGGTTGTAATGGCCAATTATGTATGTATGTTATGTATGATCAGTCTTGTCTAGCCTGGTTCACCTTGAACTTGTGTGTGGGATTATTGTATCGGCTTGAAAATTATTAAAGGCTCCTTCAATGGCAATACTTACTGCAATAGAGAATTTACTTTGTCCTGCAGGGTCCATTTTAGGCAGAGGATGATTTAGGGCCATTATTACAACTTGCCGTTAAACTTGGGTTTAGTTAGAGGTACCTTTAGATAAAGGAAACTGTAAAGTTACCTTTAACTTATTTTCGTTATTACAACTTACAGATAAAATAAAGTTAACTTTTTCAAAAATATGGCAGTGCCAGACAATGTCGATAAAACTGCTCAATTAAACAAGTTTGCTTTTAACGCAGTGGCCACGACCATGTTAAAAATAATATATAACATGGCAAGTTCTAACATAAACTTAACATTAAAAGTTAAAGGTGGAATGATCCTCCCTTTAGCTTAACGCACACTTCTACTTTATTGCCCACTTTTAATAATGGAAAACAATTCATCTGGCCGTTAAAATTCTCGCCTTAGTTAACGGCAAGTTGTAATAATGGCCCTTAGTGCAGAATGGTCCCTACCTTCCTTTAATGTAGGTATGAGGTTTAATACTCAGCCCCTCATCACATATTTTATTCTTCAACATAGTATCGACAATAAGCCCCGCGGTAATGCAACCTCTTCAGCAAAAGGGAGGTTAGACTAATTAGACGAAAAGCCTTTGGCACGTTTGCGTATAAACGTTTGCTTCGTTCCAATCTTTACTTGTGTATACGTAGGTGAGGCAGCCACTGTTGGTACAAAGTCCCTCTTATCTTGTAGAGGTGTCCGTATCCGCCACCTAGATCGGCATCTGCCACGTCTATAATGTAATGGAATAAAAATTTCGCTCAATGTATGTTTGTGTTTTGCCACCAATATCTTAGCTTCTTACTACTATTCTCAGCATACAAGAAAGAGCAATGCCCAAAAGGACACACAGAGGGCGTATAAAGTTTTTCTAATGCCATTTTAAATTGGTGTAAATTTGTCAATTAAAGCTCAAAAAATCAACGAAAACTTTTAATCCAATAAAATAAGATAAAGTTTCATCTGTTTGTAGTATGTATATATGTAAATTTCGTGTAAAATATATCAAAAATATCAATGATGTCGTTGAGCATGTATGGGTGGGTGGTGGACTAGATTGTGGCTTCATCTGAAAATGTTTAAAATAAACAGTCTTATGTTCTGGCTAAAAGTCACAAACTATATACATACATATTATATCTTCTATGTACAAAAGTATGTACATATCTACATACATACATATTTCTCTAAAAATCAATAAACACTTAATACTACAACACTAAAACACACACCTTTCTCACTACATTATATTTATAAAATTTAAAATGAAAATTTTAGACTCATGCATTGACAGCAAGGAAATCTACAATGTAGACTCTTTTCTAACTGTGACGTAGTGTAGGAGGGAGTGTGAATGTGTGTATGTATGTGTATTTTATATTTTTAAAAACATCGACTTCTACGACATGAAAAGAGGAACAACCTTTTAGCTGTAGTCGTAGTACGGACTTGAAAAATTAATTCAAAGCAAACGAACTGGGACAAATAATAACAATACCAACAACAATATTAACACCAAGTGGTAAATTGAGTCTCTACAAGTCACTGATTGCCAATATAAAGGGTGTCCTTTAAGTAAGATGAGGTGTGTCCTTTAGTTTGTCAATATTTGTTAAATGGCAATAGGTTTATACAAACTCTCTCTCTCTCTCTCTCTCTCTCTCTCGGTGTCATTGGTAGAGGGTTCGTTAGCAATTCAAGAAGGTGAGAACGTTAAGGGATTGAAAAAGAAAGGAAGACACTTTGTCCCATGTGCATCACAGAGGGAGGGCTGAATACAAACAAACATTGAAAGTATTGTATTTAAGGTCGTATTGTCAAAAAACCAAGTTTTTCTTATTTGATTTCAGTTTCTTCAACTCTGTCTGTTTTGCCATCACTATCAGCGAAATTGTTGTTTTTATTTCTATTTTTGGCTCAGTGTTGCCAAAACGTAAATATTTAACGAAATGTAAAATTTAACCAAAGTTTAGCAAATAAAGAAACCAAATCGAATAATAATTCATAATTTAAAAACTTAACGAAAGTAAAATAAAAGTATCGATTCAATGAATGAGCAAAATTTGCATATTTGATTAAAGTTCGAATGCTGTTTTTCAGTTTAGGTCAGTGTTAAAAAATTCAGTACTTTTGTACTTTTTTCAATACTTATTCATTTCAAAAATACCACAGTACTCTCGCGACGCTTTCAGTACTATTTTATTATTACATAATTAATGCCTTACGCTTTCCAACTATTAATGCATTAGCAACATGCTTAAGGTAATGCTAAAGGTAGAATTAGACTTTAGCCCCGGTTACCCGAACGTCCACGTACAT
Source organism: Sarcophaga rosellei (assembly GCA_930367235.1). NCBI lineage: Eukaryota > Metazoa > Arthropoda > Insecta > Diptera > Sarcophagidae > Sarcophaga > Sarcophaga rosellei. The sequence continues at coordinate 46,691,090 of OV884021.1, read as the reverse complement.
TCGTTTTTAGAACAGGAAAAGCAATGAAAACGCTTGCCGAACCGTATGTTACATTACGTTCCATCGACGTTTGACTAAACGGGGCTTTTACGTTTTATTACATTCCGAATCAGCTGTTCTTGTCTTGTATGTGAGGAACATGAATAAGTCGTTAGTTTTAGTGGCAAAAACACTAAGAGTAAAATAAAGTTGCCATGATAAATTTTCTCAAAAATCAGACTTTAAACAGTAGCTCCCGCCACTCATGTATAAAATTAACACACACACAAAATAAGTTTTGTGAGAGGTGAGGTCATAATCCTAATTGAAGGGTTATATTGACCAATATGTATGTATGTATTTTTTACAAAAGTACCATTTGGTGCAAAAAATTACTCTTTCAGTTATAGTTCAGTACCCTTTCAAAATTTCAATTTTGCAACACTGGTTTAGGTTTCTTTGAGTCCTACCAATCTGATGATTGAGCTTTGCATTCCCCATATCCATTTCTGTCATATTTGTTTCAAACAATGAAGTCAGTCTACCGTTTCTGAATGAGTTTAAATAAAACAACAGTTTAAACAACAAAATTAAACAGTTGCGAAACAAATATTTTCCAGAATTGGTATTATGCTGTGTTGTACAGAACGCCTTAAGTTTTTAATTAAAAATTGTATGTAATTTTTTAAACAGTGCTTATTAGTACAAAAAAAAATGTTTTATAATTTGAGAAATTTAAAATGATTACTTTTATTCATTCAAAGAATTTGAGGAAAATATTTATTAATTTAACCAAACATGACTAAATTTAGTTAAAATCACTGGTACGGCAACACTGTTTGTGACACTACTCTTTCAACTCTGATGAATGTTATTGCGAATTGGCTTTTATTGTAGCAATAATAAAATCGATATTGTAGTTTTGTTATCATGTTTGTTTTACAATCAATAAAACACTGTATTTTTGTTTTTACCCTTCCAAACATTTGAATTAAATAACAATATATCAACACTTATACCCAATTTACACGATACGACTTTACGTATGTAAAGTCAGAGAGAAAATATTACTGAATTCGATTTTTAGGGCCATTATTATAACTTGTCGTTAACTAAAGGGAGGATATTAACGGACGGATAAATTGTTTTTTATTATTATAAGTCGACAATAAGGTAGAAGTAAGCGTTAATCTAAAGGGAGGATTATCCTACCTTTAACTTTTAAAGCTAAGTTTATGTCAGAACTTGTATTATCATATATTATTTTCTATATAGCAACTTCAAATACAAACGAAATGATGAAACACAACAACAAAAAAAGGGCGTTCGGTGCCATTGCGTTAAAAAAAACTTGTTTAATTGAGCAGCTTTAAAGGTAACTTAACAGTTACCTTTAGCTAAAGGTATACCTTTAACTAAACATAAGTTTAACGGCGAGTTGCAATAATGGCCCTTAAAATCACAGAAAACCTCTTACAATATAAATTATTCGTTTTATTTTCAAAATTAAAAAATATAACAAAATTCTGTTTTCAGTTGTTGGCTAACTGGATGCCATACATTTAATTTTCAAAATTAAAATATGGATTAGATGCCTGGTGGAATATTTTTCCAAAAACTCATTTGTTTGTTTACTTTGTATCTGGCAAAATCCAATCTGGATTTTTTTTTGTACGAAAGGTTTTCGTAAGGATAAGCCGTCGTCTAATGTTTCTAGATAATATATTAATACCATATGATGACGTTAATCCAACTTTTAGCTAATTAGAGACTTTAAATGGGTCAGCTTCCCATGTTCTATTTCTATTGAACCTTCCCCGGCCATGTGATGTTTTGAAGTTTGCTGGGTCTGGGTACATTATTTGAGATTTTAAATGTATTAAAATTTTACAACATTAGATTATAAATTTTTGCTCTAGAGCAACCAAGTAACTGGAAAATATTATTTACCATCATCCTGGCTCCTCTGAGGTTGCGTATCAAATTCCTTTTTTCTTCGGAACAAAATTGACCTTTTTCTACAGTTAACGGTGTACATATTTTCCTGATATTATTGAGAACATACCTAATCAAATCATATAAAAATTCAAATAAATGAGATATCATACGTACTATGAGACCACCACTGTACACAATAGGAACCGCTTTCTTCTGCACAAAAACATTACATATAAATTGATGCAATACTATATTTACTTAACGATTATAATATCATACTATGATTTAATGATGGATATGTCTGCAACTATATTTCTTATGTTTGTCTAAAGTTTAGATGAGTATTCATTCACAATGAAAGAAAAAACATCAAAATAATGAAAATGCTGCTATGAATTTAATAATACATATATTGTAAAACATCTATTTGATATGAGTACTTTAGTATATATTTATTATTTAACAACATCTTAAATTACACCTTGAAATATAGCATTTATATATGTACATATGAATATATGGTGTATAACTGAAAGTATATGAAACATAAAACTAAATTGTGAACAAAAATACAATAATTTTAAAATCAAATATAAATACGTTTTATAATGTATTAACAACTAAAAGCATTAAAAACATTGATTTACAAACAAATATAATAAAAACTATAATTTTGCATACCACTCTGTTATTTATCATCTATAACCTGTAAAATCAAAAACATGATTTTATATACATACATATTTCTAAAATAACGGGTGATTTTTTTGGTATTTGGATAATCGTGTATATTTAACACATTTCTGCCAAACTGTTTATGTGAAGATGTCTTTTCTAGGCCTCGTGTACCATTTTCAGTACACGATAACTACTTTTATAAATTTCTATTAAAATACATGTTTTTTTTATTTGTTTTTGAGAAAATGTATATTATTTCCAAAATTATTAATATTAAGACAGGAAAATGCATAAAATAACAGTAAAAAACTTAACTTTCGTTCACATTAGAAAAATGTATATAAGAGTGATGTATAATAGAGAATATATATTGTTACGAAAATGGAAACGGTATATCATCGTTGAACATCAAAATAAGAAAAAGGTGATAGACAAGTAAGTGAACACAACAACAAGCAATATGGACACAATACACAAACAACAATGAAATCGCGATAGAATTCTCGAAAAGGCGAAACCCCGAAAGTTCTACTTCAAGAACCTTCATTAGACTGATTACTTGGGAATATAAAAAGGCAACACAAAGCAGGCAACGAGCAGTAAGAATTCAGTCAGTCTTGTGTGAAGACGCGTTGTGTGTTAAGAGAACTGTCGTGGTCGTGGGAATATAAAAAGGCAAGACAAAGCAGCAACGAGCAGTAAGAATTCAGTTAGTCTTGTGTGAAGACGCGTTGTGTGTTAAGAGAACTGTCGTGGTTTGAAGATCTCCGCTATACAGATGTAACGTACAAGTGTTGTCGCTTACGTAAATGGTGTAAGCAGAGAAGAATAACGGGCAAGCAAATTATTGTTGGATATATCAAGTTGTAAATAGTGGCACACAAAAATTGTGCGAACAATAAAGAGTTAAATTGAAACTAAACACCAAAGAAATGATATTCTAAACGTTTTAAAAAAGGTAAAGACGTAACAATATTTTATTTAAGTTCAATTACACAATAATAGTTTTTCACACTTTCAACATAGCCTGATTTGCAGTGGTTCCTTATTACTACCATTACATTTTTGTGATTTATGGCGTTTTCTAGAAGGAACATAGGCATCTTCTGCAGAAAATATATATGAAATTAGTATATTTCCACATCGTAGATGTGAAATTGAGTAGTCGCCGTAGTCTAGTAGGTAGTGTGTTGGCTTATTAGACGTAGGGCCGCGGTTCAAACCCCAGGTCAGACATCAAAACGAAATATAAAAAAATATTTCTTCGGTGATTTCCTTTTAGCAGATTTCTGGCAAGACAATTCTGAAGGGCAATTTCTGGAGGGTTGTAATGCCCAACTATGTATGTACGTATGTATATAAATGTGAAATTGAACTGTTGGTTTTTTGTATTATACAAAATCGATGCATTTCAACTGCCGTATTCAATAAAAGTTCAAAAGAGCTCCAATAACTAATAACCACGCCACATGTACCGTTATCAGTACATGATTCAAAAATTTCTCTAAACATTTTGCCAATAATTAAATTTAAAAGTTCAGCTTGGCGTAGAAATGAGGCTTAGCGTGAACCGAAAATTCACAATTCGTATGTTTTTTTTTTGTAGAAGAGAGCTGACAACTTCATGTGAACACAGTATGTGATGCGGCCCATACATGTTGCGATTTGTTGCACGACAAGTTATAAAACACATTGGACGTTTTCTTCACATGTTTCGATTCATCAGCCAATAATTTATGGAGAAATACTTGTTTAATTTTATTTTGTTTTTGATATTTTCTAAACAGACAGAAACATTTTCATATGATTGTTAATCTCATTTTTCAAATATGTATAGAATTCTGTAATATTTTCTCTCTTACTACACGTACTTAAAACACTCATCGTGTAAACTACCCTTAACAAATCAATGAATTTTATTATCAAAATTTGGTATGTGCTAGACGTGTTTCATTCGAAAAATTGTCTTCAGGGATGATGCTCATTTTCAAAGTTGAATACCTTATTTAATAGAGGTTTATTTAAGACTTATGTCTTTTATGAAGTGGATAATTTGACAGGTGTCCCCTTGATTTATGCATTTGTTTAATACTTGGCCACCCTATTAATTTAAAAGTATACAATTTTACAAAAATGTCAATTTAAATTTTTTATGAAAATAATTCAAAATGATACATGGACTATTTATGTATGAAGAAGGATACGTATGACGTGATATATACAAACTTTTTATCTTCATTTACCGAAATGTACTCATGTCAGCCTGAATTCATGAGCAAATAAACAAGTGCCTTTTATAAATTACCTTCTCACCTTCTGATTTGTCTTAATGCTGGTCCTCTTATAACCATTTTGATTAACTCTATTTATCATTGTAAGAAAGGTGCGAAATGGAAAAATGTGCTTTACGAAATTCATTCTATCTTCATCAGTCATAATAAGAAGCCAAAAAGAGATTGTTTACTTTTATGTACATACATATGTATGCGTTACTTTTTTAACCGGGATATTTGTGCCGTTTAGATTTTTTATGCTCACTCGCCATTGTGATTCCACTAACTATGTCTTGTTAAATAATAGAAAATAATCTATTGTCCTGGAATATGTATCTCTGTTAGACATCAAATGTACAGCATAAAAAATAACACATATTGTATTACATGCAATTTATCAATCTCTGCTTTTATATACCAATTAATTTTTATTTAGTTTTGAAGGATGCAAGTAGTTGCCAAACGAAAGAAACTTGAAAAGCCCACTTGAATAATCGTATTTAATTAGTTACTTTGAAAGGCAAAAATAAATGAAAACTAGTTTGAATTGACATGTGCTTTATATATCCTTCAACATTGTGTTACTCTTCCTTCTCGTAGTTCATATATGTAAATATAATAAAAATCCAAATACACTGCATATATACAAATCTGGTATATCTGTGGAAACAAAATATTATATTGAATTCTGAATATTTTTGATTACAATAAACGTGCAACTGATAGACACATAACATGCAAATTTAAGTGCATTAATCTGTTCGCTACGGGAGTTTAACTTTAAACAAACATCGCTTAATTGATCGGTAAACAATTTACTTTCCTTAGCATTATTTCTTGCTCCAGCTTTGGTGTATTTTCGTAAAGGCTGCGGAAATGTAAGTTTATTCGTCGAATACTACAATTAATAATTTGACAAGACATTCCATACATTTTCTTAGTGATGCCGTTCTTAAATGTTGAAGAGAAGTATAAAGAATCTCTTCCCATTCATTAGCTTCTCCACGTCTATTTCACTACTACTAATGCTCATACTAAGCAAAGACAGTTTTGCTTTGGAAACAGTGTGATCACTTTAAAGTGAAATGTTTTAATGGCGCATAATAAAAATTCAAGAGAATATACTTTGCTGTTATGTTTTTACCTCTTTAAAAACGTTTCAAATATGAAATCGTTGATTGCAAACAAAATAAAAATAAATTTGTGTTTAGTTTCAATTAAATTCTTTATTCATTATCATAGAACTTTAAAAACTTAATTACATATATCGACTATTATAACAATATGAGATGTATGTTTGATTTTCTTAATGAGCCGTATGTGGTACCTAGGGGCACTTATGATCCGATCATAATTAAATCAGGTAAAATGATTCACATTCATATCAAACATGTTCATGTCGAATTTCATCGAGGTAATAACATTTTTAAAACAATTATAATAGCAAAACATATTTTCTTAAGGGGCCCTATTTTGGACCTAGGGGAAATTATGGACGTACCATAACTAAATTTGGTAATATGATTTAGATTTACACGTTCATACCAAATTTCATCACGATACCGATGTTTTTAAGCCATTTGTAAGCGCAAACGTGAATTTCTAAAGAGGACTTTATATGTATGTATGTGGGCTAGGGTCAAATGTGATCCGATTTTCACCAAGCTTTACACCATGATTTCTTAGTACTCAAAACTGATCCTAGCTAAATTTTATCATGATTGTTGCATAATTACCATAATTATGTGTAAATAAGTGCAATTTCGGGGGAATTTGAACGGGGGCTAGGCGAAATCACGGACCGATTTGAACAAAAATCAGTTGGGTACATTCTTGCGCCTAATTATCACTAACACTATCAAAAATTCCAGCCATTAACTCATAAAACACTTCTATTAATTTTGGCCAGGTTTTCAAGCAAAATGCCCCTCTATGCGCCGTTCTGTTGAAACCAAATGTTGCCAATATCCTCCTCTTCAATTTTTGTGAACAAAAATTCGTTCAACATGGCCCGATAACGATCGCCATTGACTGCAACGGCCACTCCTTGCTCATTTTCGAAGAAAAAAGGCCCAATTATGCCTCTGGACCAAAATTCGCATCAAACAGTGAGTCGTTTTGTGTGCGTCGGATTTCAATGTATGCGTGCGGCTTTTCTGTGCCCCAAATGCGACAATTTTGCTTGTTTACATACCCGCCAAGATCACAATGAGCTTCAATCTGAAAAGACGATTTTTTTTGCCAAAATCGGCATCTTCTGTAAGTCGATCGCAGGCCCACTTAGCGAAGCGAAAACGCATTGAATGGTTAATATTCGTTCAGGGGAAGGATAAAACTAATTATCTGTCAAATCAGACATGAGCTAAGTGTTACCATTCACGAAATAAGCACTAGTTGAAAAAAACCTGTGATGGCGGACCATTTACATACATATGTACATACATTAATTCGAAACTTAGAAGCATAAAGAATTAAAATTTTTAGAGAACTTAAAAGTTTACTTTATTTTTTAAATAGTATTATTGACATTAGAAGAAAATTTATTCTCTTACGCTCTAAATGCTCTTTCATTTGAATATAAAAATTAACATTTAAAAATACAACAATATTTTGATGTACTGATTTCAGTATAAACTTGATTTAAGTACTCTAAGGGCCATTATTACAACTTGCTGTTAACTAATTAGAGTACTTTAACGGTCAGATAAATTGTTCTTTATTATTATAAGTGGACAATAAGGTAGGAGTGAGTGTTAAGCAAAAGGGAGTATCATTCTGCCGGTAACTTTTAAAGTTAAGTTTATGTTATAACTTGCATTATTATATATTATTTTCAATATGGCAATTTCAAATATAAACAAAATGAGCATATACAACAACAACAAAAAGAAGCCCGTCGTTGCCACTGCCACATATTTTTGAAAACAGTTATCTTTATTTTATCTGTAAGTTGTAATAACGAAAATAAGTTAAAGGTAACTTTACTTTCCCTTTAGCCAAAGATACCTTTAACTAAACCCAAGTTTGACGGCAAGTTGTACTGGCTCTAAAAAAAACTTGTCCTCTGATTAATTAAACTTATATTTAATACTAGCTAATACCCGGTGTGCTTCGCTACTCCCATCGGAATTAAATACATATCTCGGATGCAACTGGATTGTCCACCATCAAAATGGGGCATTGTATCGTCCTTGGTGTTGTCCAGCTGGAGTTCTATTAGCATGAATTGCGATTATGTGGTCATCTGAACTTAATCGTGGGTCATCTTTGCCTTGCTTAAAGATCCTTACCAATTCGTTGACTTCATGAAACATAACCTTTAAATCGGCAACAATCCATTGTTTTGTGTCAGGGTTATAATGCTGGCGGTAGTGCACTTGGTCATTGTTATTCGCTTCTCCTATGAAATAAATTTGTAAGAACTTCATTTGGAATTGGTAACAATGATCCCATTTAATGGTAAATTTGACCTTGAACACGAAACATTGGCACAAAGTTGTCTCGAAATACTTTGGTATCACCAAAAGATGCCATTTTGAAGCACGAATTATATTATCTTATATTTTCAAGAAAATGTGAATCCACATTAGTTCCTAAATGAAAAACATATTTTTTATTAATATTTTGTTAAATTAAAAAAGTATATATTTCGAAAAACTTACCTGAAATCAGCGATTGCAGTGGTTCTGGAGGTGGAAGTAATTCAGATAGAACGATTTTACCATTAGAGCAACACATTCTAGGTGTTTCATTTTTTAACCTGAGTGAATTGCAATATTGGCAAACTTCATTCATGTCACCAATTACCACTAATTCATCTTCGGTATAATCTATATCAGATCTGTAGTTAAATGCAATACCTGAGTATCCATGAAAAACATTAAGTCGATTCACCGCCATTCGATTATGATTTTGTTCTCGACGCAAATTATATTGCTCTATCCTCTCTGCTGCTCTTCTTGTTGATGTTCGAATCCGCTGACGTTCTACTCGTGATTCATGTTGGACTTCTGTTTCATTAGCTCGTGCTGTTGTGGTACCTTCATGTTCCAGCGATGTCTCGGTAGCTCGTGCGATTGTAGCTTGTTGTCGAAGACCTTCAAGACGTCTTTCGCGTTCTGACGGCGTTTCAGAAGCTCGTGCTAAAGAGGTAAAATTTCATTGACATTTAAGGCGATCTTGGGTTTCTGAACGCGTTTCAGAAGCTCTTGATGTTGTGACACGTTGTCTTAGGCCATCAAGGCGTTCTACACGTTGTGATGGCGTTTCGGCGACTCTAGAGGTCGAAGCTCGACTCCTTTGAGTCCTGAGGCGAATTTAACGCTCTTTCGAACTTTCATTTGCTCCCTGGGATTACAAACGCAATGCATGTTTTGGCGCTTCTGGAAATCAAATGTCACTCAAATAACGTTTAACTTCTTTAGAATCAAAGATTCAACTGAATTCCAAAACCGAATGCGTGTTATATTTATTTCTTTATATTAAATTTAACAAATAATTGTATTTGTGTCGGTCGCAGGTAATTTTTTGTGAGTAAGTAATTAAAAGTAATGAATTCATCGCCCAATAAAATGCTTATTATAAAGTTTACCTAATGTATTTTTCAAATAAATAATATTTTTGTTAGTTACCCATTTTTAGAAGTAAACAATAACATTACTATTACATATGTACATGTATATGTTTTTCAAGATAAATATTTAAATAGTATGAACTTACTATGTATATGAGTTGAAAATTTCAAACTAAACCATTTAAGGGTCATATACCTTACTATTGCATATTTCAAGATATAATAATTTCCACACTCACTAATCAGATAATTTTTCTAACATTATTAATTAATAAGAATATACAAATTTTTGTAATTACTTTACGTGAAAGTCACCACCTTACTATAGCTGAAATACAAAATTGGGGATAGATATACAGATTTTAATAATTAGTTCATATAGAGTTTGCCACGCCCCTAATGCTTTATCGCCCATTTTTAACAAAAATATTGATATTGAACCTAAAAATATTCGTACAAAAATTTGAGTAGGTTAATTGTTCTTGTGTTCTAGATATTTTTGTCCAGAATATTTATATTTAAACTAATATTACTTTTACAAAAATTGGGGACTCTAGCTGTTAGAGTTTTTCAGATATACAGATTTTCGTATTTACTTTATATGGGAGGTGCCAAACCCACTATTGTTAGTTCGCCCATTTTTGTCCAAAATATTTATTTTAAAACTGTAGTTACTTGTACAAAATTTGAGGTATCTTGCTGATGTAGTTTTTCCAATATACCCATTTTGTTATTATCTTACAAATGTAGGTAATGTAGTATATGTGGGCGTTTCACGTCACTCATTTGAAATATCAACATAAAAAGTAGTCTATATCTCCTTCCAGATATACAGGAAGATACTCTGAAAACTTTAAGAAAATCGGTTCAGCCGTTTAGTCATCTATGAACTTCAAACATACAAACAAGCACACATTCATTTTTATATATATATAGGTGATTTCCGAGATATAAGAAGTTCTAAATTTAATTCATATGGGAAATACCACGCCTTCTTTTCCTAGTCAGCCCACTTATGTATGTCTAAAATATTCATATTGATACTAAAGTGGATTCGACAAAATTTTAGGACTCTAACTGTTATATTTTCTTAGATATAATAATTTAATTTACCCCGGAGGTGACACGCCCACTATAGGCAATTCGCCCATTTTCTTTATATACGTCAAAGTCGTCCATACAAAATTTGAGGACTCTAGCTGTTGCAGTTTATGAGATATGCGACATGTAATACTTATTGGATATGTGGGCGTGGCACCTCGCCTACTTGAAATTTTAAAATAAAAAGTAGCCTATATTTCCTTTCAGACTTACAGGAAGGTACTGTTAAAATTTCAAAAAAATCGGTCCAGCCGTTTAGCCGTCTATAGACTTCAAACAAACAACCCCACAAACAAATAAACACACATTCATTTTTGTTTATATAGATGTAAAATTCATTAAAAAAATTACATATGTGACGTAAGAGTGAGATCCAATTCCATTAAGTTTTATAGATTTTTTATTGTATACTTTTCAGGTTAACTATGCGTATGAGTAATATATTTCAAATGCAATTAAATATTAAGTATGTAGTATGTGGTATATGTGGGCGTGGCACCTCGCTCATTTGGAATATCAACATAAAAAGTAGCCTATAACTCCTTCCAGACAGATAGGAAGATACTGTGAAAATTTCCAAAAAATCGGTTCAGCCCTTTAAACGTCTATAAAGTTCATACAAACAAACAAACATTCATTTTTATATATAAGAAGATAATTAATTACTGTATAACAAACTATAAAATCAAACAAACTGACAAATAAAATCTATGCTGTATTCATTACGGGCCAATTGCGTTAGAGTTTCATGAAAACAAATTGACTGAGAAATAATAAATGCTTTCGGTTCATATATGTATGATATGAAAGCATATACATAACGGTTGCCATTTACAATATTTGGGTAAATAAGAAAACACTACTGTACGTATATTTAAATTACTCTATACATATTTAATATAATCCTGAAATGACACTGACAATGACCGCCTTTAAAATAACGAACAAAATAAAATGTAAGGAAATGTCTGTAAATAAATTACTAACTTACTTGCATACTGTATTCAGTATTAAGATATATTGTCTCAATATATACAAATTAAGGCATCATGGGAAGGCAAGATTTTTTCTTATAAACTTAACTTAATAAACATTGGCGGTAATTTGTCAAAATAGGGAAAAAGAAATGCTAAGGATTTGTGTCTACAAGAATGATGGGCCTACCCTACCCAATTAGGGTATTTCTGTTTGTGGTATATGTACATACAACATATGTATGTATAATGTTTTGTTTTTTTCTTATGGCGTAGTTTTAGAAATCACATTTGTTGTCATAACTAGCTGTCAAAATGTTTTCGTCCTTTTATTGATATGATTATGGCACTTTAATATCATTTGAATACATTCAGGATACAGTTATAAAACTTTAATAAGGCACAATAAATTAATAACACTATGCGACAAAATACAAAAAATTAAATATGTACACCCGAGTAAATACCTAGGCTAAGTTGTTCAGTTAGTTGAGTAGAACTCGAAAATAATTTTTTATATTTCTCGAACGATCCAAACCTGTTTCATTTGATAAAAACTGTTTTTTCTTCTACTTTACGCACAAATTTATTGATTACACAAACATTTCTGAACCGATATCCAAAATTTAAAAATAAAATTTAAATTTATTAGAAAGGAGAGGGATGGGCCTTTAAAGCGATATACATACATATATATATTATTTGACTTAATATGCTATGGGGTTTGATAAAGTTGACAAATGCGAATTTTTTCATATGTTTTCAAGTTTATCCGTTAATAGTAGCAAACTTTAATTAAAAAAAACATGAAATAAGTGAGTGATAACATTCTGAAATGCATTGTTTTGTGAAGAGATTGTCATTTTGTTTGATCAAATCGGAAAAAAATTACAGCAGTTATTATTTAAAGAGTCTAACAGTCGAGTTATATTTTTCATTTATATATGTATTTCTTCAAATGAACTTTTTGTTCAAAAATTTTCAGAATTTTTGTTGGATCTTGATTGTTTATCACAAAATGTGTCAATTTCACGTTTGAGCGACCACCAGAAGTTGGACAATGGCAAAGAGAAAACACAAAAATATTAGCCGACTTCTGGTAGTCCAGCAAACGTGAAATTGACACATTAAAAAATATAACATGACGGTTATACTATTTAAATTATAACTACGGTAATTTCTGTCCGATTTGATCAAACGAAGTGTCAATCTTTTCACAAGATAATGCACTTTCAAAATGTCGTTACTTCTTTTATATTTCTAAATTAAATTTTGAAATTAAGAATAGTTAAACTTGAAAAAAATAAAAAAAATAAATAATTTTTCCAAGTTAGCCCCATCAAAACAAAATATTTATGTATATACATTTATGTCAAATAAAACAAATTTGGAGGGTTCGAGAAAAATAAAAAAGGTTTTTTTCGGTTCTACTTAACCTATTGAATTTTGACTGTTGTTGCAATTTGGATTTTTTAATTTACAACAATCGCATTTTCCCTGTTAACACTATGCATGCGTACATTTGGATAACTTGTAATGTACCTTGAATATATTACAAGGTTTCAGCTGGTTTGTTAGGTTTGTTTTCTCCAGATGCTTTGCTATGTACTACGTCAAAGTTCGCGTTTTTAATAACTATATTACATATATGTATACATTCATTGACAGCACTAATCTATGTATTGTAGCCGACTAAATGTGAAGCCTAAAAGTCGTGTCACATAGAATCCGTCTTATGTACTACGTTGATATTTTCAACTGACAGCAAGTAATTACGTATCAGGTTGACGCAGTCAGTACGAATTTGCCTTCACACAACAAAAAATTCTGAAGAAAAAAAGAAAATAAAATCCAGTTGATAGCTGACGAAGTACTCAACGCATGTCGACAGGTAAAATTTACCCAACTTTATACGTTGAAGAAGAAGAACGGAGAAGTTCCGAATGCAACAAAGCACATAGATAAACATGTATTTCAGCTATATTGTCATTCGGACATGTCTAAGTTTGATGTCGACCTTAAGTTGGCTACAGATACTTTTCTAATTGTTGTCGTATTGGCATTAAATTAAGCATTCTCATATGCATACAATTATTATATTTCTGACAGTGCGCAGTCGGTAGCCTGTAGCTTTAATAATCAGATTTAAAGTTGTTATATTTGTTAAACATTGTTTGCCTCGCATAGAACCGACTTATTATTTAATCGAGCATGTGATAAAATCAGTTTTAAATAAAATTAAAAACCTATTAAAAATAATACTTTATTTGAACTTGACTTACGATATTTATCAGCAAAATCTAGCAATTTAGGGCTTGTCTTGCTTATAATTTTTAAATACAATATGGCTTTCCAGTCCTAAATTTCCATTAGAATCGAGAATATCTTGCATAAGAGGCGATATTAAAAATGCTAAAAAGAATCGATCATTGAACATCAGATTACTCAACATCTGGTTAAGTTAGGCTAGCGGATAACGTGTCGTTCACAGGCATATGCTCCATTCTGTTACCCAATGTAAGGCAAAACTCTATGTCATACTCCGTTAGTGGTGGGTTAGAACCACCCCTAGTTCCGGATGAAAATGGCCAATTCCCTTAGCGGCACTTTAGGAATAATGCCCAGATTTTCAAACGTTCTATCACAGAAAAACCTTGTGAGACAGACAGACGGTCATTGAAATTGCCAATAGCACAGTGTCCCGTCAAAATTCCCGTTAATGTGCAAACCGTTCTGCTGTCCACTGTACTATTTTTGAAAATATCGAAAGCATTTACACGTTGGTATGTATTCTTCAAGAGAAAGTGTAAGAAAAGCAATGCGAAATTACGTATTTGCTTCAAATACAAAAGAATGACTTGAGACGAGAAACAAACCAGCACATATGTATACATACATATATAGTAAGAAGCCGTTCTTCGTAATTGATTTTATTTAAAAAAAAAGTGGACTATTGCCTTCAGCTCCAACTTATTGTCTGCCATTTAATCCTTCCTTCGTTCATCGTATATTTCGAAAATAATCACTGTTACACTCACTGTTATCTATTGTTTTTACATTACAGTCGTGTTTAAGTATATTTTTAACATTCTTCTTAAACTTGGCTGTAGACTTGTCTACAATATCTTCGTTCGAAATTTTTAATTGCATTTTAACCAACGCTTTTTTCTCTATCATCATCCATTGTGAAGGTGGTAAAATTGTTTAATATTGACACTAGTATCCTAACAGTGGTTTTAACTCTAAAACGTTCTCGCCACACAAATATACATGACTACGATGACTTAATTTACTCCTGACTTTGTGTCGGCCATAAATATAGGGTTTCTCTTTTGTTTTTAATTAAATATAAAACATTCCATTAAACAATTAAAGTTTTAATATATGAAAATATAGAAAATAATCTTTAATCCCTGGTTATCCATGTTCAATATTTTAAATAGCATTTTAAACTATAAGAATCATCATTGTAAAGAGAACATGAAAATCACATATTTTTCATGTTACACATGATTGTGTTAGAAAATGTGAAAATTGTTAGGAAAAGCGGCATGTATGTAGTTGAGCAAGTTCTGCCTATATTTACAAAACACTACTTACATCCATTTCTACGATACATTCGATTTCTTTGAAGCAGTTTTGTAGCGAAAGTATCTGTTAATTGTTCATTGAGCAGAAGAAAACAAAGTGTGTTCGGAAGGGTATAAAATCTGAATACTACGCATTGGATTCAATGTTTACAATGTTGGTACTTTTAAATGATTACATACACACTTACGAATATCTATATATACACATATATATATCAATACCCTGTATATGTATGTATATATAGAAAAATTTGTACGTATAGTAAACGAATGTATTCATCTCGCAAACAAATAAAAGGGTTAAAATGCCTTAAGATAGTGACAATTAAAAAACATTAGAATGTCCTTGTTTTTAAATTGGCGTCATGTTGTTTGTTTAATTTTTCTTCTTGTAGTTGCAGTTGTAGTTGTAGTTGTAAAATATTTGTAATGGCTTAAAAAAAAATAAGCAAAAAGGAAAATATTTTAATTGAGGCCAAACTGCTATAGTTGTAGTTTTGTAGTATTTCGGTTTTAACTTTACTTTTATTATACATTCTTTCTCTACTCGCCTCCGGATGTCGCAAGCATAAGGGAAATAAAATGTATTCGACCATGTACATACATACTTAGACGTTGTACGTACGTACAATATATCCCACAATAGACAGAATATTTCCAATGTTTGTATGCATGAGCAGTATGTCAACTGTTAGAATTCATATGTATGTTGGGTAGCCATTTTATTGCCATGTATCTATAAAATATCCACATGATCGTTGATAAACGGATTCTATGTGTGCCTGTGCGATCACATCACCACAATTTTTGCACACTTCCGCTACACTCAACATCCGTTGCTACGCCATCATGAAACTAACTTAAAGCAAAACTGTGAAGTGAACATTTTTTTCTATAAATTTATTTAACGATTCATTCACAGTCAGTTGCTCTACTTCCCTTCAGTTTCCTTATATTCTTTCTGCAAAACTTTATGCCTGGGTCTATTAAAAAAAGAAAATTTTTAAAGCATTTTAATTTTTTATAAACTACTCACGATGTATGGATATGAGAATAAATTTAAGTCTGTTTGTGCATATACAAATTCATATGCATAAACACGAGTTCATACTGAAATAAACGCAATCCATGAAATATGCGTGTAGGGCTTATTTGTTTTGTATTTAAGGAAGAGGCGATATTTTATGTATTTTACAACAACGAAATCTCTAAAGCTCTCTCTCCACAGGCATACCACGTACATATAGTAAAATAAAATTTATTTAATAATCGAAGTGTCAATTTTATTCTTTATTATTATTTAATCATACCATATGTACAATTTCTATAAATTTTTAAAATTCATCAGCAATTTCTCCTTTAACATATTTATTTTTGTAGTGTGGAAACTTGTGAGATAAGAAAAATATATGTATTCATCATTTCATTGGCTCTAATCACACGAGAACATATTTTAGTCGCATAATTTTTGTTCTTTTCAAATAACACGAGATGAATATTAGTGTTTCATGAAATGTATATGTATCAGAGATCAGCAATGAGCATTCAAAAAGATGAGTAGATTCGAATCATACTCATAATTTCTGATACTTATACGCATTCATACTTATGTTAAACTCATACTCATGCAATACTCATATTCAAAGTTTGAAGTACTCATCGTACTCATACTTAACAATACGCATGATGATGTTGATTTCGACTCTCCTTTACTCAACATTTACAAGAATCACAAAATAAGTATGATTCGCGTACGAACACTACAATACTCACTAGAAGGTTGTGTGTTTGCTTTGCTTGCTGTCTTTGTCTTTCTTCTTTTTGTCGTAAATGCAACGACAACTAAGACTGTAAATTTTGATGAATGATTCGTAACACTCGAACCATTTGTGAGTATTATAAGTACTTTTCTAAATTTATGAATCTGAATGAGTAGGCGTATGAATCTGAATGAGTAGGCGTATGTATCAAACATATTTCGAATGTTGAGAGTTTGATGTCAACGTTGTACTCATACTCGTTGCAACCTGTACTTATAAATCAGTACAGTACCTGTACTTATAAGTGAGTCCGAATGAATCAGAGTAGTTGAATTTCAATACTGTTGACTCACTCATACTCAAAATTTCATGAGTACTTATGAGTAGCGAAAAAACGATTCATTGCTGATCTCTGATACATACACAGCTTTGTATGTATTAGTGTTTTTGTATTCATTTGATGTTTGGCTGATTTTTAAAAATGTGCATGTATTAGTTTTGTGCTGGTAATCCGGGGTTGTAGCTGGTTAAAACTTTACGCCACCAAAAAATAATTATTTTCACCTCTCTTGCCTATAAACTATAATTTTACAGCAGCACAATTGTTCTCGTGTGATTAGAGCCATTGACAATTAGGAATTTTCTCGTGTTATTCTCTTCATACTTTATACAAAAGTATTTAAAAAAGTTTGTAGACATGAGAAAGGAAAACAACAAAAATGTCTACTTTACAGTTTTAAAAAGCGGTTGTTGGTTCGGAAAAGGGCAACACAGCCAAGACAAGGCAAGACAAGGCAAAATATTTCTCTTTTAATAAAGATGTTAATTAGGATCCACAAAGATGTCCGTATTCATTTTAATCATTTACGCTCATTTGGCTTTTTATTTGTAGAATTTACTTAATGATCCATGCGAATACTTAGTGTTAATTGTTCTAAATAATTTAATTATTAAAATTTTTTGATAAGATTAATTTTTTCCCTTTCATTTCAGATATTTTACATAACAGAAGGTAAGTGGAATGCATTAATGCTTGGAAAATATTTATAAAAAGTTAAAAAAAAATAAAATGGATAAAATTTTATTAAATGAAGCCAATTTTAATTTATTATGCTTTTTTCGCTTAACAAAATTCATACAACAATTCTTTTAATTTTAAAATTTTCAAAGAAACTATTCTAAGCAATTTTAAATCGTCTTTGGCGAATTGATAATTTTAAAAATTTTAAATTTTTCACAATAATTTATTTAGTAATACAAAGAAAGAATTACATTAAAGCGTCAATACTATACAGATGTTGCCATATTCATACAAATATTTTATGAACAATTTATTGAACTTTTAAAATCCATTAAGCCAGTGAAGACACTTCTTTTCCCAACAAACATTTAAAATAAAAAAAGTAAAAACGGTTTTCATGTAAATACTCAAATTCAAGTTTTTTGTTTTTCCCAAATTTAAATTTGACCAGAGGTATACATACATCTATGTATGTACATATGATATCATTCGAACTCAATACCTTATCGCATGAATTGAAAATATATGTACATAATTTTACTTATTTATGGTAGATTAAATTGTCAGCCACCAAGCTTTTGCTCACTTACATTCATAAGGCCTACACCTAGGACACGTAGCTTTACATTCTAGTAACTGACGTCAAACTATACTCTCTGATACCAATTTTCATTTATTATGCTTTCAATTTCCCTAACCAAATCACATTTGCCTTTTATTAATCGCAATACTTCTGATGAAAGACAAATTTTTTATGAATCTCGGTTACATATTTCGATATATTATGCTGATTATACGATTTCAGGCCATAAGAAAGAATAAAAATAATCAAAATCTCTTTTATTTGTCTTGTAAATATTTTTCCGGTGAACACAATTGACTGCCTGCGTAGGGGTCAAATCCTCAGTACTCATTACACTTAATTGGCCATTACAACCCTTTAGTTAAGATTACAACCAAGTTTCTAACACCACCCATGTTGTGAATGTTAATTTTATTCATGAGTGGCTGTAGCTCCCTGCAGTTTAACATTGATTAGAACGACAGATTTGAGAAATATTTCATGATAATTTCCTTTAATCTCAGAATTTTTGCTGGAAGACAGCTGAGGAAAGTCACCGTTTTGTTCGAGATGTCTAAGTCTGGTTTTAGACCACCGAAATTCGTCTAATAAGCCAACGCCCTACCTACTATACACTAGAATTTCGAATGTGCCCGAGTGTTGGTCTTGAAAAATATAAAATTTGGTAAAAATTATTAAAGTCAGAACGCGCAAGCATTCATACAAACACTTTATGTTATTACCTTAGCAGATTGCAGACTTCATTCTTACCACAGACTCTCGCTTCAAATGGACTAGGGAATACAATATATATAAAACTTCAGAGTCATAACGGACTCGTAGGAAAATATATAGGTAATAAATATATGCAGGCTCAAGTTCTTTGCTCTAACCATGTGCTGCTGCTTCGAAACAAAACGAAAACTCGTATACAAAAACACGAGGAAGATTTTGTAGTGTTCGTAAGCGTATGAAAATATTACAAAGCAGAAACAAAAAATAATAACATTTTAAAGTATACATACATGTAATTTAAAATTTCTAAATAAATACACTCGCAACCACAAGCGCACACATGCTTATACAAATATGCAAAAAAGCCATTCAAATATATGTACATATGTATGGATGTATGTATATTTTCTAAAGGGTCCGGCAAATAACTTTTTTTTTTTTGAAAATGCTTTAAAAAAAAACTACTGAATATTTTCTCAAATTTCTTTTTTTATTTGAAAGTACAATCCTTCCGGTTAATAATGGAAAATAATTTCATTCAAATGGCTGCCTCGGCTGGCCATGCAGTAGACTACACGATCGGTCCAATTTTTAAGCACATTATCGATTGTGTGCAGCTGTATTTCACTAATGGCTTCACGAATATTGTCCTTTAAAGCGTCAATTGTCTCAGGCTTGTCGGCGTAACACTGTCAAATCGCAGCTCCGAGGTGGCCAAACGACATCAGCTCTGAGGCTGATAATGCGATCTTCAAAAACAGGGCGCAAAACATAGAGTGTAGCTTCGGCTGTGTGGCACGTAGCGCCGTCCTGTTGAAACCAAATGTTGCCAATATCCTCCTCTTCAATTTTTGTGAACAAAAATTCGTTCAACATGGCCCGATAACGATCGCCATTGACTGCAACGGCCACTCCTTGCTCATTTTCGAAGAAAAAAGGCCCAATTATGCCTCTGGACCAAAATTCGCATCAAACATTGACTCGTTTTGTGTGCGTCGGATTTCAATGTATGCGTGCGGCTTTTCTGTGCCCCAAATGCGACAATTTTGCTTGTTTACATACCCGCCAAGATCAAAATGTGCTTCATCTGAAAAGATGATTTTTTTGCCAAAATCGGAATCTTCTGTAAGTCGATCGCAGGCCCACTTAGCGAAGCGAAAACGCATTGGATGGTCAATATTCGTTCAGAGGAAGGATAAAACTAATTATCTGTCAAATGAGCTAAGTGTTACCATTCACGAAATAAGCACTTGTTGAAAAAAAAACGTTAGATGGCGGACCCTTTATATGTATTACGCGCTTTTTCAAAACATTTTTACATGTTGAAAACTGTTTATTTCTATTTAAATACCAATTTGCATACTTTCCATGTTGACGCTGATGTCGAAAAGCGAAATAAATTTTATTATTTTTTATATGTACTCGTATGTGCTCTTTGCTTTCAACTGTTGATCGAAATGAATGTATGCATAGTATGTTGCGTATGTACATTCATATGTAAATATGTACATATATTTATACATGAAAAACATATATAATGTATGCAAAAAGTGTGGTAAAAATATGTATTTTTTTTAAGAAAATTCTTTCTGCAAAAAAATTTACTTTTTTTTACTTATTTTTGTTTTTATTTATTCTGTGTTTTTGATAAAAAAAAATATTAAAATATCATATTTGAAATATAAACAGAGGACATGGGAGATAATAAGGAAACTTTTCACTTAGCAAATATCATTAGAATGAATCATTCTTAAAAATAACTGAGAAGAGGTACAAGCATAGCTGCCAGATAAAGGAGGCACCAAATCTTCAAATATTTGAGAAAAATCCGTCAAAATCTTCAAAGACTTTTATTGAAATCGTCAAAAAATTGTCAGAAAAAATACATAAATAAGTTAAAAGTTTTTAAAAACCAAAATTATTTCTATTATACTAAAACATATAAATTCAATGTATGTATGTACATATCAAAAGTTCAAAAATAAAACATATAAAAAAAAATTTCTTAGAAATTAAAAGCTGGCTTCCCTCATATTAATTTATTAATTTTTTTTTCCAAAAATTCAGAAATTTTATGTCAATTCCAGGAAATAATTGTTTAAGGTTTAAACAATCTATCGCAGTGTTGTTTATTGACACATAAGCGCAGAAGTAATATTGCATCATCTAAATCTATGGGTAGTTTAAATATTAGGGAGTCAGAAGCTCTTGACATTCGGAAAATTCAGTGTAAGGTTGACTGGAACCGACACATTTTTCAGTTCTTTTTTAAGATCTTATCACCTGATCATACTATTTACATCATTTATAAACGGCCGACAATTGAATACATCTCTCATGTATGGGTCGGGGCCTCAACGTCTATTTTGAGGTTTCTCGACCGTGTATAGGAAAGGTCCACCTACATTGAATCATTGAAGCATCGTTTGTGTTTGTGTTTCACTGCCTCGATTCACATTCGATTGGATCACACCGCATTCGTATGTGGAACTCAATTCCTGCAGAGGTCTTGCCTGTTACTTATGGTATAAAAACATACAAGCCTAGTGTCCATAAACACTGTTCTCTCTTTCCTTCCTCCCATAGCATATTTTCATAGTTCCAAACACAAGCCATCCATCCTCTGAGTGTTGGTCGTACGAAAAAAATAACGGCGCTTGCCTTTGTTCTTCCGATGGTAATATTAGAAGCTGTATGCACTCGAATTTTTAAATTCTCTGCAACGACAAGTTAAAAATTATTCCCAACTGCGGGATTATTTAGGAGTTGTAATTTTTTGGCTTTTAAGGGATTAAAAAGGAATAAAATACAGAAAAATAATCACAGGTATTCGAAAGTAACTTAAAAATATAATACTTCACTCCTTGTTATTACTAATCTAAAGTTGCAATAGTAACAATTGTAAAGTAAATACAAAGCTTAAAGTGGCTTTTAATAGTACATTAAAGTAAAGAATATTATGAAAATTTTTAATTTTTAAAAATCGTCGAAATAAGGGCATAAATCGTCATATGGTCAAAATGATATTTTTGGAACTCAAAATCGTCAAAATGACGATAAATCTTCAATTCTGGCAGCTATGGCTACAAGTCCAAACGAACTTATACTTACTTTCACAATAAAAAAATAACAATTACAGCCCACGCTATTATTCGCAAACGCCTCATCAAAAGCTTTGTCAAAACAAAAATAACTTTTTTTTGTCTCGCCTGCCACTTTTATTGGAGTGTAAATCTGGAGAAAAACTGTATTTTAATGCAATGCCTTAAAGCAAGCTCACGTTATAATTTTTTTTCATCCTTATCCGAGTACTGCCTTTACTATGTAACTTTAGCGTTGCCGTTATAGTTGTATTGATAAAAACGAGTTGTTATTGCCAATACTTGAAAGTTTACTTCAGGCTCTATTACAGTATTCGCACTATTAGACCCGATGAACACATTGTTTATGTGTACGAATTTTCCTTTAGGCAGTAAACACCGTCAGACAAATTTATTTTGTTTATGTATGTTTTGCTGATTCTGGGCAGTTAGTTGTAAGCTTTAGGGCTGATCTGATAGGTTTCACTAGATATTTTGGATAGTCACACGCGTACCTAAGACTAGACGCTGCTAGTGTTGTGAATTGTTGCGCTTTATCGATTTTACCATACGCACTGTAAACATTTTTGACGATTTTTTCTTGTTGTTGCGAGGATCGTTGAACGCCTCTATTCAACTTTATGCCTCTATTTTTCTTCTCTTTCTAGTACTTTTCTCCGTGAATCGGAGAGAAAGACCATCAAGTAATGCACGAGTACCATATATGCCAAACAAAAAAAAAAGAAATGAAAGACTAAATTTTCAGCACGAATCTTTTGATTCATTGGAACACACACAGATACACATTGTAAGTGTGTGAATGTATGTATATTCAACCAAATACATGAACACAAAGGGACTGAGTGGCGATGAAGAAGAATTTCATAGAACTTTATGCTCGTATTGTTAAATGCTTAAATGGCTGGAAGTTTTTATGCAAATTGGGCCACATGTTATTATTCGGTTAAACACATTATTTAAAATTCCCATCAATTTTATTTCCCTCCAAAGACTTGATTCTTCTACATTTTTATGTGATTTTTTTATGGACATGAAAGATATTGTTGCTAAAACATTTTGTTTAACGATTTTTAAAATATTTTTTACACTTCAATAAAGTCATAAAGAAAAATGATATCAATATTACCATAAATAGGAAGTCTTTTACAATTTTATTTTTGGGGACTGGTCCCCTTCTTCACATCATTCTTTTAAAGTTATTTTTTGTTTCCTTTTATTTTTGGTTTAACTATACAACAACTATGCCGCAATATGAATAAGTTGCAATGTTTTTTCAACCTTATTTGGATTCTTTGAAATGTGAAGAGTAGAAATATAATTTTTGCTCCAACTAGTTATTGATTCCTCAACTCAAATTGAAATAAAAATAATTGTTCAAATCTAAAAAACAAAAAATACTTCACTTTATTGGCAAAGGAAACCAAATTAGCTCTACTAACATCACGCCACTTATATTTGAAGAGCAGGTAGCCGAAGAGCTTCACATTGCCTCTTATAAATCATTATAATTAGTAAAGATTGTGAATAAAATAAATAATAAATATTAAATAATAAAATCGTATCTTCTATGGATCTTACGGACTGGGTACATAAAGCTAGAAATTTAATTCTCTTCATCGCACCCACATTGTTGTCCATTAAGTCTTATTTTATTTTATAGATCACACCACTTCTCTATTTCAAAAATTTGTTCCAGTAAGGACCATTATTACAACTTGCCGTTAAACTTGGGTTTAGTTAAAGGTAGATTTAGCTAAAGCAAACTGTAAAGTTACCTTTAACTTATTTTATTACAACTTACAGATAAAATAAAATTAACTTTTTCAAAAATATGACAGTGCCGGAGCAATGTCGATAAAGCTGCTCAATTAACCAAGGGTCTCTTTTTTGTTGTTGTGTTTCCTCATTTTGTTTACATTTGAAGTTGTCATATTGAAAATAATACATAATATGGCAAGTTCTAACATAAACTTAACTTTAAAAGTTAAAGGTAGAATGATCCCCCCTTTAGCTTAACGCTCACTTCTATCTTATTGGGTACTCACATAATGAAAAACAATTTATCTGCCCGTTAAAATATTCCTTTTAGTTAACGGCAAGTTGTAATACTGGCCCTGAGTGTCGAAATGCTTCGTGGTTGTTTTCACTTTCATAAGCTACAAGCTTTCGGTTGATATTATATTCTCCAATTGCTTCAACACATTATTTGTAAAATTTAATTTCTTCATAAATCTTTTTTTTGTGTCAGTTTATTTATGTAATTGAATCTTCACTATAAAAGTGAACTAACAATTATTCTATCAAATCTTAAAACTAATAACAATAATTAAGACCCGCCAGCGCGGGACAAAATTTCATGGTTTCATAGAATTTTAAGTCAATTTGACATTATTTGCATTCGTCTTCTAATGAGGTCCCAGTGTCTCTTCTCCTTAGTCGAATATGGCCGTCATCATTCAAAATAGCTCGAGCTAGTGGATTCGGGTGATCCCTTAGCTTCTCTAGATACTTTTCTGCATATTTCGCGATTTGCTTTCTAACCGTAGGCATGTTTAGGTCTTTGTGTATGTTCGAATTTTTTTGTACCAAGGGGCGTTCGTCAGCAGTCGCAAAATTTTGTTTTGGCGCCTTTGTATTCTATTAATGTTTAAAGATGAGGCAGTGCCCCATAGCTATATTCCGTAGCACCAGACTGGTTTTAATATTGCTTTATATAGAAGAAGCTTGCAGTCCAAGCTTAGGACCGAGTTTCTATTATTTAGCCAACTTAACAGTATCCGCTTTAACTTAATCTGTGCTAACTGAGCGTCTATGTGAATCTTCCATGTTAGTCGCCGGTCAAGATGTAAGCCCAAATATTTAACCTCCGTACTCTGAGGTATTATTTGGTTGTTTATTTCAACAGGTGGGCATGATTCCCTACGCAATGTGAATGTTACGTGAGTGCATTTTTGTTCGTTGACCTTTATTCTCCACTCCTTTAACCAAGCTTCCAGCTGCACTATATGGTCTTGCAAACACCGAGATGCTTCCTGTGGGTCTTCATCGACGCTTAGGATGGCTGTGTCATCAGCGAAAGTCGAGGTAAGAGTATTGCTGCATTTTGGCATCGGAAGTATATATTAAATATAATAAAGGACCTAAGATGCTTCCCTGAGGTACACCGGCCTTAATTATCTGGGGTTCTCTTACATAATCGCCTTCCTTCACTATAAATTTTCGTTCTGATAGATAACTTAGTAGTAGTCGTCGTAGTCTAGTAGGTAGTGTTTTCGCTTATTAGACATAAAACCCGAGCTCCAGTCCCTGGCAAGACAACAAAATGAAATATGAAAAAAAACATTCTGTCAAAAACTCTGAGAGTAAATAAACCTGCCATGAAAAAGTTTCTCAAAAATCTGTCGTTCGGAGTCGACGTTAAACTGTAGGTCCCGCCACTCAAGTATAAAATTAAGGCACACAACATGAGTGGTGTGAGAAGCTAGGCCGTAATCCTGACTGAAGGGTTGTAATGGCCAATTATGTATGTATGTAGATAACTTAGTAATAGGTTGCAGACATTTCGTGGTAAATTGCGTCTCAATTTATAAATCAAGCCTTATCGAATGTCTGAGAAACGTCGATAAAAAGAGCGGAGCAATACTTATTTTCCTCAAAAGTCCTTCTTATGGCACTCACCAATCTATGAGTTTGTTCGATTATGCTGTGCTTGTTTCTAAAGCCGAAAGTCCATACCATCCGTTTCATGCGGACTGCGTTACATGCAATTTTTGCTTTCTATGCGGTTCTTATTGCAAGTTACACACAATGCGTTTTATGCGACTGGCTTTTTGTGTGGGTGAACAATAAAAAAGCAAACAAGAACATTTATGCCATTAATTACAAATTTATGAGTTTAAATATGTGATATTTTGTGCTGTTAAGTCCTACGAAAATCCTCAAAAGAACACAAGACGATTGTTTTCGGTTAATTTATCCTCCATTTTTCATGTTTACAAATAAATAAATTCAAAGTAGATGACACTCAGTACATAAAAACAATCGACAACTAGTAACATGCATATTTTATTCATGAAATGATGAAATGTTCAGAAATGTGCTAAAAATGTATTTTTCTCTCAAATTAGTAGTAAACTTTATTATGAAATATGTTTTTATTAATATTTTTATAATGCAAAAAGAAAAATGCGAAAATAATAATGTCGTAAAATGTAAACATATCTATCGAAACCATTCACAATAGTATATAATTTGGCATGCCAAGTTTAAAAAACTGCTGACATTTTCCAACACTGCATGAGTCGCATAGAAAAGTAGAAAGTAGATCTACTTGATGCGTTCTACGCATCTATGCATTCTATGCATTTTCTTATGCTTCTTGTCACATACAACTACACTGATTCTACTTTTTCGGTATACGCATGTAATGCAAGCACGCATGAAACGCATGCTATGGACTTTCGGCTTAAAGAGGAAAATACATTTTTAGCACATTTCTGAACATTTCATCATTTCATGAACAAAATATGCATGTTACTAGTTGTCGATTGTTTTTATGTACTGAGTGTCATCTACTTTGAATTTATTTATTTGTAAACATGAAAAATGGAGGATAAATTAACCGAAAACAATCGTATTGTGTTCTTTTGAGGATTTTCGTAGGACTTAACAGCACAAAATATCACATATTTAAACTCATAAATTTGTAATTAATGGCATAAATGTTCTTGTTTGCTTTTTTATTGTTCACCACAACAGCTGACCAACACAAAAAGCCAGTCGCATAAAACGCATTGTGTGTAACTTGCAATAAGAACCGCATAGAAAGCAAAAATTGCATGTAACGCAGTCCGCATGAAACGGATGGTATGGACTTTCGGCTTAAATCCAAATTGATGATTTGGAATACACTCAATTTCACTCAGTAATGGATGCAGCTTTTCATCTAGCGCTTTCTCGAACAACTTGCACATATTAAACAACAGGCTTATTGGCCTATATGACTCCACCCTTGTATGATCTTTTCCAGATTTGGGGATCATCGAGATAAGTGAAATTTTGCAAACTCGTAGGTAATACTCTAGGCGTAGAACAGCATTAAATATGAAGTTAATTAATCTCTTCGCCAAATAGGGAAGCTCCATTATCATTTTATTGCTTATTTTATCAACTCCGGGTGCCTTCTTGGGGTTTAGATCGCTGATGATCCTTTCAATGTCATGCATCTCAAATTTTATGGGTAAGGCTGTAGCAAACCGTGATACTAGTGGTGGTAATTCTACAAAGCCTTCTGCAACATTTGGAGTAATTACTTGCTTTAAGTGTTCGACAAATAAATTAGTCTTTTCGAGGTCATCTCTCGCCCAGTCTTCATTCTACATATATGTATCTGATATACATACTTATGTATATGTAGACACTAAATTTTCCAAATAATTCTGTCGTGTGAAACTGATATACTATCTATAAAAAGGACGAACAGTACTTTTTCTCTTCTTGTGAATTGCACCAATCAGCGGGTTTATAATGTTTTTTTTTATAAAAAAAAGTGATGATGGTATTTACATTTATTTGGCCTTTGCTTAGAAACCAGAAGTATTTTAAACAGTTCTAGGCTGTTTCGTATGATCGGTATTTGGCATCAGGATGCACTTGTGAAGTCCTTTCACTTTTTGATGGGCTCACTCAGTACTGTGGGTGTGAGCGGGAAAGCGAATAAAGTAAAATATTTGTTAAGAATAAGAAAATAACATGAATATTGGTTTTCTATAAAAATTATATTTATTTCGAGTACAAGAGGAAGGTATTTTATTATTCGGGGTGGATAGAGTAATTAATGTCTTTTCTTTTATATTTGTACAATTCACAATTAATTTCTACACACACACACGATTGTAATATAACTTAAAGTTAAACTTAAAATTAGGGTGGCTAGCCAAGTGCAACATTGCAACAAAAGGACCGAGAAGTCACTTGGCCAGAGATCAATAAATTAACAATTCAGGGTAATATTTAATTAAATTCAATAGAGGTTAACATAATGTAAATTTAAAATTCAAATAAAAAAGTAAGAAAAGGAAAACAAATAATAATAAGAGAAACATAACAAATATATTATCTGGCCATTACGTCGATTACTATTGTAGCGCTCGTAGTCGCATTCGATGCCGTCATTATGGCTCCATTACCGGTACTTGGGGGCTGATTAGCACACGGGCATGGTTTTTCAAGAGCTTGGCTGTGGGATGCCCTCTTCTTCTAGTTTTTGCTGTGGGTTGCTTATTTTTTGCTGGCTTGCCTCAGAAGCGTTCTTCTTGTCCAAATGCTGCCGTCAGCACTTCGATAAAAGTACAGCATGATATGGTGCTCCTGCAAGCATTCTATACATCGGTCTGTGTTCCGGCACTCCTTTACAAAAAGGGGATTTTCCAGACAGTTGATACATTGTTTGTGTCTTTTCACTACGCTTAACCGTTTAAGGGGCTCATAGAGGATTAGCTTCATTATACAGATGTCTCTTTGAGCTGGCGGTAGTAACAACTTCAGCGAGGTCACATCATTTGGTCGTTGTATTATTAGTCGAAGGGGAGCAATTTTAGACATCTGTGAATAAACAAAAAAAAAGGGCAAGGGAAGAGAGAGAAAATCAGTTTTGTTCATAAATAGTAAGCAGCACTAGTTTAACTATTGTTCCGTTAGAACACCATTGGCGGTTCAAATATCGTCCACTCGTTCCTTCGAATCAGGGCCGAAATATACCCATACCATATAATTCGATCCGACCTAGTTTCCATTCGTTAGGGGGTAGATTGTCATGACAAATGACAACAAAAGCATTTACAACTAAATCTCTTTGGGGAACCATCCATTCGTTGCGTTTATGCAATTCGACTAAATATTCGTCTTTCGATTAGCATAGCATCCTATAAAGCACTTCATATAAAGAAATGTCCCGGGGTTAAAGGGTTGACGTCAGACGGGTTATCTGTCATTGAACTAAGAGGTCAAGTATTCAAACAAGCGCTGTTCTAACTAAGGAACTAAATGAAATATGAAATATTTGTCAAGAATTAGAAAATAACTTAAAGTTAAACTTATAATTAGGGTGGCCAGCGTGAACAAGTATCATATTACATATTTTGTCCACTCCGGGTGTTTATTGTAGATTGGGCCTGGTAATAGTGTTCCGGATCTCTCGAAATTGAAAATTAAAGAGTGTTGGAGGTACAGTAATTTCAGGCGATCAACGAACAACGTACTCATTTCGGTATCATTAGCTGCCCAACCAGAAAATTTACGTAAAGAAGGCTTAAATTAAACAGATCTTTTAAGGTTTTTAGTAGCGTGCCACAAGGAGTAATTTGACACAAGCATGAAATCCATTCATTCCAAGGAACTTGTAAGAGAATTTTTAGATATTCAAAAATGACTTTGAGTCCGTCGGTACAAAAGTTAATTTTATAGGAATTTGTATTGCTGAGAATACTCTTTTATACTCAATTTGCCGCTTAATGAAAGTTACAAATTGAGCTGCCTGGTTAAAGTCTTTATTGAATCTGAAAACAGAAGTATCCGCATCGTTTGGTGTACTTAGTAAGTATATTTAGAATTTTTAGTAATTAACACGTTTACTCAATCTTATACTTGAGTTGGGTACTATAATAGCATGGTTCGAATTGTTGCCATAGGCAAGTGGTCCGAATCAGAGATCAGCAGTGAATCGTTTTTTCGCTACTCATAAGTACTCATGAAATTTTGAGTATGAGTGAGTCAACGGTATTGAAATTCAACTATGTACTCTGATTCATTCGTAATCACTACAACATTGATTTATAAGTACAGGTTGCAATGAGTATGAGTACAACTTTGACATCAAACTCATAACATTCGAAATATGTTTGATTCATACGCCTACCCATTCAGATTCATAAGTACTTATAATACTGTGAGTGATTCGAGTCGATCATCAAAATTTACAAAAAGAAAAGGACAAAGACAGCAAGCAAAGCAAACACACAACCTTCTAGTGAGTATTGCAGTGTTCGTACGCGAATCATACTTATTTTGTGATTGTTTTAAATGTTGAGTTTAAGTATGAGTTCTTCAAACTTTGAATATGAGTAGTATGGGCTTATATTAAAATAAGTATGAATGCGTTTAAATATAAGAAATTATGAGTATGATTCGAATCTAATCATCTTTTTGAATACTCATTGCTGATCTCTGGTCCGAATACAAATCTTGTTAAGACGCAACTTATAAATTTCCCAAAAAAAACAAAATCAAAATACTGATTTTTTAAATATCGTTCAGTTTTAAACAAAACTGATGACTATAAAATCCGATGAATGTGTTGTAAATAATTAGTGAACCATTTACCCCAAAAGGATTATTTTACATGCACAATTATAGACATTTAATATGTCGAATGTAACACTTTATGCCATTACAAGAATTTTAACAATTGATTTACTCACTACAACTTTAGTCAGTTCGTTTCAAAGCGTGTGTATATCACGTACATACATGCCTTCTTTGTCTCATTAATATCCTTGATAAATACGAGATATCAGAAACTGCTGACTGTCGGTATGAAAGGGAATGCGAAATTATTGAAGGATTTAAAAATTCTATTACGCTGATTGCAAGTTTCTTTTTTATTTTTTTTTTTATTGTTTGACTTGCTTTCCCTTTGTTTTCCGTGTTACTCATTCCTAATATTCGTGTAAAACATTAAACGAAAACCATCAATCACTACCAGTGATTTTAATTTTCACTTCAATTTCAATTCCAATTACATTTAGTAAATTCGCTCACTCGCCCTGCACTTCTATCTCTTTTCAATAATTTCTCATGTTTTTTTTTTTTTTTGTTGCTTTGTCTGCATCATGTTGAACTGTTTCATTGTTTCTTTTTTTGCCAGTGTATTTGTACAAGATTTATTGATTCACTTCTTATTTATTTATGCACTTTTGCAATGAGCCATATAAAATGGTATCACAATAATAACAAACAACAACAACACAACAAGCAAAAAACAGTAAATATAACATCAATCGGAAAAAGTAATCGCATGTTGCAATAACACACACATTTACAGAAAAATTATAACAAAAAAATAGAAAAAAAGAAATTGTACAAGAAACTGTCATTGATTTATATGAAAACAGGCGTTTACTACACATTACTGTAGAATTTTAATTTTAATTTTTTTTTTTTAGTATTATTTAAGAAAAAGAAAAAAACCAAAATAAAAATAAATAAAATAGCATAGAATAACGAAAAGAATATAAAATGGGGTTTCTATTTATTGTATTCACTTCTATTGAGTTTAAGAAATGAAAGGACATGAATTACATATGCTTGTGAAGGAGAAACTGCTTAAAACAATCATTAATCTTTGTCCAACCAACAAACAACAGCAATAACAAGAAACATTAAACAAATGACCGGTGACAACCGATGATTCCTAAATGTATAGAAAAGGTACACGAGCAAAACGATTGGACAAGCAATGAGTAATTGTCACACATACATACATACGTACGTCCATTCATTTATTCACCTTTAGTACTGTATCAGGGAAATCAAAGACTCTGTATAAATAGTATATTCAACTGTATAGAGGTATGTGAGTACATATGTATGTGTGTTTAAAAGTACATAGCACACACAGTTGCTTAGCTATTATAAGGAAAATTCAGGAGTTATTAACCATGAGACCTTATACTCGCTTCCTAAATTCAATTCGTTTCTTTTAATAGTGGGAGTTAATAGTACGTAAGTGTAGTAACTAATCTTCAGATCACGAGAAACCTGAATATTGTATAAATTATTCCATATTTAATATTCATGTTTATGTGAACCGACATAACCGTGGTCTAGTAGGTAGTGTGTTGGCTTATTAGACAAAAGGCCCGAGTTCGAATCCCAGGCCAGACATCAAAAACAAAATACAAAAAGTATTTCTTCGGCGACTTCCTCTCAGCAGATTTCTGGCAAAAACTCTGAGAGTAAAAATTGCCATGAAAAGTTTCCCGCCACTCATGTATAAAATTAACGCACACAACATGAGTGGTGTTGAGAAGCTAGGCCGTAATCCTGACTGAAGGGTTGTAATGAGCCAATTATGTATGTGAACCGACATATCTGTATCAAGTTTAGTATAAAGTTGACACAAAGTCTACTTCTGGAAATAATTGCGCTATGAATACGGAAATTGTTATAATATTGAGTGAAACCAAAGAAAATAAAGTATAAAGAATGTGCATTTCAACATATTTTGGAATATTTTTCAAAAATATTTCAGGACGCGGGGGGAAAGATAGAAGGGAAGGGTAAAGAAACCAAGAACGTAACAATGCGTTGTTCTCATCGTGCGTTTTTGTTATTTGACTAATTTTTTATTTATATTTCTGAAACAGTGTTGCCACGAAAAAAAATTTTGTAACCATTTGAAAAATTTGAAAAAAATCACCAAATACGAAAAAATATAACCAAAATTAAATTCGTAGACTTTTGTTTTATTTTTTTTCAAGTTTAAATTATAATTAATAAAAAAAGAAACAAAAAATAGCTTTTTTATAAGAAAAAAAATAACCAAAACCAAAAAAATTTACACATCTACACATTGATCAAAAAATAACCAATTTTGGTTAGAAATAAACAAAAACGGCAACACTGTTCTCAAGTCACTTATTCTCAGACGCCGACACAAAGAGAAGATGATAAAAATTATGAGAGGCGTGTGTTAACCCAGAGGAAAATTGTTAGTAATATTTTCAAGTCTACTTATTAACCCAATAATATGTGTATGTGAGCGAAAAATATAGAAAAATTGTACTGCGCTAAAAACCTAAAAGCACCGTTTTTAACTTGGCAAGTATTCTTCCAAAAATCTAAATCATTTCTCATTGATATTAGTGAATCATACTGTAATATTCCTTTGGGTGTAAAATTTAAGTCTGAAAAAAGCGACATGAACATTCTTCTTTAGAAGCTGACAAGCAAAGCAACTGAATGCATTTTTACGCTCTCATGATGAGAACAACACATTGTTACGCTCTTTGTTTTTGTTTATTTTCCTTCTGTCTTCCACCCTCCTCATCAAGAAATGTTTTTTTTAAAAAGATTTTGGTGAGAGCGGGTCGTAATGTTACACATCTCCAACAAAACGAAAAATGAAGAAAGTATTTCTTCGGCCACCTCATTCTCTCAAAAACTCTGAGAGTAAATAAAATTGCTATGAAGAAATTTCTCAAAAATCTGTCGTTCGGAGTCGACTTTAAACTGTAGGCCCCGCCACTCATGTATAAAATTAACACATATTAAATAAGTCGTGTGAGAAGTTAGGTTATAATCCTGATTGAAGGGTTGTAATGACCAATTATGTATGTATGCATGTATTTTTTTAAAAAAGTACTATTTGATGCGAAAAAGAACTCTTTCAGTTATAGTTCAGTACCATTTAAAAATTTCAATTTTGCAACTGATCTAACTATTGTAAACGTAGAATGAACTTCTCTAAAACTTCTTTAAATTTTACTGCTTTGAAATCTTCTAAGCAGTTTTTGATATAATAATCTTATATAATAAGGGGTGATTTTTTAAGAGCTATATGAAAAATTGAAAAAAATATAAAATTCAGAAAAATGCATGAAATCTTTATTTGAGTCGATAGTACGGTCCATATAATTTAATGTTTGAAGATTATTTCATGCAATTGTTGACCGCGACTGCGCCTCAAATGGTCCATCCGCTTAGTCCAATTTTGGCATACTCTTTCCAACATTTCGGCCGGTATCTCACGAATAAATGCTTCATTGTTGTCTTCCAATGCGTCAATTGAAGCGGGCTTGCCTACATAGACAAAAAATAGTCTAAAGTCGTTAAATCGCACGATCTAGGCGGCCAATTTACCGGTCCCGAATGAGAAATAAAATGTTCACCGAACTCGCCTCTCAATAAGTCCATTGTTACGCGTGCTGTGTGGCATGTGGCACCGTCTTGTTGAAACCACATGTCATGCAAGTCAAGCTCTTGCATTTTGGGCAAAAAAAAGTTGGATATCATCTCACGGTAGCGCTCACCATTCACAGTTACGTTACGATTCGCAGCATCTTTGAAGAAGTACGGTCCAATGATGCCACCAGCCCATAAACCGAACCAAACTGTGACTTTTTCTGGATGCATTGTTAGCTTTTGCAATGCTTCTGGCTGATCTTTACTCCAAAATTGACAATTCTGCTTATTTACGTATCCATTGAGCCAAAAATGAGCTTCGTCGTAAAAATTATTAAAACTTCATTTAATTTAATTGATTTGAATTAGCAAATGTATGTATTTTATTACGAATTAAATGAACCCCTCTCCGTCAGAATGGTGTGATATTGTTGTACATGTTAACAAGTCATCGAACAAATTGAGCAGTTGGATGAACAAGAGCTGTTAACTTTCAACAGAAAAGCAAAACTTTCAGAAACAATTTTTTTTTTCCAAAATATTGCATTTTAAGTTGGGATACTGGCTGCCAAGACAAATAGCATGTGTTTCTATTAATTTTTCAACAGCGACCATGTCTTAAAAATCAATAAACAGATGTACTAGAGGAAAACTTTTTTCCAAAACATACTAACAGGGTAGGGTGCCTTAACATTGAGAAAAACACATCGACTAACACACACTTGCTCCGACATATTCACAGCTCCGAACTTATGCTCATATTCACATGGTGGTCATGCTAGTATTCTATGAGTTGTCGAAATAGAGAAACGTTTTTGTGTGTGCTGGTGTGAATGTGAGCGAATTTCTCTTGTAAAAAGCTTTCAATAGCATAAAGAAAGAACGAAAAAAAAAGAAACTGAAATAGAAAACAAAATAGAAAAAAAAATAAAAAGTAAAAATATGAAAATAAATGAATGAATAACACATTGACAAAGGACATGATGGGAGACGACAAGCTCTTAACGTTCTACCGGTTGATGATGAGTATGAAGATGAGCGCTTAAAAAAATTCAGGCAGTACTAGGGATGGAAATTGTGTGCTAGTGGTATTGCTACTGCTGGTGATAAAAGGATAAAAGGCTGCTACATTTGACAGCGCACTAATTTAGTGTAAAAAGTGTTACAAACATTGCCATTACCAAGGAGGATATTTTTAGAAGAACAAGAGCACTATACACAAGTATATTTAACGCACAGATATACACACACAAACACTTACACACACGTTTAGGCTTTTAGAAAAGTTTTACTCAGTTTGTTCTACATCCGTGTATTTTTGTCTGCGAAAAACATTTCTACAAAAAAAAAAAAACGTTTCTTTGTATTTTTCTTCAAGGTTTTTAAAATTTGTTTTTCCTTGCGACATGTAAGTTCATCTCCCTTTCTTTCTCTCTCAAATTTAATTTCTATTATGACACAAAACTGCTAATGGACGATACGAAAGGTTCCTTGGATTAATTCATAAAAGTGGGTGGATTTCTGAGTATTAGATTTCAGGCCTCTTCCTTCTTCTTTTTTTATAATTTTTTTTTTTAATTTCCAAGATGTTTTCTATTCAAAAATCTTTACAAATATTATCTAAAGCTTCAGTATTCTTCACGTTTCATGTGCATTGGAGGATATTTTGAATACATTTACAGCATTTTAATTAAATTTAAATTTTATAATCTTGAAATTTTTATTATTTATAACCTTAGCAGAGATCAGCAATGAAGCGTTTTTTCGCTACTCATAAGTACTGATGAAATTTTGAGAATGTGTGAGTCAACATTATTGAAATTCAACTGCTCTGATTCATTCGTAGTCACTACAAAATTGATTTATAAATACAGGTTGCAATGAGTATGAGTACAACGTTGACATCAAACTCATAACATTGGATATGTTTGATACATACGCTTACTCAGTCAGATTCATAAATTTAGAAAAATATTTATAAATGATTCGAGTGATTCGAATCATTCATCAAAATTTACAGTCTTGGTTGTTGTTACATTTACAAAAAAAGGGGGAAAGAAAAAGACAAAGACAGCAAGCAAAGCAAACACACAAACTTCTAGTAAGTATTGTAGTGTTCGTACGCGAACCATGCTTATTTTCTGATTCGTGTAAATGTTGAGTAAAGGAGAGTCGAAATCAACAACATCATGCGCATTGTTAAGTATGAGTACGATGAGTACTTCAAACTTTGAATATGAGTATGATATTAAAATATGTAAGTATGAATGCGTATAAGTATCAGAAATTATGAGTATGATTCGAATCTAGTCATGTTTTTGAATGAGTATTCTGAGCTGATCTCTGATTCGTATACAAAGTTTAGATTTGATGATAAGATTATACTATATTTTGGACAAAAAATTTTACAACATAATTCTGCAGTTAAAGATCAAAATAATACGAAAAATATTATTTTGTACACCTATTTTTAACAGTTCTTAGCTTTAAACTGATACATACAATATTACAAATTTGATAAAAAAAAACAAATATGATAATAAGAGATGAAATTTCTTATTAATGCAAACGAGATTGTGGCGAAAACAAATCTCCGAGTAATTTTTTTTTTGTTTCCAGAATTTAAAATATGGTTGTTCGAAAATAGTTTTGATTTCAACTTTGCAAACAAATCTGCTTTTACAAATATATTTTTATTCTTTTGAAGACGTAAAAAAGATGGAAAAACGTGGGATAAACTGGGTATTCAAAAAGTCAAGGACTTGCTGATTTAAGAAGAATTATTATATGTACCCTAACTTTTGCCGGAACTCATTTCCCTTAAGCCGGATCATTTTAATATTTTGAGTAAAAGTTTTATCTCTAATCTGTAACACAATCTTTAAGACCAAGAAACCTTAATTACTATTGAAGGGTATAATATAACATAAATAATAAGGAGTCACAAATTCTTTGAAAAAAAGGAAACCAAGAAGATATTATAACATAAATAATTCAAGGTTTAAAGTAAGTCTAACTTGTAAGTTTCACAAACCAACAAAACACATTCACACAATAAGAGGAAAAAGCAATGAAAAAAGTATTTAAGGCTTCTAAGTTATCAATAAATTTCAGGCTCTAATGACCAGTAACACTATTTATGCTCTCCAGTTGCCATTGAACGTTTCTGGTACGTGCCCTCAACAATATTAATATCATCTTTGTGTTGGGTCTATTGTACTTTTTGTTTACATACATACATACATACATATGTATATACACTTAAAATTTATAAGTATGTATATCGTCACTTAAAATTCAAGACAGCATGTGAATTAGGTATTTAATAATATGGTTAAAATTTAATATTTAATTATGTGATTATATT
The DNA here is from genome assembly GCA_930367235.1 of Sarcophaga rosellei. Classification (NCBI taxonomy): domain Eukaryota; kingdom Metazoa; phylum Arthropoda; class Insecta; order Diptera; family Sarcophagidae; genus Sarcophaga; species Sarcophaga rosellei. Next base: position 46,653,477 of record OV884021.1, on the reverse strand, counting down.
CTTTCTGAAACGTTTATTTATCGTGGATTTGAAGATTGCAATTAAAACAAAAGAAATTATTTATTACTGAGAGCTTCATCATATAAATAAATCCTTTATTTAATTGAATTTAATTTAATAATAAAATAAATAAATAAATATACGTATTTATAGTAAATAAAAAGTTAAGAGGATTTATTTAAATAAAATATGAAATATATCTTTTATTTATTTATTTAAAACAACGCAATTGAACCGAAAACACCGCGTTATCTATTTAATTCACGATCCTTTTAAATAAACATCAAACTTTACAGTGTTCACTACCACTGTGCCTCAAACACAATTTTTTATACAATTAGCGGTTACAGGCTCACGTCTCCGTGGTATAGTAGGTAGTGTGTTGGCTTATTAGACGTAAGGCCTGAGTTCAAGTCCCAGGCCAGACATTAAAACGAAATATGAAAAAAAATATTTCTTCAGTGACTTCCTCTCAGCAGATTTCTGGCAAAAACTCTGGGAATAAAAATAAAATTGCCATGAAGGGTTTCCCAAAAATCAGTCGTTCGGAGTCACGTCTCAACATTGACTGAGTAATCATGTCTGCGTGGTAGCATAGTTCATCGCACCGTTTATATTTCTTTAATAATAATAACTTACTGATAATTTCACGAACTTCTTATACATTGTTTTTCTTGTTTTTTAACGTCTATTCTGTTTTTGAGCGCGTAACAATATCATACGTTATCATCATCGTAATCTATTCCACTATCTCCCACTGGTCGCTTAGGGCCTCAATAAGTTTCAGTCTGTCGCTGCTCTCCACTAAAAACTTCCGTTCATTCAACGATTTTCCGCACTAATCTTCCGTTTGCTGTGACCTAGGACATGTTACAGCTTCGTTAATGGTTCCAATACAATAACTTCCTTAATATAATGTTGGCTTCGCAATTTTCTTGTTAGATCGTCATTTTCCAAGACAAGTTTCTTGTTTATGTAGTAGTACCAATATAACATTTAATTTAAAAAACCTCATATCCTTTCCTGCACTATTCTCTGCGAAAATTATACTGTCCAATTGTGTAAAATCCTCGTCTTGTTCCATAGATACAGCTTCCGTTACCCTTAAGATCGGTTTTATGGAGCATATCAGGAACTTCCCTAGACATTCCACGAATTATTCTATCAAATGTCGTCCTGTAAACAACAAAGACGAATAGAATATGTACAACAATAATTCGTAAAGCGTTAATGTGGTCAAATCAGTAACCATTTGCACGCTGTCTTAGCATTTATTAATCAAGCTTCAACTTGACTGGGCTGAAAACTTTGTAAAATAACATACAGATTAACATTCATAAGGCACGATTACACAATTTTACAGCTGTTACCTTTTTAGTTCGTAGATTTTGATTGAGGAATATTTTGTTTGAAGAAACGTGATGCCCATATCTTGCATGAATATTTGCGTATGCGAAATCTCTCTAAAGTGTCATCCGCACAAACTTAAAATCGACCATAAACAATAACGAATTTATAATCCTAAATGCTAAATGTGGATCAATATTGGCGTTAATTGCGATTTACGCAATAAAGGTGCATACGTGAACATAGTTTTAAAATATTGTGCTCAATAAACTGAATATTGATTCAATAAAAGTGCTCATCTGAACATAGTATTAGTCTACGAACTTTTCAGTCTATGAGTTAATGTATCGATCGATAAAAGCATTGCTCCGCTATAATCTTTTCAGTTAAGAGAATATCCAGGACAATACATTATCACGATGTGATAGTAAATTCATCTACATCCATAATTGTATCAACGATGTGATTTATCAAATTGAAATTACACCTGCTGTAGTAAAATTTGCTATCTTTTCTGTTTTTTTTTTTGTCAAATAAGAGATGTTTTTAAAACTTATTTTTAGAAATATTTAGAATTGTAATACACTGTTTTGCATATTAGATGACGACATAAAATTTGTGGTTTGTGGCAGAGTGAGTCTGAAAAGCCTTTGGTAGAACATTATTTTTCCACATTATTTATGTATATCCTCTGTTGTATTATAACAAACACTTCCCCATTAAGGAAGACAATTATAATTGATATTCAAAGCACATGGATCTTACACTTGGAATTTGCAAAAGTTACAAGGGGGCTCAAAGTTTATTTCCTTCTTGCGGCAGCCACCATTTAATTTCCGATTATTATTATTTTACGCTTCATTTGATTACTGGTATTTGGTACTTAAACAGTTTTTGTGGCATAAAATTGAATTAAATTTTGTTAGAAACTTAATAAATATGAGTTCAATAATGTTGTAATGCCTGACACCAAATTAATCCGTTTAAAATTCTATTAACCCTAGAAAGATAGATTTTTTTTGTAAGACATAATATTTATACGTCTTCTCTAAGATGTAGATTTTTACAATTTTTCAGAAATAATATGCATAAGCTAATATATAAGACAGTTTAAGAATAAAATCTTTCTCGCATAAGAAAAAAGAGAACAAAATAAAAAACGTAAACCGTCTGACTGGCATACCTTATCTTTGTAGGGTTAAAGTTGTACGAATAGAGTTGAATTGTCAAAGTGGCTAATGTATGTACGTGCCATTGTACAGTGCTACACGTATACCAGTGAAACTGTTACTTGTTTTCTTAGCCCAATTGTCAGTTTCCGGTCTATTTGTTATTATTTTGTTTTCTTTTTAACTTTCCCCTCACATGTCTATTGCACAAACTTTTAAAGAGGCTGACAGCAAATCCTTATAAATGTTTTAAACTTAATTGTGCTATAAACGAAACATTGGAAAAGTGTGGTTGTATATGTACATACATATGTAGTTGTTATAGCTGCTGCCATTTCTGATATTGTTGTTGTTGTCGTTGGTATTGGTCTTGCAACTAAAAGTGGATTACGTTTCTAAGTGGCTTTAGTAGCTGATTAGCATTGTAATTAATTACCATTGCCAAAGTCAGAATATTTTGACCGAACTAGAGACCAGTTACAACGTGTTTGTGCTAAATAAACTGTCGGGATATAAATTCACATAAATGTGTGTGCATACTCGTACACAATCTTATGTACATATATAAATGTGCGTATACACTGTACAATCACAGTCAAACAACTGTCTCAATGTTTAGTTAGTGTTAACAAATATGGGTTAAATATAGGTACAACAACAAGGACTACAGTCTTAATTATTCTGATGTTTGGTCTATTTGTTGATTGAACTTTTGTGTACAAATTCAAAATTTAAAATATTTACCATTATCAAAAAATAGGTAAATATAATTAATTACCCATTGGGACGATTTGTTGCATTTACTTTATTTAATAAATTTGCCGACTGCTTTTGGGCTCTATATAATCGCCTTCGTTGGTAACTACAGCTACTTCTATATGGCGCGGCATACTGTCTAGTAAATTTTAAAACATCCTTATGCTAAAATCCGAATTTTCTAAGTTATAAACGGGTAGCTATACTCCGCAAAATATTACAATTTTCTGTTGGAATCCGTTCGTAATTCTTTACCGCATCAAATAAAATAAATAAATATAATTGAAAGTGAAATACAAAATTTAAAAATCGTGTTTGTTAGCCAATTTAAAGGAAGTTTTTTTCAAGTAATAATGGATTCTGCAGCAGCTACACTTTTGTCGGAGGATGAAGAGCATTCTGCAGCCAACAGTTGCTTGAGTATGGAGAGGGGATTGTTACGAGATGTGTCTAATCCATTTAGCTTTAATGTTGTTGTATTCTATCAGCAAGGTGTTAGCAAGGACCTTGATGTACAATTGGCACAGTCCACAGGACACATCTTTTATTGGCGGGCACAAATTATTTTACTGATCAACGAGACCAGAAAACCTCCTCATCTATTTTAGAACCTTTAACAAAACCGTTTGTTTGACCTTTGCACCATCATCACAGCAATTTCTTAAATACATACTTACACGTGTAAAAAATCAGGATTTATTGTATTTTTTTAATTTAAATATTGTTACGTTTTTACCTTTTTAAAAACGTTTAAAATATGAAATCGTTGATTGCAAACAAAATAAAAATAAATTGGTGCTTAGTTTCAATTAAACTCTTTATTGTTCGCACTATTTTTGTGTGCCACTGTTTACAACTTGATGTATCCAACAATAATTTGCTTGTTCGTTATTTTTCTCTTCTCACACCCTTTGCGTAAGCAACACCACTTGTATGTTAGATTTACATAGCGGAGATCTTCAAACCACGACTGCTTTCTTCACATGCAACGCGTGTTCACATAAGACTGAATTATTACTGCTCGTTGCCTACTTTGTCTTGCGTTTTTATATGCCCACGTAATCAGTCGGATGAAGGTTCTTCATGTAGAACAGCCGGGGTTTCGCCTTCTTGAGAACTCTATCGCGACTTCATTGCTGTTTGTGTATTTTGTTCACATTGCTTGCTGTTGCGTTCTCGCTTACTTGTCTATCCCCTTTTCTTTCATACTGATGTTGTTCGTTTACTTGTAACAAGTTCTTTGTATGTGTTTGTGTAGCTTTTGCTCATTTCAATGTTAAACGATGATACACCGTTTCAATTTTCGTAACAATACTATAATTTGTTTTTTCGTGTTCGCGTTCTACGTAAAAATTGTCCGGAAAATAGTTCAAGTTGTGAGTTGAGTCAGTTTTAGGCATACAAAACATTACGAATTTCGAATTTACGATACGGCAACGCGGACATAAGCACATCAATTCTAAAATTCGTAACAAAATCGAACGTACGACGATTTCTAACATAGGAGTGACAGTTTTTGGGTCCATACCTTTCCACGGGATCACAATTCCTTCAACTTTTAAAACCCCGTTTAGAAAAGACTATCGTAATTGAATAATAAGAAATTAAAATACGTTTACCGCTTGCCAGTTATTAAATTCAGGTAATTTAAAAGAATATTTTCAATGAAGTCGTGTATTTTATATTGTTATTCGTAAAATATATGTATTTCTATAGAAAAAAATTCATCGTTTTGAAAACAAAAAGATAAAATAGCATAGGAGAACAAAGCCAATTTGGGAACTAGCCTTATATTCCTCTTATATTCTACTAAAGTTGTATAATTCTCCAGATGGCAAATTAAGTTTAAAATTTGACTTTCGGAGGGAATTTTGTAGTGGGCTACCGATGTAATTATGAAATGTTCGCTTGACCAAGTAATACGTTTTCATTTTTAGGAAAATTAAAGTCTTTAAATAAAAGGTCTACTTATGTATGTTGCAATTTTTAATAAATTTGTAAAGTTTTATTTGTTCGAAGGTAAGTCAGTTTCACAATTACATTTCGTACACATACATATGTATGTATGTCTGCCACTTTCTTATGTCATCTGTTTAAAATAAAACGCATTAGTATTTGAATTTATGACAGCGTAAATGTTCTTTATGAAATTTTTGTACAGAGAGACATACGTACATATTTTACCGTGTAAATCTCAATTATAATTGAAATAAAGTTTTATTACAATAACATAGAGCCTCTCCTCCAAATAAATAACATCTGGATTATTCGTTAGCATTTATTACAGCAGATTAGATAGAATGCTGGCCAAGGTAATACTTGGTAGTATATTAAACTTGACTTGATTTATTACTTTACGTGCTTTGATACAAATCTCTTTATTTGAACATGTGGAATATAAATTTATTTCTTTCTTTGTCCGTGTCTCATTCGGATGTTTACAGTAATTCTCCGTTCACAGTTATTGTATTATAATCACCCAAAGCCGTAGTTGTAGTTGTTTATTCTCATTTCCTAATTTTTCTATTTATTTTTCGTATGTCACTTGATAATAAAACGGCTGCAACAAAGTTGCTAAAAAAAATTAAGCGAAATACAAATAATAACTCTCTGTCAAAAGTTTTAAATAATTGTTTCGTTTTTATGTACAGAATGCAATAGAAAAAAGATTATTTACGCACACCTTGAATTTAGACTTGATTCAATTTCTATAAAACGAAAAAACGACGCGAGCAATAAATTGCAATGCTATTGTAAGAAAATAGTACTTAGACTTTGAACGTCACTACCATTCATAGATCAAATAGGTCATACGAAGGATAGTTGGCAGTTATAATGATTGTCATGAGCGTAAGGTAAACCTTGCCACATCGTAACTAAATATTCCCTCAGAGTATTTAATAAACTTTGAAATGTATTAAGGATCAAATTCGCGTTTGTTAGCTGAATATTACAGTAAGTGTGTGTAAAATACTACATTGTTTTGAGTATTGCTTGAATTCGACAAAAAATTTAAGCAAATTAAGTTTTCTTTCCAGATAGACAACTATTTTTTAACATCTTTTATAGATTTTATTTTTTCCAATTGTTTTTAAAATAGGATGACTTACACGGGTATTGTAAGTCTAACATATATCATATTGTTACGAAAATGGTGTAACATCGTTTGACATTGAAATGATAAACAGAATCTACAAAAACAAAAACCATATACCAACAACAGCAGTATGAATGAAAAGGCGATAGACAAGTAAGCAAGAAGGCAAGAACACACAACAACAATGAAACAACGATAGAGATCTCGAGAAGGCGATGACACGAACATTCGACTTCAAGAACATTCATCAGACTGTTTACGTGGCCATATTCAAAAGCAAGACAAAGCAGGCAACCAGTAGTAAGAATTCAGTCAGTCTTGCGTGAAGACGCGTTGTGTGTGAAGAAAGCAGTCGCGGTTTGCAGATCGCCGTTGTAAAGACCTGCCGAACAATTGTTAGTGTTTACGCAAGCAGAAGTGTAAAGAAGAATAAGGAACTATTGTTGTTGTAATAGCAAGTTGTGAACAGTGGCATATAAAATTGTGCGAACAATAAAGAATTTATCTTAAACTAAACACAAATTAATTTTTATTTTGTTTGCAATCGACGAACTCATATTTTAAACGTTTTTAAAAGGATAAAAACGTAACACTATGTATATTAAAATTTATAAATCTTAAAGGTAGTAAGATTTTCACGAAATCAATGAAAAAAAATAGATCTCAATTGACTTGGCACTGATTGAATGAATCCAAATATCAATACAAACAGCCTTTGCGTGTGAAGAAAAAATGTTGGTTTTGTTCTTATTGAGCAATAAATGCAAAATGTTTGGATTTTTCTCAACAAAAGAGCAGTCTCTTTAGGTACTCTACCAAATTTCATATTTAGGTTTATTAGGATTAAATTAATCATTAAATCATTCTAGTACATTTTCATCAAATCTGATGTCATCTCAAAGATTTATGAATGCGGCTCCTTTAAGCACCTTTGACGTCTATAAACAATTAGAATTATATACGGTCTAGTCTTGGCCAGTTAGTAGAATATTTTCTAAGCTGACGGGTATATCAGATGAATATCAAAAATTCAGCTGCTTATAACTTCTTTACTGTATGTAAAATATTTTCTTTTGAGGCACTATAAGACTATGTAAATATTTGCGGTAAAAATCGTAATAAATGCGGAAAACCAATTTGAATAAATTTTTGTTTGAACTTTTTTAAGAACAATCTGCATCAAATGCGATTGTACAAAACTTTAATCTTTTGTTCTTGAAAACATTTGAAATAGATTTTCTGCCTGTGCACCAGAAAAATGTTTAGATAAATACAGACTTTTCGGCAATTAATACATAATTGGTGAACAGTGTGACCGTATCGCAAAGTTGTCTTAAAATTCTGTCCTAATCCATGCTTTACTTTCTTAAGGTTAATAGGAGGAAAATATTAATATTTCGGTTGTGTCATCGGTTTGTTATTATTAATTGTTGTTATTTAACTCGTCAGGAAAAATTTCTGACTGTCATCTTGATTTATGGGACATGCTAATTTTTAATAATTCATATTATATTATATTATATTTAATTTTAATATTCAAAATCTGACACTCTACACTTTTTCCGAAAATATTTCATTTTAAGTCATAGAATAGCCAACAGATTCTGTAAAATTATTGTATTATAGTTATAAACAATAAAATAAAAGTACAGTCGAACTTCTCTATAGTGAACTTCTATACAATGAAGCTGTCCCTATTATGAACTGATTTCAAACACACAACTTTTTCCGTTCCAATTTCATTGTTTTTAATCTCCTTATAATGAATATCCATACAATGAAGTTTTCTATACAATGAAGCAATTTTGCAGGTGTAATATTTGACTCACATGCGTTTTTGTCTCCATATAATGAATTTTTCAAACAATTTTCTGTTACGCATACTAACAACTCTGTGTACCGAGAAAGATGTCACATATAATGAGGGGATTCCCAAAAGAGGAAAATAAGAACAAAAAAAAGAAGAAAGCCACATCAATAACAATTTTGACCTCAGTTGCCGGTGTTCAGTGATCGGAAATGACGCAGCGAAGTAGCATTTCTATTGAAAAAAAATTATTAATTATTAATAAAGTTGAAGAAGGATTAAAAAAAAAGATGTTTGGAATTCTAGAAGACGAGCAATTGAGCACTAAACGCAAAAGGCTTCGAACCTGCCTTTTTGAGGATATTGATTTATTTAATTAAAACGTGGGGGAAAAATATAATTTCTGTATAATGAAGTTTCTATATAATGAACTGATTTTCTGGTCCCGTCAAGATTCATTATAGGGAAGTTCGACTGTAATTAATATCGCTATGATCAATTTATGTAAACTAAAGAAACATTTGTTGGTGAGAATTACAAAAATGTTCACGAATATTAAAAATGAAATAAGATTACATTTTGTCAGTTTTTTCTTCTTCTATATTCTGAAGTGCAGTTAGAAATTTGAACTGTTCATTAATTCATGCATTAATAGGTTCTGTAATATAGGTCCTGATAGGTTCTGTAAATCACAAAATTTCAAATTACTTGTGCTTTTGAAATCACAATTGGGATTTAAGGGTGCTCTGAAAACCACAAAACTTTTAACTTTTCGGTGTGATTTTACCTTTTCAAAAACACAAGAAAACAGCTGATTTTTTGTTTACAATTGATGACCTTTTTTATGAGTTGAAAATTAGTCAGTGTTTTTTGGTAAAAATATCAAGGGAAAAATAAACTAAAATTAGCTTTTTTTATAAAAATTAAAAACATATTCAAATGCCTGGAGCTTTGTTGTTATCAATATTAAATTTGAAGTCAAACAATTTAAATTTGGCAAACCAAAGAAGTTGCCGCAGTTCACACCGAAGCTGCCACTGTTCGTAATTGCTTATTGTTGCCATTTGTTATTACTTTATATGTAGATATTTTTAAAATTAGGCAAACAATTGACAGTTTTTACTAAATTAAATATTACTTAACAAAAATAATTAAGTTTCATTGGAAATAGCTCATATATTTAATCATTAATCAAATACATTTGTCTTTGGTAGAAATATCTTTCAAATCTGGCAAGCTTAGGTGTATTTTTGAAGTTCTGAAACAGCTGACAATTAAAAATTAAATGCGAAATCACAAAACCAAATAACAAAATTTCTTGAAATGGGAAGTGCCTTTAATTTTTTCATAATTTTATACTTTTTTGGTTCAAACTTGTTAATTTTACTATAAAAATCAATAAAAAAACATTTTAAGTTATTCATTTAATTCATTTATTGTGAAGTTCAAAATAAAATGGTTGAAAAATAAAGCAAGTGATTCTAAATCGGAGCCACTTAGCTGACCAATTGAAAATCACAAAAATTACAAAAGTTTTGTGTCCAGAACACCCTTCATAAAATAGTACTAACTTTAATTTTAGCTATTGAATGAATATATTTAATTATCTGTTGATATTAAAACTATGATGAATCAGAATTTGTTAACACAAACAGGTCAACCTTCCTATTAGTCTAGTATGTGATGTGCTAAACTATCAGCGTAAAGATTGTGGTCTGTTACATTACCCCCAGCATAAGGCTGAAGTAATAATTTGGAATTGCATTGCAATTAATAAATAAATAATTAAATACTAATACGAAAACCAAAAATAAAATTATGAGTTGATATTGTTACGCTCTTACCTTTTTTAAAACGTGTAGAATATGAGTTCGTTGATTGCAAACAAAATAAAAATAAATTGGTGTTTAGTTTCAATTAAACTCTTTATTGTTCGCACTATTTTTGTGTGCCACTGTTTAAAACTTAATGAATCCAACAATAATCTGTTTTGTTCTTTATTCTTCTTTCCAATATTGGTAAGCACTAACTACGCAGATCTTTACAACGGAGATCTTCAAACCACGACTGTTCTCTTCACAGGCAACGCATCTTCACGCTAGACTGACTAAATTCTTACTACTAGTTGTCTGCTTTGTCTTGTCTTTTTATATGCTAAAGTAGACAGTCTGATGAAGTTTCTTGAAGCCGAACGTTCGTGGTTTCGCCTTCTCGAGAACTCTATCACGACTTCAATGTTGTTTGCGTATTTTGTTCACATTGCTGGTTGTTGCGTTCTCACTTACTTGTCTATCTCCTTTTCTCTCGTACTGGTGTTGTTGGTTTACTTGTAACAAGTTCTTTGTATTTGTTTGTGTAGCTTTTGTTTAGCATTTTAATGTTAAACGATGTTACACCGTTTCCATTTTCGTAACAACATTAAGTTTTTCTTACATACATTAAATTAATTATTAATTAATATAATTAATAAAAAACAAGTTGGACAAAAATTCTTCTTACGTTATTTCTTTAGAAAAAAGTAGTTACAGATTTTTGGCAAAAGAAATTTTTTATTTCAAATAGAAAAACAAAAAATAAAATTATATACTGTTTTCTATATGGCTGTTTCAAATGTAAAGACACAAAATAAAAGGGAAGCATGTCGTTTTTGAAGATCTTGTCTAATTTGGCAAAAGTTATCGATATAGCTGCGACACTGCCATATTAAAAAATAGCATTATTTTACAAGCAAGTTGCAACAACGAAAAAAATGTTGAAATTGAATTTAAGGTTCACTTTAGCCAAAGTTGAAATTATGACCAAAAATCTGAAATAATGTACCGGAATAGGTACGTTACAGGATATACAAAAGTATATTGCAGGAAAAAATGCTACCTGAGCTCTTGAAATATGTCCAAACTAGTAAATCGATGTTTACTTTATGGCCCATTACTACAACTTTCAGTTAAAGTTAGGTTTTGTAAAGTGAACTTTAAAGTTACCTTTAACTTTTTTATTATTGATACAACTTACTGATAAAATAAAGTTAACTTTGGCATGTTGAAAATAATATACATACATATATTTATTTATTTATTTATTAATTACAATACAATTACAAATTATATTTAATTATGTACGAGCTGAGTAACTTTGACCATATGCTCGGTGTAGTGTCATCAGCGTTGCCAAATGTGCAGATTTATCTGCATTTTGCAGTTTTTCTGAGCATTGAGCAGTTTTGAAGTTTTTTGTTTAAAAAAGTAAGTTTTTCTGTAGATTATGCAGATTTTGCAGTTTTTACATTTAAATTTTTTAATTTCAATTTTGTTATTTTAATTCCAATTTCTAAAGCCATAATTGTGAAAAATAACAATAAAAGTATTTTTAATTATGTCGTTTTGTGCCAAATGTAGTAGAAATGAACTACATTCAAGAAACAGATGATGAGTGGCGTGAACTACTGCACATTAATTTTGAAGACTTGGGTTTATTAGAAGTAGAAAATATTGAAACTTTTTGGGAAGTCATATTAAAAACAAAACGTGGCGGCGGAACTAAAGCTTTTTCTAATTTAAAAAAACTGGTATATGCAATTTTGTCAGTACCTGTTGCAACTGCTAATGTTGAAAGAATTTTTCACAAATTAATAATAATAAAAATAAAACTAGGATCAGATTAGAAGTGCCAACACTGTGTGGCACTTTAAGAACTAAAGATTTTCTTAAAAAAAATAACAGTAATTGCAGCAATTTCGTGCAATCAAAAGAAATGGCAATCAAATTTACCAAAGAAATGTACAAATCTAATTACTATTAAGTGCCAGGAGAAATTAATTCAATTTACGGAAATGCATGTTATTTCAAATACTTTTTATAAAACTGAATTATATTTATATTTTTTATTATATGCATTTAATTTAATTTCTTTTGTTATGTTTTAATAAAAAAAATATATGAACTGAATTATAAATTTTTTGGATGTGCAGTTTTTTCAGTTGAAAATCAGTTTTTTTTCTCTAAATTTGCAGTTTTTGAAAAAAAAATTATGGCAACGCTGAGTGTCATAGACCAGAGTATCTGATGGGAATCGAATTGAATTTAACGCTAATTTCTAAATTAGCGTGTACTTATAATAATGAAAAACAAATTATTTGTCCGTTCAAATCCTGTCTTCAGTTTAAGGCAAGTTATAATAATGGACCTATGTATGTATGGCTTTGTTTTTTTTTTTAATAATTGCTTCTATAATAATTTCAATACAAATTCTAATTAAAGAAAATTTATATCCGAAGTGAGGACTTTAAAGATTCTAGACCATAAAGGCATATTTTATTGTTGTGTGAAAGGTGATATAAACAATTTTGTACGTCAGTAACTTGTTCAAATTAAATTTCAATGTTCTTAAATGTATTATTGTCAATCATACAAAAAGTTTTTACATTTAATTTAAGATCATTAACTATGCAGAGTAACAAAAATTATTTAATATTGCAGCTGTTGGATTTTTGGTTAAATTCAATTCTCTTACGTTCACCGAGAAACCTAAATATATCCCCCATAAATTCATACAATTTTTCTATTTGAATTTTTGTTGAATACTTTTGGGAAAATATTGTACTTTCCCTATTGATTTTAGTAACTAACGTTTATATTTTCAATTTCTTACCATCATCTACTCTCTCTCTCTTCCATATCCTCATATTCCTCTGCTGTCCTTTATTCTTGTAATATTAGATGGTTTTAATAAATTTGACTTCATTTTTTATAAATATTTTGCAACAAAAAAATAGGATAATATTTGTGGAATTTATAGTGGGATGAATTGTGGGTGTTAAATATACATACATACATACGTATTTCCATACGTAATATCCCAGCTAGCATTTGGAAGACTGTTTTTAAAAAAATCACCTTGCTGAGTCTTTTAAGACTACTTTTGGTGATCAAAAACTTATTGGTCAGTTACGCGATTAAAAAAGGACTCAAAAATGATTCGCGCCAATGAGTAAAATGAGTTCGATTTAAAATACAATAAAAAATTGTATAGCAATCGGAAATTAATCATTCAGACGTTTAAAATGTGACTATTATTTCCGTTATTTATTATTATATTCTACTTATACTGAAGATTGAAAAGCGCTTAATCAAAAACAGATCAGGCAGGTGTTTGAAAAGTGATTGTAATTACGTATTTTATGATCATATTTTAGATGATTAAAAACTGCTTTTTTACACCCTCTCTCTATAAATTGTCGTTTATGTAAAAGATGGCTATGAAATAAAGTACAATTTGTTTTTAAATATAAATATAATATAAATATATTATTTCTTGGGTAAACGCCGACTTCCTTTCAGCAGATTTCTGGCAACAACTCCAAATATCTTAAAAATCTATCGTTCTAGGTCCCGCCACTCACGTATAAAATTAACGTACACAATATGAGTGGTGTGTGAAGCTAGGCCGTAACCTGACTGAAAGGTTGTAATGGCCAATTATGTATGTATGCATGTATGCTTCCTTTGTTACTCAATGTTCATACGAACGTGATTTTTGAAATCGCAGCAGAGTAAACGTAGGTCTTAGAAAAGCGACTAAAAACAGATTTTGAAATACGACTAATAAATGACTCAAATTATAGTCATAAATGACCCAAAAAAGAATCCAAATTAATACAAAAATGACTGATAAATGACAATAAAAGGACTCCTAAACATACTGATAAATTACTCATAAAAGACTCGTATGCGATTAAACGATGACTGAAAGACGACTCGAAAAAGAATCACAAATGACGATAAATAAGACTAATAAATGATCAGAAAGCGATTCGAAAATTATTATAAGACTACTAGAAAAAGAGTCGAAAATTACTCTACACTAATATAGAAAATGACTCATAAATGACTTTTTTAGAAGAGTCGCCCCTAGTCACTTTTTTCTCCCGACAAAAGAGTCTTTTATGATTAGAAAATGAGCGCATATTCTAGCTTTTCAATCGCGCAGAAGAATCAAAAAAGACTCGAATTTGATTAAAAATTTCAAAAAATGCTGGCTGGGATGTACGAACGAACTGTGTAAAAGGTTTTGTTTTTCCTCAACTAAAACAAAAAGGCTCCAAATGTAGTTGAAATATTCTTGAGTATAACATATAGTATACAATATTTGGGTATACATACATACTATTGTGTGTATTTGTGTATCTATATATCTTTACCTTTTAGTTTTTTTTTAATTTTTTTTTTTGTTTCATTTCATTTCATTATTTTGACTATGATGGTCTGTTCTGTGTTTTAGTTGTTAGTTTTTCTATTTTATTTTCTATTTTAGTTCTGGTTTTATTTGTTTTTTATACATTCTCGTACCACTTCTATTCATTTCTATATGTTCTACGTTTTGTTGTTACTCTTTTTGTACTTTTTCTCATTGTGGTTGTACAAAAGTTGGTTTTAAAATTGTAATTCTGTTACACTGTTCTAATAAAATCAGTCGCCTGTATAATCAGAATCTATGGTTTAGTTAAAAAAGTCAACGAATAAGCAAAAACTAAAATTTCTGAACGGATTTTTAAATAAAAGACAAACGATTCAGATGAGGGAATGCAATATTTTCCAATTTTAGTAACACTAAATATTTGAGTCAATGGTTACAAAATGGTTGAAAATTAAATGAAATCTATTGATCTTAAGCCTTAAAATATTCGAATATTTTACACGCATATTTCTTTAGATATTTTCTTTATAAGACACGTCATTCATCGTTAATATTTGGGACAGATTTTTTCTATTCAATTTATAACACTTCACAACAGACAAAAAAAATAATAATAATAAGAATAAAAAATTAATCCGAAATTTTTGAATTTAATTCACTAGTTCGTAGTCTTCGTATGTATAATTTGTTTCTGGAACAAAAAAGGACACGAACGTAATGTAAACAATTGTTCAGGTTCTAGTTTTATATGTATGTGTAGCTAAAAAAGGATATTTCCTATCCCTTTATATGATTGATTTCTTTTCATGATGAATGTATAAATTTTATGAATGTGTGATGTGAATATAAATTCTCCAGTGGACATTAACTAAATATTGTATAAATTTAGCTCAGAGTAATTCAAAGTAATTCTCATTCATTTATAAGTGGTAAATTCATCTAAAAAAATATATTTTGAAATCATCTGATGGCTTCTAGAAACTTTTGATAATTCGAAATAATGCTACGATATCAATTTTGGCATCAATTGTAACGTAGACCTAACGTCAGACTTATTTAATTAATGTATGTTTATATGGTTGTATTTAATTAATTTAATTTTAAATGTGCTGTATTTTTTATTTTATAACTAAGTGTAGCCTGCGCACGTTGCTGCGCCACCAACTAAAATAAAGTTTATGGAAAGACATCCAATTTTGAATCATATTATTGATTTTGTCCAGATGATTCAGACGAACAGGCCTGAGTAGTACACATTCGATCAGTTTCTAATCTCACTTCTCATTGTTCAAATGATTTATGCCAACGAGTCTCAGCGGCATGTACTCGAAGATTTTCCGTCTGATTCTGAGGCTCGTAATGCCCTTTTTTTGCATGCTTGAGGTGTAGGTCTACCAATTGCTTGTCGCTTTGGAGGCATGATTACACGGGAACGACGTGAAAAATGCGTTTAAATTTATTAGAATCTCACAATGTACCCAATCCAATTGAACACAACATCATTTTTAAAAATTTTGCAAAATTAAAATGTTTCAAATTTGTGACTGACTTTTTACGGGTATGAGTTATACTACATACTTCCTTATGTATGTATGTATAAATTTCAGTGTTGGGAATTCAATGTAGTCTTGTATAAAATGTTAAGATTTTTATAGCAAATTAAGTTGAAAGGAACGAATATTCACTATTAGCGGCTAATTCGGTAATTTTTGCTAGCAAAAAAGAAAATTTTTTTCTAAAAAATTCAAATTATAGAAACGTTGTACTCCTTTTTTCTTCAAGTTATAGAGGAATTCATGTTATGGAAGTTCACGTTAAAACCTAGTAGAATTTCTCTCCAAAATGCTGTTGCCACGAGATGTGCTTCAACTTATAGAAAATTCAAGTCATAGAAGTTCAAATTATAGAAGTTCAACGGTATATTCCGAGAATTTAGTTAAATATAAAGAATTACTTTACATAAAAAACTTGTTTTTCGATTAAGTAGTAATACAGTCATGTTGAAATTTTATAAGGACACCAATGTGGCACTAGTGATTTGATCAAAAAGTACGTAAAATATGAAAACTCATTATAATTGACTGCACTTATTATAAACTGAAGTAACACAAAAACAAAAATTTCAATAAGGTTTTATAAAAGTTTTGTTTAAAGTTTAAAATTTTCGTTAAATTAAGATTCAAATAAAAGATCAGCCTGTGCAAAGAAATGGTAGTCTTCAGACACTAATGTATGGCGGCTGGAGGTAATTTTCCTACTATGGTGTTATGTAGCAAAGTAGCGGATTATGTTGAAATCATTCATAGATCAGTGCTAATAAAAATATTTGCCTTCGATGTGTATTCCAGCAGGTAAGGTATACTAAGAAATGCTTTGAAAAGACTGGACTGGCCCGCCCTGACTCCAAAAATTTGCAAATGCTATCAAGAACTTGTGCAATATCTACATATGATAAAAACAACCATTAGAGAGAAGTTTCACACAATTAGGATAAGTTTTGGGAATTTATTCAGCCTGTATGGTGTGATGTACCGGATTCGGTATGCTGCTATATTGAACAATATCGGAGTCTCTGTAACGAACGCTTTTTTGATCCTGTAAGCTTAGTCGTGCCAAAATCTTTGCATTTGGAATTGTATATTTTTTGTGGCGCTGTATGTTTTAAATTATAATATTCCTGATTATATTGCATAAATTACCTTAATGAGCACACATATCGTGGCAAAACAAATTCGTACTTAATTATTATTTATTTCAGGTAACTTTTATTCCTTAATCATATGCAAAAAGACCTAAAGTTGACTTGATTGAATTAAAATCAATAAAGAAAACTATTATTTAGTTTGTTAATAGACTATGATTCGTTTATTATGTAAATCCAATAGAACATTAGCGCCTTCCTGTCACCACTCTTAAGCAAAATAATCATCCTTTATTGCAAGTTGAAGGTGACGTCAAGAAACAGACTTTGATTTAACAAGGAAATAACATAGTTACAGCACATTCCTCAAAAAGAAATCTCTTGGTGATGCTATTTATAAAATGATATGTAAGGTCTTTCAACAGGGATTTGTGAAGTTTAACAGTTGAATACGGTCATCTTGTTAAAGCTGCATTCTCAAATTAGTTATTATTTATTCGTTGCTTTTTGATAAATCACCACTCTGGCTCTGCAGCATTAATTGATAAATTAGCGATAAGGCACAATTTTGAATAAATTTGTAGGTAAGCAAACAGAATTTTCATATTTGGGAGGATCCCAGGAGAAGTCGGCGTAGTTTAGTATGTAGTGTGTTGGCTTGTTAGACGTAAAGCCTCGGTTCAAACCCCAGATCAGACATCAAAACAATATATGAAAAAATTTTTCTTCGGCGACTTCCTCTCAGCAGATTTCTGGCAAAACTTTGAGAGTAAATAAAATTGGTATGAAAAAGTTTCTCAAAAATCCATCGTTCGTAGTCGACTGTAAGCTGTAGGTCCCGCCACTCATGTATAAAATTAATGCATACAACATAAGCGGTGTGAGAAGCTATGTAGGTCGTAATCCTGACTGAGGCGTTGTAATGACCAATTATGTATGCATGTAAAGGTCTCAAGAGTTTCAATGCATTTCGAAAAAGACACTGTTTTGGACTGGCAGCGTCATCGGTACATATTTCTTTAGCAACGACGTAGACCTGGCCATGACTGTCTATGGTGAGCACTATAGGTCGATGCATTGGATGATCTGGAAACTAAAACATTGCACATTGGCATTGCACTAAAACATTGCACAGGGCATGGCTATATCACATGAAGGTGATGTGCAATCACCATCGAGGTCAAACGATGGATTTTTTCTTGTGAGGTTTTCACAATACGCTAACCACGTAAAGCCAAGATAACCTATACCATCGGCCAAATATAGTACATCTTACGCGCCGGAGTCATGGATAATTTAACAATCCCAACTATTTTCATCCAGGGAAACCGTGGCTGTCGTTTCACTCATAATGGCATCAATAGGTCCTTTAAACAAATAAAAAAACTTCGATGATAACTCACACACAATTTGTTTTATTCAAATTTAAAATAGGAAGCGCTTAATAAAACACCCGATATTATTGAAAGAAATTTACAGTCTCCAATTTGTTTGTTTAGGTTTTATAAATATTTTTTCGGTTATTCCTTTTTATTAATAATTTCCTATCCTCAGGGCATGAAATTATTAATTTATAAAATATTTAATATTTTAATATGTAAATAAATACATATTTATCTATTTTTCTTTTTCGAAAACAGTTTACAACTTGAAGCACGCACGGCCCCACTTATTTGAAAGTGTATAGGAATTGTGTGAATATTGTCTAAAAAAGTCAAGATGTAGATGGACTTGTTGAAATTTTTACACACGCTTAAGAAACAGTTGAATATAAAAAACAAAATTTTTAATAAAGCATTTAACTTTATATTCCAGCCGACTTAACAAATGAAAATCAACAAATTTTGGAAAATTTTTCTTTATATATTTCTTTTAGCTCGAAACACTTCGCTGCGAAACATTTCGCTGCGAAAATTCAATGGCTTCGAATTTCATAAGAGTTCATTAAATGTAAGTCTGTTAGTAGTGTGCCGTTGTCCCCTTTTTGGGCGGGTAATTACCAAATGAAAGTATTCGATAAAAATAAAAATACCTTTCCAATGTGGCGTTTGGAACTTTAAACATTTGTTTATAAGTTTGCAATTTTTCACCAAAGAAATTTTTTATAACTGCTCTCACCATGTGTGATACAGGTAAATATCTTTTGGCTAACGTATAAACAAACAAATAAACGTATGTATGACATTTTTAAAAAAAAAACATTCGATTCCTTAAACATACTATTTCAGTGAGTTAGGGGCCAAATGCTGAATCTCATTTAAGAGGCGAAAAAAGAGGTTCTCTGGCCGGAAAAAAAGTTCGCAACTACGTACATGCATACGAGTATAACATTGTAAACATTTGTAGAAGCATAATAAATTCCAATTGTTCGAGTGTTTGTTGCTGTTGACTAAGATATGTTCAATAGAAACAACTTTAATTATTGATAACCTTTGTTTGTATTAGCAATTATAATAATGAACTGACCTTAACACTCAAATACAAGCACATCTATGGATGTGGGGTGAGATTGTTCTTAATTTATCTATATTTACATTGTATTTCTAAATACACATACATACATACATATGCTCTCTTATAAATTAAGTAAAGTTTTATTAATGACTCTATCAATCTATTACCTTCTGTTCGTCTGTACATTAATATCTGAAGGTAGAGGTTATTGAGGATGAGTGTCCATTCATTAAATTGGCTTTAGTTTGTTTGACATTTATTCCTTCTTTGCTGTACTTCCTAAGACTGTGTGTATTAGGAAACTTAAAACCAGATTAAAATCCGGACCAGAATGAATTGAATAGCCGGAATGTATTAATACACAAGGCTTCAAGTTAATTAATCTAATAAATTTGTTCTCAAGCAACCCTCATTTTTTTGCTTTTGTTTTTTTTTTTTGTTTTCGTTTTTATATGTTATTTATTTTGCTGTCTTTTATTTGCTTTTATTACAAAATTTAGAAAACATCTTGTGTTTATTTTGGTATCTTTTCGAAATAATTCCTGCAGAAAAAGTCATTAACATGTTGTCGACAGACATTTACAAGCAATCGGAATACTTGTTTGGCTGTATTCATGTGGATTATTTTTCACTTCTCAGAAATTTAAGAAGAAATTTTATTCCTACAACCTACGGTAATTATTGACCAATTCACACGACTTTGTATCGTGTATGTTGTATTCAATACACTTTTTGTTTGTGAATGCTCAATGTTATGTTGTATTGTGTATTTAGTATACCAAACGTCAAAAAACGACAAGAAGAAGAAAAATAGTATTTATAATTTTATTTTTAAGCAACAAAATGAAAAATATTACGGAAAAAAATAATTAATGAATGTGCGAACAATTATAATTTTAAAATGTTTTTTGTTGGCTCAAGTTACATTAAAAATATTTTGTATTTTTATTCTTCTTCGTGATTAATGGCATTTACATAAACTGATAGCACGAAACCAATACAGCTTTTAAAAACATATGAACAGAAATGTGTATAAGTGCATCGGATTTTTATATGAAAATTATCAACAACAAGCAATACAACGATACAAGGGCTTGTGTGAATTGCCCAAGTATAATGCGTGTACATATGTGATTTTTTCTAAAGTGTGGTATATTTATTCAAAGAGTAGAAAATTCAATTATTATTACGAAAAACAAAGATGAAATTTAAAAAGTCCTTTAACAACTGTTTGTTCGAACTTTTTGATCATATGTTATTATCATTATAATACATATTGATTGAATATATTACTTTCCTCTTAACATTAGCCTTTACTAACATAACCTTAGAAATGATCAACATAATTGGTCATAATTTTCCTAGACATTTGTTTGCTTCCATTCTCGTTCCTTGCTCGAACATGGGGCTGGAACACATGTTCGTTTGGTTTATTACGGTTTCATAAACCGATTTCCACCGCTGAAAAAGTTATTGCATTAGTCATCTGTGTTTGTTTAGAAATAAAGTCCTCTGTGAGCATGTATTGGTTGTAGAATGATGACGAACTTTTGCTGATTGATTTCAACTCTGTCTCAAGACAATTATTATTATTTTTATTCTCTGTTTGTATTTCTTATAAAACCTACATATATTGTATTCCTCCTAAAAGGATCAAATGTCATTGTCATTTGTTGTTATTTATTTCAAAGAATAAAGTCTTTTAAGGTACTCCCATATATAAATGAGGCCATGTATAAAAGAATCAAAATAATTTTGTACAATTTTAATTTATTATAATTTTTTTTTATTTATTTTTTTCTTCTTTCAAGTTATACTTTGTACCCATAGCCTGTGTAATTTATTTGTTCCCAGTTTTCTTTTTTCGGCTTTTGCTTTGTTTATTGCGTGTGCCAACTAATTATCATTTAAATATGTTTTTTAGCTTATTTCATGTTTTTTTTTGTTTTTGTTTCATTTGTAGAATTAAATCCAGACCTTGTTGTTCATTTTCTTTGCTATTTAATATGTTTAAGGATTTTAGTTGTTCTGTTAAGCTTTATACACACGGCCTTTTCGTATTGTAATTCTAACATTTTTGTTTTTGTAACGAATCCGTGAAACCTATTAATATAATTACCGTTATTAAATACGCTGTCATGAAAGTTATTTTTGCATGTCTATATAATTTATTTATACCAACAATTCCTTCCTAACTAATGGTGTGGCTGACTGATAGCTTGAAAGTTAGTCTACATATTCTCTTATTCATAAATACGAAGAGAAATTTTTCATAGAAAAGGCCAAATATTGTATGATTTCTATCCCAAAATTCAATTCTTCAGCACAGTATTTGCTTTGAAATTTTTATTCACTTTAATATATTTAATGGTCTGGGTTGGTTAGGTATTACTTCTTTAATATTGTATAGAAATCATTCTTCTACAATCTTGGACGAGTAATCACGATCATTATCGGGACGAAATCAAAAATGGTATTTTAAAACCAAATTTATAGGACTCATTTCAACATTTTCTTTCATTTAATTTGATCTTCTGTGGCCTACTCTCTCCAATTCTCCATTTAATAATTCCTCATCATGAATTCGAACAGTATTTCCTTTTTGTACAGCGTGGGGTTTTTTTTTCTTGATCAAGCTTTCCGTTCAATATTCCTTTCCAAAGAAGCATCTTTCACGTTTGTGTTACTTTTCTGCCAAATATTGATTACCATTGATGATCTTGGCGTAATATTTTTTAGTAATTTTTCGACAAATTTTGTCACAATTATTCAACTTTTGGATGTCAATAACTTTTTGTAATTTCTGTTATTTGCATTCACTCTAATGTTGGAATTTATTTCCCATCAAACTGAATAACTATTAATAACGTAGAATTCTAAGGTTTTGCGAAAAGAACACCAAGAATTCCAAATTTTTTTAATTGTTTGAGCCTATTTAATAAGTTTTTGGTTTGGTTTTTGGTTTCTGTAGTACATGTTCAAAATATTTCTTGTTATACTCATGTTACACTCATACTTCATCTTTTGAAAAAATTTTAGTTGATACAAATCGATTTCGTATTATTTGGAATACAATGTAATATATTGTTACGTTTTTAAAAACGTTTAAAATATGAGTTCGTTGATTGCAAACAAAAATAAAAACAAATATGTGCTTAGTTTCAATTAAATTCTTTATTGTTCGCACTACTTTTGTGTTCCATCGTTTATAACTTGACGAATACAACAATAATTGCTTGTTCGCTATTCTTCTTTGCTTACAACGCAGATCTTTTCAACGGCGATCTTCAAACCACGACTGTTCTCTTCACATGCAACGCGTCTTCATACAAGATTGACTGAATTTTTACTGCTCGTTGCCTGCTTTGTCTTGCTTTTTTATATGTCCACGTAAACAGTCTGATGAAAGTTCTTGAAGTCGAATGTTCGTATCTTCGCCTTCTCGAGAACTCTATTGCAATTTCATTGTTGTTTATGTATTTTGGTCACATTGCTTGTTGTTACGTTCTCACTTACTTGTCTATCCCCTTTGCTTTCATACTGATGTTGTTGGTTTACTTGTAACAAGTTCGTTGTATTTGTTTGTGTAGATTTTGCTCATTTTAATGTTAAACAATGTTACGCCGTTTCCATTTTCGTAACAATATTTCCAATAGCATGGTGTACGAACATTTTTTAGTCAGTGTATCTAGGGATGCCAATCGGGAAATCCCGAATAACAAAATGCTTGGATTTCTCAAATCCCGAATCCCAGGATTTTTTAAAACTTGCCCCGGGATTTTAGAAATTGTCATTTCAATGTATATACTTTATGACGTAAGAAGAATAATTGATTTACGGCATTGTTTTTTTTATTTAGTATTACGTTAAATAGCTGCCATGTTGTTTTCCAATTGTATGCCATCAAATAATGTAAAAGTTTAATAAAATTTGTTAATAGACCTGATGATTAAAATACTCAACTTTCTAAAGAAATAGATTAATATCAAGAGGTGGTAGAGGTGAATATTTACATCCTGTATATAGCTATATTAAAACTATTTTACCCACAAGTGTAGATTGCGCAAGATTCCAAATAGTCTTCTTAAAGGGTAAAAATATTTTTAATTAAAATTCTAATAATTATTATATAAATTCTGCGAAAGTCATTTAAATATTATCATTAAAATATTGTCGACAGACATTTACAAGCAATCGAAGCACTTGTTTGGCTGTATTCATGTGGATTATTTTTCACTTCTCAGAAATTTGTGAAGAAATTTTATTCGTATAACATACGGCAATAATATAATGCGTGTATGTATGTGATTTTTTTCTAAAGTGTTGTATATTTATTCAAAGAGTGGAAAATTCAATTATTATTGCGAGAAACAAATAAGAATTTAAAAAAGGCCTTTAAACACTGTTTGTTCTGACTGTTGTTAAATGTTATTATTAATAATAATATTGATTGAATATATTACTTTCCTCTTAACATTAGCCTTTACTAACATAACCTTAGAAATGATCAACACACAATTTTCACAATTTTCCTTGACATTTGTTTGCTTCCATTCTCGTTCCTTGCACGAACATGGGGCTGAAACACATGTTCGTTTGGTTTATTACGGTTTCATAAATCGATTTCCACCGCTGAAAAAGTTATTGCATTAGTCATCCGTGTTTGTTTAGAAATAAAGTCCTCAGTGAGCATGTATTGGTTGTAGAATGATGAAGAACTTTTCCTGATTGAGTTCTACTCTGTCGCATGACAATTATTCTCTCCTTTTATTCCTTATAAAACCTATGTATTTTACATTTCTCTTAAAAGGATCAGATTTCATTGTCAAGGATAGATTGCGCAAGATTCCTAATAGTCTTCTTAAAGGGGTAACATTTATTTCTTCACTAATATATTTATTTATGTATATAGACACGGATGAATTACTTTCAATTTTTTATTTTATCATGTAATTGTAATAAAGGCGAAAAATAAATGAAATTTTTAATAAAACAATTGTTAGTCTTTAAGAGAAAATCCCGAAATCCCAAGATATTTCAAGATTTTTGCATTCTGAATTATCCCGAAAAATCTCGAGATTTCGGGTTCGTTGTTTCGAAATCCCGAAACCCATCCCTAGTGTACACTGTACATACATTGTATGTATGTATATAGTATTACTTTTAATTTTCGTTTTTTTTTGGAACAAAATTTGCGAAATTCCTTTATATTGTATTTCATTTAATACGATTTAAAACTTGATGAAAGCAATATTTTTCACTGGGGCGGATAGATAGGTAATTAAACAGACAAATAATTTAATGAAACAGGAATATAATTTCTTCTACCGTTTACAAGGAGACATTTGCAAACAGAATCAAAAAGGTTTTGACTTTAAATGACACGCTGGTGTCTCTGTTAGAAATAGCAATTGTTAATTAAACAATTATACGTTCAGAAACTGTATGTATGTATGTATGTATTCAGTTTTAACATTTAATGATATCTAATTTGCTGAATCATTCGAAAATTGTTGAGAAATAAATTTAGCATTTTTTAATTACTCTCATATAATTAATAAAGTTTAAAATCTTAAATAAATGAATAAAAATGAGACAAATAAAATTGGAAATAAAACCATAATGAAAACTTTCGCAGCAGCATTCATATCATAATTATTAAAATTTTAATTAAAATATATTTTTTCAAACATAACAACATAAAAAGAGTGCTACATTATGTTGCAAAAGTGGCAAAACCTCATTTCCTGAATTATGCCACCCAACCACATTGTCAACCGCATTCAGCGTACCTCCATCACCGTAAACAGCGCAAAGGCAGAAATACTTTTCATTACTTCAACTTCTAAAATCAATGAAACAAAAAAATCAGCTGAAGTACACGCAACAAACTTACACTGTCGGCAATTATTATAAGTACATACATACATGCATACATATATACATACATACAAAAAGAAGCTAAAGAAGATGTACATATAGAAGCAAATAAAGTAAATCATGAACTCTCAAAGATAATTAAGAGAGAGAGAGAAAGGGAGGCAAACTAGAAAACTACAAAAAGGAGGAGAGAACCGAGGAATTAAAAAAAAGAGGGACTACATTGCTACAACTGCTTTAAGGATATGCTAGAGTAAACGAAGCAAAGATAATCACGATGATGATAATGGTAAAGAAAATTAAGATAGATAAAGCAATGGCAGAAACAACAACATAATCAACATTTAAATACCAGCTACTGTAATTATAAAACAACAACAACAACAGCCTGAATAACAATAACAAAACAAACGTGTAATTCGTGCGTTCACTCTCACACAATGTATTTCTTATAAGACGCGTGTTTAATTTTGTTATTCGGAATTAGCGTTAGACAGAGATTATTACTGAATATATACTCGCCAAAGTAGGCTCAGATGGTAACGAAAAGAACTGACAAACAGACACAAGTCATGAAAACTGTTTGCGTATCGTTATTTTTGGGCGTATGTATATCGTCTCTTGCTGTTAATTCGTATTGTTGTGGTTGCAAAAGTTTGTCGTTGTACATCGGCGCGTACCACAAGAATGTTTGCCATGACGAAGGCAAAATTCTGTCATTGTGGAAACCAAAAATTTTCATTTTCTCATTGTCAACTAAAACTTTTAATTTTATATCTGAGTACCATTGTTGTTGTTTTGTTTGTGTGTGTGTGTGTTTTTTGTTTGCTTTTTCTATACACAAGAAATTTAACAAAACCTAACGAAAACTTAAAATTTTAAAAGATGTGTTTATGACCTTGTGAAACTCTGTGTAAATAGGGAGTTTTAAAACTTTTTTTAAAAAGAAATTAACTTCTAAAAATGATACACAATATTTGAGATTATAAACGCCGAAGTAGGTTTCATTAAATTAGTTTTTTTTTTATTTCGTTTGGATTCACGTAGACAAATGCCTTATAACTATGGACGGAACTTGTTCATGCCTTTTTAGGTGCCGGAGAAATTTTTTTCTTAATTTGTGTTATTTAAATGAAAATTAGATGCGTTTAACATATGTACATATGTATTCTCTTCAATGGCAACTTAATTTTTAGAATCAAATCAAAGAAAATATTCAAAAATTTAAATGAAAAATATCACTTCATTTACATATTTAACTCTATTCACCAGTTTTTCGCTGACAAACACACATTCAAAATTAAATATATGCGAACGAATTGCGTGTATTGCTTGTGAACCAGATGATAATTCGCTGTCTGGTATCGGAAAATGTGCTCTTTTTAACTATGACTACGTGCTGTGACACCTTACTGGTAGAGCAGGCCATGTATGAGTACGTGCTACACTCTCTATGCCAAAGAATCAGCAACAACGATGGCAACAACTCAAACTTGAGCACGTTTCAGTTTCTTATCGGCATATTTGCCTTTTTGTCTTTTTTACTTCAGTTTAAGGATACATTTGTGTTTCTTTTTGTGTCAGTGTGTGAAAATTAAAATTAAAAAAAAACTGAATAAAAAGATGTCTTATGAATAAAAAGACTAAAAATTTAATAACAATAGCAACGAAAAAAATAACAACAAATATTTTTATTTGTACGCTTACTTTTTACTTCATTTGTTGTTTTATTGTATCATTTAGGATGAGGAAGTGAACACAACATATGTAATCTGAAATCAATCGATCAAACGAATATACGCGTCTATGCCTTTTAGTATTAGTGATCGAATATGCATATGTATACTGAATAAGAAACCAGTCGAACTAGGTCTTAAATCACGTACACGTAGAGTTGATTGAGTTTCTTTGGAACGCGTAGTATTGCGATTTAATTAGACATATTTTATTTCAGTTTGACATTATTCTTTTGAAAATTTCGTATTTTTATAAATGCTTGTTCTAGGCCCCAGGGAATTGTCAAAAGGTCCAATAATTTCTGATATAAAACATTATTTTTCATAATCTTTATGTTGGTGTATTGAAGTTCTCAAAGTGTACTATTCATGGGAATATGTAAGTGACTATAAAATTCATTTAGTCATGGAAACAATTTAATCCTAGATAAATGAAATGTTCGCAAATTGTTGTTTTATTTTGTTGCCTTATTGTCGCGATATGTCGGTGTAACGACAATCAAAATTTTTTTGATTTTCATTCAACCGACGATCAACCGTTTGCCAACCAATTCTCTTACGTTACAATTTATCGTACAACTTGATCAAGTTGTAGTAGGGGACGGAACCGAATTATAGACCAATGTCCAATGCTTAAACAACTCCAACCAAAGAGTCATTATAAGATTTCAAAGAACAAACAAGTAAACTATTGTTGGGTTGTAAACACATGGTAGCTGAAAAGCTACAGTTGATTTGAAAAGAAGATTTATATTTACGTACGATATATAAACGTACTTTTGTAGTTTTTATTGTAAGTTTTTCTCTTTAAATATAGTTTAGTGTGCCATGGTGCATCCTTTGAATACAAACGCATTAACGCATACAAACAAATGTAAATGTGTGAATATGTATTAGTATTTACAAAAGGAGTAGTGAAGTAGGCGTAGTAATGGTTGGCTCTGACGGATAATATATGTTTTAAAAAAAGGTCTTCAGTTCAGGCAAAAAAGCAGCATTATAGCTAAAAACAGAACACGTAGGGTGTTTAAACTTTTTAATAAAAAATCACTTAAATATAACAAAATATACGTTTTGAAACAAGGCATTTCCAAAAAAGATAAGAAAATACGGTAATATAACATGATCTTCCGCCTAATAGAGTCAAATAGGGTTAAGCACGAAATTCCATTAGGAAAACATTTACAAAAACATTGTGGTTTTCCCTTACTTGGAATACAAACTCGTTTTTATGCACACCATTATCTAATATTCCCACATTCAATGGTGGAGGCACACGCAAACAAATGTTTGAGAAGTAACGTACCGCCACTATCGCCATTACCTCAACCTGCACTAGGCTGTGACACAGATGCATTAAAAAGAAAAATACAATCGTTTAACACGGAGTACTCGAGAAGAGAAAAAATATTTCTAATTGCAGTCATTGTATTTTAAAAATGGACGTGAACGAGTCAAGTACTTCTGCCAACAGTCAAGTCTTCATTAAATGCACTGAGTGTGTCAAATGTTAAGTAGTCTAAAGAACATGATAACAGGTTGGTTCGTTAGTTGGTTGTTTCTCCACATAAAAAATTAAAATTTATAGTCAGCCAAATTGTATACAATACACCCTAAAATATTATTACAAGGACAAAATATACATTTTAATTTAAAAGATAAGTCCTTTAAAATTTATAATTCAGAAGAAGTCTACATTTTTTAATTTAATGAAATTAATCAATAATACAAAAAATTATCTATGCACTTCGCTCTGCGACTATATTTCAATTAAATTAGTGCTCATAGTAAATATTTAGTTAAAAGTTACGGATACTCAATTGCCTATTGAGACCATAGTAGCACCTGTTGGCATGAGTGACCCTGCGCTTGATCTCTAGACTGAAATTATTTTTGGTTATATCGGCGGAGCCAAGATAAATAAATTCTTTGACTATTATTGAACAAAAAATAAAAATTATGTGACAATGTGCCCTATGCTAACCGTAGTGTGCTCAACATATGAAAATGAAGAAAACTGTTCTAATTTGATTTAAGATAAAATTTAATGTCAAATGCGAGAAAGTGTTCAGTTCTTTTACGTTGATTACAAGAAAATGATAAACTCATCTTAATTCAATTGTAATTTTATTTAATCCGAAATAAAAGAAAAATTCATTAATTAAAATACAATGCAAGCGAAGCTTTAAAAGAGCAATAAATATTTGAAAATGATAAAATCCTTTCCCCTTTATTTCAAAGACTTTATTTTATGTTGTTTCTCTAATGTATTTATGCATAAAAGAAAAGAAAAAAAAATAATTTTAAATTGGTCACATTCGTCTTACAGCAGCTCTGTTCTCAACTTGGTGATTAAATAACTACGGATGTTAAACTTATACCTGATGATGATCGGTAATAAATTAAATGATTACATGTTGGTCTCACAGAAACATTGAATTTCAGTTGACTAAGCAGTAACTCTGAGTCAACATCACCGCGTATTAAACCCAGAACACATAGTGTACTAAACATAAATGGATAACTTATAAGAGTTGGCAGTTTAATCAAAGCAAGTCTACTATGATACGGTGGTAATTCATAGGAGCATCAAGCAAGACCTCGTAGACATATAATACATCAAAACAGTTAATTTTGCTAAAGAATTTCGGGGACTTAGACAGCAAATTTAATTAAAATATTAATGGACTTTATTGTACGAAAATATATGAGAGATTATTTTTAATTATTTGAATTACATTCATATACATTTGTATTTTTAGTTTTGTTAGCTTTAAATAAATTATTTATTGGTCGCACAATTCCGTCTGCCACTGTTCGCAAATTAATGTAAACAACAAAAATTGCTTTATTGGTTATTCTTTTCACTCTTTCGCGTAAACAACAACAATTGATCTTTATAACGGAGATCTTCAAACCAATATTAATCTCTTTATACGCAACGCATCTTCACACAAGACTAACTTAATTCTTTCTGATCCCGTTGCCTGTTTTGCTTGCCTTTTATATCCCTGGGTAAACAGCTTGATTAATGCTCTTGAAGGAGAATGACTTTGCCTTTGCGAAATGTTTTTAAATGTAAACATTGTTGTTTACGTTATTGTTGTTTTTGTATTTTGGTTACGTCTATCCTTGCAGTGTTGTTGTTTCTTCTTGTCTATATGTTTATTTATCCCCTGATGTTGTTGGCCCGACGTTCGAATCCCAGGCCAGACATCAAAAACAAAATACAAAAAGTATTTCTTCGGCGACTTCCTCTCAGCAGATTTCTGGCAAAAACTCTGAGAGTAAAAATTGCCATGAAAAGCTTCTCAAAAAATCTGTCGTTCGGAGTCGACTTTAAACTGTAGGTCCCGCCACTCATGTATAAAATTAACGCACACAACATGAGTGGTGTTGAGAAGCTAGGCCGTAATCCTGACGAAGGGTTGTAATGGCCAATTATATATATGTATGTATTATCATAAATTTATTTGACTAATTAGTAAAGGAATATAAGTTAACACGTGATAGTCAAATATTGAATAATCTACAGACGACCTTAGTATGCAATACGACACTTTTTTATTTAAAATTGTCTTCTCTTTTCTTTTTTTTTTAATGGAAAATAGGTTTACATTACTTTAATATGTTTTAGATAATCATAGAGACCAACGTCTGATACATGACAATTGAATTTGAAAAAAATTAAATTTCATTTCAGACCTTGCAGTTGAGGTTTTTAAGAG
Organism: Sarcophaga rosellei; assembly: GCA_930367235.1. Lineage (NCBI taxonomy): Eukaryota > Metazoa > Arthropoda > Insecta > Diptera > Sarcophagidae > Sarcophaga > Sarcophaga rosellei. The sequence goes on along the minus strand of OV884021.1, from coordinate 46,622,670 downwards.
AAAAAGTTTTTAATAGTATGGATAATAAGATGGCTCTATCAGTTTAATCAGACCTTCAAAATAGTTTGATTGTAAAGAAACTGCCCAATCATCAAATACTGTCACTGAAAGGAATTCATTTTTTGATTACGTTCCGCACTTTTTTTCATAGAACCAGATCATACGTTTATTTTTGGTGCACTAAATCCGAAACTCCATCTCTGCGTTAAAATGAACAAAAAGCGGTTTTAGGTTGTATTCGAGAGGGTATTAAGTTTAATTACATACATACATAATTGGCCATTACAACCCTTCGTCAGGATTACGGCCTAGCTTCTCAACACCACTCATGTTGTGTGTGTTAATTTTATACATGAGTGGCGGGACCTACAGTTTAAAGTCGACTCCGAACGACAGATTTTTTGAGAAGCTTTTCATGGCAATTTTTACTCTCAGAGTTTTTGCCAGAAATCTGCTGAGAGGAAGTCGCCGAAGAAATACTTTTTATATTTTGTTTTTGATGTCTGGCCTGGGATTCGAACTCGGGCCTTTCGTCTAATAAGCCAACACACTACCTACTAGACCACGGCGACTTCATTAAGTTTAATTACTTTCCTAAATAAAGTGTTAGGTAATTCTCTACAGTGCCTATTTTATGAGCTTTGAACATTTACATTACTTGTTGTAATATGCAACTGAAGAGGAAAGATTGTAACAAGCATTATTACTTTACGCCGGGTAATTTATGAAGGCAGTTCCACCATTATTCTTAATCTGTTACCAATATCAATACAAGATTTTTACGGACGAAATCCATTTTCGCCATCATGGGAAAATGGCTTTGGGTAGTTTTTTACTTATTTACGATGTCATATCTTAGCCATGTTACCCATTATACCTTTGACTATCTATCCCTTAGAGCTGGCTTTTAGTTTGATAAAAAAATTCTTAGAACAGCCGGAAACAGAAAGGCTTTAACAGTAGCTTGCAACGTCCATCAGGCAGCAGACTGAATGTAACAGATTTTTGTCCGTAGACATGAAAAAAAGAAAAGAAAACAACAATAAGTTTAATAACAAAACTCTTGTTAACAATTTTGAATAACCACTGATGTCTAAATTAACGTCAGCATTAAATGATTCTTCAAGAAAAATAAAACTTCGTATTAACCTAACCATGTGTCATCAGAGATAAAGTTACGAGTCCGATATTTAATAAATACTGTTTGCCTGCGAAATAAACTTAAAACACAATTTAATCAAGTTGAAGAAAGTGTATACAAAAATTTCATTTTTTTAGTGCAATGAGTGTGACATTTAATGCCGAAGTAAAACAAGTCCAAAGGCGAGTACTAAATTGTTCACAAACAAAAGTTAAAGCAGTTATGTTACAGCGCTTAAACGGAAATAATCGGATATGCTCCAATAAATTAATAAATAAATTCAAACATTCATTCATTCTTGTAGAATCATTGTAATCCTACATAACGGGACAAACGCTTATTATTAAGAAAAACAGCTTTGTGAGGTCTGCTCAGTCGATTTCAGCTGGAAATCAACAATATTATGCGTTAAGTATGTACGATGAGTACTTCAAACTTTGAATATGAGTAGTATGAGTATGATATTAAAATAAGTATGAATGCATGTATGTATACGCATATACATACATACATAAATGGCCATTACAACCCTTCAGTCAGGATTACGGCTTAGCTTCTCACAACACTCATTTTGTGTGTGTTAATTTCATACATGAGTGGCGACACCTACAGTTTAGATTCGACTCCGAACGATAGATTTTTCATTGCAATTTTCATTTGCTCTTAGAGTTTTTACCAGAAATCTGCTGAGAGGAATCGGCCGAAGAAATCTTTTTCATATTTCGTTTTAATGTCTGACCTGGGGTTTGAGCCGTGGCCTTACGTCTAATAAGCCAACACACTACCTAAGAGAGATTCGAATCTACTCATTTTTTTAATACTCATTGCTGATCTCTGACATACACCCTCTGGTGAGATATTTAATCATTTCTTACTTGTATTAACTTAATGTTTGCAGTGTATTCAGTTTCAGATCAGTTTATATTTTTTGGAAATTATAGCCGTATTGCGGCTACTCTTAAAACAGTACTTACTTCAATACAAAATTGATTTTTAGAATATTTTTCTTAAATTAAATCAACTTCTAACCGAAGTATTGTTTAAGTTAATTAATATTCGAAATGTAGGAAAGTGTAGCCTGTGATTGTTTGTACCTTTACCCGACTAAATGCTAATAAATCTTTGATAATTTTCATAGCGAGTTGTGGCGATATGGACATTTGATTTCCAGCTTTCTACTGTCAATGAATGCAAAACAGAATTTATCAAAGATTAACTGTCAGCTATAACTACAGGAAATATGATTATCCTTTTATATCTGTTCGTTACAGGTCCTGTATTGTATTTCATTGTGTCTGTTTGCATGCAAGTACGAGTATATGTGTAAACATGAATGCCTAAATATGTAAACAACTGTTAAAGCCATTATCTATTTAATGCCATTGTGTATATACTTAGTGACGCTATACATGCAAAGGATAATTATACAGCTGTCAGTTTAATCTATCACTCGAACTCCTCCTACTCGTGTGAATGCTTACCCGTAGCAGTATTCCGGCTCTGTACTTAACAAAAATGCTAAATAAAATGAATGATTAAGATTGATGCACACACACACACACGGCACACACAGCCACTCGAACTATTAACTATAATACTTAATGTCCTTGTACAATGTATAGTACATAAACATACATACATACAGGCAGGGATATAATCATACGTTTGCAAATATTTTTTATGCAAACAACTCAATGCATTTGTATTTTGTGCACTGGAGTACACAAACAAACGAACAAAACAAAACAAACAAGCAAACAAATAAACGAATGGGCGTACGAATGAACAAATAATTTGCCAAACGGTTGAATATGTGAATTCCGGATTCCTAGTTGTGCCGTTGAACGGGATAGGCATACTATACTTGGCTATACCGTTAACGAAAACTGGCAACTGGCAATAATTATAGATAAAAGTTTAATTAATAGTTAAAAGAGATTAAATTCAAGTTTTGCTTGTTGAAATAGAATCACTTTTGCCTAGTTGATTAAGTGAAATATAATTAAACGATTGCATTATGATTTCTTCATATCAAAGTAACTTTAATAAATGGGTTGGCTATTCATTTTACTACAATGTTTACTTGATTTTAAATGGATTTGTGTAATTCAGTTCTTAATTTTAATGGAATACCTACTCGTATTAGAGCGTTAGTATTTGTTAATTAAAAACAATTAATTGGTATCGATAGTACAGTATATACATACATATGTATGTACATATAATGAAGGTCATATTATATACTAACATATTATGCAATTATCACATATATTAAATACATATTTATATATGTATGTATGTATATTTAATGTGGTATAATCCTTAATAAAATCTTTTGCTTTCATTTTCATGCATGCGTATGAGAAATAGTTTTGTTTGGTTTTTTCTCTCTTTCTACTTTAAAGGCTAAATGAAAATTAATAATATAAATACTCGCAATCATAGTCATCTCATTTATAATTTTATGATTTGCAAACATACTTTGTGGTATTTTCTATTTATGAACTCATAAGTTAACTCGCATGTACATAGTTCATTAATTAAATGTAGAAATCTCGATGAACGGTGACTTTTGCATAAAAAAGCTTCAAGAAAAAAGGCCATTTAGGAACTTTGATAAATGTTTAAAAATATAATACATTATTGAAGGAAAATGTTAATTAAAAACAATTGTTTGGTATCCTAGATTTTAGAATACCATGTATAGCAAAAGAAAACCCCCAATTCGCTTTCGGATCGAACATGATCGAAATCATGCAATGTTGTACTGAAGATAGTGTATGAGAGTATAGTGGAAGATCTCTACTAAGATTTTATTTTATCTACTGGTTTTATTTCGAAATAAAAATTAAATTTAAAACTTACAATGGTTTCATTAAGAAAATATGAATAAAGAATTCGGTCGCAAATTTATTTAAACTTCATTTGTTAAAAAATGACTCGAAGAAAAACATTGCTAAATGCAGCAAATATACAGTGTATCACTAAAGTGAGTATGCAGCGATATATATATTTGAAATTATTGAAAAAATTGCTTAAGATTTGAAATAAAAACACAAATATTATGTTTTTTCATTTATTTTACATATAAACTTAAGAAAAATAATGAGGAACAAAAATGTTTCTAATTCATTACTGGTTAATAACAATATAATTAACAAAATGGTTAGAATTCAGGTCACATAAGTGAGTATGCAGTTCACAAAAATTGGTACTATGATTCAATTTTTGAAGTCAGGCTAATATTTAATATTTTGTTGGATAGCCCTTTGCCTTTTTGACTGACTTCAATCTCGATGGCATAGATGTTATAAGATTTTGGGTAACCGAATGTAGAATTTTATTTCACTCCTCAAGTAGTGCAGTTTTAAGGGTGTCTTTACTTGTAATGACATGACTTCTGATTTTTTTTTCGAGATAATCCCACAGATGTTCTATTGGATTAAGGTCGGGTGATTGGGAAGGAGTTTTTAGTTGTTTTGTCGTGTTGCACAAAAGATAATCTCTAACGATATGGGCTGTATGTTTAGGGTCATTGTCCTGTTGGAATACAAATGATCCTGTTAGTCCCAATTTAGCTGCACTTTGATGCAAGTTGTGTTTTAAAATGTTCAAATACACCGTCTTATCCATTGTTCCTTCGATAAACACAAGATTTCCAACACCTGATGCTGTCATACACCCCCATTCCATAACCGCTCCACCACCATGTTTTACTGTGGCAGCCATTTTTTTTGGATCGAGCTCAGTGTTCACTTTTCTCCACACTTTTTGACACCCATCTGAGCCAAAAATATTATATTTAATCTCATCAGAAAATATAACTGATTTCCAGAAATTTTCATCCTTGGTTTCGTACTCCTTTACGAAGTCCAACAGTTTTCTTCTATTGGTGCTGTTCACAAATGGCTTTTTGCGGATGTTACGGCCATGGTAACCAGAAGCATACAGAACTCGACGAATGGTTTGTGGGTTACAGGTTTTTCCAGTCTCTTTTTCTATTTCTGATATAATTCGTTTCTCCCTGTCATTGAAGATTTTTGGACACCCAGGTCGAGACTTGTTATTTGTATTTCCCTTCTTATTATACTTTTCTATTATTTTTTGCACTGTGGAGCTACTTTTATTAATAATTTTTGCAATTTCACGTTGGCTTTTCTGCTCTTTATAAAGTTTAATAATTACATCTTTTAAATCATGTGAAAGTTCTTTTCCATGAGGGGCCATAATAAAAATTAAGAACAAATTTCGGTATTTAATCTATTTATTTAACCTTTTTATATTTATTTATCTATTTATATTTATTTATAATAACAATTATTCACTTTTTCCGCGATTAAAATGCGTTTAGTTTAAGTGCAGCTCAAAACTTTAAAAAGTGCATACTTACTTTTGTGATGTGATTTTTTCTATTTTTTAAGAAATGATAACGAGATATGATAAAGGGATAATTATTTTGAGGTATGTTTGTGTTTTTGTGTAAGGCATTATTATATATTATTGTAAGTGTAAAAATAATATATTTTTCTGCACATTTTTGGAAAAAAAATTGGGATATTTAATTATTTTCATGCTGCATACTCAATTTAGTGATACACTGTATGTAGTTGTCGCAAAAAAATTTTTTTTAACGACTTGCTCTCAGCAGATTTCTGCCAACAACTCTTATTAAATTGCCAAGAAGAGTTTCTCAAAAGTCTGTCGTTCGGAGTTGACTTTTAACAGTAGGTCCTGCCGCTCATGTATTAAATTAACATACACAACATAAGTGGTGTGACAAACTAGGTCGTTATTCTAACTGAAGGGTTATGATGATCAATTGTGTATTTATATTTTGATTTTTGAAATTATGCAGTACAATCTAGTAAACTAGTAAACTCTCTCAAGTTTTTGGAATGTTCCAGCACGATATGTTTTTCTAGTAATATATGTATATGTATATACAGACATAATATATAATATTATTTGAATAATTTTTCACCAAATGGAATGCATTGAAATCGAATAAAAAATTTGTAGCTATCAAAGCAACTTTGTTTCGGTATACCACATTGATTATCATAAATCTTGAATTATTCCTCAATAAACCAGACATTTTCATTGTATAAAGTTTTAATAAGTAAAAAATGCTGCAAGTGGAAAATTGCAACATGTGATTAAAGCATGATTACTTTCAGTTTGTTTGCTTTCTAGCGCCTCGAATATGTAGTCAGAATATAATCTAGAAATTGATTGGTGTTCGATTTAAAAATTATTGTGTAGTTATTGGAAATGTAAAATAGTTTGTTTTCTAAATTACGACTTTCTTTTAGTTCAGAATCCATTTTACAAAAATATCTTTCTTTCTATCGTCAAAAAGCTTATTATTGAAGTATAAGGTGCCGTAAGCAGAGTACCAAAAAAGCTAACGCATGTGAGCGTTTTGAATATTGTTTCTTTTTAATTACGCTCTCGACTACAATTAAAGCTAAAAGATATAATTTTACGCATGATAAATTTTTGCAAAACCCTCTCGATTCGTTGCTTCATACCGAAAGTACGGATAAGCAAAATGTGGTAGTGTATGTGACGCACAGTGTCTTTTAGCAATCGAGTGTGTTTGAATACAATTCTCGCATTAAATAAAATTAAATAAATAAATATATAATCAGGTTTAATGTTCATATCTTCTTTTATTCCTTCGTTATGCGTTCATTTATTTATTCAGTCAGACAGTCAGTCAGTAAATAATCGAGAATGTGAAAAGAGCAACAACAATTAAAATTATAAACATACATATGTATGTATGTATGAACATTGTACATACAAACATGTGAGGAGTAGACCTATCCCGACCCGACAGTTCTTTTAATGGGAATTAAGCTAATTTTTGTGAATCCTTGTATGAAATTCATATTATTTAATAAGGATTATTTGTTATTGCTATTGTTGAAGTTATTGTTGGCTTTTTTAATCTTTTCTCTCCCTCTCTCTCTCTCTCTCTCTTCATTTGTTTCAACTTCCTTTTGCTGATTTCCATTCTTTGTTTTTTCTGTTAAAGTTGGTTTTTGTTGTTGTTATTATATTGCATGTATGTATTTCAATTACAACATAAAACACGTAATCCATTAATTATTTTTATGACACTTTATAAATTCCCTTTAAAGACACGTTTCCTAACACATATGGCTGCTACATTTTCCCATATACCGACTGGAAACCTGCAAAAACATTCACACATGTCCTGGCAAATACAATACATTTGTATATTTGAGCGTGTGGGTTTATTTCTGCATTGTGCGAATGATAGTATTTCGGATATTTTAACATTCTTACTACAGGACTAAGAAGAATTACACATCCATAGTCGAAATGCCTGTGTGCGTATGTGTAGGTGGTGCACAGTATGCATTATCATTTTAAATTCAGGTCAAGAAATAAATACACACATCTTCACATATGAAAATGCACATACATATGTATGTACATTTTAAACCGTATGCATATCTATAAGTACGACTACGAAAATTATAAGACAAAAATGATGTTACAAAATGAAGAACTTTTCATATCCTTTTCTATTATCGTAAAAAAATGTTCTGCAATGATTCTTCAATTTATTAAAATAAATAAGAATTGATATTGCAGAAGTTAATATCGTTTTATTTTTATTATTAAAGACTTCAATTTAATTTCATCTGATTCATTAAAATTTCCGAAGACTTAACCGTGATATCTTCAATGATTCAAGTTCTTTCGAACCATACCACTTAGTTCATGCTTTGAATGTAATTCGGTCAGAGACTGTACACAATATTAAAGATCACTAGTTTAATAAAAAAAATACTAAAGTTATAGAATCAAAGATTTATATTTAAATCTGATTATTCCTTCTCGGACTATGAAAGCATTGTATAATAAATTCTGTATGCATATACATAAATAGTTACACTGTTTCTAACATCTCAAACATGTGAAACATTATCATGATGATGATGATGATGAAGGTGAGTATGATGGTTACTATACAACATTTACTATTAAATAATTACTCTGGTAACAGGTTTCACTGTGTGTGTCTAACTGTGTGTTTTATTCTATTATTTAATCACAACGATATAAACAAATCCAACAAAGAATAAAAGCAAATAATCTTACATAAATATCTTTAATAAATGCTTTCATAAAAATATCAACAAAAAACAAAATAAATTCTATGAAAATGAGAAACAGCAATAGCAGTAGCAGAAGCAGCAGCAGCAGCAGTATTAAAGTCCATTGTTGACAGCTTAAGACTGTTTGTGACATATTAAGTGTTATTTGTTTGTTGTTTCTCTTGTTATTTCTATTGTATTATTTTATTTTAGGTTTAGATTGTATTCGTATTCCTGATTTCCACGGTTACAAACAGTGCAAAAGAAACAACGGGATAGGATTACGCAAAATCTGAATTTGATTTATACTTCCATATGCGCAATTTGTTCCAGGCAAGTGGTAACAGCTGTTGGCAAGTATTAAGAATTAAAAAGCAATTTTAACCCTAATGTTGCATACGAAAAATGTTTACGATAATTCGAAATGTATGAGGGATAAAGTTATTTGGAGTTGGTCATATGCCATCCTTGTTAGTTTAAACTATTTTAAGAAGCCATATGATTTATTCGACTGACACAAAATAATTTTCTGCCAATAAATTAGTCTTACATATTTAATTTGTCCAAGAGTTGAATACGTCGTAACTTTCGTTTCAATCAGTATTAAATGTACACAATATAAATGTTATTTATTTATGTTAAGAGTATACGATCAGCAATATAGTACATTAACTTTGATTAAATAATTCGTTTGATGGTATGTTCCAGAGATCAGCAATTAGTATTCAAAAAGATGAGTAGATTCGAATCATACTCATAATTTCTGATATTTATACGCATTTATACTTATTTTAATATCATACTCATACTAATCATATTCAAAGTTTGAAGTACTCATCGTACTCATACTTAACAATACGCATGATGTTCTAGATTTCGATTTCAAGAATCACAAAATAAGTATGATTCTCATACGAACACTGCAATACTCACTAGAAGGTTGTGTGTTTGCTTTGCTTGCTGTCTTTGTCTTTTTCTTTCTTATTCGTTTGTAAATGCAACAACAACTAAGACTGTAAATTTTTACGAATAATTCGAATCCCTCGAATCATTTATGAGTATTATAAGTATTCTTCCAAATTTATGAATCTGAATGAATGGCGTATGATTCAAACATATTTCGAATGTTATGAGTTTGATGTCAACGTTGTACTCATACTCATTGCAACCTGTACATATAAATCAATGTTGTAGTGAGTACAAATGAATCAGAGTATTTGGATTTCAATACTGTTCACTCAATCATACTCAAAATTTCATGAGTACTTATGAGTAGCGAATAACAATTTCGGAATTTGTGAAAACATTTTGCTAACTGTAATTAAGCAAAAACAATATCATTATAAATTTTGAATTTTTTTCTTAATCAATCATTATACATATTGATCGTTTGTAGTAAGTAGCTGAAATAAGCGGCGAATGATTATGTTCCTATATGTTTGGTTTTTAGTTTTTAAGTTTTTAGCGTTTAAATTGAAATTTATATACAACTATAACTCTATAAGACCTTACATTCTATAAACTCTTATTCAATATTTTTTAATATTTTGCTTCGCTACGAAATGATATGAGCTTAATATGTATATTTCATAAATTTGTTGGACGAAATAAGCTGCTAGCCACTGTATGTATGTATACCCCAAGTTAATTTTTAATATATAAACTTTCATGTGTTTCACATCGAATTGTATTGAGGAATTTCTTGTGTGGTTGGAGTACACAATTGAATTTTTTCCTTTATACTTTAAGAACATCTCTTTTGTAAATTTGCGAGCTTCATTAAAAGAAATTTACTTAAAATTTCCCGATATTCCGGCACTCTTACATAAGTACGTTTTTTTAATGCTCTCATAACAATTCGTTGATTACGAAATGAAGGGAAGTAGAACCTTATATCAAGGAATATTTGTTGGCATTTAAATAGAACTGGTTCATACTTACTTTTAGAGATATGGTGTGAGACTTTTACTGAGTTTTACAGGGGAGTTGAATTGTCAAACACAAGAGATTGAACAGAATAATTTTTTATTTGTCTTTAATTAAGTTTTACAATAAAATAGAAATTTGGGCGTTTTTTATAATAGCGGTGGTGAATTAATTTTTTTTTTTAATCAATATTCCATGGCCATCAGCAGATTGCATTTGTGAGAGACCATGCATAAAGTAATTCTTATTTTCCTAATGTACATTACATTGAAATGCGGTTAATGAACTCAACAACCGTAAGTGGAACAATTTTATATTCACATCATTTTGGGTATTAAAATAAACGGTACTCAATTGAAATTTTTTAAATAAAAACTTTTAATTGTAAAACTTTTATTGCATAATTAGCAAAACTAATAAAGCTTCAATTTACAATTTATAACGTAATTTCGCGACTAATACTATGTTCACGTATGCAATTTAATTGAGAACAATATTCGGTTAATTGATAACAATATTTTAACCGTTCAGGTATAATAAATATACGCAATATTCATTTAACAGCTGATAAACAACAACATTGTTTGTATTTTGGTCGCGTGTTTTTGTAATTTTTATTTGTGTTTGTTTGAAAAGTTGCCATTTTTTGTCGTTGTTGACATTTGAGGTGTCAAATATCAGCAGGAAGTGTTCGGTTACTTATAATGTGCTCACTAAACAGACTTATAACAGTGCTGTATTTAAAGTTTTAATCAATATTATAACAATTAGCATTTAATTGAGCAATAATTAATTGAGATTTTATATGAAGTATTGAGATCAATATTAGCGTTAATTGCGATTTACGCAATAAAGGTTCATACGTGAACATAGTATAAAGGGTTTTTAATTTATAAGTGATTCACCATTGAAGTTAAAGTAATCAGAATGTTAGAATCTTCTGTACCAGAATATCCTACTCTGTAAGCCAAGCTTATAATTTTGTTTGTTTATATGGTTAAAATTTTTGACACTTTTGGTTATTCATTGTTCCTTCAGCTGTCTTTTATAGTAATCGTTGCTTGCATTACGAATAACTTTTCCATAATTGTCCAGCAATTATTTTTATTTGGTTATTAAGACTTCGTCGAAAATAATATTTTTTGAATGCAGAAAAAACGAGTTGATACGATTAATAATTATCGCCTTAAAAATATTCGGATTTAAAATTATTATTTAAGTGCTTGAAAATATATGGAAAGGGCCATAGCATTATCGATGATTATTAGTTCTTAATATGATAAATGATTTCTTATACAGCTTTTTTCAATTTCTGATAAAATTTAAAGAATTTGGATGTAATTTAAGTTTTTTTGTTAAACATTTAAAAGTTAAGCAGGTTTGTCTTTCCAAGTATTTTTCATTGCCCATGGTGTTTCGGACTTATTACCACAATCGCTTTGTCTTAATATCTCCCGAAACATTCCCAGAGAGCTTAAGGCTATACTTTGATCAATTCTCTTTTGATATGAATGCCTTATCTTCTTGGCATTTGTTTCCATAGTAATCCAATCTATATAAATACATGATTTCGAATTCGATAGCATTCAAGATTACAAAAATCTCTGCCTGAAACACGCTACAGTCATCTTTTAACTTAAAGTGAAGTTTAAGACCGCGAACCTTACAGAAAACCCCAGCACCTGTATCTTCAGCTAACTTCGACCCCGTCTGTGGGTATACCCTGGAGTACCCCACCATTCCATAGTGCTCTATCCGATATGAGTATTCTCAATCCAGGCAGGAACATAGCCCCAGGCGGAATATAGTAGTTGGCTTTTTCCGAAGGTCAGTGCCTCCTCTCAGGAAAGACGGCGTTCAGAATTCTGGAGTGTCCTATCGAGTCGCCGTTGTCTAGTAGGTAGTGTGTCGGCTTATTAGGCGAAAGGCCCGAGTTCGAATCCCAGGTCAGACATCAAAACGAAAATATGAAAATATTTCTTCGGCGACTTCCCCTCAGCAGATTTCTGGCAAAAACTCTGAGAATAAAAATTGCCATGAAAAGTTTCTCAAAATCTGTCGTTCGGAGTTGACTTTAAACTGTAGGTCCCGCTACTCATGTATAAAATTAACACACACAACACGAGTGGTGTGAGAAGCTAGGACGCGTTGTACAATGGGTCAATTCGACCTCCGGGTATTGTACTTGTCACAGTTGACAAGTACACGTCCTCTAACCTAACCTATCGAGCGCTGTTTCCAGCAGCTTGATTCCCTCCGTGTGGTACTGTGCGCTGCACCCTGCTTGACATACATATAGGTGAACTCTTCCTCACTCCAGTGATACTTAAGGAGTGGAAAGTCTTATCCAAGGCACTTCACCAAACAATGCGACCATAGGTAATAACCGGTCTAACAATAGCCAGATATATCCAGGGAATGGCCGCCTAGGGTCATATCTCACCTACGGAGTTCGTTTTAAAAAACAAAAATATTGATCACAATTCCAAATTATATTATAATTATTATCAGCTAACTAAGCTTGTGGTCGGTGTAGTGTAACAGACGAGAGTCTCTGGTGATAATCGAATCCACTGCCCTCTCGTCAATATTCTCGCACACTACCCACTAGGCCGCCATAGCGCCCAAACTTTTTTTTGTTAATTTTCTTACTTGTATTGAAAATAGAATTGAATAGAAGTGACCTCATAAATATGGAACGCACTATATAAAAATGTTTGAAAAGGCGAAAAGTGTTGAAGTAATTTTCGAAATTTTTAATAATTTTATAGGTTTGCATATATAAAACTAATATCTGGTACTACTGAGGTAAAACTAGCGATATAAAATCATTTCAAATATAGCCAAACAAAATCTATTTTTTTCGAAAATTTGTATTACAACACTTACAATGATTATGCAAAAGTCTACCTTTTAATTTTCCCTTCATGTATGTAGGTATAGAAGTTAATAAAAGCCCTTAAGGATGTTAAATAGCCATTTCGTTTTATATATTTCTATTCCAAATAGTTGGAATGTTTTCGAATGTTACTTAAACGTGTCATGAGTTAACAATACAACTAAATTGCCAAAATGAACATTTTGTTTGCGCACCTTTTAGGTATTATGCCTACATACATATGTGCTACATACTTATGTACTACATACATACTTAACTGAAACCTCAAAATGGAAAAAATTATCGTGTATTAAAATGTAAATGTTTTTAATTCTACATATTGTTAAGAATATTATAAACACATTGTTTCAATGTGTCTACACGCAAATAAAGGTCTCAGGGAAATCATTAATAAAATTATTTTGATTGTTATTACTTTTGTCGTTTAGTAACAAGCATTAACGGCAATTTAATAGAAGTTTTACTACGCCCTCTTAACCGGCATGCTAATGATATAAATAAAATATAATAAAAGTGAAAATAAGCCTAGATACAGAATTAGGAATGTATTAAAGAGAACATCAAATGCATTTCATTAGATATTTTTAAACACAGTTTTCGTAGCTTTAAAATTAAATTTTGTAAAACTATAAAAATCTGATTTGGATTTCTTTCATGTTGAACGGGACAGTCGTACACATTTAAAGTAAAAAATTCAAAATAGAATCCATTTTTATTTTTGCAATAGCCACAGCTTTTAGCATCCTAAGTGATAAGACTTTTTAACGTGTCTAATTTTCGAATTTTATGCATTCATGCACTTGTAACAATTTCGCACTAGAAGCTTAACAGAAAAATGTGAGAGTATATGCCTAATATTTCACATACTGTTCTTATTTTTTAAGTTAATAATTTGTTATTTTATATGATCTCTTTTAATTTTTTTTCTATCTACCAATAGCTACGCTCTTAATTTTTCCTATCGCCGTTTTTGCTTGATAAAATTCCAATAATAATTTCTTTATGTATTTACAAAAAGAAATCATGTATAAAAGATAAAATTAATTTCACCCTTACAATATAGCGGGAGAAACACTTTCAGGATTACCAAACTTATTTGGCCAATTCACACGACTTTGTATCGTATATATTGTTTGTGAACGCTCAATGCTACATGTACTGTATTGTGTATTTCGTATTCCAAAGGTCAAAAAACGATAAGAAGAAGAAGCAACAAAATGACAAATAAAAAAAGTAAATTAATTAATTATCTGTACGAACAATTACAATTTTGCAATGATAATTATTGACTCAAGTTACATAGAAAATATTTTGTATTTTTATTCTTCTTCTTGATTACTGGCATTTACATAAACTGATAGCATGAAAGAAGTCGACGAAGCCTAGTAGGTAGTGTGTTCGCCTATTAGACGTAAATCCCGGATTCAAACACCAGGTGAGACATCAAAATGAAATATGAAAAAATGTTTCTTCGGCGACTTCCTCTCAGCAGATTTCTGGCAAAAACTCTGAGAGTAAATAAACCTGCCGTGAAAAAGTTTCTCAAAAATGTGTCATTCGGAGTCGACGTTAAACTCACGTATAAAAAATTAAGGCACACAACATGAGTGGTGTGAGAAACTAGGCCGTAATCCTGACTGAAGGGTTGTAATGGCCAATTATGTATGTATGTATGTATGATAGCACGAAATCAATACAACTTTCAACATATATATAAAAAGTGTATGAGTGTATCGAAAATTAGCAACAACAAGCATACACTGTTGTATATTCAACAATACAATGAATAGAACGATACAAGGGCTAGTGTGAATTGCTCAATTATTTTCAAAAGAGTTTCTTTATTTGAATTGTACAAAAAATATCTGTTAAAGTTATGTCAAAAAATATTTAAGTGTGCTACAACGTAATGTTCAGAAATATTTAATTAATTTAACTCATATATTAACTAAATTTGGTCGTTTTTCTATGCAATTATGGTAAAACAAAATAATTGTTTATGAGCTTCAAATTTGTTGTTCTCGATAGATCTCTGATTGGCACTGCCTCCACACACAAAAACCTTCACAAACTTCACATGCCATGCATTATAACGCATTAAACTTGTAATAATATAGAAAAAAAGCCCCAGTAATAATCATATAATGATAATACATTTTACAGTTTAAATACAAAGCAAAAGCTTAATTATTTTTTCCTAACAATATTAAAAATAAAATTTTTTCTTCTTTCAGCATGATTAGAAGGGTTGTTCACTTACATATATACATACATACATGCTGATATGTAATTTCCCAGCTAGCATTTGGAAGATTGTTTTTAGGAAAATCACCTTTCTCTGGTCTTTTTAAAGTACTTTTGGTGATCAAAAACTTATTAGTCAGTTACACGATTAAAAAGAAGATTGAAAAACTCTTAATCAAAAACAGATCATGCAAGTTATTGTAATTACATATTTTATGATCATATTTTGCGCAGATAGATGATTAAACACTGCTACTTTTTTTTACACCCTCTCTATACAAATTTTTAATTATGTAAAAGATGGCTATGGAATAAGTAAAATTTTTTTAAAAAGAACATTTTTTCTTTGTATTTTAACGAAAAATAAAATAATTTTATGGCTGACGTATGTACATCACGAATATAAACTTAAAATTCTTTCTAAGATACTTAACGTTCATACGAACGTGATTTTTGATTAAAAACACTTGAAGAGGGTAAAATACAATTAGAAATACGTCTAATAAATGACTCAAATTATAATCATAAATGATGTAAAAAGGAGTCCAAATTAATACAAACATTGTAAAACAAGTATGCGATTGAACGATGATTGAAAGACGACTCGAAAAAGATCAGAAAGCGATTCGAAAGTGATAGTAAAACTACTAGAAAAAGGTTCCCAAATAACTCCAAATTAATATAGAAAACGTCGTAGTCGGCGTGGTCTAGTAGGTAGTGTGTTGACTTATTAGACGTAAAACCCGGGTTCGTATCTCAGGTCAGACATCAAAACGAAATGTGAAAAAAAATATTTCTTCGGCGACGTCCTCTCAGCAGATTTCTGGCAAAAACTCTGAGAGTAAAAATTGCCATGAAAAGCTTCTCAAAAAATCTGTCGTTCGGAGTCGACTTTAAACTGTAGGTCCCGCAACTCACGTATAAAATTAACGCACACAACATGAGTGGTATGAGAAGCTAGGCCGTAATCCTGACTGAAGGGTTGTAATGGCCAATTATGTATGTTATGTATGTAATATAGAAAATGACTCATAAATGACTTTTTGAGAAGAGTCGCGGGTAGTCAGTTTTTTTTTCGACAAAAGTATCTTCATGATCAGAAAATGAGCTCATATTCTAGCTTTTTAATCGCGCAGAAGAATCTAAAAAGACTCGAATTTAATTAGAAATTTTCAAAAATGCTGGCTGGGTTACCTTTACCTACAGACATATGTATATAAATACATTTAGATGTACATAAATATGTATGTATGTATGCATGTTGTTACAGAAACCAACATATGGCAATTTTTACTTGTAACAAGTGTTTACAAATTAAATATTCCATTGTAATAACATTCAATTAAAAATAAAACAAAAAAAAAAGGAAAAAATATTCAAAAGGATACAGATCATGCTGGTCGGTCGTATTTTCCATGAGAGAACTGTAAAGCACAACAATAGCATAAACAGAGCACAATAAACAGAACATAAACGAACAATAAAATTTAAATAAAAAGAAACTCTTACGAATACTTGTGGAACAAAACATGATGTTATGAAATGTTGCAACAAATGAAATGATGAATATAAAATAAGACAAAAAAGAGAAAAGGAAATATCAAAAGTTTATTACACTTCATTTTGTATAACCAGTATGGAAATGAAAATTTCAATTTAGATAAAAAGAATATAAACAACCTAATGATAGACATACAGGTATAGATATACAAAGATACATAGGTACAGGAGGTGTTCTTCATCCATGTATGTATATTAAGTGATAATTATTTCATTCAAAACATTTTTGTTGGAGAGCAGCAAAGGAGGTAAATGATATTTTATTTATTTCCTCATTCATTAAATTTTTCCATAATAAACTCTTCATTAGAAATTATGTATTTGAAGAGTATAGTACACACATAATTGGTCGTTACAACCCTTTAGTCAGGATTACGACCTAGTTTCTCACACCACTTATGATCTGTGCGTTAATTTTTATACATGAGTGGAGGGACCTACAGTTTAAAGTCAATTCCGAACGACAAAATTTCTAAGAAACTTTTCATGGTTTTTAATTTTTTTATTTACTCTCAGCGTTTTTGCCAGAAATCTGGTGGAAGGAAGTTACCGAAGAAATATTTATTCATATTTTCGTTTTTGATGTCTGACGTGGGGTTTGAACCCTGGCCTTAAGTTTAATAAGCAAACGCTACCTACTAGACTACGGCGACTTCACAGTAGACAGTATAGTAGTATTGAAAATATTGATTCCAGACGGAAAATATTGTTACGAAAATGGAAACGGTGTAACATCGTTTAACATTAAAGTGACAAACAAAAGCTACAAAAACAAAAAACCATGAGTATGAAAGAAAAGGGGATAGACAAGTAAGCGAGAACGCAACAAAGCAATGTGAACAAAATAAACAAACAACAATGAAGTCGCGATAGAGTTCTCGCGAAGGCGAAGCCACGAACGTTCGACTTCAAGAACCTTTATCAGAGATTAGGCAACGAGTAGTAAGAATTCAGTCAGTCTTGTGTGAAGAAAACAGTCGTGGTTCTCAAATCGCCGTTGTAAATATCGACCGAACAGAAAGAAGTGTAAAGAAGAATAACGAACTAAGCAAATTGTTGTTGTAAGATGAAATTGTCAACAGTGACACATCATATAGTGCGAATACTAAAGAATTTATCTAAAACTAAACTCAAATTTATTTTTATTTTGTTTGCAATCAACGAAGTCATATTTAACACGTTTTTAAAAAGGTAAAAATTTAACAATATATTCTTTGCTTTGTGTGGGTTTACGTGAAAGTAGAGTTATCAGCAATAATTGAAGTGTATATTTGATTGCTTAGAGGCATATCTAATGCGTATATTAAATATAATACAGGTCCCAGTATACCACCTACACTGTGGTACACGCGCAGAAATCGGTTGAGAGATTCTTTACGAAATTGTCTTCATTAATAACAAATATTCGACCGATGATATAGTTTTACAAAAGCAACGCAATATTAAATGAAAAATTCAGTTTATGAATCAAGCTTTCGTGTCATACCCAATCGAATGCTTGAGAAGCGTCAATAAAAAGGGACAAGCAATATCTCATATTTTCAAATGCCTTTACTATTATATTACACCATTCAACGGGTTTGCTCAAGGGTACTGTGCTTCTTTCTCAATCAAAATTAATGATCTGGGTTACAACTGCTCGCATCTAGTATTGGCATTAATTTAGTTACGAAAATTTTTTCATAATTTTAATTTTCATACTGTTGATAGCAAATTTATGAGCCTGTAAGACTCGACTATCATATGATCCTTACCAGTTTATGTATAATTTTAACTAAAACAACCTTCCACCCTTACCTTAAATCATTAAAATTTGAGACTGAAATACTTACATCCACTAGAGTTCGCAGTCGTATATAATCTAAACAATGTGCACAGAGATATCTTTTAAATTTTAACCAATTGACAGAGTTGAAGTTTTCGAAGAGTTCAAGATCGCAACAATAGTAGGGGGTAATCTGAAGACAAATCTAGAGAAGCATAAACTTGTCAGAAATCTTATGCGTATGAGTAGGCCAGTAAGTTGCTTAAAAACTCCATATGACATCCAAATCCATTTTTAATATTGTCTCAAATAACGCTCGGCGGTGTAATGATGATATCCGTAAAAGGTATGCTCAGCATTGTAATTACCAGCTGCCAGAAAACAAGGTCTCAAATACTTCAAGAAGCTTCCATATTAATCTTCAGTAGTTTAAAGTTTTGTGGAAACCTTATGTTTATGTGTTAGTTGCTTGTAGGTGATTTCCACTCATCTCGTTCAATAAGTTATGTGTGAATTTTGATTTCACTAAAATACGTGAAACGTGTCTCTTATACTAGAAATACACGAATGAGAAGCAGATTCTCAGACAGATGATAGATTGCCATATTATCGCCTGCATCCTACATCAGGCTGGTCATATTAGTCGTAAATTTATTCATTGTATACGTCAATTTCTCAATAGTAACTTCAAGAAAGCAGAAATTTAAACCAGCTTCGTGTGTAGGCACCTGGCTTTTTGTTGGAATAGGATTGGACAAGTTCAGCATACGACATTCTGGAATGTTGCAGGCTGATTAACGGTATTGACAAGGATCAACAGCGGATTTATTGCTGAATTTATATTGCTAACCTAAGGAGCCGACCCAGTCTTCTAGACCATTGAGTATTTAATGAAGGAATATTATATATATAAGACTATAAATATGTATACATATATTTGTATCAGAGATCAGCAATGAGAAAAGATGAGTAGATTCGAATCATATTCATAATTTCTGATACTTATACGCATTCATACTTATTTTAAAATCATACTCATGCTACTCATATTCAAAGTTTTAAGTACTCGTCGCACACATACTTAACAATACGCATGATGTTGTTGATTTCGACTCTCCTTTACTTAACATTTACAAGAATCAGGAATTAAGTCTGCTCGCTGTCTTTGTCTTTTTCTTTATTCTTTTATTGTAAATGCAACAACTAACTGTAAATTTTGATTATTTGGTTCGAATTACTCGAATCATTTATGAGTATTATAAGTATTTATCTAAATTTCTGAATCTGAATGAGTAGGCGTATAAATCAAACATATTTTGAGTGTTATGAGTTTGATGTCAACGTTCTACGCATACTCATTGCAACCTGTACTTATAAATCAATGTTTTAGCGAGTACGAATGAATCAGAGCAGTTGTATTTCAATACTGTTGACTCGCTGAGTACTTATGAGTACCGAAAAAACGATTCATTGCTGATATGTATACACCTTGTGTAATGTGTGCTATGATTGCCACCCCAGTTACTACATTGCTTCAAAGATGAATTGCTTTTCGGATTAGCATATTAATTAGTTCAGTGGAAATAACCCTGCCACATAAAATAAATAATTTAAATAAATGTTCTTCTTAAAAATTTTTTAGGATATATTAAATTAATTAAATTATAACTTAACTATAAGAATAAAGGTACGGTCACATCTAAAAAATATTTGACACAAAACGTAAAATATTTGTTTTCCATAATGTGACCACAAAATAATTTTGTGTGGCAAACAGAAAAATCGTTGTTTTCGGGGAAATAAAATTATTTGCTGTCAAACAAAAATGTTTTAAATGTGGCCATCCTGTGTCAAATATTTTCATTATTTTTTAGATTTCATTATTTTTTTGTTCCTTAAAATAAGCAGGTGAAAATATTCACATTACAATGTTATGAATGGAACTCTTGAAGTGGACGGTACAAATGATTGTAATGGAGATTTATAATTCAACACAGCAACATAGCAATTCCAATTCCAATTTTCCTTTTACACAAGTATAGTTCATTTTGAAAAGCAATCACTTTCGAGGATAAATTTCGAACCACAGTGTCATAGAAAACTTCCTCAAAAATCTCTATAAATTATATAAATTTTAAAATTAGACCTAAAATTAATCATTTATTTTATATATATTCGATTTGGAATTTTTAAATTTATTATCTATTTTAAGATATGTACATCATCTTAGCGATTTTCAAATATAGCAATTGGCTACACTTAAAAAATGTAAACATTTGTTTATGTTAATTTTATTGAGCCAATTCACACAAGCACAATTGTGCTGGCGTAAAATGATAGTTTATAGGCAAGAGGGGTGAAGAGAATGGTTTGTCGGTGGCGTAAAGTTTCCACCAGCTACAACCCCGCATCACCAGCACAGAACTAATACATGCACATTTTTAAAAACCAGCCAAACATCAAATGAATGCAAAAACACTAATACATACAAAGATCTGTATACGTATACATTTGTTGCCAAACATCCCGTGTAAATTGAAGAGAACAAAAATTGTGCGACTAAAAAATGTGCTCGTCTGAATTGGCTCAATGTGATTAAAAATAGAATTTTTCTGTTTTTTCTTCCTTTATGCGCTGAACCCATTTTCAAAGCCATAGTTGTCTTTCTTTTTTCCCTTCACAAAATATCACTGACGATTCACAACACAAAACGCGAAAATATTTGTCTTCCATTATGAATGAAAATCTGTATATGTATTCTTTCTTTTTTTTACAAACATTTATTTTCGGTCAAACATGTGTTTTGTGGCAAATATTTTTTAAGTGTGACCATATGCTTTTGTTTGCCGCTATTTGATGAAACAAAAATGGGAAAATAAATGTGCGTAGTGTGACCACAAAACAAAATTTTAGTTGTTTCAGTCATATTTCGGGCAAACAAGGGAAAACAAAATTGTGGCAAACATTTGACATATCTGACCGTACCTTAACGTAGTGGGCACAACTCTGCAGGTCAGCCGATGTTGCGCCGGGCAATTGTCTTAACTGACTTAGTGTCAGGTTGGACATTTCGCTTTAAAATCTTACTTTCCCTTGTAGACCCATGATGTAGTCTCATGACCAAGCACGCCAAAATGTCTGCTTCAAGGAGAAGTTTATTGTTATAATTTTGTTTAACAAAACATCACTTTCGGAAACAAAAAACCACTCAATTTTAACAACGTGCTTCAATAAATTTTAAGTTTTTATAAATTTTTTTAATTTGCTCAAAAAATTCCAGGGGTCTGTTTCCACAAGTGCAATATACTTGAGGAGCTGACGAACAAATCCAGGCAAGCACTGTTAACCATTTTTTACAGGAAAAGCAAATACATAATTTATTTTAAACTAAAGTTTTATATAAATTAACATACCTCATGCATACATAGAGAAAGAAATCTAAAGTGTAATTGATTATTTAAAAATAATAAATCAGATTATCTTGATAAACTATGTATAATATCGTAATTATGCCGGTAGGAAAACTTACCTGTACGCTTACGTATACATACATAATACATACATATGTGTAAATGTTTATTTAACATTTGCAAATACTTAAGCGTACAATCGTAATCACATGCTATGAAGTCTGAGATTATATTTGTCTAGTTTCACTAAATACTCCACTCTATTATTGTTCTTGATACTGCAAGGGTTGTTGTTGTATTTTTCGCTCGTTCCATTTTTACACTCCATTAGCCAAAGTTTTCTTCATAATGTTTTACTCGTATCACTGAAACGCAGTAGAATAATGCCAACTCATTTGATTTCTCTCAGAACATCACATACAAATAGATCCACGCCGCTGAATATGTACATATGTATGTATATACATATATTGTATATGTCAGTACGAATGACTGAAGAATCTGTTGTTTCTGTACGGAGGTTGTTTACCGTTAAATTCTTGAATATATTCTGCATAATCACACATTGTTTTCTCATTGTAGTGTTGAACTCGTGTGAGAGTCCAGTGAAGTTAGATGTTAAATTTAATTTTACATCACCTACCGTGTAATTATTCCTTTTTATTTGTTTCATTTTCACCAATCAAGTTTGTCCAGCTAAGCAAATATCTACTGTTGCAGATCCTAATACGGTGTTCAGGTATGCACCTTTATTGCGTAAATCGCAATAAACGCCATTATTGGTATAAAGTTTCAATTAATTATTGCGCAATAAATACGCGAATTGTTATAATATTGAGTAAAACTTAAAATGCAGCACTTTCATAAATATGTTCAGTACGCATATTACAGTTATTCGAACATTTGAGTTGTCAAATATCAACAACGACAAACAAGCAAAAAAAACCAAATAAAAACAAAGTTGTTGACCAGAATGAATATTGAGTGAGCTGCGTATATTGTAATGTCTAAACACTTAAAGTATTGTAGGCAATAAACCGAATATTGACGCAATAAAAGTGCATATCTGAAAATAGTATTATACCATTAATATTTTTTGAAAAATTGTATACGCGGATCAGTCTCCTAAAACCAAAAACACACCTTACATTATTATTGTATGCAACAATAAGACGACGTATTGCATACGCGTCACATTTAGCAAATAGTTCAAGTTGGTATAACATAGTTGGAGCATAACATTCTTAATTTCGGTGATGTAAATGACTGAGTAGACCATAAAGAACGGAGTTTGTCATACGTTTGGGCAACAACAGTTTTAACATGATTTGACCACATTAGTTTCCTATTGAAACTTATTCTCAGGGTTTTAACCGACGAACCATTAAACGAAAGAACGTCATGATTTGAGTTCTATGACTTGGCTATTTGTAATCATAATTGTTCCGCACAACTCAGTAAAGGCT
The DNA here is from genome assembly GCA_930367235.1 of Sarcophaga rosellei. Classification (NCBI taxonomy): domain Eukaryota; kingdom Metazoa; phylum Arthropoda; class Insecta; order Diptera; family Sarcophagidae; genus Sarcophaga; species Sarcophaga rosellei. Next base: position 46,599,126 of record OV884021.1, on the reverse strand, counting down.
GTACGTCATCTTCATATGTATTGATCTTGCAGTATAAAAGTTGTAACGGAAAATTATAACCTACAATGAAAATAAAAATGGCGCAATAGTTGTTTCTTGTGGCATACCTATTTCAAGTTTACACGACTCTAAAAATGTATTATTAATGCACGTATATACGGTTCAAAATACATGGAGATAAGCTGGCATTATATCAAATGGTTTGGGATGATCGAGTAGAACTAAAAAAAATTAACCTATTTTCCTCCAATCCACACCTTAGGTTTTCCGTACCTTCTGATATACCTGTTATAAAGCTGCGCAAAGCGAAAGTCAAATCAATAATTTGACAAAAAAAAAAACTTTTTCGGAATCCTATACATGTAGCATGAGATTTCTATCTATATTCTCCATTCGAGTTTGGTATTTTTACAAAATTTGTATGTTCCATTTGAAAGGCTAAGTCTTAATAATTTTATTAAAGTTATTACTTATATATGAAAATAGTTCTCAAGAACTTGAAAATAATGTTATTGATTTTACTGAGAAAAATGTGGAAAACAATTTAGCTGGAATCACACATACTAAGTCAAAAGTCTGGGTTTAATATAAGCACGTAATTGAATTTAATATTTTCGTCCATATCTACCTCAAGCAAATTTGTGAAAACATCATTTAATTCATCCCCTTTAAACGGCCAACTAACACCAACATTTACCCTATGTCACAACTAATATGTCATGTTCTTCCCGACTGTATAACTTAGCCAAATTTCCTATTGTCGATTTGGCTTACATTTTCCAATGTTTATAATATATCTTGCAGAGCAATGTTCATTTCTAAGTTAGATTGTTATATGTAGTTACTACCACTGGCATAAGCAATATCTCTTGCACATATCAAGTCCCTTTGAGAAAAATGTTTTTTTGTTTGAGGTCTGTTAACAAAAGAAGAGTTTCATCAAAAACTTGTATCACTCTTCTTTCAAGAAACGCCAGTTTTTTTTTTATCAGCCGATTAAAGATAATAAATGTTCTTACACTTAATATCACGTAATTAACTTAAATGTACGAAATATCTGTAGGAAAAGATTTATTCTCCATTGCACTAAGGAGTAAAATGACTACTTTTTTTCGCCAAAATTGTAAGGATTCACTGAATAAAGATGAAAATCGGTATACGGGGGTTTTTGAGGATGGTGATTTTGAATCTGAACTAAAATTTTTTAAAAATCAAAACTGCCATTCCAATATAGCGTCCTAAATTTAAAAATGTCTACACATTTACATGAGAATCAGTGTACGGGAGTTTTTTAGGTTGCCAATTTCGAATCCGAGGTAAAATTTTTTAATTATAAAATGGCGGACATAATATTAAATTATACAATTTGTTCTGACTTCAATGGGTAAAACTGTTAACGGTGCAAAATGCAAACTTTTTTGTCTAAAATTCCCCAAAAAAATAAAATAATAAGTGGAAGCTTTGTAGAAACAATTTATTTTTTCATTTTTTAATAGAATTATTCAATTTTCTCTTTTTTCAACTACTTAAAGAACCTTAAAAAATCGACCAAATCCCTCACAGTCAATAATTTTGAACATCCGCTGAACAGTCATCGTTAATTTTTTTTAATAACACAATATGACATTATTAACTTTGATATGTTCTTTATCAAATACCAAAATAAAAAAGTGGGAAAAAAACAATGTTTTGCCATATAAATTTGTAAAATTGCCTGAAGTTAATTGGTTTAATCATAACACCATAACATAGAAGAATAAGATAATGTGAAGAAAAACTTTATGCAGTAATATAATCACATAGATTTAATAGATTATTAACGAAAAATAAAAACAGAAGAGTATTTGTAGTATTAATTATTTTTTAAGGGTGTCGTATGAGAATGATTTGTTGGCTCAATACCAATGGAGGGCATATTTTCGTTAAGAGTTGCTGCCAAAAGAATGTCTGACTTGAATTTATCTACATACATAATTCGTCACTACAATCCTTTAGTCAGGATTACAACCTAGCTGATCACACCACTTATGTTGTGTGCGCTAATTTTATACATGAATGGCGATACCTACAGTTAAAGTCAACTGCGAACGACGGATTTTTGAGAAGCTTTTAATGGCATTTTTATTTACTCTCAGAGTTTTGCCGAAGAAATATGTTTTCATCTTTCGTTTTGTTGGTGATATCTGACCTGGGGCTTGGACCGGGGACTCACGTCTAATACGCCAACACTCGGTTAGATAAAACTGAACACGGTTAGATAAAACTGAAAATATCATGGACACGTACAGTACGTGTAAAGACAATCTACTAACCACACAGAATATAACAAAAAAAATAAAAATAAAAAATAACAAACACATTGAAATGTATTAAATATTTATTCTTTGAAATCGTGTAATCATCAAAATAAATCATTTCTCTCTAATTTCAATGCCAACAAAAATACATACATACATACATATTACCAACACAATTCTTAAGATGAATTTAAGAAAATATTTCATAAGAAAAATACTCGTTCTTGCAACGTTCGATTATTGTATAAAAATTTATGAAATACCGAAATATGAAATTGCGAATCAGTAGAGTCCTTCAATAAATGAAGACAATGTTTCCAAAAGTTTATAATGTTTTGTGAGACAATAGAGAAAAAACGGAGAGGGGAAAAGGCGAGAGACAATAAAATAAAATCGGAAAAAAGGATAAATGAAGCAAACAAAATCATTGTAGCGAAATTTTAGAAAAATGAAAATTGGCACGAACATTGACACACAAAACGTTATTTGCCCCAAAAATAATCTGCCGTTCTTTCTCATTCACGTACTATCTCTCGCTTTCTCTCTCTCTCTCTCTCTCTCTCTCTCTGTTTCTCTTGCATATGAAACTAAAGATACAAAGAAAGTGAATTCTGCTTCGAACTCATTCACACAGATACCTAAATACTATACATATACTATGATTCGAAAAGATATCTCTTAAGGAAATACATACATACAAAAGCAAACGTAAAATAAAACATTTTCAAATTGATAGAAAATTCACATTGAATTTGTGAACATTTGTAAAAATTTTGAACATTAACAAGAGAATTCCTTTTAAATCACATTTACACTCTTCTTTATCTCAAAGTATAATTGAAAAGAAAATAAAAACAAAAAATCAACGTAACGATTCCATCAAATAAAAAAAAACAGATCATTTCGAACATCGGTTATTGAAAACTGCCTGACGATAGTACATAAGTTACAAATGTTTTTATGACACGATGCCAGAAACAATGTCACAACATTGCTCCTGTGTTTGTACTCTACTTCTCAACTTATGCTTTTGGCAAAATTTGTACTGATTTGTCATGTTTTAATCGAATACAGATGAATTTGAATCAAATTCTAAATGATGAGATTATGCGGAGTTTAGTCACGGAGTATAGAATAACCTAACATCTTTAAACCTATCACACCAAGTTTTTTTTATCATTAAAAAACGCTTATGTTTTGACTGGATATATAATCTACATACGTTTACAATACATTGCATTTAAAATTTTTCAAAAATTAAGAATTACGGTGATTAGCCCATACTGCTTTAACTGCCGAATTGCTAATAGCAAAATGTTTATTACTTTACAAGTTAAATTTGTTGTATTATTTACTCATATTTTTGACAACAAAACGCAAGCACCTTTTTTTCATCTATTGTAAACTTACATGATATAAGAAATATACCATGGGAAACTTATTTAAACAGCTGATTACTGTTATCCCTTCAAAATGTTTTTTAATACTTTGCGCACAATTTATAAAAAAAAACAAAACTAAATTATTTTGGCGGATAGACGATCAGCTGTTTAGTTTTATATTTACCAAGCTTATATAATAGAACTTTTTCAATAGTAAATTTAATAGAGCGTTGTATATTTGAAATAAATGCATTTTGTTGTTGCGTTGATGAAAATGTATGTATTATTTATACTATACCTACCATACTTACCAAGCCTACAAGGGTACTTTACTACCAAGAGTGAAAACCGCTAATGATATTTGCAAAACATTTTGTTATATAGACTTTATTTATTGTATCTTCAAATTAAAATTTAACTAAAAAATCTTAAAATTTAAAGGAAAAAATTTATTTACATCCGACTAACACTGGGAATAAATTCAGCTTTCATTGGACTTTATTTCTTCAAGAAATTTTGTACGTCTCTTAATCTTTCTGATCGCATTCCATAATGAATAATTTGATTCCGGTATTACATTCAGGCCTAAATGCAAATATTTTGTAAGGAATTCAAATTTTTTGGTTTTCAAGTAGAGCTGTAAGTTGTTTTGTGCATTCTTTAAGGTTTATTTTGTATTGAGGGGATCTGTGTTGTTGCTATTCTCGTCGAGCTCTTCTCTTTTCGTGAACATTCTATTCACGTCCACTGAGAAATGCAAATGCTACGAAGACGATTTATAAAAATACCTGAACCTCCAACTTTTAACTGAAAATTTTTAACAGATTTCTTGATGTTGAATGCGTCTCAGACACTGGGAACATAACAATATGATTTTACGAGGAAAATATAAAATTTCATCATCCTATCAGCTGTTCATAGACTGTATCATTTATATCTTGTAGCTCCAAGACGACTGAAGTTATAGTGGGGAGGTTCACTAGATGTGCTTGTTTTCTAAAATTCGCTGCGTTTTACTTCTTCCGAGATGTATAACTTTTGAGTTTATCGCATTTACTCATTCCTTTAAAATCTCTGCACACGACGAAAAGAGCGTAAAATTTAACAAAAGTTGTTGTAGGACCAAATTCCTGGCATTTCAGGCAATGAAAGAGTTCTAATCACTTGTATGGTTTTAAAATACTGATTTTTAAGTGTAATAAGTAACGAACATTTTTCTTTCGATTTCTTAAATTGGAAATATTTTTTATTTTAAAACATTGATCAGTTTTTATTTTTTCAGAGTCGGCGCTGGCATCAATAACCTGTTGGCCTTTTGCACTTTTCACTTAGGTTATGTTAGGTCGGAGTGGTAGCTCTGATATCATAGCGGCCCGTTGTGATGCCACGGGTGAGCGCAGTCCCTTTACTGACCAAGTTCCACCCAAATCAGGGAAAAGAAAGAAGTTGGTCAGCGCAAGGGCTGCACATGAAAAGCACGACTACAATACACTTTTCCCTTGGTAGATGTCGAAAATTTTAAAATTTTTTTTCGAATTCAGAGACAATAATTCGGTTTTATTTCTTACTGTCACCTTGTATTTTGATCCGTATTGTATTTTAATTTTTTTTGCCGATAACAAGTAAAATAATATGGGAAGTGTCTAACTTAATTTAATTTCCGATGTTATTACATCCGCGAGCAATGAAAATCTATTTTAAAGATGTAAACTAATTTATAAATTTCTTGAGTGTGCATGTTGAGTGCACACTTACATACACAAGTTATTTGAAAAAAGCAAATCATTTTAAATAAATTACATATCCTCTCATTAAAAAGTCGTACATAGTGAATGAAAAGGATATTTATTTATTCCTTGTGTATTCACAGGTTAAGAATATATTTCCGTTTCCTATCATATGAAAGGAATGAACACATACATACATACATATATAGTATACACAATCATGCATTAACAATAAAGGAAAGAATAGCTATGCTTAATCGTTTTCTTCCTTTTAAATATTCCCTTAAATCATACACATACATACATATAAATCTGATGCACAATCAACAATACAACCTGAATACAATACATTTACAAGCCAAAAAGTTTCTTAACAAAAGCAACCAAATTCAAGGAACACAAGAGAGAGGCATTAAGGTACAAAAGATACCCAAGTAAAATGATTTCAAAGCAAAGTAAATGAAATGAAATGAATTGGGTCGGATGTTAAAAGTAAGACCATTGAAAGTAACGCATTTTTATCGCATGTGATTTTAAAACTAATCAAGCATATACACATACACATACACTTATCCACATGAATCTCCACCCTACATGGGGCTAAACTTCTGGCTGCCATGGGCGTCAGTGGAAGACGGATGACAGCGTATATGAAATAAGCAGATTTTGTACCAAGCAGATGCAGAGGCATACCATAAAAAGGTTCAAGTGAACAAAAATGTGGTCGGCGACTAAGTTCGCTTTTAAATTGGCGCTACACTACAAAGGAAGGAAAATAGCAGAATAACACCATCGTGATCGCCAGTTTCACAAATGACGATCTAACATATGCATTGGGATTGAATTCAATAACGTCATTATTGTGATACGCCGGTATATGGATATGAGGTGGTGGAGGATGAAGCTCATGCTGTCATCTCTTCGGCCACGTTAATGATTCGCCGTAATAACTCTGGTGTTGTAGGGTCAAATGGAAATATCTGAAAATCTGAGATTTTTCATGACGACCAGAATGATAAATCAGAATATCGAGGTACAGATGAACGACAAATCAAAAAACTAAACAACAACAAGCAAACAAATGAATTCGCATGAAAAGCACAGCCCAGAGCTAAACATCTACGGGCAAATCTCACGAGCATAAAAGAGATAATTTCCGTTCCATTGAATGAAATGAATTGTATAAAATGAGAAAACTATAAAAATAGAGAAAAATACTTGACTAAAAAGAGAAAGAAAAATGAAATGTTGTTTGTTGTTGTAATTTTTGTTCTTTTTTTTTTTTTGTTTTATAAAATTCTATTTGTAGCAGACATACAGACAGACACATGTGCAAACATTTTAACAAACTTGTGTACTGTTATAAAAACAGAGAGAAAAAAGAAGAAGAACAAAATCCAGTAAATATAAAGTTTAACAAATAAAATGTTCAATACGAGCGAATGGCAACAGCAGCAATCACCATAAACATTAACAAAGTTTTCGTTATAAAGCGTTTGATTACCAAAACCAGATAAATCGCATACGAAATTGGCCCAAAGAGACTCATCATCATCATCTGTACCAATAATAAAAATACCAACAGCCAAATAGAGGTTGTGTGGTGGTGGCAAAAAGATCATTCGCTCATACTCATACAAAAACAAAAACTATTATTTCTGCTGTAGAAAAATGATGCCATTGTTATAGAAAAATCTACAAAAAACACACACTCTGAAATCAATAACTATTGCCCGCATATATCGAAACGTTATTTTAAGTGACACATAAACTGCAATATATTTATACATACACAAATTCAACAATTAATTCATTTTTAAGTCCTCCTCCCTTAAAATCATAATTCCGACTTATGTTGTTAAGACCATGCGTATGTATTGGTGCTTTGTTTTCGCAAGTTTCATAAAAAAAAGTGAATATTAGGGTTTTTCCCAGGGCTGCCGAAAATTTCCGGGAAATTTAATGAATTTCATTCCATGCTTTGTTGGAAGTTTTATGCAGCTGCTTAATTAAGATTTCTGATGGAAAATTGCTCAAAAGAATATAATTTGGTATTTAAAAAAAATCCCCAATCCCGGATGGTCCCAATGTTATGAAGAAAGGCAACGTGGTTTAAATTTTTTCTGGCTAAACCATGCCATATTTTGATTTACAACTTGATGGAAGTCAATCAATTGGGTAATTCACACAACTTTGTATCATGTATGTTGTATTGAATACATTTGTTTGTTTGTGAACGCTCAATGCTATGCTGTATTGTGTATTTCGTGGCATTCAAACAATTTGATAGCCCGAAACCAACACAACATATGAAAACATATAAACATTTTTTTCATTCACACAATTTGATAGCACGAAACCAATACAACTTTTAAAAACATATGGAAAAAATGTGTATAAGTGTATCGGATTTTTATATGAAAATTATCAACAACAATCATACACTGTTGTACGTTCTTCCAACAATACAATGAATACAACGATACTACGGCTTGTGTGAATTGGCCAAATAAATACAACGATACAACTGCTTGTGTGAATTGACTAAATGATTGAGATCAATGTTACGATTGAAATGATTCTTCTTTTAAAAATGTCAATAAACGGTCCTTATTGACTTAAAACTAGCTCCATTGACGTTGGAGACCCTAGGTAAGCGAAGCGCAAGTCTGTTAACTGCTGTTGCTATTGCAATTACTTTGTTTCATGTAATTTAATCAAATGCTTCTTTTTGGGACAGAGAATAGATGAAGCAGGAGATAAAAATTAATCATTTCAAAGATCCAAATTTTTTAAAACAGGCAATAATATTATTTATAAGACATCAAAATATGCTTCTATAACCTGTGCAGAAACTCTTTACGAATGTCTTTTTAAAAAATATGTGAAAAATGAAAATGAAATTCAAGCCTAAATTAAGGATGATATAGCCAACTCAAATAGTAAAACAATTACAACTTTTAATGATACTTTAAATGAAGAAATTTAACTTCTGAGACAATCTCAAAGAGTAATTGTAAAAAGCTAATAGAAAAATGATCAGAAATATTGAAGATTGAAGATCTGTTGTAGCCAAAATGAGAAACCTATTGTCGGACGAAACAATAAACAATACACCTGTTATCCAAAGCACATAATCATAATATTAAATAATTTTTGTTAATGCTTATTAAAAAAAAATTTTTTTTCATTATATATACATATACACATACCTTTACTGAATTAAGACGCATTAACCAAGAAAATAATGTTAAAAATCAAAAGGAATTCCGTTTGTTTAAATTTGCAAAAAAAAAACTGGAAAATTTTATTATTCCTTATTTGAAATTTATGATCCTTATAAACTTAATTCCATTTCGTGTTGTAAACTCCTTTTTCTCTCACTTTTATCGAAATTTAGAGAATAAATGAAAAACTGCAAAGGCATGTCAATGGAAAAATTTACATGACTTTTGGTTTTCTGTGTATTTTTTCAATTTTATGATGTTTATTAAACTGATGAATAATGGTATGAATACGTTCGCCATGAATAAAGGCTATTCAACAGAAAGTGTCATTTAAAACCATTATAAACAACAACAGTTGAAGTGTATGTCTGCGCATTTGTTGGTTGGTGCTGTAGTATTTTATTTCAATTCGTTTTATTTATATTCTCCATCACTCTTATAACAATTCAAAAATCATAAAATTTAATCGCACTTGAGCTGATACACACGCACACACTCGCTACAATACAATATTCTACTCTTATATTTATGTATGTACGTATGTATGTATGTACATATATACGATACTACTACAAATATTAAACGATAAAAGAAAAAAATAAAAAAACAAATAAATCGCAATCGTACTAAAATGGTAACAACAAATACGACTGCATTAGTACAATGAATGGAAAAATGAATGAATTGGTTTGAATTTTGCATGAAAAAGGACGCAAATTCATAATAAATCTGCATAAAAATACACGAACAAATATTGTTTTTAGCACATACAAATACACACACTCGCACACAAACCATATGGAAAACGTTTCTGACCATCATAGAAAAACGAGAAAGTGAGAATGAGAACATCTACGTTCATGGTTTGAGAGTCTTTATATGACTACAAAAAAAAACAAAAAATAAAAAAACAAACTCACACTCACATGAACTCTCACAATTGAAAATTATTTTGGTGTTGTGGTCGTATGAGTGTACTTCTCTTCCATTTTATTATTCCTTGTTGTTTTTATTTAATTCCAAAATTAACACGCTTATATGTATTGATTCCACTATGAATGCATGTACATATGTATGCATGTATGTATTTTCATTCTCTTTTCCATTCTCTTACGCTTTTCTGGTAATTTTATATGGAAATTGAATTTGAAACTTTTGAAACTGCTCCACACATCCACGTACATACATATGAGTGAAAATACATTTGAACACCACGGTTATGCAGTGTCAGACAATTCATAATATGTATTTATTAATGTCAGCACTACACTTCAAAGACATTTTATACAAAACTGAAAACAAACCATCCAATTCGAAACTTCTGATGTAGCAGCGCCAAATTTACAATATAATTAATTTTTTTGTGCTAAAATTCTCATAATTCTTCTAATTTGAATTCTCTGAATTGATTTCATATTCGAAGCCCTTCTTATTTTATCACATTTTCTTCTTTGATATTTTAGAGTGAATGATATTAAAACGAGGAATAGAATATTTATCATAACTTCTTAGAAACACTTGAAGAAAAGTGAAAATATTTTTCGTCAATATGTAATTAAACTCGTTTATATTATTTGTTTTTTACAAAATTTTTTTTTATTTTCAAATAAGAAAAAAATTTCTTAAATTTTAACAATTTCAATATTCTTATTAAATCATTTCGTATACTTTTCAACGTTTTCATACATATTCATATACAGTCGAGTTCATGTTGTTGTAATTGTTGCCAGTCATCTAGCCAACTATTCTCTGTATAGTTTCAACTCCATCGGCAATCATACATCCCCATGCCATAACATTACCGACTCTAAACTTCACTGCTTATAAAATGCCAAAAAGCTTCAATTGGATTTCGCTTGAGTGGACTAAAATAGGACAATGGATTATTGGAAGATGGTCACATTGTCAGAAGAGACCAAAATTAATCGTTTAGATGGTAGGGGATGGTCTTGGCGAAAATCTGAAAGCGTTTTAGAGACACGAAATGTCAACTCCACTTAATGATTTTTTATGTCATTTTGAATGAATTCTGGTCAGACTACCATATTCATTTGTTAAAAAAATCTCCCTCATTCTCTTCTTAGCTTCTAATGTCATAAAAAAAATATGCTTTCTTTCCACTTCACCGATTAGTTATTGTGGCGACACTGAAATGATGTAGTGAGGACAACCTGTACATATTTGCAACCTGAAAAACAACAGCTGATTGATTTGAAGTGTTGTTTAGTATTTTGAGTTACATAATATACTCTGTGAATTAAAGTATTTCATTTGTTAATAAAACAATATTTTATTAAAAATATTATAGTTTTCTTGGACACTTACTTAATTAGTCGTTATAACTCTTATGACAGCATTATAGCCCAGCTTCTCACACCATTCACGTTGTTTGTGCTAATTTTACCCATGAGTTTCGGGACCTACTGCTTATTGTCGACTCCGAACGACAGATTTGAGAAATTTTCCATGACAATTTTATTTAGCTTCGTTTTTGCCGGAAGACTACTGAAAGAATCACCGTAAGAAATATTTTCTTCATGTTTCATTTTGTTTGAGATGTCTGAGTTAAACCACGAGTTTGCGTCTAATAAGTCAACACATTAATTAGTAGACTACGAAAAAAAATGGGAGCACTTGATATAAACACTTGTTGGCATATGTTTACCCAATTTGAGGCACCTAGCCGGTAGCACATACAAAAAAATTTTGTATCTGCTGTGCTAAAGGGTGTTGCACCGATTTTTTCATTTCTCAATTCTGAATTTTACAATAAAAGTTTAAATCATAAAAAATAGTAAACCTCTGGTGATATTACTATTGTAATTATTAAACAAACAATTACCAAATGAACTCTTAAAATACCCTATAACTTCCTTCTGGAAATAGTAGGAAAAAACTTGTAATTGAAACTACAAACCGTTACAACCCTTCAGTCAGGATTACGACCTAACTTCTCACACCACTGCGCTAACTTTTTATACATAAGTGGCGTGATCTACAGTTTAATGTCGGCTCTTAACATCAGATTTTTTGAAAATTTCATGGCAATTTTATCTACTCTTATAGTTTTTGGCAGAATTCTGCTGAGAGGAACACACCTTTGTACCTTTTTAAAAACGTTTAAAATATGAGTTCGTAGATTGGAAATAAAAATAAATTTGTGATTAGTTTTAAATAATTCATTTATTGTTCGCACAATTCTGTGTGCCACTGTTCACAACTTGATGTAAACAACAACAATTGCTTTATTGGTTGTTCTCCTTTTCACTATTTGGCGTAAACAATAACAACTGTTCAATAGATATTTATAACGGATATCTTCAAACCACTTCCTCTACCTCTTCACACACAACGCCTCTTCACACAGGACTATCTTACTCCGTTGCCTGCTTTGTCTTGCCTTTTATACCGCAGGGTAAACAGTCTGATGAATGCTCTTGAAGAAGAATGACTTCGCCTTCGCGAAATATATATAAATGTAAACATGTTGTTTACGTTATTGCTGTTTGTGTATTTTGTTTTACGTTTGTCCTTGCAGTGTTGTTGTTGCCTGTTTACTTACTTGTTTGTCCCTTTTTTATACTGATGTTGTTGCCATATTTTTGTTTATTTGTTGATCATGTACACAAGTCCATTGTTTTTGTTGTTGTAGCTTTTGTTTATCATTTCAATGTTAAACGATGTAACATACATAATTGGCCATTACAACCCTTCAGTCAGGATTACGGCCTAGCTTCTCACACCACTCAAGTTGTGTGCCTTAATTTTGTACTTGAGTGGCGGGACTTACAGTTTAACGTCGACTCCGAACGACAGATTTTGAGAAACTTTTTCATGGCAGGTTTATTTACTCTCAGAGTTTTTGCCAGAAATCTGCTGAGAGGAAGTCGCCTAAGAAATATTTTTTTTCATATTTCTTTTTGATGTCTGGCCTGGAGCTCGAACCCGGACTTTTACGACTAATAAGCGAACACACTACCTACTAGACTACGGCGACTGCAAACGATGTAACACCATTTCATTTTTGTAAATTTCATAAATAAAATAAATAAAAGTTAACAGTTCATAATTTTTTAACAATCCTGTCTCTAAAATGTTTTTCGCGTTTTAAATAAATAACTTAATAGAAATTAACCCAAATGCGTAGCGGCCACAGCGATGCTTGCTATTCGTTGCCTTTAAAATAATAATTTCCATATACAGGTATGTATTCTATTTTTGATAAACTGTCGCATAGCACGTGGTGCCTCCAGTCTGTTTATAACGATTAAGCCCCTTCACACTATCACACAAGTAATATGATCTGTCAAAATTTTATGTAAAAGAATACGGATGGGATCGTCTAAACATAATATGTAATGAAACTATCACACATTGAGAGAAAATACGGATGAAAATTTTGACAGTCGTATGGCTCTCTTCATTTTTTGAAATGTTTCAAAAAACAAGAAAATTTCATTAGATCAGGGATGTATTTTTATGTAAACAAAACAAAAAAGTGTAAAACACCAGTGCAACTGGACTGAAACTGAACTGAACATCGAGGTGAACGGACGTGTTTTTGAACTTGCTCTGTGTGATATTAAACATTTTTAAATAAATTGATAAATTATAATTTGCCTTATTAAAATTAAATAATAAAATTTAAAAACAAACAATAACAATACGAACTTTGGAGATAACAAGTGCATATATACATATATCAAAACAATAAACTTCAAATATAAACAATAGCTACTTTATTACATAAACAATACAAATTCAAAACAATAACAACAATTCGCAGTTTCCAATTATAGAAATAATAAAAAAAAAAAAAAAAAAAAAAAAAAAGACAAAAACAAAACAATTAGTAACATATGTGAACTGAAGTCTAAAAAAATAGAAATAAATAAATAACAAAACAAAACTAAATACACAAACAATAACAAAAATCGAAACAATTTATAAACCGTTTTTGTACAAAGAGAGAAACGTGTGGAATTGGCAAAAGAATACTCCAGCTGATTGATCGTCCTGCTAATATTATTTGCATCTGTTACTGTGCAAGGTTGCTGTTTTTAAGTTTTATATTGAAACTGGTTTGTGAACTTGATAAAGCTTCTTAGTGGCGCCATATACCGAAAGCTTTTACTTTTTTATTTATTTTTTGCTGAATAAGTACTACCCAGCGAACCTTTATTTGCACGTACTAAATTTAACTTTATTCTATTCTGAGTTTTGAATATGGACTGTCTGAGCCCAAATTGCACCATTACAACAAATGAGCGAATGATTTCTTGCTGGCTGTGCTTGGGTAATTTTCATTTGAAATGTACAGCTCTTAAAACGCGGGATGCGGATGCACTTTTGGATACAGCAAAGAAACTACACTGGACTTGTGTGAACTGCAAAAAAAATTAATATCGAATTTTACAAATTTTTTAAAAGCCAGAAAAGTGAATTTGAGCAGCTTAATAAGGAGTTTTTGTCGGTACAATCTAAACTTACGAAATTTGAAGACTTATTTAATAATTTTCAAAATTTGGATAAATTTATTAATTCAGACTGTAACAATTCTCCTAAAACTACGAATTATACGAATAACTTAGCTGAAATACCCTTAACAAGCACTGTATCGGCTACTTCCTCTGCTAATTCCGTTACTGTTAATGCTGGTACTTCTGCATCATCAACATCATTAAATGTCACCTGTTCCAACCAGTTGAATACTCCGTCAATCAATATGAATAATGGAGCTCCTATCCGGACTATCTCTCCAATTATTACTGAACCAATAAATGGGATAATAGAGAATCAAACTGTTCATAGACCACTACAAGCTGTTCCCCCAAGGAAGAATATTTTTGTCTCAAGGTTGGCTTATGACAAAACTTCGGAGGATGTTGATTACTACATCAGATCTAAACTTGGCCGAAACATTGATATTTTCATCCAGAAATTTTCATTTAATACATCCAGGTCCATTTCATCGTTCAAAATATCCACCTCACACGATTATTTCAATGTCATTATGGACCCCCATTTCTGGCCTGCTAATACTTTAGTCCGAGAATACGTGTATAGAGAAAAAATTATAACTAATAGAATTGGTGTACTCCCTCGTCAAGAACAAAATATTTCAAAAAACTAAATTTCATTTCAACTGGCTCATTATCACTACTCTACCAAAATGTCGGAAGTTTAAGAACAAAACTTTCAAATTTATATTTAGAAAGTATAGACTGTAATTATGATATACTGGCATTTACTGAAACTTGGCTTGATGGCTCCTTTTTAAAAACCGAAATACTTTGTAATAAATATAATATTTATCGTCGTGATCGTGGCTCTTATGGTGGTGGTGTCCTCATAGCTGTTTCTAGTACTTTTTCATCCGAACTTCTTTTAACTGACTCGTTATCCAATAATGTTGAATTTATTGCCGTTATTATTAAATTTAAGAGTCGTAGAATATTCATAACGTGCTCTTATATTCCTCCTTCATCTCCGCAGGATCTATATATTCAACATGCTGAAGCCATTAAAACAGTTGCCTCCTCTGCTAGTGCAAAAGACTTCCTGATTATTACGGGTGATTTCAATATTCCATCCGTACGTTGGAATTTCGAGAATGGATATTATGTTCAATCAATGAATAATAACGGATTTGATGATTTTTTTAATATTTTATTCGATGTGAGCCTATTTCAAATCAATGGAATACTCAATGACACTGCTAATAAATTGGCATATAACAACTATTTACACCGAATGAAGTCAAAAATAAAAAGTAATCCAAAGTCTTTCTACAAATTTATTAACTCCAAACGTCGCACAAATACATACCCGAACTACCTAAAATTTGGTTCTCGTAGTGCTGACGACGAAATGTCCATAAGTAATTTGTTTGCTGATTTTTTTGCAACAACTTATTCTTATAAATCATTCAAAAATCAAGCTTCCTATCCTTATGATATAACCCAGTCATTAAGTATTCATATTTCGTATATTGCTGCTGAAACTGTTCGAAAAAATCTTTTGTCAATACAAAGCTCATTTTCCCCAGGTCCTGATGGTATACCTAC
The DNA here is from genome assembly GCA_930367235.1 of Sarcophaga rosellei. Classification (NCBI taxonomy): domain Eukaryota; kingdom Metazoa; phylum Arthropoda; class Insecta; order Diptera; family Sarcophagidae; genus Sarcophaga; species Sarcophaga rosellei. Next base: position 46,583,426 of record OV884021.1, on the reverse strand, counting down.
TTGTATTCTTAGACATTGTTCTGAGAACCTTTCTGGTCCCCTAACGGCAATTTTCAATAAATCTATTAAACTGGGTTATGTTCCTACTGCTTGGAAAAAATCATTTATAATTCCATTGTTTAAAGATAGCAACAAATTGGAAGTTTCTAACTACAGAGGTATAGCAAAATTGAATGCAATTCCAAAACTCTTTGAAAAAATTGTAACTGACTCCTTATATCATCAAATATCTTCAATTTTAACCTCACATCAACATGGCTTTTGAAAATTATGTTCAACTTCTACTAATATCTTGGAATTAACAACTAAAGTAAATGAAGGTTTCATCAAACGGCAACAAACTGATGTTATCTATACAGACTTCAGTAAAGCATTTGATAGAGTCAACCATGATATTTTGCTTTATATACTTTCTTGCATGGGTTTTAGTAACAATGCAGTAAGTTGGCTGAAATCTTATCTTTCTAGTAGAACTCAGCAAGTGAAATTTGAAAATGCTCTATCTAAAGTCATCGATGTTCCCTCCGGAGTGCCTCAAGGAAGCCATCTTGGCCCAGTACTATTCACTTTATTTATAAATGATTTGCCATCTGTTATTATTCATTCTAATATACTCATGTATGCTGATGATGTTAAAATTTTTAAGTCGCTTGATAGTATATCTGTTCAGTCAACTCTTCAAAAGGATATTGATTATTTCTGTCAATGGTGTGAAGTCAACTTGTTGGAGTTAAACTTTAATAAATGCAAACATATGTCATTTCATCGTTCATTTAAACTTGATACCTCTTATAATTTCAAAGACAAAATTTTGGAAAAGGTTTTAAATATAACTGATCTTGGAATCTTGTTAGATCATAAGCTTACGTTTTCTGAACACATATCAATGATGGTGAACAACGCAAATGGCGTCAGAGGATTTATAAAACGCTGGTCAAAGGAATTTACTGATCCCTACGTAACAAAACAATTATATACATCATTGGTGCGCCCTATTCTTGAGTATGGATCTATTATATGGGATCCACATTTTCTCATTTACGTGAACTTAATTGAATCTGTACAGAAGCGCTTTCTGTTATTTTGCATGAGAGGACTTGGATGGAACTCTTTTGTTCTCCCTTCGTATGAAAGTAGACTCGCTCTTATAAAACTACCTACACTGAAAAGTCGAAGAATAATGCTAAGTGTCTCTTTTCTTCTGGGTTTAATACGTGGTGATGTCCATTCTGATTATTTGTTGCGTAAGATTAATCTTAATGTTCCAATTAGACCTTCTCGTAATTTTAATTTATTAAATTTAGAATTTCACCGATCAGTTTATGCCAACAACGACCCTTTTCGTCAAATATGTTTTAAGTTTAATAATCTTTATCATTTAATTGATCTTTCTGAAAGCAATTATTCTTTAAAGAGAAAAATTATACTGTACTTAAATCATTAAATATTAATTATATATATTGTTTGTATACTTAAATTTAGTCTGTAAGGAACTACTATCCATAGACATAAATAAATAAATAAAAAAAACAAAAACAAAAAACATTTTTGGCGCAAACAAGTATTCCTATTTTGTGAAAATATTTTTAGAATTATATTCAATATTTAATTAATAATTTAATGTATTTAGAAAAAGTTGTTGATTTGTCTCCAGTTTTACGCCGTAGTAGCCATTCCCGGCATTTTAATTTCAATAGAAACTTTAAGCAAATTTTTTTGACTTTGTTTATGTTTTTTTAACAGCTGTTTTCGTGTAAACGCAAAAAAAAATATTATTCTCTTTTTTGAAATACGGATGGAATTTCATTTTACTTTTAATTTTCATAAACCGTATTTGATTTGTTTATGAAACTTTATTGAGGTCGTATGGAAAACCGCAAACAGAAATTGTGGCGACATTTAAGCTGTGTTGTGTTCCAAAATAAAATTCAAAAATTTTATGAAAGCCACACATTTTTTAATGCCGTTCACACAGTATTGCATTACAAGCTTTTAATTCTGTAATCTTAACCGTGAATACCAATATTACACCTCAACTGCAAAATGCTGGTAATGTGGCAAGTGTGTAGATTTCGACAAAAACAAAAAAAGGAAAATTATAAACAGTAATTAAACACAATTCAGTTTTGGCACTTTGTGTGGGTTCACCCAAGTACATACATACATACATAAATTAAGAATATTTTTAAAGCCATAAAAGTGCTATTAGTGAATACATTTAAAATACTCGTACATTATTGTTTACAAATTTAATGGTTTTATATATTGTTTTCCCTTTGGCAAAGTATAATTCAATAGAGCAACGTATAAAAAGTCAATGTTTCTGAGTTAATGTTTCTGACTAGTCCTAACTTCGCTCCATCCATTAGCTTTTCTATTTTTATTTTTTGTTTTTGTTTTGCAAAGAGAACACACGAAATTTTAGCTCAACTCATATTTATTTAGCTTCCCCCTAGTATTTTACAGTATGATAAATGACATTTGGCTAAAATATTACCTGAAAACTTTTTATTTTCGTTACTTTCAGTTAAAAAAAAAAAAGAAAAACAGTTTTTATAACTTTTGGCTTATTTCAATCGTGACACGCCATTTTTAGCTAGAAACCTTTTATGCAATAAAACACTTGTAACCCAATCTATTTATTCTCATACTTACATAAATTATTTTCTAACTCAATTCCTTATTTGACTATTTGAATGCGTTGCCCAGTGTTTAATAAAAAAAGTAATATATTATGTATAAGCATATTATATACGTACATGGAAAGTTCGATCATGTCAGTATCGTTCTGTCTTTGGTGACATTCGGTAGTGCGTGAAGTATATTGGTATTGTTTACATTAATTATAATTTGTAATAAATTAAATACTTAAATTTTTAAATTGACTAAAATGAGTTCAAAACGTAAAATTATTTGGGGCCGAGGTCCTAAGTTTAAAGTTCCTAAGTCTGCGACTAAGACTGATTCAAATAGATACCAAGTGTTATCTGACATGGAAAATGAAATTTCTAGTATAGAAGAAGGTGAAAATATCGAGGAACGCGTAAAAATTCCCCCAATCATTGTTGATCCCGTTCATAGTTTCACGGAAATTATAAAACTCTTGGGCTCTTGTTCGAACTTGAAATTCAAGAGAATGTCCATTGGCACGAAAGTGATGCCAAACACGTTAATTGATTACGACGAAGTCATCAAAATATTTAAAACAAATGGCATTAAATTTTTCACTCATCCAGTAAAGGATAGGAAAAATTTTAAACTTATGATGTTTGGTCTCCCTCAAATTGAAATAAAAACAATAATGGAAGAATTTCAAAATACTTTCAACATAACCCCAACAAAAGTAATTGAGGTTAAAACCAGCAGATCAAATCAAGACGACGCACTCTATATGATCGAATTCGACAAAAACCAAGTATCTAAAAGAGAGGTAATAAAAATACGATATTTCTATGGTATAGTTATACATTGGAGAAATCCTAAACGAAGTACAAGTGGTCCTACTCAGTGCACTAAATGTACCATGTTTGGACATGGCTCATCCAATTGTTTCAGAAAGCCAGCATGTTTAGGTTGCGGTGGCCATCATGACTACTCAACTTGCCAACTGAGCAAAACTTCGCTCGAAGGCCCTGTAATTTACAAATGCTTCAATTGCATGAAAAACAAACTTAAAAATGTAAATCATCGTGCTGACGATCCAAACTGTCCATCTCGGCGAGAATACCTAGCTATTCGGCAACGCGTCACAGGCGATCAAAAATCAAAGCCAGTCAGTAAAAATATTATGGCAAAGTCATTTAACTGGGATGAAGACTTTCCTCGACTAAATCATAATACTGAAGAGCCTCCCTCTCTCAGCAAAAGTCAGAATAATTTCAGCAATATGTTTAATACAACAAGATCCAATATGGATCAAGATAAAAACGACGACAATCTTACTAATGATAAACTTTTGGATATATTCTTTAGTGCAATTGACGCTCTAGAAAAATACAAGAATAAATACGATAAATTGCGAGTTTTAGGAATGATGATTAGACATGTCATATAGACATAAAACAATTTATAGCCTCAATGTTATGCAATGGAATGCGCAAGGCATAACGAACCAATCTACTATCTATCAATTAGAACATACAGTAAAACAAATGAAAATAGATGTTGTCTTTATTAACGACACATTTTTAAATCATAATTCGAAATTTAAATTGTCAAACTATAATATTTACAGAGAAGATAGAGTAACTCATGGTGGTGGAGTCCTTATTGCTGTGAAAAATTCAATACCACATCAGCTTGTTAAAAAAATACCAACGTCGAATATTGAGAATGTTTCTGTAGTTATTTATATTAATAATAGACCAATAAAATTCATAGCAGCATATTCGCCGAAGTACACAAATGATTTTATTAACGATATTAATAGTATTACAGCACCAACATCTGAATTTTTTATATTTGGAGACCTAAATGCACAGCATACAAGTTGGAACTGCTTAAAAAACAACGCAGCTGGAGTAAAATTGTATAACCATCAGCTAAACTCCAATTACTATATACATTACCCTCACAATTATACTCGTTTTGGTCAGCGATGCTCTTATACGCAGCCCTCAGTTATTGACTTGTTGCTTACAAATTCCAACTTGAATGTGTCTACGATCGTTACTCATCCAGGACTTCTTAAATCGGATCATGTCCCGATTACATGTCAAATCTATGGATCGGTTGTAGAAAAAATTAAATTAGTTCCCATGTACAATCTTGCAAACTGGAATGATATCAGCAGATGGGTTGACACTAAAATTCGAAGAAATAATTTACTCTCTGTAAATATAAATGAAACTAATATCGAAGAAATATTGGTTAAAACTACTAACATTGTTAAAGAGGCCCAAAATAAAATTCCGGTGAGAAAAATTAACGTATGGCAATCAAAGTTATCTCAAACTACATTATACCTCATTGGTCAAAGAAATAAATTTAGAAGAAAAATACAAAGATCTTATAATAACACAGAGAGAATGTATTTATCAGCTGTTTTAAAACAACTCAACAATATGATAAATATCCACGTGACTAATGACAGAAACAAAAATTGGAATGTGTTTCTCAAAAGTTTACCAGCTGGCAATAAAAAGATATGGAAAATAAACAAAGCAATAAGAGGTAAGAGATCTACTTTTGACAGTTTGACAATAAACGGCGTTGATGTTTATGATAATAAAACCAAGGCAAATGCAATAGCCGATGTTTTTGAAAATTCGCATCAAATAACTTTAAATATGCTATCAAAAATGGATCAAAGAGTATCTAAACACATCCAATGGTTAGACTTGCAACCAATTCCTGCTGATATTACTAACTATCTTACTTCTACTGCAGAAATCAAATACTTTGTAAGTAAACAAAGAAACTCAAAGGCTCCAGGAATTGATGAAATAAAACCAACAATATTAAAGAAATTGTCAGACCTGTTTTACACGCTAATATCGAATATTTTTAATTGGTGCCTTAAAAATGGTTACTTCCCAAAACAATTCAAAGTGGCTAAAGTTTTACCAATTTTAAAACAGCGCAAAGATAAAAAGTCGCCTAAAAGTTACCGCCCTATAAGTATGTTAAACTGCCTCGATAAAATTTTTGAAAATATCTTATTAAGTAGACTTAATGATTACACAGAAGAAAATGACATTCTAAGCAAAGAACAATTTGGTTTCAGGAAATACCACTCCACGGTACATCAGGCTAAACGAATCGTTAATATTATATCATCTAACAAAGCTCGTCGTAAAAGTACTGGTGTGGGTTTCCTCGACATAGAGAAAGCTTTCGACGCATTATGGCATGACGGTATCATATTCAAACTACATAAATTTGGGTACCCAATATACTTACAGAAAATCATAAAAAGCTTTTTACTGGACAGATACTTCAAAGTGTTCATTAACAATGAGACATCTACTCAAAGACACCTTTGTGCAGGTGTCCCCCAAGGGTCAGTTTTATCCCCTACTCTTTACGCTATCTTTACGTCTGACTTTAAAGCTCAAAGAAACCAGTCTTTAGCCTTTTATGCTGATGATACAGCAATAATAACCTCGGGTAAAGTTTCAAACGCAATTGTAAAAAATATGAAAAATGCACTTATTCATGCTGAAAAGTATTTCAACAGTTGGAAAATAAAAATTAATCAGGAGAAAACACAAGCCACCATCTTTCCTTTTAATAGATCAGCAAAAAGGATACCAAATTTAAATTTAAACCTACAAGGATCTATAATTCCACTTCGTAATAATGTCAAATATCTGGGACTGTTATTTGACAAGCACTTAACATTCAAAGAGCACGTTCTCCAATCATGTAATAAAGCATTAAACTGTGGTAGGGCCTTATATCCCCTACTAAATAAAAAGTCACAACTAAATCAAAAAAATAAACTGTTAATTTACAAAATGTGCATCCGCCCAATAATGACATATGGCTGCCAGGTGTGGTCGTCTAGATGTGCGGAAACGTACATGAAAAAACTGCAAATCGTACAAAATAAAAATTTAAAAACTATTTTTAACCTTCCCAGAAGATATTCAACAGCCCTCTTACACAGAAAATTTAAGCAGGAGTTGTTCAATGATTTTGTTAATAAATTGACTATAAGATTTGAAGAAAAAAAACAGATCTTCAACTTTAGAAATATTAAGAAATTTGTAAGATTATTATCTTTTTCTCCAACTTCTGCAAAGAAGATGGTGGAAAAAGCTAAAAATAAAATTTCTTAGAATTTTATGAGGTTTTTCCTATCTTTTTACTCAAAAATGTTATAATTCACCAACTGTAGATAGTTTTTAATATTAAGTTATATATTTGTTGCAATACTTTAAGTAAATTCTCAAATACTGTAGATATAATATGCTTGTAAATATTTTAACTGAGGATGATATAAATAAATAAATAATAATAATAATAAGTTCGATCATGTTACTAGTTAATACGTCTTCACAAAGAGCAAATCCAATATTTTTATCAAATATTCCTCCTGCTTTTGGCAGATATGCTGTGACCACCCTGAAATTCCTAAATCTGTGATGTTTAATCCTCCGTATCTGCTATAAAGCTATATCCATTCGGTGTTCCTTTTTAAACCAAGTTCGGTAGAATCAGAAATATTATAGCTATACCTATAGTTTTTCGTGCAACCCTAACCAACAATACAGTTACGAAAATGGAATCGGTGTAACATCGTTTAACATTAAAATGATAAACAAAAGCTACTATGAGTAATAAGAATTCAGTCAGTTCAGTTCAGTTGTGTGAAATCGCGTTGCGTGTGAAGATAACAGTCGAGGTTTGAAGATTTTCGTTGTAAAGATATGCGTTGTAAGCAAAGAAGAATAGCGAACAAGTAATTATTGTTGTATACGTCAAGTTATAAACAGTGGCACACAAAAATAGTGCGAACAATAAATAATTTAATTGAAACTAAACACCAATTTATTTTGATTTTGTTTGCAATCAACGAACTCTTATTTTGAACGTTTGTAAAAAGGTAAAATCGTAACAATCTATCCTTGTACTCTTAATGCAATGCTTCGTTGATTGTACCCAAACTTTTCTTTATATCTCTCTAAATTAGTTCCTTTCGTTGTATCGAGATCTTTAACCTCCCTGCTGACAATGCATTTATTTTGTGACCTCATAAATTAGCAAATGTGTGGATGTTCCAGTAATCCACAAGCTGCCGTACTTCTGTTAGTGGGTGTCTCTCAGAAAATTTTCCAATGCTTCCACTATGATTTGCCTTCTGTTCTTAATACTATTGACGTTGAGATTAGGACCCATGTTATAGATTTTGTAAGACGAGAAGACCTAAGACATCTTTTTGTAAGGATACATAGATATCGCTGATTATTATGTTATTTGAGGAGGACCATAGTTTAGCTTATGATAAACTCTTACTACTTCGTTTTCATCGAAACTTTAAATGATGTTACACATTGTTTAACTTCTTGTGCGGTTCTCATAGGTATGGGACTACTCCTCCTCTAATCATTAATCATACTCATTCCTCTACGCCATTATTTATTTTCTTTCACATTACCTACTGAGCTATTTAGGCCTGAACAATTGTTAGCACAAGTCGCATAACACATAATTTTTTCTTAATGGTATTCAAATGCTTTCCGATAATGAGAGTCTCTGACAGGTAGCGACTAGCATAACTAATTGAGTCCTTGTAGGACATTCTTCACACCATTTCGTGAAGGTGAATACATTTGTGAGGCATTTCCATTTTATGGATTTCATAATTTAATTTAGAATTCTTGATCTAATTTGGGTCTTAATAAAATTTCCTTCAACAGTATGCCATTTTCTATTCTGTAATTTGTATAATGTCCTTTTACTTGCTCATATTACCTGTACAACTTTTTTATTACACGTTGCTATTAAGTTAAAAATCGTTTCAAATTGATATTTATTTAGAAATTCCGCAATATGCATGCTCATGTTATATAGTGTGTAATATGTACTTATTAGGGTGAAAATCGTAACTTCGATTCCCACCAGAAACTCTGATCTGTTGCACTGCATCGAGCATTAGGTCGCTGTTAATCAGCTCTTAACAATTATAATATATAGTATATTGCAATTACGCTTAATAGAGATGTTTTAATTTTAAACCCAAGTCAAAATAGTCATTGCAAAAGTGCTTCTAAACACTTAAACGAACTATGTTTAATACACCTTCACGAAACTCTACTGGGAGATTAATTCTGAGAGATTTAGGTTATCCCTTGACGACCTAAAAATCGTCCTTTCATTGAATGTATGCAATGATCCAACAGGTTTGGTTCTCTTGATGCTGTACTCAAATATTCTATTACTCATAAAGCATTGAAAAATGCATGTTTCAATATGTCAATGTGAGGAGAGCCTTTGAACCTTATACGAATATCGTCATACTTATGGGTAGTCTTTTAAACTGACATTTATGCAATTTATGAAATACACCCACAGAAGAGTTTCATTGGCTCGCACTTTGTCTCCCAGTAGGTTGGATAGTTTTTTGATCATCTTCAAGAATTCGGTATCGCCTACAAAGTTATGCTCCTTGGCAGGGAAATTACTAATGGACTGGCGACAGGGGCACGTTCGTATATGGAATCAAATGTAAGGCAGTGGAGCCAAGTGTGGACCGTTGAGAACACTCACTGTGCGACCTTGAGCACAGTGAGACCAATCTCGAGGACTGCACTGTGGAAAACTGTTAATAGAGCTTTCTCATTTAAAGAAGCGTTTTAAAAATTATGGAAGGCGATTCATAATAAGACAGTAATTTTTTTATCAAGACGCTACTACTTGAGATGTCATTTCAATAGGTTACTTGATCCAGAAGAGTGCACTTAATTCGAAAAGCGAAAGTTTATATTTGAACCTGAATTTCGGTATACCTCTACCGATTGGAAGTATATAGTGGTTGTTTGAGCATCAACTTCTTAAGGAAACTTACGAATAATTGTCTGCCGTTGGGCAACCTATCGTGTACAATAATAATAATAGAGGCTAAAAGTCAATGGCCAAGCATGTGTTCACCTAATATACATATATATATATATATGGGGAAATATACTCCCCAGTTCGAAGAAATCAGCGAGAGGTGGATGAAAAATCACAAAAAACAAATCTCGGTGAAAAAACATGAATTAGATCTACTTACTCCTAGTAACACAAATCGGTCTGGACTGTACAATACAATTCTAAACCAAATGTGGTAATTGTATGCTAAATTTATAGTGCGCTGTCTCAGCTTAAGGAACAGTTTATAGATGGCCAAACAAGTTCAAACGGATGGTTCCAAAGCACATTCCTTTATTAGAAACTCAAATATTTAAATTGAGTTTGAAAAATCTTTAGTGATTTAGAAGAGGCTCAAATTTCATATAATTTTTCTTGTTCATAATATTTTAGACGCTTTATCTTACAAAAACTACATCAGGGTTGGTGTTGACTTCACGCCAAACAAATAACACAATAACACTTGGGTTAAAGCGAAAGCTTAAGTTATTCCTAGGATTGCCAAATATGTAGCAGAAGAACAAATAGTCAGGCAACATCAATTAAGCTTGCCTTACCTCGGAACATTTTCATCAACTGGGCTGAAAAATGATTACGAGAGCAAAACTATTGGAAGAAATGCACGTACATTTCATACGTTTCAAATACGCACAAACACCGTCATATACATACATACATATATTTGTATTGTTCTCCATTTCGATTTAATTGTTCACTCCAAGAAATCTTACGAAATGTGTTTGTAAAGATAGGCCTGTTGTCGGAGGACGGATCAGGAAGGAGTGTGTGTGTGATGATTGTGTTTGCGATTAAATATTTTCGGCTGTTTGAAAGCCTTTCAGTTGAATGTTTGCTAGTTTATTTAACAGATTACTGTGGTTCACAGGTAAAATAAATTATTATTTATTACCCTCATTAGCGTTAATGGATTGATGGTACGATATCGATAATGGTGATTTCCTTTCTACAGTATTACCGAATTGTTTACTTTCACTTTCGATTATTAAATTTCTACTATGCACCCACGAACAAAAGCACTTATTCATTTGTACATACATACACTTTAACCCGTACATGAAATTATTAAAAATTCATTAAAACAAGTGACCCATGTGAATGCACCTATACATTATACCTCCGGTAAACAATGAATTTAATTTGGTTTTGTTATTTGGAAGTCAACAAAATAATAAATTAATTTCATATGACCAACTAAACTGGAATCGTTCATTATAAATTCATAAGAACATAGCATAACATAATCTAACATAACATAACATAACATATGACAGACTACAAAGTAAAATTCTAATTTCTATTTTATCAATGAATTAATTTTTATAATTTTGAAAAGTACTCACCCATACATTTGTGCAAAACTAAAAAGAGAGACAGAGAAATTAAAACGAGCGTTAGTATGAGTAAAGCCATTCAAAGGTTATTTGGAATTGCACAACAGAGATCATCAATGATTATTCAAAAAGATGAGTAGATTCGAATCATACTCATAATACCTGATACTTATACGCATTCATACTTATTTTAATATCATACTCATACTACTCATATTCAAAGTTTGAAGTACTCATCGTACTCATACTTAACAATGCGCATGATGTTGTTGATTTCGACTCCCGTTTACTCAACATTTACACGAATCACAAAATAAGTATGATTCGCGTACGAACACTACAATACTCACTAGACGGTTGTGTGTTTGCTCTGCTTGCTGTCTTTGTCTTTTTCTTTATTCTTTTTTTTATAAGTATATCTCTATATAAGTATTTTTCTAAATTTATGAGTCTGAATGAGTACGCGTATGAGTCAAACATATTTTGAATGTTATGAGTTTGATGTCAACGTTGTTCTCATAGTCAGTGCAGCCTGTACTTATAAATCAATGTTGTAGTGAGTACGAATGAATCAGAGTAGTTGTATTTAAATACTATTGACTCACTCACTTTTTCACATTGCTTGAAGTTTTATGGTATAAAGTATTGGAAATGAAATTGTGTTTTAAGAAATTTTAATTTGAGAAGTCTTTACTCAAAAGAAAGCTCAAAAAGATTATTGTAAAATGCAATATTGGGAAAATTACTACACAAAAGAGCTAATCTAATCCAAAAGGAAATTATGGAATAATAAAATTGAATGACGCAATAATCAAAAATAAAAAAATTTAAATCATTACCAAGTAAGTTTGATCAGAGCCGCAGTCTATCTGTGTGTCTTCCCATAAAGCAATGACCTGTAAGCATGGCCACTATGGTCAAGATGACATTGCAATTAAATTTAATTAATTGGTTGATACGGCTGGATTCTTCATTGACCCAGGCTAAATTCGCGTCCCAGAAGAATTTTTACCTAATGGCCAATTTAACCGCGGTAAGTGGAAGAAATGTACCTGCTCTGTGTAAAGTTTAACAGCTTTACAGTTGCCTGGAATATTCCTATGCCCAGCAACTCAGACAAGAGAGACACTCAAATGCCCAGAGAGAAGGTCAGGCCGCTTCCCAAAGAGTTTGGAGTTGACCGTATCGCTTGAGAGAGATCTAATAGCAGATTGGCTATTAGAAAAGATTTAGATACCGGTGAAAGGAGCAATATTGATGAGGACTCATTAAGTGGCTTGGCAAATGGATAATATTTCAGCCTGGAAGAGACTACAGTGTTCCGGTAGTTGGAGGGAAATGTATGGGTCGGGTTTTCCAGAATAGATACCACTATCAGCTTTATTATCTAGTCTGGAACCATCGGTATATTCATCCAAAGTTTCCGGGAAGATGATCCTCCCTTGTCGGAATTAGAAAATTAAATCTCCTGTCCAAATAACATTATATTATATAATCGATGTTCGATGAGGCTAAGGGATTAACGTCCAAAATAGTATAAGTCCCAAATGTTGCTCCAGCGAGACATGACATTGAGTCTAATCGCGGCGAATTCGACCGCTTCTGGGAAGCCAGCTAAGCATTACGAACAAGGCTTTTGTAGGAGTGGTCGGTAGAGCACCGGTAATGTGCATAGCTGCGGATCTTCCGACCATGTCAAGGCGTCTGATATCATATTGACCATTTAGAACAGTCCACCTATTCTGCAGCAGTAAGCAGTGCAGGCCACTTTGCGTCTTCTTGCGTATAGTTCGGCTTTTCAATTTAGTTTAAGTTGAGGATCAGGCCTACTTAATTAACCTGAGTCTGGTTCTGTTTATACTAGGAAAGGAGAAGATCACAATCTTGTATTTTCTGGTGAAAAGAATTGTATTAGTCTTGGGGAGGTTGACAGACAGCTTAAATTCCCTGCACTAATTTAATATAATGGACAGCGGGCAATTTTAAAATGCTTTTGGAAAACGAAATATAACATTTTGGTTGATGTCGTCAAGTGTAATTGTTAAGTGATTTCTCTGTGATATTGTTTAAAACCTTAACGTTTACAATTATGTTCTGTAGATTCGAGATTTAAATATTGGTTATGCTTATCTGTTCTTATTTCTCTATTAAAATTAATCCTTGCAATCACGATCCGTTTACTACAAAGATCAAACTTCACTACAATAGTATTTAAAACCGTTGACATGAACATAGCCAATCTTTCACTATGTTTACTTATTTATGGTCTGCCAAAACTCTAGAAGTAAATAAAACATTGACATTAAAAGTTTTTCATAAATCTGTCGTTTGGAATTGACTTATTTACTTACTTACGCCACTTTTATATAAAATGAATACACACAACAGGGGTGGTGTGAGAAGCTGGGTCATAATCTTGACTAAAGGGCTGTAATGATCAATTATGTATGTATGTATGCATTAGTAACAAGTATGGTCCATCTACGACAACAATTGACATTATAATGAAACAGAAAAGTTAGCTGCAACAGGTGCACAATAGTCACAGAATACATAGTCACTGGAGAATTTCAAAAATATAATTATTGGGTATAAAATTGGTTTTTATGCCAAAGGAAATTGCATCTTGCAGTAGAGAGTACGCAACTACAATGTAGCCTCCGTTCTAAAAATATTAAATTTACCAAAAGCTATACATATTTTGTGGCAAAATCTATACGTAGTTTTATATCCTTTTCTGATATGGAAAGCTTCTTTCGTTTGAAAAAAGTACTTATATTTGATCACAATCAGAAAATACTCTACGATGGATATGTGCATTTAATAAAATGCTTTAATAAATTCGAATAATTTTCTTTATTATTGTTGCAAAGTTTTGGTTGCTTTAATCAAGGTATCCGTTCAATTGTTCTTTTCAAAGCATCCTTGACTTTTGCTCGGCCTCACAAAAACTTATCAAACATAGAAATATTACAGTCAAATTCGCTAAGAGTTTGAATTCAGATAAGCAGAAGTCAACTATTCAGAATGTTTATAAAGAAAGTCAGATTGGCAGCAGTCTTACTGCTTTTCAGGGCGTGCAGCTTTAATTAAGACAAGGCGATTCCAACACGGTAGGAAGTTTATATAAGGATTACATTCAATATTCAATTTCTTTATTCATAAGTTGTTTTGGGAGATTCCAAAATCAGAAACACACTCAAGTAAGGGTCTCACATAATATTTATATACATGTTTAGTTATGTTAGGATCATCAAATTCTCTTGCTCAACGCTTTAGAAAACACAATACATATATCATTACCGTTATTAACACTTAACACTATATGTGAATTAAAATTTCATTTCTTGTCAAAATATACTACAAAGTCCAAAAATTAGTCCTAAATTTTTAACGCCACACCACTGATAATTAAATCATTCTGATAAATTGAATATCTCGTGAAGTCTTATACTTCTTTAGGTTCATCACCATTAGATTGTGACTGCGATACTTACAAAAAGGGTCTACATTGGTTTGCAGGATGTCAAAGTCTTCACTGTTTGATGTACTTTTGAAGAGTTTAACGTCATCACCATATACACAACAGAATATTGCTATGTTGAATAGCAATTTCAAGATTGTTGATGAACATTAAAAACAGCAGATGAGCAGATATAATTTCTATGCATTTCGATATCTCTTTGCTTAAGATGTGGCACATATGATTTAATCCAAATTAAAGTCTATGTTAATAACAGTTGGGAGGCCATTGTAAAATCCTAAGTTAATGTGAGATATTAATTCCATTAGGTTTGTGATTGTTGATCTTCCACGACAAAACCCATAAAAATAATGTTGATAAGAGAAAGAGTTACATATTAATTATTATTAAGTAATTTTTGCAAACAAATTTGGGATGACATTAAGTTTGTGACATTAAGATTGTGACATTACTGCGACTTCTTCATGGATGAAGTGGGATAATAAATTAGTTTTCCAGCAATGCTGAAATATTCAAAATTTCAAAGAGCAGTTTTAAAGGGGAGATATTATCAGAACGCAACTGGGAACTCCATATGAACCCATATGAATGTAACAATTTGTTATGCACTTAAAGCCTTTTAAGATAGACAAAGAATATATCAATCAGTGTTGAAAAATTCAGTACTTTTGCACTTTTTTCAGTACTTTTCCATTTCAAAAATACCGCAGTACCCCCATGACGATTTCAGTGTTTTGTTATTATTACATATTTTATGTCTTGAGATTTCAACTAATAATGCATTAGCAACATGTTCAACGCAATGCTAAAGGTAGAATTAGGCTTTAGGTCCGGTAAGCCCAACGTCCACGGAACGTACGTTCGTTTTTAGGGTTATAATGACCAATCATGTATGTATGTACCATTTGATGCAAAACACTGATATCAATTAATGTTATTCTTAAAACTTCGTAGTTGAACGATTCGTTGGTAAAAGTAAATACAAAACAGTAAGAAAAAGCATTAACGATTTTGATATAGTTTGAATATGTAGCTCCATTTCAACTCATAGTTGTAGGATATGATGAAACCTTACGTTTTGAAATTACAAAATTGTAACACATTTTACCATCATTCTTATTTTTTAATTCTATTTTGTTAAGATGTCTAGAGTCTAGATCCTAGACTCTAGACTAACGTCGTATATTCTCCAAGTTATTATGTCTAGTAGCTACAAGGTAGAGACCACGATTAATTGGTTGTCCACTCCTTCTAAATTTTTTGCAAAGACGGTTTTTCCTGTTAAATATGGCACTATATCATTAAAAAAGAGGAGATGATTCGATTTTATAGTTTTCACCAGTTGAGTGCTTGCAGATGAACAGTCAAAGAGAAGTTCATAAAATGTTTGGACGATATTAGAGCCAACTTTATTGTATTGTAAACCGTAATTTAATAGGTAGTCTGTTGACTTATTAGACGTGCGGCCACAGTTCATATCCCAGGTCAGACATAAAAAGGAAGATATGAAAGAAAATATTTCTTCGGCGACTTTTTCTCAGCAGATTTTTGGCAAAAACTCTGAGAGTAAACAAAATTGCAATGAAAAGTTTCTCAAAAATCTGTATTTCGGATTCGATTTTAAACTGTTGGTCGCGCCACTTATGCATCAAATTAACACACACAACATAAATGGTGCGAGAAGCTAGGTCATAATCCTGACTGAAGGATGTAATGACCAAAGCTTATATAATTATAACTGCAACAGTAA
The DNA here is from genome assembly GCA_930367235.1 of Sarcophaga rosellei. Classification (NCBI taxonomy): domain Eukaryota; kingdom Metazoa; phylum Arthropoda; class Insecta; order Diptera; family Sarcophagidae; genus Sarcophaga; species Sarcophaga rosellei. The sequence continues at coordinate 46,567,264 of OV884021.1, read as the reverse complement.
CTTATGTTTGTATTTTAAGACTAAAATAATGCAACCAGTTTTTGAAAGAAAAAAACAAATACAATTCGCATTTTCATTTCAACTTTACTTAAATTAAATTAAAGATTACAAATTTAAATATTTAAAGTTGTTTTAAATGATAAGGAAAACATTTATAATGTGTTAAAATTTACCGCATTTTCTTGCTTAAAGGAAAAGTATCCATATGGATACAACGTAGCGAAGGAGTTAAACCCCTACAAAAAATTCTAATTGTTTCCATTAAAACTCAAACGCATTTAGTTTAAGTTTTATCAAACCATTTGTGTCAATTACTTTTTTTTTTTTTTTCAGCAGAAAAGGCATTTTCAGAGCCAAGTTTGGTACACATTGTAGTGATACACATACAATAATACATTAATAGCTTCATTCGTTCGTACAAGCAAAATTTATTTGAGTGAATATGTAAAATAGATAAATTTTAGACTCAGCCAGTAGAGCAGAGCAGAGCAGAGATAAGCTTGTAATAGACACTGATTGTTTGCAATATGCTTCCACATCTACAATGAAACGAATCTTGTGTAATTGTGTGTGTTTGTGTAGAACTAACTAACAATATAAAATGCTTCTGGCAGTATTCCACTTTTTTTTCTTTCTCTTTTTTCTAAGGTTATTATTTTTTTGCTTTTGTTGTTTTCTGTCATCTCTATCTCTTTATTTTAAATATTAAAAATTACTATTGAACGAAATGTGTGTGTACATCCTTTTTTGATTGTGTTGCTGTCATTGACATTTTTCAAATGTACCCGAGACTTTTACTTGCCAATGCATTTATGTACGTTCACACAATGGGACAAACTGATTTTAGTTTTGTAATGCTTTTCACTGAAATCGATGAACATGAAACGTTTTTTGAAGGAACGAACGACAGTTGAAACTAAAAGGAATGCGACGTAGACAGCCAGTAGCTTTGAAATTTTGCCCACGGCATCAACAGCATCAACATGTAACTTTTCTTCCGAAAGCAGGGCATCAAAATTGTTTTTGTGAATTCAAGCCGAAACATTACATTGGTAACCACTTTTTATATGGCCACCTTTTTTTTTTGTTCTATTTTTAAGTAAATTTTATTTGTGGGCCCCTATTTTTGCTTTAAATACGATAATATGTACGTATGTATGTAATATGTCTGTATGTATAAGGCAGCAGTTAACGACAAACGATAGCCGATGATGTAACATGAAATCTAAAAAATGGAAGGACAAACAAAAACACCAAGTGCAATGACAATTCAGTCATCATCGACTATTGTCTTCTTGGAGTAAAGTTAAGCGATGTATTAAACGAACAATAAATTCTGGAGCTTACAATAGTACATATATATCGGGTGATTTTTTAGCTATTATCTTTTTGGCAACACTGGTTTGAACAGCTCACGCACGTTTCGTGTTTTGTTTCACTGTCAAACATCTTCAGTTTGGTCTATAATTTAACCATGAATCGTCTTACAAACGAACAACGCTTGCAAAACATTGAATTTTATTCGCGCGCTTCTTCCATTTTATGGTCAGTTTAATCGACCCACTGAAGCGGTCGATTTATGAGTGAATTGTCGATTTTGGAGTGAAGATCAGCCAGAAGCATAGCAAAACCTACCAATGCATCCAGAAAAAGTCACAGTTTGGTGCGGTTTATGGGCTGGTGTCATCATTGGACTGTACTTCTTCAAAGATGCTGCGAATCGTAGCGTAACTGTGAATGGTGAGCGCTACCGTGAGATGATATCCAACTCTTTTTTGCCCGAAATGCAAGAGCTTGACTTGCATGACATGTGGTTTCAACAAGACGGTGCCACATACCACACAGCACGCGTAACAATGGACTTATTGAGAGGCGAGTTCGGTGAACATTTTATTTCACGTTCGGGACCGGTCAATTGGCCGCCTAGATCGTGCGATTTAACGCCTTTAGACTATTTTTTGTGGGGCTATGTTAAAGCCCCTGTCTATACAGACAAACCCGCTTCAATTGACGCATTGGAAGACAACATTGAAGCATTTATTCGTGAGATACCGGCCGAAATGTAGGAAAGAGTATGCCAAAATTGGACTAAGCGGATGGACCATTTGAGGCGCAGTCGTGATCAACATTTGCATGAAATAATCTTCAAACGTTAAATTATATGGACCGTACTATCGATTCAAATAAAGATTTCATGGATTTTTCCTATAGCTCTTAAAAAATCACCCTTTATTTACATATATAAATAATTTAGAAATATAATAATTAAACACAAAACCACATAGCAATTGTTTAAATAAGAATTATTGTAAATTTTACAAAGTTCAGAAAAAGTGAAAAACAGGTTTAGTATCGGTTTTAGCCCACATCTCTATTAGTTTTTGTATTTCATGTACTTTTCCGAGAACCTACTGTAACGTTGGCTAAGAACGTGTTGTAAGTTATTTATGTGGGCAACGAAAATGTTGTCAGCCGCAGGACATTGAAATCGAAAATGGATTTTGCCCTCTGACTGGTCACTGCTTAATCTTCAATTCATTCACTGAGTGCACCCGATACAGTTTTGAATATACATATATTTTCACATACATACATAACTGCGAATGTAGAACACTTTGTGGGAATATGTATGTGTGTGTAGGAGTATTTCTGTGCATGAATGAATGTCAATAAATTCTGAAGCTAGAGGAACAGAGGAAAAATAGCAAAAAGGACTCAAATGGTATTAATCGATAAAAAATACATTCAACTACAAATGCACAAATCTCCATTTTTTTGTTGTTGTTGTATTATGACAACAAAAGTGGCAACTCAATAATGGTTGAATGGCTTTCGATAAAAATCTTTTTAATACCGCCACACTAGGCTATTAAATTTTATATTATATTTTGAAAATATAGAATAAATTTTTTATTAAATTTTTTTTTTTCATGCTTTTTATTATTGTAGTTGAAGGTTTTATTGTACTCCTATACACTGTATTCAAATACAGGGTTTTTCCTAAAAAATTTTATATTGAGTTGGTCATTTGTTAAAATAATTTTTATGATCACATACATACATACATATATACATACATAATTTGTTAATATATGTACATTAGAGCGACTCACCAAAAAAAGTGCTCGATGTACCCTCCTAAATATGAACATTGGTATTTTTCATGATGACATTTCAAATATTTCGGCTCCAGCTTTGACCTCTCGTGAGCTGGACCACTTTGAAAAAGGGTCTATTTTTGTATGTTTTGTTAATTTGAGAATATGTTTCTTTACCAACAGATACAATATGGGTATCATAAGAAAGGTTTTTTTTTAGGGCGTCCAACTGTATATACAATTTGTCCAAGGACGATCATCCATGTATTTTTTTTAAGGATATTCTGTAAAAAAGAAAGGATTTTGAATTTTTTGTTCGGGGTTGTTTGTAATAAAATAGCCAAATTAACATATTTTAATCTTTAGTCGATTTAACTAAATACTGGTTTCAGCCTTTTTTGAAATTCGCACTAGTTCGCGTTTTGACAAAAATGCAATGGGGTGGTAACCCCAATTTTTTCTTTTGCCAAGTACATCATTTTGTGTGTAAATAATTTAGATTTTTGCAGATTAGATGCATTTTACACGGTGCTCTGGAATATATATACATATGTAAATGCAATTTTGTGGTAACTCTAATATGATAGCGGATTTAGTTTCTATATCATGTATGGATGAAAATAGGACTAAAGAAAGAAAAAAGAAATGATCAGCGACTTTTTCTCAGCATATTTTTTCCCAAATTTTATTGTTTATATGTATTTACAAAACTATCATCAAAAACCGCGAACTAACGCGAATTTCAAAAAAGCTGAGACCCGTATTTAATTAAATCGACTAAAGATTAAAATATGTTAATTCGGTTATTTTATTACAAACAACCCTGAAGAAAAAATTCAAAAACCCTTTTCATTTTTACAGAATATCCTTAAAAAAAGGAAATTAATGATCGTCCTTGGACAAATTGTATATACAGTTGGATGCGCCTTTCTTATGATACCCATATTGTATATGTTGGTAAGGAAACAGATTCTCAAATTAACAAAAATACAAAAATATACCCTTTTCCAAAATGGTTCAGCTCACGAGAGGCAAAAGCTAGAGTCGAAATATTTTAAATGTCATCATAAAATATACTAATGTTCATTTTGAGGGGGGTACACCTTGCATGAATTTTGCTTCCATACAACTTGAGTCTCTCTAATGTACATATATCCTAAAAATTATGTCCGCACTGGAAATGGCCGTGCTCGTTTAATCCATAATTAAAATTTTTCACGATGCTTAAGCAGGTGGTATCTGAATGAATGACTGAATTCAATTCAGTAGTGGACTACGTATTAGGAATTCCATGATTCGGAACTTCGACATTCCGATTCCGACATCTAGGGTACACCGCATTTTCTCTTAATAACAAAAAATTTAAAAAATTGTTTTATGAGAAATTTCATTTATTTTTTTGATATTTATCGCAATTATGTACTTGGGTATAAAAGAAAAAAAACAAAACAAAAAATAACAAAAAATAAAAATAATTCATCTGTGTCCATATATAGATATGTACATTAGTAAAGCACCAATTTGTACACATTTAAGAAGGATTTTGAGAGTCCAATATATATATATATATATATATTACTTACTGCCATTGTTACAACTTGCCATTAAAGTTGGGTTTAGCAAAAGGTAACTTTAGTTAAAGTAGACTTTAACGACACCTCTAACATTTATTTCGATATTACAACCTACTGATAAAATAAAGTTAACTTTTTCAAAAATATGACAGTGCTGGCCCAACATTGATAACGTTTGCCAAATTAAACAAGATCTTTAAAAACTCAATGGCAACGACGTGAATCATTTTTTGTTATGTTTGCTCATTTTGCTTATAATTAAATTTGCCATATTAAAAATAGTATATATATTATGGCAAGTTCAAACATAAACTTAACTTTAAAAGTTACAGGCACGATGATCATCCATCGCTTTTGTTTTATTGTGTACTTATAATAATAAAAAACAAATTGTCGTAAAATCCTGCTTTTAGTTAAAGGCAAGTGGAATAATGGGCCTTATATTTATTGTTTAAAGCAATTTTTAAAAAGCTCGTAGACTCTAATATTTCAACAGAGACAGCCGATTATCCCGGGGCAAGTTTTAAAAAATAATTACCGATAATTATACCATGGTGGTCTAAATTTGCAAATTTATTAAATGTTTTTTTTTATTATTATTATTTAAAAATTAATGAATGCAATAGATAGATAGTGTTGGTTTATGGTTTGTTTATATGTATTTTATATTTTTCTACAATTAAACATTTTGCTTATGACATTACTTTTGGCTTCTTATTCCATTTAATTATCCTTTCTTATTCCAATTCTTTTCATCATATTTCATTATAATCATCCGAGTATAGTGGATACAATTATTTTCTGTTTTCTACTGTGTTTGTATTTTCATGGAGAACAAAACAAAACGGCGTTAAAAAGAATATTCGCACTTGGTTTAATGACCTCTGTTGCTTTGTTTCACTATTACGAATGGTTGGTTATTAATGAACTCTAGAGTATAAAACAGTCTACAACAAACTACACTTTTTCTAACTTTATCAAACCCCACATACAATTTTATAGGCATACATACATGTTTGTATGTACATTGTACGAATACTCTGATGCAGATATACGAAAGAATAAATTCTTTTCGAAGACCTAATTAATGCATTAAACTTTAAACATTAAATACGAATAATATTAACAATATTTTCAAGCGAATCAGACTAGTTTCATTACATGGAAATAATTCGAATTTAAGGATATCAAGTTGTAGATAAATAATATATGTCCACAATTTTATTTATAAATTCTATGAAATTGTAATACTTACATACATATACATACATATGTATTTATTTTGTTATAATAAATTTTGTTAATATAATATTAATTATATTGTTACGTTTTTTAACGTTTGCCTTTTAAAAACGTTTAAAAAAGATTACAAATAAAATAAAAATAAATTTGTGTTTACTTTAAATTAAAACTCTTTATTATTAGCACAATTCTGTGTGCGACTGTTCACAACTTTATGTAAACAAAAACAATTACATTGTTTGTTATTCATCTGTTACACAAACAATAACAATTACAAGACCATTGTTCGACAGATCTTTGCAACGGAGATCTTCAAATCACATTTACTCTCTTCAAACACACCGCGACTTCACACAAGACTGACTGAACTTTTACTAACTCAGTCGCCTGCTTTGCCTTGACTTTTATATCGCAAAGTAAAAAGTCTGGTGAATGTTCTTGAAGGCGAACGTTCACGAATTCGCCTTCTCGAAATCTCTATAAATGTAAACATCGTTGTTTACGTTTATTATTGTAGTATTGTTGGTATATTTTTGTTTACTTTTTTACCATTTTTCTATGTGGGTGCTTGTTTACTATTTTCTTATGCTGGTGTTTGTTGTTATATTAAACCGTGCAATCATTTGTAAACAAGTTCATTGTTTTGTTTTTGCGAAATTCAACAAAAGCTTTTTGAAACCAGTAGTCTGCCATAGGGTACCCCAATAGTGGGTCTAGTTTTGATTTTGCCTTTGCACGTCCATACCACACATGTTGTGTATACTAATTTTATCGGGACTTAAGCTTTAATGTAAACTCTCAGCGACAGATTTTGCATTTTTATCTACTCGCATAATTTTTGTGAGAAGTCTGTTACGAGCAATAAGACGAAGAAATATTTTCCGTATTTCACTGTTTTTAAGATGCCATTGCTGGGGTTTGACTCACGGGCTCGTGTCTAATAGCTTACTAAGCTACGGCAATTTCAAAAACATACAAATATGGAATTAAATTTATGGTGTTGTTTGCAGTGTTTTGATAATATTTCAATAGAAATCTTGAATGAATCGCATGTTATTACTCTAATATAGGGCTATCTAATTCCAACTTTTTGCGCCACAAATATAACATTGTACCGAAATTTGTATTATGAGGTAATTGCTAGTTTTGCTTTCTTGTGTCTTGCTTTAATCTTAGGTGCGGTACAGTATTTTGTATATTGTTGTACAAATAATTTCACATAATGTCTACAAAAATATTATGTCTGTTATGTTGTTCGATAACTTCCATCAGGATACGTTTTTTATCACAAGCAATAAAGCAATAATATAATGCAGGATAAGGTTTAAATACTTTTAAAATCTTTATGCATTATTGTTTAAACATAAAACGGAGATTTACTTGTCTGATGTAGGCATATGGTCTTCCAACAGGTACTTTCGAACTTTGACAGTTGATAATGGCTATTTTGTTGAATCTTTTTGAAGTTACATCTGTCAATTTAGTTGTCATTTATTCAGTCTGTGCTAGCAAATCACCGTGAACAACAATAGACAACGAATTGTGTTGCACGAATTTGCTCTGGGACAGTTGGTAACTGAGACTAATTTTCACATTAGAATAGATTAGACGGATTTCAGAATGAATGAATAAGTGGGTAAATGAAATGAAATTGATGAGTTTGTGACGATACCAATCCTCATAAAATGGAATAGTGTCCAATGCATCCCGAAAAGGTCAATATTTGGTGTGGATTTTGGACTGACGACCTTATCGGCCCATAGTGTTGCTGATTACTAACTTTTTTTTCGCCTGAATGTGTTTTGAACACGACTGTTTTAGGTGCCACACAATTTTGGGGCATGGTCATCTCACGTGGAGTTGAAGTGAACTGACGCAGGTATATGCGAATAAGCCACAACGGTTCTCAAGGCCAATATAACCCATACAATTCCGTTGATACCTCATACACACTTTATTTTATTTACATTTAAATATAGGAAGCAATTAAATTAAATTAAAATAATTTTATAATTTCTGTGAATATATTCATGAACTGATGCATTAAAAGAATATATTCTTTAAAGTTGCTTAGGCATCTTGGTCGAGATTTTTGTTAACAATAGCATGTACATGTAAGTGTGCTGGGAGTCATCTGTATCCCATGATGTAAGTAAAAGTATATGGTTTTCATAGCACTCAACACTTTTGCGAAGGGTTCCTGCTGCCTACTGCCCTGTTACAGCATTTTTCATTATATTTTATTTTAGTTTTACTTGATGAGATTGTTATTTATTCTCTTCTATTCTATTCTGCTCTGTTCTGTGAGTATTACTACTTTCGAGTTGCTTGTACTTATTACCTTAGAGATTTTGTAATTTTTTCCGGTTGGTTTTAATGAGCTTTTGCCTCATGAATAATTAAGTTTTTGCCCGGCTTAGACGATTATTATTTTGTTCTCGATTTTGTTTTGTGCACCATTCTGTGCCCCATTCTATTCCCCATTTCATTTTATTGAAGCATTTGTTGAATATTTACCATATAAATACATAGATGAAACAAAGACTGAGTTGTTTGAAAACTTTTCTAAAAGCGGATGATTTAAAAAGTCTTGTTTCATGTAAAATAACGTTTCAGTTACAAAAAAAAAAAATCAAAAACCATACACTCTCAAATATAATTTCCTTTTTTTCAGTTCAAGTTTAACAGTGTGTGCAAAATATGTTAAAATGTTTTTTTATATACAATAAACATAACTGGTTCATATTATGTTGGAATAGTTATTGTAAAATTAACAATTTTAAACGAAAAAAAAATAATTTTTTTAAAAAAAAAAAGCGAAGTTTATTAAAAAAAAAAACTTTAATGAAATATTTTAATTTTCACTTATATTTTAGAGAATTTAATTTCAAACATTTTTATAATTCCGATTTTATTATTGTAGAGGTATTTTCAGAAAAAGGTGAGTACAGCATTAATAAAACTACAGGGAATTGTTTTCGCTTAAAACCCACTCATGTACATAAAAACACAATGAATTCTTATGTTTAAACATTTTTAAAATTTCAACAATTTAATTTCAATAATTTTTTGTTTATTCTCGCACACAGTGTCTAACCACAGAAAAGCAATAACATTTATATAAACCATGTAAAATTAAATTAATTTATGGCCCACTTGAGTAAAATTTATTTAAATTGATAAAAACAAAAACAAAAATAACGGTTACTTCAACAAACTACGACACAACAAAGTTGCTTGAAGAACAAAATGTAGAAACCATAGCAACAATAATGAAAATACAGTTCACCCCATAAAATTAAAATGAACTGCATTGTCAGGCTAAAATAACGACCCCTAACCCCCATAGATGCATAGAAATAAATGGAGTCAACTCTCACAATTACGTACATACATACATACAAATCTAGTGGAATGAATAGATTTCAACGTAAGAAATCATAGTGGCCGTAATTGTACAGGTAAATGAGTGAAGTGGGTTTAGTCGGACTGGAAAGGAAATAAAAACGAATTTCTATGCAGAGCATTTCTAATATGTATGCAGACACGTACATTTCACCATTATTATTATCTTGACACAATTGTAACTGGGAAATAAAGGCAAAGCGAATAAAAAAACAGGAAAAAAACAAAAAAACATAAAAGAGAAAAGAAAAGAAAAAAAACGTTATAAATACTCGTGCAAATGCAAAAATATTGTTATATAGCATGTATTCGTGTACGACAGTTGGTAGGTGTGTGTAATTGTACTTCTGCAATTGTACTTTATGTATCCTTTTACAAATGCATCTAAACTACGATATAAAGAGAATAAGAGAATCAGAAAAAAAAAACAGAATGAAAATGAAAAAAAAAAAAAATTTAAAAAAATACATTCTTATGAGCACATAAATGTACGAGTGCAATATGAAATTTTACAAGAGTACTCACATATTTATGAGTGATATTCACTGGTTCCTGGCAACATTACACACAATTGCTTAACACTTGTTACTTAACAGCTCTAAAATTCTTACAAGTTAACATTGATGTATGTACATATGTATGTATGTGAGGTGTTGCATTCTATACATATGTACGTACATATGCAACAGTATCTATTGTTATAAGAATGCATAACTGTAGTTGTCACTGGTTACACCAACAACAATTAAACATTATACGTACAGCATACAGAATTTGTCAATTACAGCCGTATTTAAAATTAACAAAAAAACAAAAAAAAACGAGTACAAAAGTAGCAAAAGAAAACTTTTTAAATTTTTAATGTAATCACACAACCTAATTACACAATAAATTTAAGTTTTTATTTATTTACATATTTATTTTCGTATTTATCACTAAATGGAAACTTAGCGCTTTGGTACGATCATGAAATGTTGTACATTTTGAAAGCTTGTCAAAAGTTGTATAAAACGGTAAAACGCTAATAACCAGAGATCAGCAATGAGTATTCAAAAAGATGAGTAGATTCGAATCATACTCATAATTTCTGATACTTATACGCAAATTTTGATGAGTGATTCGAATCACTCGAATCATTTATGAATATTATAAGTATTCTTCTAAATTTATGAATCTGAATATGTAGGCGTATGAATCAATCATATTTCGAATGTTATGAGTTTGATGTCAACGTTCTACTCATACTCATTGCAACCTGTACTTATAAATCAATGTTGTAGTGAGTACGAATGAATCAGAGTAGTTGAATTTCAATACCTGTTGACTCATTCATACTAAAAATTTCATGAGAACTTATGAGTAGCGAAAAAACGATTCATTGCTGATCTCTGCTAATAACCTCGCTTCATTACTATAATAAGGTGGAAATAATATATGTACATAGATCGAGCGGAAAGGGATATAAAATTATTTAAAATGTTAACGAAAATGGGCTCAAATAAGTGTCCGTATACCAAGCAGCCGGAGACAATTTTCAATTTCAAATACTATTGACTGAATTTGAATAAAGTAGAATTGGTTTAAAACAGGGATTACCAAAAATTTTTTTGATTATGTATTAGTGAGTAAGAGAGCGAAAATAAGGTGAGAGTTTACAGTCATAGAAAAGTGTTAGTAATATGTATACCCTATTTCGATTTTCATTTCATCAACATACATAAAGTTATACATCTTTGATTAATAATTAGGGAAAGGTTTTTAGATATTTGTTGGTATCTAAATTTGGTCCATAAATTTCCTCTCCTACCAATAACCAACCTTTTAATTTTTCCAAAATATGGCTTTATGTCTATAAACAGTATTTCTCTATGCATAACATCTAAATTATTTACTTAAATATTAAAAGAATCAAAATGTGTTTTAAGAACATATAAGACATTGGATTTTAAAAAATTTTTTTGAATGTAACCCTTAAAAAAATGTTATAGCATTCGCTGACATGTGCACTCGCCGCAGTCTGATCGACGACTAAATAAAAGAGCATAAGCAATGAGTGTGAATTCGCTCTGCACAATTGTGCTATGAAATGGTAATCATTGGTTTAAAAGCTCAATTTGTACTTCTAATAATAAAATACAGAAATCTTTTTAGTAAGTTTAATTGTTTTTTTATAAAAAAACTTAAAAAAACAATCCCAACTGCTAACTCCACACAGTGTTCGTACAGCAATGAACATTACAATTGATTTACTCCACATATTTTTTTAATACAAAAGGTCAGCTTTTGCGTGCTTTCGGTCGCAATATTCCACATTTCTGTTCTAATGGTACCTTGGAACATTTGCTTATTGATTATCGTGTGTTGCAAAATTTTTTCCAAAAAAAAAATAAATTTTTATGGTGTTTCAATCTGTGGTCTGTGTGATGAGATATTACTTTTATGTCATTGTATTAAAATTATTCTTCCACAATATTAGGATAAGTGATTCGGAACATTATTGTGAATGCATTGAATATCGTATTGTATGTGTAAATTTAGAGCGTTTTATTTAAAATTTTCTTTTAAAACACTTCGATAATGAAATTTGTTACTCATTTTTTACTCAAACAGAAAATTTAAGGCACTCCAGACATAATGGCCATTGCACTCTGTGCTACAAAGCCACCTCTATGTTTGACGGTCGTTTCTATATCTACCAACTACAACGTGGTGTCTTCACACAAATCGTTGGCTTTCTGATCCAAATATAATCGGATCTTGTCCGTAAACATAACTACATATTTACAAGAAATTGTCTGACTTGTTAACATATTCTGTGGCATAATCTAAACGCCGTTTTATATTCTTGCTGAGAAAGAGTTCTTTTGTTGAAAACATCACTTATATTTTTTCATAAACAGAAAATTCTGTAAGATTTGTGAATCTAATAATTTCGAATAGTTTTCTTATTGTTTTTTAGAATTATTTCCGTTAATCATATGTTATGCGTACGATTTTCATTCACAATGTCGCATTTTTTATTTCTGTTTAATATTTTCCTGGCAAAATTAAAAGCGTACGCGTATTTTTATATTAAGTTTCTATCAAATATTGAACAAATTTTCAGCAAATTTGCAAAGATTAACGTTTGAGCAACGTTGAGATTTATTGGAATTTTATTTCCGAAATGCCGTACAAAATTAGGTCGCAGAGAAAGCCCAACAATGTCCGTTATACGCAAGTTTATTGCTAAAGTTCGTGAATGTGGTTTCATTGTCTATGCGCTAAGACGTAAGGTTGGTCGTACAGTGCGAGTCCATCAACATCAACTCGTCATCGTTTTCAAGAAATGAACATTTCACGCACCAGTTCATTTTGAAACTCAGAGTTGAAACCGCATGAAAATCCGCCTCGTTTTCGCTTCGTTAAATGAGAAACTGCATGATGGTGTTGTTTTTGTCAAAAATAAAAACATCTTTACGGATGAAGTTCATTCTCATTTTGATTCGTACATTAGTAAGCAAAATTTCCGTATTTGGGGCTAAGAAAACCCACACGGGGTCTTACAGAAGCCAATGTACCCATTACGAGTGACTGTTTGGTGCGGTTTATGGAGCGGTATCATTGGCCCATATTTCTTAGAAAGTGAGGGCGGCGCAACCATTACAATCAATGGAGACACCTATGAACGATGTTTGGTTTCATCAAGTTGGTGCAACTTGCCATACATCTCATGCCAGAGTATGGGTAGTGCGCGAGGCACCGCTGATAGTAATGAAGACAGACCTTTGAGACTAAGGTATCGAGTTTGTCATGCTACCGAGTGAGTTCCTTAGTACTTTATAGAGTGAGTACTTTATAGATTTAGTGAGTCATCCTAGCTCTCAGGCCGTAATTTTTTCTTAGCACTTTATTATAAGGGTAGAGGGCAATGAATTTTTTAGGCTTTTAATGAAGTAGGGCTTGCAAGACAGCTTTCTATCCAGTTTAAGTTGTGTCTCATTGTCATTTCTAGTGAAGAGTACCAGCTTCTCTTGTCAGGATTAGCATCCAAATGGCTTACAGATGCCCGGACGCTGACGTTGCTAAGAGAAAATGTCTACAGGCAACGATCTGGCAACTTCTCTCAAGCTATCGAGTACACGTAACTGTCTGATTTTTTTGTTCCTGATTTTTTTTATTTTTTGATGTTGCTCGGACATAAATGTATTTTAAATGTAAGATTTCAACAATTTATTGTTAGTACATTATAATTACAGATTCAATAAATAAACTCAAGAAGAATTCTTTTCACAACAAGTGAATTTTCATTCTTGTGTATAACAATGGATAATTAAAACAGATTTCTTAAACGTTCTAGTAAAGCATCGGTTAAATAAGCGCGAGTACAAATTTTTGGCAAAATAGCCTTGGAGCAAAAAATTAAAAGAACTGCAGATAATTGATGAAAAGTGTGTTGTTTAAATAAAATTTTATTACATTTAACAATCTGCATTTAGTCAGTTAAATTTTAAAATCTAACCCCTTTTAATTTAACGCTTCATTTAAAGAAATGCCGAAAAGTACATTCAGAGGAATCTTTAGAAAGGTAATGTTTTTGTAACACAATAGCTACATGTTATATTAGTTCCTATTTACTGTAAGTATTTTAAGTTTTTAGCTAAATTCATTCATATTAGAAATAAAAGATTCCAAATTTAGCTTAAAACATTATGTAACGTTATTTCTAAATGAAATGAAACTGTTTTAAACTTTTTTTAAATATAAAATGTTTATATCTATCGGAGAGCGCATTTAGTCCCATTATTTACTTAAAAAGGATTTTTAGAATTTCTCGAAGACTTTCTGCTTTTGTTGCATAAATAAATTTAACCACCTTAATGGCCATTAATGCCATTGTACTTTGGAAGGATTTAAAATTTTGTGTTCCTTTTTTCTTCTTATTATGAAATAATAATACTTTGGATTTAACCTGTGCTGTGATGTTAATGTCTTTAATCTACATTTGATTTATATTCTTGTATTTTTGTGTTTGCATTACTGTTTAAATGAATATTTAATTATCACTTCATTACTTTACTTTATAAGCGGCATTTAATTTTGTTGTTTTTCAGTGTGCCCATTATTCTTCCCCGCATATGTAACTTTAATTATTTGAATGCTCAATTTGAATCCATTTAATTTTCAAACAACTACAAAACATAATAAAATAAACAAAAGTAAACAAAAAAAATAATAATTTTTAATCTTTTCATACACATGGATAAGTTTAAAGAATATTTTCGAATACATATTTAATTGTATGCATTTATTAAATGTTTAAATATTTATCTAATATTTTAAAAATAGAAAATAGAAAACGAAAAAAAAAACATTTAAATTCATTGTACAGAGATGTATAGAAATACGAAAACAATAAAAACAATTAAAAAAAACTCAACACTTTTATTGTTACAAATTGCCTTTTAATCCAAGTTAAAACATTGTATTTTAATTTAATTTAAAATTTATATTAACACATACATATGTATGTATGTTTGTTTGTATGTAGATACATATAAAGGGTCCGCCAAATAACTTTTTTTTTGTTTTTTGAAAATGCTTTAAAAAAAAACTACTTAATATTTTCACAAATTTCTTTTTTTATTTGAAAGTACAATCCTTCCGGTTAATAATGGAAAATAATTTAATTCAAATGGCAGTAGCCTACACGATCGGTCCAATTTTTAAGCACATTATCGATTGTGTGCAGCTGTATTTCACCAATGGCTTCACGAATATTGTCCTTTAAAGCGTCAATTGTCTCTGGCTTGTCGGGGTAACACTTATCTTTGACGGCACCCCACAAATAATAGTCCAACGGTGTCAAATCGCAGCTCCGAGGTGGCCAAACGACATCAGCTCTGCGGCTGATAATGCGATCTTCAAAAACAGGGCGCAAAACATCGAGTGTAGCTTCGGCTGTGTGGCACGTAGCGCCGCACACTGTCACGATTTCATATAACGAGTGGCCAAAAATAGAAGGAGTAATAGTAGAGTAATGAAATTTGGCACACCTATATTAATTGGTAACACATAATCATACTTAAAATTTGGTCATTTAAACTAAAAGGATTCGTGTCCTTCCCATATATCCTGAAATTAAAAATTGCTATAACTTAGAGGAAAAAAAGATATATTAATAAAATTTGCTACGCTTATTAGTTTTAACATGCTTAATACTTCCTCCAAATTTCATTCAATTTGGAGGAAGGATACGCCTACCTTAAAAATATCCTCTTTCAAAAAAGTATCAAAAAAATTGAATATATATTTTTTTTGAATCGCAAATTATGATTTAAATGTTTTACTAACTCATTAAAATTTAATTTTCTCACATTCCGTATCTCCTTAGACAATTTTAAGGATAAATTTTTACCATAGCTGAAATACTAATTAAACAATATTTTATTAAACAATTTAAAATTTGTTTATATACATTAGAATATTTAAATTTATACATATAAGTGAAAAGACACTTGTACTTGGTTCCTAATTGAATTTATTTATGTTTAAATATAAAAAATCGATGATCTAGAAAAATTTACATCACTTCCTCAACTCCGTTTCAAACCTACATTTTCCACGTATATATTTTGTCCAATTATTACTAATTTTTAAAAGAATGAATTTTAGTTAGTCCTTCTCTATATCTGCTAGAAATCTTTGAATACGACTTCCCACAAATTGTACAATATGATGCAACACATTTGTTGTATTATTTTTCTTAAGCTGCACCCATTCCTCAGAAATATCACGAATCTGCAATGATGTTGACACTAAAAACATTTATAATGCCCACAAAAGCAGTCAGAAGCAGCTAAAATTTATATATGTTAAAATACATACTTGTAGCAATAAAATATCAAAAAATTTCAAAAGTGATATTGGCTGTTTTTTTTTAATTCACTATTGAAGTTAATAAATGTATGAAAATCTTAATTTTTTGAAGACCTGTACTTTGGCTAACGATATTTCACATATGGTTAATATTTGTAAACAATTATAGCGTTGTAATTACAATTACATACCCGGCTTACAATTCTATTACAAATAATTTAGTCATTACCAAAAGAATTTTTGAATTTTAACTATGACAAAAATATGTCAAATTTTCAAGTTTTCGCACAAATTTTCTATATTGCATGGGAATTCTTAACTTTGAGATACAATAACTAAAAAACTACGCAAAAGTTTATAAAAAAAATTTTACATATCAACTAATAGAAGTGTTTTCTATAAGATAAGTTTAAAAAGATATTGAATTTCCCACATTGACTTTAACCATTTTTGGCCACGCTCGCGTCAGTGTGCGCCGTCCTGTTGAAACCAAATGTTGCCAATATCCTCCTCTTCAATTTTTGTGAACAAAAATTCGTTCAACATGGCCCGATAACGATCGCCATTGACTGTAACGGCCACTCCTTCCTCATTTTCGAAGAAAAATGGCCCAATTATGCCTCTGGACCAAAATCCGCACCAAACAGTGACTCGTTTTGGGTGCGTCGGCTTTTCAATGTATGCGTGCGGGTTTTCTGTGCCCCAAATGCGACAATTTTGCTTGTTTACATACCCGCCAAGATCAAAATGAGCTTCATCTGAAAAGATGATTTTTTTTGCCAAAATCGGCATCTTTTGTAAGTCGATCTCAGGCCCACTTTTCAAAGTAATGTCGCAATATATCCCAGAGTTGTTCAAACGTATACACAACCATATTCGTTCAGCGGAAGGATAAAGCTAATTATCTGTCAAATCAGACATGAGCTAAATGTTACCATTCACGAAATAAGCACTAGTTGGAAAAAAAAAACATTAATGGCGGACCCGATAGTATGTTGTATATACATAAATATAAATACATACAGTGCATGTAGTATAGTCTACATACATACATACATATGTACTTGTGTACAGACTAATAAATTCGTAGATTTAAAAACAATGAATACTAATTTATTTTGATGGCACAAAAAGTACAAACAGGGCTTCATGAATGAAGAAGCCGGCGTAGTCTAGTAGGCAGTATGTTGTCGTATTAGACAAGAGCCCACGATTCAGTTCTTGGCTTAGATATCTCGAACATAGAACAAAATATAAAAAAGTGTTTATTTTGCAAAAACTGCGAGATTAAATAAAATTGCCATGAAAAGTTTTCGGTCGTTCTGAGTCGACTTTAAACTTTAGGTTCCGTCAGTTATGGATAAAATTAACACACACAACATGGGTGGTGTGAGAGGCTGGCTTTGTAACTATGACCAACAGAGTAAGTTCATAATGAAATTATTCAGTGTAAACGCTTTGTATAGCTGGTGTATAACATTCAAATTTAATTCGAACAAAATTCTGCAGTTTGCAGTCTACTGATCGGTCAAAACAAAACAATAAGCCTTTTCATTAAAGAAAGTGTATCTCGTACTGTCAATACAATGTAGTATTTTGTATTCGTTTGTAAGACCTATGGATGTCATTATATGTTTAATATAATTTCGTTCAAATGTATATCTAAGTTTCTGTGGGTGAAGCGCATTCGAAATTTTCAATGATTCTAGCGCATTAATCGGGCTGAATTTGATAGATATTGACTTTGAGGACTGGTCGGTAATGGAATCCGTAAATATTTCCATTGAATAAAAAATAAACAAGAAAAATCTCTAACAAACTTTGTTTTATTTAAGTTTAAATATAGGAAGCACTTAAAATAAAACACTATATAGTACAAAACATAAAATTTAATGATTCTAAACAAATATTTTTTACCTCGAATACTTCGTTTAAAATCAAGCATGAATGAAATAATTCGTTTAATCACGGTATAAAGTTATCGAAATTTAAGATAATTGTTTCTTAAACGACAAGTATAACATTGTCGATAATGGTTGAACGATAATGATAAAACTGAACAATTCAAATCAAGTAGATTGCATTTCCCAGCTCTGATAATTTATTCTTACGACCTTAAAGGTTTTATCAATCAACCGTTGAATTTTAACTTCCCTCAGCAAAGTATGCACCACACTTCTATTAACAACATGGTTACAAACAGATGTTTTGTCTCTCTTTTTTTTTAATGCCAACATTCTAGAGACGCAACTACGTACGTATGGTTGGATAGCAACATGTCTCTGAGCAACTGACATCCATCCGTACTTAAGAAAACGCATTTCTGCAGCATTAAAAACATGCACGTTAAATTTAATGTGCAATAAAAAGGGAAGAACGCAAGAAACGCACGCCCAGATGCCCAGAAAGACAAAACAGAAATGAGGAGTGAAATCAGTGTTATGGGACAATGATATTAAAACAATTAATGAGAATCTTTGTTTCTTTGTCTTTGTTTTTCGTTTGGTTTTTCTTTTCTCTTGAATGCATTTCTGCCATTAAGAATATTATTATTTCTTAAGTTTTTCTCTTTCCTTTTGACTTTCATTCAATCAGGATTTTTTTTTGTTTCTTATTCGGAGGACGTTTTATTCCATGTCATCTTGCTTCTAAATTAAAAAAAAAAAGAAGATACGAAAATGCCAACAACAAAAGTTCATTAGAGAAACTGAAACAAAAAGCACAGAGTAATTAAAAATTAATTAAGTCGGCAAAAAGCCAATATTATGATACGACAATGTGAGAAACAAAAAATATAAAAGGACATAAAAATGCAAAATTAAAAAGTAGAAAATAAAACAGAAGGACGATAATCATAGGACAATCCGTCTGTATAGCCTGTAAAGTGAAAATGTAACAACAAGGTTGACGGCTATTTAATGTCTCGCGTTGAAAATACGTTAAGCTAAACAAATTTGTGACATTTATTATCCTTTTTTTCTATTTTCTTATTTTCTTTATTATTATTTATTTTTACAACTACAGCGACCATTACAAGGTGCTATGCCAGTAGATCGAAACTACTTAGGCAAATCAATTTTAGCACTTAAACTAAATAAAGTTAATTTAATTTAATTAATTTGATTCTTTTTAAATGCAATCATCATGGTCATCATATATGTACATCGATATGATTATTGTAGTTCACAAACATACTTAGTTAAATGACGAATTAAAGTGTATATGCTTAGTTTTTAAGTCATCATAATTATTATAATCCATTGGTATTGCAGCTCGAGATGAGCTTTGACTTCTTTTAAAAGTTTTTAAGACTATTATTCCACACAATGTTTTAAATAAAAATTATTTATTTTTCACGAATTATTTATAACTTTTACTTGATAGTAAATTAAACAGATAACTGAAACTTAAATTTTTTCTTAAAGAAGAAAAACAGAATTAAATGAATATTTTGTGAACGGTTTTGTAACGCAACGTTAATGTGACTATTTTCCATTTTAGTATTTAACGTCAGAGATCAAGTGAGTGAACAGTATTGAAATTCAACTACATACTCTGATTCATTCGTACTACTTTTTGAATACTCATTGCTGATCTCTGTTGCTGCTGCCTTTTTGGCGTACTGTTGTTGCAGTTTCGTAAAATAAATGTATCAATTTTTGCATTTGCGTTATTTAAAGCTAGTTTAAAGCCAAAGTTTTTCTAGATTTTATTGATTTGAACTTATTATTATTACTTTCTTTTTTAGTATATTCCATAAATTATTTATTGGATTAAGATTCAGATTGTTAATGTTGTTTTCAGTGAGTCACTTTATTGTTACCCTGGCTTTGGGCTTCGAGTATTTTTTGTGAGGAGTCTGAAAGTCACTGTATGTATTACGTTTTTAATGTAATTACAATTGCATAGCATTGTAGTTCTTCGTTTTTCTTTTGTATGTAAACTATATTAGCATAGCACTTGCTTTCCGATATGCGTTAATCACTTTTTTCTGTGTTAGCTAAGCTTCAGGTTGTACAAATTTACAATGAACGGCATTGTAAGTCTAGATATCATAATTTATGTAAACAATTTAATGAATTTTAAGTAAAAAAAAGCGTAAAAATAATTAGTTTTCTTATATAAGTATTTCTTTAATTAATTAATTTGCATTTCATATTAAAACAGAACAAAAAAAGTAATATTATTGCATTTAATAAAACGAAAGAAAAATAAGGAAAATTTCCTCTTGACTATATTTTTTGGACTGCAAAAGTGTAAGTACACTTAATAAGAAAAGAGAATAAATTTAATATTTAAAGACCCAATGTATTAAAATGTTAATGATATTTACTGAAAGAACTCTTAATGTAATTTAACCTATGTAAGTATTTGGCATTGAATATACATACCAGTTTGTTGATATTTGCTGCCATTCATAAGAATGTTTTTCAGTTGGCTTTTGTTAGACATTTACTACTTTTTACGCAACTCTATTCCAAATAATTCCCGAAATACTCTCTTGCAGTCACAGCGAGACTTTGTGGAAGAGTATTAAGTCTTTGGGGACTTTGGTAGGCAGATCACATCTTCATTAGCAGCAGTATGCTGAAGTTCATTGATCTGTTTAAAGTAATTATCATACCTTACTTAGGTAAAGTTGTGCTTTAGAATGTTTAAATACACTGTCTTATTCATTGATGCCTCAATGGACTCCAAACTCTCCACACCTGACGCCGATGCCCATCCATACAGTATTGTACTATTACCACCTGGTTTAACCGTTTCTTGAGATTGACTTTTTCATTTTTTTCTTACCAAAAAATTAGGTACTTTGGCTTAAAATTCACTTGACACGCTTTAGTATTGATGAGAAAGTGAAGAGCTCAAGCCAGCTGTCATACATGTTCATGTTTTTAAGCATAATTTAGGCAAATGTGGCTCTTCTTTAGACACATGTAACTATGATAGTTTAATATGCTTTGACCAGGGGAATTCGGATGGTATATGAGCATGTTCAAGTATTTCTCAGCATACTTACATATATATCAGAGATCAACAATGAGTATTCAAAAAGATGACTAGATTCTAATCATACTCATAATTTCTGATACTTATACGCTTTCACACTTATTTTAATATCATACACATACTACTCACACTACTCATATTCAAAGTTTGAAGTATTCATCGTACTCATACTTAACAATACGCATGATATTGTTGATTTCGACTCTTCTTTACTCCACATTTACAAGAATCACAAAATAAGTATGATTCGCTTACGAAGAATGTTGTATGTTTGCTTTGCTTTCTGTCTTTGTGTTTTTCCTTCTTCTTTTTTTGGAAATTCAACAACAACTAAGACTGTAAATTTTGATGAATCATTCGAATCCCTCGAATTATTTATGAGTATTATAAGTATTCATCTAAATTTATGAATCTGAATGAGTAGGCGTATGAATCAAACATATTTCGAATGTTATGAGTTTACGTTAACGTTGTACTCATACTCATTGCTATCTCTACGTATACAGCATTGATGTCGTGAGTACGAATGAATTCAATACTCATACTCAAAATTTCGTAAGTACTTATGAGTAGCGAACAAACAGATCTCTGTTATATTACATATATATGATCTTAATTTTATCTTATCTTAATTTTATCGTTTATAAATATTAAAAGAAAAAGTTTTTAAGTTGTACACGAAAAACGCTTAGGAAAATAAAATAAAAATTATAAAACTTTATTTGAATCAAATATGTATGTGTGTATATTGTATTAAATATCAAAAACTCACTGCCTCAGAAGTCTTTTGTTCAGTTCAGTTGTATGTTCGAATAATATAAGTTTGCTTCTAGAAAAATGAGAATGCTTTGAGTTTTTCGCATTTATATATGGATGTTTAAATGCCGCATAAGATATTAACATCTTTCGATTATCAATTTCAAGTCCAAGCGTATATGGTAATTGGCATCTGTGTTGTAGTCACACTATCTTTCTGGATATTGTTGAAATGCAGAACTTTTCTCTAGTTGAACTCTTTGGTCTTAAACCACATAATTATTCAATTGAAATTTTCTCCGATAGATGTGAAAACCGAACAAAATTACCGAAATAATATTTATTATTGTCAAACCTTCAATGGTTGTACAGAAATCTTTTCTAGAATTAGAAAACATAATTATTGGAATGAAATTCATACAAAAAAATAAATAATAAAAAAAATATTAAACATACAGACAGATTTTAAGTCAATTTTACAGTTTTGTTGAATTTTATTTTAATTACACGGCTTTTATACGTACAAAGTTGACTTTTTAAAGTCTCTATTGGTTAGATCGAAGAGAAAAACGAACGGTTTAATGTAGAGTTTAATGTACTCGCTAAATTGCTTTCATCTTCGTTCTTTATTTAAGAAAGGTTGCGTACACAATAATAAAATTTCAAGAATCTGTCAAAGAAAAGTTTGGTGGTGCAAAAGTGAAACAATATTTAAAAGGAAATACAAAATAGTTCGCCAAAGTAAATTTTCAATATGCAAACATGACTTAATGAGCCATTGTTGGAATTTTCGGCAATTACAGCAAAAAGAAAATTCACAACTTGGTACTTAAACTTTACTGGTAATGCAAAGTATTCAAAGTATATACACATCGATTTTCATGAATTATATTTTTTTAACCTGGTAAGTATTTGCCATTTCTGCTTTTAGCAGTCAAAAGTTTCATAAAATTTCTTCATCATATTTTTCTCAATAAAAATGTGGTTTATTTACAAAGTGATAGTTTAGTAACTTAAAATTGGCATATTTTGCAACTTTTATATAGAATCTGAAAAGCTGATGATGTTTAAAGTTTGGTCAATTATTTAATTTTGCATTTAGTTCAGCTACAGTTTCATTTATTTCATACACATATAATTGAAATTGTTATATTTTACTATTCATTTTAATATGGGTTGGAACAGTGTACCAACATAAGAGCGAATTTAAAATTAATCTTACCAATATATCCTATCCTATACTGAGGTAAAGCATATTAAGCGTGAATTTGAATTATTTAATAGGCTATTTACTTTCAGTACAATTCCTTTATTATACATTTCATTAATTATTTTCATTGTTAAGACTGTGTTTTCTTTGCCCCCAAAAAACTTTGTTGCTTCTTTTCTTGTATTGTTATCCATTTCTCGATTAGCATTCATAACCGAGTATTTAATATTCTTTCATTCATTGTTTACATCAGAGATCAGCAATGAATCGTTTTTTTGCTACTCATAGTAAAGAAATTCAACTACTCTGATTTATTCGTACTCACTACAACATTGATTTATAAGTACAGGTTGCAATGAGTATGAGTACAACGATGACATCATACTCATAACATTCTAAATATGATGATTCATACGCCTACTCATTCAGATTCATAAATTCAGAAAAATACTTATGTATAATACTCACAAATGATTCGAGTGATTCGAATCATTCCTCAAAACTTACAGTCTTAGTTGTTGTTGCATTTACAAAAAAAAGAAGAAGGAAAAAGACAAAGACAGAAAGCAAAGCAAACATACAACCTTCTTCATATGCGAATCATATTTATTTTGTGATTCTTGTAAATGTTGAGTAAAGGCGAGTCGAAATCAACAACATCATGCGTATTGTTAAGTATGAGTACAGTAAGTACTTCAAACTTTGAATATGAGTAGTATGAGTATGATATTAAAATAAGTATGAATGCGTATAAGTATCAGAAATTGTGAGTATGATACGAATCTACTCATCTTTTTGAATACTCATTGCTGATCTCTGGTTTACATATTCAGTAGATTGTTTTGTTCTTAAGTCTATTAATACATATCTTATGTTTTTATTTTTTCAAAAGTCTTCATTAATTAATATGCCAGTATCTCAAAAACTTTTCTTAGTCGTAGTCTTGCCCTCAATAAGAACGGGTTCGTTCACTCTATACACGTTTACACATGTAAGTAAAAAAATCGGATGTTATCATGTACATGTATTACCATCTCTCGTTGAAACCACATATACATATATTTAAATAACAGTCTCATAAATCTATTTTTTTTTTGTTTTATTTTATGGACCATGAGAGTTATTTAATCAACGTTAAATGCTTCTTCTGTTGGCACGTCATACAAGATATGAAGACGCAAATTTCCGAGATTTCATAATTAATGTATGTACTAAAATTCGAAAATTGAATTTCAATTTTTAACACTTCCGATTAATGCTATTCCGTACTATTTGTATACGTTGTTAATTTTAAGACCCAGTTGTTTTCAATTTTTTTACTTGCCATACTTACAGAGTAATGTACAGTGATTCAGTTAATCCGAGTGGAATGAGATTTTTTTTAAATACTTAAGTATTTTCATTTTGAAATACACCAACAAAAAAAAAGACGATATATTATATTTATATAGTAGGTGTTAGATTGGGTTAGGTTAGAGGACGTGTACTTGCCAACTGTGACAAGTACAGTACCCGGAGGTCGAATTGACCCATTGTACAACGTCCTAGCTTCTCACACCACTCGTGTTGTGTGCGTTAATTTTATACATGAGTAGAGGCACCTACAATTTAAAGTCGACTCCGGACAACAGATTTTTGAGAAGCTTTTCATGGCAATTTTTAATCTCAGAGTTTTTGCCAGAAATCTGCTGAGAGGAAGTCGCCGAAGAAATATTTTCATATTTTCGTTTTGATGTCTGACCTGGGATTCGAACTCGGGCCTTTCGTCTAATAAGCCGACACACTACCTACTAGACCACGGCGACTTCAAAATAGTAAATAGTAGGTGTTGCTGATTTGGAATTATAAAATTGCTGTTTACGTATGTATGTTACCCTGCGTCAGCGTATAGTCTCTAGAATATACGCTAATACTTTAAAATTTATTTTACGTTCGTAACAATACTTTCAAGAGATCTTGAATTATTACTTATAGAGAGTAGAGTTAGTACCATAGAGTTAATACCATATCTACTCGGCGCAACAAACAGAAAATCTTATAATCTTTGCATCATGTCGGATAATCCGCTCTAGAGGTCGCAAACGCTTAAAAATGCTAAACATCGTATAGGGACCATCACGTTTGCGCATGATGGGAACCAAATCTGCACAGAGGGCTAGTTGAAAAGAACTATGTCTGTTATTAAAATTACACTTTGGATGAATTTTATTTGTTCTTCCAATTATTATATATGTATGTACGTATATTTTATTATTTCATTTCAATTCGAAGAATACTCAATTAAGTCCTATTCAGCCGCGAATAAGTTAATACTTATGTTGCCAGTAAACCGAAACCTTAAAATGTAAAGAAAACCCATTTTTTCGTTGTAACTAAGTAACATTTTCGAAAACAATAATTAATTATTAATTTTCTTTTGTAACTGGACTATTGTATAAATTTTTAATATAAAGTTTAATAAAAACTTAATTAAATGAAAACATATTATGCATAGCATATACAGTATGTAGTGTTCATTTAGTATGCAATTGAAATATCGTTTTATATGTAATCATAAAGTTACATTTATAATAACTTTATCCCGAATAATAAAAAATTAAAATTTATCACAGAAATCAATGATTATTTATTTATAAACAAAAAATTACATCACAAAAACTTAATACATACTTTATTTTTAAGATAACATAAATATTTTTATCAAAAAACTCAGAATACGTTTTGGGCAAAACAAATCCAAATTATCATAAAAGTAACAAAGAAGTTAAAATATTGCTATTTCGGTGCAAAGCTAGAATTCTGTCGCACAGCTGTGCAACAACGCATAGATTATATTAAATTCGTTAGTATCGGTGCTGTAATTGAATTCCAAGCTTCTTTTATTTCTATGAACAACTGGTGCGTATTTTGAACGTTATTACGATCGACTTCCCGATAAACAATTTCCCAAATGTTCTTAATGGGGTTTGTTTACTAATTTTAATAAAACATAGTACAAATACTACTTCTGTTCATACATATGTAGATATATACTTATCCATATAGTTGATTAATGTTCTTTATTGAATGTCACTTTAAAAACTACAAACTACGTTTAAACAAAAAAACTGCAGTATAAGCATTCTCCACGATACAATATGATACCTGCAAGCATTTCGTCGGTTTGCTGACGATGCAGATTCACACGGATGCCGGGAACCAGCTTGAAGGACCTAATATTACATAAAATATTGTTACGAAAATGGGAATGGTGTTATCGTTTAACACTAAATTGATAAATGAAAGCTACAAAAACAAAACAATGGACTTGTTTACATGATCAACGAATAAACAAAAATATAGCAACAACATCAGTATAAAAAAGGGATAAATAAAGTAAACAAACAGGCAACAACACCACTGCAAGGACAAACGTAAACAAAATACACAAACAACAATAACGAAAACAACATGTGTACATTTATAGAGATTTCACAAAGCAAAGTCATTCTCCTTCGAGAGCATTCATCAGACTGTTTACCCAGCGAAATCAGAGA
Organism: Sarcophaga rosellei; assembly: GCA_930367235.1. Lineage (NCBI taxonomy): Eukaryota > Metazoa > Arthropoda > Insecta > Diptera > Sarcophagidae > Sarcophaga > Sarcophaga rosellei. The sequence continues at coordinate 46,540,575 of OV884021.1, read as the reverse complement.
CTAGACAAAGCAGGCAACGGGATCAGAAAGAATACAGCCAGTCTTGTGTGGAGACGCGTTGCTTGTGAAGAGAATAATTGTGGTTTGAAGAAATTCGTTGTAAAGATCTAATGAACAATTGTTAGTGTGTACGCGGAAGAGTGTAAAGAAGAATAACAAATAAAGCAAATTCTTGTTGTTTAAATAAAGTTGCCAAAATTGTGCGAACAATAAACAATTTATTTAAAACTTAACACAAATTTATTTTTATTTATAATCTACGAACTCATATTTTAAACATTTTTCAAAAAGGTAAAAACGTAACAATAAATAAATTCAAAAATAATTACACATTCAAATTTAAATATAAAATTCGAAATACACATACATATATATGTATGTACGTAACATTCTTGTGCAAATTCTTCTCTTTGTATTATTTTATGATCATGTATACAATTATGTTTATGAGTTCAGCCATATAACTACATATTTACTTAGATGTGTGTTAATTTCAATCAATATTTATACAGTTTAAAATCGACTCCGAACGACAGATTTTTGAGAACATTTTCATGTCAATTCCATTTACTATTGGATTCTTTGCCAGAATACTGCTGAAAAGAAGTTGATGAAGAATATATATGTATGTATATTTTTTTAATACTGCGTTATTTTCGAGATGTCCGATCCAGGTGTTGGATCACGAGCTCTCGTCCCATAAACCAACAGATTATTTAGTAAACTAAACAACAATGTAGTCGCCACAGTCTTGCAGGTAGTGTGTTCGCTTATTAGACGACTCCAGGCCGGCCATTAAGACGATATAAGAAAAAAATATTTCTTCGGCGAATTCCTCTCAGCAGATTTCTGACAAAAACTCTGAGAGTAAATAAACCTGCCATGAAAAAATTTCTTAAAAATCTGTCGTTCGGAGTCGACGTTAAACCGTAGGTCCCGCCACTCACGGATAAAATTATGGCACACAACATGAGTGGTTTGAGAAGCTAGGCTGTAATCCTGACTGAAGAGTTGTCATGGCCAATTATGTATGTATGTAAACAATACATTTATAGAGAATATAAATATTTATTCAGCATATAGGAAAAGATTAAGAAAGTTTCGAAAAATTTCGGGTTTTTGTTATTAATGTGTTTTAGAAATATTTCTCCTTTTGAATAGTTTGTAAAAATAAAACTTAATTATGCTTTTTCTAAATACTTCTGATTCATTTTTTGTTTTGTTTTATGTATGTAATTTTATCCGTATGTATAAAAAACACAATTCTATGAAAAAGAAAATCTTTAAAAAATTATTAGAATAATATTATATTCGTTCTGTATAGAGTAAAAGAAAATAAAAAGAAAGAGAATAAAAAGGAAAATTACAAATGAAACGATTTATTTTATTTTTATTTTTCTATGGACAAATGAAATAAAAACCAACTGATTTTATATATTTTTTTCTGCTTTATCTTCTCTATTTGCAGTTCGAAATCAATAAAAATACGTTTAAATCAGATCTAACTTTACAAATGCAACGGAAGGAAGAAACAAGTAAATGAATAGCAGTTGAGCAAGTGAAATTAGGACGGAAAGTTTCTCCCAAAAACATACAAATAAAAAAAATTATTGAAGGAAAAACTTAAAACACAAGCAAATGGGAGGAAAAGAAAAGAAAGAATACAAAGGAGAGATTAATTAATACCGAATAGTAAAAGTGTGTTGCGAAAATTTTTGCAAATCACTCCATGTGCATGTCCCCAAAAAATTCTAAAATCAATTTTCATTGAATTTATGTACGAGTTCATGGTAAAAGATTGAAATTTGAAATAAATGATATAAAAATGTAATCTCATTATTCGAATCACCATCAAGTACGAATATCATCCATCATTCGACTCAACAAAGGCCACCGAAACAGAAAAAGAAACCAACAATAACTACAACACCAAAATAAAAAGTAAAACTTTTTTAAAGAATAAAAATTCTCAAAAGTAAAAATGAAAAATGGTACCACACAATATATAATTATGGTACACAACCGAGAATCATTGCATTACATAGACCAATGCCAACAATAAACTCTATTCAAATCGTAACAATATAAGCAAACACAACAAAAAAACAAAATTAAAAAGAAATAATAAAAAAAAGAAAAACTAAAATAAAAATCACCCTGTAAAGTTGTAAAAAAGCAACATAATAAAATTAATTTTATTGTCATTGCAAAAATTGTACACACCGAAGGGAAAAAAACGTTCACTTTGAGAATTAAAAGCAGTAGAGCAATAACAACACTTAAGGCTGACATCTTCCAAGACTCATTTATCATTCGTGCAACAATCCAATAAAAAACCAAAACAATAACTACCGTAGTAGAACTATTTGTTATGTTTTGCTACATCAGTATCTTGTACATGAAACTACTATGAAACTATTTCATATTTTCTTTTATTTCTTGCTCCCCCCTTATATTTTGCATATTTGCATGTGTTGTAGTTAAATAAACATTAACCTTAAGCAACTCAAACGAACTGAAACAATCACAACAAAAGTAACAACTAAAAAACAATAGCAATTACAGAAACGACAGTAACAGTAATAGTAAGAAGAAGAAGAAAAAACGTCATCAAAGTCAAAAGCATTCACTGTCGCAGAAAGTCATCATCAAGACGAATGTTTAGCGTGTGACAAAAAACACCGCCATCATTAACATCTGCGTCAGCGTCACTCTCAACGTCATCATCATCATCATCGCCACCATCTCGAACTTCTTTTACTCATCACCAACAAAATTGCCTCTGTAGCAGGAAGTGAAAACGGCGGCTCGACTACAAATGTTTCCAATACTAATGCCAATGCATATTCTAGAAATACGTATCATCCTACTTTGCCTACCATCGATATTACTGGCGACAACACTGGAACCAGGTAAGACCACAATGCTATCGTTTAACAAACCTTGCACACAGCACTGGTTTTCGTTTTTTTTAAACATTGGATAGTTGTTTTCTTTTTTTCTTTCTTTATTTTTTTTTTTTAATTTTTATTTTTGCAATCTATTTACAAATAAATATTAAGCAAAACTTATAGCTACTACAACAATTTCACAGAATGTTAGGTTCCTACGAATCTAACTACATATGTTTACAAAGTTTAAAATAGTCATTTACATTAACTTATTCTTATATTTGAAATGGGAGATCTAGTATGTGTAACCTTTTCAAGCGTCTAACTTCAAAAGAATTATCTAACAGCGAGATCGCAAGTAAATTTTGGTGGTTGCTCAGTCTTTGTTGGTATTTTGTACTATAAATTTTAAAGTCCTCTCTAATAAGGCGTATATTAAGATCACGGTGAATAGCGTTGTTTCTCATAAACCACGGTGCGTTCGTTAAAAGCCTAAGTGTTTTAGACTGATATTTTTGAATTATATCAATATTTGAGTAGGATGCTGTTCCCCAAAGCTGTATTCCGTAAGTCCATATTGGCTTTAGTACCGTTTATTATATTTATTAATTACTAAAAATTAAAATTTATATTTAATTATACACGAGCTGAGTAACTTCGACCATATGCTCGATGTAGCGTTACAGACTAGAGTCTCCGATGGAAATCGAACCCACGACCCTCACGATAAAAGTCTAGCACACTACTCACCAGAGATCAGCAATGAATAGTTTTTTCGCTACTCATAAAAACTCATGAAATTTCCAGTATGAGTGAGTCAACAGTATTGAAATTCAACTACTCTGATTCATTCGTACTCACTACAACACTGATATATAAGTACAGGTTGCAATGAGTAAGAGTACAATGTTGACATCAAACTCATAATATTCGAAATATGTTTGATTCATACGCCTACTCATTCAGATTCATAAATTTAGAAAAAATTTCTTAACTTAAATCATGACAAGTTTACATATTATTAAGTGTGACATAAGTTACACTGATGTGGTAAAAAAATTTTGTACATCAGAGGTCAGCAAAGAGTATTCAAAAAGATGACTAGATTCGAATCATACTCACGATTTCTGATACATACTTATACGCATTCATACTTATTTTAATATCATAGTCATACTAATCGTATTCAAAGTTTGATGTACTCATCGTACTCATACTTAACAATACGCATGATGTTGTTGATTTCGACTCTCCTTTACTCAATATTTACAAGAATCACAAATAAATATGATTCGCGTACGAACACTACAATACTCACTAGAAGATTGTGTGTTTGCTTTGCTTGCTGTCTTTGTCTTTTTCTTTCCTCTTTTTTGTAAATGCAACAACAACTAAGACTGAAAATTTTGATGAATGATACTAGTCACTCGAATCATTTATGAGTATTATAAGTAATTTTCTAAATTTATGAATCTGAATTAGTAGGCTTGTGAATCAAACATATTTCGAATGTCATGAGTTTGATGTCAACGTTGTACTCATACTCATTGTACTCATACTTATAAATCAATGTTGTACAGAGAACGATTGAATCAGAGTAGTTAAATTTCAATATTGTTGACTCAACTGTATTCAAAATTGCATGAGTGCTTATGAGTAATGAAAAAAGATTCATTGCTCTTCTCTGATGTTCACACTTACGAACAATTTTAAGAAGTTTTTTGTCATCAAACACCACCAAATCGATGTTAATTGTAAATTTTATCTTTCCGCCTTCATATGCCTTACTCAGTACTCACTTTCTTATTTTTTTTATTATTAAATGCAAAGCCGCGTAATAAAATTGAAAAACGAGTTGAGAATTTGAAAAGGAATTAAAAATTTCCCAATCTCATTTAATGAAAATCAGGAAAAATTAGAGATATGAGTCGCCATGGAAAAAATTGACAACCCAGAATAATTAATAAAAGTGATGAAAGGCACATGGAGAGAGCTTTAGTGACCAGAAAAACGAAAACGCTAAGGGAGACTGCAAAATCATTCTGTCTAAAGCAAGTGCATAGACTGTTAAACGTGCAATCAATGATGTTATCTTCTTTCCCAGAAAAATACCTCTAAAAGCTACACGATCTTTCCAATTTTTTGCCACATTATCGATTGTGTGCAGCTGTATTTCACCAATGGCTTCACGAATATTGTCCTTTAAAGCGTCAATTGTCTCTGGCTTGTCGGCGTAACACTTATCTTTGACGGCACCCCACAAATAATAGTCCAACGGTGTCAAATCGCAGCTCCGAGGTAGCCAAACGACATCAGCTCTGCGGCTGATAATGCGATCTTCAAAAACAGGGCGCAAAACATCAAGTGTAGCTTCGGCTGTGTGGCACGTAGCGCCGTCCTGTTGAAACCAAATGTTGCTAATATACTCCTCTTAAATTTTTGTGAAGAAAAATTCGTTCAACATGGCCCGATAACGATCGCCATTGACTATAACGGCCACTCATTTGCTCATTTTCGAAGAAAAATGGCCCAATTATGCCTCTGGACCAAAATCCGCACCAAACAGTGACTCGTTTTGGGTGCGTCGGCTTTTCAATGTATGCGTGCGTGTTTTCTGTGCCCCAAATGCGACAATTTTGCTTGCTTACATATCCGCCACGATCAAAATGAACTTCATCTGAAAAGATGATTTTTTTTTGCCAAAATCGGCATCTTCTGTAAGTCGATCGCAGGCCCACTTAGCGAAGCGAAAACGAGTTGGATGGTCAATATTCGTTCAGCGGAAGGATAAAACTAATTATCTGTCAAATCAGATATGAGCTAAGTGTTACCATTCATGATATAAGCACTATTTGAAAAAAAAAAACGTTAGATTGCGGACCCTTTAGTTACGCGTTTGTTTTGAAAGTTACGATAATTAATTAAATATTCTTGTGATATTTCTCTGCCTATTTGTAATGTTATCAGATTAAAGATCAGCCATAATTTCTAATTTGTCTCCACCTTTTCTTCCACTTTGCAAAAGTGTTTGTTTGTATGTGTGTATGAATATACATACATATACATTTTGAAAACATTGCGCATTAACTCTAAAGTCTACGACACCGTAATAAACAATATTTAAGATTTTATGAAAGAAAATCTAAGAAAAGAAAATCGTACGTAAGTACCAGTGATATTCTACTTCTTGCGTATTTAAGACACATTAATTAAGATACCGCCATATAGTAACAGCAGGCGACAGTTGAACTTCTTAAATACGAGTTACAATTGAGGATTAGCATTTCTTTCGATTATTGTCTTGTCATATACAAATGCTTTGAGAAATTCCTGGTAGGTTGAAAATAAAACGTTAAGGCCGGCAAATTTTATGTTAAGTTGGATGTTGACATGTGTCTTGAGCGGCCAGAAGGACAAGGTAAACATGATTGTATAGAAAATGAGGGAAAAAAACGTTAGTAAAGACTAGGGGGGGTTGAAATGTTTTTGTATGTTAAGTAATTTTACTTGTTTGCTTAGATGTCTGCTAATCTCTCCCTTGTGTATTTTTATTACACCCACTTATTATTACGCAAATAAACTCCCCTTATTTGAGCACCGTTAAACCGCTTACCAATGGTGCTGTCCTATTGTCTGTTCGTTTGGTAAGACAAGTATACAGCATAGCCTTGTTCATTACCTGTTTAAAGAGGTCGTAACATTTTCGATTTTATTTTTACTTTATCAAGGCTTTACTTTGCATGTCTCTTACAATATTTGCTTTCGTATTTTCTCGCTTAAATCGAAGTTGTTGTTTTATAAAAAATTTATACGAATTGTAATTGTTTTTTTTTAATACTAAATTCTACTCTGGGTGGTGTACTAGTTCGAAATAAAAAATTCTTTAATATCTAATGCGTATTTAGAGGAACCTCTCAAAAGCTAATCTTTAACGAAATTTAAAAGTGATAAAATAGTAACTTCGAAATGTTATACTTACAACAAATTCACACACAATTAATTATAAGAATAATGGTATCTTTTAATTTTAATACAATAGCAATAGCGTTTTGATATTATTTTACCTGTCTTGTAAAAGCAATATAGAAATATTGTCCGTTCATATTTTTAGTACAAAATAGCCGTAAATAAAATTGTATGTAATAAATTTTAAAAATTAAACAGTTCGTCTTTTGGGGCTATTTAAGAACCATTAACGTACGTATTTATATTGAAAATAAATCCACGCTTTTGTTTATGATCAACAATACTGGTAAAAAAGTGGTTCTTTGCGTTTAAGGTCATGTACTTAAATGTTAAAAATGTGAGGTTGGTGTAGATAGAAGACACAGGTGCCAAGGAGCTGTTGAAAATATAAAAATACTTGAAACAATAAAAACAGCCGCAGAAGGTTAAACAATAAACAACTAAAGTACGATTAATCAAAAACCAAGTTCGCATAAAAGACAATTGTATGCCCAGAAATGTGGAGATACAACTTTGGTCATGAATTCCTGTGTAATAAAACTTAAAAAAAAATTTCTCTCCTGAACGCTTTTTAGAGGAATGACTCGTATTATTCCCATTTATGGAGCCAATATTTTAAAAGAAATGACATTTAATAAATTTACTAAAAACTTTATATGGTTGCTTTAGTGAGAAAAAAACATAAAAGTAAATTAAAATTAAAAAAAATGTTTAAGAATTTTAATTTATTACTATAAAGAAATCAACAGCCATAGATTATGACCTTTCATTGAAACGGTATGGGTAGTATGTGAATTCAATATAATAAATTCGATAATTTTTTACCGAATCGCTTAAATATTTGAGAATGTTAAAAATGAGACTGTTTTTGATTTTTTTTTATTGATCTAAAATTTAAAAGAAACAAATTTTAACAAAATAAATAGTTATTCCAAAAAAAAAAAAAAAATAATTATTTCCTTTATGACGAAAGAATATATTGACAAAATCACTCCCACGCTGTGGAAAATCAATACAATCAAAACAATAAGAACTTGCCTATAAGTACATAGCCGATATTTGTAGTCGTTTTTTATTTATTAATAAATTTGTTTATGTGCATATCATGTTGATGTTATTGATGTTATTTAAATATTTAAAAATAGAAATGTTCATAATTTCAGTATTGGCAAGCAGTTCAAATGTTACTATTTTATAAATATTTAAATATATTTTTCTTGTCAAAGCTGCCAGACGTGAATTAAACACAGTATAAATACAGCGAAAATTGTCTTGTCAATCATTAGTAAAAATTACAATTTTATAGAGCAGTATAACTTAGCTAAACACTGTTAAGTTAGTGCTTGGTAAAATACATTTGATAACGCTTTTTCGAAAAAAATGGCATTATTGTCAGACTATATTTTTTTAATTAATTATAAGGTATTATTCTATATAGAATAAATATTGTTTATATAGTATATATTTCTTCTCTGCTTAGAACTGAAACAAATGAAAACAATTGAGTTGGGATAATGACATAAAATTGTAAAATTAAATAAATTCGATGGAAATGATATTTGAACATCCTATGCGGGAAGAACTGATACAAAAAAATTTCATTTAGTTTTTAGGAAATAACACTTAACACTACAAGTTGTTGTGTAAAAGAGAGCGGATGGTATCGTGTAAACTCAGAAAGTAATAAGAGTGTAACACAATTAAAAAATACGGATGGAAATTTGGGAGTCGTATGGCTCTTCCTGTCTTTTTATAATCATTACACTTCATGATATCAGGAATGTGTTCATTTTACTTTGTTTTTGCATTTTACTAATCGAGTAAACGAAGACAATCTGTCGTAAGAAATTTTCTTTCATTTTTAAAATACAGATGGAATTCAGTGATATATTCTCTCTGATTTTAGGTACGTAAATCCTTATTGGCTTTTGACAACAACAAACTTTTACTTTATTGTGTGAGAAAGCTTTTTTTTATTAATTTACTCTGAGGACTATAAAGTTCCAATTGTATTATTTGTATACAGAACTTCATGTGAAATGATAATTGAATGGATATAACATTCACACGTATTATGTTGTTTTCCTATTTTGTGCATCATTTCTGTTGAAAATATTTAATTTTGCGGTATTGGTGGTACATCTCATATTTTACATTTTTTCATATCTTATGACCCGAAAGAGGATTAAGTTACATTATTTGTTTACTTGACTGTTGCTAGATGCATTCATATAAATTACAAGGTCAGATTAAAGTAAACAATATGTCATTTAGTACAAATTCATTTCCCTTCAATTGTACTACTCTTTACAGTCTTTATGGTAAAATACATAAAATTATGAAATAAGAAATAAGAAAAAATACTAAAAATCATTCATCCACTGATATTCATATATGTACGAGTATTATTTTAAATACATATGTACGTGTACCCAGTATATAATGCGTCCCACATTTATATGGTCACTTTTATTTTTTTGATATTTCTTTAAAAATTCCTTTTAATGATTGATTTATATTTTTACATACTTTTAAGAAATTCTATATTTATATATTTTATCATTGTTGTTGTGTAACGTTTGTTACATAATCCATTAATCAGTGCTTCACAATTATAAGGTCCAAAATTCCATAATTTTGTATGTTCACGTACCCATTTTTAACTAGAAATGGGTCTCATTGCTGATGATTTTTCAATAAATATTAGTTCAGTGCGTTGCCCGAACAGAACACAAATTTTTATGAAACAATTTATCAGTCCATAGTGATTTGGCAATGCAGATAGAATAAGTAATTTGAAAGATACAGCTTCAACAAGAAAGCCATTATCGACTGTCAAAGTTTGGAAATCCCTGTTGACCCGATATTGACCCGAAGATATATGGACATATTTTTTAGAGTTTTGAAATACTCATTTTAAAAAGCTGTTATGACTCATCTGAGAAAAATGTTTCCAAAATTAAAATAAACCTGTTGTTGAATTAAAACAAACCTTGTAAGGCTTAAGATGAATACCATTTCATAAAATTCATCATATAGTTGGTGCTAGACGAAAATGAATTAAAGTTTGAAGCCAGACAACTGATAACTTTGACATTTTAGTAAAATTTTCTAAAAAGATAAGAAAGAAAAAGTGCATTCACCAATGTTGTCTGATCAAAATGTGTGTCAATTTGAAGTAATTTAATTTTATATATTTTATCCTGACAAGTTTGTCCTAAATTGGCAACAGGTTTTATCCTTCATACAAAGTTGGATTGAGTTCAACGTCGAAACAAAGGTGAATATATATGAATTCTACTTTAATGTCTCACACATTTGTTCATATCCGAATATTTCAATAGTTTTTGTGCGGGGGTTAATGCCATCCAGCGCAAAGAGAGTAGTTATTGTCTATAGTTCACGTCTATCGCCAAAGTCACTTTCGCAGGATTTCTTGCCGCTTATTTTCGCTAGATTTTGAAACCCCAATAGGCACGATTGATAACCAAACTAGAAACGTCCATTAGTAAACTGTAATTACTTTGATTTGCTTCAAGATTATCGCGTGCGTTTGAATTTTCGTGCATAGAATTTTAAAAGGATTTCTTTACTTATTCTCGGTATCCTAATATAACCTAATCATACCGAAATTGTTTGTTATCGTTTTAAAACATACGAGGTTATGATATCATAACATTTGAAAGTCTTAAATTTTATTTTAAACATTTTATAGAAGAACATTCCTACTGCTTAAATAACTTTTAGCAAACTGGCTTCGTTGTAGAAATAATGTTCACCCATTTCTGTTTAAATATGTAATCCGCGAGTATATGGAGCAAACATGGATCTGATTTTTGAGCAATGACGGGACTGAGTTGCTTATAACCTTGTCGCTCTTAAAAGTGTATCAAATGACAAATTATATTAGATGTTGGTTGTACTTTTGAGCCAAAAATTCAATCGAACCATGAAAATATATGTAACAGTTAAATTAAGTTTCAGCAGCGGTGTAATAAACATAAAAAAATATCTAAATTACTAAGAAATTTTCAAAACTACATAAACGAAGAGGTAATAAGTCTACATTTATTGCATTGCCTTCGAGCAGCAGGTTGAAATATTGTCAAAAAAAGATAGATTTAGAAGAAATACTCGCAATTGTTTCATAAACTATTCCTTTTAGTTTCTAAAAGTTAAAGTAAACGACATCGGTTTGGCAGTTAGCGCTATACCTCATAAATCTAAATTCTAACAATATTGGATACATGTACATAAGTATATGCTTATGCAGACAACTCTATAATAAGTTTTTAAATCTGAGGAAATAATGCAAGATCAACTTGATACAGAAAATAAACGCTTCTAAGGCCACAATATGTATTTAAACCTTGTCATTTGCGAACTGAAACTGAATTAGAATTAAATTAAATAGCAACGTATACTTAGGTAATGAAGTATAACTTCTGGGATCCATTATAATTAATGAATATTCAAAATTATGGGTGTGTAAACATACGAACAACTAAGACAGTTTTGAAACAGTACAAAAAAGTTAGAGAAAACTGAATACAGATATGTATGGTCACTTAATCCAATACTCAACATATAGTAATCCAGGCAACTTTATATTTCACTTCCTGAATAATACCATGGAGTAGCTTATACCTGTGTTCAGATATGCGCCTTTATTGGCCAAATCGCAATAAACGTTATTATTGAGCTCAATATATCCTATAAAGCTTCAATTAATTCTTGAGCAATAAATACGCAAATTGCTATAATATTGAGTAAAACTTAAAATACAGCACTGCCATAAGTATGTTCAGTACGCATATTACAATTATCCGAACACTTTCTGTTAATATTTGACAACTCAAATGTCAACAACGACAAACAAAAAAAGCAACACAACAAAACAAAATAAAAAAATGTTGTTGAAACAACCAGCTGTTTTGTTTACCAGCTGTCAAATGAATATTGAATAAGCAGCTGAACTACGTATATTATTATGTCTGAACACTTCAAATATTGTACTCAATAAATCGAATATTGACACAATAAAAATGCATATCTGAAAATAGTATTACCGTACTACAAATCGCTATAAAAATCGTTTTTTTTTTAATTAAAAAATATATAAATATGTACAGTCTCAAGCGATGTCTGTACACCATGCAGGCAAAGTCTATTTTAACAATATTTCAAAACCTCCTTTGAATAAGGATAAATTTGAATAAAGTAAAATTAATAAATAAAGTCAGATATAAAAAATTTGTTTAAAAATCTTTATTTATTTTCAATACAAAAACTCATTAAATAATTCAAAATTCGAATTCAAACAATTTTCCCTTATTCGAAACTTATTTTTAATAAGGGGTTTGATATCGCATCATTATCGTGAAGGAATCGAACATTTTTATTTTTTATTTTTTTATATATTTATTTAAATACTAAATAAACTTTGTGCATTATTATTTCCTCCGTTCAAGGAAAACGTTCTCTCATAAGCATGAAATTCCGTCATATTTGTGAATTTAATGAAACATTTTTATAAAATCAAATAGTTTTTTTTCGATTTTGCACAGCATTGATTTTTTAATGACGCTAGTTGTTCTTTTTTCCTTGCCAAAGAAATATCTTTCATTTTTGCACAACCTCTTCCTGAGCAAATTAAAAGTAAATGCGTACTCTTGTATTGCCTTTTTGTCACATATTGAACTGATGATCTTGTTCGAACAATTTTAACATTATTATGCAGTCAATACAATTTGTTTTTGTAATTTTTGTTATTCGCACTAACTTTTACGTTTGATTTTTATGTATCATCAAATCAAATAAAGATTAATGTCCTCAAATTCTTAGATTTTATAAAAAGAACATAAATTCCAAAAAATCGTTAAGTTAAAGAGGGGCACATTTGTCTCCATCGTAGCTGGCTGCACAATTGAGTTAATTGATGTTATTTATTCTTGTAGTACACGTTGAAATTTTTCAAATTTTTTTGTTATATCTTTCAAAAATTTTAGTTGACTCGAATCGAATTAACATTTTTGTAATACCTTCTGGCAACTTCGAGATGATTTCTTCTTTATCCGTCTTACAAGGATTTTATAATTAGCTTGTTCTTGGTGGTTTTATTTTGTAGTTCTTGGTTATTGTAACTTTCAAGTTTTCTTACTGCTTGTTTTTCTAGTATAAGAGCTTTCCGACGACGATGTCACAATATTGACAAATGGGAAAATTCAATTGTTTGTGGGTAAAAATCCGTTAACCATATTTAACAGTAAATTGATATGGTCAGACATGATGATAAGACTATAGAGGTGTAGACGAAAGCTAAGTTTTGATTTCTGTAGTTTATTCAGTCATTTATACCATGGAAAAACACTATCTTAAAGAGTTCGGTCCATTGGTGTAACTAAGATTGAGACCAATTTCGGCTACGCAACGCAACCACTGGAGCTGTCTCTGCCTCTCAATGTAACACAAAAAAAAAATTATCCATATTAGCGTTTAATTTATAAAATTTTGTTCACATATTAATTAATATTATTATCTCTGGTCCAGTAACATACTATTGTAAACTATAAGCTTTAATATTGTTGTGCAGAACTTGTATAGAATAAATAAATATTAACTTATTAAGTAAATTAGTAAAAACATTGTTATTGTTATTCGTTTCTTATTGATTTGGTTTATGTTTCTGTTTTAATTATAGAGAGGAGCTAATCCATAGAAGAGGCGAACATTTATTTAAAATAATGTACATATAATTGTTTTTACTAAAAAATTATAAATAATAATCTTCGAAAAAATCCAAAATTTTAAATCAATATAATTGTAGTATTAATATAAAACTTAAACTAATATACAAAGTTTTCATGAAAAAAAAAATTACAATCTTTGCTTGAAATTTATAAAGAAGTTTTTATCTTTTGTGAAATTTAGTCTGTGGAATACAGCGTTACGTATGAGTAACGTCTTGAAATGTTTTATAAAAAAACCTTGAACAATTTGTTACAATTTAAGTTTACTTTATGTCAGTTTATTTCCTTAATTTTTATAAATGTCGCCCCACAACAACACCATTGTTAACAACCTTTTGAACCTTTTATAAATGTTGTGTCATTTATTTGTGGACTATTGGTTCCATGTTCTAGAGCTTTTTTTTTTTTGTTATTTACTACAAAAAAGACATACGCACACATTAACTTTTACTCACAATGTTTTACGGATGATGAGATTTTTTGCATTTGCGGTGAAGCAACAAGGCCAAAACTCTGTAGTTTCTGACCTCTTAAACTAATTTTGTTCTCCTATTTTATAAATCAAGAGTGAATATTGAGAAAATGAATAAAAGTATAAAATATATTCTACAAAATGCAATCACACAAGATTTTATAATTGGTTTACTGATAGATCTTACAGGATCAATTTTAGTAATAATTATTGAATAAATAATGAGGATGAGTGAGTACATAACTGGCCATTGCTTAAAGTAAAATACATAAATTTATTGAGGACATGTTTTGAAATGGCCGTGTTAAATTTCGTGTTCGTTTTAAGTTTTGGATAAATTGTCTTAATTTTTTTTTTACAATTTCTGGTAATTTTGAAGAGAATTTCGTATTTATTTGTTTCTTAAAGGACCCCCTTAAAAATAAATAAGTTAACAGGATTCTTTCTCGGTATATTTTAAAACTATTTCGTTTTAAAAGAGAACTTTTAACGTATAGTTACGTCTAACAGATGACTTTTCTGAAAAGAAATAAATGAAAAAAGGCTCTTAAAAAGGCGCCTCTATTTTCTTAATATCCTAACTTGTGTAAATATTATTTACATGTTGTTTGAACTTCAGAACAACAAATAATGAACAAAAATATGTTGTGTGTGTGTGTGTGTACGTAGATGTTAATAAACAAAACAACGATAATATTATTATTACGGTTGAACAGTTTTCATACATGAATTATGCAGATTTGCCGACCTTAAATATTAAATTTCTCTTTAGAATGTCTGGCAGATTATCGTACAAGTAGAAGAATACAAAGCATTCATTAGCCACCAGAAAAACTTTTTTACTCCCACACCGAAAAAGACAAAGAACATTTTTTAAGGGATGGCTGTGTCGGATAAAAAACATGCTCTAAAAATATGATTCTTCATGTTTAATGCAAAACAGTAGAGTTTTTTTTTTTTTTGTAGTTGTAAAAGTTTGTATTTGTTAAGCCGTTGGTCATTATTATTGTAAATTGAATCCGTAATATATCATGTTTAAATATTACAATAAACGCTGTGGTACAAAAGTCGGCAGCTGTTTGTGCAAACATTGGTCATAAACATTTTCCGATAAACAATCAAGATCCATCAAAAATTCTGAAAATTTTTGTACTAAAAGTTCATTTAAAAAAATACATGTACATATATATATTAGAGCGACTCACCAAAAAAGTGCTCGATGTACCCTCCTAAAAATGAACCTTGGACTTTTTTAAGATAACATTTAAAATATTTCGGCTCCAGCTTTGACCTCTCGTGAGCTGTACCATTTTGAAAAAGGGTCTATTTTTCCATGTTTTGTCAATTTGGGAATCTGTTTCCTTATCAACATATACACTTTGGGTATCATAAGAAAGGTTTTTTCAAGGCGCTTTTTGAGTTTGAGTTTTTGAGTTTTTTCTTCGGGGTTGTTTGTAATAAAATAACCAAATTAACATATTTTAATATTTAGTCGATGTAATTAAATACGGGTTTCAGCTTTTTTTGAAATTCACCATAGTTTGCGTTTTTTGAGTATAGTTTTGTAAATATAAACAAACAAATTTAATAACTTTTTTTAATTTGGGAAAAAAATATGCCGAGAAAAAGTCGTGGATCATTTCTTTTTTTCTTTCTTTAGTCCTATTTTCATCCATACATCATCTAGAAACTAAATCCGCCATCATATTAGAGTTAATTTGGTTATTTTATTACAAACAACCCCGAAGAAAAAATTCAAAAACCCTTCTTTTTACAGAATATCCTTAAAAAAAAGGACATGGATGATCGTCCTTGGGCAAATTGTATATACAGTTGGACGCGCATTGAAAAAACCTTTCTTATGACACCCATACTGTATATGTTGGTTAGGAAACAAATTCTCAAATTGAGAAAACATGGAAAAATATACCCTTTTTCAAAATGGTCCAGCTCACGAGAGGTCAAAGCTGGAGCCGAAATATTTTAAATGTCATCATAAAATATACCAATTTTTATTTTGAGGGGGGTACATCTTGCACGAATTTTACTTCCACACAACTTGAGTCGCTCTAATATATATATGTATATGAAAAGTATGACTAGACCGTTAAACACTTTAAATAATAACTACGCTAATTTTTGTCTGCTTTGATCAATCGAAGTGTCAATCTCTTCACAAGATAATGCACTTTCAGAATGTAATCACTTATTTCATATTTTTTAATTAAAGTTTACTGCTTTGAACGGACAAACTAGTTTACTTCATCAAACCTCAAAGAATATTCTTTAGTTTTGGGGGTTCGAGAAATACAAAAAAAAAAATATTTTTGATTTCTACTCAACAAAACTCACCACATACACTATATAATTAGCTGTCAATTTCAGTTCAATTGTAAGTCATTTTAATTTATTTCTGTGAAACTCTATGAAATCATGAAATACTAAAGTTTACATTTAAATGATTTGCAATTCTAATGTTGTTCGTCTGCTTTGATTATGTACTAATGAACTCGGAATTTGTTGGCAGCATTAAATGAATCGTAATCAAACAAAATTTGATCAAATATTTAAATATTTATTAATTTCGATAGTAAAGATTAAGGAATTTCATTAACTATACTTGGTTATCATTTAATTTACTTAGTTGATGTCTAATATGAATATCTCTGTGTTGCTTAACTGCGTACTTTAGCAATGTCCAACCTTATTGCCTTCCAAAATATCTTCTGCACACATATTTTCTAAATTCTTATTTATACACACACAAATCTACCCATAAAAATTCAGCTGTTCTATCCCTAAACTCCACAATGAGAGTGATAAATTCAAATAAAATTTATATTCATAGCCATGTGCTAAGTGTTTGAAATCATAAATGAGAGAACCATAAAACATTTAGAAGCTCAAGTCAAAGGAGAGTAAAAATGACGTCAAATAAAATTAAAGCAACTGAGAAATTAATAACATCACGCGTGTTTAAACTTATTCATAGTCTATGGCTATACTCTCTAGCAATCTAATGCTAAGGACAAGCTATGTACATATATACACACAGGCACATACATATTTTCAATAAAACCATCGTTCTTATAATGCTTGTATATATGATTCTTGGGGTCAAGGGAATAACAATGGAGAAACAGAAAAGAAAAGAGAGACTGTATGGAGAAATATTGACGTTTAAGCACACGCACAACTAATAAAAATTTATACGTTATTGCTCTTCTATCAAAAGTTCAATTGGCAGAAACTTAGTGAAGTAATGCGGAGCTTGAACAAAACGAAACATTTCTCTCCAAATTTTTTCACAACGTATCTATATTTTATATAAAACATTTATTTCAAACGTAACAGGATAAGTATTCTATTTCCATTATGTAGTTGTTTGTTTGTTTTTTTTTTATTACGCGATTTGCTTCGGACTTCAATTCCTATACTATGTAATAATATATGCCATCGTTTTTAGGTATTTTTCAGATTGTAAATGATTCAAGTCACTTTTGTAAATTTTTAAAACTATTTAAGTATCATTTTTGTTTCACCCAGGAATATCTGGACTACAATTTCCACTTTGGGAGACTAATTCTATGCGTTCTTATAATTCTGATAAACTAATCCTAACATTGGTTCCGTCAATATGCATTTTTTTTTATTTTTTGTCTTACAAGTTATATTCGAATTTATCTCCACGCATATAACTCTCTTGCAGAAAATAAAAAGAGCTTAACTAGTGCGTCTTTCAAAAAAGCATTGAGGAGAAAAAATACAATTTTGGTAGATAAGACATATTGAATGCAAAGCGAATTGGCAAACCTGACTTTTTGAATCTATCCCCCCTTTTATCTCCTTTTTGTTCACCACATTTTTAATTTTCATATATGGTCCCTAATATGTTTTAATTTAGACATATGTACATGCGTAATTGATCATTACAACCCTTCAATCAGTTTACAAAATATAAATTCTTATTTATTTTCCTAGTTTTTGGTCAATGCAGCTGGATTTTTTAGTAAAATAATATTTATTAAAGAATTTAAGTCATGTATGAGAATGTACAAACAAACTAAAGGATGTGAATTTTTTACGTACATATGCACTTACTTAGAGCAGAGCAAATAAAATCGAATGTGAGTGAATTAAGTAACAAAAGATAACGAAACATGCATTTCAATCGAGCCAATAATTAGTGGAGCCAAATCCGCATCTAGACGTTTGTATACCTGAAATAAGTACTAATTTGATCCAATTTGTAGCTGTAAGTCTTTTATTTTATGTTCAGTATTTCTTGATTGAATGTGTTCAAGGATTTGGTACGTTTTTTTTATAAAGACTTCACTGCAATCAATTGCTGTAAATACACTGTGAAAAATCAGTTTCAAATTCGTGATAGTTTACATAGACAGTACGAGGTATCGAATAAAGAATTAATGGTAGGAAAGGAAAAGGATTCAAGTGAAAACTGTAATACTGTAATAGATAAGCTAAGTTGTTTCAGCAATTATTGTCTACCAAGAAATGAACGAAATCAACTTAAATTTGATTTCGATTTGTGGCTTATGGAGGTGTTAAATAGGTTAGAATTTGTATTTTTGGTAAAATTATCATAAAATATTTTATTTAAAATCGAGTTTATTTTGGTTTATTGGGTAATTAGTTAAGATGTTTTTTTTTCAAATTTTTCATAAAATCCATAGTTTTTTTTCAGTTTTTAATTAATCAAATGTATGGTGGCGAACACAGCTAATGAACTATCGCTCTCAACATTTGTTTTGTTTTGTGTACATGAATTGAAATCACAGGATAACCAACATGCAACACAACTTCATTTGGACGTGAAAAATCAAAAATAGTGAAGAACTTAAATTACATTTCATTACTCAATAAATTAGAAGAAACAAAACTGGCATCTGATCAATTGGTTTTCGTCAGTTGTAATTGGTTTTTTTTTGCTTCTACAGAAAAAATAAAAAACAAAACAATAAAGTTGCAGTTACAGTTTTTAGGAATCGAGAATCAAAAGCGAAATAATAAAATTGTAAGAAAGCGATATAAACACTTGAAAGACTGAAACTTGCAATTTCATTTGGACTGTCTTTTGGCAATATAATCACGACGATAATATTACTAATAAACGCATTCTAACAATTTATACAATTATACCATATATTACTTGGTGTAATATAATAATGCTTATAATATTCATTACATACATGTATGTATATAGAAGAGTGTGCCTTATCATCTCTTCTTTGTATTAATAAGAACCAGAGATCAGCGATGAGTATTCAAAAAGATGAGTAGATTCGAATCATACTTATAATTTCTGATACTTATAAGCATTCATGCTTATTTTAATATCATACTCATACTACTCATCGTACTCATACTTAGTAATACGCATGATGTTGTTGATTTTGACTGTCCTCTACTCAACATTTACAAGAATCTCAAAATAAGTATGATTGGAGTACAAACACTACAATACTCACTAGAAGGTTGTGTGTTTGTTTTGCTTGCTGGCTTTGTCTTTTTCTTTCTTCTTTTTTTGTAAATGCAACAACAACTAAGACTGTAAATTTTGATTAATTATTTGAATCTGTCGAATCATTTATGAGTATTAAAAGTATTTTTCTAAATTTATGAATCTGAATGAGTAGGCGTATGAATCAAACATATTTCGAATGTTATGAGTTTGATGTCAACGTTCTACTCCTACTCATTGCAACCTGTACTTATAAATCAATATTGTAGTGACTACGAATGAATCAGAGCAGTTGAATTTCAATACTGTTGACTCACTCATACTCAAAATTTCATGAGTACTTATGAGTAGCGAAAAAACGATTCATTGCTGATCTCTGATAAGAACCTTAATAACCGATCTAGACTATGTTGATTACATATGCTTTTTTTTTTTTATGAAGAACAAAGTTTGTTCAACAAACACAACCAACTCTAAGAGCATTTGTCACTTACCAAGCACAGTACTCCATGGAAAAAGTGATGAAATTTAATTTATCAGGGCAACCGAAAGCTCAAAGAAGGATACAAGTAATTGAATAATACCCAAAAGTAGGCATGTATTTAAAGCTTTGAAACTTATATGAAAACCACTATAAAGTACACAGTGCACTGAGCAGCTAATCATATTCAACTCCAACGCAAAGCTTATCGTGAATATTTCTGTCTGCAAGATCTATTGTACTCAGTGAATGCATGAACGAACAAACGAAGAACGTTTGGATTGGAGTCCACACTACAGTCGTCTCAGAAGCATACCTGCTCAGTTATGGAGATGATTTGTAACTAGATTTTAATTAGTTTCGTGCAAGTTCTCTGTGAAACTGCAATCAAATTAAAAAATTTTACGCTTTCTGCCTTTCTTAATGCAAAAACAAATATCTACTAAACACCACACCAAACTAAAAAACCTCGGAACTTTTCCTAGAAAAATTTTGGTCAATGCACGTGAATCTGAAAATTGGAATTCGAAAGAAAAAAGAGATCGTATTTGATATAAATTTATACGTAAATCAATTTTTTTTGTTTATTCGTAACAAGGACTTTTTTTATTACATTGGATATTCTCTCTTTTTTCGAACAATTTAATAAGTATATGCCAAGTATGGTGTTTAAAGAACATAATCGACGTGCTTGTCGTAGAGAATTACAATAAAGTTCTCTTTCGTTTCATCAGAATTTCGAAATGATTCTTATTGATTGTCATTGAAAAAATGATCAAAAATGCTTTTATACTTTAGAAATTGTTGCCGGACGGAAGGAAATATGGCATAAAGTGAGTGAGCATATAAATTGGATCGATAGATTGTTGTTGGTTGAATGGATTTATACCTGATTACATTCAATTTGTGATTTGTAAGTTTTCCTTTGCACAATTTCTACAGTCGTTAGTTACAACTCATTATAGAAAAAAAAGGGAAAATTTCTAAAGTGTGCTGCGTACGTCAGTACTTATGTAGGACAACAATAAAAGTTGAAGTACACAGATAAAGAAATCAAAAATAAATTGACACTTGAAGCATTTCCTTTTTATGCCATACAGCAAGCACTATGAGCAATGATTTTTAATTGGTGCTCAAATTTTTCTTTTTTTTTATTCATTATATTTTCATTAAATGACTGAAGAAAATGAAATAATTTTTGTCAGAATGCTGGTAACATCGATTTAATTCAGAATGCAACTTGTTTTTAATTTCAGACCAAAAGTCAATACTTACCGACAGCGATTGGAAAAAACTATGGATGCGAGGAGGTATAAATCCCGATTCAAAATTGGATAGCAACAATGTTGATTCAAGTGACAGTCCAATGTTTGAGGACAGTGAAGTAAGTATTACACAACGATGGCAAATCAACTCCATTCACTTGTATTTATCGCATTTGATTTCATTTCCTCGTTTTTTTCTATTTTTTTTTAAATTAAACAAATTTCATTTTACTTTTTGTATTTGTTTCGCTTTCTTTGTTACATTTCAGATGATGGCGCATAATACGACCGTCCAATTGGGTGGAACAGCGTTTCTGGTGTGCAAAGTTTCCGGCGTCGATAGAGTGGGTGTAAATTGGGTTTGTTTGTTTGTTTTTTATGTTTGTAAATATGTGTGTGACATTTTTGCATTCTGATTATTTCTATTCTTTTTTTTAATTTTTTTTTGTCTTGTCATTGTCACTGAATGAATGCAATTTTTGATTTTATTTGAATTTGTTTAATATTGATTCTTTTCATTTATTTAGTTATTTAATTATTTATTTATTTACTTATTTGTTTTAGCTTTATAATCGCACAAAATTTTCTATTGATGTTTTTTTTTTTTAACAAAGCCGCGATTTTTTATTTCAGGAAAATAAAAATAAATTAAAATCTAAAATATTCATTAGTTCAGCTGTAGCATAAATTAAAGAGATAAATTAAAAACGAAAACGAAAACAAAAATATTAAAAAAAATTCATTGATTTTTTAATGGTTCGTAAAAATAAAAAATTATATCAATTTCATTTATTCATAAAAAAAATAAAGTAAAATACGAGAAAATAAAAACATGCAGTGAATTATATAACGAAGTGTTGATACAGTTGCAGAAAGAACAAAGTATTTGTTAGAAAGTCAAAATTTTTTTGGTTTTTACATCGAAATATTTCGTATTAGAATTTTAAAAAAATAAATACATATATACCTACAATACATATATACATACATATATGTATATACTTATACCCAGCAAGCATTTTTGGAAATTAGTAATCATATATTTTGATTCTTCTGTGCGATTAAAAAGATAGAATATGCGCTCATTTCCTGATCATAAAATATACTTTTGTCGGGAGAAAAAATTGACTACCCGCTACTCTTCTTAAAAAGTCATTTATGAGTAAATTTCGATATTAGTTTAAAGTAATTTTCAACCCTTTTTCTAGTAGTTTTATGATCATTTCTGAATCACTTTCTTATTTACCTTCGTTTATGATTCTTTTTCAGTCATCGTTTAATCGCATACGAGTCTTTTATGAGTAATTTATCAGTATGTTTAGGAGTCCTTTTATTGTCATTTATCACTAATGTTTGTATTAATTTGTACTCCTTCTTATGTCATTTATGATTATAATTTCAGTCATTTATTAGTCGTATTTCTAATTGTATTTTTCACATCAAAGATTATTTAAAGAAATATATATTTTTTTTCGTTAAAAAACAACGAAAAATTTTCTATTTAAAAAAAATAAAAATTACATTATTTCATTGCCATATTTTACATAAATGAAAATTTATACAGAGAGGGCAGTGTTTAATCATCTATCTGCGCAAAATATGATTATAAAATACGTAATTGCAATCACTTTTCAAACACCTGCATGATCTGTTTTTGATTAAGCGTTTTTAATCTTCAGTATAAGTGGAATATAATAATAAATAACGGAAATAATAGTCACATTTTAAACATCTGGATGATGAATTTCCGATTGCTATACAAGTTTTTATTGTATTTTAATTCGAACTAATTTTACTCATTGGCGCCAATCATTTTCGAATCCTTTTTAATCGTGTAACTGACTAATAAGTTTTTGATCACCAAAAGTACTCTAAAAAGGTGATTTTTCTAAAAACAATCTTCCAAATGCTAGCTGGATATATATACATATATATATGTATATAACATAAAATATATACATATATATATATAGTATACATATCTATGTATATATAAAATAAAAATTTTTAAATAATAATAAGTTTGGATAGTGCTAACTTGAACCTTTTCCACATTTTATAAATCGCAAGCAGTTGCGTACGTACTGTTGTTAGTACAGCCCCAGGTCAAGTTAAATAGTCGTCGTACTAAATTGCTTTTATGTAAATACTAATTATTTGATTTCTAAAAAGTTTTATTTCCTTTACTAAGTAGTTTTTATTAACCACATTATCTATTATTTAATAAAAATCAGCATAATTATACAAAAATTATCTTCTGATTAAAAATTTTCCTTTCTCAAATTGTTAATTGATTCTTCAATTCTAATTGATATAACAAACTAATTGTAAAGGGTATTTCATTAGTCGCTCCCTACCTTAAATTTAAATAAACTGAAGTGTGTATAAAATATCATTGAAATTGTTTGTTTGTTTGAAAGGCCAATTGACGTATTATGTGTGGAATATAACGTCCATGAAATATACACCATGGCTTCTCCGAATTAATCAAATTTCGCATGACAGTGACGCTTAAATTAGGCTAAATGTGGAAGATGTCATGTGTTATATTGGCTTTGAGGACCGCTTTGCTTTGAGGCTTATTCGCATACAAAACTCTGACTTAACAAAACCACACAAGATGGACAGTTCACTTCAATTCCACGTGAATGGATCATGTCCTCAAATCGCTCGTGCAGAATATTCAATGTGGCACGTACGCCGTCCAATTGAAACCACATGTCGTTTGTGTCCAGATCATTCAATTTATATCAAATGAAATTGGTAATAGTCGCTCTATTGCGCTAGCCGTTGACAGTGAATGACAGATCACCGTCGTTCGCAAAGTAATATAGTTCCACGACGCAGCTGGCCCAAAATCTCCACCAAACTTTTCAGGATGTTTTGGACACTATTAGATCTTATGTGGCTTGGTATCGTCCCAAATTCAGCCATCATTCAGAAATTAGCATCACCGCTAAAGAGGATTTTTCGATAAAAAAAAATTGCGTCAAACATAACACCCACTTTTCATTTCAGTTCCACCGATCTAGTTTAATTAACTGTCAAAGTTTGGAAACCCCTTTTGGAAGAGCCGATGCAAGTCTTTAAAAAAAAAAATTAATAACTCTTTGAGATCCGTTTAACATCAGGAATCATAGTTTTGACTGTTTGCACGCTGATATATTTATTTATGTTGGAGTTTCCGCTGAAATCATTCATAAGGTCATTGTATTTTCTTGTTGGTGTATATATTATATTATCCAGTTTATAGTCATTATCATCATCATCAATACAATTCAAAATGCTAAATTTCCAAGTCTGATATGTTTCAAGCTGTATGCAGAGATATTTCAGATGTTACTGCTGTGCCACTAATTGGTTAATTATTCGAATTAATGATCCAGAACATTTACGATAATATTTAAATTAGTTCAGACGTCAACAGTTCCCCAAAAAAATTTTGGCATTGTTGGTAACAAACTTATGATTCCACTTGTGTCAAGTCTTACCAGGCTTATTCATTATTTTAGCTAGAAGAACCTTTCGCACTTGAGGGAAATATTTAAGTCGCAAAATTACATTAAAAACCAAGCGTGACTTCAGTTGCTAGTCATGTTGTTAAATAAGCGCCTCTTGTTATTAGTTTTATACACAGTATATCACGAATGAGGCCGGCAATAGAATTAGAGCTAGATCAGAAGCTAGACTAGTCATGTCGTTATATGAATTAGTGACGAAAATATTTTTCAGATGATTAAAAATAGGTTACTTTTTGAATACCTTTTTTGCCCCAATCATTGGCTTTGTGTTGTAAAGATAACTTGAATATGACACATAATGTGTCAATTTGCTTTCTCTATGAACATATTGTTATGTTTTCATCTTTTTAAAAATGCTTAGAATATGAGTACGTTGATTGCCACCATATACAATTTGACGAATAAAATAGTAATTGCTTGTTCGCTATTATTCTTTGCTTACAACGCAGATCTTTTCAACGGCGATCTTCAAATCACGATTTTTTTCTTCGGACTCAACGCGTCTTCACACAAGTCTGACTGAATTCTTACTTTTATATGTCCACGTAAATAATCTGATGAAGGTTATTGAAGTCGAACGTTCGTGGTTTCGCCTTCTCGAGAACTCTATTGCGACTTAATTGTTGTTTGTGTATTTTGTTCACGTTGCTTGTTCTCGCTTACTTGTCTATCTCCTTTTCTTTCATACTGATGTTGTTGGTTTACGTGTAACAAGTTCGTTGTATTTGTTATTGTAGATTTTGTTAAACGATGTTTCAATTTTCGTAACAATTTGTGTTTCAAAAGTAGATCTTGAAATACATAGTTCTTCGGTTGTCATTAGCCGCTTGCACCAATTTAAACTACGTTGTAAGCATATTCTATATTAATTGTTGCTTCAAGGCGACTAAAATTGTAACGGGGCGTCTCACATGACAGTATTTCTTTTAATGTAGATTTAAAGGCAACACAATTCGATTGACATGTCAAGTTTTCATATAGAAGAGACCAGATAGTAACATTTAAACTCAATATGTAATGTAGGACACAGGGAGAAAAAGTCTAGACATTCTAGTTCCCATAGATCTTTTTTTGAACTGAAGTGATTTAAGAATATTTCGTTTCGAATTTTTAAAGTTATACCAAAAATATACATTCAAAGGTGATTGTTTAAAAAAATTGGACTATTTGAAAGATTGTTATGTAAATAAGTACAACCCTGTTTATGTATTCGTTGAAAAATCCTTATAAATTACTCAAACCTCATTTCGCTTAATTGCATTTTTGTCGGGTCTATTAACGGGCAATGTACCGCGTTCTTCTCCCGTACATCATAGAGAACTATTCGCAATGTGACCGTATTTGTTTACTAAGACAGTACAAATATGTGGACGGAACGCAAGATCTGCCGAAAATATCGCTTCTGTTCATAAAAGAGTGCAGGAGAATGAGAGACTGTCGATGTCGAGTAGCTCACAGAAGCTCGACCTTTCGCAGACATAATATAAAGCGCTATAGATTCATGATTACTAAGTTATTTTGATCTATATTAGATACCAGCGACACGAAGTTGCAATAACACACCGCTGCGAGCCACACAGTTCATCCCACCTTCGATATTCTGGTATGGCCACCTCTCGTAAAGTTAATGTGCACTAAGGTTGAGCGATTTGACTTCCTTAGACTTCTTCTTGTGGTGTTTTCTTACGTCGAAGGTGTATGTGGGAAGCCGTGATGAATTTTTTTTTTCTTTTTTTTTTAATTTTTTTTTATTAACTTATTTATTTGTACAAAATTTGGCCTCAGCGCCTTTAAGGCATTATTGAGGCAAAGTTGGCAAAAATGTATATACATATGTACAATTAAGTAATACAATGTATTATATTAAAGAATTTACATTAAAAATTTAAAAAAAATTTACATCAGAAGTAGTTCAAATATGGAGCATATATGTTCTTTTAAAGAAGATTTAAAAGACGTAATTCTTTCAATAGATTTTAACTCGTTCGGTAAAGCGTTGTACTTGTTAGCACCTTTGAAATCTATTCGCTGTTTTGTTTTTTTCTAATCTGCATCTCGGAGTTCTCAGATTCATTCGATTTCGTGTGTTGAAATAAGATTGATTAGTTGAAAAAGGAATGGTACAGTGACCGATATTATGGAGATTTCTAAAGACAACTGTTAAAGTTTGGTACTCGTGTAATCCATAAACTGGCAATATCTTTTTGCAAACGTCCTTGCACAATGAAACAGTTGAACTGTCTTCAACGCCTTGTTTTGCAAACATTAAAGCGATTTTAGATAGCTGTTATTTTTATTATGTGCGTAGATAACTGCCAAATAATTCAAATGTGAATGTACTAGCGACTGATAAATCATCAATTTCGCTTTTTCATTTAGTTTTTATTTTAATTTATACAAAACACCAACTGCAGGTGCTATTTTTATTTTTACGTGATTTATATGTAAATCCCAGCACAAATTACTCTGCAAAGGAATACCTAAATATGGTGTTGAATGCGTTTCAAAAATACGTTCTCCATTTACGTGTACAAAAAAACTCGCCATAATGTTGCGGTGACTGCGGCCTTAAGCGGACAAGTTTTGTTTTCACAGGGTTTAATATCAACCTGTTTAGGTGTGCATATTCAAAAAGTAAAGCAGTGTCTCTTTCAATATTGCTTTTTACTACTAAATCATATTTGAACGGATATAACAGGCATATGTCATCAGCATACATATAGAGTTTCCCAGTCAAACCAAGATTTTTCAAATCGTTTAAATATATTGAAAATAAAAGCGGGCCCAATCCACTCCCTTGAGGTACCCCAAACCTTACAGAGCCCATGGAACTTTTAGAATTGTGTATTTGAACATACTGCTTCCTGTTGGAAAAATAACTTTCAAAAAGTAAAAACTCACGGCCTTGTACACCATAACATCTTAATTTTTCCATTAAAATTTTATGATCGACTAGATCAAAAGCCTTTGTAAAGTCGAACAACATTCCAGCTACTCCTACAAAACCATTATCCAATCCGTTACAAATAAATTTAACTACATTTAAAACAGCATATTCAGTACCGCAGCCCTTTCGAAAACCAAATTGGTGATTATATAAAAGATCGTTTTCTTCCAAATAAAGTAAAAGTCTGTCATACAGCAGCTTTTCAAAGATTTTATCTATTACAGATAGTACAGAAATAGGGCGAAATTTATCGACAGTAGTTGAATTGGCCTCTTTTGGTATTGGAACTATTTTGTGGATTTTCAATACATCTGGATAGAATGAATCAGAAATCATCTTGTTGAAAATGACAACCATTATTGGTGATAGTTCTTCTTCACATTCCTTTACAAATTTGGCGGGTATATTGTCATTACCAGGACTTTTGTTAATATTCATATTTAATATTATTTCATGAATGTCCTCTATGTTAATATGTATATATAATATAAATTGGAACTTGTTGCTTCAGTTCGTCCACTAAACTAAGAAAGAAGTTATTAAAAATGCTTGCTTTTTCTTCATCATTCGTAATTATTTCTCCTTGGGCATCTCGCAAGTTTACCTTCTTACTACTTAAACGTCCAAAGGTATTATTAATGAAATTCCAACATTTTTTGGAGTTATTCTCCATCTTTCTTAGGCTTTCAATATAATATTTGTCTCTGCATACTTTACTTGCGACCTTGATCACTTTACTTATTCTTTTTAGTGTTATTTCAATAATTTCTTTATTTCTTGATCTTCTTCTTTTCTTTAGCAACTTTTCTTTTAATAATATTAGTTCTTGAAGATTACCATTAATCCATGGTGTAACTTGAAAACGTAACAATTTTTTACTTTTTGTTTCAACAGTCGAATGACTTATAGCACCTTCAACACAAGAAAGCAGAGTATTTGTAAAATCTGAAGCACTTAGCGGTAATACATTTTTTGGTACATTGTCATTTAAATAACTTTTAGCTTTGTTGTAATCAGAATGGGATTTTACTATTTCAACATGTTTCTTAACTACAATATCATTTTGGAGTTTGCAGCTAATGATATTGTGGTCTGATAGGTTGCATTCAGCAGAATCCACAAAAATTCTTTCAGGAAAATTGCTGAAGACGTGATCTATGCAGGTATTGCTGACTGGCCTTGTTATCATATTATGTACATGTGGGCAATCATAGTTTTGAAGCATTGTGTGAAGTTCTACATAATGAGGATTTTGAAATAAATCAATGTTTGAATCTCCGACAATAATAAGAGGGTTTTGGGCATAAGAATTTAGCACTTCATCAAAATAGTTTATAAAATCACTAATAATACAATTTTATGATCTATAAAACGAAATTATTCTCAATGGCTTACTACCAATTTTAAAATTACTCAAAGTAACAACCAATCAATAAAAAAGATTTTTGCTCCTGCATAATTCAACAGAACAGTTTAAGTTCTGATTAACACATAACGAAGTACCACCAGAACAATCTTCCCGGCAACAATGGACACTCTCAAATCCAGGAATTTTATAAATTTGCTTTAGATTTTCATCAATCCAAGTCTCTTGTACTGCTATAACATCTGGTAATGTAGGAAAATTGGATAATATCGTCTTAAATTGATTGAATTCGCTAATAGATGAAAAAGTTCTGACGTTTAAACTTATTATATTTAAATAATTACATTTCAAATTATATAGATAAGTAATAAAGTGTGAAAACTCATTAAAATATTGATTTTGAATCATAACAAAAAAGAAAAAACTTTAATATAAAATCAAACAAGCTTAATAAGATCAGAAATAAAAAAAAATATAAGAGGGAGATACATAGGACGCGTCATCCTCACCATCATCACTAGAATCAACATTCTCGACTTCTTTAGCTTGTACCATGGACCTTCTCTCTCGCATTTGATCTACATCATCTTCACATCTTATGAATTGCTGTCTAGCTGAATCATTCTTCTTAATAAAAACACTTCCATTTCTCACATAAACGTATTGGTAACCAATGTTTCTTAGTGTCTTCGCATGATACCAAAGATTTTGAGTCTCCTTATGAGAAAATCATGTACGAATACATTACTAGTCTTTTCGTTGGCTTTCAACTTAGATTTTGAAGACATAAGTCTATCCTTATGAATTCTAGAGGAAAATTTGACTACTATATTCTTGCTGTTATCAGCTCTGTTATTGTAGCTCCTCATAAAATATGCGTTTTCTATATCACTCGGCTCAAGTTCAACTCCAACCTCATTAGACAAATCCATGACCGCATAAGTAGCCTTATCTCCTTCTTTAACTTTGAATCCTCTGATGACACAATCGTTCTTTACACGATTATTATTCAATATCCTGACGGATAATTTTAAATTTTGAATTTCCACGTAACATAATAAAAAAATCATATGAATGCTGCACGGATAATAGAGGTAAAAAACCAATGCACGGATAATAGAGGTAAAAATTCAAAAAAATCTGCATGCCGGTTAATAGATGTGACCGGTTAATGGAGGCCCGGTTAATCGAGGTTTAACTGTAATAAAAATAATAAAATGGTTAGAATATTAAAATACTGGGCTGCTTCAAATGTTAAATGAAATATCGAATTTTCATTTACATCAATATTATGAATAAAAAATCGTCGATTATTTTTAGGTATGTTCACCGATATTGTCGTGACTACCAACCTCACGACAATATCGGTGAACATACCTCGACATATTCTCGACAATATAACAGTATGAAATTCCCTGTAAGAATTGATTATTTCGATGAAAGAAGTATGATTTCCAAAGGCACCCCACACGGATTTCAATGATGTAAGATGATTTGTAAAAAAAAAAAAAACAATTCACTCGTCCCACCTTTTTGCAGGAATTAAAGAAAATTTACCGCAGAAACATTTTCAAACTGTGTATTTACGTATGACAAATAAATTAATTAGCTTGTATATGCACGTATAGCAATATAAATATTATCATTATGTATTATTATTATTATTAACGGGTATTAATTAATTAGTTTTGGCTAAATTAAAAATGCCAGAGGTAACATATTTTATTACGTAATTTATAATTGCCGTGTATATAATTTTTTCAATATCAAATCCAATACCAAACCCCGGAAAATAGAAATAGAGGCTACTGTGTAACAACGAATGCTTATACACTAGTTGATATTGAACCTTCAACTAACGTATCATATTGTACTACATAACGAAAGTACGTCGTAAACTAGTAGATAGTGTTGTGTTGGCTTACTAGATAAGTACTTGCGAGTTTAAAGCCCTGTTCTAATGATAAGAAAAAAGTGGATTTACTCGTATTAATTTCGATTATTTATTTAATTTGCCCGCTGGTAATGATAAACATTGCTCATAGGTTATGATTATCTTGTGGACCTAATAACAAATTAGTTCCAAAAACAATCTTTATGACATGATTTTTATTCAGTGTAAACAAGAATTTGGTATGAAAATACGCCAAATAAGTTTGAACAACAAAATAGATGAAATTCGTTTCCTTTTCAAAAGATCTGATGTGGATATTAAAGTGTGTCTGACATATGGTTTGATCCAATCATATTTACCTCGCTTTTTAATTTAAACGACTGGAACATATTTCAGTGTGACAGAAGCATCTGATGTTGCGACATACATACATATGTACTCGTATGCAAGAAACGGTATTGCATATAAAAAGTGTTACACCTTGGATGTAAATAAAAAAAATAGAATACATTTCCATGGAGAAAATTGTGTTTGTATCATGTATGTATGAATGTAAGTGTATGCGTTGATTAAATAAAAAAACAACATTTACATATGTATGTGTAAGGGAGTATAAAATTGTATCTCAATTAATCGGTAAAATCGATTATACGGAGACTGTATAGTAAAATGTGCACATTTCCTAATTTTAATATAAAATGACCCTGATTCTATCGAGAAGTTTTTAATAATAAATATATTTGATATCGTTGCAAGGAAATCAATAATCCAATATTTTTTTTAACACTTTTTTATGTAATGTTTTGTCCGAATGATAGCTAATGCTTTGAAGGTAATATATTAAATATCTCTCATTTTATTGGGAAAAACCTGTCTCGCCGTAATTCCACCACAGTCGCTTCCGAAATGAATTTCTATTTATTACTGGTTTTTATCCCGGTCGGTTTTACTGCGATTAAGCCGTTATTCATAAATGAAAATAAGGATCAGGATTAGTTTTTACGACTATTCAACACATTTCTTGTTGTGGTCATGATTTTCTGTAGTGTAAACAGTTTTGACTCCACGAACTGGTGAGGGATTTTCATAATTTTGTAGATATTTTCGATACTTGTTAGTTCTTTTATTTGTTGGTTTTTTCATTTTTGCTGGTATTGTTCAATAATCATAAAACTATCAAACAATATTTTTAACTTCTTATTGTACAGCTATAAATAGCGACAGATTATTAGAGTAATCTATTGGAAATGTTATGGATTTTCGTTTTTTTTTTACTACATCTTATACAATTCACAATATTATAAAAAATAATTTTATTTTCTTTTTATATGTGCTTTGAACTTCAGTTACAGTTTAAGAATGCCGAGAATTATATTAAAAAAATGTTTTTGTTTTGCTCTTATTAGTTTACGAAATATTTTATGATATTACAATAAAAACAAAAAAAAATTTAAATTTTATAAAAAAAAAAGAAAAGAATAAGTAAAAAACGTTATACATATACGATAACACTGTATCTGTATGTATGTATATATGTATGTATTTTTATGACTTTTGATGTATATAATGGACTTATTATTTGAATTTATTTGTTTTTCTTCATATTAAATCATGAATGTTATTACAGTTGTTGCTGAAAAATGTCTGTTTGTGAACATTTTATTTCATTTTTTTTTTTAAATTATTGTACGAACAAAATTTTATTATTCATGTAAAATGTGTATTATTTTGTTTTTTTTTTGTTCTTTAATTCAACACAGAACCAAATATCTTGGATACGTCGTAGAGATTGGCACATACTGTCGTCAGGTGCTCAACTCTATACAAATGATGAACGTTTTGCCATACTGCACACACCTGGTTCAAATATGTGGACATTGCAGATAAAGTTTGTGCAACGACGGGACCATGGCATGTACGAATGTCAGGTGAGTTGAAATGTATTCATGTTTCTCCTTATCACTGTACATTTTTTGAGTTTTCACTTTTCTGAAAATGCTTTCACTTTATGACCCCTGGGAAATCAGTTTATTTTTTACATTTGAAATAGTGAATTCATATTTTAAAATTAAGTCATATGTAGTACATATGTACACACATAGTCATATACTGGCACATATGTAGATATGTATGTGTGTACATATGTGAGAAAGTGAGTCATATAACTGTATATGCAAGTTAAAATATTGATTCACTGCAAGCAAATTTAAAAGCTCCAAATACTTCGATTGTCATACCATTGAGAATCGAAAAAAGTTTTGAATTCTCTGCAATAATTAACAGATTTAATATCAGACCTGTAACTGCAAAGTGCTTTTGATTTCTGTGTCTGTGATCATGTGCATTTAGCGGGTCAATAATTAGTAGTTTAATGCGACAATTATATTTATTTTGTTTACCTTAATGAATTTTATTTTTTTTATTACTATACCTTATATATTATTTATTTAATCTTTATATAAAAAATTAAGAGTAAAACATTGATTATTTGAGTACAAAAATGTATTAAAAATAAAACAAAATGCTGTTTGTTTATTTACCAAGTGTTACAAATGTTTTAAACTTTACTTTACTTTTATGAAAGTAGTTTTAGGACAGCAAAGTATGAAAACTAAAGGAAACAAACTGTCAACTTAGGAAAAGTGGATGAACAGGCACAGATAAGCAACACACTGTAACAAACTATAAACGAACGTAGAAGCATAATAAATACACATAACCTTACAACAGTTTAAGCTACTGTTCTTAACCTACAGCGGGAAGTTCTTTGAAAATCCGATTAGTAGTTCATAATTAGGGTTTTCTTAAAATATGAAAAAATCACAGAGAAAACAATAATAATTTAGTGTGATGTTTAACAACAACTATGACCATTTTCTATAATTTAACTCCATTTACGGTGTGTAGTAAGACTTTTTTAAATTTATGTCTTATTACAAAGAGCCTTGCAATACAACACATTTTAGTGAACGCCCTAATATTGTGAATATATTTACATGTAGAATAGAATGTAAAATGCAGAAAACAAGAATGTATTTTCTGTAAAGTAAAAATGTATGTGTATACACTTATGAAATTAAATTCGATATTTGAACGATTTAAATTATGAAATTGAAATAATTTTCATGAAAAAAAATATAGAAACCGCGCAAGCATATGGCAAACAATATGTGAATGGATAATCTTTTTTGTTACTCACTGTACGTCTATAGGTATTGCGTACACATGCCTCTTTGCTTGGTTAGAATGTGTTGACTAAGCAAACATTCTACTGAATGTTGAGGTCTGAATGCATTTTCTGTTGCTCGAGTCAACAACGGTGTTGTACATGCAATATCTATCCAACAAATTGAATGACAGAACAACATTCTTTGTGATATTATCTTCTGTGTTTTTTACCTTCTCTTTTCCATATACTTGTATTGCGTACATACATATATGTATATTTGTTCCACCCCACCAGTAAAATGAGAAAAGAAAAGAAAAATAAAATAATTCTAATCTACATTTTATTACGTATTTGGAAAAAGAAATGTGCACTTTCAGGTATTTTTACTTCAAAAGGGTCAGTAGCACTTTTGATGTGCATTTAATAAAAGTTAATTGAATTTTCTTCGAGAGACTATTCTACTTAAGGTGCTTAAATTTAATGAAAGTATGAAATTGAAATTTTATGTGCGTAAAATAGTTTCTGTAATTTGATGTGAATGACACTTTCCAACAGAAACAAACTCTTTCAAGCTCAATGAAAACTTATTTTGCAATCTAAGTTTTTAAATATGTATACGTTTTAAAGAATTCTGGTAAAAAATTTAATCTTTTTTAATTTACATAAATACATATGCCCCTTTCAGGGAATGAGTATAAGACGGTTACTGTATAATTCCAAGATTGTTAGAGAAGGAAGGCGGATTTATTTGAAGTGACTTTCATTCACACTTTTTCTAAAGCTCTGTGATGACGTTATTAAAAATAATCATCAATATTAGGACAATGTTAATAGTAATTGGTACCATTGAAAAGGCTGCTTCAATGTCTATACATGCTGCATGAAGACTTAAGAAATTTGACTATTCCATTAAATAAGTGTCACTATCTCGAAATTACTTTTAATAAATATATGTATGTATGTATTCCTGAGTAGTATATTTATATAAATAGTAAACATTTGGGCGATTCACAATGTGTTCTACTACGTCAGATTGTCATAATGTTATAAAATTTTAAAATTTGTTTGCTTTTGATACAAAAAGCATCTTAAAATAGTTATAATTCGATAGTATTTAAATAGCAGGGACCTGCGACGGCTAAGCTGAGTTACAACAATTTTTGTAATAAAAAAATTTGTTTATTTAGCTGAGTCTGCCTTCAAGATACTCAAAGTGTATTTTTCACAGATATAACTGATTTAATTTTAAAACAGCACACTGAATTATAGGAAGTTCAAATCAATTCTCATCGATTAACTACTAAAGCATGTCTGCTCCATCAATTTCAATGTAAGCAATTTGGTTCTGAACGCTCTGACACTTAAGACATTCAACCTGTAGTGTTGGCTCAGTACTTTATAAGAGAGCGTTCCACCGAATTTTATTCGTGCTTGCTCATGTTTAATCAGATACACAATTTTATGATACAGAGTCAAAACACAAATAGCTGTCACCGCTTTAATTTCAAAGGCCTAGAACCTGAAATTGATGAATTGGTACGACTAACATCACCAATTTTAAGCTAAGGACTTTTGCTTCCCGACTACATACATACAAGCAACTAATATTTATAATAATAATTCGGATATTCTGACTGTGAAAACATCGCTAAGTTGGTTGTCCTCTCGATAAGATGAACAAACGTATTATAACTATTGTATCAAGTAGTCCTGCATCTCTAGATGTAATAAGTCGAGGTCACCAGAAGCTGTTTTTGGCATTGTGCTCGCCAATTGTAAACGTCAATCTAGGAATTGTGTAAATTGAGAACATTGCCGGAGTTTGACGAAAAGTCAAGTTACAGAAACTTGTTGCTTCTATATAATAGCAAAAAATATTGTTTTAGCTTTGAAAAAATATGAGTACTTACTTGGAGACATTTGAAATTTTGTTAAAATGTATTTATTTTTCATTGTAAAGTATAATGACGGTGGCCCCACAGTACCTCATTCAATCAGAAGCTCGGCAATGGCATCAGGAATTTTGGCCTTAATAACATATTTTCATAACGCTTTTCTTTGACTGCGTTCCACAGAAAATAGTCCAACAGTGTCAAATTGCAGCTTCTTGACGACCAATTGACATTACCATTTCCGCTAATAAAACGGCTATCAAAAGTTTAACGCAATAAACACGAAAAGCGGGTACAAAAAATCGGTTTTCATGGTGTGACCGTAATGGATACACCGTCCTCATTTTCAATGAAATATGGGCCAATGATACCTTCGCTCCACAAGCCGCACGAAACAGTCACTTCGGTGTGTGAGCCCCAAATGTGGAAAGTTTTCTTTATATTGGCTTGGTCCAATAAATCCCAACGTTGCTCAAGCGTTAATCGATTCATAACGTTCAGTGGAGATAATATACAGAATTTTCTGACGGAATGTAATGACATAAGTATTGCCAGAATCGAAATAACCGATAGATGGCCCACCCTATATCTTTGATATCGTTAATTTGGTTACCTACAAGGAGGTTGTCCATTTCATGTTTATGTTAGCATATGTTTTTTGCTTTCCTGAAGCTGATTCCCAGTTCATCGGTTGCCAATAATTTGATCATTTCATAGTTCGTTCAAATAGTATTAGTTTTGACAACTAACTAACTGACTGTCAGAAAAATTTGTAAATTATTACACCAGAGTTCGTGGTTCAAATCTGCCTTCCAACAACTTGAACAAAACAAATTAGAAAAAAATTATTTCTTTCTACAAACTTTTCTCAGAAGCCTTCAGCCAAAAACACTCAAAATAACTAAAATTGAGATAAAAAGTGTCTCAAACAATAGATCGCGCCACTCATAGATAAAATTAAAAGATACAACATGAGTGGTGTGAGAATATTGGTTGTTATCCTGAATAAAGGACTGTAATCTCCAATTAAGTACATATTACCAGTTTTTGCAAGAGTTGTGGTCATCTTTTGTATCATGGAGCGAAAATGAAACGATTATAAAGACAAAATAAACTATTCAGGCAAAAAAGTTCTTATGATCGACAATAAAATAAATAAGAACTGAAAAATTGTACACAAATGGAAAATAAAGATAATGAAATAAATTACGATCGAATTAAAAATAGACACGCCTACATGATTCCATGTGACCAATATATTTGGAAAATTAAAGAGAGAATAGTATAATGCTTGATAATCATTTGAATCTATTGTAATCGTAATATATTTAGCGAGTTCAGCTTGAATTTAATTTTCATTTTATTTTAATTTTTCAGGTTTCCACACCTACGGGCGTCATTTCACATTTTGTTAATCTTCAAGTGGTTGTACCCGAAGCATTTATTTTAGGTTCTGGAGAATTACATGTTGACATGGGTTCAACTATAAATCTAGTCTGCATTATTGAAAAGGTGAGTGCTGAATTATATTTTTTTTTCTTTTTTTTATAAATTGTTAAATTGAATTTTCTTTACAATACAATACAATACAATAAACTCTACACAATTAATAAACCGGTGATTGCTTATACTATTAGAAAATATTATTATGGGGTTCACAAACCGAGATCAGCAATGAATCATTTGTTCGCTACTCATAAGTACACATGGAATTTTGAGAGTGAGTCAACAGTATTAAAATTCAACTACTCTGATTCATTCGTGCTCACTCAAGCTTGAGGTTTCAATGAGTACGAGTACAACTTTGATAACAAACTCATAACATTCGAAACATGTTTGATTCATACGCCTACTCAGATTCATAAATTTAGAAAAATACATACAATACTCATAAATGATTCAAGTGATTCGAATCATTCATCAAAATAAACAGTTTTAGTTGTTGTTGCATTTACAAAAAAAAAAAAAAAAGAAGAAAGAAAAAGACAAAGACAGCAAGCAAAGCAAACATACAACCTTCTAGTGAGTATTATAGTGTTCGTACGCGAATCATACTTATTTTGTGATACTTGTAAATGTTGAGTAAAGGAAATTCGAAATTAACAACATCATGCGTATTGTTATGTATGAGTACGATGAGTACTTCTAACCTTGAATATGGGTAGTATGAGTATGATATTAAAACAAGTATGAATGCGTATAAGTATAAGAAATTATGAGTATGGTTTGAATCTACTCATCTTTTTGAATACTCATTGCTGATCTCTGCCCACAATAAAAAACATATCAAACATATTTTGTAATTATATTGTTTAAATCTAATACATAATAATGAGTAGTACATATAAATAAATACACATCCAAAATAGGGAACTTGGATTTGAAAAATTAATAACACATTTCGGATAACGTACATAATAACGCACATAATATTTATTAGAAAGAAATGCGTATCAAATAAATAATAATTTGTATGAATCATTTCATATTTACTTTCCATCTTTGAATTATGGTGGTAATAAAGTAAAGGGTAAGATAATACGACCGTTCTCTCTCTCTCTCTTTGTTGTTGAAAATCATTGAAATCTTTTGTTATTCTCTATGGGATGGGGGTGGGAAAGTTAATTAAATAATTTGTTGTTTGTTTTTATTTATTTTATAATTACAATGAATCTTTATATCCAAGAGAGCACCAAAGAAACTGTTTTAAAACAAATAAAATTATTTTACCTTACAAGTTGTTGTTGTTTATTTTTTTCTCTCTTTCTCTCTTTTGTTCAGAATTCTATTGTGTAATAAGTGCAGAAAGAAAAAAATTAAAATGAAAATAAAAAGTTGACAAATGAGGGAGCGAACGAATGAAACAATAAAATAAACCAAAAGAAAATATTATGCAAATTGATTGTCCTCTTTAGACAAAAGCAAATTACAGGGATTCCCCACTACTGAAGACAAAGCACCCAATACAGATTGTACATATGTACACACAGTACAATAAGGAATGGACGTTCAGAGTAATTTTACTTAAAGTGTAATAAAATGATTAACAAATAGAAAATTTTATGAAACTTTTGCGCAATTAGATATTCCTTGGCATATCTGGTATATCGTATTAATAAATAAATTAAATGATAACAGAATATAAAAAACAACTATTTACAGTATTCCCCGAATATATGCACATTCAAAATCCAGCACCCGCGTGTCATTCAAGCTGATAAATTTCTATTTGTCTCTTTGACATCAATGGTTTCGTATTTGCTGACTAATCGGAGAGGGCTTTGATCATATTCGATAGCTTGGTGTGGTAAGCAAAGTTGTAATTTGCTGGGCCAACGTGTCACTTCGAGGTCACTACGAAGAAACAACTGAAGAAGTAGGATCTCAGCGGACTTTATAAACATATTCAAGAGAAATCCCGAAAGGCAAATAATGGGGGATTGTAGGTTTTCTTTCAATAACCAATTGTCTGAGATTGCGTTGCTTGATTTGCATTGCGCTGTCCAATTTGTTAAAATGAAAACGGAAACGTTTCAACATGCGAACAAGGGAGCTATAGAACAGGATCAATTTTGAAAAGAAAGTTGTCACAAAGAGGGGGCCTTAAAGCGGGATGCATATATCGAAACAGTTTCAGTACATTTTAAAGCAAAAATCAAGATTGCCCAAGTTTCAGTACTACTAAGCGGGAAATAATTATATCCGGGGAGTACTGTAATATGAAGACTCAATTCAACCAGTTTTATACTAATCAATTCATATTATTCGTTCCACAAATACCTGGATATATTTTCCAGTATAATATCATTAAATTCACTTGAAATATTTTTTATTCCACCCATAACGTGTTCCAAACCCCATCTGCTTTAGCTGGCGAAAGGATCAACGATCAATATTTTATATCAGTTGGATTCAAAAGAACATATTTGGTTTTTATTTCTCATAATTATTATTTTGTGAATCTTCAAGTTTAAGGGGTCATATTTCCAATAAGTACCTAAAAAGAACCAATATCTCTCACTGATTTACTTTGGTAGGTCGGTTGGAGTGGTGTCTTTTTTATACCAAATTTCACTTAAGCACGCATAGCGGCCCGTGGCGATGATTGATTTCCACCAAAGTCATTAAAGATTTTGGTCAGCGCAGAGGCTACTCACTAAAGCACGTCTCTCCTGTGGTGGAGACCAACCATAAGGTTTAATAAACGCTGCTATATCCTTAATGTAGTCGCCGTGGTCTAGTAGGTAGTGTGTTGGCTTATTAGACGAAAGGCCCGAGTTCGAATCCCAGGCCAGACATCAAAAACAAAATACAAAAAATATTTCTTCGGCGACTTCCTCTCAGCAGATTTCTGGCAAAAACTCTGAGAGTAAAAATTGCCATGAAAAAATTCTCAAAAAATCTGTCGTTCGGAGTCGACTTTAAACTGTAGGTCCCGCCACTCATGTGTAAAATTAACGCACACATCATGAGTGGCGTTGAGAAGCTACGCCGTAATCCTGACTGAAGGATTGTAATGGCCAATTATGTATGTATATCCTTAATATCAATGAATGATAACTTTGTTAAGTTGACGAGGAATGGAGAGCTAAATAACATAAGCCGGAGACAAATCCAGTGTAATCATTTGTTTGTTGGTTGGTTGGAACTTCATACGACGTCCAAAATTATTTTACATAAAGTATCAAATAACACTCAGCTTCTACGACACAACAACAAACCGTTATCCCCAGTAAGTGAGTTTTTCACTGTAATCAGCGTCTTCCAGAAAACGGTAACTAAGAGATTTATAAAAAAATTTATTTTGGTTATCACTACCAACAATGAATTAAAGAATTATTGGCGTAAACGCTTAATGCGCTCAGCAACTTCTGCTTTAAATAAAATTATATCTGCCCGCTTTAGTTGATGGTCCTTTTGCTTGGCGCTACTTACGTGTTGAAATTTTGTAATTTTCTAGACCATTATCGTAAGATACATGACCTAAGGTTGACAGAGGTGCTTGTGAATAATACCTAAAATGAAACGAATCTAACACACACGGAAAACACAGGACATGTTTATGCTAAGGAGAGAGAGAGAGAGAGACTAATATTAAAAAATAATATGTGAGAATACAATGCAAATATAATATAATTTTGATATTAGATCGTCACTATTTCTAATTTGTAATAATAATAAGCTTGCAATTGGTAACATTATATATTTTATTTTTAAACTGAGTTTTCGTTTTCATTGCAGAGTCCTACGCCACCACAATATGTGTATTGGCAAAAGAATGATCGTTTAATAAATTACTACGACTCTAGACGAGACATTTCAATAGAGACAACACCGGGTCCACGAACACAAAGTCGTTTAATAATACGAGAACCACAAATTTCTGATTCAGGAAATTATACATGTTCTGCAAGTAACACAGAACCGGCGAGTATATACGTATTCGTGTCCAAAGGTTTGTATAGTTATGTATACATATGTATGTACAAGTATATCGTAATAAATATACAGTTTTATTTCATTTAATTCGGTTTTTTTTTAATTAATTTAATGTCATTGCATTAATAACATCAACAAAAAAGTGGCAATTATTAATTAATTAACTGAATTTCAATTTAGCTGTCATTTCATGTTATCTCCATTCGTTTTATGTGAAATAATACAAAATAATTATAATTTGTTTTTGCAACTTTTTTCAGGTGATAATATGGCCGCAATATCAAGAAGAAAAACTTCATCGGCTGATCGAATCGCTGCCATATTTATGTACGTTGTAGCACCATGTGCATTAGTGAATACTTTAGTAATACGGTAAGTCACTCTACACTCAGTTATAAATTTTTCTATCAAAAAGACAATAAAATACATGAAACATTGCACACTGTGTTATAAAAATATTCTCGATATCATTCGCAAGATGGTTGGTATAAATAAATAAATTATACTATTTTTAATTTTAAATTAAAAAGAAAAAAAAATTGTTTAATATTCAAAATTCCACATTGTGAGTATCCATCTTACGAAGGGGTCACCTGATTAGTCTTATAGCAAAGAATTTTTCATCTTTAAGCTTTTTCGAATTTCAAAAAAATGTAATGAATTCCTAACTCCTGTTATTTCTAACACTATTTGGAACGTTGAATCCTAAATAGAAATGCAAACATAAAACTCAAATATAGAATTGTTAAAGTCGAATTCAATATACATAATTACTCGTGGCAAAAACTTAAAGCTAAGCGTATATTGTTATAAGTTTTTAAAATTTTGTACTAAATACAAACATACATACAACATATACATATCTACATACATATGTATGTAGAATTTCTTTTTTATCCGACTTAGAAATTTTATAAGAATTGAATTCTTCGTAAATCCGTCTTAAAGGCTATCTGTGTGCGAACGTAAACGTGACTTGACTTGATGTCGTTTGGATAGTCACTTGAGAAATATTTTTTAATGAATTTTTTTTTAATATTTCATTTGTTGTTTTTCTTTACAGGCGCATATTTCTAACTTAAGACTTCATCATCCTTATTTAATATTTAGCAAAATGAAAGTGTTATAGAAATAAATTAAATCCTATTTAAGTTATAAAATTTACAAAAGTTAAGATAATGATTATTATTACAATGTGTGTGTCTGTGTACATGCACTAAAAAACACAATTATTTCTTAAAATTCTATGTGGGTGGGCATTGCACATGCACATGTATGTGAATATGTATTATTTAGTAAATAAAACTGAAAAAATTAAAAGCAAAAAAAAAAATATATTAACAAGTACTGTAATTACTTACACCTTAATATTAATGATAAAAGAAAGAAAAAGAAAAAAGCATAGAAAAAATAAACCAACCAACTAAAATGCATGTTTTTTATTAATATTATTATTAATGTACTCCAATATTATATTAAAAATATAACAATGAAACAATAAAAAAACTATAATTAATCATAACTTCAAATAACAAAATAAAATTAATTATTACAAACAAAAAATAAAAAAAAAAGAATAAAACATTAACTAATGAATGTGTAAAACAAATCACTAAAATAATGAAAACCATCTAAACCAAATAATGTAATTAACATAGTCAAAGATTTTTCTGTAAAAGCGCACAAATAAATATTAGTAATGAACATGTACTATATGTCACATATATACATACATAATTGGTAATTATAATCCTTCAATTAGGATTACGACCTAGCTTCTCACACCACTTGTGTGTGTTAATTTTATACATGAGTGGCGGAATCTACAGTTCAAAATCGATTCCGAACGACAGATTTTTGAGAACGACAGATTTAAATACATATATACGTATAGTATAGAAATGGATTGGATTCGATATGCAAGATTACATATATTAATATTTTATTTAAATCAGTTTACTAGTCTAGCCTGGCATTATTCTTCACTTTAAATAAACGCTAGCGTTTTGATGTATAAAATGTAAAATTATTTAAACTATATACTTCGGCGACGAAATTGAAAAGCCCTGGTTTCAGAAGTGATTAATTAATCTTATCAATCCAATTTTTACGAAACGCCTAAGCATAAAAAATCCTTGAATACTCACACCAATGGCATAGCATGAGCACAAATTAGGAATTCCAGTTAATCGAAATATGCTTCTAATGGGTTTAGAAGAATACAGATTTCAGTTATTTTTTACTACTTTTATTTATGAATCGTCTTTATCCTATTGTCTAACCATAAGTATTAAAATCTTAGAACTAAATTCAATTAAATAAACCTAAGCAATGTTAGCAAAATTAACATTCTCGTACATCCAATTCGATTCGCAGTCCTGTAGACTGTATTCATTATTCTCATCATTAGATAAGAGCAAAAGTCTCCCTTTTCCTTATTTTGGATGGGAGTTGAGCGTATCCTCTTCATAATACATGAAAAGCTTCAGAAACTACTGAAATCTCAAAGAGCTTTAACGTTAAGAAAATATTCAGAAAAGTTGGACGCAACTCCCCAATTTATCACTAAGCCGTGCCATCTGGTGTGTCTCAAAAGGTCTGTGATGTCTTA
Organism: Sarcophaga rosellei; assembly: GCA_930367235.1. Classification (NCBI taxonomy): domain Eukaryota; kingdom Metazoa; phylum Arthropoda; class Insecta; order Diptera; family Sarcophagidae; genus Sarcophaga; species Sarcophaga rosellei. The sequence goes on along the minus strand of OV884021.1, from coordinate 46,496,430 downwards.
CTGGCTTGCTGATGATACTCTAGTTGATACATATAGGCCGATAATATCTCTATTCAATTTGTCAAAATTATTCGCGAAAGTATTATCATTGAAAATTACATACATACATTATTGGCCATTACAATCCTGCAGATAGCATTACGGCCTTGCTTCTCACGCCACTCATGTTGTGTGTGTTAATTTTATACATGACTTGAATTTTATACATGACTTTATTAAATGCAAGCGGTTGTATTCCCGACCACCAATTTTGGTTTCGAAAGGAAACAAGTTGAACGAATTCACAGACTAGTAAATGTAATAAAAAAACTCTTGAGGGGATGAGATGGATTGTACCGCTTCTTTAAAGATATTTCGAAAGACTTTGATAAAGTTTATCATAAGGTGGCTAATACAGAAATTAAAACCAAATTTTTCCAGCAAATATACATAAGCCATTAGGGTAGCTCACTAATGATAGGAAAATTGTGATTAGAGAAGAAGATTTTTAACAAATGCCGGTAATTTCCAGTGTAGTAATTTAGGTCCTGTTTTGTACATGAAAGTCCATTGGTTGTTTAGCAGTTTTTATAAGATTTAATATTTCTATTGGAAAACATTGCTAAAAAGTTAAGAATTTAAATAATCTAAATTTCACACAGATAACGCTTACCAACTAAAATTTGAAAATATGTAGCTTTAACCAATTGGCTAAATGGCAGAAACTCAACTGTAATTTTGAAATGCAAACTGCTACCGTGTAATAAGGTATTATAGGATTTTGTTACGGAGTTTTGCCTTAGCTTCCAATTTGGATAAAATTTAAAAATGCCAAAATAAAATTATCCGTACGATCAGTGCTGCTCCATGGTATATCAAAAATTGAACAAGGATTTCTTTTTCATCTAACACTATACGATCACATTTGAATGAAATGCATTAAGATATGTGTACCAGCGATCAGCAATGAATTGTTTTTTCGCTACTCATAAGTACTCATGAAATTTTGAGTATGAGTGGCTTAACAGTACTGAAATTCAATTACTCTGATTCATTCGTACTCACTACAACATTGATTTTTAAGTACAGGTTGCAATGAGTATGAGTACAACGTTGACATCAAACTCATAATACTCGAAATATGCTTGATTCATACGCCTGTTTATTTCGATTCATAAATTCATCAAAATTTACAGTCTTAGTTATTGTTCCAATTACAAAAAAAGAAGAAAGAAAAAGACAACGACAGCAAGGAAAGCAAACATACAACCTTCTAGTGAGTATTGTAGTGTTCGTACGCGAATCATACTTATTTTGTGATTCTTGTAAATGTTGAGTAAAGGAGAGTCAAAATCAACAACATCATGCGTATTGTTATTGTATTGAGTAATATGAGTACTTCAAACTTTGAATATGAGTAGTATGAGTATGATTCGAATCTACTCATCTTTTTGAATACTCATTGCTGATCTGTCATGTGTACATACTTTTTTCAAATATATCTCACGATAGTTTGTATCTCAAATGGTATTTATTTGTGTGCCTTTATGGTGTCATATAGTTTATAATAAAACAAAAAAAAAAACAAAAAAAAAAAGCAGAAAAGAATAATTTTTATTGTGTAAATTTTTCTATTGAATATATACGTATGTATGTATATGTATACACCATGTTTTGTACAGGAATTGTTTGTTAAGTTTTATTTGAATTGCAAATTTATGTTCAACTCTAAAGGATTGTATTGTATAATGAATGTTTATTTTTTTATATTTTAATTGTATTTTAAGAAATGAATATAAAAGAATATAAACTTAAATAAGCAACAACAATAACAAAATGATTGTGACATTTAGAAAAACAAACAAACAAAAAAATAAAATAAAATAAAAATAAAGAAGGAAATTATAGATCAAAAAATAGAAAACCAATTATTCAATAGAATAAATTGTTGAAAAATGTATTTTAAATAACTTCATACACAACCAAATATAAATAAATAAACAAATTAATTGGAAAAAGCAAACATGTAGAGTAGTTAAATGCATAATTGTAGAAATACCTGAATGACTTTCATAGAAACAAATGACGTAATAATCTGATAAAAAAAACCTACACAATGATGATGGAATGATTTTAAAATAAAGCTTAAAATAAAGATAATTTTCATTTTAATTGCCCATATTTTTACTCATTTCAAAATAATTGGAACTAATTGAATTGCTTTGAATTGTTACAATTACTTTTATCAACTCCTACAATAAGTCTTAAATAGTTTTCGTTTTTCAATATCTTCGAATGGAATTGTAATTCCTCAAATGTAATAAACTAGGCAGAATGAATAATAATAATTAAAATTATAACAGGCAATCTGTTTGAAATTGAAATTCTTAAAAATTATCTTTTCACAGATTTCTTTTCAAATTTACACTTGTCGTCAGTTAAATTAATAAATCTTCAAAGTTTATTTTCAATTTTTTAACATTTTCGAAAATTATAGTTTTTATTGGTTGCTTTAGTACTAATAATTGGAAACAATAGAAATTAATTGAAACAATATGTCGAAATAATCGATAAATTAAATTATCGATTAAAAATCTTTAGTTTATTTCCTCATAATTGTGACATTTTTGTTTGCACTCAAATTTCTAGCACACACACGCTACAAACTATTTGTATAATATTTGTATGTTCGAATCGAAAAAAAACGAAATTAAAAACCAAAAAAAAATTAAAGTCAGTTTTTTCGTCGTTCGCTCTCTCATCCTTAATACATCTCCCAATTATGAGGTTTCTTTTTTTTATTTATACACTTCGGAGATAACGAAAAGCCTCAAATATTCTCTCAAAGTGTTTATACACTTTTGGAGAGTATCTCTCACTCTGTAATGTTTCCATTCCTACTATATTTTTTTATATTTCCTGCAATCTTAAAATCTAATTGTTGATTTTATTCTCTAACAAGTTGAGGTTACGGCACACAATTAAGGGATGTGAAGACCAACCTTTTCATTGATCATAGACATTTGGACCACCCCAATTATGAGGTCAATCACATAATTCCCTGCACAAAATTTTAGAATTAATTATCATCATCATTATTAACAAATTATTACATACAATGTGTTCCTTTCAAATAATATTTTTTACGTACTTTTTAATTCCAATCTTAATTAAATTTTAAATAAACAGCAGTTCATTGCGGTTTAAAAAGAAACAAAAATAATGACAAGAAAAAGAAGAATAAATGTCAAAACTAATTAAAAGGGTGATGTGTGAACATCGTAATACGCATAATGAGTAAACACACTAACGGCTACCGACTACAACCTGTCAATTTCTCGACAATACTTGTTGACGGCGCCATTATTAAACGTCTAGCCTATAGCACGTTACCTTGAATATGTTTAACGTATAAGTTCTGCACACACAACGGAAGATACCCCAGGCACTGTGCGAATACAGTTATCATATTATTTATTTCCATAACATAAACCCAAACATTTCGTTTATTATTATTGACGGGTTTTGATATAAGTTTTGAAGTTATAATCTGAGAACATATGCGGCACTATTACATGCTGAATATATATTGAACGCCATCCAGAATAGTGATATTTATTAAACGGAAAGCATACAGTATTGATGGATAGTGATATATTTCGCGGAATGTCCTAATACTATGTTCAGACATGCACTTTTATTGCGTGAATAGCAATAAACGTCATTATTGGGCGCAATATTTCATATAAAGTTTAAATTAATTATTGCGCAATAAATACGCAAATTGTTATTATATTGAGTAAAATTTAAAATTCAGCACTGTCATAAGTATGTTCAGTGCGCATATTACAATTATCCCAACACTTTCTATTGACAACTCAAATGTCGACAACGACAAACAAAACAACTAAAAAAACAAAATAAAATAAAAACGATGCTGTTTTGTTTACCAGCTGTTAAATTGATATTGAATAAGCAGCTGAACTGCGTATATTATTATGTCTGAACACTTAACATATTGTTTTCAAATAACCGAATATTGACTAAATAAAAGAGCATGTCTGAACATAGTATTACATTCTAAAATCCATGTCGTAGATCGTGAATGGAAAGTAATACCTTGCTTTCTGGTATTAATTCGTGATATGTTGTTGTTTCAAAGTTGCAAAATAAAAATGTATGAACATTTTTTTTAAAACATGAAATTTCATATTTCTATGGTATTAATTCGCAACAAGTTGCGCTACCTGCACAGCATAATTAATACGTTCATCGCCATGTCAGTCATATGTGTCTAACGCTAAGAAGTTCTACATGAGCCATGTTAGACATATACATATGTCTGATACGGCGATTTGGTAGAAGACCACATCAATCACAGATGTCCGACACAAACGACGCTGTGTTCAAAACAACAGGTACCTGTTGTATCTTGTTTGGATGCGTTAGACATATAAGACTAACATATAAGACTAGGCGAGAAAAAAAGTTTTAATACAGGGCCATGTCAGTCATAAATATGTCAGTGTCCTTATGTTTAAACAGACAATCAATTTATTTTTTCTTCGATTAGGTATAATTTTTTAGCAAACCTCGTAGTGCTAAATATTTAAAAAATTAAAGTTCCCTTTATTGCATTCATTAGTTTCATACATATTTTTCTCTCTCTCTATTACAATTGTATTATCATAATTTAAAAAAAGAATTATAATGATTAAAAAATAGATAAACAATAACAACTGTCTACGGTGAATATCTGGCGCACTTAATTTGCAAGAACCTCATGTCATTGTAATAGGAAAGGTGTGAAATACGCACAATATTTTTTTAAAATAAAGAAGAAAAAAAAATAATTTCGAATATTCCAACATGTTCATGTTTTATTCCCTGCCGAAGATTTGTTTGCAATGTCGTCCATAAACTGTTGTTAATTGTAATCAGTGTGCATTTTATATTAATACGTAATATTTTGTAAATATGTAATTCATTCAATAAAGTAAAATTCGCTTATTGTCAATAATGAAAATAATAGTGTTTAAATGATATACAATAAAAAGTAATGTGGAAAAAAGTGCAACCATATTGGCAGGTAACACATGTAGTTCATGGATTCTTTTCTCTTTTATCGATGAATTAACATAAATAATTGTTTATATAATCTGATGATTTATTAATTATTTATTATTCATGTGCAGCAACAGCAACACCAAGAGCAACAAATGCCACATTAAATTATATGTACATATATTAGCATTGCGAAAGAAAAAATTACTCTTTTGACAATTTTATTAAAAATATCTTTTCATGTGGGACAGATTCTATTTTTTTCATTCCTTTGTTTCCCTTTTTTTAATACTATAACACGATTTTATAATATTTGGGCAATTCACACAAGCCCATCTATCGTTGTATTCATTGTATTGTGGGATGAACATACAACAGTGTATGCTTGTTGTTGATACTTTCCGTAAAAAGTTCGATACACTTATACACATTTTTTTCATATGTTTTTGGAAGTTGTATTGATTTCGTGCTATCAGTTTATGTAAATGCCAGTAATCAAGTAGAAGAATAAAAATCCAAAATATTTTCTACGTAACTTGAGTCAACGATTAACATTTCAAAATTATAATTGTTCACGCATAATTAATTAATTTACTTTTTCTGTGATATTTTTAATTTTGTTGCTTAAAAATAAAATTATAATTACTGATTTTCTTCTTCTTATCGTTTTTTGACGTTTGGAATACGAAATACACAATACAGCATGGTATTGAGCGTTCAGAAACAAAAAGTGTATTCAATACAACATATACGATACATAGTCGTGTGAATTGGCCAATTGTATATTAAAAAGATTTATTACTTACAAATGAAACAGAAAAATTAAATTGAAGACAATGTTTATAAATATCACATTCCTTAACAATTGACTCCTCAAAACAAATTATCTGAATTAGTCATTGACATGCTCCTGCAATCGTACTACGAATTACAATATTTTCTGAAAAAGAAAAATCGTTTCAAAAATAAATCATTAAAGTTTGCATTGCATTGAATTGAATTTGGTATAGTATTGAAAATAATAACAATTTATTAATTTTATCACTGTGATTATTATAATTAGTATTCATAAAACATGCGATTGTAATAAAAAATTATTTCATTTAAAATACGAATCTAATTAAAATGTAATACCAATGAATTCCCCAGAGATACTCATAATCTCAATGTAAACCATTTGAGAGCAGAAAAATGAAAAGAAAACATTTAAAAAAAATGTGTACTTCAGCAATATGAAATTAATATTTTTTAATAAAAAAGAAAAAGAGACAATTAAAAGCCATAAATTGAAAATAATATTCCATTTTTATTGGTTTGTTTGTTATCATCACCTGTAATTATTTATTGTAAATATTAAAATTAGAAGTCTTACAAAAATACTGTAATTAATTAAATAAGAGCCATTAATTATAATTATAATATTTAACTAAACCATTAATAGTAGTAAAGTACAACTTTGCTGATACCAATTAAATTAAAATTCAAATAAATAGTTATAAATAATTTAAATTATTACAAACAAAAAAGCAAAAAAACTAAAGAAATTCTTTAAATAATGAACGCAAATAAAACGTAAAAAAAGTTAATAAAATCTGATTTCATAAATTTAAAAAAATTAAATTGTAACAAATGACATTTTGAAAATATAAAAAAACAGTCTAATAAATAAATGTAATAAAATGAAACAGTTTTGTGGTTTTTTATTTTACATCTGAACGAATAGTGGTAAGGTAATAATGCAGATAAAGCTAAAGTGAGGTGAACATTTTATTGACAATCGAATAAATGTATTCAAAAGTGACTCTTAACCTGAGCAAATTTTGCGAAGTATTAAGACATTTAAAAAAAAAAGTAAAAACAAATTTGAAGTAGATTAGCACGAACCTGTTGGGACATAACATTAGGAGCAAACATAAATACCTTTATAAATTGATATAAAATAATGAAACTTATAATAGATAAGTAGATTTTATTGCTTACATTACGCAGTCCATGTAATCTCGTGAGATCCACAATTTCTACATTGTAGACACGTTTTATGTGTAAGGAATGGTAAGATACATATGTCCTTTAAATTTGACCATTCGTTTATCAATAGAGCCGATTTGGTATTGTTCATGGCTTATTGGCAACTTTAATTGTGTTAATAAATAATTGTTTATTTATTTATTTATTAATTATAATACAATTACAAATAATATACAATTATTTATTACGAGCTCGGAGTAGTGTAACAGACCAGGGCCTCTGCTGGGAATCGAACCCACGACCGTCACGCTAATAGTCTAGCACACTACCCAGCATATTAGTAACTGTGTATCATTTTTATAGAGCAAAATTAAAATAGCAAAATTAAATTACAGATTGTGCTGAGGCTGTCAACAAATCGCAAATTTGTTGTTAAGTTTGAAATCCAAGTTAGTGTGCTTGCAAACCGGACAATCTATAAGGGTTTAAGATAAAAATTATATCACAGCTGTATACTATTATAATTCAACAGTGGCCAGCTAAGTCTCTGGTCCTCAATCCAATTGAGAACTTGTGAAACGACGTTGAGGATCATGTACTAGAAGTAGTAAGTAAAGCCAACAAATTTAAACAATTTATGGAAAGAAATCCTAAAAGCTTTTGTTGTCGTTTAAATTTTCTGCTGTGATTCGAATTCTAAGATTATTTTATGAAGCTGAGCTTTACTTAAGCAAATTAACATGTTTTGCAAATGTCCTATATTCATAACCAGACTTAAATGTGTATTAATCCCAATTATATCTGAATTAAAACTGATAACAAAATATAGTGAACAAGGTAAATAGGTAGGTGGAAGTGGCTGCCCCTCGATGGAGTCATGAAGGGACACACTTTGACCGCACACAGTGCCCAATGTGATACCACAGTTTTTCATTCTCCCACATTCCAGGAACCACTGTCCAATACCAATACATGCGTTCCTATAATACAAGGCCCCGTAATAACCCGGATAACAGTGCTGACCTCACTTGTTTGAAGTTTAAGCAGAGTCGCCGTGCGCCTCCTATCCAGCCTTGGCCAGATTTTTGCGCCGTTTTGCCCTTTTCCGAACAATTAAGAATAGTGAACAAGCTATTCCTATTTTTTTTCGTTCTATTACATGGGGACTTTAAAAAATTACTTGAATCTAAATTTTTTTGGATAAAATGTAAAAATATAAATGTGATATTAGTGGCCTACACTGTATATATATACACTGCTGTTCAATAAAATAGATTCACGATGATCAATATCTTGCAGTTAATTAAAGAAGAGTCACGCTTCAAATTTTTGAAATGTATCGGAATTATATTCATAAGAGGCCAATAAACAAAGTGCAGTTACTTTTTTACATATACTACTTTGCATAAGAGATGTCTAGTAAACCTTTCGGAGAGCAGGTGAATCTATTTTTTTGAACAGCACTGTATATCCTATTCCTGTATGTGAAACTAGTATAATTCAATATCACAAACAATAATTCGAAAAAAAGAAACTTGGATAGACATCTTTGGATTTTTTTGACCAAATCAAGAAAGTAGGAATGATCATCATTTGGTTCCAGTAAAAAAAAGCGGATATAAGACTAACTTCTCTTTCTCTATTCCAATAGATTTTTTTTAAGACCAAACATTTGTTTAAAAAATTGTGGATTTCTTTTTAATCAAGCAGGTTTTCAAAAAGTAATTGTTTAAACATGGGGGTTTTTGCGGCAAATATACCACTGCGCCAGTTCTTCACACATTTATTTAAATAAGATTTTTCAAAATCGATATTTATCTTCCGATTCAAGACTCTTATAAGAAAATTTTGAAAATTTCTTAATTTTTTCATTATTTTTCCATTGTACGTATTAGAGGGCGATCAACATGTGGACTACTTTTAAGGTATGTTTAATTTTTCAAATGACTTTTGATGTATTATATCAATCAATCAACTTTTATTTGTTTTTAACTCGATTTCTGTACATAATTCCCTTTGTTTAAACGACTTCAACATTATTCTTACCTTACCTTTTTAGGAACATTTAAAATATGAGTTCGTGGATTGCAAACAAAAATAAACATGTGTTTAGTTTCAATTAAACTCTTTATTGTTCACATTACTTTTGTGTGCCACCATATACAACTTGACGAATACAACAATGATTGCTTGTTCGCTATTCTGCTTTGCTTACAACGCAGATCTTTTCAACCGCGATCTTCAAACCACGACTGTTTTCTTCACACGCAACGCGTCTTCACACAAGGCTGACTGAATTCTTACTGCTCGTTGCCTGCTTTGTCTTGCGTTTTAATATGCTCGCGTAAACAGTCTGATGAAGGTTCTTGAAGTAGAACGTTCGGATTTTCGCTTTCTCGAGAACTCTATTGCAACTTAATTGTTGTTTGTGTATTTCGTTCACATTGCTTGTTGTTGCGTTCTCGCTTACTTGTCTATCACCTTTTCTTTCATACTGATGTTGTTGGTTTACTTGTAACAAGTTTGTTGTATGTGTTTGTGTAGCAGATTCTGGAATTAACAGACATTAGATTTGCAAGAACTTTGGCAGTAAAAGCATTCCATATACGGATAGTACGCCTGAAGGACGCGTGTTTCCGTAATCAATAGTGTGTTTCACTGTTCAATCAACCAAGGGTCATCAAGTCACCTTTAGTCGACTATACGGGGTATATCGTATGGCAAAGAGGTAATATGGATCAAAGTATTTATCGTGCCTGCAAGGTCTTTGAAAGAGCGTACATTACCACCCAGGACACCAACCCATTCTGACAGCGACTTTAGCGGAGACAGCAGCGACCCAATTTCTGCTTATATTTATCTCCTGAATCATAAAAATCATCAAAGAAATATCGCAGTTCAAACATTGAAGAAGATCTATTCATTTATTGGCATTCTCTATAGTGACTTTACGGTAAAATATGTACGTCACATTGTAGATATCTATTCCCAAAACAACTCTTGTAACAACTCCGGTAACTATATTCCGGTAAGTCACCGGCCTATGTACGGATAAACCACATAAATTATCTTGAAAGGGTAAAATCTCAATTCTTCTTTTAATCTCTTTTAATGTAAATGTTACGGATTCAATGATAGAAATTTAAATTCGTCCAGTTTATCACAGTTATTACTGGTTTCACCATTTCTATTTAATTTTATTTACTAATTCAGTTAATTGACTGTACATTAGAGCGACTCACCAAAAAAAGTGCTCGATGTACCCTCCTAAAAATGAACCTTGTACTTTTTTAAGATGACATTTAAAATATTTCGGCTCCAGCTTTGACCTCTCGTGAGCTGGACCATTTCGAAAAAGGGTATATTTTTCCATGTTTTGTCAATTTGAGAATCAGTTTCCTTACCAACATATACAATATGGGTGTGTATGAAAGGTTTTTTCAATGCGCGTCCAACTGTATATACAATTTGTCCAAGGACGATCATCCATGTTCTTTTTTTTAATAATATTCTGTTAAAAAGAACGGTTTTTGAATTTTTTCTAGGGGTTGTTTGTAATAAAATTACCAAATTAACATATTTTAATCTTTAGTCGATTTAATTAAATACGGGTCTTAGCTTTTTTTGAAATTCGCCCTAGTTTGCGAGTTTTGAGTATAGTTTTGTAAATATAAACAAAAAAATTTAATACCTTTTTTTAATTTGGGAAAAAAATACGCCCACAAAAAGTCGTGGATCATTTCTTTTTTTCTTTCTTTAGTCCTATTTTCATCCAAACATCATCTAGAAACTAAATCCGCCATCATATTAGAGTTAATTTGGTTAGAAAAGAAGAAAAGAAAAAATTCAAAAACGTTTTTTTTTTGCAGAATATCCTTAAAAAAAGGACATGGATGATTGTCTTTGGACAAATTGTATATACCGTTGGACGCACCTTGAAAAAACCTTTCTTATGACACCCATACTCTATATGTTAGTTAGGAAACAAATTCTCAAATTGACAAAACATGGAAAAATATACCCTTTTTCAAAATGGTCCAGCTCACGAGAGGTCAAAGCTGGAGCCGAAATATTTTAAATGTCATCATAAAATATACCAATGTTCATTTTGAGGGGGGTACATCTTGCACGAATTTCGCTTCCATACAACTTGAGTCGCTCTACTGTACATATCTATACATATGTATACATATATGTATGTGTTATTATTTTTTATCATAATTGTTACAAGTGTACTGGAAAACTTTATACGCGTATATTGTACAATAGAATGTGTGACGTATACATATGTATGTAAGTTCCATATGGACTTTGAAATTGCGAAACTTTAAATGTTAAACATGAAAACTTTGCTGTAAATAATCGATAAAATAGTAATTACTTGCGAATAGATTGACTCTACCCAATATTTCCTTCTTTTTTCTGAAACTTCTTTCATCAAAGTTGTACTTTTGTTGACAGACAGCTCTCTTGTACATTTAAAATTCACCTTTTACAGCAAAAAGAACACAAAAGAAAGCAAATTTAACCGAACTTATTTCTTAAAGTTCAAACCATTTTACATACTTTACCTGCAGGCGGTTCAGATTTGTGCATAATTCTCTCAGGTTTATAATAAATTTTCCACAAGAACTGCAAAAACACAATAAGACCGCAACGTACGAATAAAACGCGTTGAAGAATATATACATAATTCGTCATTACAACGTCAGGCCACTCATGTTGTGTTTGTTACTTTTATACATGAGTGGTGGAGATGTCGACTCCCACCAACAGGGTTTTTGAGAAACTTTTCATTGCAATTTTATTTACACTCAGAGTTTTTGCCAGAAATCTTCTGAAAGGAGGTCGCCGAAGAAATATTTTTTTCATGTTTTCGTTTTGATGTCTGCCTGGGGTTGGAAACGTGGCCTTACGTCTAATAAGCCGGCACACTACCTACTAGACTATGGCGACTTGAAGAATATGTCCCATAATTAAATCGTCAACCGTACCTCTGTCGCTTGAGCACTGATCAATAAAGAAGAACAATTGAAGTTTTAATTTTTTTGTGAGTCCAAAACATGAAAAGGGTATTGCATCGTTTACTAAAAATATCATCTTTAAAGAATGACAATAACGTTCGGAGATTGCGAATACATACTTATTTTAAAAATAAAAACAGGTATTAATTGAGTGAATAAAGAAAAAAAGAAAAATAAAAAACTAAATGGAACCTAATTCATCTGCGCATTTGCCCATAACATTTAAAATTTTCAATTTATACGAAAAAATATCGCCGTATTCTGTTTTCACATTAATTCTCTTCAAAGTGAATACATTTAGGGCCATTATTACAACTTGCCGTTAAAGTTGGGTTTAATTGAAAGTACCTTTAGCTAAAGGGAACTGTAAAGTTACCTTTAACTTCTTTTCATTATTACAACTTACAGATAAAATAACGATAACTTTTTCAAAAATATGGCAATGATGGAGCAATGTCCATAAAGCTGCTCAATTGAACAAGTTTTTTTTTAAACGCATTGGCAACGAAGGGCCTCTTTTTTGTTGTTGTTTTTTCTCATTTTGTTTATATTTGAAGTTGTCGTTTTGAAAATAATATATAATATGGCAAGTTCAAATATAAACTGAACTTTAAGAGTTAAAGGTAGGATGATCTTCCCTTTAGCTTAACGCTCACTTCTACCTTATTGTCCACTTGTAATGTTGAAAAACAAATTATCTGCCCGTTAAAATCCTCCATTTAGTTAACGGCAAGTTGTAATAATGGCCCTTAGTTTTATTTTCTAAAGATTTAACCTCTTCTCTAACTGACAAATGTTTGAGGATAATACGGCAGTCGTAAAATTGCATTGAAAATTGAAAGAATAATTCTCATAGTTGTATGAGGAAGCTCTGTAAGCATCTTATTTTTTTATTTTTTTTTTTATTTTATTAATCCCAAGAGCTTTCTTTGTGTTGAGTTGAACAATACTGAACGTCATAAAACTTAAAATTTAACCTGACATTTTTGGAAATATTTGTAGTCAAGACGAATAATATACGTTCCTCAGAATCAGGTCTTTCTCAAATATCAGGGAAGATTCGTAAAGATGTAACTGGTGTTTAAGGATTCCTAATTGCGCTCCACGATGAATAGTTTTAGTATGATGTTGCATTGAAACTTTTCAATTATTTTGTAAGGAACGTCACTTTTTGTTATTCCAGGAGTCATTTTGTTCAATTTTCGATCTGATTATGGATGAAGAAAATCTGTGATGTTGCCACTTTTTCTGAGTTCTTCTTTATTTAGAAGCCACTCCTTGTCATCTACGTAGAAAATTAAACCATGAAAATCAGCAACCTTTTTGAGAACATAAAACGTATATTTCCTATAGTAAATAAGCATCAAGTACTTTTTAACTTTTTGCTACAAAATTACAAAGATTTGAAATCGTAACATTGAACATTGAGTCTAAAGTCAATTCAAGAGAAACCTCAACTCGAAAGCAACTTATTTCTAATCCCTCCAAAATCAATAACATCTCGAATTTTTTATCAGTCGAAAGGGCTGTTAGTAGATTTTAAATATTTCATCTAACAAGTCGGCATTCACAGAACGTAAGTTTAGCGATGAAATCGCCTGCTATCATCAATTTTGTTCTACAACTTTGACGATTTTATCCTCTGATTTACGTGGCGACTTTGCCGTAGATTTTATACAGTTTTGAAGGAGTTCTCAATGGAGGTAATATTTAGAATTGTCCCTTGCTCTACTTCGGGGAGCCTTGAAATCATACCAATCGGAAATTTTAATGATTCTTATTCATGTCAAACGAGTATACTATACTAGCAATATATGAATTTGTATTTGTATAAGAAAGCATTCAATTTTATTTTGATATTTCTGAAGTAGATCAATATACATACACTTAAAAACTTGCCAATTGACGCTTACAGAAATGCAGGCTGCATTTCCTGCATTATACATACATACATACATAATTGCCCATTACAACCCTTCAGTCAGAACTACGGCCTAGTTGCTCATTCATTTAATCTACCAATTTATTAATTGTACCTTAAATTCTTAAATAATCAATTTTATTCTTCATAACGAGGATATAATATATAAGATTGAGAATAATGAACAATTTGATATTGTACATTCATATGTGTTCCTTAAAGATTTTAAAACCACTCAACCGATGTGTTCCAACTGGATTAATTAGAAAGACAAACCTGATAAGGATGTTTTGGACCATTAAACAATGTACATACTACTCATACCGTAAAAAAGCAACAAGAAAGCCACCAGTTTGAGAAAAAAAAAATTATTTTCGAAAAATATTTCACCGATGGTTGAGGAATGATGTACATAAGTTCACACACTGGAAAAATTTCCATACCCATCAAGTTCTTCAAATTTCTTTTTGATCAGTCCTCAGAAAATTTGCAATCCAGCAAAATAATCCTAGATAAGGTCTAGTTCCTCACACCACCCAATTTGAGTGTGTTAATTTTATCACGGGTGGTCGGGTTTTGAGTTTTTTCCATGGTAACTAGATACTTTCAGATCTTTTGCCAGATGGCTACAGGGAGCAGTGTTCTCCTTCTAGAGATTTTCTTTTTTTTCTATTTCTTTATCATGATATCAGAGTGGAAGAGCTCCTCTAGTAAACCCACACACTACCCAGACTAAGGCGACCAAAATAACCCAAAGAGTTTTATAAAAATAAATACAGAAACAACCCTGTGACAATATAACTGTCAAAAGAAGCACTTTTATTGTATAGTGGAATAGGACAGAAGCTGAAAATAATCTAATTATTCTAATAAAATATTGTTATGAAAATAGAGACGGTGTAACACCGTTTTACATTAAAATGATAGACAAAAACTACAAAAACAAAAACCATGAGTATGAAAGAAAAGGGGATAGACAAGTAAGAGAGAACGCAACAGCAAATAACGTAAATAAAATACACAAACAACAATGAAACCATGCTAGAAATCTCGAGAAGGCGAAGCCACGAACTTTCGATTTCAAGAACATTCATCAGACTGTTTACGTAGGCATAAAAAAAGGCAAGACAAAGCAGGCAAGTCAGTCTTGTGTGAAGACGCGTTACGTGTGAAGAGAACCGTCGTTCTAAAGATTTGCATTGTTAGTGTCTACGCAATAGTGAAAAGAAGAATAACGAAAAAACAAATTATTGTTGGATACATCAAGTTGTAAAGAGTGGCACACAAAAATGGTGCTAATAATAAAGAATTTAATTGGAACTAAACACAAATTTATTTTTATTTTGTTTGCAATCAACGAACTCATATTTTAAGCGTTATTAAAAAGGTAAAAACGTTATAATATGAATTACATTTTTAATTCCACATTCATGATGAATACTGAAGCATATGTTACATAAAAATAGAGACAAATTTTAGTGCAATTTTACAAGAACATCTGGTGGATATTGAATCCCAATCTTGCATCCATTCGCAAATTATAACTCTACTAACGGTCACATCCCTAAATTTGTTATTAAATCCAGAACAAAATATGATTTACTACTAACTACTTACAAAATAAAGCACCGAACTTAAACGCCTTCTTTAGGATTTATTTTACCACAAAAAAAAACTCGCTTACTCTGTTTGGCATAGCAAACTGAGTGCAAGTATTTAAAATCAATTTTAAGGTTGAATACAATATTAACTAAATATTTTGTATAAAAAATCGTGTCAGAATGTTTCAACTTCAATGCCTTTTAATGTACATACATACATATATGTTTTTAAAACTCCAGCCTTTAAATATATAAACATACGTACATATTTATATGAAAAATTGCAAACATCCTCATGAACATTAAAAATAATAAACTTTTGGACACATTTATTAGTAAAATGGTCTCGAACGTGCGGTAACTCAAATTACTTTCATACAGTACGAGTATAACCTACATTCATCAACTTTGTTCGCTCCCATTTATATTTTCGATTTGTAGTTTTTATTGTTGTTTTTTTTTATTATTTTTATTTATATTTTTGATTGTTGGTTACGAGTAGTCATCAACACAACGAAAGCGGTCAATGGAATAACTATTAGAGTTGCCAGCAAGACTGTTTTGTTAAGGTTTTTCATCACTTTCCCACTACCATACATGACATTGTGTTTACACAAACACGTTTCAAACACAGTATTCGAGAAAAGTACAAAAAATAATTTGATTTTCTATTCCCCATATTTTTCTTTTCGGTACAAATCTTGTAACCTTCTTTGTAAACGTCTCTTGTTATATGTAAGGCTCTGTACACAGCGCTTTATACTTATGTCGGTGAAATTACTTGCCCATTTGTCTTCAAAAACAACATTTCAGTTAAGTGCTGGCTGCTTATAAAGTGATGCGAAATTATCTTTTATTAGTATTCTTTAGAATTAAAATATTGCAGATCTAAGCTTTATTTTAATTTTAATTCGAAACCTTAAAAGAACTTAAAAATCTCTTTCGAATTCTATAAACTAACCTTTATAGCGTAAATCGCAATAAACGCCATTATTGAGCTCAATATTATAAATAAGTTTTAATAAATTATTGCGCAATAAATACGTAAATTGTTATAATATTGAATAAAATTTAAAATGTCACAAGTATGTTCAGTGCGCAAATTACAATTATCCGAACACTTTTTGTTGATATTTGACAACTCAAATGTAAACAACGACAAACAAAAAAAAACAATGTTGCTGAAAGAACCAGCTGCTTTGTTTACCAGCTGTCAAATGAATATTGAATAAGCTGCTGAACTGCGTATATTGTTATGTCTGAACACTTAAAATATTGTACTCAATAAACCGAATATTGGAATAAAAGTGCATATCTGAACATAGTATATTGCTTGCTATTCATAAGAAGGCATCTTTTTAAAACATCATCTCAAAAAATTAAACAGACCTTGATTTCCATAGGAAAGATTTGATCATTTTTGAATGGGTTTTAAACCATTGATACTATGTATGTTATTAGACAACAATTTTGAAGAATACAGCGATTGTAAAATATTACTTCAACGGTTAAAATTTCATAAAGGAGAAACAGAAAATGACTCGAAAGCTTGAAATTAATTTTTCGATCAATAACACATTGCAAAAGCATTGTTATTCATTACTACCATTTAAGGACAATTTACACGTAAAGTCAATAAAACAATGAAAATTTTAATAAATCATCATTCGGTTAAATTCATTAATCAATAATAGTCACAAGAATAATAAAAAAGTCTGTTTAGAGGGGAAAAAATTACAGACGAGATAATTACAAGCAAATGAAGTGATAATTAGTGCTTGATAAATCATATTTGTATTTCAGCTGAACAGCATTTTCTGAAATAGGTTTAGCCAACAATACAGCAACAAATATTATAAAGTTTTTGGACATTTCTTAAATGATTTTATAAAGATCAACACGTTTCTTTAGGAATAAAATGTGGAAAAAAATTACCAATATTTGTAACTAATTCCGTAACTTTTCGGCCAGTAGCAACACTATATTACTAGTCTAAAGTCCTGTATAAGGATTGATAACTTGATAAGCTTTTGCACTAAGCACAGCTCTGATTCTGCGTTAGTGAATATGCCTATATATATGCATGTTCCTCTTGAAGATAAACTGGGTCTGGGTCATTCAAAAGCCTTTGACACGTTTTTAACATCCCTAAAACTTTTCCCATCTTGTCTTTTAAGTCGTTTGTACTTTTTTTGCCCATTCAAACAGCGACCTATGTACTGCATAAATTTTGTATTGAGGTGTACCTTATGATCCAATTCTTTGATCACTCCTTTTTGCAGTTAAGATTAATTTCGCAGAACAACTTTTACATGCAGATTGCTTATCTACACAGATGATGTGCATTTACACCTTATTTACCCAGTGCGTTCTTTTGTTTCAAACGTTATGAGACTTAATAATTGTTGCCATTTTAGCAGTTTCACTGCTAAATCTAGCTGTTTCTCTGATTAAAAAGCATAATAGAAAGAAAAAAATATAAATAATCATCAAAATTAAAATTTTAAAAAAAGAAACATTTTCCCACTGTATAAAATGTTCGTTTTTGTGAAGTAAATTTTGGTACGAACATGTGTTTTGTTTGTTTTTTAACAACTGTGACCGATATAGCCAAATACAGTTCAGCTGTGTAACCTCGTTTCTGTTCTGTAATGCCCAAAAGCGGAAGAAAACTTTATTATTTGTATAAATATAAATTTAGTATTTTACTTTTCTGCAGTAGAACATTTTAGCAGAACTTTTTTAAAGATTTAGCATTCTATCATCAGCATTTGCATCGTTGGGTCATGGAAAATTTACTGTTTTTGAACCCTCTAAAGTATAATGATTAGTTGAAGAATATTTGACTTTAATATCAATACCTACACAGAATGATGTCCTTTATTATATGTAAAGGCGCCTGGAGACAATCAAATAATTTCATCAATAAATGTAAAAGTGTCGTGTGATTGACGTTTAAAAGGAGACGTACAAGTAAAATTCGTCAATCATCATTTGCATTTAGATTTTGTAGTGTTCGTTTCGTAAAATGTATTCTTCTTCTATTTATAATAACAAATAAAATATACACACACACTATTCATAATAAAAAAATATTTTTTGTTTATCAGCGCATGGATGTCGTAATGAACAATATCGAAGCAAATGAAATAATGCTTGTCAATCGCAATTGGAGACGATCAAATAAAAAGCCATCAAATGAAAAAATCAAAATTTGTTGATTTTCATCAATCGACGTATACGCATAGAACGACAACACCCACACGTTGATTGTGATTCGTGTATGCATTGTATTGTTAAGTATGAGTACGATGAGTACTTCAAATTTTTAATATGATTAGTATGAGTATGATATTCGAATAAGTATGAATGCGTATAAGTATCCGAAATAATAAGTATGATTCGCATCTACTCATTGCATATTTTGAATACTCATAGCTGATCTCTGTTAGGCACGCCTATTACAGGACGAACTCTCAGCATAAGAATGAATTTTTTTTTGCTTTGAAAGATTATTCGACTATACATACTAAACGTAATAGAATATGATATATGAAGATGTTATTAAAGCCCCCTTCACACTATCACACAAATAATATATCTGTCAAAATTTTATGTAGGAGAGTACGGGTGGGATCGTCTAAACATAATATGTAATGAAACTATCAAACACTGAGAGAAAATACGAAATACGATGAAAATTTTGACAGTCGTATGGCTCTCTTCATTTTTTGAAATGTTTCAAAAAACAAGAAAATTTCATTAGATCAGGGATGTAGTTTTATATAAATAAAACAAAAAAGTGTTAAACACCAGTGCAAAAAAAAAATAACAAAAACAAAAAACATTTTTGGCGCAAACAAGTATTCCTATTTTGTGAAAATATTTTTAGAAATATAGTGAAAATTTAATTTAGAAAAAGTTGTTGATTTGTCTCCAGTTTTACGCCGTAGTAACCATTCCCGGCATTTTAATTTCAATAAAAACTTTAAGCAAATGTTTATGTTATTTTAACAGCTGTTTTCGTCTTACTTTATTATTGTCTTATACCAATCGTGTAAACGCAAAAAAAATAATCTTACGATTATTATTCTCTTTTTTGAAATACGGATGGAATTTCATTTTACTTTTTCATCAGACTTTACATATTACTTGTGTGATAGTGTGAAGGGGGCTTAAAGTAAATCCACCCCCCTTTGTCATCATATAGTGTTTTCACACCAAAAGTTAAAACCTGATTTTAGCATTAAAACATAATCAGCTGATTTTGCGTTCACACTGTAAATTTTCCTAAATCTGGTTTTAACTTTCATACATTTATGACGGAATAGAAATGTTTTTGTTTAAGAAAAAACAAAAAATATGAAAAATTAAGAAATAATATTAATATTATTAATATTATTGTTAAAATATTATTTATTATTGTTGTAGCATTCATTATTTGAAATTTTACATTTTTATACAACCGGCTTTCTGTATTTTTACATTTGTTTTGTTTTAATTTTGTTTTTATTTAATTTTTATCAGCTGTTTTTACCATTTCAGAGCTGGTAGCTCTGATTTAGTACATAAAACAAGGTTGTATTTCATAAAATCAACTTAAACCAATTCAGAAAAGGTTTTAAGTTGGTTTTAACACAATAATTTTGTATGGTAAACGCAGGTTTTATTTTTGGTTTTAACGTTAAAACCAACTTTTACGTTAAAACCACTCGGTGTGAAAACACTAATAGTTCTCGACGAAAACATACAAAATAATTTCAAAAAGGTGTTTGACACTTTCAAGAAAATCTGAGAAACCTCTATTTCACCCAAGATATACTCTTGTATCTGATGTAATGCAACGTCCATGATATGCAAAGAAATTTTGGTAACTTAATTGAATTAGCAAGCAACGATCGATTTGATATCACATTATAAAAAACAAATGCAATACGTGTCAATGGCAAAGCTTCAGATCACATAAAACCACGTTATCCGGAAGTAATGTTCACCAAATCTTTTTGATATTTGAGCTTGATAGCCATTGACAGCTATGTCAAAATTAGTATGGTTAGAGCTGCATTTGAACGACTGAACAAAATGAAGAGACCATCACTGATCACACAACGCACGAAAATTAAAATATTAAATGTCGTTAGTATGGAAAGGTAGTCGGCACAGAGGACTCCAATTAAATACCTTTTGAAGAACTAAGATACTGGATGCAGGAAACAATAACAAAACGATTGAAGAAATTAATCTGTTCACACATAAATGCAAAAAGAAATTCCAAGTAATTTCATCCTTTTAAAGTCTTTTTAAAATAGATACGTTTTGAAACGTAATTAAACAAATTTTAAAAAGTTCCACGGTATGTATGCACCCTTAGAAGTAATTGATAATGTTGTATATATAATACTTAATTTTGTAACGTAGAGATTTTGGCGATTTTCCCATTTTTTGTTAGGATTTTCCAACTGAACTCTGATAATGTGTTTCTAAAATTATTGCATTTTTTTTTGTTTTTCTTTGGTATGAGTGGTTGTTGTTACGAGTATTATTAGTATTTGGTCTGACACCACCTTCCAAAAAGTCAGTAGAGGTGATTTACTGCAATTAAGTTGTCACAGTTATTTGTCGATGTCATTGAATAGGAATTGATTTAATTGATCAATTTTACTTGAAGTACATACATATATTTAAAATTAGAATTGACGTCATAAGGTTTTCTATCTACAATATATGTAGATAATGAGAATTCATTCATAACTTGAGTAAATGAAAATAAACAGGAATTGTTTAAAACGATACTTTAGAAAATTAATTTAAACGCTTTGGATGGGCAAAATTCAATTTTCAAAAAAAAAAAATAAAAATTAAATATTCCGATGGAGTTCAAACTTGCGATCCTTTGTAATCATTTGAGGTTATTCCTATAGACTCGATACTTACTGATTTATTGGAGAACTCTGTCAATCATTCTGTGGCAGATCTTGGCATTGCACAGAGGTGTGTATTGTCTGTCTTACGGAAACTAGCAACAAATAATTCGGTTGTGGAGCTGGATGATGTGTAATACTCCTGCATATGTGCAGATGATTTAGTGACTGCAGTAAGTTTACGGTGTCTTTAATCGATTTGAGACTGCACCTTAAAAGCTAAGCTGTTGATGGTTGCGTAACGATCTTAGTGTATGTACATCAAGACAAAGTTGAGCAGTAAAATTCTTATTCTCCAATATAAACACCATGAAGCTCAAAATGTCTGCTCGTTTTCTATTCCAAATTGGTTTGGAGCCTAAATACTCAGACGATCAGAACTTCAGATGTTCTTTGTCTTTGCTATTATTGACCAATGGCCTAGGGTTTGGTTAAGGGATCACAGCTGCGTTTAAAATAAAATGTATCAAGGCACTAATTAAAAAAGACTACAAATTAGACTTAGCGGCATTTGGGCACTCCTTTACTTCATCGCTTCGTAGTTCGTATTCTGGACATATATGTAGCTCACTATATTTTTACATTTTACGTACATGTCTGTATACAACTATGTATCTCTTTTTCAAAGGGCTTAGATTGAAAGAACAAGAACAAGATAGGTCTAAATCGAAACCCGTAGTTGGAAGTACTTTTTATATCAGGGGAATGGGTACGTGAACAAGGTTCCTGCAATCGAATGAGAAACAGGTTCACTAAAACGCAGTTTCTGCAATCTATAGGACTGTTAATTGTCTAAGATTTAGACAAGTATAGAATAGAGACATTCGGATTCACGCAGACCTAAAAACTTTGAACTGGTTAACGTATTACCGAATGTAAAGTCGAAATGTTCGAATCGTTGCGCATAGTCAATGAGCCTTAAAAGTTCTTGATTATTTTTACAAGCATCTATTCTGATTAATATGGTGACAAGATAATCTAATCTTACTGGGGTGTATAGACATTTAAATACTTGACTTATTTATTATTAATCTTATATATAAAAATGAATGTGTGTTTGCTTGTATGTTTGAAGTTTATAGACGATTAGCTAATACCCGGTGTGCTTCGCTACCCCCATCGGAATTAAATACATATCTCGTGATGCAACTGGATCGCCCACCATCAAAATTGTTACGCCATTGTTGGGGCACTGTATCGTCCTTGGTGTTGTCCAGCTGGAGTTCTATCAGCATGAATTGCGATTATGTGGTCATCTGAACTTAATCGCGAACTTAAAGATCCTTACCAATTCGTTGATTTCATGAAACATCACTTGTAAATCGGCAACAATCCATTGTTTTGTGTCAGGGTTATAATGCCGGCGGTGGTGCACTTGGTCATTGTTATCCGCTTCTCTTATGAAATAAATTTGTAAGAACTTAGGATCTTCATTTGGAATTAGCAACAATGATCCCATTTTATGATAAATTTGACCTTGAACACGAAACGTTGGCATAAAGTTGTCTCGAAATACTTTGGTATCACCAAAAGAGGTCATTTTGAAGCACGAATTATATTTTCTTATATTTTTAAGAAAATGTTGTGAATCCACATTAGTTCCTAAATGAAAAAAATATTTTTTATTAATATTTTGTTAAATTAAAAAAAGTATATGTTTCGAAAAACTTACCTGAAATCAGCGATTGTAGTGGTTCTGGAGGTGGAAGTAAATCAGACAAAACGATTTTACCTTTAGAGCAACACATGCCAGGTGTTTCATTTTTGTACCTGAGTGCATTGCAATATTGGCAAACTTCATTCATGTCACCAATTGCCACTAATTCATCTTCGGTATAATCTTTATCAGATCTATAGTTAAATGCAATACCTGAGTATCCATGAAAAACATTACGTCGATTCACCACCATTCGATTACGATTTTGTTCTCGACGCAAATCATATTGCTCTATCCTCTCTGCTGCTCTTCTTGTTGATGTTCGAACCCGCTGACTTTCTACTCGTGATTCATGTTGGACTTCTGTTTCATTAGTTCGTGATGTTATGGTACGATTTCGCTGCCTTTGTAGCCGACCTTCATGTTCCAACGGTGTCTCGGTAGCTCGTGCGATTGTCGCATGTTGTCGAAGACCTTCAAGGCGTCTTTCACGCTCTAAAGGCGTTTCTGTGCCTCGTGACGTTTCGGTACGATTTCGCTGGCTTTGTAGCCGACCTTCATGCTCCAACGGTGTCTCAGTAGCTCGTGCGGTTGTCGCATGTTGTCGAAGACCTTCAACACGTCTTTCACGCTCTGAAGGCTTTTCTATGGCTCGTGATGTTTCGATACGATTTCGCTGGCTTTGTAGCCGACCTTCATGTTCCAATGGTGTCTCGGTACCTCGTGCGGTTGTCGCATGTTGTCGAAGACCTTCAAAACGTCGTTCGTGTTCTGACGGCGTTTCAGAAGCTCGTGCTAAAGAGGTAAGATTTCGTTGACTTTCAAAGTGCTCTTGGCTTTCTGAAAGCGTTTCAGTAGCTCGTAGGCCTTCAAGGCGTTCTTCACGTTGTGATGGCGTTTCGGCGGCTCTAGTGGTTAGAGTTCGACTCCTTTCAGTCCTTAGGCGACTTTCACGCTCTTCCGAACTTTCATTTGCTCTCTGGGATTGCAAATGCAATGCATTTTTACTGCTTCTGGAAAGCGATGCTTTTTTGGGGGCATTTTTATAAATTGTTGCAAAATAAATGTCACTCAACGTTTAACTCGTTTAGAATCAAAGATTCAACTGAATTTCAAAACCGAATGCGTGTTATATTTATTCCTTTATATTTTACCTAATATGTTGGCCGACGAAAATCCTCTACCAAACCCTCCACGTGGGTGTCGGCTGGTAATGGTGGTTGCCCGATAGGGTGTCCATCAGCTAAGGGGGGAGACCACACTCACTTGATCGCAGGATCGGATGAACTGTGGCTCTCACCATAGGATAGAGGTATGGGCTGGACTAAGGTGTTATACGACCCGTGCCGATAGTCAGCCTGGCTGGGGGCCCATCAAAAATATCCCAGTCGCTAACGGAGTATCCTGGATACCGGGCGACCTCCAGGATTAACCAGCCTTACCTGGGCACAGCGGATCCCTGCTCAGGCGGACCTTCCCCTTATCCGCAACTCGTGGGACCAAAAATGAATGGAAATATATGTAATAAAAATGAAAATCTGAAAAACGAGAACGGAACTCGTAAAAATCCGCGTACGGGTGTTAAGCCGACGCCCGTCTCTACAAAAGAGGTAAAAGGCTTGGTTGATGCTAAAGCAGACCAAGAACCCAGTACCTCAAAAGACAGCACGCAAGAACAAGCCAAAAGTGTCGGCCTTTCAAAAAGCGAGGTTGCTCCAAAAGCCGGACCTTCGTCCAGCAAGAGTGGCCTTAGCAATACAAAGGTTGACACGGCTCCAAGACTGAAAGAATCGAAGCAGCGGTACAGGGAGCGATTGAGCGCAAAGCGGGTTCTAGACAGGATCTCCAAGATCCCAATAGATAACCGCACGCAGCGCGAAGT
This sequence comes from Sarcophaga rosellei, assembly GCA_930367235.1. Classification (NCBI taxonomy): domain Eukaryota; kingdom Metazoa; phylum Arthropoda; class Insecta; order Diptera; family Sarcophagidae; genus Sarcophaga; species Sarcophaga rosellei. The sequence goes on along the minus strand of OV884021.1, from coordinate 46,471,413 downwards.
ACAATCACTAGCCTGGGCCAAAGAAAAGCTCGAAGATCTTGAAAAAACGTCGGACAAGGAGACGGCTGTCAAAAGACAGCGATCTTCTGAAGCCGACGTACCAGGAGCTAAAAAACCACGCAGCTCGCAACGCACCAACATCTTATACAGTGAGGTGCTAAAAGACAGCATTGAGATGGCGGTTGTAGATCGCTCAGATCCAGACGGCAGTATTACACCGTCGAACTGGAGACTTGTAGCAGACGCCCTTGCGGACGTCTTTCTAGAAGTAATGGAGGAGAATCCGGGACCAGTTCCAGTTTACCAAATGTGTGGCTGGCACCAAGGACACGTGAAATTAGTAACGTGCGCCGATAAGAGAGCCCTGGATCTCTTCTCCATCGCCATAAAGAGGGTAGGTGAAATCTGGAAGGGCGCTAAACTAGAAATAGTACCCAAGGATGACATCCCTAATAGACCCAGAACGCGCTCTTGGATACCCTTAACTCCAAAGGAGCCAGAAAAAGTACTTAGGATAATAAAAATGTGCAATCCGAAGTTACCAACACACAATTGGAAGATTGCAAAACTAGAGGAGCGCCATGGATCTCGCTGTGCGACTATCATAGTCAATCAGGAATCCCTGGAGCACCTAGCAAAATCCAATGGTGTGGTGGCCTTCGGATTTGAACATATTATCCTTAAAGTATACAAGAAGGATAATCGCCCCATGGAGTCGAGTGACAACGCCCCTCAGGGGGATAAGCCACAAGACGAACACATGGGCGAATCGGATGAAGAAGTAAAGGAGGGTGACAACCTTACGGCATCCTCGACACAGATCCATAGCCGATCCAGAGGTAGCTCTTTCTCTTCCACTGGATCGGATATAGCATCTGTCTTTGGTATGCTGCTGAGGGAATCTCAACTCCTAGACGAGGCTGATCAGGAAGATGATGGCCTGGATACAACGATGGTGGAGAGGAAAGAGGATGAAACAGACCATGGTCCGAGTAATCCAAATAAATCTCCATCACTCTAAGGCAGCATCGGCTGCACTGCTTCTCCGGCTGGCGAACAGAGGAGAAGACATCGCCCTAATTCAAGAACCATGGTCTGTGGCCAACAAGGTTTGTGGATTAAGGCTCAAAGATTACAGGCTGGTACATGCCAAACTTATAGGTAGGCCCAGATCCTGTATACTAATTAAGAATAACTTAATAGCATATTTGCTCCCTTCTTTCAGTAATGAAGACCTAACTACGGTTACGACGGAAATAAATGGAAGGCAGTATTGGATCTCCTCCAGTTACATGCCACATCCAGCAGAAGATCCTCCACCAGATCCAGTTAGAAGACTGGTCACCGAAGCCAAGCGCGCTAAAGTTGGCCTACTCATTGGATGCGACGCCAACTCTCACCACACCATATGGGGCAGCACGGACGTCAATGAACAGGGTGAGTCACTATTTGATTTTATAATCTCAAATGATTTAATGATATGCAACGTGGGTAGCACGCCCACGTTTGTAACCAAAAGCAGAAAAGAGGTATTGGACATAACCATTGCCTCGAGAAGTAGTTTTGAAGAGGTCAAAGACTGGAGGGTCTCTGAGGAGCACTCCTTCTCTGACCACAGATACATAGAATTCTCTCTAGACAGGGAGACTAGAAGTATGAGGACGGTTAGGAATCCTAGAAACACGAATTGGGATGTCTACGATCGTCTTGTCAATCTGGGCATGGGTCCACTTACGCGCAGTAGAATTGATAGTGTTTCGGAACTGGAAGCTACTGTGGCTGTCTTTACGAAGGTCATATTAGGGGCTTTCAAGAAAGCATGTCCAAAGAGGGTCATCAGAGGGGGGCACAAACCTCCCTGGTGGAACCGAGACCTGGACAGGCTCAGGAAAGAGTCACGTAGACTTTTTAACGCGGCAAGGAAATCCGGTAATGCGGAACATTGGGTGCTATATAAGGTGTCCCTAGGCGACTACAAGAGAGCCTTGAGACGCGCCAAGAGAGATTCGTGGAGAAGCTTCTGTAGCAATATGGAAACTATCAACGAAACCTCCAGGCTAAGGAAGATTCTTGCGACAACGGCCTTCGGGCCGAGTGTACTGCAAAAGGCGGATGGTTCATGGACCAACTCGGAAAAGGAGACTTTGGAGCTCCTCGTGAACACGCACTTTCCAACGGGACAAAACCTGGATATGCAGGTTAGGGTCGTGGAAAGCGGTTCACAGGAAGACTACTATTCAATCATGTCTGTAAGGGCAATCAAATGGGCAATAGATGGATTTAAACCGTTTAAATCTCCGGGTCCAGACGGAATATATCCGGCCCTACTACAACGTCTGAAACTGGAACACATCGCGATACTTAGAGAGATGTTTTCTGCCAGTTTTCGGCTAAATCACATACCATCGGAGTGGTGCAAAGTGGGAGTTGTCTTCATACCGAAGGCAGGAAAAAACTCTCACACCTCACCTAAAGATTTCAGACCTATAAGTCTCTCTTCTTTCCTGCTGAAAACCATGGAGAGACTCATTGATGTTAAACTACGCCAGGCCTTAGACGGGAATCTGCTATCTAGGCAACAGCATGCGTACAATAAGGGAAGGTCTGTCGACACTGCCCTACACAGCCTGACGTGTTCAATAGAAAAATCGCTTGCACGAAAGGAGTATACCCTGGCTGTTTTTCTGGACATAGAAGGAGCCTTCAATAACGTGGAACTGGATGCTATTTCCGGCGCACTAAGAAGACTGAATGTACAGGGCACTCTGGTGAACTGGATATCCAGACTACTATGTGGAAGAACAATCTACCCGACACTAGGGTGCTCGCTCATCACCAGAGAAGTGGGAAGGGGAACTCCACAGGGTGGAGTACTCTCCCCTCTCCTATGGAACCTTGTGATGAATGAGCTGCTAGTGTTGTTAGAAAACGTGGGATGCGGGGCGATTGCCTATGCGGATGACGTAGTTCTCACGGTTTCGGGCAGATTTGTCGACACTATCAGAGACAGGATGCAACTTGCCCTAGGAAGGGTTAGAGAGTGGGCATCTAGTCGTGGCTTGGGTGTAAATCCCGGAAAAACGGAGGTCGTACTCTTCACGAGAAAATACAAGCCTCCATCTTTCCGTCCACTGAGATTGTATGGGGCGGAACTTGAACTCAAGGATGAAGCAAAATTCTTGGGCCTTATCCTGGATAGAAAGCTATCGTGGAAACCAAACATCACTAACAGACTGAAAAAAGCCTCCATTGCCCTCTACGCCTGCAACAAGGTGTTGGGGAAAAAATGGGGCCTTAGACCTAGGATGACTCACTGGATCTACACGGCGGTGGTCAGACCTATCCTGACCTACGGATGCCTGGTGTGGTGGGAATCCCTGAATAGGACAACGAATTTAAACCTGATACGCAGGTTACAACGATCTGCGTGTATGATTATAAGTGGTGCCCTGCGCACTGCTCCGACGATCGCTCTGGAGATGATCCTATACCTTCTACCACTAGACCTATACTGCAGGGGTGTGGCGGCTAGGGTAAGTAGGCGTCTTTGGGCGACTGGACAATGGCATGCATCGAGCATTGGTCACACAAGGATACTTGAGGAAACTGATATTGCCGGGAGCATTGACTATATGACACCGCGATATGACTTCTCAATAAACTATAGAACTTCCATCCCGAAAAGGGAGGACTGGAGGAAAGGTGCGGTGCATCCCGCGGGGAATGCCGTACAAATCTACACCGATGGCTCCAAATTGGAGGGAGCCGTTGGAATTGGTATCTATTCGAAATCAATTGGAATATCCAAGTCTATAAGGCTACCAGATCACTGCAGCGTTTTTCAGGCGGAAGTGTCGGCAATTCAGGCTGCGGTGAAAATTATTGTGGACAAAAATGTTCACAGGCGAGAAATCACCATACTTTCCGATAGCCAAGCGGCCATCAAGGCACTGGATTCTAGTGTAATAAACTCAAAGACGGTGAACGACTGTCGCAGATGTCTCAATGAGATGGCGAGCCGATATGATGTCTGTATTACATGGGTACCGGGACATAGAGATATTCCCGGCAACTGCAGAGCGGACGAACTGGCCAGAAAGGGTACGACTATCGAACCCTCTGATGAATTCTCTACATTAGGGATCCCTTTGGATACCTGCAAGCGTATAATTGACAATGCAATCGTGGACCTTGTCAACAGAAGGTGGGCGGCTTCGGATAAGGGCAGAACAGCGCAAAAAATCTGGCCAAGGCTGGATAGGAGGCGCACGACGGCTCTGCTTGAACTCCAAAGAAGCAGGCTCAGCGCTGTTGTCGGGGTTATCACGGGGCATTGCATTATAGGAACGCTGAAGCTGTGGAGATGAGGAAGAGGAAGAAACTGTTCTTCATCTACTGTGCACATGCCCGGCACTTGGTCAAAGGAGAAAAAGACACCTGGGTGCCTACTACATGGAGGACCTAGCTGAACTGTCATGCACGGATATTGGCAGTCTGAATCGCTTCATCGGAAGCTCCAAGTGGTTCCTGGAATAGGGGAAATGTGGCACTGTGGTATCACAATGGGCCCGGATTGCGGCCTAAGTGTGTCCGCTCATGATTGCATCGAGAGGACTGCCACTTCTACCTACCTACCTACCTAATATGAAATAGGTTCAGGTCAAAAACTTTTTTAAAGAAAATAAGGTTATTAAAATTTGACAAATAATTATGTTTGATGAGTTATGCAACTACTTATTTTATTTGGAAAAAATATTGACAGTTTACATTTTATAATGTTATGTTTTCGAAAGTAATGAATGAAAATTTTACTGCCTATTGTTACATGCCCATTCATCGCCCAATAAAATGCTGATTACAAACTTACCTGATCTATTTTTCAAGATATGCAACAAATAAATAATATTTTTATTAATTACCCATTGTTAGAAGTAAACAATAACATAACTATTACATATGTACATATACATATGTTTTTCAAATAAATATTCAAATAGTATCAATTTCAGTACTTACTATGTAATTTCAAGCTCAACAATTTAAGGGTCATATGTTTGAGCAGCTCAAACATTCTAGAATTCAAATGTATGTTGATGATATTCAACTCTACCTTGATAGCTCTATAGCTGGAGTTAAAGATCTTAACACTGACCTTAATAATATTTCTCTTTGGGCGACTGCAAATGGTTTAAGGATTAACTCTAAAAAGTCAAAATGTATTGTAATTTGCAAAAAATCCGCGAAGATTGAATCTAGTAATGATGTTGCCTTTTTTGGTTATTTCTGAAAAAAAAAAAATAAATAAAACAAAAGTCCACGAATTTAATTTTAATTATATTTTTTCTTATTTGGTGATTTTTTTCACAAATGTTGGTTACACAATTTTTTTTCCTTCCCTTCTATCTTTCCTTTAGCGTCGTAAAATAATTTTGAAAAATCTTCCAAAATATGCCAAAATGCACATTCTTTATATTTTATTTTCTTTGGTTTTATACGTCAAGAATCATAGATAGCATACTTTAGGGGTAACTATGCGTATGAGTAATATATTTCAAATGCAATTAAATATTAAGTATGTAGTATATAGTATATGTGGGCAAGGCTCCTCGCTCATTTAGAATATCAACATAAAAAGTAGCCTATAACTCCTTCCAGACATACAGGAAGATACTGTGAAAATTTCAAGAAAATCGGTTCAGCCGTTTAATCTTATATATAAAAATGAATGTGTGTTTGTTTGTATGTTTGAAGTTTATAGACGACTAGCTAATACCCGGTGTGCTTCGCTACCCCCATCGAAATTAAATACATAATAATTAAAAAATGTATTTATTTAGTAATTAAACTATGCAATTTTTCTTAAAAGGTTTATTCTAATTTCATTTGATGACAATATATTTCATTTAAATTCTAAAATAATACATTAATGAGCGATTTATTTCTTACTTGCTAAAATTTAATATGTACTTTTTTTCTTAAATAAATAATTCTTATTCCAATGCCTTGGGATACACAATATTTTTTGTTTTCCCCTCTGCGGGTTTTTCTACTCGCGAACATGCGACGTAAAGCTGTCCATGTGAGAAACATGGATTTTTTAGATTAAGTCCACAAACTTGCAAGGACTGACCTTGAGCTTTATTAATTGTCATTGCAAATGCTAGGCGAATAGGAAATTGAAGGCGCTTAAAATCGAATGGCATCTCCAATGTGGTCATAGGACGTGGCGGCAATACATCAGTTCCCTTAAACTTTCCAGTTATAATGGTCGTTCATCATTTTTCATTGTTAGTTGAGTTAATGGCACTCATAGTCGTGGAGGGTCAATATTTCTAAGTGAAATAATGGGAACACCGTTCTTTTACAAGTTCTTAGATTCCCATCGATCTTGTTGAGAATATTGCTGTTGATGGAATTAACGTCAATATTTTTGGATGCCAGTAACGCACGATCATATAACCATTGCATATTTTTTAAATTTTGCAATTTATTAATTCTTCTTTGGATTGTGTCATTCTGCAAAAGTCTGAAGGAAATTTTATATACTTTGTTATAGGATCCATTGGAATTCTTCCGTTACCTAAATCAAGCAATTTTTTGGAAAAAGTTGAAGCTGAAGCATCACGTTCCAACTGTACACGCATATTAGTAGTTAACTTTAGAGTGTGAACATGTCGCCAAAGGTGTTTCATTTTTGTACATGAATGCATTACAATATTGGCAAACTTCATTCATGCCACCAATTGCCACTAATTCGTCTTCGGTATAATCTATATCAGATCTGTAGTTAAATGCAATGCCTGAGTATTCATGAAAAACTTTACGTCGATTCACCACCATTCGTTTACGATTTTGTTCTCGACGCAAATCATATTGCTCTATACTTTCTGCTGCTCTTCTTGTTGATGTTCGAATAATGTGACTTTCTACTCGTGATTCATGTTGGACTTCTTTTTCATTAGCTCGTGATGCTGTGGTACGATTTCGCTGGCTTTGTAGCCGACCTTCATGTTCCAAAGGTGTCTCAGTAGCTCGTGCGGTTGTCGTATGTTGTCGAAGACCTTCAAGAAATCTTTCGCGTTCTGACGGCATTTCAGAAGCTCGTGCTAAAGTGTTAAGATTTCGTTGACTTTTAAGGCACTCTTGGCTTTCTGAATCTGTTTCAGTAGCTCTTGAAGGTGTGGCACGTTGTCGTAGGCCTTCAAGGCGTTCTTCGCGTTGTGATGGCGTTCCGGCTCTAAAGGTTGAAACTCTTTTCAGTCCTGAGGCGACTTTCACGCTCTTCCGAACTTTCATTTGCTCTCTGGGATTGCAAACGCAATGCATTTTTAGTGCTTCTGGAAAGGGATGCTTTTATTGGGGGCATTTTTATAAATTGTTGCAAAATAAATGTCACTCAAATAACGTTTAACTTGATTAAAATCAAAGATTCAACTGAATTCCAAAACCGAATGCGTGTTATACATATGTATTCCTTTATATTTTACCTAATATGAATAGGTAAAAAATCGGTTCAGGTCATGAACCCTTTGAAAAAGAAATTAAGGTTATTAAAATTTAACAAATAATTGCGTCAGTCACAGGTAATTTTTTTGATGAGTTTTGCAACTACTTATTTTATTTGGGAACAATATTGACAGTTTACATTTTATTACTTAGGTAATTAAAAGTAATGAATGAAAATATTACTCCCTATTGTTACATGCCCATTCATCGCCCAATAGAATGCTGATTACAAAATTTACCTAATGTGGTTTTCAAGATATGCGACAAATAAATACCATTTTTATTAGTTACCCATTTTTAGAAGTAAACAATAATATAACTATTACATATGTATATGTGTATGTATATGAGATCAATATATAAATAGTATGCATTTTAGTACTTACTATGGACATGAGTTGAAAATTTCAAACTCAATCATTTAAGGGTCATATACCTTACTATTCCATATTTTAAGATATAATAATTTCCACACTCACTAATCAGAGAGGCACCACCTTCCTAAAGCTGGAATACAAAATTGGAGACTCTAGCTTTTATAGTTTTCTAGATACATATACAGATTTTAATAATTAGTTCATGTAGAGTTTGCCACGCCCCTAATGCTTGATCGCCCATTTTGAACCAAAATATTGATATTGAACCTTTAGATATTCGTACAAAATTGGAGAGTCTAACTGTTATTTTTCTTCATATGGGAGGTGACACGACCGCTTTTGCTGAACTCCCTATTTTTGTCCAGAATATTTATATTTAAACTAAAGTTACTCGTACAAAAATTGGAGACTCTAGCTGTTAGAGTTTTTCAGATATACAGATTTTCGTATTTACTTTATATGGGAGGTGCCAAGCCCACTATTGTTAGTTCGGCATTTTTGTCCAAAATAGTTATATTAAAACTGTAGTTACTTGTACAAAATTTGAGGTATCTTGCTGATATAGTTTTTCCAATATATACATTTTGTTATTATCTTACAGTAGTAGGTAATGTAGTATATGTGGGAGGGGCACCTCGCTCATTTGAAATATCAACATAAAAAGTAGCCTATAACTCTTTCCGCAAGATACTGTGAACATTTTAGGAATATCGGTTCAGCCGTTTAGTCGTCTATAAACTTCAAACATACAAACAAACACACATTCATTTTTATATATAAGATTAAACGGCTGAACCGATTTTCTTGAAATTTTCACAGTATCTTCCTGTATGTCTGGAAGGAGTTATAGGCTACTTTTTATGTTGATATTCTAAATGAGCGAAGAGCCTTGCCCACATATACTATATACTACATACTTAATATTTAATTGCATTTGAAATATATTACTCATACGCATAGTTACCCCTAAAGTATGCTATCTATGATTCTTGACGTATAAAACCAAAGAAAATAAAGTATAAAGAATGTGCATTTTGGCATATTTTGGAAGATTTTTCAAAATTATTTTACGACGCTAAAGGAAAGATAGAAGGGAAGGAAAAAAAATTGTGTAACCAACATTTGTGAAAAAAATCACCAAATAAGAAAAAATATAATTAAAATTAAATTCGTGGACTTTTGTTTTATTTATTTTTTTTTTCAGAAATAACCAAAAAAGGCAACATCATTACTAGATTCAATCTTCGCGGATTTTTTGCAAATTACAATACATTTTGACTTTTTAGAGTTAATCCTTAAACCATTTGCAGTCGCCCAAAGAGAAATATTATTAAGGTCAGTGTTAAGATCTTTAACTCCAGTGTTGATGGAAGCTATAGAGCTATCAAGGTAGAGTTGAATATCATCAACATACATTTGAATTCTAGAATGTTTGAGCTGCTCAAACATATGACCCTTAAATTGTTGAGCTTGAAATTACATAGTAAGTACTGAAATTGATACTATTTGAATATTTATTTGAAAAACATACATATATGTACATATGTAATAGTTATGTTATTGTTTACTTCTAACAATGGGTAATTAATAAAAATATTATTTATTTGTTGCATATCTTGAAAAATAGATCAGGTAAGTTTGTAATCAGCATTTTATTGGGCGATGAATGGGCATGTAACAATAGGCAGTAAAATTTTCATTCATTACTTTCGAAAACATAACATTATAAAATGTAAACTGTCAATATTTTTTCCAAATAAAATAAGTAGTTGCAAAACTCATCAAACATAATTATTTGTCAAATTTTAATAACCTTATTTTCTTTTAAAAAGTTTTTGACCTGAACCTATTTCATATTAGGTAAAATATAAAGGAATAAATATAACACGCATTCGGTTTTGAAATTCAGTTGAATCTTTGATTCTAAACGAGTTAAACGTTGAGTGACATTTATTTTGCAACAATTTATAAAAATGCCCCCAAAAAAGCATCGCTTTCCAGAAGCAGTAAAAATGCATTGCATTTGCAATCCCAGAGAGCAAATGAAAGTTCGGAAGAGCGTGAAAGTCGCCTAAGGACTGAAAGGAGTCGAACTCTAACCACTAGAGCCGCCGAAACGCCATCACAACGTGAAGAACGCCTTGAAGGCCTACGAGCTACTGAAACGCTTTCAGAAAGCCAAGAGCACTTTGAAAGTCAACGAAATCTTACCTCTTTAGCACGAGCTTCTGAAACGCCGTCAGAACACGAACGACGTTTTGAAGGTCTTCGACAACATGCGACAACCGCACGAGGTACCGAGACACCGTTGGAACATGAAGGTCGGCTACAAAGCCAGCGAAATCGTATCGAAACATCACGAGGCACAGAAACGCCTTTAGAGCGTGAAAGACGTCTTGAACGTCTTCGACAACATGCGACAACCGCACGAGCTACCGAGACACCATTGGAACATGAAGGTCGGCTACAAAGCCAGCGAAATCGTATCGAAACATCACGAGCCATAGAAAAGCCTTCAGAGCGTGAAAGACGTGTTGAAGGTCTTCGACAACATGCGACAACCGAACGAGCTACTGAGACACCGTTGGAGCATGAAGGTCGGCTACAAAGCCAGCGAAATCGTACCGAAACGTCACGAGGCACAGAAACGCCTTTAGAGCGTGAAAGACGCCTTGAAGGTCTTCGACAACATGCGACAATCGCACGAGCTACCGAGACACCGTTGGAACATGAAGGTCGGCTACAAAGGCAGCGAAATCGTACCATAACATCACGAACTAATGAAACAGAAGTCCAACATGAATCACGAGTAGAAAGTCAGCGGATTCGAACATCAACAAGAAGAGCAGCAGAGAGGATAGAGCAATATGATTTGCGTCGAGAACAAAATCGTAATCGAATGGTGGTGAATCGACGTAATGTTTTTCATGGATACTCAGGTATTGCATTTAACTATAGATCTGATATAGATTATACCGAAGACGAATTAGTGGCAATTGGTGGCATGAATGAAGTTTGCCAATATTGTAATGCACTCAGGTACAAAAATGAAATACCTGGCATGTGTTGCTCTAAAGGTAAAATCGTTTTGTCTGATTTACTTCCACCTCCAGAACCACTACAATCGCTGATTTCAGGTAAGTTTTTCGAAATATATACTTTTTTTAATTTAACAAAATATTAATAAAAAATATTTTTTTCATTTAGGAACTAATGTGGATTCACAACATTTTCTTAAAAATATAAGAAAATATAATTCGTGCTTCAAAATGACCTCTTTTGGTGATACCAAAGTATTTCGAGACAACTTTATGCCAACGTTTCGTGTTCAAGGTCAAATTTATCATAAAATGGGATCATTGTTGCTAATTCCAAATGAAGATCCTAAGTTCTTACAAATTTATTTCATAAGAGAAGCGGATAACAATGACCAAGTGCACCACCGCCGGCATTATAACCCTGACACAAAACAATGGATTGTTGCCGATTTACAAGTGATGTTTCATGAAATCAACGAATTGGTAAGGATCTTTAAGTTCACGATTAAGTTCAGATGACCACATAATCGCAATTCATGCTGATAGAACTCCAGCTGGACAACACCAAGGACGATACAGTGCCCCAACAATGGCGTAACAATTTTGATGGTGGGCGATCCAGTTGCATCACGAGATATGTATTTAATTCCGATGGGGGTAGCGAAGCACACCGGGTATTAGCTAGTTCAAAATAAAATTTAAAACAAATATAGGATTTGTTTTATATAAACAAATAACAACAAATAAAAGTAAACAATTGCTACCACAAGCCATTTAATCCATAAGAAATAATCGTTTTCTTTTCTTCTTCTTTTTGGGCCTTTAATCAATCTTCTCATAATTTTTTGATTTCTTTCAGTTTCATTAATTTAGTTTATCCGGCCAAACGGAGCTGATCGACCTATTAAAGCAGGTGCTAAAATGATTAAAAATATACTTAAATATACATAGGTCCAAAGCTCTATTAGCCGTACGTCAAAAAATTAATCGTCAAAAAATTGCTATTGAACGACAATGACGTCCAATATAATGAATTAATATATGAAATTGATTGATACTGTTGAATGTAATCCATCTGGAAAGTATCGTCAAGAATTAAAGAAATAGACTCACACTATCGGGCACAAAAACAGAGCTCAGCAATGAATCATTTTTTCGCTACTCATAGGTACTCATGAAATATTGAGTATGAGTGAGTCAACAGTATTGAAATTCATAAATTAGGAAAATACTTATAATACTCATAAATGATTAGAATCATTCATCAAAATTTACAGTGTTAGTTGTTGATGCATTTACAAAAAAAGAAGAAAGACAAAGACGCCAAGCAAAGCCAAAACACAACTTTCTAGTGAGTATTGTAGTGTTCGTACGCGAATCATACTTATTTTATGATTCTTGGGAATGTTGAGTAAGGGAGAATCGAAATCAACAACATCATGCGTATCGTTAAGTATGAGTACGATGAGTACTTCAAACTTTGAATGTGAGTAGTATTAGTATGATATTAAAATAAGTATGAGAAGTAAGTATCAGAAATTATGTATAATTCGAATCTACTCATCTTTTTGAATACTCTGGTACCAAAACAGACAAACAGGGTCTATAGGCATTAAGCATATCGGATTTACCAATGGTATAGAAGTAAGTTGGTCGATCATCAGCCACAATTTCGCTTAAGCCTTTACAACGTTTAATGAACTCAAGGGCTATAATTATCTTAAAGGACGAATCGGGTGTAAGCGATAGGACACTGCTGAATGTTCAGCCATCCTGATTAAATTCTGAGATTTTTTAAATTTTTATTCTTTCTTATCTGCCATAATGTCTGAGTCAGACTTTTACGTAAAACACCGCAAGAACTCATTCAAGTAACTGACCATAACCTAATGAGAAAATGAAAATAAAATGAATAAAAGTCTTTAGAAATGAATCCAATGAAGATTCCACACATAACTTCGTGCACGTCAACAGCAAACAAATCCATACCTCAACTAAAAAACTTATTCCTAATACACACCATACCACTTAATGTTTCGCAAAACATTATATAAACGATTCGAGACGATATTGTAGAATATAAACAAAAAATCGATGTGTGTATGTATTCAAAGCAAATAGTTTATAAGATTAAATCTTCTTCTTTCTGAAAGATGATTTTATTTATTTGTGATTTGTTTTTATTTTATTTCTTCTTTCAAATATGCTTCAATTAACATTTTAAACGTGATTATAATACTGAAACGGTAAAACTTTCTTTAAATCCTATCAGCAAAACGCTCAGGCTGTTGAAGCACTGCCACTATACTTAAAAACTGCTTTGCTACAAATTATAATCGATGCAAATATAAAATTATTCACGAATCTGAAGGTTTTCAATACGGCAACATGTTGCAACGTTAACTATTTTGGTTTTTTTTTAATAAAATATTTAATTAAGACTACGACAAGAGAAAATGACGACAGACTTCTCAAATATGTAGTTGTAATATTTGCGGTTAAAGTGAAATTTTATGAAGGAAATTAAATCATATTGATGTCGAAACATTTCACGCTGCTGGTCAGAGATGTAAATAAATGTAATCAAATTTTAATGCATTTGTGTAACACAAATATTTCTAATATTATTTCTAATAATTAACGATAAAATCCTAATTACGCCCTGTTGTACACAGAGTAATATCCACTATATAGTCAAAACCTGCATTTTTTGCACTTTTAGGTTAGAATACATCGATAACCTAGGGTGATGGAGTAATTGGAGCTGAGGCCATATTTAGATTCAGTGTACCAGTATACCAGCGTAAATTTTGTGAGTAATGATACAATACTGACTTCCAAAAATCTATTTTTACACGAAAATTTTAAGGTTACCAATTTGTACCATTTTAGGCAACTGACAACTCAACTGGATGTCAGTTGTCATCGAAATGTGAATAAATAATTTGACTGCACATTCGAATAAAAGTCATTATTTTACAGTTTTTGTAGAAATTCCCAGCAGCAGATGATGAAAGTGTGCTTCTTAATGATAAACTTCAGGATATTATTGTCAATTTTAAAACACAAACGCCTATTTTAACCACAAACATGTCTTATTTACTTCGACTGACTTCATTTTGGTTGAATGAATTTCAAGGAAAGATTTTGAATATTCTATATGAAAATTAATTTGATTCCATTAACTACTAGACACTTATCTACGTACAATATCACCAGGGATTTACAATCCTGCATACGTACATACATATTATGTGACAGTAATGAGTAATATGTTCTTAATGTTAATATTTAAGAAAATCTGTAGGCGTGATTGCAACTGAATATTTTACATATATATGTACATATAAACGTTTGCATAGAACCAAAGAAACAAGTAACATACAACGACAATAAATGCAAGGGAATGAAATTTTATTTGTAATACTGATACAAAATATTATTTAATTCATGTTGCATTATTTGGTGGTTATTCTGTTAACAAATACTTTCGCATATCACCAAAAGTGGAAGAAAGTGTTTATAAATAATATCTAAAGTTAATTACTTAGTAGTAGTTGTAGAGTTTAATTACTTACTATTTAATAATTTTAAAATGTGAACGTCGGATTTTATGTGTGCATCGGGGATGTATTGGGTTTAACTTTTCTAGTGAAATACTTATTAGTGCTTTGGTCACATAGTAAAAATATTACGTATTTTATTAATAAGTCTTAAATTTACGAATATGTTTTCAATTTAAAAATTTGATTAAATCAGAAAATTCGGCAAATATTTTAATAAAATTTACTCAAAAATTAACTTTAATTTAAATAAAAGACAAAAGAATTTAGCTATGATTCATTATCCGCCCAAGAGCCTTGTCTGATTTTCTGGTGTAAGTATACGATTTATGGAATAACTAATTAGCACACCTTTTCTTGTTTTTTCTTATTCTTTGTAAAGGTAAATATCATAGATCTTACGACCAATATTCTCGGTGTTGGAGTCAAATCATAATTGAACTGGTAGCATGACATAAACCGCGTTTTTATTATATTGTTACGTTTTTACTTTTTTAAAAACGTTTAGATTATGAGTTCGTTGATTGCAAACCAAAATAAAAACAAATGTGTTTCGTTTCAATTATGCTCTTTATTAGGCACACTACTTTTATGTGCCACTGTTACAAATTCACGGTCCAACCACAACTTGCTTGTTCGCTAATATATTCTCTGCTTACAACCTTTTTGTAAGCTATAACCAGCGTTGCCATTTTTTTTTTTTAAACTTTTTTTTACCAAAAAAAACTTTTTTCCATATAAATATCAAAATTTTAAAATAAAACAAAAATGCTAATATATAAACTTCATTTTATTAAAAACATAAAAATTAAATAAAAACAAAACATTCTTTTAATGAAAAAAATCTTTAAAAAAAAGCATAACTTATAATAAAAAATAAACTAAAATAAAATTCATTTTCAAAATATCACATATATTCGGCCATATTCCATTTGTCGTTATCGTTTTAAACGTCGTTTCTAAGTTATATTCGTTTTTATCGTCGTTTCGTTATTAAATTGGCATTCTTGAAATACATTGAAACGAAGACGAGAAGTTATCGAAACCAAACAAAAATAATATTGTATAGTTGGTAGCACTGACAATATTTTTCGTTGTTTCTCTTACATTTTTTAAATCGTCTTATTATTTTAAATGTAAAATTAAAGAATGGCGAGTACTGAGTTCTATTTTTCTAGTTCGAGTGATGATGATGAAATAAAAAAGATAAATATACATCGGAAGATTTTACGACAGAACATAGATATCTTTAACATGCCCGATACATTGTAAGAAATTAAATTTTTATTAAATCATTTGTAAAAATATGTTCATGTGTGTATTTTCCTTAAGATTTGTCAACACATTTAGGCTTAATAAAGTTTCATTTCAATACGTCCTACAACAAATCCGTCCAAAACTAAAAAACAGCATGCGAAAGTCTGCAATTACACCAAAAATAAAACTGGCAACAGCCCTGCGGTTTTTCGCGCAAGGGTCGTATCAACTTAGCGTTGGGAATGACTTCAATTTGTGCTTGGCTCAACCAACAGTCAGTAAAATCCTTTCCGAAGTTTTGGACGCGATGAGTGCTACGATTTGTAATAAATGGATAAAATTTGAAATGTCGGAAGATGAAGCAATAGAGTGCAAACGATTTTTTTATGAACGAACTGGTTTTCCTGGAATCATAGGATGCGTAGACGGAACCCATATAAAAATAATTGGACCGTGCAAAAGTTCTCAACATTTATACTTTAACAGGAAAGGCTTCTTTAGCTTAAATGCAATGATTGTAAGTACCATCAATGAATATAATTAGCAACGCTGAATTTGTTTTTTAAAGATTATTTTCTTAGATTTGTGATCACAAGATGCGTATAAGGTACGTAGATGCTAGACATTCAGGCTCCTCCCATGATTCTTTAATTTGGAATACCAGCCGAGTAAGAAGATTTCTAAGAGAAAAGTATGAAGCTGGCGGACGTAATACATGGCTTCTTGGTATGAAATTTTAAATACATATTTTAAAATAAGTTTGACATATAGGTTTTTAGGAGCTGCTGAACAAAGTGCAGAAAGCCGTTACAATATTGTTCATTCAAAAGCCCGTAATATCATAGAGCGAGTCATTGGTGTGCTCAAATCGCGATTTAGATGCCTTCTTGGTGCACGTGAACTAAACTATGATCCCCAAAAAACATTACAAATCGTTAATGCTTGCGCTGCTTTGCACAATATTTGCATTCACTATAATGCTTCTCTTCTACATGACAATTTAGAAATGTCTTCTGAAGAAATTTTAAATTATAACATAAGCAACGAAACTTATGACATAGAAGATTGCCCAGAAGCTGCCATAATTAGAGATAGAATTAAAAATACCTTATTGTTATAAGTTTCTAATTTTTATTCAAAAATGAAAAGAATAATTCATTAAATAAAACTAAAATAACAAAATAAAATAAAAATTATAGTTCATTAAATAAAATACTAAATAAAAAAAAATAATAAAATAAAACTAATGAGAATTTAATTGTTTTTCTAGTAATTCAAGTTTTTTCCTCTTTGAGGCATCAAGCTCCATTAACTCCTCTTCTCTACGTGTTTTTCTCTTCAGAATTTTCAGGCGTTCTTCTTCTATTTCTAACCTCTTTCTCTGATAGCGAGATATGTCTTTCAGACAAACTTTTATTGACACCAAATGGCTGCATTGCTCTTGCTGTGTTTCAGTTTGCTTCTTCAATAACGCTATCCTTTCCTTTTCAGCGGATTTATTTTTTGATGGCGTGCCCCTAGTTGAAACGGTTGGTATATCGTCACAGTTCATTGCGGCAGGAGTCACTCGTTCAACGTTTTCACCACTTCCCGATGTAAAGTTGGGTGTTTCCTCTTCCTCGTTTAGTGGTGCCTCAACTTCTTCGCCGAATCCTAATATTTGTCCTTTTGGGTTCACCTGCTTCTCAAACTGCATTATATTTGCCACCGCTTCCCCCAATGGTGACAAAGGCATTTGCTTATAAACGCCTCCTCCCGTTGCTCTTATTTCAGCTTTGTTGTGTACAAGTTTTTTTTTTTACTTTAAATTTCATGTCTTTCCACACCTTTAGTTTGAATTATATACAGATATATATTTAAATTTTTATGCATATTAAATGAAAATTTTGCTTTATGAACTTACTTTGTGCCAACCATCTCCGTCACGAACTGGCGGTCCAAACGGATTTAATTTTTCCGCTATTTCCTTCCAAAATGTGTCAAAATTTAATGGTTTTATTCCCTTCCGAAAACCCCTAGCAAATGCTAGATTTTTTCCCATTTCCGAAACTAAAACTTCAAATTGTTGATTCGTAGTTATTTTCATTTTTGCTTTAGTCGTTTTAGTTTCGTTGTTAATAATTCTGACGACAGTGAAAGAATGATTCTCTGTCGTTATATTTTTCGTTTCAAAATGGGGAATACCAACATATTTTCGATAAATGTCGATAACGCCAACGGTGATGCCAAACTGTCGTTTTTATTCCGTTTTTAAACGACAACGCCAAATGGAATAGGGCCGATTATATTAATAAATACTTCAGTCATTTGTACATTGTTTTATTAAAATTTAAAGCAATTTGTTTGGATTGCGTAAAATTGGTACAATCACTATTATTTTTTTTAAGAAGTCCTTAGTTCTTAAAATACCACATAAAGTGGGAGTTTCTAATTTATTTAAATGTTCAAATTAATCTGTGAGAAAATACGCTCTACATTTGCTGTGGATATAGGTAACGACAAAATTAAATAGACTAATTTTTTTAAATTTGGAAAAACTTCGGACTCATCACAACGTCGAAATTTGAATACTTCCTCCCAAAAACTCTCAATACTTTGCTCTTTACATAAATTGTGTTCCGAAAAATTAATGTGGAGCAGTTCACGCCACTCATCATCAACGTCTTGAATGTCATTAGAACTAACAACATTTGGCAAAATAGCACATAATTGAGCAATACTCTTTTGATTTCTATTTATCACATTACTAGGAGCTAAAATTTCAAAGTTTTTAAGAAAGTCGTTATCAAAATCGAATTTTTTTAACAGACTGTTACATAATTCTACATAAAATTTTAACCAATGAACTCTGAGGTCCATATCAGCATCTTCAGGTAATTTATTTGAAGTGAGTGCTAAAGATACTTCAGCACCTAAATAAATGTCTTTGGGATCTTTAAGATACTTATTATCGTTTATATAAATTTTTTTGAAAGATCCAAAACTTATGAACTCATCTTTTACAATGTATTCAAAAATTTTAAAGTATAAACGATTTATTTCTCCACGAAGCATATGTATTTGGGGGCTTTCGTTTTGAAATAAGCGGTTCAATTTGTTAATATCATTTAAGATAAACTTTAAAAATAATAAATACAATTCGAATTCACGTTTGTGCAAAATGGCTATAATTCTTTCCGTAGCATTAAATTTTTCCAAATCTTCATGTAGAAAATATAGTTTTAAGGCATCTAAGCGACTTAAAAGTTGTTTAACGGTTGCTTCGACAGAAAGCCAACGTGTTTGAGAGGGGTGTAACATTTTCCGCGGCTCATAATCTAATAATATTTGTAGATCATTGAATAGATCTATCCGCTTTGGACTGCTTTGAATAAAATTATATATATCCCTGGCCCCTCCTTCTACGTATTTAGGTAAAACACTGCATGCACTGTTGGCGCAAAGGGCAAATGAATGACAAGTACATTTAAATATGATAATATATGGCCAATCTTTTTTTAACAAAGTGGCGACTGAGTGGTTAGACCCAGTCATAACATTAGCGCCATCCGCAGCAAAGCCTATTAAATTTTTTTATAGTCAATATTATTTTGTTGAAAAACCTGTACAATTATTTCGTAAATTCCTATGGCATTGCAATTTTTAACTTTTACGAGATCAAAGAAAAAGTCACAAACCTTGCCATTAAACTCCAGCCGCACTACTAATGATAAAAGTTTTGTTGTTGATACGTCTGTCGATTCATCAACGCAAAGAGAGAAAAATATTGTTTGAAGCATATTGCACAGTTCTGCGTGAACATTATTAACTATTGCCACGGTTTTTGTTCTCGCACATGATGTTTTCTTTATTATCTCCGAATCATCTACATTATTCTTTAATGAAGACACTAGATGATCCATGGCCGAAAACGGAACGTTGTGCTCTGCGCAGAAAGCTGCTAAATGTACTTCTACATTGACAACTTTGTCATTAAATTTTCCTGTGCTTGTAAAAATAGATTTGCTTCCACAGTGTATTTTAATTGCTTTTTCCCTCTCCAAATGTTTTACAGTTTTCGCATGTGCTTTCAAATCAGCTATACCGGCTTGAGCTTTTATTTGGCAATTGCAGACTCTACAAAATGGAAAATTTGTTTTCATTTTTTGTTAGCCATCCCTTTAATAAGCTGTGATCCTCCCACGATTTGACGTAGTTCACAAGTTTTCTTTTTTTCACTTTAGTTGAACAACTTGGTGCCTCTGTATCTTCCTCTGTTGGTGACTCGCTGCTACCTTTACCCGAGACTGATAAAATACACAATTTTTTATTTTAAAATATAAATATTTCACAATTCCTACCGTTTTTTAGTAAATATTTGTCCATATTTACTGTCTTATGCACCACAAAGTTAAATACAAATACTTAACGTATAAAAATGACATAGTTGTACTTAAAAGGGAGTAAAGACAACTAAACACTGTTGCAATAATAATGGAGTAAGAAAGTATGATATCATTTTAATGCTCAAAAATAATACTTAATATTTTCAAGCAATAAAAATTTAAAAAAGTCTAAAATTTTCATACTAATTTACATATTTCAAAAACACTTGTTTTGTTAGAAAACTGATTTAATAAAAACTTTTTTGTGCCTGAAAAAACTTGGAAAAAAGGCAAAACTTGGCAAATGGCAACGCTGGCTATAACTCTTGTACGGTATAGCTGGGATCTTCACACCACGAACGCAACTTCAAACTGACTGCTTACTTCGAACGCAATGTGTCTTCACACAAGACTGACCGAATTCTTACTGACTGATTGCTCGCCTTGTCTTGCCCTTTTTATATGTCCGCAAAATCAGTATGATGAACATTCTCGATGTGGAAGGTTCTTGTTCTCGCCTTCTAGAGAACTTTATTGCAACCTCATTATTGTTTGTGCAGTTTGTCCGCGTTGTTTATCCTCTCTCATGTTTGTTGTTGTTGCGTTTACTTGGAATGTGTTCGATTCACTTGTTAGTGTGTATCTGTGTCGTGTGCGTTGTGTACATATACTCATACTCAGAGTCTTTGTATTTGTAGCTTTTGCTTATTGTTTATGTTAAACGATGTTTTCTTGGGAAACGATATTAGATAATTTCAATTTGCGTAACACGGCCGCCCCCTTAAGCCTGTTCGTCCAGAATAGGCTCATTATCTCTTCTCCCGTATTCTTCCAGTCGCTCTACGCGTACGACCTTCATTTTTGTTCGCGGGCCACTCGCTTTCTGTCCTGTACACAACATCGTTTAACCGTTTAATTATTTTATACGGTTCATTCCAGCTGCTTTGTAGCTTGGGGATTAATACCTTCTTCATCGTTGGGTTGTAGAATAGTACCAGTTGTCCTTCATGGAAACCTCCCGTGTTTGCTCCACGATCATACCTGGCTTTCATTCTGTCACTGACCATCGCTATCCTCTCCAAAGGTGCGCCCGAGTTATGTTGTGGCAGATAATCTCGACTTCTTTTTACAGGACCTTTAGCTGCAATACACTGCGTACAGTTTGCTATACAATCCGACACTGCTTGCTGACATCCAACCCAATAAAAACGTCGTTTTAGCCTTTCCAGCGTCTTTGTCGCTCCAAGATGTCCTCCGCTAGCTCCATTATGGAACTCCTTTAACACTTGTTTCGTCTTGGAGGAAGGCACCACTAATAGGTTGGATAAGGTCTTGCCATCAGCGCGTTCCCAACGTCGGTATAAGCATCCGTTTATCAACCGTAAACCGTCCCATAGTGCCCAATATGCCTTTGTAAGAGGATCTTCTCCGGATATCTCATTTCTTGTATGTCGTTTGTCCTCTTCCTTAGCTGCTATTATCTTCGCCAATATTGAGTCACTCCTTTGTGCTTCGGACCAATCTTTTTTGGCTTCGATCTGCATTCGCCGGACATCAATGATGGATTCCTTCACATACTGATTAGCCTTCTCATAATGACTACGCTCCAAATTAAGGGGTCGACTTGAGAGAGCATTAGCGTTTCCATGTTTCATGACTCTTTGTTTTGTTAACGGCGATATTTCGGAGTCATCTTTAATTTAATTGCGTTCTCTTCTGGCTTTTCCAACTGCAGTCTTTCCTTTAGCCGTATGAGAGTCCGGAGACTGTTCGATTAGAATATTAGTCTCTGTTTTCGGTACTTTCGACACAGGATGATCCTCGCTATTCTCAGGCTTTCCGCGCCTTATCTTGGAACTACTCGTTTCAACGTAGTCTTCATCAGAAGCCTTAGGAGGAGCAATGGCACGTCGGCTTGTTGATGAGACGGGTCTTGATCTTTTCCGTTGCGCTTTACAGTTTCTTTGGATATGACCACTCTTCACACAGTTGAAGCATTTACTTTTAGCCTTTCGTTTTTCTTCCAAACAACATCCATCAACATCTCCTTCAATTTATTTAAAAGGAATTCTTTTTCGTCCACGACTTCCGCTCTTCGCACATTTCCCAGGTGTAGTCTACAAATCGTGCGAGCGGTCTCTTGTGCTAGTGCGAAGGCCACGGTCTCTGCAAAGTTCCTCTTCAGTGTATAACATACCGCTAATTTTATGTCCGGGTCTCGTATACCATAAACAAACACCTGGGTCTTATAGTTGTCTATCAACGGGTGATTTTCTCCTGGGTGTGCAAGCTGCACTAACCTCTCGACCTCCATTGCAAAGGCTTGAAGTGACTCATTAGCCTTTTGCGTACGACACCTCAACTTCATGCGATACACTTCTCGTTTATGTTCGTCGCCGAATCTACGCTGTAACGCCACCATTAACTCGTTGTAGTTGTTTCTGAAGCTGGCTAGCATGGTTTCTAGAATCTCTGCTGCAACACCTTTTAACGCCAAAATTAGTTCTATACCTTTCTCCCCATCGTCCCATCCGTTTCTGCTGGCTACCGTCTCGAATTGGAATTTGATCACGGATAGGGGTGAGCTACCATCAAAGGAAGGTGGTTTTATCCTGCCGGTATCTTCTGATACGACTCTTACTTGTTCCGGTCGCTGGACCTGGAGGTTGTTGATCTTCTACTCCATCATCACGAGTTTTCCATCGACGGTCTTTCCCAAATCCTTCACTTTCGTGTCAACGGTCTTTTCCAAATTGTGTCAACGGTCTTTTCTAAATGCAACACCCTTTCCTCGACACATGTGATTCTTTTGCTGACAGACTCATGTATTTCTTGCAGCTTCCCTGATGTCGCTTCGAGCTCCTTTTCGAAAAAAAATTGCTGCTTGCAGTTTCTGATTTTCGGCTCTAGAAGCTTCTTGTGCATCAGCAAATAGCTTTTGGTTTGCTAATTGCTTTTTCTCCATCGTAGCAGCTAGCAAGGAATTTATGTCAACTTCGCTAGGGGTTGCAGGCGCTTGTAACTGTCGTTCCTATTCATCCTCGAACTCGTAGGAATCAATGTCAATACCTTGAAGCTGCAGGTGTTTACACTCGTTCGCAAAGGAGATCTTCAAACCACGATTACTCTCTTCTGCTTTGTCTTGCCTTTTATATCGCTGGGTAAACAGTCTGATGAATGCCCTCGAAGGAGAATGACTTTGCCTTCACGAAATATCTATAAATGTAAACATGTTGGTTTCGTTATTGTTGTTTGTATATTTTGTTTACGTTTGTCCTTCTAGTGTTGTTGTTGCCTATTTGTTTACTTTGTTTATCCCCTTTTTTATACTGATGTTGTTGCTATATTTTTGCTTATTCGTGGATCATGTAAACAACTCCATTGTTTTGATTTTGTAGCTTTTGTTTATCATTTTAATAAAACCCATTTTCATTTTCGTAACAATATATTGTAAAATTTGAATTCCAGAAGTCAATTGAACTCGAGAAAACCCCCTACTGTGCCCCGTCTGCCCCGTCAAAGCTATCAAAGCTAGCTTGGTTTATTCCTGAATAGTACGATACCTTTTGTTGTTATTTCCCAATAAAGGCTTAAATTGATTTTTCTGTTGGTTTGAGCAGTGGTTTTGTCTTTCTTTATCTTCCCTTTCGTTGAGCATATCCTTCCAAACATCTGTGTCACTCCACAGAAGGTTTCTGGTCCCGTCAGCTGACTGCTAAGAATTTCCACATAACCTGGGAACCATCAGGAGGTAAACTTATTTTCCTTACCTAGGCAATTCAGCGCCTCCAGACAGTCCCATATTACTATCTGCGATTTAACCAAATAAAAGCCGAATGTCAGATAGTATTGCCAAACCAGTCTTCAATACTTCCTATCCAAGTTAAATCCAGCACATAGACTTTCACTTGAAAGACATGCATTAGTTTCTATATGGTCTTTGAATATTTCATTCTGGGACCAAAAACTGCTTCTCTTATCTAAGACCCATCTGTGTACCACAAAATTATTCTTCTTTTAAACGTATATGCAGCTTCCAGATTACTTCATTCATTTCACAAAATCATAGAGTCTACTGATTCTGTCCAGGGAACAATTATGGAGGAAGCTGCCAGCAACCCATTTTCTTAGGTCCCGAAATCCCCTAATGAATTTCATGTTAGACTCAACTCCATCAAATTGACCATAATCGCCAAAGCTTTGGTATGCACTAATATATGCAGCAGACTTAAATCCAAAAGAGTCTCCTGGTTCTTATTGCGCAACAAGTGCTTGTCTCTGTATCTTGTCCAACTCCATTTGACCTCTTTTCAAATCTGTTCTTTCTGCTTTTGCTTTCCTGAGATTATTTTTGTATTCGCCTCTTATGTTAATTTCCTATCCTGTGTTATTCCTAGATATTTAACCTCCATTTTCTGGGATATTATCTCACCCAAGAGTCAAATATTCCTCCTTTTATTAACTTTACTTCTTCTTATAAATGGTACTACTGTGGTTTTCTTCGTGTATCTCACACTCACTATTATGCACCAACGACTTACAATCTCTTTGAATGATGACGTAGAGCATCTCTTCCAATTTTCCGTTAACCATCAAGACTATATCGTAAACATATATATCCTTGACAGTCCAGGTCCGTCTTAGACAGTTTTTCAGGGGTTCATCTACAAAAATATCCACTTTACTGATGAAATATTGTGTCGTTCCTTATTATTTAGAGAACCTCTGCTGTCCATAATCATATCATGTCATCATAGCTTTTATACCTGCTCTATCTCCTATTATGATCTCGTGAGGAGTGTAATCAAATGCGTCCTATGTGACAAGAAATCCATCCATACTACCCTCACATTCAATGACTCCCTAATATTTCTCACTAAATCCTTAGGAGCTGGCGCAGTAGTTATGCCTGCCCTACCAGCATGTTGCCTTAAAATCAGTGATCCTTTTTCCAATATCCGACATCTAATCTAGTTGTTGACAACTTTCGCAATTGCTTTCAATAAAAGACGTTTAACTATAATCATATAATTACTACCACAGGATTTATCTTGAGGGTATTTAGAAAAATTAAATAAACTGCTCTGATGTTCATAACTGAAATTTTAAACTTATTATGATAACTACTTTAACTTTTAACTTTTCTGAATAATCCGTAACACGCAAGGTGTTACAGTGATCACGTCTTGATACCTCACTTATGATCAATGAATCACACTTACTGGGAATTCCAAGTTCATGTGAACAGTTTCAATTCACAATACCAACCATGAAAGCGGTTCAGCGGTTTACCTGGACCTCTCGGTCGTTGATACCTTCACTGCAGCGCGTTTGTAGCCCAGGACAACTCAAGGCATCACACGCCTCTGACTGCTCAATTTCATTTTTGCTAGACTCAATTTGTCCATTTAAGAAGTGCCCTTATGGTGGGGCAAACGAAAGTGTACGGCTCCACCTTTATAAACACATTCAAACACTCACACATATTACTGCATTCATGAATGAAGGCTAAGGAAGCTTCATATATCATAATTCTGAAACTATTTATTTAATATATTTGTGTCTCGTTCGTTATCGGAATTAACCATACAAATCACTTCCCGAACTAAGAAGTTTTTTTTTTAAATTAAAAGATATTGAAGTTGAATTAAATTTTTTGATAATATTTGCTGATGTAGATTTTTCATTTCGTACATTTTCCGGAGCATCTGTATGAAATTAACGAAAATACATGTATGTATTTTGGAATTATAATTCCAACTTAGATATGTTGAACAAAGTTCCCAGCAACTACCTGGCAAAAATTCTGAATGTGAATAAAATGCCTTCGAAAAGTTTTCGACATTAAATTGTAATTTCCGCCACTCATGAATAAAATTTTTACACACACAATGGATGGCTTAAAAAGCTAGGTTATAATCCTGGTTATTATGACAATTAAGTAAGATTCGTTGGCTTTTTGCTTCTCGCTTTGTTGTAGGTGGGGAACTGGAAAGCTCTTTAAATAATACGACGATCATCCATCCAAATAATAGTTTTCTAAAATAACATCAAAGTGATCGCCAAGTCCGCCAAAGATGGGTAGCATCTGTTTAAGAGCGTTTAATAAAGAGCCGATTGTTATTATTATTATTTTTTCTTTTTTTTTTGTAATTTTTATTAAAGTTAAATATGTAAATTAATCTCACGTGTTGTCATGTTTTTAGATTATTGTTTCAAAAATATTGTTACGTTTTTAACTTTTTAAAAACGTTTAAAATATGAGGTCGTTGATTGCAAACAAAATAAAAATAAATTTTTCTTTAGTTTTAAATCAATTCTTTATTGTTCGCACTATTTTATGTGCCACTGTTCACAACTTGATGATACAACAAAAATTTGTTTAGTTCGCTATTCCTCTTTACACTTCTGTTCGCGTAGGCACTAACAACTGTTCGGTAGACCTTTACAACGGTGATCTTCAAACCACGACTGTTTTCTTCACACATAACGTGTCTTCACACAAGACTGACTGAATTATTACAGCTCGTTGCCTGCTTTGTCTTGCCTTTTTATATGCCCACGTTAACAGTCCGATGAAAGTTCATGAAGTCGAAAGTTCGTGGTTTCGCCTTCTCGTGAACTCCATCGCGGTTTCAATATTGTTTGTGTATTTTGCTCACTTTGCTTGTTGTTGCGTTCGTTGTACTTGTTGGTATAGCTTTTGCTCATTTTAATGTTAAACGATGTTACACCGTTTACGACCTAATATCGTTTCACAAGAAAACATCGTTTAACATAAACAATAAGCAAAAGCTACAAATACAAAGACCATCACTATGAGTATGTGTACACAACACACACGACACAGATACACACTAACAAATACATCGAACACGTTCCAAGTAAACCCACAACAACAAGTATGAGAGAAAAAGCTATAGAAAAGTATGCAAATGCAACAACAACAATGAAGTCACAATAGAACTCCCGAGAAAGCGAAAACGCGAACATTCCACATCGAGAATGTTCATCATACTGATTACGTGTTTATATAAAAGGGCAATACAAGGCAAGTAACCAGTCAGTAAGAATTCAGTCAGCCTTGTGTCAAGACACGTTGCGTTCAGCTGTCAGTTGGCAGATCGATATTGTGTGATGATCTCCGCTATACAGATATAACGTATAAGTGTTATTGCTTGCAAAAAGGTTTTAAGCAGAGAATAATAACGAACAAGCAAGTTGTTGTTGTAACGTGAAGTTGTATACGGTGGCACACAAAAGTAGTGTGATTAATAAAGAGTTTAATTGAAATTGTAGTCCCATAGTCTAGTAGGTAGTGTGTTCGCTTATTAGACGTAAAGCCTGGGCCAGACATCAAAAAGAAATATGAAGAAAAATATTTCTTCGGCGACTACCTTTCAGCAGATTTCTGGCAAAAACTCTGAGAGTAAATAAACTTTCCATGAAAAAGTTTCTCAAAATCTGTCGTTCGGAGTCGACGTTAACCTTTAGGTCCCGCCACTCAAGTATAAAATTAAGGCACACAACTTGAGTGGTGTAAGAAGCTAGGCCGTAATCCTGACTGAAGGGTTGTAATGGTCAATTATGTATGTATGTAACTTACATAACAAACTTACATAACATAACTTACATAACAAATGTAACAAATATTTACTTTTTTAAATAAAATATTGTGTACTCTATTAGTCCCGGGCAAAAGTACCAAAGAAATACAAACATAGGGTAGTGGTCTCCGGTGTTCCTTTAAACATTTTAGAATTTTTGTAGCTTTTTTTTTTGGTAAAAAAGTTTTTTCCGCAGAAATAAAAAATTTTTTTTACAAAAAATTACTGGCAACGCTGCATACGAGTATAAGTAACGCACGGGAAGTCTGCCCAAACTACAAAGGATTACTCTCAGCGTCACATTCATGCGACACTCAGTAGTCGTGGTTATCGGAGTATATATTTCTGCAAACTTTGTCGAGGGTAGGATGAAGAGGAAACAGTTCTTCACCTACTCGGACCATTCACAGTAATGTGTCCCAGGAGGAGAAGATACCTGTGGATCGAAAATCAGTGAAGTTCACTGATCTGCCAGTGACGGACATTGGGAACCTCAGCGGCTTTATAATGACCTTTGGATGGTTGCGAGATTAGACGAATACTTTAATTGTGGTATCGTAATAGATAAACTAACTTACGCGTATAATTTTTTTTTTCAATCATTTTGACATGCCTGCCATCTTTTTGCACAAAATTTTACTCTCGCGTAATATTCTAAGAACTTCGTACAAGAATTAACTGCTCTTGCGAAAAATTGTCATGCAGTAATCAATAATTACGTCGTATTAAATTAGGAAATATCG
Source organism: Sarcophaga rosellei (assembly GCA_930367235.1). Taxonomy (NCBI): domain Eukaryota; kingdom Metazoa; phylum Arthropoda; class Insecta; order Diptera; family Sarcophagidae; genus Sarcophaga; species Sarcophaga rosellei. The sequence goes on along the minus strand of OV884021.1, from coordinate 46,442,958 downwards.
GTCCAGAATTACTTTTAATTGTGTCGAGGAGGACGAAAATACAAGATACTTCGATTTGCCAATATTTGTTACCGGTTCAACGCAGACCGGTTCTCACATGCAATCATTCTCTAGATTGATTAAACTTCCACTTCGGTTTTCCGCTTAAGTCATGTGCTGGCTGGTCACTTGGTATCACATAGGCAAGTTGTGTGTACTAATTGTGAGTTGATTTCGACAAATCCGCTGCATCATCTCCCCCATTGGTGTTGTCGAGCCGGAACGCTCCGGAACGTCGTTCCGGTACTTCCTTTTTGGACAGGAACGCGTTCCGGAACTAAAGATGATTTCTGATAACGAGAATTTGCTGACGTTTTGAAAAAAAAAAAAAAAAATTGAAAAGAATTGCTGATTTTTTTTTCTAATTTTTGACGAATTTTTAGACGTATTTTTATAAACAGGGGTTTGAACCGAACCCGAACAGGAACAAAACCCGGAACGAACCGGCTTGTTTTCCCGAACCGTGAACCGGAGTCCGGAACATTTTTTCCTGCTGAACCGGAACTCGACCCGAACCGAAACAAATACGTGTACCTGAACCCGCCATTTTTATCATGGAAAATCACCCCCGTCGTTAAATTTGGGACATGAGACCGCACAGAGCGGCCGCCTATCCAGAATCGGCCCTGTCTGTATAATTATATACATATACGCGTTCCGGTAAAAAAAAATTAGCACAACACCACTGATCTCCCCTATCTTTAATTCGTTAATAAAACATTAACCTAAACTTCATTTTCAAATATTCTAATTATGGAGAAGTATTTACAAGTAAATCAAATGTATTGTATGACATTCGTGAATTCTCGTAATTACTTACCATTCATTATTAATATCCTATTATATTTGAATTAAAAATGTATTTTTCGAAAAGAAAATGTTTATTCAATTTAATTTGTTATTTTATAATTTATAGTTTTTAAATCTATAGTATAATAGTTTTGAAATTTAATAAGATACATACATACATATATTGAAAGAAATATTATCTTCTTTATTTTCTTTACAAATCAAAATGTTATAATTATACACACCAAAGAAATAATAAAAAGATTATAAATTTACGATTAAATTAAATTTAAGAATAAAAATTCGTATATATTGTATTATATTTACGCAACTAAAGAAAACATAAACGTTTTCCTGTTTTTCTTAATGAGCCCATCATCTGGAAATAGATTCCTGTGATATGTTACACGCGTAATTTAGAAAATCTAAAAAAGTTGTTTTTAAAGAAAACTTCTACATACTTTTACAAACTATTTAAAACGATAAAAAAAAGAAAATAATATAAAATCGAAATTCTTCATAGGTTATTATATGTATTTGTTTATAACTTGTGCTAAAATGACATCAATCGAGGATTACCCGTACTGTATGTAGTTTTCTGATTACTTACAACTTTATCCTTCACACAAAAGTAGAAATTGAACTGGGATTTTGGGAGTCAGCATAAGGAACGTAGCAAATTTTCTTTGCGCTAAATCCGTGAACAAATAAACGAAACTGTTAAAAACAATCTATACTTTCTTATTGGCATTATAGTACCCAATAGGAAAAAGATACATATACTACATATATATAAAAGATTACTAATTCACTATTGACACTATTGCCAACAGTGACCAATTATGTGACAGCAGTGCTTTGTGTTATAGACCAGAGATTAGCAATGAATCATTTTCTCGCTACTCATAAGTACTCATGAAATTTTGAGTATGAGTGAGTCAACAGCACTGAAATTCAACTACTCTGATTCATTCGTACTCACTACAGCATTGATTTATAAGTCCAGGTTGCAATGAGTATGAGTACAACGTTGATAACAAACTCATAACATTCGAAATATGTTTGATTCATACGCTTGTCATTCAGATAAATTTAGAAAAATACTCATAGTACTTATAAATGATTCGAGTGGTTCGAACCATTCAACAAAATTTACAGTCTTAGTTGTTGTGGCATTTGCAAGAAAAGAAGAAAGAAAAAGGCAAAGACGGCAAGCAAAGCAAGCACACAACCTTCTAGTGAGTATTGTAGCGTTCGTACGTTAATCATACTTATTTTTTGATTCTTGTAAATGTTGAGTAAAGGAGAGGTGAAATCAACAACACTATGAGTATTATTCAGTATGAGTACGATGAGTACTTCAAACTTTGAATATGATTAGTATGAGTATGATATAAAATAAGTATGAATGCGTATAAGTATCAGATCTCTGTGCTATAGGCATAGCTCATTTGCTTGTTATTGGAATCACTAGCGGTATTAGAATCTTGTAAATGGTGACAATGTTGCGGTCGAATAAAGTTGCGAATGGATTTAAATTTAGTACAAACGCCTGCAGATACTATATATTTGAATAAATTCCAAACTCTATCAAAGAAAAGAGAATTCTTTAAACTAAAAACTACTAATTTTGTTTCTTACTTCATATTTTAGTTTAGCTGTAAAATACGAGCTAAACCCCTCTGTATTTTTGGTTATTTAAAATGTTTTTTATTTCGATGTGCCCTTTCATTTAAATTTAGCCGCTTGATACCTTTATTTTTATTTTTCAATATATATTTAACACAATTTGTATTTATTTTTTTTTTTTTTTGTTAATGACAAAGGCAAGAACACTTCTTGTAAGTAATGTGAACTGTTTTTAATTCTTTTACTTCTAAATCTACAATATCGTTAAACTACATTAAAAACAAAAGAAGTGAGAACTTTTTATTGTAATTTTAAAAATAAAATTGGAACGAATACTTGTTAGAGTTAGAGTATCATCATCATAAACAAAGCAAACATTTCGTTGCCCATTAAATGCACAAAGTGTAGACGCTTTGTAGACAATGTCACAAAACTAGAAACAATAGTGTTGACATGAAGACACTTATGACCAGCCTTCCTACAGGGTACTTACACAACATACATACATGTATACAAATGAACACAATTCTTTGGATGCATATGGAGAATATTATCGTATATTGAGTACATATATACTTTTGTGTGTATATGTACGTAATAAATCGCTAAAATTATTTTCTCATACAAGTGACATCATTACATAACTTTTGCAAAACAAAATCATGCCATCAAGAGCAGACATAAACTTATATTATTAACATTTAAGGATTACATTATTTTCTTATATATATTGTATACATGTATTTTTATTTTATTTCATTTTGTTTTCCCTTTGAGATTCAGAATATCGCCGTAAGAGGTTTTCTCTATTCAAATCAGGTTAACAATTGTGGTTTTTAAGAGGAGAGTAACAGCAGTCGACGGAAGCGAAATAAAGGATATTAAGAGGGAAATATGATTTCATTAATTTATTTACATCGTATTGTCTTTAAATCATAACTTTAAAAACTTAATATTAATTTTTTTCAATGTTTTGTCACCAATAATTATAATGCAGGTGATCTTTAATTTGAATAAGTTCTCCCACTAACTAATTCCATTATTATCGCTTTAACATAAGAAATTTTAATAAATACAGTGGTCACAGTGGTGAAAAGTATATACAATGTTAACTACACTTACCAGTATTTCAGCTGCAATCATTAACGTTCTATTAATCCCAACATTTCTTCTACATATAGGACCCTTATTACAACTTGCCGTTAAACTTGGGGTTAGTTAAAGGTACCTTTAGCTAAAGGGAACAGTAAAGTTACCTTTAAATTATTTTCGTTATAACAACTTACAGATAAAGTAAAGTTAATTGTTTACGCTGGCCATCCTATTTTTAAGCTGAGATATGTATAAGTTTAGTTTAAGTGTATAAGCCATTCCTGGATTAATATGAATTTATTGTGAATATTCTGAAAATAGAAAATAATTGATTACTACTCGATCCACTCCCAACCCGAAAGGTACGTTTGTTGTACGAAATAAATATTATTTGATTATTTAAACCTAATACTTTTTTATTTTATTTACCCGATACTTCTTACAAAAAAAAAAATTAATTTATTGCTTCACCGCTCACCCTCACAAAAATATGGCAGTGCCGGAGTAATGTCGATAAAACTGCTCAATTAAACGAGTTTTTTAACGCAGTTGCAACGACGGACTTCGTTTTTTGTTGTATATGCACATTTTGTTCAAATTTGAAGTTGCCATATTGAAAATAATATATAATATGGCAAGTTCAGTCTATGTTTGAAACTTAACTTTTTCATGACAATTTTATTTTCTCTCGGAGTTTTTGACGGAAGTCTGCTGAGCGTAAATCGCCGAAGAAATATTTGTTGATACATATTTCGTTTAGTTGGTAATGCCTGACCTGGGGTTTGAACCGAGGCCTCACTTCTAATAAGCAAATACACTACCTACTAGACCACTTTAAATTTTTGGAAAGATGGCACGACTTTTGTTTCTAATTGCTCCATTCTATCAAAACTTGAAGATTCACTTTCTAACTAAAAATAATACAGTTTTATTTTCACTTTGTTTTTCTAATTTTGGAGTTCAGTTTCAATTAATGTGTTATAAATCAAGTGAATTTATTTTAATTAATTTTTTTTTTGTTTTTGTATGTATGTAATAAAATGTTGTATTATTTTTGTTCTGTAAATGTTTACTTTGTTCAATTTGCTTTTAGAAAAGTAGTATTTTCGAAACCCTGGCACCTATCTACGATCTTTACATGGTTTGCTATAGAAAATAATAATTCGCTTTGTGTTATTTCAATTTGCGTCCTTTTTTTTTTTTTTTTTTTTGAACGTGGCCACGACGCATATTGAGGTATGGGTGTATTTAAGAATTACACTTTTAGAACACAACTATCTTTTTGTTACTCACTGGCAACGAAACCTTTCGCTCCATTTATACCTCATTTACTTTCCGCTTGCAACTTCTTTCTTTTTTTTATATTTCGTAGTTTTTCTAAGCAAATTTTTTTTTTCTTTTTTCGATTCTATTTACTAAATTATATTTCCCATAACATTATGTACGAATGCAAATTTAATATTTAAATGTATGTACTTCTGCGTTATAATTACTTATATTTTTGAGGCAAGTTGGCATACAGTAGTTGAACAAATTTTCAGCAAATTATAATTATAAGTTGGTAAAAATAAATATTATAAGTAAAAAAATTTTCCTTCACAATTTGCAAATGTACTGTAAAGATAGATGTTAAATGTTAAAATTAATTCTGTAAAGGAAATTTTTCAAATTTAAATTCAATACCATATATACAGTAGCGAGAAAAAAAATGTAACTCGATGCCATATTATGATCAACACCGTTTCTTGTCTTAATTACAGAATGTTGTTAATTTGTTACCTTATTATTTGTTATTTTAAATTATTCTTAAATTGTTTAATTAATTATGGTTTTAAAAAAATAAGCAATTTTTTTTTCGCTTAAAAAAATTATTCTGTACGTAACGCAAAAAAAAAATGCGACTACTTTAAACTCAAAATATTTATTCCGACTAAATTTTGTGGTTTGCTATTACAGCCCTTAACCTCGATGTCATGGAATCGACCAGGGATATTAAATGATTAGGGGAAACATTTTCACACTCTGCTTTTATAATTTCTTCCAATTGTTGGCATTTTTTTCTTAACTTCGCGATCTTCAAGCTCTCATAGATTTTCTATGGGATTAAGATCGGGAGTTTGTGGAGGCTACTCCAAAACTTGCACATTATGGTCGCTTAGAAACTTGTGAGCTAAACGACTTGTGTGCTTCTAATCATTATCCTGCTGAAAAATGCTACCATTTTTCATGAAAATGGGGAAGCATGTACCTTTCCAAAATTTCGCAATATTTAATAGCGTTCAAAGAAGTCGCCGTGGTCTAGTAGGTAGTGTGTCGGCTTATTAGACGAAAGCCCCGAGTTCGAATCCCGGGTCAGACATGTAAACGAAATATGAAAAAAAAAATATTTTTTCGGCGACTTCCTCTCAGCAGATTTCTGGCAAAAACTCTGAGAGTAAAAATTGCCATGAAAAGCTTCTCAAAAATCTGTCGTTCGGAGTCGACTTTAAACTGTAGGTCCCGCTACTCATGTATAAAATTAACGCACACAGCACGAGTGGTGTGAGAAACTAGGACGTTGTACAATGGGTCAATTCGACCTCCGGGTACTGTACTTGTCACAGTTGATAAGTACACGTCCTCTTACCTAACCTAACCTAATAGCGTTCATAGTTCCCTCAATTTTGGTTATGGTACCAGTACGAGAGAAAGCGGCTATAGAAACACATAAAAAATTATTTTTCTAACAAAAATATATTGTTTCTTACAGTTGGCAACTGATATTTGGGTGAATATCTTTGTTTTGGAGGCCGACGAATGTAATTTAACCCATCAGAGCCAAATAAGTTAAACTTTGATTCGTCGCTCCACAAAACATTGGCGCACTGCTCTTTTAACCAATGCAGCAAAGCCAAGCCGTTTTTTCTTATTAACCTTACTTATATTATAAGTGGCTTCTTGGCTGATCTTCTAGCTAATAAATTTGACTCTCTTAATCGGTTTCTGGCTGTATGGACGCCAATAGAAACCCCTAATTGCTCATTTGCTTAATTAGCAACATCTCCTGCCGTTTTCCGAGGGTCAACTTTTACTATTTTTATCACTTGGCGGGCAGTAGATTTACGAGGTCGACCACTTCCTGGCTTTCTTTCCAATTTATTTGTTTGATGAGCAACTTCTTTAATTGATTTTCATTCTTCCAAAGCCCTTATAATGGCAAATTTGCTATCTGCTGACAGCTGTTTCTATTTTAAAATTCACAATTTGCAAATTTTTCATTAAACTTTTATTTTAATAACTCTAGTTGACCTAAATTTACCTTTAAAACATTGCGTTGCATTTCTTTCTCGCTAAATTTGTACACTTTTTTTTATAAATCTAAAAAAATAAGTAGAAAGAGAAGCAAACAACGTTTACTGATTGATGCTTTTTAATAAAATTTAAAAATCAACGAATAAAAAAAAAACAAAAGCGGATTGGAGTTGGATGCCGTTATATGTTCCAAGTCTCGATTGAATATCATATGATACACAATATTTTGCATAGTTTATTCTATTCTACACTTTAAGAATTGTTTCGTGTATTAAACCTAGTTTTATTTTTCTTTTTTTTTTAAAACTTAATTTGTTATGGCCAATGTTTCTGGTAACTGGTATTCGTAAAAACCTCTTACAGGTAAGATTTTCTTTGTAATATTTTGGTAGAGACAAAGTGGGAAATTCTATTTGTAAATTAAGTACTTGAATGCGTGGGGAAAGCTTTTCACAGCCATAAATGACAACTAAATAGTTTAAATGACTTTGCACAATAAATTTGAAGCTGCACTGAAATTTTGTTTTTTTCTTTTTTTTTTTTCTTTAAATTATAAAGAACAATAATTTCTGAGATGTCTGATTTTGGGCAGTTTATGTGTATATTCCATGAAAACTTACGTTATGGATTGACTTCCAAGTACATTATTGACTCAATTTCAAATATTTTGTCACCATTTATAAAAATCCTATTGTCTCTCTGATCCTTAGTCATATAAAGTCATAAATAAGTTTGCATAGCATTTTTTGAATTAATTACTAACCCGTTTAGTCTTCAAAATTCCAAGACCAAGACAGCATTTCATTCCATTTTGTTGAAATTTGGGTAATTACGCAATAGTCATCTATACGCATAAATATTTTCCATAAAATCCAAAATTCACAATATCATTGATATATAAAATAAAAAGAAGTGGGTCTAATACACAGCTCTGCAGTACATTTAGCAGAATGGCCTGAAATAAAATTTTCACTTGAAAAACAACTTCTTTTCCAATGTAGCTTTATTTCAAACCGAATAAGAAAATTAAGCTTCAATATTATTATTGTATGTAATTTTATTATGAATTGATTTTAAAATTTTGTAATATACAAAAAAGAGAAGATATCAAAAGAAATTGTATTTGATGTATAAACTATTTAGGGCCATTATTACAACTTTCCGTTAACTAAAGGTAGGATTTTAACGGGCAGATAAATTGTTTTTCATTATTATGAGTACCCAATAAGATAGAAGTGATCGTTAAGCTAAAGGGAGAATCATCGTACCTTTAACATTTAAAGGTCACTTTATGTTTGAAGTTGCCATATTATATATTATTTTCATTATGGCAACTTCAAATTTTAACAAAATGAGCATATACAACAAAAAAACAAAGCCCGCGGTTACCACTGCGTTAAAAAAAACTTGTAAAATTTAGCAGTTTTATCAACATTGCTCCCGCACTGCCGTATGTTTGCAAAAAATTTATCTGTAAGTAGTAATAACGAAAATAAGTTAAAGGTAACTTTCCAGTTCCTTTTAGTTAAAGGTACTTTAACGACAAGTTGTAATAATGGTCTTTTGGTTTAACATAGACGTCTTTTCCACGTTCAAAGTCTTTTTAAAAGTACTTTGCAAAGTTGCACAGTTCGCTGTTCGTCGTTTACAGATGATTGTATACGCAACAACAAAATATTTGCCAAAATACTTTGCAAACTTGTTTGACGGAGCAAAATGCGTAAAACTAGTACATACTAATATTATCAATACAATTAATAATATTAAGTTTGCATTAAAACTTTTTCAATACATATAGAAATAAGAGTTTACAAATATGTATTGACAAATAATTTTGATTACTATCGGTATTTAAAAATTGTAGAATTCGGTACATGTGTAATTAAAATAAGTTACTCTAAGGGCTCACTTTTCAGATTTTAAATAATAAACCTTCTTCCACTGCTTTCTCCAAATTGCTAGTATTAAAATAAATCCTCTTTCAATTGAATGGAGTACAGGAACTATAAATTGACACATTTTCACAAACCTTTTTACTAACAGGTTTATCTTTATGCAATTAGTATATTCGTTTTGTATGTGGCTCAACAAATTGTTTGTTATTCAAAATAGAAAATAGTGCATAAAGTATTAAATTAAAATAGAGCACATTTTATTAAAAAGGGCACATGTACTCTTTAAAAGAACACAACTGGCACACTAACTTTCAGCTTAAACTCATAACATACTCCCAGCATGAGTAAAGTTATTTGCTGTAAACAATACTCCGATTAGAGTCGTATTAGTTTGGACCTTGGATTGAATCGGATTTTGAAAAGTATCTCAATTTCTTAATTGACCTGCTGCGGAACTGATTAATCGACAACATTACTGATCACATTTTGTTGTGGAGTCGATACAGGCAGGCATTGTCAATCAAAAGTACACAAATAAATTGAAAACAATACATAAAACTTTGGAAATATGTGTGTTTTTGAAATAAATTTTAAAAGTAACTTCCTTAATCTAAATTGGCGTTTTAAAAATTTTGTCATTAGTATGCTCGTTACCTGCTGCTGCTTAATCAATTTAAGTTAAAAAGGATATGGTAACCTAAGAAAAATACGTCTATACTTGTTTTTTTTTCTGTTTAATTCCATACATTTTCTTTTTGTTTTCTTTATAAATTTCAAAAAAAATACAATTTATATCAATACTGGTTCAGCCTAAGAAACAATAGAATTCTTTACAATATGGAAGAGACCTTTGTAAATTTTCTTTCGATATAAATGTTATCAAATACGATACGAATTCTATACGAAATTTTTTTGCTGTACATATATATATAGAAAATGTAAAAACATTTCAATTTTATTATTCCTTTGTGTTACACACCGGATTATATAACTTCAAATCAGAACATTTGTAGACACTTTGGTCCATAAAAATATTTTGAAAATTTAAAATTTATCGTGGCTCATTAAGACTTTAAATCATTAAAACTTAATGTTGAAAAAAAGAATAAAAAAAACAAAGTTATAAAACGGAAAAACATAAATAATATGAAATACATTTGCTATGAATTTATGTGGAATTACAGAACTTTAATTCAGTTCGCAATATACTGTGTTGGTACGAATAAAGAACATCTACTTGAAGCGCGAATCTACTCATATACCGTTCCTTTCTGCTCAACAACGCAACACAGCACAACACAACAGCACTTGCATAAGTATTTATTCATCGTTTTGTGGGTCATACTTTACGTTTGTTTCGATGAAAAAATTCTAAAAGGAAGGGAGAGAACAAGTACAAAGTAAAATACGAAACCTTCGCAAACTGCATTAGTATTCGCTTTCAGTTTAACTGACTATTGGACTAAACGACAACTGTTCTAACGTCTATGTATGTACATATATAATTAGCATAGAGCTTTACTTAAACACTTTTGGGCTCACTCCTACACACACACACACACACTCATTGACTTTTCTTTCCTCCCGCTACTTACACAAATACAAAGATAAGTTGTTGGCAAAAAAAAAAAAAAAAGGAAACTTTTGAAAATCTCTGATTGCATACATTTTGACTGGAACTGTAATTTTTACTTGTTCTCCTTTTATTTTCCCATTTTGGGGGGGATAGACTATAAGTGCTGATGAAAGGTGGGTAGCTGGTGGTGTTGGTTTTTATTTTTTTATATATATTTTGGCATGCATACTATACATACATACATATATATATATATTTCACGTAGAGTTTATTAGTCCCGCGTAAAAAAGTCCTGCAGTTTATGCTGTATTAAGGACTTTTTTCACTTTTTGTTGCTGTCGTTTTCTACATGTAAATATGGACGAGTATTTCTTTAGCCTCAAGTACGTTTTCTTTATGCCTCTTCTGTGAATGGCACAAAAATTCTTTACAGCTTAAAAGTATATTCATTTTCATCATTACTTCTTTCCATATTCTTGGCTTTTCATTTTTATTGGGCTTAAATATTTATTTTTGTTGTTATGCACAATAGCTGTCCGTTGAACATATCTCCTCTCCTCGCGACGTCCTTCCGCCTGTCTATCATTGGGGTTTATTTGTTCGTCTGAATATTGCCTCAAGATAGTCGCGCCTTTTCATTCATTTCTTGTACAAATACAAATTGTTATACTATAAAGGGAAGGTACGTTCAGTTTGTCCATTGGTTCATCAGTATGGATTCAAATAGAAGCAATGTCTGCTTATTATCAGTTGTACTATCAGCACCAACATACTGAAGTACTGAAGGGAACCATGGAAGTTGCTACAACCAAAAGAAATTTCAATATTCGAGAATATTTCTTTTTTTTTTTTCGCCATGATAAAGTCGGCGATAAAGATGAAGCAGACGGAGAATGTTTAATATAAACTGCTGACGTTTGCCTTAACTTATGACTCCTTGAAATAAATGAAATAATATTAAAAACGTAAACAGTTCACTTTAATGTCCTCATTTTTCTAGTTTTTCTTATTTTTTATATTTTGTCGAGTTTTATTTTATTTTATTCTGTTATTCTGTTTTTTTTCCAATCGTTCCCTTTCAATCTTTTATATTTTCATAAAATACTTTTCCACAACATTTCCTGGTTTATTGTTTGCTAAACGTTGCCTGGCGCATTTTCATGAATTATTTTAGGTCATCGCACAAAGTTTCCACAGAGAAGAACAACAAAATACAAAAAAAGGCAAATTAAAGACGATATACATACATACATACATATATAGCTGATGAGTTTGTTGGGATAAAGATTATTGTCTCTTCGTTATTTACATTTGCCTATAAAGTGCCAAAATATTGGCTGATTCCTATTATTCTCTGTTTGTTTTTATTTGTATTTGTGCTGCATATTCTCTGAGATAAATAATCTTTATTTCTTGACCAAAGTTAACATTTTCTCCTAATGGGTCATTTACTTTTTTATGATTTCATATTATTTCGAACATTTTATTATCACTAGAAAGTTTCAATTGCCAAACATATTTTCTTGAAGCTTTATGGACAAAATGAATTTAAAACTTTTTAATAAATCTTTTCATATTTAAAAAGAAAGCATAATTTATGTATGTATATTCAATTGGAACTTACAAATCAATGGCGTGGTTTCACAGTCCACAGCATCACATCATTATCTTCTTCGCTCTTCAGCTCCTTAAAGATAGAAGGGCATTTCGTTCAAATCTTACGCCATCGGAATAAAGATGTAATTTTGATATGTTCTTCTCCTCCCGCTCAAATTCAGCGGAAAGTCTATCAAGTAAATTTTATTTTATACTTTTTGATTAAATAATTACTGCGCTTAAAAATGAATAGAAAAAAAAGGAAACGAAACATATATCCTATACGTTTTTATTATGTATAATGAAAATAATTTTTCATATCATGAAAGCACCTGCATTTCCTTAACATTCCATGTAGAACTACAATTTAACAAAATTTAATACAAAATTATATTGAATACTGAAACGTTTGATCTTTGTTCAGGAGACTGCGCATCCTAGAAGGTATACTAGCATCGTTTAGATGTTAATTAAAGACTGCATCGTAGTCTAATCCCCACTTTAAATTTGGGTAAAACTGAAACACAAGGCCCTGTTAAGATAATCTGATAAGTTGAGAACATGGCAAATTTGTAATTTAGCAATAGGCACACAGAACGTCTGACGCTTCCACCCAACCGGCAGATGTCTTTATGAAATGTAGGATTAGCATTACTGCCTTCTAGGAAATGCGGTGCCAGGGGTGCCAAAGGTTTGAATCATGCAACTTTTATTACAGCTACCATGTGGAAAAGCATGAAAGCAAAATTTTATAGCATTAGCTTAATTTGTGCTCACGATCTGCCGGAAGAAAAGGCGGATATGTTTGAATGCGTCCTCGGAGATCTTTATGCGATGGTCGGTTGGGAATGTATCCTTCGCTCCACTGTCGGTCAGGTCAGCTTCTAAATGACCACTAATTCCAATGTATGAGATAACGTATAGCACCAAGTTGCAACACCTCTATTTCCACAAAGCGAATTGAATGACTCCCAATTGCTCAATGAGAAGTTCAGCGAGGCCTCTGCACCGAAAAACACCGGCAACAATAAAACGGTATGCCAGTCATTGTCGAGCTACACGGCGCAGAGGACGGATAAGAGATGTCTTTTGAGGTGCAAGAAAAGGGAGCAGGAAACACAAGAGCGTGAAGACGTCGAGTTGCGTAGATGTAGGAGCGATGCCATAAAATTCCATCAATAATCTAATCGTCTAACCGAAGATTTCAAGACGGGAGCGTCTACCTGCAAAGATGAAAACAGAAACTTGGTTACAGTTTCACAAGGGGTGCGGATCACACGATGATGACGATGATGACACCAATTCGGTCCTTTTACATGATGATGTACCGAACTCAATCGATGATAATGGGGTGAAGATTCCATCGCTTATTTAAAAAATATGGCTAGAGGAAAGAATGCCCAACTACATCGTTACCAGCATGACAGTCTGGAGATTAAGCATAGGATCACTCTTGCGAACAGATGGCATAATCGAGGCTGCGCTGACTTGGCCTTGCCGTTAGATTATCGGAAGCCGGCGTAGATAACGACCTTTTCTGCGTTGGAAGGACAAAATCGAGGAACCCCTGACATCGATCGACTGACACACTTTGCGATAAAAAAAAAATCAAGATTCGTCAAAACTTCTAAAAAATTTTGAACCAAAAGTTGATTTGAAGAAATATGAAAAATATAACTCGTCTGTTAGACTCTTTATATAATAGCTACTGTAATTTTTGACCGATACGATCAAACAAAGTATGAATTTCTTCACAAGATAAAGCACTTTAAGAAAGTTCTCACTTATTGCATATTTTTAATTAAAGTTTGCTACTGTGAACGGACAAACTTGAAAAAATATGAAAAAAAAAATTCGCATTTGTCAAGTTTACCTCATCAAACCCGATAGCATATTAAGTCAAATGTATATCGTTTTAAAGGCCCATCCCTGCCCTTACTAAGAAAGTTTAAATTAGTGACATTGGTTCAGAAATATTTTTGTAATCATAAAATTTGTGCGTAATGTCTAAAAAAATTTGTTTTTGTCAAATAAAACAAGTTTGGAGGGTTCAAAAAATATAAAAAAAAATATTTTTGAGTTCTACTCAACAAAACTCACAACCTACACTATGTCATTAGCTGGGTGTATTTAATTGTTTTTATTTTGTCACATAGTGTTATTTAAGTACGTATGTACATTAGAGCGACTCACCAAAAAAAGTGCTCGATGTACCCTCCTAAAAATGAACCTTGGACTTTTTTAAGATGATATTTAAAATATTTCGGCTCCAGCTTTAACCTCTCGTGAGCTGGACTATTTTGAAAAAGGGTATATTTTTCCATGTTTTGTCAATTTGAGAATCTGTTTCCTAACCAACATATACAATATGAGTATCATAACAAAGGTTTTTTCAAGGCGCGTCCAGCTGTATATACAATTTGTCCAAGGACGATCATCCATGTCCTTTTTTAAGGATATTCTGTTAAAAAGAACGGTTTTTGAATTTTTTCTTCATGGGTGTTTCTAATAAAATAACTAAACCGGAATTCTAACTGATGTGCATATATTCAGACAGTAAGTGGACAAAACCTGAGAAAAATTATATTATTCTAATACTATAATTGGGGTCAAGCGGTTACCGCCGTGGTCTACTAGGTAGTGTGTTGGCTTATTAGACGAAAGGCCCGAGTTCGAATCCCAGGCCAGACATCAAAAATAAAATACAAAAAGTATTTCTTCGGCGACTTCCTCTCAGCAGATTTCTGGCAAAAACTCTGAGAGTAAAAAATTGCCATGAAAAGCTTCTCAAAAAATCTGTCGTTCGGAGTCGACTTTAAACTGTAGGTCCCGCCACTCATGTATAAAATTAACGCACACAACATGAGTGGTGTTGAGAAGCTAGGCCGTAATCCTGTCGAAGGGTTGTAATGGCCAATTATGTATGGTTTCCGCAGGATAGGGATATGCGATCATAGCTCCCTCGGAGCCTCCAGCCTCTACCCTATCAAGACCGTTAGTGCGTGACATTGTCACATCCTGCTAGAGGTGGCCCTGCTCTTCAACGGAACACTACGGATCTAGACTGGGGAGTCAATAAACACCTCCCTCTCAGCCGGGGTGACTATGGCTGACCTCCCCCTTTTTTGGCACGACCCTTTTCTTTCTTCTGACCACTCTTTCCCCCCCTGTTTCTGATTTGATTGCCCTGAGCTGGTGGCTGTAGCTTTCTGGACCTAGTTGCGTATGCACGGTAGCACCGGGGTGAAACCCGCTGTGTGAACGGCTCCAGGCTAGGGCTACGGCTGCCCCCGTCCCGTTAAAACCCTGGCAGGCCTCAAAGTACGTTATTTGTCCGTCGCTGTTAAGTTGGTGGTGTAGGTTCGGTTGAGAAGACTCCCGATTAGTACCCGGTCTGGCTCTGAGCACCTGACCCCATAAGGGCTGGTGCCAACCCTCGCGTGGCCTCCCTGCTTGCATAGATAACCACGGGACCACTTATGTGTAACTACACTTTGCGGGCAAGGATAGCGGCTTTGATTGGGGACCCTCCCGCAATGAATTCAATCGACCGACCCAACCCAGGACACAAACCAGCGCCAACTCAAGTTGGCGAGCGCAAAGCATCTACCGTAACCGGTGGACGCACAACCCTCTATAGGTCGACTTTGGTAAAACCCCGCTTGGCACACAAGGCTTCGGCTGCGAAACCGGTCCCTAGTGTCGCCACAACTCCGGCTCTCCTCTCAGAGGACGAGAAGGGTCGCCTTGCCTGGGCTAAGGCCCATCGTGATGATCGCCCCCCCGCTTCTCCCATCACGGCAGAGACGGCCCCAAAGAGGCAAAGATCAATCGAGCTAAACGCTCCGCTCCAGCCTCCCAAACGCTCTAAGGTGACCAACCCTAACATCCCCCCCCCCCTACAAGACCCCGTTCGTCGACACAACCTAGGCGTCCTGACCCCAGAAAACCTTCTAAGCCTCTCAGTGAGGTATTAAAGACAGGTCTGACCTGGGCGGTCGTTGACCAGAGCCACCCTGATGGTTCCATTGCTCCCACTAAGTGGAAGTTGGTGGAACATGCGCTCTTGGACGTCTTCCTAGGTGTAATGGACTCCAATCCTGGCCCCTCACCCGGCTGCACTGATGCGGGGTGGTATCAGGGGCATATCAAGCTGGTGGCTTGCTCTGACCTCCGTTCTATGGAGCTATGGAGGAGGCTATCAGTAGGATTGGTGAAGTCTGGCCAGGAGCTAGGCTTGCCGCCGTCCCTCCAGACCGGATTCCCAACCGCCCCCGTTCTAAGGCGAGAATTCCGACCGGACCATCAGACCCGGAAACCATGCTGAGGATCCTCAAGGCCAGCAACACCGACCTGCCCACTCATAACTGGAGAGTGGCTAAAGTTGCTGACCAGTGGGGTGATTACCGCGAGGCGGTGATTATCCTGAATGAGGAGTCACTTCCACTTATTACTGCCCGTGGGGGCGTGATAAAATATGGTTTTAGTTCAATTGAGCTAAGGGTCTATAAGTCGGATTCCCGCGCTGCCGCACATCCCCCAACAGAACCCATTCCCGAAAATCCCGTCCCATCGCAACCCATGCCACAGAACTCTACCCCATCTGACCCTACTCCATCCGACCCCACCCCTGGACCCCTCGAACCCGCCGAAGACGTCGAATGTGTGCAGTCATTCTTCTCGACGCTCCTCATCCAGCAAGAAGTCCAATTCTGAGCTGGTGGGGGAATTCTTCGACGGCATTGATATTGACGCGGGCGCAACCTCTCCGATGTCGGACGAAGAGGACGCTGATGTGACAATGGTTGATTCTTTGGCCAATGCTGAGAGTCATCCAAATTAACTTGCAATACTCTAAAACTGCCTCTGCTGCTCTGCTCCTCCGACTAGCAGCCGAGGATGCAGAGCTCATTCTGGTCCAAGAACCCTGGGTTGTAGACGGCAGGGTTTGCGGACTAAACACCAAAGGATATCGCTTAGCGTATATCCAGAACTCAGGTAAGCCTCGGGCTTGTGTCATGGTTAAGAATAGTATTAACGCTCTTCTGCTCCACAGGTTCTGCGACAAGGATACCGTCACCATGGTCGTCGAAATGAACTTGATGACCCTCTGGATCACATCATCGTATCTGGCGCATGACTATGGGCTCTCTCCCTCTCAGGAGCCCATCGGTCGACTGGTAGCGGATGCGAAACAACGCGGAGTTCCGGTCATAATCGGAGCAGATGCCAACTCCCACCACACGATGTGGGGCAGTTCAGTTACCAACGAGCGGGGTGAGTGTCTCTTTGATTTTATTATTAGTAATAACCTAGCTATAGCTAATCGGGGCGATGAACCAACCTTCCTCACTTCGAACAGAAGGGAGGTGCTGGACATCACTCTGGTCAGCTCAGGTTTCTCTACTAACCTTAAGGACTGGTTTGTATCTCATGAATGCTCCTTTTCGGACCATAGATACATTACCTTTACTATTGACACGAACGAGCCTACTCCTTTCATGACCCCTCCGGTCAATAGGAGGAACACAAATTGGACCATTTTTAGAGAGAGAATGCGTAGCAGCCTTCCCTCTACCCCCCGACTATAACGACCCGTTTCGACGTGGACAGGTCTGCGGACACACTGTCGACTGCGCTTAGGGCGGCAGCCACTTCCTCCGTCAAACCCGCTGCCCATAGGGGTAAGCGAAAACCGCCCTGGTGGAGCCAAGAGATCGATGATCTACGCCGGTCTTGTGGCAGGCTCTTTAACAGGGCGAAGACGACAGGCGAATGGTCAGCCTACAAGGACAAAAAGAGGGAACTTAAATACGCTGTAAGGCGAGCGAAGAGGGCATCGTGGAGGAACTACTGCGCAAGCGTAGAATCCTCCGCCGAAACGGGCCGTCTCCGTAAAATTCTAAGTTCCACTCACAAATCCCTTGACTGTATCCGACGACCTGACGGACGCTGGACTACTTCCAGTTTGGAGACGCTTGAGCTTCTCCTTGACACTCACTTTCCTGGAAGTGACACACTTGGTGGCCAGGCCTTTTATCAGGTTAACGAACCACCATCTGGGAACTATTCCCCCCTGACCCTCACCCTTGGCCAAGTGCAGTGGGCTGTTAGGTCTTTCAAACCATTCAAGTCACCAGGACCGGATGGTATCATCCCGGGTGACATTCAACATGGGGAGGAGATAATCCTCCCTTGGAGCTGGAGAATATCTAGGGTTATCTTCATTCCCAAGGCTGGGAAACCGTCTCACACTGGGGCGAACGATTATAGACCCATAAGCCTGTGTTCCTTTCTTCTGAAGATCCAGCGCTTCTGTCCGCTTCCCAACACGCGTATACGAGAGGTAAATCAGTGGAGACAGCACTTCACTCTCTCGGGTAGAAAAGTCCTTGCACGTTAAGGAATACACTTTGGCCATTTTTCTGGACATTGAAGGTGCATTTAACAACGTCGACCCGGACGCCATAGTTAGGGCTCTTGGTTCTCTGAACCTGGGACAGAATCTGGTCAGGTTCATTGAGCTTCTCCTCAAATCGAGGATAGTAACCTCCACAGTGGGGGCCACGAATTGTCAGAGAATGGTTCGTAGAGGCACACCGCAAGGCGGTGTTCTATCACCACTTCTCTGGAATCTTGCAGTCAACTCACTCTTGAGGGGGCTGGAACACTCTGACAATGGGGCCATAGCTTACGCTGACGACATTGCCATTGCTGCGTCGGGAATTTGTCCGCAGACACTGTCGGATAAGTTGAACTTGGCGCTGTCAATCGTGCTGGACTGGTGTAGGGATTTTGGACTGTCTATTAACCCCTCTAAGACCGATACGATTCTTTTTTCGAGGAAATATAAAATTCCAACCTTCTCCCTTCCCAGCATAGGTGGGACCAGACTCACGCTGAGTCGCGAGGTTAAATGCCTGGGCCTGATCCTAGATCCCAAACTCGACTGGAGGGCGAATCTGGCTGCTAGGGCACGCAAGGCGGCATGTGCTGCTTACTGCTGCAGTAGAGCGGTCGGAACCAGATGGGGTCTTCGCCCAAGGATCATGCGTTGGATATATTCCACGGTCATCGAACCCAACCTCTTATACGGTGTTGCTTTCTGGTGGACTGCCCTGGACAAGAAATACAACGTCAGACTTCTTGACAAGGTCGGAAGGTCTGCTGCCATTTATATAACTGGCGCTCTTCGCACCACCCCCACGAAAGCCTTGTTCGCAATGCTAAACTGGCTTCCTACTGTGCTTCTCGCTAAGCAGGTAGCCAAGTTTGCTGCGACTAGACTTAACGCTCTCTCTCGTTGGCACATCGTACCCTCTGGTCACTCCACTATTCTGGAGGCTGATCCAGTGGCCCCAGTGAACATAGACTATTTCCCTGCTGAATATTGTCTTGACAGATGTTTCCACTCTCTGATTCCAAGTAGGGATGACTGGAATCCTGATACGGTCGTCCCCCCGGAAGTTCTGGATATATATACCGACGGCTCTAGACTCGATAATGGGGTTGGGAGCGGTGTCTACTCTGGGAAACTGGACCTGAATATTTCTCTCCGTCTGCCGGACTACTGCAGTGTGTTTCAGGCGGAGGTGATGGCGATTAACCGAGCCGCGCAATGGATCCTCGTCAACGATGCTCCTTTCACTCGCGTCTCGATCTTATCTGATAGTCAGGCCGCGATAGGATCTATATCGGGTTCCGTGATTAACTCTAGGATCGTTAGGGATTGTCGCCGCTGTCTTGACCTTCTTTCTGGGCGCTTCTCCAGTGTCTCTCTGGTGTGGGTCCCCGGCCACAGTGGAATTCCGGGAAACTGTAGGGCAGACGAGCTCGCCAGAGCTGGTGCGCTCCTTCCGGAATCCTCTTCTGTTGAATTGGGTATGCCACTTGCCTCGGTCAAGTTGACCATTGCGCAGAGGTTCTTTCGGGACGCCAACCTATCCTGGGTCAATGAGGAGTCCTGCTCCACCGCTAGACTCACCTGGCCCAGGATGGATAGAAGGCGTACCAACCGATTACTTGGTCTCGGTCGTGATGTCATCTCGACTACAGTGGCGGTGCTTACAGGCCATTGCGTCATGGGTAGACACGCGGAAAGAATGAGGCTCCCTTTCAACCACTTTTGCCGTGGATGCAGGTCCACTGAGGAAGTGGAGACTGTTGTTCACTTTCTCTGCCAGTGCCCGTCTCTTGCTAGGTGTAGATATAGGTTATTTGGTTCCCCATTCCTGGTTAGCTTAACGGAGCTATCATCTATTGACATCAAGGATATAGCTTCGTTCATCAAACTTTCTGGCTGGTTTTCCAGTGCGGGGTAGTCGTGCTTTTGTTGTGCAGACCTTGCGCTGACCAACTTCCTCCTTTTCTCTGATTTTGGTGGAACTTGGTTAGTACATTCCCTGCGTTCACCCGTGGCATCACAACGGGCCGCTATGCGTGCTCAAGTGAGCTTTAAACAAAATACGTTTTGAAATGTATACGAAATGCTTATTAAATGCAAAAACTATAGTCTGTCAGTAAAAATTTTTATTCACATTATTGAGCTTTGTCGTATTTTTACAGTGCAAATAGTCTTTATTGTAATGTGGCTATTTCTTATCGTATTTCATTACTAAATATTATTTACGTATTTTTTTTTTACTTTAAAGTGGTATTAAAAGGCATCTTTAACGTATGTTGTCTGTGTTTAGAAAACAAAAAACATTAGGTTCGGCGATTATAATCAGTCGCTTTTCTCTTTTTTTTGTCACTGCAAAAGCAAATGCAACTTTTAGTTTTTTTCTCGATGCGCATGGACAATCTGACTTCGAGGCATTTGAAATATAAAAGAAATCCTTTTTTCAAATTAAAAAAATACAAACAAGAGTTTGTAAGTGTTATGGGATTGGACATTCCACTGTTTTCAGTCTAGAATATGGTAATGCCAAGCATTAATAAGAACTTCTAACTAAAAATTAAAGAAAAAGTTTAGAAAAGTTTCCCTTCGGGGCTGTGGGAATGAGAAAACAAAATGAAAAATGTCCGTAATAAAGAGTAAAATGCAAACTAGAACATCTTAGTGTGAAATATCAACACCAACTCTTCAGCTGTGGCATAAACTTTATCAATTATGCGGATTACAATTTTTACACCTTTGGCAAAGAGCAAAAGTAAGTCGATACTGACAGTTTAGCACACGGTGGTTTTCCGCAGAAAACATGCATAATGTTTTTCCTTTTTAACGTTTAACTTCAAGTGTTATTCCACTTTAATGGAAATAAAATTTAAATTTACTTTAAAATATGTTCATAAGAAGTTAAGGCAACTCATCGAAATTAAATATATATTAAAGTTAGTACTTCAGCCCAATCATAAATATTCTCAACAAATTTATGCGTTCTCATGATCAATGCGATTTTTAGAACTCATATGTTTGGCGCCATTTCTTGTATTTATTTATTATTATCATTTTTTTAACAAAATTTAATTGTAAGAATTATTTAATTTTTGTCTGTACTGAATAGAAAAAAGAAACAAAATAAAATAAAAGAAATTATAGTGCTTTACTGCTGTTGACGGAAAGTATGATACGTGTAAAAGAAGAACAACAATTGAGAAATATAAAAATTAGAAAAAAGGCAGTTCCGTGATGCCTTTAACCCATTTTGAGTTGCACACATTCAGTGACATTTTTAATTTTTTTTAATGAGTGTCGTTAGTTTTTGGAACTTGTTACTAACTAGGATGACTAGGATAAGATATTGTTACGTTTTTACCTTTTTAAAAACGTTTAAAATATGAGTTCGTTGATTGCAAACAAAATAAAAATAAATTTGTGTTTAGTTCCTATAAAACTCTTTATTGATCGCACTACTTTTATGTGCAATTGTTACAACTTGATGTATACAACAATAATTGCTTTGTTTTTCTTCTTTGCTTACACCCTTTGCGTAAACAAAACTTGTTCGATAGATCTGTACAACGGAGATCTTCAAACCACGATTATTCTCTTCACACGCAAGACGTCTTCACACAAGACTGACTGAATACTTACTAGGCGTTGCCTGCTTTGTCTTCATACTGATGCTGTTGGTATATGGTTTTTGTTTTTGTAGCTTTTGTTTATCATTTTGGCTGACTTCCAAAATGTTAGCTGCTTTGTGTTTAACAAAGTTTAGTGTTTCATAAAGCCGCTGTACAAAATGTTTACAATGCATACTATTTCAAAAGTCGTCAATGTGTACTTTTAACGTAGTCGAACAGCAATCAAGCATCGGATTTATAGTTGATGCATTGTTTGGTAACTTTGCATATCTACATAATTTATATACCGTAGTAGAACTGCATACAAACTTTGTATTGATACATTTTAAATGTCAGCCTATAATGCTAAATGATGCAACACCATCTCCATTTTCGTAACACTGCCGCCCACTTTGTGTCTGTTCGTCCCGAATAGGCTCATTATCTCTTCTCCTATATTTCGCAGTCGCTCTATGTGTACGACCTTTATTTTTGCCCTTACTACATAATTCCGCTCTAAAACCGATATGGTGTAGGGAATTACCTCATCTACAACCTTGGAAGTAATTCAAAAACGTCAAAATAAAATCCCTTGGGTGATTAGACCAACAGCTTGGTATATCAGAAACCCGACCATACATAAAAATCTCGAAATATTAACAATTAAAACTATAAAATCACAGGGCTCGGGTTTCTGAGATACCAAGCTGTTGTTCTAATCACCCAAGGGATTTCATTTTGACGTTTTTGAATTACTTCATGTATGATGTATGAAAATCCACTTAATACATCCAAATTCGATATCCTGTAAAAATTTGGTCTTTTCCCGTCGTATGCGTTTAAAAAAGATTAAATTAAATATAATTAAAAAATTAAATATAATAGAAATAGCACTACTATTGTGACGGAGGCATGGAAAAACTGCTCCTTTCTTGAGTAAATCACGCAACTTTCGCAAACTCTGAATGCGTGTTCGAGGAAAATTTGGTCTGAATTAGTTAAATGCGTAAACACTGGTGTGAATGCCAGAAATAGTTACGCTGACAACAACGCTGCTATGAACGAAATAATTGCTGGCAGTGTTCTTGATGAAGATGATTTTGAAAACGACAACAGTTAGTGTAATTCTTGATGACCATCAAATGACAAATAAATTAGCAGAACATTTTTTAGCAAATGAGCATATAAACGAAAGAGCTGTGAAATTTCAATCAGACCAATCAATCAAAGTAGGATCATAACGTTCGATAGAAAGTGAAGGAATCTGTGGAATAATTAAACCAGTAGCGCCTGAAAATTCAGCCGTACTAAGCATATGTTCGAACGAAACTGATTACCATCAGACATTGTCACTAAATAAAACATTATGATGTTTTTTTTTTTGGTGTTTCATAGAAATATCAAACTTTTAGACCACCTTCTAGGTTGAATAACTAAATCCCATCTTATGAATATGTATCGGTTTTTACAATGTTCTTTTGAACATACGATTTCCACTTTGGCGCTTGGACTGTTATGCTTTTGAATCGTATGAACCAATTTTTCTGGTGGACCGGAATATAATACTAAAATTTTAATTTTACCAACACACGAAGAAAGAAGGTTTGATGGGATTGGATCTTCCTCCTAATATTTCATTCTTCTAAAAAAATTTCTTCCTCCATTGTTCGCTTTATTATGAATGATGCAATGCATATAAATGTTCCTAAACGAATTCAGTGTTGCAAAGTATTAATATGCAACGTATTAAAAAAGTAACTACACAATGTCAACTCGGTTTAAATACTGTATTAATACATTGTTAATATACGTTTAGGAAGTCAGCCATAACTACGAAGTTATCTTATTTTCTAGTCAATCTCGAAAAGCACCGAATACAGCAATGTCCACTTTTGCAATTAATACTCTCAATAGACAATCAATATTTGTTAGTTTTTTTGTTTGTCCTCCATTTTCAGATGTCATTCAAATAGCATCAAAAATTGTTTAATAAATTTCATCTTGTCTTTAGTCTAAGTTGCATTTTAAAATATTTTTCGAAGAATGAATTTTATATTAAAATGTTTGATTTATGGCTCAAACTATTCTAAATTATGTTTTTGTTTATTTATTGCTATTTAAGCATTTTTGAATACTTTCAGTTTAGAGTAAGAATTGCGATCAAGACTACTATTCCTCATCGGCAGATAGCAACATTTAACACATTAAAAGTTAAAAACGTATCTATTTTAACAGAAATTATATCGGCTTATATATAATTCAAAGTGGACATCAAATGTATCTAAAATTCGTCAAAAATCACAAATTCGCCCTTTTCAATATTTTACATGAGGCGACTTTAATGCAGAACACACTGTGTGGCAGGCGGCAGCTTGTACCAATTATGGATTTTACTAGTTTCAGTCAGTGTACTCATCCAACTTAACCTTCTACTATTGACTTAATTTTAACAAACTCCACATTAAATATGTCATCTATCGAAGCTTTTCCCGACATGCTCATGTCCCAATTATTTGGTTTTTATGGTTCTGTCATACAAAATTGTGCTTTGGTACTTTTATACAATTTGGCAAATTGGAATCTAATAAATACATAATAAACCGTAAGACATCACAGAGTCGAATATTGAATTTCGATACATATTTAAATAAATGCTTTATTTACAACGCATTTTAACTGGTTACGCTGCGCTAACAATCTTATTCGTTATCCATATTAGCAAAGAGCAATCATCAATGCCGCTATGCTTAATCCTGCACTTCCTAATACATCTCTCAGTTAATCACGATCATTGCTAAATGGCAACAATGCCATTTTTTCTATTCTACTCCTTTATTTTATGCCTGGCAGGTTTGCACATTTTCTCTACTGTCTTGTTCTTGTATTTTTGATGTTAATTTTGTTCTTTTTCTCGTAGATTCTCATAGAGATGCTTATGTAGTCCTTATATCTATCGTGCGATGTGTGTGTTGGCGTTACTGAATTGTTTTTTTTTTAGTTCATTTTTGTCAGCCAAAAAATATTTTAAATGGCCAAATCTGCGAATATAAAATTGTGCATAATTTTCTTTTTAAATATTTTTCAGTGACTTAAAGTTTTCATTTTAATTAATGAAAGTAAACGACAATTGTTTATTTTATTTTTAATAATTAGTTCTTCTGCTTCTA
Source organism: Sarcophaga rosellei (assembly GCA_930367235.1). Lineage (NCBI taxonomy): Eukaryota > Metazoa > Arthropoda > Insecta > Diptera > Sarcophagidae > Sarcophaga > Sarcophaga rosellei. Next base: position 46,417,879 of record OV884021.1, on the reverse strand, counting down.
GAGCTATCCCCTGAAAAAATTTAAACCTTAAACTGCTTTAAATAGCTGAGGGATCAAGAAACTGAAAAATTCAGTATTAACTAGGGTGTTCGATTCTTCGACATTTTTCATAAACCTGCTTTCGGTTCCTTAGAAAAAAGCCAATTTCAAATAAACCAGTTTCCATGACGGGTTTTTTTTAAAGATTAGCTAACCAGTTTTTACTGCAAAATGTTGGAACGCAAAATAATAAAAGGAGAGAGTTAATAAAAAAAAAGTATTAGATTTTGTTTCTTTTTGCTGATAAGTAACTTTTACTAAGTTAATGAATCTTAGTCTTTTATAAAAAATAGAATATTTTATAGTATACTGATTTTATTCTTTACTTTTTATGAAACTTGTACTAGGACATAAAGTTAGTGGGTCACTGAATAAGTTTTCAAGCTTCTCAGTTCGCTTGTCAAAAAATTGTCGGCATACATATTTGTTTTAAAAGATTCTTTTTGATTTTGATTTTTTTGGATAAAATTGTTAATTTGTAATTTTTTACAATTATAAAATTATACTTACCGTGATTCCATCTGTTCTTTGCATCATGTATGAGCCTAAACTCTTTATTCTCTTGCTTTTTAACAACAACTTTAAGCTTTTTTTGTTTATCAGAAGATTTGCCAAATATTTTTAAGCATTCTCTAATACGGTGTCAAAATATGCACCTTTATTGCGTAAATCGCAATAAACGCTATTATTGAGCTCAATATTTCATATAAAGTTTCAATTAATTATTGCGCAATAAATACGCAAATTGTTATAATATTGAGTAAAACTCAAAATGCAGCACAGTCACATATTACAATTATCCGAACACTTTCTGTTGGTAGTTTAATACTAAAATATCAACAACGACAACAAAAACCAAAAAAAACACAATAAAACAAAATAAAAACAATGTTGTTGAGAGAACATGCATTTATGTTTACCAGCTGTCAAATGAATATTGAATAAGGAGCTGAACTGCGCTTATTGTTATGTCTGAACACTTAAAATATTGTACTCAATAAACCGAATATTGACTCAATAAAAGTGTATATCTGAACACAGTATTATATGCGATTTATTAGGGTCCTTTCATTTCCTTTTAATCATACATTTTCTACAACTAAATACAAAAAGTCCTTCTGGAGCTTGGCCTTTCAAATCAAATTCAAAAGAACTAGACTCGTCATAACGTCTTTTTTGAATAAATTATTTTAAAAACACAAAGATCAATTACATGATGAATACAAAAATTGAGATTCTCTCACTATATTGTCTCCATATTTTTTTTTAAGAAGAAATCGGTTATTCGATTTTGAAAAATGAAGATTTCAGAAAAATCAAACTAACAAACGAAAAAAACCGGTTCCTAACAGCCTTGCCGATCACCCTACTATTAACTGAAGAAAAACTATAACAATTTTATGGGCGCACATGATAAAAAACAATATAATTTATTACATTGCCTGTGGACACAGGAAGCGGACGACCAACAAAAGTAAATTCATATAAACGTTTCCATTCTCGCTCATGATTTTAAATACATGACGGCATGTGAACGCATGCTCCATTATGCGAGGAATGTTACGAAAGTATTCGTACACATTTGTGCATGGATTTATACCTATGTATATATTATGTCTATATATTATCCTTCATAAATTGAAGTGTATTCTACTACTGAACCAGAAGAAGAATTAGTGGGATGTAATTATAAGAATATGTAATTGCGAATCGCTTTTGAAAAAAAAAAATACACATTGGGAACAGACTCATTTCCAATTTGACGGCCGGAAGTTAATTTTGGAAATTGGTAAACTCTAACATAACCCTTACATAATCACATATAATCTTACCTTTGAAAAATGTAGAATTTAGTACATAATTAATTCGACCTTGATAGCTTCAAATACTGTCTTTTCATTAAATTCTTGCTGCTGCCTTACAACAATTATTAATTTATTTTCTTTTTTTTGCGGATACCTTGACAGTCACAGTACAAGAAATATACTACAAAAATAAAGTAGAACCTCTTTTGCGATCGCATTTGCCGACGTTTTTAAATGTCAATTTTAAAATGAGTTTACATTTCGGTCAATAACAACATTAAAAGTGTCAAAAATTTGCATTGTTTTATGCATATCCGCATGCAAGCTTCAATCGAAAGACAGCTTTAAAATTCGGATTTACTCTGTGATTAGAAAGTTTTGAGTGGTCGAACGATCTAGTATATGGATAGTCGTAAGGAGATAAAAAATATTCCCGCTGGCATATCGGTCTTCAAAGCACAATGCAACAGCAAGATAACCTGCCTATGCCATATTCACCAAAATCATTGGGTTGTTTGGAGATTTAGAATCCGGTACCCACAATAGATGACAAGCCTCAATACACGAAAAAAACGGGACGAATTGAACATGCTATACAACTTCTTACGTGGTCCTGACATCTATGCTGAAATGGTTGGTCTTCACATCCCTTTAATTGTGTGCCAATAATTACCCATTAAGTCTTATCAATAAAACTACAAACTGGAAGCCAAATAGTTATGCACATGGGACCAACTGGAATTAAAAATTCAAAGCAATCAGAAGGTCAAGACGTGGTGTATAGCGTTAAAAAACATTATGTATAAATTGAGTTTCAAAATGAAGTCGTTAAATAGCTAAATTGCCAAATTTTAACCGGGTTGCAGTACATTGAGGACAAAAACAAACTGTACGAAAATAAGCAAACAATATAAAAAGACAACAACAAAATGCACACATTGAAATGTAAACAAAATTATACAAACTATGAATGTACATGAATTTATCGAAAGTGAACAAAATAAAAATCCTACAACAACAATTTCAGTCGTTTACATTTTAATATCCCTTTTTTTTAATCAGATTACTTGATCTCCTCATACATTGTCGTACTGTTGTTGGTGTAAATGGACATATTAAAAAATACACCTATCCCCCGTTTTACACGGTATTCGTTTTACACGTTTTCGATCTTACACGGTTTTTGAATATAAAATTTTTTTTAACGAAATTTATTAATTTTGCATTTACACGAAATTATAAACACTAAACTATAATTTGTTATATCTACAATAACATTTTCATTGTTTTACTGTCAAAATACAACACTACAAAATGTATGTTACAGTTACGAATTCTTAGTAGTCTATGTCTATGATGGAAATAGATAAGATGGGAACTCCCCGTTTTATGATCAAAACTAAATTTTATGTGTGTATAAGCTAGGTTGTTTGAAATACCAATACAAAGAGCATCATTGTTTTTAATTAGTGTTTATATATAATTGATAGCGTAAATTTATTCAAGGTGAGGAAATAACGTTCAATGTGTCTGTTATTCATCATATTAAAAACTGACAAAAAGGGATTTTTGTAGTGATTTTCATTTAGCACGGTTTTTCCATATAAGAGTGAATTTTTCGAGTTACACGGTTTTTTATGGAACCTATCTTCCGTGTAAAACGGAGGATAGGTGTACAGTGGATTGTTAATACATACATACATAATTGACAATTACAACGGATTACGGCCTAGCTTCTCAACACATCTCATGTTGTGTGCGTTAATGTTATACGTGAGTGGTGGGACCTACAGTTTAACGTCGACTCCGAACGACAGATTATTGAGAAACTTTTTCAAGACAGGTTTATTTACTCTCAGAGTTTTTGCCAGAAATCTGCAAAGAGGAAGTCGCCGAAGAAATATTTTTTTTTCATATTTCGTTTAGATGTCTGACCTGAGATACGAACCCGGGCTTTACGTCTAATAAGCCAACACTCTACCTACTAAACTACGGCGACTTCAGTGGATTGTTAATAATAACGAAAAACAATGCCGAAAGAACTAATCTTTGTAGATTAAAAAATAATTCATGCATAGACTGCGCTAAGTTCATATGTTTTAAGAGCTTCAACAATGAACACATAACGGACCTGAAATATCATTGAAAGTATGTGTGAAACCAATAAATCAATCTTGAATTTAAGCGTAAATGTATCCAAATTAATTAATTAGTGTGTTAAAAACAGTCGATTCACTAATAAAAAATCAAAAACCACCATTCGTAGTTTTCTAGTGTAGTGAGTTTGACAGTAACTAACAAAGGTTCAACAATTTCAGGGGCCAGTGGTAAAAATGATTTTGTGTTACAACTAAAACAAGATAATATTTATCAATGAAAATTTCAGGTAAGCGACGATTAACAATTTCTCACTATTATTACAGAATTCTGAACACTTGAGAAGAAGTTTCTATGTATATCCATTAGTCGAGAAGTACTAAAGATCCGGAGGAGGAGAAAGCTCCTAAGTAAATCAGGACTTCAAAGTAAAAAATATTTCAAATGTACTATACTGGAAGCGTTCCACAACCTACATATGTTTTGAAGAACACGAATCTTCTATTTCAACGTGAGGTATTTATTAAAAACAAACTTTCCATTGAAGAATCGCATTAGCGATCACAGCCAGGAGCTGGAGGACACACAAAAAATAGCTATATGCGTTGCGTGTGGTGAGCTTCTGGCACCGACATATCAAACCTAAAAGTAAGACATTTATTTATTTTTATTTATTTAATATTAATCATAGCACAACAAGATGGGAATCTTATAAATGAAAGTGCTATGGGAGTTCAGCAAAAAAGTAATAAAATATCATAGATAAAATAAGTAACAGAATGTATGGAATAATGTAGAATTAGAAATGAATTAGAAAATGTTATGATATCAAAAAATATAGCAATCAATGAAAAATTTAGGGTAAAAAAGGTATGAATATAGTTAAAACAAATAGTAACTTATGGAGGAGAATAAGGCACTTAATATTTAATAGATTTATTAGATTAACTCCAAAAACCCGGTAAGAAAATTGCGATATATAGTCTCGACGTCCCTTAATAAATACATATCTGGCTATATTATTATAAGCCAAGTTGAGTTTCCGCTTATCATCAGTATCACAGTTTGTGAAAATTTCAGATCCGTATAAGAGAACAGGAATCAAATATGTTTTAGCCAGTTGCATACGTATGGCAAAGGGAGTCGAATCTATAACAGCCCATAAGTTTCTAAGCATACCGTAAATTTTACCAACGATGACATTAATAGTTAGTCGACCGTTAAAGATAATACCCAGATTGGATGCAGATTCAACAAAATCAATTTTCTTCCCCCTGATAATAATATTCGGCACTACAAATGTTCTCCTAGTTCTGCAGAGCAGTAAACTTTTAGATTTAGAGGGATTCAAACAAAGTCCATTGGCCCTAGCCCATTTGTCAACTTTCTGTAAATCATGGTTGATGGAGTCTATACATAGTTGGATGTCCTCAATACGTATGCTCCTATAAAGCTGAATGTCATCAGCGTACATATGTACACTACAATTATCCAAAACATCAGGTAGGTCAATAATGTATAGACAAAACAAAAGAGGCCTCAATATTGATCCCTGAGGAATACCTCTTCCAACGTTTAGTGAATTCGAGATGTTGTCGCCTAGGTAAACTCGTTGTGATCTGTTCATTAGGTAAGAGCGTATAAGACCGCAAGCTGTATTATAAAAGTGAAAGCGATTCTGTAGCTTCTTCAATAATATTTCGTGATCAACCGTGTCGAAAGCCTTGGTGTGATCCAAAAGAACTAAAAATGCTATGTGATTTTCATCCAGTTTCAACCTAAGGTCTTCAACTACATTGACTAAAGCAGTAGTGCAGCTCCTAGATTTCATAAATCCCGACTGTTTATCAGTTATGAAATTGTTACTCACGAGATAATTGTTAATCTCTCTATCTATGAGACTTTCTATTACTTTAGACAGGAATGGACGAATGGCAATTGGCCTGAATTCGTTGTTGCACTTAGGGATGGGAATGGTTTTCGACTGTTTCCATTCATCAGGGAAGGAGGACATAGTTAAAACCGTGTTGAATAAATGGGTTAGATACAGCAAAAGTCCAAGTGACAAAGCTTTTAAAAACAGAGGATCTAATTCATCAGAACCAACTGCGTTCGACTTAACCGAAGATAAGCATTCCAAAACCTCGAGCTAATTAGCACAACGAAAACTAAAGGGATTTTCGAGCGGAAGAAAACAAAGGTCGTTATATATGTTACTTTCAGGGATCGGAACATTAATGTTAACAAATTTATCATTAAGAGCGTTTACATCAACATCAGAAGAAGTGTTATGACATTTTCGTCCAATACCAATATCGCGGATTACCTTCCATTTAGCCCTATTATCCAATGCGGAAGCGAATTTCCTGCCGTAAAACAATGTTTTTGCACTTTTAATGCGTTTGGTAACCTCACTACGAGCGGATTTATGAATGGCTTTCAGGTCGTCCGTTCTGGACCTCTTCCATCGCCTGTAGGCAATGTCGCGATTATCAATTAATGCTTTAATTTCAGCATTAAACCAAGGTTGGTGTTCGGCTCTAGCAAGTCTAGTTCTAACAGGAACACATCTGTCATATAGCAGATGAACATTTTACTGAATAAATGCCACTTGGTCATTCACATTATCCAGTGAGTAGATGTGATCCCAACAGGTATTATCAACACTACTATTCAAAACTGTAAAATCAATTCTTTTAAAATCACGGTATGTAATATGCCTATCCTCATTACTTGTGGAGAGATTATAAGTTATGAAGAGAAGATCATGATTGGAAAAGCATGAGGCTGAAATTTGATCGTATAACAGTACCTTAGTCATGTCATTAACAAATACAAGACCGATTAGACTACTGGAAGTTGAATGGAAGTGAGTTGGTACGGACACATTCACAGGATTTAGATGGAGAGACAACATTGAAGCAGTCAATGCATTATCCTGTAAAAGATTATTATTAAAGTCACCAATAATAATAATGTCATCATATTGAATGGAAATTTCCTCGAGAGTAAAAATAAAGGGATCAAAATTTATATTAGAATTAGGTCTATAAACACTACCAAATAAAACCTTCTTCCTATGGGCGGATGAGATATCTAGAAATAAATATACCATTTGACTACCAATATCATTTAATAATTTTACTTTGCACGGAATACCATTTCGAACATAAATAACAACTCCGCCACATCTCCGAAAATGCAGTGGTAATCACACCGCGAATTGTAAAGGCTGCCCAGTTTACTTATTTCACAGATGCTCCATGATCAGAAGACTCGAAGTGCTTACACTCAGGCTACTAATATGAACGCCGTCAATTATACTACAATTGTCTTCAAACATATTGGCCAATCTTCTAACACTATACAGAATAATCACAAATAAGCCGTTGCAAGCGAAAGAACCACAATTGAATCCCCCTGTTACAACTTCAACGCGAATTTGAAGCAATAATCATTAAATTGGTTAAGGTAATGAGAGTTTTAAAACTAACATGAGCATGAGTTTAGTGTACAAAGTGCTGAGAATGCATTAGACATTGCTACTGATCTGTTTGAGAATCCGCTTCTGGAACATAGCCATCATCTGGCAGCCAGAAAAAGCGACTTCGCGCTAACTCGCTGAAAATCAAATTGATATAATGTGATTATCTGAAATACATTTAGGACAATTATTACAACTTGCCGTTAAAATTGGGTTTTAACTATTTAGCTAAAGTGAACTTTAACTTCTTTTCGTTATTATAACCAAATGATAAAATAAAGTTAAGTTTTTCAAAAATATGGCAGTGCCAGAGCAATGTCGATAAAACTGTTCAATTAAACAAGTTTTTTTTAAAAGCAGTGGCAACGAAGGGCCTCTTTTGTTGTTGTTGTATTTGCTCATTTTGTGGCAAGTTCAAACATAAACTTAACTTTAAAAGTTAAAGGCAGGATGATTTTCCCTTTAGCTTAACGCTCACTTCTACCTTATTGTCTACTTATAATAATAAAAAACAATTTAACTGCCCGTTAATTAAGGGCAAGTTGTAATAATGGCATTTAAGGTCAAAGAGTTTCTTATAATCTCCGTTTGTACTTTGTAGATTGCAAACACCCTCAAAGTGCAGCAGTCGAAGATTCAGCTATTCAAATTAGTTCGAGATATAAACATTATCTATAAGACGAACTATGTTAAGATTACCAACAACTAACGTCTGCGTTTATCAACAATTTGTTACATCCTGGGCTCAATACTAGAGGACAACTATTGCAAAGTCTACAAATCTATATGAATACGATTTCTAACAGCTGGCGACTACAATGTTAAACATAACATTTGGGAATCCCGGTTAATTGCATGTACGGTTGATGCAAACCTTAATGATGTTGTAACATTCTCTTACTTGTACTCTTACTCTTAAGGCTGTGATTAGACTTCTGCTATGAGGGTTTTACGGAAAACAATATTTCTTGACATTTCGTTTTTTTTTAGAAACTGAGCAAAGATTTGAACTCCTATCTACCCATTACTCTACGATGGCCACACTGGATATGTATTAAGAGGTTTCGATCAAAATTTGGCAATTGTGATTATAATCGTTATAATTTTTTTTTTTTTCATTTGCGATAAACAGAGTTTAGCTGCATTTGAATTTTTTTAAGCTCAGGTGTCTCCATTTAAAGCGAAATAAGGAAAACTGAATTAATTCTTATTAAATGCTGAATGAATTTTTATTTCGTTTGCAAGTTATTAAAGCTAAAGGTGGCCAGATTGATAAGCAGCCAGATTAAAATAGATAGTCAGCACTATGCCAAGCAAGGCGATTTCGGCTTATTATAACTAGAAGTCGAGTTCTATTTAATACTAAATCTGCAATAGGTTTCAATGTTATTCTGAGAGGACGATCAACTTATTGCCCGCCAGTAGACAAACGATTCCAGATATTATTTTGAACTTAAGTTCTGCGTTCACTGGATTTGTCCTGGAACTACTTCCCTACTTGCTATTCTTACTTGCTTAAGCACTAATGCTAAGGTGGGTAAACTAATGAGATGACTTAATTTTAAAGTGTACCGCGGCATTCAAAAATAGAACAATGGAAGGAAAAACAAAAATTAATTCGAGTTAAACTTCTTGTTCTTCTTAAAATGCTTTGGAACCGAGTGCTTTTGGATCTATGGAGTGTCCAATTAATGTATAAAATGAATAGAATAATTGCAATTATGAAATTTTGGATAATTCTAGTGCTTAATTATAAAATTACCGATGGTAATATCCGAAATCTAAGAACATAGATATTTGCTAAACTACATAAATACCTCACTATATTGAATATGTAAAATTCAAATTCGCCGAGACATAACTCTTAGTATTGCTTTCGCGAAAACATATTTGTTCAATACAGGCACAGCTTACATGCCACCACATCTTACGTATTCGCCACGTCTGCATTGTTGATCCAGGAAGTGTTCAAGATGTTCTATTTTTCAGATAACCAGTGATATCTGTCCAGTGCAAATTCTTTGTCCAATGCAGTTATTACGCCATATTCTCTTAAAATCTGAGCATGAATTCATTGATTTTGTGCACTTTTTATACTTATACTTTTTATATAAACTAACATTTCTTGTTGGAAGTAACAGAAAACAATGGTGCACATACATACATAAGTGTACCTCGCGCTTAAAATGTTGTTAATAAGAACCAAAAGCCTTAGTGTTTGAATTATAAACTTCTAGCAGTTATATTTTAAAGTTTAAACAATTATTACATTTCAAATATATATGTCGTTCGAAACCGCATTTAACCACAATATCCTCCTATTCTCCTTTCTTTAATTGGTTGTTTGATTTTATTTGCCATAAAACTTCCGGTCAGGTCGGAAGATACCCGCTTATCCATTCACTGAAGTAATCCACGAGCATTAGAATTGAGAAGAATCAGTTGGATCAGCTTAAGCTAATTGCACAACAAAGATTGTCTACAATATTTTTCAAAATAATAGGAATTTATGTATCAACATAGATTGTGTACTTATTTAATTGGTCATTACAACCCTTTAGTGAGGATTATAACCTAACTGTGTGTGTTAATATTATACATGAGTGGCTGGACCTACAGTTTAATGTTGACTCCGGACAACAACTACTTGAGAAACTCTCAGAGTTTTTGCTAAAAGAAGTCGCCGTGAGACATTATTTTTTTCACATTTCGTTTTGTTCTGGATATCTACGCTAGAGTTTGAACCACGTGCTTTCATCTATTAAGCCAACACACTACCTACAAATCTACGGCCATAATTTCAGCTTGGAAAACAATTTTCAAATGGAAACTTCAAAACAAGAAACTTGAATAAGACTAAAATTTCAAGGAAGAATGGTATCGACATAGATTTCTAAGTTTAATATCAGACCGTTCAGTGAAGCCAAGAAAAAATATCTTAGTCCGAATGAGATTTGCTTGGCTGGCACATGTTAACGGTACTCGCAGCTTCGAGAAAATTTTAATATCGTCAATAATAATATTCACACAAAAGTACTCTTTAATTCTGAGGTAAGCATTTGTACACCACGAAAGCAATTCATCGTAGAATTGTAAACCAAGATTAAAAGTTTCTGTTTGAAACAACCAAACGATTCATTTTAACAAAATAAACGATAAAATTCACGTAGAATTTAGGTAGGTAGGTAATCTTGAAGCTTAATATTATAAAAAAAACAGCAAAAACTGCCTCTACTGGCCCCAAGGCCATGTTATGAATAACATAACATGTATGTGTACGCAGGGTATTAAGAGGATATATGTACAACAAATACTTTTACAACTTTTATTTTTGAATGTATCGCAGTTAATATCGTTATTGTAGAATACTGTATTTGATTATTTGGAAGTCTGAAAAAGTTATGATATCGAATTACTATTGCAAACAATAGAAGGCTTGTAGCCAGTGAATGCTAGTAACATACACTATACAAAGCAAGACTTTAATTTCTGATAACAAAAACACATTTCTTTTAAATGGAAATGTGTTTTTTCAAATATCTCAATGAAGATAATTTCAATATATCAATCGATGTAGTAAAGAAAACTCAATTTGAAATAAAACGTCAAGCCATTCATCAAATTTCAGCTCAGTTTTCGAAAAGGCGTAATAGGTGTAAATTTATCATCACTTCCGAGTAGCACATTATCAAAGCAAATGATTCTCTTATCTCATATTTTCTAATGTTTGTCTGTCATGAAGATAAATATGAGAAGAGCAGTAAGGAAGACTACAACATTTCAAGCAACATCTGCTATCAATCTGCGTGAAAATTGGTAATATTTTCTCTTCCTACTCTATTCCAAGTACATAGTACCATCTTTTTCGCCTAACGTCCTATTGTTATGTTTGTAGCTATCAATATGAAATAAAGGAAATGTTGAACCTTTGTCTGACGTCTAATAAGCTTACACAGTACATACTAGACTACTACGACTACTTCAATCAATATCAAGAACAGAAAATTCAACCTGTTCACTTTCATCCAACACTTAACTTACAATTCCTTCTCAAATACCATAAATAATGTATTATTTACGATAACACTTCACAAAATCTTAAAAAAAAACTTAAAAAGGAATACATACACAACTCCAAAGAATCCCTAGGAATGTCGTATGTATCAAAAATGATACATAAGCTAGAATTATGAAGTTTTTGAATTTTTTATCCCCTGTTTGAAATTTTCATTTTTTATTTAGTTTAAAATAATGGCGATAACAATACTAACGAATTCAAAAAATATCAGGCATCTAACTTTTTCTGAATTAAAGTTACATATATAGTCCCATTAATTTAAATGTATCGTTTTTGATACAAAGCAACATTGACTGCGTTTGGATATTGTGCGGAATAAATGTTTTCGTTATAAAAGATATGGTGAAACGTTTTCCGAAAGAACAAATCCATAGTTTTCATATATGAAAACCTCATGTCTGTAGGATTTTTTATAGTTTTATGTCAATAAGAATAGGGTTAAAACAAAATTTTCCGTCAGGTATACATATTTTGAAATTTTAGGCATCGTTAATAAGTACTGTTGGACCCGGCTGCAATAAAGCACATATTTAGACGCCGAATCAACTACTTTTACTTTTTGTATTATTATTAAATGCGGCTTCAATAAAAGCAAGACAGATTAGCTTTACAAGTTGGACTTTTTTACACAAAATGTATTTTTAAATCGAGTGATTTTTATTTTATAAATGAAATATTTGCAAAAACAAATTTGTTGCTATTGTATGTGCAGCAACCATTAAAAATGTGACAACAAGGTTGTTGTGTCTTACCAGTTTTTAATTGGTTTCGATTAGAGGCGCACCTACACCATAGAACAATGGGACAGAGAAGTGGTGTGGTCAGATGACTTTTTTAGCTTTAAATTCAATTTATATTTTTCGATTTGTACGCTGATCACCTAATAAAAGTAAAGTAATCACTTTTTTATTGATCAAATGTCACTTTACAATCACTTCTGGGCTCTCCGATCGACAATTTTGAAGAAATCAAAAAAATTCCTCCATCACCCAATGAGCACGTCCACAGTATTGTGAAGAGCAGGCCTTATTTGTTGCGTGAGTTGGTCTATACATGGATGGATGTGCAACAGAGATCAGCAGTGAATCGTTTTTTCGCTACTCATAATTACTCATGATATTTTGAGTATGAGTGAGTGAACAGTATTGAAATTCAACTACTCTGATTCATTCGTACTCACTACAACATGATTTATAAGTACAGGTTGCAATGAGTATGAGTACAACGTTGACATCAAACTCATAACATTCGAAATATGTTTGATTCATACGCATACTCATTCAGATTCATAAATTTAGAAAAATACTTTTTTACTCATAAATGATTCGAGTTTTCGAGTCATTCATCAAAATTTACAAAAAAGAAGAAAAGAAAAAGACAAACACAGCAAGCAAAGCAAACACACAACTTTCTAGTCAGTATTGTAGTGTTCGTACACGAATCACACTTATTTTGTAATGCTTGTAAATGTTGAGTAAAGGAGAGTCGAAATCAAAAACATCATGCGTATTTTTAAGTATGATTAGTATGAGCATGATATTAAAATAAGTATGAATGCGTACAAGTATCAGAAATTATGAGTATGATTCGAATCTGCTCATCTTTTTGAATACTCATTGCTGACCTCTCGTTTAAAATAATTTTTATATTTAAACATGTAAGAAAAATATAAATTGTGCAAACTTTTGAAGTATTTTTTTTTTTTAATTTAATTTATTTCTAATAAATTAGATATTATTAATAAAAAATTTACATGGCAATAAGTTTTGAATGTGTTTTCAAATGGTGAATTTAATAAATAACGAAACATTCTCAGTAACGTGATTTAGTAACACATTTTAACGATTACCGTATTGTTTTTGACAGTAAACAACAAAATTATTTTCTCTAAAGTAGCCCGGCCACGCATCAAATAATGGATCAAACACGCCTTTTTTGTTAATGTGTTGGCAAGACTATACTCACATGTATAGACTGAGAAGAGTTTGAAGAATATCAAAATACTTTTGATTTTCGTTACCTGTAATGCATAAATCATATGTTCTTTTCTTCTTCACAACAACTATACAATGTAGTTAAAAGGTTCAATTTTTATATGTTCCTGTGCTAAGGAAAACAAATATTACCAACACATATGCAAATTTGATCAGTTAAATTTGATGCGTCGCCATGCGACATAAGGACTACATCTGCTGTTGTCGCTAACTAACGGCAACAGTCGTGATATTGTTTATTAATCGACAGACCGATAAAATTATATGTGTCTATTATGTATTGCAAACTGAAAAAAAATTCATAATATGTAAGGCAACTGAGATTAGTTCTCATTTTGATAAATAGACAACTGAGAAAAGTAATAGATAATAATAGATAATAAAATGTATATATAATAGTTGTGAGAATATTACTAAATAAGATGAAAGCCAATTGTTGGTGTTGTGGTAAAATTATGGTATTTTTGTAGAATAGCATAGAATAATAAATAATATGAGTCATGGAATAGGTAGGATCTGGAGATATAAAGAAGAAAGTTTGGCGGACCTAGTTAGAGAGGACTAGGTCTTAAAGTGTCCTCAGGTCAGTTGATGATGAAAGGTTGGTCTATGGGTTAAAGGTTTCCAAACGCTCTATGGGTGACCGGAGGAAGATTGATGAATGAGTACCGGTGATTAGTAAGATCAGGGTTAAAGATTCAATAAACAAATACACAAACAAAAATATAAATATTAATGTTGGAAATAATTAAAATGAAATTATTAAACATAAACATAAAAAAAAAACTTTTTGATTTAATTAACTCACAGCTGTTTTTACAGTAAAGTCACAATTGTTATAAATTTGTTGCATAGCAAATAAAAAGATTTTAAATGTTAATTCGAAAAAGAAAAATTATTTCGGCAACTTATTAGTGAACCACAAATACTTCAGCAAAAGTGATTATATTTTCACTTTTACCACATAAATTATTTTAAATTTAAGTTTGTTCTTCTAATCTACATACAGTTGAACCTCGATTATCCGGCTCCATGTTAATGTTAATGATGTCAGTGACAGATAAAATAGCAAACGGCATGACATTAGCATCGCTCTCCATCCACTCTGTTAAATCATGAATGGAACAACCAGCCGGTACTTCTATGTCTGATTGTATTTCTGGACGATCACTTAGTTCATTTTCAAAAGCTAGTAAATTAGACCAAACATTAAGCAAAACCAGTGTGGATATTGCATCCCAAGAAACAGCTGCTGTCCATATTGCTGTTCTTATATTTAATGATTTTAGGAATTCATGTCTGATGTTTGCACATAACAGTTTATGCACAATCGACTTGCGATAATTGCATTTAAAACTTCGAATTACTCCTTGGTCCATGGGCTGAATCAAAAACGTGCAATTCAGAGGAATATATTTTACTACCACGTTTTCAGACATCATTGCGTTCACATCTGGGTGAGCTGGGCAGTCGTCCAAAAGTAACAGAATTTTACAATTTCTTTCGAAATCCAATTTTGAAAGAACTTTTCTTGCTCTTTTTGGCAATTTACTATTTGTAGGAGCCATCGTCCCAAAACAGGTGTTCACAGATCAAATTCCACTTACATAATAAATAAAAATACATTCACGCACATGATACAATTATGTGCGGACATATGAATTTTAAACGGGGAACCACCGGATTAAAATTAACATAATAAAAAATCATATGAATGCTGCACGGATAATAGAGGTAAAAAACCAAAGCACGGATAATAGAGGTAAAAATTCAAAAAAATCTGCATGCCGGTTAATAGATGTGACCGGTTAATGGAAGCCCGGTTAATCGAGGTTTAACTGTATATTATGACGTTCGTCATATACGAGTCTCAACTCTATTAGAAAAGCTTTAAGCTTTAGGTTCGTATCTCGAATATTTTTAGTATTTAAGTATCGCTCTAACGATGATTGTTAAAATATATTTAGTGAATTACGCAACCGTTACTGCAAAACACAAAAATTGTTTAAGTGTTGAATGTCGTATCGCTTAAACTTACTGAAACGCGTTACAGGGATTGTGAATGCGAGCAAATTAAATAATGCATACTTTTAGGCAGAATTTTGGTTTCTTGCGTTTAGAGTGAATTCCGTTAAGTTACATTTGGGCAATTCATAAAAGAACTGGTATGGTTGTATTCAGTGTATTGTTGGACGAAAATACAAAAGTGTATGCATGTTGTTGATAATTTTCATATAAATATCCGATAAACTTATGCACATTTTTTCTTATGTTTTTAAAAGATCTATTGGTTACTTGCTATAGGTTTATATAAATGCCAGTAATCAAAAAGAAGAATAAAAATACGAAATATTTTCCATGCAACTTGAGTCAATAATTAACATTTCAAAATTATATTGTTCGCATAGATAACTAATTCACTTTTTTCCGTTATATTTTTCATTTTGAATATTGGTATTCTTATTATTATCTATTTTTGACACTGAGCGTTCACAAACAAAAAGTTTATCAATACAAAATAATTGATAGAAAGTCGTGTAAATTGGCCAACTGAATCAAACATACGTTGTACTTCGGCTTTATCAACTGACAACAAATTAACAATGAATGAGTTTGACACAATGGTTACTTTGACGTAAATTGATCTTGCATCCAAAAACTAGCTGATAACTGCCAATTACCGACGTAAGAAGTACAAGTTTTCCCACTTCGTTGCTTTAACTGAGAAGTAACGAATGAAACAATTCACGTAAGAAAACATGAATCCCAATTCTGCTCTGTGTTGAAAAAGTCAAAGTTTAACGTATAACGGATTGGATGTGAATTGGAATTTACCTACTATTACTGTCGTAAAATACGAACTTGACTTTATAAAAATATCAACACGGGTAGTTTAATAAAATGATATAGGGATCATTGATTATTTATGAAAAAAGAACTGTCAGATTTAAAGTAGATTTGGTATTATCATTTAATTTTTGAACAACAAATTTTTTTCATTGCAAGCTTAAAAACAAACTTCAAAAACAAATCAATATTGCTATGGGGACATAATTATTTTGAAAACTTTCTTTCCATTAATGCTATTTCACATTTAATATTGATGCTTAAAATAATTACAATTCGTAGTAATTGCAACAATTTCGTCCAATCATAAAAAATGCAAAAAAAAATGTACAAATTTAGTTAAATTAATTTAGTATTAAAACAATTTACGAAAATAGTACAAAAAGTATGTCCTTTTATTAAAGAATATTCTTTATAAAAATAAATTCTTTATAAAAACTAAAAACTAAACTAAGTTTTATTTTTTACAATACTTAATATTTGTTGTGTATTTTTTTTATGAAAATTAATAATTTTAATATTCTTTATAAATTGTTATGTTATTTAATTTGTTGTTTTATGTTATTCAATATGTAATGTATTTATTTTTTAATATAAAAACATTAATAATTTGAATTTTTTATAATTTCCGTATTTTATTTACCATAATCGTTAATTTTTTGCTAATATTTTTGTTTGTTTTTTAATTACAAAATATGTTTTAAATATGTACATTACATTGCTAAATATATTATATTTTGTGCAGTTTTTTTCCTGAAAACCAGGTTTTTTGTCCAATTTTGGAGTTTTTAAATAAACAATTATGGCAACGCTGATCGACATTTTTGATTATTATGAGTACCCAATAAGATAGAAGTGAGTGCTAATCTAAAGAGCAGATCATCCTACCTTTAACGTATTTAAACTTGTCATATTATAAATTATTTTCAATGTGGCAACTTCAAATATAAACAAAATAAGCAAATACAATAAAAAGAAGCCCATGGTTGCCACTGAGTTTAAAAATAAAACTTGTTTTATTGAACAGTGTTATCGACATTGCTCAGGCACTGCTACATTTTTGAAAAAGTTAACTTTGTTTTATCTGTAAGGTGTAATAACGAAAATAAGTAAACTTTACAGTTTCCTTTAGCTAAATGTATCTTTAACTAAACCCAAGTTTGACGGCAAGTTGTAATAATGGCCATTAGTGTCATGAGGAGGAAATGCTACTTATAGAGGTTGAAAGGCGGTGTCTTTTGCAGAAACCGCTCTTCATACCACCCAATCATATACAATCCTTGTTTTATTTCGTCGTCAATTCCATTCTATCACACATATTTGATCATTAAACCCTTCAGTCAGGATTACGACCTAGCTTCCCACAACACTTATGTATGTCGTGTGTGTTAATTTTATACATGGGTGGCAGGACCTACAGTTTAAAGTCGATTGCGAATGACAGATTTTAGAGAAACTTTCCATGGCGATTTTATTTACTCTAAGCATTTTTGCCAGGAATCTCCTGAAATTAAGTCCCCAAGAAATATTTTTTTCGCTTTTCGTTTTCTTGGAGATGGCTGACCTTTCAGTCACAATCATATGACAACTGTAGTGAATTCCCTGCTGTAGTCGTCTTACTGAAAACTTAATGAAATCTGAGGTTTTGCTTCGATTCCAATATTATGTTGAACGCTGGAGATTATGTCCAAATGCATTTTTATTATGGTACCATATAGCTCATTTACTTTTGGGGTAGTAAAACTTGAAGTTAAGAACGCATACTTGTCGGTCTAATAAGTTTCAGAGGCCAACTTAATATAGATTTGCGTTGCCAAACACAATTTAGGACCAATCATAGTCTCATGGCAAACCTCTATATAATATGGAATTGTATATATATTTACCAACTGTTACATCATATTAAATTAAATATTAAGTGATTCGTTAGCAACACCAAATGCAATTTGATTTTGTACGGGATGGAAATATTTGTAATTAAAAATTTGCTAAAATGCTTTTAGAAACTCGTAGTTTTTATATATATTTATCTAAGGCTCATATTAATAAGATTTCTTACATTTTTATGTCAGTAAGAATAGGGAGAAAATAAAAGCATGACTAAATATTTAGCAGAACCTTATAAGGTTAAAGAATAATTTTAATAAACCAAACTTCTATGGTTTACGGTAAGTTCGATACACATTTAGCAGTAAGCATTATTTTTTTTTTGTGTTTTTTTTTTTATTTACCATTCCGAGGATTGTGGAAATTTTCAAAAACATATTATTTTCAATTTCTTAGAAAGAAACTTTTTTCCTTTTTGTATAAGATATAAAACAAACAGATATCATGGATAATATTTTTGCTATTTTATGTCAATTTAAATTTTTGCAGTAGAAACCAGAGATCAGCAATGAATCGTTTTTTCGTTATTCATAAGTACTCATGAAATGTTGAGTATGAGTGATCCAACAGTTCAATACTACTACTCTGATTTATTCGTACTCACTACAACGTTGATTTATAAGTATAGGTTGCAATGAGTATAAGTACAACGTTGACATCAAACTTATAACATTCGAAATATGTTTGATTCATACGCCTACTCATTCATAAACGTAGAAAAATACTTATAATACTCATAAATGATTCGAGTGATTCGAATTTTACAATCTTAGTTGTTGTTGCATTTATAAAAAAAGAAGAAAGAAAAGGAAAGAGAAAGGCAGCAAGCAAAGCAAACACACAACTTTCTTATGAGGATTGTGGTGTTCGTACGCGAATCATACTTATTTTATGATTCTTGTAAATGTTGAGTAAAGAAGAGTCGAAATCAACAACATCATGCGTATCGTTAAGTGTGAGTACGATGAGTATTTCAAACTTGGAATATGATTAGTATGAGTATGATATTAAAATAAGTATGAATGCGTATAAGTATCAGAAATTATGAGTATGATTCGAATCTACTCATATTTTTAAATATTCACTGTTGATATCTGGTAGAAACCAACGGATTCATAGCATATAGAGGCTCACAAAAGTATGCATACGATTAACAAATTTCAGAAATTTTAAAATAATCCATTGTCGTTGAAAATTCTTATAATATATCTTTCCTTAATTCAATTACGGCTTTTTATACAGATTCATAAATTTCAGAAATTGTCTTGTGAACCTGATTATATCCGGGATAAAAGGTGCATAGTGAGTTTTACCATTTCATAATAACAGTGCTTGCAAAATATCGAATTTAATTTTCTTTGCTCATACTACCCTAACCACTATTAATTCATACGCCTCGCATTTTTGTTTGATATACCACTATTTATGGTTCCATATTATGGAAAATAATAATGATCCCGACGTAAGAGTTACATTTTCTAAAAGGTAATTATAATCAGTTACACTCATCAGCTAAAAATATGGATGGTTTACGTGGCGAGCTAGACCTGGGACAAGTATTAAATGCAGTTATACTTACAACTGTTAAGGCCCGTTTTAAAATATATAAGCCATGCTGATTGTTTCGACAATTTTTGGATACAAATTTCGCTTTTAAATTATTTAAACACAATTTATTGACTTGACAATGTACAGGGAAACCGACTTGTGGAGTCATATAAATTGGCAAAGGAAAACAAAATCTTAAAGTCTAACGTACGTAGAGGAACTTACCAAGAAAATACTTTTGAAGGAATTTATTGTTTTCAAACTATGTCGGCGTACAAGCAAAATAGGCTATATCTCGCATTATAAAGGATTGAAAATTATACTTAGGGCCATTATTACAACCCGCCATTAACTAAAGGGAGGATTTTAACAGATTTGGCATTTTTATTACAAACAACCCCGAACAAAAAATTCAAAAACCATTTTTTTTACAGAATATCCTTAAAAAACGGACATGGATGATCGTCCTTGGACAAATTGTGTATACAGTTGGACGCGCCTTAAAACCCCTTTCCTACGATACCCATATTGTATATGTTGGTAAGGAAACAGATTCTCAAATTAACAAAAGATACAAAAATAGACCCTTTTTCAAAATGGTCCAGCTCACGAGAGGTCAGAGCTAGAGCCGAAATATTTTAGATTTCATCTGAGGGGGGTACATCGAGCACGGAATGGAATTTTGCTTCCATACCACTTGAGTCGCTCTAATGTACATACATATGTAATTGTAAATTGAATTTGGAAAATCATCAGAGTTAATACATGTACGTGTAAAAAAGCAATTCCTTAGTTTACCTATATATGTGGATCAGTGTTGCCGGTTTTGGTTATTTCTAACCAAAATTGGTTATTTTTTGATCAATGTGTAGATGTGGAGATTTTTTTGGTTTTGATTATTTTTTTTTTTCTTATAAAAAAGCTGTTGTTTTGTTTGTTAAAATGAATTAATTAGTAAGACTAAAGTTTTATTTTGCAATTTCTAGTTTCTTTTTTTTATTAATTATTATTTAAATTTGAAAAAAATTAAATAAAAGACTGCGAATTTAATTTTGGTTATATTTTTTTTTATTTTGTGATTTTTTTCACAAATGTTGGTTACAAAATTTATTTTTTCGTGGCAACACTGATGTGGATGTTTAAAATTACGGATAAATTCAAATACATATTCGCTGTGATATAGTTCACATATTTGTTGCCTGTAATTATAACAGTAAAATATTATTTTGCTATAAATGCTAAGCCGATATTTGTTTTCGAAGAGGAAAGAAGAGAAACATAGCAGTAAAATAAAACCAAACCCCGTTTTTAAAATTGTTATTTATTAAATTTTTTTCTTTTTTTTTACTCAATAAACATGACAACAAATGTTTGAGGAGAATAGTTGATTCGGAGAGTTAACATTTGTGCAGGAGATACAAATTATGTGACAATCGTGCCAGCATTACACCCACAAATAATTGCATTTCCCAACATGACCGCAACACTAGCAACCGCAATGTTTAATAAAATATAAAATCCTTTTCATTTTCCTAGTTTTGCTATTAATTTTGTTGTTTTTTCTTCTCGGTATACAATGCTTTTTTTCTTTTTTATCTCCCTGCGTAGTACAAACATAGATATTATTAAGATGAATGTGTGCGCTTACATTTTGTTTTTTTTTTTATAGCAGAGAAAGTATTATACCGAGCAGTATTCTTAACTGAGAAAAATGTTGAACCAAAAACAACGACATGCGCATGAATTTTCGTTAAATGAAAATGTTTACTAGGATGCTTTATTGGAAAGAAAATTTAGAAGAATTTTCAACATTTTTAAGATGAATGGTCGGTAGGATAGGGAGAAGTGGCTGTCTGTAAACAGGACAGATAGACACACGTAGTCTAGAATGGCTGAAATCTTTCCCTTTCATTTTGGAACCATCCGCAACTCATGATCAAGTATTAGATTCGAGCAAAGTAACAACAAAAATGAAGTAAGAAATGTAATGCGAAGTCTTTTTAAATTAAATAACGGTTTAAAAATACCATATAACTGAGGAATCGGTGTAATATATAATAGTATTGAAATTAATTGAGAAGAAAGTAACAACTATATATAGTAAGTGTGGCTGTCAACAATTATTAGCTAATAGGAGGACAGTTGCTGTGACGTCATTCGTCGAATATGCACAGAAAATTGAATTATCGGCATAATTGAATAAATGAGTATATATCTACGTCTATAACTTTGATTTTTACATTGCAACAATTCGATAATTATTATTAAAATTCAACATTAATTTTAAAGCCATAAATATGCACACATTCTATGTAATAAGTACATATGATGTCATAAAATACGAGATTACCTAAATACTGTGTTCGATATACATAGTCAGGAAAATGTGAATGGAGACGAATCGTACTGAAATATGATTCTGCCCTGTGGCAACCCACATGTTCTGCTACGTTGACAAGCCGCACAGAAAATGCAACACCAGGGAATAAATTCATGCTATTAAAATCGGGTATATGTTACATAAAATATGGATCATTCCATTATGAAATAATTTCTCATAAAAGTTTTCATTCGAATGTCTGCACTTGACATTTGTTTATGGACAGTCCCTACTTCCGCAAACACATCAACACAAATGTACAAATCTACATTGTAATTGTTTTTTTTTTATTTATACACACATTTTACTACATGATATTGTAGTTGGAGAGTTTGCCCTAAACATGGACTCACTATCTAAAGGTGATGTCATGCTGTTTTATGGCCCTGCTAGTTGCAATTGTACATGCAAAATATTGTTGCTAAAGAAAATGTTGCTGATAAGGGTAAAAAATGTGTCAGAACATGAAAAGTTGTGAGATTTTTTTAATTTTTTGTTTGTGTTGTAAAAAAAAAAAAGAAACAAATAATAAAACGATGCACACAGAGTCATCCATTTATTTAAATTTATTTCAGAAAACGGAAATCTATAAATTGTAAAAAATTGTACGTTCAAACGTTTATCATTTATTATTTTAAAATGTGTTGAAAATAAATTTTTCACGTAGAGTTTCGTGCAAATAAGATAATTCCTCAATGTTATTATACGGAGATATTTTTATTTATTTATTTATCAAAAATATACTTAATACATAAATACATATATTAAATATATAAAAAAAAATAAGCGCAGGGTAACAAGACCATATTGCGCGTTCCATGAAGATGTGTACATTTAAACATAATGGGAAAGAATAATACTAAAATTAAGGTAACAATTCATTAAAATAATATAAATAAATAGAAGGTTTAGCTCATCACAAAGTTATTTGAAATACTTAAATTAAAAATTTATATATGTACGTATGTACACATATTATTACAATTTTAATTAAAAATTATAAAAAAAATTCATATATCCATTATATTATGTTTAGCAAAAGATTTTAAAAATTCTAATAATTCGCTGAGGTTTAGAACAACCAAAAATAAGTTCAAGTGGCTCCGACAATCTGAATACTGGACAATCCACAAGAATGTGAGTGACATTGATAAACACTCCACAATGACAGCAATTTAAAGGATTACAATTTTCAAAATAATGCCGGGGGTTGAATAAACATTTTCCTACTCGAATTCGGGCAAGCTGGATACACTGCAGCCTGGAGTACTCATGATGGTAAATTGGCCTATTGGCCATATTAATCGCTTCCTTTGCAGCTTCATCTGCATGTTCATTTCCAATTATACCCAAATGTGAAGGCACCCACAGAATAAGCAAAGGTTCTTGTATATTAGAATTGTTCAGAATGTTACAATAGGACTCATTCTTGTCGTTATATAAAGCCCTTACTGCACTTACGCTATCAGTACAGATCACAGCCTTCTGATTATTTTCTACAGCATGATAAATTGCTGCAACGATTGCAGCAAGTTCAGCCGAAAAAATACCAGAATATGGAGGTAATTGGCTCTGTTTGGCCACCACCCAATTAGAATCGGGTTGGCGTTAAACCACTGAGTACGATGTTCTTCCATCCTGAAATGATCCATCCGTATATAGTTCAACATTATCCGAAAAATTAGAAATCTTTTCCATTGCCATTTTCCTAAAAATTCCTGGACTGGTGTTAAATTTACTGTGAGAAGATAAACTAAAATCTATTCTTAGCTGACGGTTTTTCGTAAGATCCGCCTTTGGACTAGATGGTAAAGGTATTTCAAGTCTTTTAAATAAAAAAAATGATCCTATCTATTCCACAAATATTTATTTTATGACTAGAATCAAATTTCTGCCAGAAAGTATCATGCAAACCATCAATTGGATCTGTAATGGATCTAGCCGCCATATTCACTGATCTTCTGTGAAGCAATGTGGAAAAATCTGGTAATTTTGATTCAATTCGAAGAGATGGCAGAGGTGTTACTCTCAAAAGACCGGTAGCTGTTCGAAAACAATTATTCAGGGCAGCATTCAATTTTTCGATATTAGTTTTCGAAGTCCATCCATAAACCGTTATACCATGCTGGACTAAGCCATGCGCCAAAGATCTGCAGATGCCTATAGCTGTTTCAATATGGGGGCCCTTCTTTTTAGAACATATTAACTTCAGGATGTTATTCATCTTACTCAGTCTGGCAATTAAATATTTAATACGACAGTTCCACAATAAATTTTTTGTATACATTATACCAAGGATTCTTAGTTCATCTTTGCACTGTAACTGAATGTCTCCAAATTGTATAGCCGCTGGAGAACAATTCCTTTTTCTACAAATATGCAGCAAATCTGATTTCTGTTCAGGTACAACTGTTCCACGTAAAGAAGACCAGTTTTGTATATTCTCATTCAATGATTTAATATTATCAGAAACAGTATTATGATCTCCTGATGCTAAATCAAAAATATTATCTGCATATATACCAATAGAATGTATTGCAGGCACACTCTGAACAGATCTAGCCAAAAAATTGGATAGTGGTGACCCTTGGGATACGCCATTATCCAGGTTATATGGTTGTGATAAGTGCCCATCAATTTTCACCCTAATTTGACGTTTACATGAAAACGAATAGATAAACTTAATGACTGGTAATGGCACACCCCAATCACGCAACTCATCAAGAACAAATATTGAAACGACACGATCAAAGCCTTTTCAATGTCCTCAGATAGTACCATACTGTCCTTTCCTTTTGATAAATTCTGACGAAGTTTGTTCTCCACTTCATGTGTCAATGAATGCGCACCGTATTTGGGTAAAAATGCATGTTGAATTTGTGAAATTTTACTCCTAGTATGTCGCCAAAACCTCCTAACCATTATCTTTTCCAATAATTTCGATAATACAGGAATTAATGATATTGGTCGATAACCTTCTATTCCATTTGAGTTTTTCGGTATAGGCGACAAAAGCGCAACCTTCCAATCATGTGAGTATATTCCATTTTCCAAAATTTTATTATACACTTTAACAATTCGAAATTTCAGGGGTTCGGGAGTATTTTTTATCATCGAATATGTGATCCTATCCACAGATGGTTTAATCCCTTTATCTTTGCTAAGTGCCTGCCTAAGTTCATCCCAGGATATGTCCTCGGAAAGAAAAGTATTTTGGTGGCATATGTACTCTTCAAATTCATTCATTTAAGTACACTTTTTCAATATGGTATTAGTATCAAAATTGTCATCAGAACCAAACTTGAGCAAATTTATCTGCAATGTCAACTGGGTTAGAAATAACAATGTCATTATCGATCAACTATGGAAAAATACATCTTTTCTCAGTTCTAATACCCCTTATTCTAGACAATAGAGTTTTAACATCTAACATTGGGTTGAGTGAGTTTAAAAAATTACTCCACGTTTGGCGTTTTGCTATTTTCGACTCTCGTTTAACTAAAGCATTCAATCTTCTAAACTGTATGGCATTCTGCTGACTGTTATGCCTTTTAAATAGATTAAATGCATTATTCTTAGCCTTAATCAATTTTGCAATAGAGAAATTGAACCAAGTTGGGGAATCATTTGAACGAGGTATTTTACACTGTGGCATTGTTTCGTTTGCGGATTTCCGAATAATTCTCCTAATTTGAGCTGCTTCTTTATTAACATTCGGAGATTCAGGAAATTCCATCATAATACTATTTACCTTCATCAAAAAAAGTGACCAGTCCACCTTATCATCTAAAAACCTTGGATGGAAGCGTTTCTTGTATGTCCGGTTATTATTGCTTATTTTTATGGGAAAATGATCCCCAGTTTCCGGTGTACTCAACGTCGTCCAAGATAACTAGGGAGCGAAATCAGAACTTGCCATTGAAACATCAATAGCAGTCAATGTGTTTCTCGTATTAAGAATTGTGGCGGAACTATCATTAAGAATTACCAGACCAGAGTCATCAGCAAAATTCTCCCAGAGAGCTCCACCAGGTGACAAATTTTGAGAACCCCAAATGGGATTCTGTGAATTTAAATCCCCAACAAGTAAATGATGTCCATCATCAAAATTTCCTAAAGCGTTCATCACATTCCTTATAAATGTTGGTAATGTATAAATTGGTTCTACCCTTAATCATAATCGTTTGAAACAAAAGTTCGCCAGAAAATTTAATATGCTGGGTAACGTGAAAATTTTTCAAAACTAAAGGAGCAATATCCGCTTTAGCATATTCATGAGCCTTGTTGTGATGAAATATTTTATAGCCGAAAAGGTGTAAAAATTTCAAATTTCCCGACACAATGTGTGTTTCCTGAAGTGCGATAATTGTAGGCTTGTGTTTAGAAAGTAGATTTTCCAGAGCGTATTTATGTGTTACAAATCCGTGGATGTTCCACTGTAAAACTATAATGTTCAGTCCAAAATCCATTTTGACGGTTAAAAAGAAATTAATTATTCGCAACTTTTATGCTTATCTTTTTCCGTATTTTTTGGCAAAGTTCTCTTATATGTTTCGGGTGTTATTAATACGTTTAAATCTGTAAATTTTCTAAAAATATTACTACATTGTGTTAAATCGGCAACATTTGAAGCCCTATTAGGTGGAGTTTCCAATTGACTTTCAGTTAAGTCTTCTGTTGTCAAATCAATATTACTGGTGATCATATTTGTTGAAATACTTTCCTCTATTGAAATGGGTTAAATGCGACGTTGCTGTTGTTGTTGGTAATGTTGTTGTTGTTGGTGTTATTGTCGATTGTTGTTATCTTATTATCTTCGTTGGAAGTTGAGGAATTTGTAACGGGAGTTTTAATTTCACTCTTGGAAGTTGATTGATTTGTAGCTGTAATGTCATTATTGTTTATGTTGGAAATTGATACATTTGTATTAGTGATGTTGTTCTTATTGGAAAATAAAAAGTTGATTTCTGAATTGTTAATTTTATTGGAAGATAAAGAATTTGAATTGATGGTTGTTATTGTCTTTTGTATACCGTTAGATGAAAAGGCGTTATTGTTATCTTTGTCCAAATTTTGATTATTCGTGACTATTGTTCCATTGGCCAAAATTTCAAAATAAGAAGGAGCTGTCTTACTGAAAGATTTCAGGGTATGGATTGCAGGGTTACCATTTAATATTGTCCAAGCCTCAAGTGTGGTGCACCTTTAGTCAGCTTTAATTTTATTGACAGACTTATGTTTCAAAAAGGAGGGACAAGACAAGTCAAATGATGTGTGACTTTCATTGTTGCAATTAATACAGAATTTTCTGGTACACTGATCATGTGGTGGAGTAAAACCACAAACTTTACTTACATCTCTTTCTTGTATGACCTAATCTCTGACAATTTACACATCTCATTGGATTAGACACATGTTCATCAACTCGTACTCGTTCCCATCCAAGTTTCAATATTTCTGGTCGACGTATTAAGTTAAACTTTACTATAGCTGCTCCTGTTGGAATGTACTTATCGCCTTCTTTTCTTGATAGTTTGCGAATTTCAATCACCTTCTGATCCCCAAGGGAATTTAAAAGATCCTCTTCAGAAATATCAATGATCTTCCTTGAAAAATTCATCCTTGAGTGGAGTTAAGACCTTTATGCATAGTTATTGTCACAGGTATGTACAACATCAATATATTTTGCTTTCAGAAACTTTTTAGCTGATTTCATATCTGCTGTCTTAATCATTAGATCACCACTTCGCATTTCCGTAATGTCCACGTAATCACGTGAAATAAATTTAAGCCTTTTTCAATTTGGAAGACATTATATGAAGCTAATGGTTTAGTTTCTGAGTTGTCTGATTGTGCTAACGCAGAAGCAACTAGATATCTTGGAATGTGATCATCGTTAGGAATAACACTAGGCAAAGGTATAAAGTCATCAGCTCTCAATCTCCTCATTTTACTAGGGTTAACTTTTCCATACGAGGGATCAAATTCCCGGAACCGATTATGATTGGGGGGTCGAAAGTCTCTTCACCCTTTCAAGATCTTATCAATAAGACCAAATCAACAAACAAAAAATAATAATTTATCAATCAAAATTAAACAAAAAAAAGCGTTCCAGTAGCCTTCCAATAACAAAGTATGCAATCACCTGATATAATACACCGATAATAATGACAACGATGTTGACACGGCGAGTGTCCGGCAAAGACTGAGAGATATTTTTATATGTATTTAATAATTTTATATATTATAACAGCAATCGGTTATAACGACTGAGAAATTATTCAAATTTCTAATATTTAGACTTAAGATTGTTAAATAGAATAAACATTTTTAATAATCGAAAAATCTGTAAAATGTTACCAATTAAAGGAATGTCCTTAAGGTAAAATGCGTCTTATTTTATGAACGATTATACTCGCAGTATTGTCGCGCACAGCAGGTATGGTTACAAGAATTTATTAGAGTTTCAAAAACGTATAAAAATATTTGTTCGTTTTTAAATAATTTTTCTGTCAGTATAGATTATTTGTTTTTTTTTTGCGAAAAGCTTTGTATTGGTTAGAAAGAATGTAATGTATAAGTTATCTTGTATACAGTTGGCAAACTTGCTCGTACAGTAGAAGCTCACAAATTAGAACCTCCAGTAATTAGAAATTCCAGAAATTAGAATCAGTGCTTGTAATACATTATACGCTCCAAAATTCGAATTTGAAATTCTAATTTCTGAGCGTTTTTTTTTTGCTATTTTAACACAAGAAATCCCCAGATTCTTTTTATTCTGTAAAACTAAAAAGGGGAATCACCAAATTATATAGGTTTTTCCGTATTTGATGTTTTTTTGTCGCATTTATATATTTTGTGGCTAGTTTATTTGTGAAATTTGATACGCGTGTAGATGTACTGCCAAGATATATATAAAAATTTAAAGTGTATCATTAGAAATATCAAATGAACGTAAAAAACACTTTATCATTGGAAACTAAATTCAAAAAAAGCTTGACAAAGGTTAGTCTTAGATTTTAATGTGTCAGCATCACAAAATGTGTTTTATTTTAGTTTTTGAAAGGAAATCTGTTTAATTCTTTATCTTTTATTCGAAAAAAAAAACTTCCAGAAATTAGAATAATTTAGAAATTAGAATTGCCTCAAAAACAAAGCGATTCTAATTTGTGAGCGACTACTGTTTATCTTTGTTTATTTGACGACATTATGCCACTTAAAAATCGCCAGGAATTGTTTTAAAGTTATATTGTTAGCTATTTTATATTTCCCACTTTCGTGTTTTAAGGCTTCAACCATTTTTTTTCTTTGTTGAATATGGATCCTAAAAACAACATTTTCAGAATTAAGGTACCATAGGTGATTTTGTAATATTTGAAGTGCAATCCCTTTCAATGTTTTCAAAATGGTATATTTGTTGCAGTAATATGTAACCGAGCTTCTATTGTCAGTAGTCTCAAGCAGTAAAAGCCTAAGGGTGCGTACAGAGTGAGCGCTGATGCCGAGCGGAGCCGAACCGAGCTTATTGACGCTTATTTTCATGCGAGAAGAAAATTTGTGTATAACACAGTGAATGCGAGAATCAGCGCTGAAATTCTGTTTATTGCATGTGTTTTGCTTTTATGATATTTAGTCTTGTTGTTCATTTGTGTTTATAAAATTGCTGTACAGTGTACACTGTAATGGATTCCTCTGATGAAGAGTATTTTGCTTCTCCTAGTGTGATTAATGCAATTATTAACACAAAAGAATTTAGAAAACATCCAATTACACTGAAAAGGAAAGAATTTGGTGAATTTCATCATTTATATAATGATTTAAGAAAATATCCAGCTAAATTTCAACAATATACCCGAATGAAAATTAAAACCTTTGATTACATTTTGGACAAGATAGGTGTGAAACTAAACAAAAACTGCACAAATTTTATTACGGTGCCAGTAACTTCTTGCGAAAGATTGATAGTGACTCTGAGGTAAAATAATTCTTTAATACATTGTTTAATTTAATTTTATTTCATGTTATAATTTGTATTTATAAAAAACTATTTATGTATGTAGTCAGTATAATAAATTGACGTCTCCTTTGCTGTTTGCATTTGGTCCAATGATGGCTCACTTCCAATTTGTATGGAGGCAAATGATGAAGTGGTTCGTTCATTTGCGATTTCAATTGGCACAAATGTGCTGGACTGAAAATGTCCTGATGTGCTCAAATCAATTGAGTACACGTTCTCAGAGGAGGTGCTAATTGGAGAGGAAATTGTTTCAAAGCGCGAGAGTTTGTTGTGCGGTTCTGGCAAACTGTTGCCTTTGCCATACACATATTTGTACAGTGTATTTTGCAATTCCATCCTGCATAAAAATTTTTTTCCGGCTCCAATTTCCGAATATGCGGCAGTAATGTTAAGAAAAAGGCCTCATCTTCGTCCAATACTGTTTTTTTTCTGAATTTCTTTTCTCAAGCAAAAGTAATTTCTTTCTTTTTATTTCTAACAGTTCTGCACTGGTGCTGTTCGCAGTCCGTTTCCTCTTTGGGCATGATTCAGGGTTTGTTTCAAACCTTTCATACATTTCCTCACTTTCCTCAACTTGTGATGTGTTGTGGATGTCTTCATTTCCATACTCCTCCCCCTGAATATTCTTAAATTTCCCTGGTTTTAAATTTCCACTTAAATTTCTATACTTCATCTGATCCTTTAAAAAAAGGAGAGACTGGAAGTATGGCCAAGTTGAAGTGATTTGTGATGCAGTGTCACCAGCATCACCAGACTTTGGTGTTGGATTCTTCCGTAGTTCATTTCGGAATTGGTCGCGCAAATATTTCCATTTTTTCTTCAAATCTTCCTCTGAAAAAAGAAAATAAACAAATTTTTCATATTACAAAAATTTTAAAAAAGGGCAATCTCTTTATTTAGATATTTGGCTACTGGTGCATCGTTTGCGTCGCTGGCTTTCTCGTTTAGACTTGGCAAATCAACTGTTGGACTAATTGTAAAAGAAACAACTCAAACGCTATGGGAGGAGTTGTTTCCTGTCCATATGCCGCCGCCAACAAAAAAACACTTGGAAGAAATTGCAGCGCAATACTGGAAAATATTGAACTTCCAAAATTGCATTGGTGCTATTGATGGAAAGCACATACGTATCAAGTGTCCAGCAAGTTCCGGCTCAATGTTTTATAATTATAAACATTTTTTTTTCCATTGTGTTGCAAGGTATTTCCGATGCCAACTGCAAATTTATTTCGATCGAAGTTGGAGGGTATGGAAAGCAAAGTGATGGTGGTACTTTCAGTTCTTCTCAAATTTATAAACTTTTAAAAACTGGGGAACTACAGGTACCGCAAAGCACAAGTCTACCAAATACTAACCAAAATTTGCCATATGTTTTTCTTGGTGATGAAGCCTATCCCCTTTTGGAATGTTTATTACGGCCATATAGTAGAAAAGACTGTACTGAAGACCACGAGTATTTTAATGCGCGCCTTTCAAGGGCTAGAAAGTGCATTGAATGCGCTTTTGGACTTATAAATGCCAAATTTAGAATTTTATAGAAACCGATAGAAACCGATCCTGCCTTTGCTGAAGTAATTATTAAGGCAATTTGCCTACTGCACAATATTACCATTGATCGAGAGGGTTTGGATGAAAACTTGAGAGAAGAAGTTGAGAAGCAAAATACAAAAGAACCGCAAAAAGAATTCAATAAAACTACCATCAAGAATGGTAGACTAATTAGAGATCACTTTTGTAACTATCTATGCCTAAATAAACTTAAATAATATGTAATATTACTTACTTGGTACTTTTATTTCTGCTGCAACTGATGTCCACAGTTTTTCCACATAAACACGATTGTGATATAATTTGTTTTTTTGGTCCCACAAAGCAGGTCGGGAAAAAATTTCACTTATTATTTGGTCGATATCCATTTTTTTTTTAATTTGGAACCACTAAAAAACACAACTGCACACAAAAAGTAAACATCAACAATGCAAAAAAGCGCGTAAAACGCTTTGAAACTGTTTTCTCGCACTCATCGGCTTTGATCTCTGCTTTTGTCGGCGTTCACTGTGTTATACACAAGCTTATTCGTATTGACTCGTATGTAATCAGTTTTATCGCACTGATAATCTCGGCTCCGCTTTCAGCGCTCACTCTGTACGCACCCTAAGTCAAAACTGATACCTTCGAGAAAAATCACTGTTTAAATAAATGTAATGAGGGTTCATTAGGTCCTTGATAAGGTAAGTTAGTAATGACTTTTTTAAAAGCATTGTTACAGAAACGCGGATTTCGCCTAAATGGGGATTTTACAAACTGACTTAAGTCTTCTTAGGCTGTTATTGCTTAGAACTACAGATATAAAGTTTCTATAAAGGCACACATTTGTTGCAAATAATTTTTTATTGTTTAATCAATTTAAACTCTTTCCGGAATTTCATTTTTCCACCTGGTACGATTAGCAGCACTTTCATCTTCTAGTTAAAATGGAAATTTGTTTAAACTTAAATTTGGTCAGACTTTTTTCAATCTTTCGGAAATTACGGTATCGGAACCAAAGTTTTTGTTAATTTTTACCTTAAACACGCACCTCAAAATTATTTAGTGTATATGGTTTCTACATGGTAATCATAAGAGCGGTATCTGTAAAAAGTTTCACACAAGCAGTGCTTACTGCTGTTGTATAAAAAATCAAAACACTTATATTGTCTTGAAGGTCTCAATCCTGAATGGCATTACACATAGCTTATGCCTGCTCTTCCAGTTCCATTTTCCAAAGCAAAAATTTGGGACGCTTCCAATAAATGCTGGCAATAGTTAGTTGTCTTAATGCAAGCACATAACATTAAAAATACCCATGTCATATGTCTTTTTCAACTTTAACATAGGCCTTCTCGAATAGAATTTTTGTTATTATAAAATTCTGAGCGTCAAATTCTAATGCCTCAATTATCATGGTAAAAAATGTTTAAAACTTTCCAGTAAACATCTTCCTCTTACAACAATTCTTCATGGAATTAATACTTTTATAGATGCAAGAAAGTTAAATTTTATGCCTGTCTCTAAATTTCATCGGTATTGAGGCACGTCTTTACCCCATCCTATGTCAAAACCGTTATGCCTGAGGGAAGAAAAAAGGTAAAGAAATTTCCTAATTTTAGAAAAACTTATATTACTGTACTTTTCCAAATGATTGCAAGTCTCTGTATAGTCAGACATTGACGAAACTGCTGAGCAGTCGCTCCGAGAGTGAGTGACCGTTAATAGAAACATTTTGGAATTCACTGTTTTTCGGATGTCGAATATATTGCATGCAGGGCTGTTAGGTTTTTTTTGTAAAAAATCGTCAAAATCGTCACAAAAATTAAGAAAAATCGTCAAAAAATCGTCATAATTTAAAACATGAATAATATATTTTTCTATAAGTGTAATTCTATTTTTAATTTATAAAAACAATATTTAACATAAAGGAACAATTAATTCATCAGTCTTTAATAAAACAATAAAGTAAAAAAACAAAGAAGTCAATAAAAAAAAAGTATATAAAATATTTTCTTTTGAAAATCTTACTAGACAGAAAACTTAAAAAACTAGTAAGAAATATTAAAAACATTGTGTGTAAATGAACAGACTTATAATTTACATATTTTTATTAATTAAAGTTAGTACAAATTATGTGAACAAAGTTTACTTATCAAACTTTCAGTAATATTAACATTAAAACAATTAGAATTATTTTTTAAATAATCGTTTGAAAATAAAATTCCTTCAATGGTTTTTGAATCCAAAGAATTCCTTATTTTATTTTTGTTTATATTAATTGTACTAAATATACGTTCAACGTTAGCTGATGAATTTGGTAAAGTCATAAGTTATTAACAGAATCACATAAGTTTGGAAAATTTGATAAATTATGTGATTTAATATTTTTCTAAAAATTTTTGAAATCAAGTAAATATTCACCTAAACTTATCAATCTTAATTCTTTTATTTAGAAGTCGCCGTAGGCTAGTCGGTAGCTTATTAGAAGTAAAGCCCGGGTTCGAGCCCCAGGCGAGACATCAAAACGAAATGTGAAAAAAAATATTTCTTCTGCGTCTTTCTCTCAGCAGATTTCTGACAAAAAAAATTCTGAGAGTAAATAAACCTGCCATGAAAAAGTTTCTCAAAAATCTGTCGTTCAGAGTCGACGTTAAACAGTAGGTCCCGCCTCTCAAGTATAAAATTAAGGCACACAACATGAGTGGTGTGAGAAGCTAGGCCGTAATCCTGACTGAAGGGTTGTAATGGCCAATTATGTATGTATGTAATTCTTTTATTTCATTTTCTATTACCTGATATCTTTAGTAACTAATTTAGGAAAACTTTTCAACAAAGGCAATATAGAAGTATTTTTATTTAAAATTTCATTAGGTGCAATTAAACTTAAATTATTTATTATAGTATTTTGAAAATAAAACCTTTTCTTAATTTGATAACATAATTCTACAAAGTGGTTTTATAGAAAATGTAAGTGATGCCAAAAAATCGTCAAAATGTTAGAAATTCTATAGAAAAAAACGTCAATCGTCATATTAGTAAATTGACAATAAAAATCGTCAAAATGACGTAAAATCGTCAAATATAACACCCCTGATTGCATGTAACAAGTGTGGCTATGTCATTGTGTGTGGCAGGTTGGTTCCAGACATCAGCAATGAGTATTCAAAAAGATGAGTAGATTCGAATCATACTCATAATTTCGCATACTATTACGCATTCATACTTATTTTAATATCATACTCATACTAATCATATTAAAAGTTTGAAATACTCATCGTACTCATACTTAAAAATACGCATGATTTTGTTGATTCCGACTCTCCTTTACTCAACATTTACAAGAATCACAAAATAAATATGATTCGCGTATGAACACTACAATACTCATTAGAAGATTGCGTGTTTGCTTTGCTTGCTGTCTTTGTGTTTTTCTTTCTTCTTTTTCTGTAAACGCAACAACAACTAAGAATATAAATTTTGATGAATGATTCGAATCACTCGAATCATTTATGAGTATTATAAGTATTTTTCTAAATTTATAAATCTGAATGAGCAGGCCTATGAATCAAACATATTGCAACTCATTGCAACCTATACTTTTAAATCAATGTTGTAGTGAGTACGAATGAATGAAATGAGAGTAGTTGAATTTCAATACTGTTGACTCACTCATGCTCAAAATTTCATGCGTACTTATGAGTAGCGAAAAAACGATTCATTGCTGATCTCTGCTTGGTTATACTTTATTTGATTTATTCCATATAAATCTGTTAATGGTGGACTACTCATCTAATCAAACCTAATAAGTTACACAATATTTTATGAATGAAATAACAAGTGCAGAATTCCTACTTTTTCCTAACGAAATAAGCCTATCTTCCATTAGACAATTTGTTATAATTTATTTTTAATACTATTATCTTCCACTACGGACTTGGATCACAACAAAGTATTTAATATAAAAAATTCCAACAATAATTTAAATATTTCAAATAAAATTCCACTCTAATTGTACTTTGTACTGAATAGCAGAATAGAGTAAAATGGAGGAGTATTTGCTGAAGCACTTTCGCTAAAATGATTTTCAAAGTTTTTGGCAATGTTGAGAACACATATTTCTTAAAAATATCTGCAGTTTATAGAAAAAAAAAGAATACAAATTATGACGAATCGTAAATAGTTTTGTGTTTTGGAAATAATAAATCAGCAATCGAACGCAATTATTCTTATACAACTGCTATGCATACACTCAGATCTTCTCCCAGTTGTAAACATAAATGCGTGATAAGAAATGATATCGTATGGTCGTCGAAAGTAGCAACAAAAAATAATAAAATAATAATAATAAATAGATTTAAAGAAAGAAAAAATAAAAAAAAAAATAATTGGTGCGAATATTGTTTAAGCTTTCATTGAATTTTGTTGATGTGCCAAATCGTCTGCCAATTTTTAAACATTTTTCATTTTGTGCGATGTGGAGTACGATGATATTGTATTTTGGAAACACTCTATCTATTGTCTATCATTTTGTTTTTTCTTATTTTTATTTACAAAAAAAAAAAAAAAACACAAACACACAGGTATAACTATATGTACATTTCAATTCATTTAAGTGTTTGAAATTGAAATAAAGTTTGTGGCACGTGTGAGTGAGGTGAGAGTTGTAACCGACATCTGTTTGTTTAAATCGAAATTTAGTACAGCGTTTTCCAAGCGGTTTGTATTTTTGTATTTTTCATTTTTCTAACAAACAAATTACAATCGGTACTAAAATAGGTGACAAATAAATTAACAACCCAGTTAAAAATGTTTCATCGCTTTACAGTCAATCTCCCAAAACCTGATGATCCGATTTGGTTGAATTTCAACGGAAACTAATATTATTCTCATTCATCACGAGTATCGAAATAAAATTTTAGCAAAAATGTAAGAGGTTTGAGAGACAAATTATTCATAAAAGAATACGATTCACACATACAAGAAGCTTTTGTGCACAAGGTGTATACTAGGGATGCCAATCGGAAAATCCCGAACCAAAAAATTCCGGGATTTCCCGAATTTTCGGGATTATAAATTCATACATATACATTTTATAAAAGAAGAAAAAATTAAGTCTGCGGCATTGCCTTTTTATTTAGTATTACATTATATAATACCCATGTAGTTTTCAAGTATATCATGCAACAATCAAGTGAATATTCTATATTACTCGACATCGAACTGAATAAGAACCCAATATCCATTGTCAAAAAGTTAAACGTTTCCCTCGAAGTCCAATAAAATCTGTTAATACAGCTGATGGTTTACACAATAAACTTTCTAAAGAAATAGATTTGATTGAATCACGAAGTGTTAGAGGTGAATAGTTATATCCTGCATATAGCTAACTTGAAACCATTTTGCCCACAAATGTTGATTGCGAAAAATGTTTTCCAGCGAAAGATGTGTTTGTTCGCATCAAACTTAAGGCTCTTCGATAAATATTAAACTTTGACCTTTTTAAAAAATTACTTGTAAATAGTGTTCTTAAAAGGCTAGATATTTGTTTTTTTACTTTATACATATATGTATGTATGTATGTAGACACAAATAAATTATTTTTATTGAAAATTAAATTAAGCTTTTTTGTTACTTTTTGTTCTGTTTTTTTATTTTATAACATGCGTATTGTGATAAAAATCAAAAATTAATCAAATTTTTAATAAAACAATTGTTTTTAGCTTTTTTTATTATTATGAGAAAATCCCGGGATATTTCGGGATTTTTCGATCCCGAATTGTCCCGAAAAATCCCGGGATTTTGGGATCGGGATTTCGAAATACCGAATACCGGGATTTTTGAAAATCAATCCCGTTTGGCATCCCTAGTGTATACGTAATAAAATTTAGAAAATTGTTAAGACTGATTAAGACTTTACAGTTTTTAACTGAGCGTAACAGTCACACTATTAGAAGTAGCCAATATTATTCTGCTAGATTTAAAAAATATTTTTGTAGATTATTGCAGATTCTATGATCATCATCTTAACTGCCATGGGTAAAATATATTATGAGAAATGTTTATAAAATGATGGGAAATTTTTCAAATAAATACTCATTGCTGGGTTATAAAGTATTGGATATAGAAGAGTTTTGGCTAAAAGTTTATACACTAAAAAAATTTCATTGAAATTTGCTTGGTAGTAATTTTACGATTTCGCCTATTAACAAACCTTCAAAACAAGCTTTTGTTTAGTTAGAGATATCGTCTTGTTAAAACACAGGTTTTAATAGAAATCTTCACTGAAACATATATACTTTATATTTAGCATCATTGTGTGATCACATTTATAACGTTTTTCACGTTTATAACATTTTTCAAAATTCATTTCATTTCATTTTTTAAATTGACATTTAATGAAAAATATCAAAAAAATATTTCCTCATGTATGTATGTAAGTATATGCTTAATTTTATAAAATTAATAAACAGTATGATCGGTCTTACTTGAATGCAAAAAGGTGGAAAGTTGATTAATTTATGAAACTCACTGTGGTCAATTTCTAATCATTCCTCGTTAATGGCATTCATGAGTTCTTTCGAGGAATGCACGTCAATTTTTGTAAAATTGATGTGTAAGGAAGTCTTATTTTAGAACATTGTTTTATTGAATTTGTCATGTGTACTGTTGTATTATTTTGCAAAAATAAAAATATTTGGGCAATTCACACAACTTTGTATCGTGTATGTTGTATTGAATACATTTGTTTGTTTGTGAACGCTCAATGTTATGCTGTATTGTGTATTTCGTGGCATTCAAACAATTTGATAGCCCGAAACCAACACAACATATGAAAACATATACACATTTTTTCATTCACACCAATTTGATAGCACGAAACCAATACAACTTCCAAAAACATTGGAAAAAAATGTGTATGAGTGTATCGGATTTTTATATGAAGATTATCAACAACAATCATACACTGTTGTATGTTCTTCCAACAATACAATGAATACAATGATACAACGGCTTGTGTGAATTGGCCAATTAATTCCATAATTTGTTTCAGCAAGATCTAAAAAACATCTTCTAGGAAATTTGTGTAGTTATACGCATTCATGGCATGTGTTATAAAGTTAACTGGGGAACGATTTCTGTTGCCGAAAGCAGATCTGGTTATCAGGAAATAAGATTCAACATTTTGGGCAATTTCTTGACCCGTAACTCTCTAATAGCCTTGAAAACCATCAGGGCCATTCAAGTTGAACTTTCTTTCGTCAGTGTTGCTCTCAAAATTTATATTTTTCAGAAATACTTTAGTTATTTTCTCATGTTTTTCTTGCTTTTTGTATCTGCTAAATATTTCTGTAATATTGTGTTTGATCCAACTAACTTAACTAAATTCTAAATTTATTATCATTCAATTCATTATTGTAATATATAAGAATATTAAACATAAGAATAATGCGTGAAAATGAAATACAAACTTAGACCCAACATGTAGCATTTGTCTACAGGATCCTATGGTTTTCACTTGGCCACTTTCTCTTATAAGATTAATACGATTAATAATAAAAAAGAAAAATATCGTATTCTGACGTTAGTGTAGTTCCCAAACTTTTGCAGACAATAATCAAAAAAAAAAATTTCTTCTAAATTTAATGAAAGTTGAAAACTACTCTTTGCTATCATTCTTAATGCTAGTATTTCCAGTACTTTATAGAGAAATATACTTATCTTCTCATTGACAATGTAACACCGAACCATTAAAGATCTAGGCCAGAAACTGTAATTTGAAAAAAATACATGGTGCTACTGTTTCCAATTTTAGCTTTCCTGAAAATTTATTGCCTTTCTACTAAAACATCACTTTTTTAAACGCAATCTCATCCTACGAATTATACCTGAATTCAGGAATCCTAATAAAAATTTGAAAACAAATCGATCTGTTGTTTGCCATGTCATGATGCATAAGATGTTACATAAAATTACAGACAAAGGGTTTCGGTACCATTTTATTTATGCTGAAAAATGATGAATATGATGAAATGTAACTATTCTATTATTATGCAATGCATTCTTTACACATAAATAAAGATGCTTCCAATGATTGTGTTTTCAATTTCCTATATTCAGTAGCAGCCGATCTGCTTTCTAAATTAGAATCTTATTAGAATTCGACCATGAGAAACACTACATACCGGTTACTTTTCCAAGATCCACATTACCCCATAATTTATTAAAAAAAATTTATCTTTTTAAAATATTACATTGTAACTAACTTATTAAAACTTGCCGTTAACTAAAGGGAGGATTTTAACGGGCAGATAAATTGTTTTTCATTATTATAAGTCGACAATATGGTAGAAGTGAGCGTTAAGCTAAAAGGAAGATCATCCTACCGATAAAAGTTAAGTTTATATTTGAACTTGCCATATTAAGTATTATTTTCAATATGGCAACTTCAAATATAAACAAAATGAGGAAACACAACAATTGCGTTGTCGTTTAAAAAAAACTTTCTCTTTAGCTAAAGGCATCTTTAACTCAACCCAAGTTTAACGGCAAGTTGTAATAATGGTCCTTAATGCTGTAATCACATATCTCAATCCATATTTGAATCAATATGAGATAAATTCAATAAAATAAATGATTGAATGTAAATGCCGATATTTTCTAAGTGTAATTTTCGTTCTATTTTTTTTTGTTAGGAATAGAATCCTTTTTTTTCAATTTCAAAAGTGTTTAAAAAATGTTTTTATTCTGCATTGCTGTATCGATGTCCTCCAAAGGCTGGCGGTGTTGGGTTTGACTGTGTATTTAATCGTATCTTTGTGTTTGCAGTTTGTTTGTAATTAAAAGTGGTTTATAGTTATTCAAACGAGCAAATCTACAACAATACCACATTAGATACCACTGTGTCTGCTCCTCCATCAGCTTTTATTACGTTTGAAAAACAAAAAACCCCAATTTTCGGCAGATTGCTTTGTGGTATCATTTGCGTGTTTCAAATTTTATTTTGGTGTTTTAAATTTTTTCATTTTTTTTTCGTGTATTGTTTTTGCAAGTTTCATCAGTTTTTTTTTTTTGCACAGATTTTGTACTGATAGTAAATAATATTAAGCCAAGAATCTCTTTACAATTATTTTTTTCAAATTTAGACTTTAAATACTAAAGATGTTAAGTTTTGGCTTTTCATTGCTCTGTAAATACAGTAACGTACAGTAACTGGTTAAAGTTAATAACGCTTCTAAATTTTATTGATCTTAAATAAAGGTAATATATGTAGGTGTTGCGAACGTTGTTGCGACATGTACACCTGCATAAAAATGTGTAAACTTGTTAATGATAATGTGTGTGCATGTTTGTAAACGTGGGTATTTGAATGCGAAAAAGAAATAAAAAAAATCTTTATTTTCCCTTTTCAATTTTGGGCTCATATTTCTCAAGTAATTGTGGCGCGTATACGAACGTAATTTTGTTTTAATTGTTTTTGACACGTTTCTACTCACAGTTCTAAATTACGTGCGACAATTTGTTTAAAAGTGAATTGTATTCCGTCCATTTTCGTTCGGCTCTTGTCGTATTGTTGTGATGTGCATTTTATGTTGTTAAGCGCTGTGAAGTGATTTCAGATGTATTGACGTATGCAAGTGCGTACGTTTTAGAGTGCCATGGTAATTGCCTTTCGCTTTAAATTTTGTTTCTCTTACTCTCTTTTTTTTTAATTCACGAGAAAAGTTAAACCATGTGTTTGCATGTGGGTATGGGAACTGATTTAGGAAAGTTTTTGAGGCTTTCATTATAAAGGTTTAAAAAAGACGGAATCAAACAGAGTCATATGTTAGGATTAACGTTGATGAGTGTTAGTATTTTGTGAATTTTTTTATTTACTAATTATAGTGATAAATGGACAATTTTTAAACATGTTCACTGTTTAAGATGAACGCCAAGATTTAAATTTTAGGTGTTATTTTTCTTTTCAGAATAAAAATAAAACAAAAATTAGATAAAGCATGGGAAAATATTTTATTTATTTATTAATTATAATATAATTAACACCTACTTACATACAAACATTCAGTCAGAATTAAGACCTAGCTTCTTACACCACTTACAATTGTGTGTTAATTGTATACTCCAGTGGCAGGACCAACAGTTTAGAGATCTAACAACAGATATTTAAGAAATTTTTGCATGACAATTTTATTTACTCTCAGAGTTTTTGCCAGAAATTTTCTGCTTTCACCGAAGAAATATTTTTTTTTGCATATTCGTTTTGGTGGAGATGTCTGACCTGGGGTTTGAGCCGAATCACTTTGCTCGGTGTAGTGTACCCGTCCCCGGTGAGAATCGAACCCACAGTCCTCATGTTAATAGTCTAGTACACTATCCACTAAATTGCCATGAAAAACGCATATGGGAAACTATACGGCACAGTTTTAATTGTAAATTCACTTTATTTAGAATCAATGAGCACTTGAAGAAACCTAATCCATATAAATTGAAAAATATTTGTGTACTTACATTACATACATATGTACTTACATATGTACTATACATGAAAAAATAAAATAA
The DNA here is from genome assembly GCA_930367235.1 of Sarcophaga rosellei. Classification (NCBI taxonomy): domain Eukaryota; kingdom Metazoa; phylum Arthropoda; class Insecta; order Diptera; family Sarcophagidae; genus Sarcophaga; species Sarcophaga rosellei. The sequence goes on along the minus strand of OV884021.1, from coordinate 46,375,613 downwards.
TACTTTGCATTATTATCATATATTTATTGACGTTGAGTTTATGTGAGGAGAGAAGAATTTTTTTTAGCCTATCATTACTTAATATATTTTAATGTTCAACGCAACACTAGGTGATTCGTGGAATTTTGAGTCAAGAATTTGTGCAATTTCTATTATGGAATTACCAGAAGTATTACGTGTTTGAGTCGTATACTGATAATTCCTAATTCGACCTAACCGAACTCCAATAAATGTTTTAAGAGAGATTTCATTGCCAAATCGAATAATCATTAGTCAATCATATTGTCGTCATCAGCATGAACTTTTTAACGACTTTGTATTTACTTCAATACTTACAAAGGAAAATATATATTGCATGGATGGTATACACATACACACTTAATTATATACGTATTATATGGATGTAACGTATAAATAAAAATAAGTGTTGATGGCGATAGTGTGTTAATTTATATGAAAGTATGCGTATGGATTTAAGCTTCTGATACTTCATAGTTTTTTGTTGCCTGTAGTGAAGTGATTCATTTTAATTCCACTTTCACTTGTATTTTTTTTTTATCTTCTTCATATCATTCTCACTTTTTTTTTTTTGTTTTGGTTCTATTTGCCAACATTCAGTTATTTATGTATTTATGGATATATTTTCATTCAAGCTGTGTTTCGGTTTTTATTTATAATTATATTGTTGTTGTTGCTATTGTTATTGTAATTCTTGTGGTCACACAGCTATTGGTTGTAACTATTAACATAATTAGTCACGTATAACTTATATTTCTTTTTTTTTTACTGCATTTGTAGGTTTATTGTTGTATTTTTCTTTTTATTTCTACTTTAAATATATGTATTTGTATATGTAAACATACATACTAACAAAAAAATTTTTTTTTAATTTATTATACATACATAAGTTAAAATGAAATCGAAAACAATGACTTTAAGGCGTGCTAAGTTAAGCAGAGAGAAATCATTCAAATTGCTTCCGAATTGAATGCAGCCGCAGATTCAAACCACAATTAATAATTCTTTCATGGAAGTACAAAGAAATTTTTAATCACTTCATATACTAACAAACTTTTCTTTCCGTTATATACATACATATTTTAGAAAACATAAATTCTGTTGCGTGTTTTAAAATCCTGATGCTTTCAACAGAGTCACATTATCTGTTAGGAGAAAAATCGAATTTCACGATTGTTTTTAAATATTGTTTTATTTCAATACTCAGAAGGTTGAATATTACTCCAAATATTTAATTCAAAACTACTTCAATGACTTACGTGGAATTAAAAATATAAATTTTTTTGATTTTTGTTTTAGTATCACATACCTGAGATCAGCAATGAATCGTTTTTTCCCTACTCATAAGTTCTCATGAAATTTTGAGTATGAGTGAGTCAACAATTACAACAACATCATGCGTATTGTTAAGTATGAGTACGATGAGCACTTCAAACTTTGAATATGAGTACAATGAGTATGATATTAAAATAAGTATGAACGCGTATAAGTATCTGAAATTTTAAGTATGATTGGAATCTACTCATCTTTTTGAATACTCATTGCTGATCTCTGTCACATATCATGTACATATGTGTGTGTAACCAATATTGCGTTCTGATGTGTTCGTAAAAATGTTAACTTTTTTAATAAAAATAAAATTTATGTTATATCTTTAAGCCCTTTCCATCATGCACGATGTCAGTGAATTAGATTTTTGTTTTTCAAATACAAAATTCGTCTCATATAAACCTATTTTCGGTCCTATAAATGTTTTGTTTTTCTTTTGTGTGTCAACTTTCATATTGTGAATGGCAGAATTTATAAGAATTCAAAAACAAAACAACTAATTAAAATAGCCACATTAATTATAACGGAACAAGTAATATAACAATAAATAAAGAAGTTAATAATATAATAGAAAGATTTACATCCTTTACGAACAACGAAACTTTCTTATTAATACAATAACAAATTACACTGAGAGGAACGGAGTTCAATTTAGCATTCCAGAGTGAGAGAAAGATTCCATTTTGTCCATTACACAACTGACTAAGCAAATCAATCGTATTTGCAATGTTGGAAATAATTTAAAAAATTTATTCGACTGATATCGAGGTACCCGTGATAAAAAAAAGAGTTCAATGAAAAGAAGTAAATTAATAAATGAAACGACTACAAAAGCTGCTAGAAACTTATAAATGTTTGAAAAGATTAGCAAATTAGGTGCAAACACCTTTAACATTAGATTTAATAATAAAATCGAATGAAGGTAGTTACAATTACAGTCCTACTAAGAATCCAGAAATGTTGGAAAAAATATGCAAAATTTCATGAAATAACCATTAAAAATTAAATAGAAGGCATACGTTTATCGTTTCAAATTAATACTTCATATGCTTTTTCAACAATATTTTGATTTTGCCAACAATGAAAAGTTTCACTGATAATTAAAGGCCTCGTTACCATTAGTTTGTTTTGAACTATAAAATTAAAAAGTTACTGACCCGTATTTCTCCAAGTATTTGATTGTCCTCTTAATGATGTGACTACTTAACTCTTACATTCGATGGCGATAGCACTAGTTGTAATAGTGTGATAGCCAACCTCATTAGTTCTGCAAATCCTGTGCTTTCAACACAAATGTTCTTAGACGCCTATAAGTTCCTTTGTGTTTGGAGACAGTCCGAAGATTGGCTGCTAACGTCGCTTTATCTACTTGTCTGCTTAGCCTTCACTTGCGTAATCTGTATCAATGTCAGATCTCTGAAGGACGTTCTCTTCGTCTGCCACTTTCATATCCTAAAAGAAGTAATCCAACGGTCTAAAGACCAATCAGGTATCTTCATTATAGTATGAGAGAACAGATTTGTGATCAGAACTGTGTCTACTTAAGATTCTCAAGCATCTCCACTTTTGTAACATCTGAGGGATATGGTTCCTTTAGAGTTGCTCATGGACTAGCCGCTTATTTCGTGAATGGTAACACTTAGCTCATGTCTGATTTGACAGATAATTAGTTTTATCCTTCCGCTGAACGAATATGGCTGTGTATACGCTTGAACAACGCTGGGAAATACATATTGCGACATTACTTTGAAAATCATGGTAATGTTGCAGAATGTGTGCGAAAATTGCGTACGGATTTTGGAAGAAAAGAAGCACCGTCAGCTCCGCATGTTCATTATCTTGTGAAAAAAAGTAAAAGAAACTGGCATCCTCATCGATAAACCAAAGCGTCAAAAGCCAAAAACAGTGCGTACACCCGAGAATATTGCTGCTGTGGCAGAAAGTGTGCGTGAAGCGCCATCAACATCAATTCACCGTCGTACTCAACAATTGAACATTTCAGAGACATCATTGAGACGAATTTTGCATAAAGACCTTGGTATGACGACATACAAAGTCCAATTGGTTCAGGAGTTGAAGCCAATTGGCTGCGATCGACTTACAGAGGATGCCGATTTTGGCAAAAAAAAAATCATCTTTTCAGATGAAGCTCATTTTGATTTTGGGGGGTATGTAAACAAGCAAAATTGTCGCATTTGGGGCACAGCAAACCCGCAGGCATACATTGAAAAGCCGACGCACTCAAAACGAGTCATTGTTTGTTGCGCATTTTGGTTCAGAGGCATAATTGGGCAATTTTTCTTCGAAAATGAACAAGGATCGGTCGTTATAGTCAATGGCGATCGTTATCGGGCCATGTTGAACGAATTTTTATTCTCAAAAATTGAAGAGGAGGACATTGGCAACATTTGGTTTCAACAGGACGGCGCTACCTGCCACACAGCCGAAGCTACACCCGATGTTTTGCGCCCTGTTTTTGAAGATCGCATTATCAGGAGATGAGATGATGTCGTTTGGCCACCTCGGAGCTGCGATTTGACACCGTTGGACTATTATTTGTGGGGTGCCGTCAAAGATAAGTGTTACGCCGACAAGCCAGAGACAATTGCCGCTTTAAAGGACAATATTTGTGAAGCCATTGGTGAAATACAGCTGCACACAATCGATAATGTGCTTAAAAATTGGACCGATCGTGTAGGCTACTGCATGGCCAGCCGAGGCAGCCATTTAAATGAAATTATTTTCCATTATTAACCGGAAGGATTGTACTTTCAAATAAAAAAAGAAATTTAAGAAAATTTTTTTTAATTTTTTTTTTAAGCATTTTCAAAAAAAAAAGTTATTTGGCGGAACCTTTATATAACCAGAGGTTTTTGTATATTAATCGTCTCAGCAAGAGAAACAGACGCTAATAGATAGACGTATCATTCTTAGCTTGTGCTCAACTTAAGTCCATTGACATACTTATGTAGTATGTAACGAAGTTCGTAGTGACTAAATTGCTACTGTCAGCTCAGCTTTAAGAATCCTTTCGTTTAGAAAGTCGCATTACAACAAGATGACCTCTCATTCACGAACGTATTAGGTTTCAAGTAATCTGAAATTATTCATCACATTTAATCGTTAATAATTTTAAGATGAGTATTTAGCAAACAGAATCTTTTTTTTTTTTTTTTTTTAATCCAACTACTAATTTTTCAGATTAAACGTTTAAACATTTCTCATTCATTATTTCTGAAAACAAAAACAACGTAGAACAATGTAAGAATCATTTTTTATACGCATAACGAAATGTATGTACATAAGTATGTGTAAACGAGTAACTGTGAGAATATTAATAACAGATCTGAAGACTTTTAACCATATACTGACTGACTTACATTGACTTTAGTTAGGACGGCAATTTTATGTTAAAACACGGCGATAAAGAAACTTGTTTAACAGAACTTTCACATTCTGAACAAAACAAATCAAAACAAAACAAAGCAAAAAAAAAAAAATATTAAAAAAAGAGAGAAATACGCCAACATTTATAATATAAAACTCGGTGGCTGGCAACGATACAAATAAATAACAACGTGATACGCATGTTTATCTGGTTTTGAAAGTAAAATCGAATCGACAAAATAAATTGTAAAAAACAATATAATGTTTGTGTGTGTACATATTTCACTTTAGTTATTATTTACAGTGTAAACATACCTTGCTTACTTTATTTATCTCCGTCTTCTTTTTAAGTACTTAAAAATAGACCAAAAAGTTAAATAAATGTGGATGAAAAGATGTACCTTATTAGACATATTTTCTATACAAACGTATACATATATTCTTCTATTAGTTTCACTAAACGTATGATTTAATTTCACATTCATTTACAATATTTTAAGATTCATTTTAATGAAATTTGTAAGCAGAATTTTAAAATACTGGAAGAAGACCTGCATCCAATATCTTCATCTATTGATTCTAAAGCTGTTATTAATAAACAGATTGTATGTTTGATAGTTTTCAAGTGTCCAAATATAATATTTATCATTATTATTATTCTTTGTGAGTTTATTTACATACAAAATTTTTGTTTTTAAACAAGTAAGTGTTAATAAACTTGTATACCCGCCTTAACAAAACAGTTTCTAATTTATTTAAATACAGTTTGAGTTGAACGAACTTGCAGCAGACATCAATGGCCATCAAGAAAATTACGAAACCTGCTCAATATTTTAATATCATTGATGTTATTGATTTTATATGTACATAGTTCCAGTAAATTGTACATATGTATGTATGTATATCATTAACTAGACAATCCTAACATATACATTTTTTTGGTGCGATTGCAGAACATAATTTTCATTAATTTACCGATAATATTCAATCGAATCCTAAATCTAAAAAAATCTATTATTATGAACACTATTAGTAGGTAGAGCAAATATTTTCAATCTGTAAAGACTCAGGGGACTTGAATAGAGTACAAGATTTTTAATCAAATCTCTATTTTTTACTTATGTACCCTATGATGTGCTTATGAAAGTGGCCGTTAACCCTATAAAGAATCTGTTAAATCCCCTTCCAAAGTACCACAATAGCCCTGGTGAACAAACAGTATCCAAAGGAGATGGATAGCGCTCAAAAAAAAAAAAAGATTTCAATACAAACTTTTAAATTAAATTAATTTCCTTTTTTCTGATACTTCTTTTAGAGTAAAAGTATGAAACAATATATTGTCACACAGAGCAAGAATATAACTGGTTTCAAATAATTCATACATCTCACATGCTAACCTACTGTTAACCATTTTATACATCATACATAAATTATTTTTGAAGTCAGTGCTATTATACGACTTTGAAACTTGGAATAGCGTACCTTGAGATATAGGGAAATTTCTAATGTATACCATACAAACTAGTATCTCCGAAAACTAACGCATTAACGTAAATTAAAGTAAAACTATTGCTAGTTGCAAAGGACATAAAGTGAATCGTTCACATTCTACGAAGGCTAATACATTTTCAGTTATCATTTGCTAATGGAAGTTCTGAACTTCGTAAAAAATATTTATTTTATCTATTTTGAACCCATCGATGCATTTTTTTAGACATTAGCGCAGTTCACAATCTTGGGCATTTAGATGGAAAATTTATACCATTGTAAATATTTGCCGTTAATTGTGAACGGTTTTTTTGTTTAACTTTGCAACACTTATTGCAAACTTCTCAACACACAGCTGACGAACATATAATTTATTATTTTATTTATTCATACATATTTATAATTTTATTTATTTCGTCCTCTGTCCATTTTTAATCGGCTCTTCTCTTTTAATACCTTTTTTCATGTTGTATTTTTCCATTTTTTGCGACTTTATTTTCAATGTTTTTATTTTTATGATCAGCTGTTCATTTGCTCAAGTATGGAGTGTGGGATATTTGCCAAACCATGGCAAGGGTATTTCTGTGTATTTTGTTAGTGTATGGTAAAAGAAATACCCAACATTTGCAAATGCCATGATGCCAGACCATTTGCCCAAGATGAGTTCACAATCTATCGCTATTGTATACATGTATATTTTTGCCAACACCAATTTTATTTATTTTATTTTATATCTGTTTTCAATTTTCGAATTAAAATGGCAATTTTATGGATTGTCACTGCGATCAAACGGTAAAATTTTTGAAGTTGTTCACTATGATTTTGATCGAAGTCGATGAAGATATATATGTATGTGATGTAGTTCTGATTATGTGGTTCATCGTATCGAGTCTTCCTTTCTTTCTATCCAAACAGGCTTTTGTTTTCATTTCTTCAAATAAAAGGTTATACTTTAATTATTTTATAGACAAAAATATCAGTCGAACAAGAAAAGTATTTGATGCTGTTTGAACTTGTCTAAATGTATTGCAAATATTGTTACACTCGTCTATAGTGTTACAGACTTAAATCTCTGATGGGAATCTAGTCAAGCAATCTACCATCTATATACAAATATGTTAATGTGTATTGTAAAAAACATCGTCAATACTTCATTGAATTGAACTGAAGGTTCTGTCAATCATATATAACAACACATATCTATGTACATCCACACACACATTCCATTAAACATATATTTTTAATTTTTGAAATTCCTTTTCTTTTGTAAAAACAGTATTAGTACAATACACCGACTCCCTTTCTACATATAAGTATATACATAGGTATATTCATTGTCTCTCCCAAAAAGACGACAATTTAATTTCGTTTAATTTTAAGCGTAGATATTTGAGAGTGCATTAATTATTTTAAATTTAAAAGAAAATAAAAGATTTTTGAAATTTCACATTCTAATTCTAATACGATCTTTGAGATTCCCGCATGGTGGTCGAACTAAATAAATAAAATATTTAATTTTGAAATATTTATTCGACTTTTATTCTCTTTTGTTATAAAATTCACAGAAGCGCGAGCGTGTATGTCTTGGATTTAATATCACATTTTCTAGGTCATATTCCCAAAAAGTTAAGAAAAAAAAACGTTAAAAAGAAAAGAAAAAAAAAGAAGATTTAAATGTAAACCAGTGTGAAAACTAGAATTTAATGGCAACAACATTAATACCAACACCAGAAGCAACAATGCTAACAACAGTAGCAATTTCTTCTTATACTTTTGCTTTCGCCTTCTATACATTGATGATCGCGGCTGTTGTTGTGACTGTAGAACAACAACATTTGAATTGTCTACAATGATCGCTGGAATCACACAATAAATCTACTCGAACAAGCGTTTGAAGTGTTGTGATTTGTCATTGCTCTCAGAAATATGTAAACCACGAGTGTGTGTGTTGATTATTCGAATCGAGACAGACGAGTACTTATTCGAATTATATTGAACATTCAGACACACACTCAGATACGTAAATACAATAAAGTTTACATTTTGTTTTCGTTTGTTGTTCATCAAAACATTTATGTATGTTGCTTAAGTGGTTATTATACCACTTTCTTTTGAATTTATTATTATTTTTATTCTTTTTTAGTATTCATATTTCATTTTTGTTTCTTTTCTATTGGATGGTTGCTGTGTACAATACTGTAATAAAATAAAAGCTAAAACGAACAATAATCAGTTAGAGGAACTAAAGTCTAATAAACAGTGAGAAGATCTCACCATTATCATCTTCTTGACCGTGATAATTTACTTCCATGATTAATGTTTCTAATTTCCTTTTCCTCCAAATAATGATTTGACACAATTTAAAAACTTTTTATTCTTTTCTTATTTGTTGGCTGGTGAGAGTGTATCATGCAGAGTTGATATATATGTATATTTTGTAATTAACATTTAAAAACAAAACTAGAGCTGCAATTGTAACTACGCATACATTGGATAAGGCCATTTTACATACAATAGGCTTTCGTTTAGATATAAATATGTATTTCAATATGTCTCAAAATAGTTTTCCTATACAACATGTATTGTTTTCAAATAACATAGATTTGTTGCCTATTGAAAGTTAATACAACTCTCCGAAATATTCCTTAAGCCCAAACCAGAACATTCATGTGCTCAAATAATATTAGTCCCTAATGGAAAGTATTGTTACGTTTTTACCTTTTTGAAAACGTTTAAAATATGAGTTCGTTGATTGCAAACAAAATAAAAATAAATTTGTCTTTAGTTTTAGATAAATTCTTTAATGTTCTCACTACTTTTGTGCCACTGTTCACACTTGACGAGTACAACAATAATTGCCTGTTCGCTATTCTTCTTTGCTTACAACACAGATCTTTTCAACGGCGATATTCAAACCACGACTGTTCTCTTCACACTCAACGCGTCTTCACACAAAACTGACTGAATTCTTTTTATATGCTCGAGTAATCACTCTGATGAAGTTTCTTGAAGTAGAATGTTCGTGTTTTCGCCTTCTCGAGAGCTCTATTGCGACTTCATTGTTGTTTGTGTACTTTGTTCACATTTAGCCATTTCATGGCTAAATTTAGCACATTTCAATATGTTTAGCCATCAAAAAATAAATATTGCCATTAGCCATTTTTTAGCCATTTCTATTTTCTTTTGGCCATTTTTAGCCATATTCATATTTTTAATTCATATTTAAAATCTACCGAAGATGATGTTTTACCAATCTTAAATTTATTTGATATTGTTAACGAAATTTCATTCAAAACTCAGGAGCAAAACTCAAATATCCATTATATAAAATGGAAAAACACAAATAACACTATTTTATTTTGGGCAGAGGTATTTAAATATAGAGATGCTGGCGGAAATAAAGAGTTTCACGAAATTTCGGAATTTGTGCTCAAACTACTTTCTTTACCCTGGTCAAGTGCAGAAGTTGAAAGAGTTTTTAGCCAAATAAATCTACTGAAAACTAATTTAAGAAATAAAATGCATCTATAGACCGTCATTTCGATTTTGCCTATCAGGTAAGAGTGCTGAAACTAATCAGTCTCCAATTAATTTTTATTTATTTTGCAGATTTGGACTTAAAAGAATCGATAAATGCTGTTTTGAATACGACGTACCGTATAATTATTTACAACTAGTTGGTACTAATGAGTCCTATGATAAAAACAATAATGACCCAGATTTTATAGATGATTTATTTTTTTACAAATATTTTACTGTAACAAAAATGATCTCATTATTACAACATAGTTGTAAAAAATAAAAAATACCGTCAGGATTACGGCCTAGCTTCTCAACACCACTCATGTTGTGTGCGTTAATTTTATACATGAGTGGCGGGACCTACAGTTTAAAGTCGACTCCGAACGACAGATTTTGAGAAACTTTTCATGGCAATTTTATTTACTCTCAGAGTTTTTGCCAGAAATCTGCTGAGAGAAAGTCGCCGAAGAAATATTTTTTTTTATATATTTTGGTTTTGATGTCTGGCCTGGGGCTCGAACCCGGTCTAATATTTTCAGCAATTCCCCTCAAGCTTCATTATCTTTTGCATTTTAACAATCAAATTTTGATGTCTCATCAAACCTAATATCTATTAACGTCGTAAACTTCTTAGATTTTGCGAAAACAATACAAATTTAAAAAAAAAATTTCGTTAGATTAGGAAGCATTTGTCTCCATCTAAGCTGAACGACTAATTGTTTGAGCTTGGTTCTTAATTTTTTTGGTTTTATTTGTTTTTGTAGTACATGATAAACATTTTTTGCTCTCTCAGTTATTAACAGATTTTTTTTGTGTCTTGAAAATAATGTACACATATATAACATACTACATACATAATTAGTCATTACAATCCTTTAGTCAGGATTACCATAATATGGTCTAGTTCAGTCAGCGATCGATAAACAAAGTTGCCGTAATAGTTGGACGATACCAAACGATATGAGATCCAAGAAACTCCAATGCATCCCGAAGAACTAACTGTTTGGTGTGGATTTTAGACTGGCGGTGTTTTTGGTCCATATTTCCTTAAGGGCGACTTTGGTCAGCCATCACTGTTAACGGCGAGCACTATAGCTCGATGTTATCCACTGTAGGTGTGTATGTATGACAATAAAAAATCTTTAAGTGATAACATTGACATAACTAGAGTATTAAAATTTGTAAATAATTAGTTACCTTTTGTCTTTTAAAAGCCATTAATAGTGCTGCAGCTCCAAATATAACATGTAAATTGAAATTAAAATAAAAAGATATTGGGTGCCCTGATATTTTAATCATTAGCATCTAATGGGTTGTGCGCGAGACCATTAGCGTGAGGATTAGGTTTCGATATCCACCAGAGACTATGTTCATAATAATTACATATAATTTGTAATTGCATTGTATTGAAGTCGCCGTAGTCTAGTAGGTGGTGTGTTGGCTTATTAGACTTAAGGCCCGAGTTCTAACCCCAGGTCAGACATTAAAACGAATTATGAACAAACAATTTCTTCTTCGGCGACTTCTTCTCAGCAGATTTTTAGCAAAAACTCTGAGAGTAAATAAAGTTTCTCAAAAATCTGTCGTTCGGACGCACACAACATGAGTGGTGTGAGAAGCTAGGCCGTAATCCTGACTGAAGGGTTGTAACGGCCAATTATTATTATATAGGGTGTTTTTTATAGAGGTATAGAACTTTAAGTTGGCATTACTTTTCAAGATGGCGACCGATTTAACAGCTGTCAAGTGATTTATTCTCAGTTTGGTTTGGCAATTCATCATGAATAGACTCACGCCTGAACAACGCTTGCAAATAGTGCAATTTTATTTCGATTTATTGAAAGACACGTTTGGTGACCGCCTAATTTCACGTTTTGGATCTGTGAATTGGCCTCCAAGATCTTGTGATTTAACACCGCTAGACTACTTTCTGTGGGGCTATGTAAAGTCATTGGTCTATGCGGTAAAGGCACAAACGCTTGACCATTTGGAAGACAACATTCGCCGTGTTATTGCCGATATACGGGCACAAATGTTGGAAAAAGTCATCGAAAATTGGACGTCCAGATTGGACTACATCCGCGCCAGCCGTGGCGGTCATATGCCAGAAATCATATTTAAAATGTAATGCCACAAGATTATCTTTCGGATAAATAAAATTCATGTCAATGGAATAATCCATCGTTGTTTTATTGCAACTTAAAGTTCTATACCTCTATAAAAAACACCCTATATATTGTATTTTTGAAATAAAAAAATAAAAAATTATAATTAAAATTTAACTTTACTTAGACCAATCTAAATTCTTTTTCAAAATTCAAAAATCAATGATTTGTTATTCTTTCCACCGCTGAGATTACACATTTTTGGAACAATCTTGGGAATTTTTTTTTTTTTTTTGATTTTAAAAGAAATTCGAAAAAAGCATTTAAACGTTCTTTTTCAAAAATTTATAAAAAGTTAAAGTTGTCGGAGCGGAACTCCCCATAAGCTTAATTGGAACTATGTATGTACATTAGAATAAAATACAGTGTATATTGAATATAATATATGTATGTATATATTTTATTTTTAGGCATAATTACTTAGACTAAGGTAAACATTTAATAACAGCCGTTGACATCTACACAAAGGTCAATTTTAAATTGTCGACACACTTAATAATAACGAAATTACACGTATTCGTAATCAATCAAGCGTATACAATAAAATAAATACATTATACATATAAAAAACAACAACAAAAAAAGATTCATTGTCCATCATTGAATCGATCACAATAGACATACGAACAAAACTGCAGAAAAACTTTATATTATTTACCCAAAAACTATGTGTGATAAATATACACGAAAAGAGAATTCAATAAAATTGAAGAATTATTTTATCATTGAATTTCATAAGATTCTAATAATAACAACGTTTCTATTATTCTCATATTTTGAAATACACAACCTAATGCAGGATGCATATATGTACATATATATACATATGTACATACAAATGTTTTATGTTTTTATTTCTGTTTCAGTTTATTTCAATGAGCATAAATTATAAATCAAAAAAATTACAATGCATTCAATGAAAAAACCAATAAAACAATTGAAATTAAAAACAAAACTTTTATTACATAAGGCGAAAACCGTTAAAGATTTATTGATTACTTTAAAGTTTTTTTTTTTTTAATTTAAATTCCTGTGAGCTAAAATGAGAGTTAAGCGTTGTTAAGTGTCCCCAAGTCATTACTTTTTTGTCGTCAAATTTGGTGCAATCGTCCAAAAAGCGTCTACGCTTCGTATTTATTCGGTAGAGAATAGATTTTTATTTTTTGATGTTTAAATATTGTTACGAAAATGGAAACGGTGTAACATAGTTTAACATTACAATGATAAACAAAAGCTACAAAAACTAAAAGTTCTCGAGAAGGCGAAACCACGAACATTCGACTTCAAGAACATTCATCAGAATGTTTACGTGGGCATATAAAAAGGCAAGACAAAGCAGGCAACGAGTAGTAAGAATTCAATCAGTTTTGTGTGAAGACGCGTTGCGTGTGAAGAAAACGGTCGTGGTTTGAAGATCGCGGTTGTAAAGATCTACCGAACAGAAGTGGAAAGAAGAATAACGAACTAAGCAAATTGTTGTTGTAACATCAAGTTGTGAACAGTGACACATAAAATAGTGCGAACAATAAATAATTTATCTAAATCTATACAAAAATTTATTTTGTTTGCAATCAACGCACTCATATTTTAACAATATTCTTTAATTTTGATTTTTATACGAAATTTCACAAAATTGCAGATTAATTATGGAAAAATACACAAATCAAAATCAAAAGAGATCTGTTCCATTACAAATACATGTGAATATTCCGATTACGGGATTTTGGTAATGCATTTACGCCAATTAAAAGTGCGCTTTTTAATCGATCTTTAAGCCATGGTGGAAATTACTTACCAGATTTGAATAAAGTTCAATTAGTATCCACTAAAAATAGCTCAAAACAATAGCAATAAACATACATATGAACAACAATAAACATATGAACTGATTTACTCGAAAGTTATTTTTAATAACGGATTTTATGACTTTTTGACATTTTCTTCTAAACGATTTTTCATAGGTAAGGCCAACGTTTGTATGATTATTGTTCCAACACTTGTATCTCTGGGAATTTGCTTATAAGTTATTGTGTGCTGTCAAATTTTTGTTTTCAAAAATACTCCAGTAACATTTTATGGGATTTGAATCTGTGCTCTGGGATGGTTAAGGTATTACTTCTTAAATATTGTATAGAAATTATTCGAATCATTATCATGAAGGAATCGAATATGGTATTGTATTGCCACCAAACCACACAAATCACCACGTACATTTTGGTTTTTGGTTGGTTTTGCATAATTTCCATTGCATATTTAATACATATTGTTGTGTACCACTACTATTGTTGTGTCATTAGCATAGGTTAAATGTCATGTCGTATTGTCTCAAAGTGTTGAGCATACAATAAGAACAAGAGCTAGCTAGTACTAGCTTGAACTTTTAACTTCACTGTTATATTTATTACCTATTTTTACGCAATGCCTGCACAGGTTCAAATAATCGGCAAATCAAATAACATTTTCTAGTGTTGAAGCTTTGATAAATACTTAGTACAAGACAGTTTTCGTCGTTATTATTTCTTTTGTGCGTTTATTTTCCAAGAAAAATTTTTATGTTCTCTCCTTTTTGGAATCTGTATTGATTAACGTGTAGTGTTACAATACTTTTTCAATCACGGATATTGGCCTATAGCTGTTGACGTTATTTCGTACGTTACTTTTATACGTTCATATATAGGTCTGATGACAAAAGTTTTTAACAGTTTTGGAACAGTTGAGGTATTAATGCTTTTCTTTGCTAATTTTATTATTAAGGGCCATTATTACAACTTTCCGTTAACTAAAGCCTGGATTTTAACGGGCAGATAAATTGTTTTTCATTACTATAAGTGGACGATAAGTTAGAAGTGAGCGTTAAGCTAAAGAGAGGATCATTCTACCCGTAACTTTTAAAGTTAAGTTTAATTTTGAACTTGCCATATTTTATATTATTTTCAGTATGGCAACTTTACATATTAACAAAATGTGCAAAGACAAGAAAAAACCAGAAGCCCGTCGTCGCCACTGCGTTTAAAAAAACTTGTTTAATTGAGCAGTGTTATCGGCATTGCTCCGGCACTGCCATATTTTTAAAAAACTTTTAAAAAAACTTAATTTTAAATAACGAAAAGTTTACTTTAAAGTTACGGTAATTTTTGTCCAGCTTTATCAAACGAAGTGTCAATCTCTTCACAATATAATTCACTTTCAGAATGTCGCCATTCATGTTTCATATTTTTTTATTACATACATACATACATAATTGGCTATTACAACCCTTCAGTCAGGAATACGGCCTAGCTTCTCTATTATTTTATTTTTTAATTAAATTTGGCAATTAAGAATAGCTAAACTTGAAAAAATTAGTAAACAAATCATATTTTCCAAGCTTACCCCATCAAAACCATAACATATAAGTGTGAACAAACTGTTTAAAGGCTAATCTATCTCCCTTCTAAACACTTTGCATTTTTAAAATAGGTTTGGGTAATCAATAATTTTGTCTGAAAAGATCAAAAAAACTGTTTTTGTCAAATAAAACAAGTTTTGAGGGTTCGAGAAAAATAAAAATAGTATTTTTGAGTTCTACCAAAGAATATGGATATAAAGAATGCGCATTATATAGAAGTAAAATTTCTTATGGCGGGTTGTAACATCATGACCCGCTCTCACTAAAATCATTTCTGGATGAGGAGGGTGGAAGACAGACGGAAAATAAACACAAACAAAGAGCGTAACAATGTGTTGCTCTCATCATGAGAGCGTAAAAATGCATTCAGTTGCTTTGAATGTTCATGTCGCTTTTTTCAGACTTCAATTTTACACCCAAAGAAATATTATAGTATGATTCACTAATGTCAATGAGAAATAATTTCGATTTTTGGAAGAATACTTGCCAAGTTAAATACGGTGTTTTTAGGTTTTTAGCGCAGTACAATTTTTCTCTATTTTTCGCTCACATATACATACTATTGGGTTAATAAGTAGACTTGAAAATATTACTAACAATTTTCCTCTGGGTTAACACATTCCTCTCATAATTTTTATCATGTTCTCTTTGTGCCGAGAACAGTGTTGCCGTTTTTGGTTATTTCTAGATAGACATAGATTTTATATTACATAGAATTAATGATTATACAAATACATATCTGTATAAAAAAGTATTGCAAACACAAACTGCAACAAACTTTTCACACAAAATTTATTTACCTACAGAATTAGATTATAAAATTACCTGTCAGAAAATGTAACTTTTAAGAAGCTGTCCTTATTAATTTCCACAGTTTACCTGTTCAATTCAAATTGGAAAGGAAGTACAGACAACTGGACTTGGCAACACTAAATAACAGTCTGAGTACTTAGCTTCCTGAGGTTGACTCGATATAAGGGTTAAACTATCTGGACAGGGAAATTACAGTCGCAGATCAAGTTGAAATTCGCGCTAGGTAGATGAGCTCAGAAAGAGATCAGATTCTATAACGTCAATAAGACCATATCCTCTCTGAACACCAAGAACGTACAGTGAATTCCCCTATCTTATTTAAATTGTTCATTCTTGAACTCTTAATAGAAATGGATTATGTAATGACAATATTATATACCACGCCGATTATAAAATTAGGGGAGTAATGAAAAACTGCATTTTATCTCGATATAATTGAAAACTATGCAATAGAGTGGAAAATAAAAATTAACGCCCAAAAAAGGTGGAATAATACTTTCTCATCCTACTGTTGGGAAATGTTGTCATAATATTAGAACCAAATGGAAAAGTTTTGAAATAAAATCTAATTCCATTGTAAATACATACATACATCAAACAATGAAATTGTAACATATTTGGGTATATTTCTAGATTTTAATAAACAAACGCAAGAAATACGTTTTTAATGTACAGATCAGAGATCAGTAATGAATCGTTTTTTTCATTCATCAAAATTTACAGTCTTAGTTGTTGTTGCATTTACAAGAAAAGAAGAAAGACAAAGACAGCAAACAAAACAAAAACACAACCTTCTAGTGAGTATTGTTGTGTGTGTACGCGAATCATACTTATTTTGTGATTTTTGTAAATGTTGAGTAAAGGAGAGTCGAAATCAACAACATCATGCGTATCGTTAAGTATGAGTACGATGAGTACTTCAAACTTTGAATATGAGTCGCAGTATGAGTATGATATTAAAATAAGTATGAATGCGTATAAGTATCAGAAATTATTATCATGATTCGAATCTACTCATTGCTGATCTCTGGTAGAGATATACAAGCTTTTATTCACAACATATGTATAGTGGATAGAATTAAAGTTATTTTTTATCAAACATTTATGAGACGTATTCTTTGTTATTAATTAAAAACACACGTTTCGACTTCTTTCTATAGACTAACTTTAATCTACTCTGTTTTTACACATTTATTCGGTTGTATGTGTGCATTAACATTTCTATGTTAACAACATAACACCGATTTCAACTTAGGGTCGTCAAAAATGGTTCAATATTTCACCATCTTGCATAACGGAAATTAGAGTTTTTGAAAGGAAATACATAAGAGCTTGCATTTCAATTTATAGAACTGAAACTAGCGGATATATAAAATACACTTACAATGAAAAATTATACAATAAAGCTAAAGTAACTAGATCTAGTCGTGTATTCGATTTTCACCAAAGACTGTGATCGTAACACGGGTGTAAAGTCTACGTTTATCAGCTTGTAACAATTATAGTATAATATGTAATTGTATTCTAATTAATAATAAATAAATAAATAACTAGAATCGATAAGTCCATTTTAGATTTGATAAATATCACGTAAAATGGTACGATAACAAGCTCATAAATTAATTAAATGTTACAATAACAAGCTTATAAGACCCCTTTATTTTATTAGCAAACTGTACGTCGAAAAGACCTTTCAAAAGCCTTTGTTCATCTGGACGGAAGTGGTTTAATTCAAAATACTACTCAGGGATGAGAATTAAAAATTCAAACTGCAATAAATGTTGATGTTGATTTAACCTAATTTTCTAAAAACTGTTGCAATTAAAAAACATGCACTCGTAGTAGCGAATACCGAGTGTGCAGTGTATTACAGGTAAAGTATTTCTTTCCAATTTTTCTTACATTGTACATAATATAGTCATATATGTATACACTATTTTAAAAATATGTAAATATATATACAGTAAAACACGATTATGACGAACTCGAAGGTATCGCATGATTAAGTTTGTTGTAGATGTAGTTCGCTATATCCGTAGTAAAAGAAAAAATGCATTTAAGTATTTATTTCCATATGTGAACATATTATTATAATTTTATATACATACATAAAATGAATTATTAAATAACTAAACAAAAACAAAAAATTACTTACAGTTACGACCTAGCTTCTCATATCACTTGTGTTGTGTACCTTAATTTTATACATGAGTGGCGGAACCTACAGTTTAAAATCGAATCCGAACTACAGATTTTTTTGAGAAACTTTTCATGGCAAATATATTTACTCTTAGAGTTTATGCCAAAACTCTGCTGAGAGGAACTGACCTCTAAGGAGATTGTCGACATGATCAAAGCTAAGCCTTTTAACGGTGTAATATAGGATTTTTATGTTTTCAATGCGATATTGGATTTGGAACGCTTTATTAAATTGAATCTGCATTAATAGTTGTTGATTTAACGAGGGTTCGTATTCACGAGCAGGAACATAATTATGATACAAAATATCAATCAGCTCATTAGAAATATGTATGTCGCTCTAATGTACATATATATTCGACACGGTTAAACATAAAGAAATATTGAGAAAAGCACAAAATATTGTTAAAGTCACCAGTTCTCAAGTTCTTATTAAGTATCTGCTTCTTATGGAATGAATGAAACTGCCAATAGCGGAATAGAAGATATGAAAAATAATTTTCTCGTTATATTCAGCTGGTTGAACAAGTTTAATCGGTTAAAGCATCTTCATTTTCTTGACACAATTCACACAGTAACATTTGGTCTCCATAATTTCTTTTGTCGCATTCACTGTAGACAATTCCTAACACTCTTCAAATGTTCTTTGTCTGTCTATCAACTTGCAGACATTTCATCACAGTTCAAAGAAATTTTTATAAAAGTTTCAGTCAAAGTGAATAATAGGCATGCATACATGTATAAATATATATACATACATATGTATGGATGTACATATTGTATATGAGGTTGCTGTCCATTCGTCTTTGCGTTAAGTCATGATATATTCAGTAAAAAACTCACCGTATGCATACATACATACATACATACATATATTGTATGATTAAAGTTTTCAAATTGTATGAATAATTTTCAAATGTTTTTCTTTCTAACGTTTTACTAAGAAGATCACACACTCAAACATCAAAAGAAAACATTGAAGAAATTAAACGAAATAAAATAAAAGAGTGTCTTGAACATATTTCTCGAGCCTTCTTGTTCTCCATTTCAAATGTGAATAGATCGATGGTCGCCGGTTCTATGAAACAAAAAATAAAAACAAAAATGCCGTATTCATACTCAATGCATTGTTTTCATCTCAGAAGCTGCCATTTACTTCTATTTTTATTTTTTTCCTTTCATTCACTTTAAAGTGCTGTGTCAACATGTGAAGCACACATTTCTTTTTCATTTCAACGAACGGAGCTATGTAAGTGGCAAAAATATAAAAAAGCGAGCCTCGAAGAAGGCCTTCGTGTTGTAAATTTACGGTCTACTAGTCTTCGACACTTCTTACAGCAGAAAATCCGTAACGTAACTAGTCTTACAGATTTTGTTTGAAAAGCTTTTCATGACAATTCTTATTTACTCTCAGAGTTTTTGCCAGAAACCTACTGAGGAATTTACCGCAAAAATATTTTTTCATATTTCGTTTTGTTGGCTTGAAACTTGGCCTCATATCTAATAAGCCAACACGCTATCTTCTAGACTTCTGCGACTTCGTAACTTTTTTAATTTTATCTTTATTTACAGTGAGGGCCAATTACTTTCTAACATTACTCTCATATTATCGTCGATGTTGTCAATTAGACATTGTAATTTGTGGAGTTAGTCGAGACAAGCTTTTGTGATCAGTTTCGATCCATCAATATTTGTGTAATTAAGTCCATCCACTGTAGTATATGGCGTATCTTTGTGATTTATTTTACAACATTGAAAATGCTATTCCTCAGAATTCTTAATTCTTTTTATTTTGATAGTTTGTTATGTCCAAAGTGTGAGCTGATTCTTAATATAACGACGTATCTATTTAATCTCTATCACTGTAATCATTGCTTATCAGTATTCTCAAATACTAGCCAGACAAGTGCTCCTTTAAAGTGATTCTGATGTATGTATATTGCTACAACATGGGTAGTCTTCTACATGTCAACAGTTAGCCCTTCTCCACTTCTTTATTTACAAATAACTCTTCTATACACATGCATTAATATCGCATTAATATTGATATGTAGACAGAGTAAACATTAACAACCCTGCAGAAGAAGGTAGAGGCATTGACGTCTGGCGAGTGGTGCTATACTGGAATAGAAGTCAGTAGTCGCAACGGATACGATTGATAGACGGATGGCAAGTACTGGTAGACTAGTCGTCAATACTGAACTCGTTTTTTAAGTTGGCAGCCCTATCAGCATATATTTAAGTTGGCAGTCCTGCAAACAGCTGTCAACAATTTTTGGCTTGTAAAATTAAAGTTTGATTAGTGTTTACGAGAAATGTTCCTGCCGCTTACAAATTTAAACAAAAAAAGTAAATAAAAGAAAAAATAAAAATGAATAAACGCACTTTCCAACGAAGAGTAGCAAAACAAAAAGTTGCTTATAGAGAAAGAGTATTTAAAAATTATACTGAAGAAATGCGATGTGAAAAAGTTGAAGCGAAAATGATAGTCTGCCGAAAAATTAGTCAGAAATTTTGTTAAACACTAAGTTTTCGGAAAAACTGAAAACGTGGTACATAGAAACAAAACCCACAAAAATTTGTGTAGAGAAGTTGTTGGCAATTTTGAAAGAAGAAGGTCTTGATGTACCTTTATGTTTAGAAAAGCTATTGGGAAGGCAAAAACTTTCCGTAACAAAGCAAATATCGCAAGGTGTTTACTGCCATTTCGGCATCAAAAATCAGATTTTAAAAATTGAAACATTGCTGCACAGCTATGATGAAGTCGTGATCGATATTAATATCGATGGTATTCCGCTTTTTAAAAGCTCACCAGTGCAGCTTTGGCCCATTTTGTTTAAAATAGTTAATACTAAAGAAAAGTTGGAACCGTTTCCAATAGGTGTGTTTGTTGGAAGAAATAAGCCACACAGTGTCCATGATTTTTTGGGAGATTTTGTAGAAGAAGTGAAGCATTTAGATGGTGATATTAACATAAATAATCGAAATATACCTATTATTTTTAGATGCTTAGTGTGCGATACCCCGGCAAGGTCTTTTGTATGTGGTGTTCCTGGACATACTTCTAGTCATGGATGTATGAAATGCACTCAGAAGGCTAAAAAAGTGAAAAATGTCTTAACATACTGCACTGCATCTGGTTATCCAATAACAGATGATGACTTTTATGCACGCAAGTATCCACAACATCACTTAGAATGTTTCCAAATAACAAAGAGTCCCTTAGAAAGTATTGGTTTCAAAATGATTTCTCAAACCCCTCTGGATAGCATGCATTTAATTGAGCTTGGGGTCATGAGCAAAATGCTTGTACGTCTTGTTAATCGGCGAACACGCCCTAAATTACCAAAAGAAAACGACATAAAAGGTAAGTTTGTTTATTTTTACAGGAGTTTGAACATCAAATTATATTCTATTTATAATCTTTAACAGAAACGCTTGAACAGCAAAAACAACAGAACACGAATATATGTGATATCCTTGCGGAGCATAAAGTGCTGTTAAATCTGCTTCACGAAAAAAGCAAGGCTTTAGACAATGTTATGAAGATTTTCCTTTAAAATCAGAGATCCAACTTCATGAGCTTGAAAAAGTACTTGAAAGCCAGAATGATCTGTATGTAAGTAATTATCACATATAAAGAACAATTTTTATAACAGACTTCAGAACATTAATATAATCTACAACGCTGCAGGTTCGCTACTTAAAATCTCTTATAAAAGGAGACATAAGCAAAAATCTTGGGCGAGACATTGTTATGGCATTTAACGCTGAGGGAGTGCAAGGCAAAAAGAGGTTGAAAGACTTTAAAAATGTTTACGATGCTATTATTGGTATGCCTTCGTTTAAAAAGCTTTCAATAGACATCATATTGATTTTTTCAATATTTAATTTTGATTTTTTAGATGCAATTTCTGATGAGCGCCCAGAAGAAAAATTCAGAGCTGCTCTCCATCACGAAAAGAAGAAATACCACAAAATCAACAGCAAGCAAAAGACGAAAGAAAATCGCGCTCAGCTAAGTGTGGATAACAATGTCGAGCCGAATGACAGCACTACAGTTAACTGAAATAACAACCAAAACAACTGCTTGAAAGTCCAGACTGAAATTTACAATTAAATTTAAATTTTTTTGTGATAACAAAGCCAATGAAGTGCTTTATTTTTTAATTTTAATTATTTTTTAATTTTGTTTATATTTTAACATTTCAAACACAATAATATTGAAGTCATTGAGGAATTTGGAGTGCAAATTTAAATTTATAACTTAAGCTTTTCCTATGATAAAAAAGCCAATGAAATGCCTTGTAAAAATTTTAGTTTTTGTATTTTTTATGTAATTTAAATTTTTAACTCTTTATTTTGCGTTTTTAATAAATAATTAAAATAACTGTATTAAAACAAAATCTTTGTGTACATCTTTTTAATATTTCTCAATACCAATTTATCCACAAACTACCTACTCGTGGATTAGTTCAAAGGCGACTGGTGGAAAATTACTCCCAAACTCTGCAGTCGTGCAGAACTCCTGAACTCTGCAATCGTACACCACTACCAAACCGTCCAGTGGAGCACCACTCCGAAAGCGACACAAAAGCGAGTAGTGGTTTTCGTATGACAGCCCAATGTTAAAATCGTGACTTGAAAGCATTAACTGGGAAATGAAGAGTGACTAGTCGGTATCGCTTTGCGGCTAGTCGAAGAGTACTTCTGCACTACTACTTTCTTCTGAAGGGAAAGATCAAATGATCGCAGTATAACTACATACGGGACCATGAATGTAAGAAAATAAAAACAATAATAAATTAATATTAAAGTCCTAAAGTTGTCGTATCGAAAATGAATAGTGTTACAGGGTCTTCCGCCAGGAATATTAATAATGGCAATTTTGTTACATCTGTCCGATTAGTTGTCAGTTATTCCTTCTCATCAGCATGTATGAACATAGATCAGGACATGTGTTCACTGAATAGGCTTTGGATCAGCTGACAACTGAGACTAATATTTATTGAAAAATCTTTTGTAGCGATGAGGCTAAATGAATGGGTATGGGAACAAACACAATCCAATCCACATAAGATATAAGAACATACCGGAAATGTCACTTTTGGGTTGGCAGCGTTCTTCGAGAACGACGTTGGCCAGGCCATCACTGTCAACAGAGCTGTCGCACAACTCATATCACAGTGAATATTATGCCCAAGTGATTTGAGGGCATGGTTATCTCACGTGGAGATGATGTGAACTGGCCATTAGGATCGTGCGATTTTACCAAGTGAAGCTTTTCCTTGTGGAGTTTTCTTAAATCACAGATGTATGTGAGTAAGCCAAACCACAACCATCCCCAAAGCGCACATAATCCACGTAGTCAATCAAATTCAGCCTGATTTATGTGCCAGAGCAATGGAGAATTAAAGATATTGGATACGTTCTGTCTAGAGAAAGCGTGGTGAATGCTCCACGCATAACGGCGTTAATGGGAAGCGCTTAATCAAAGACCCTACAGTTGTTAATGCCAATATTGAGAACCCATCGAATTAAGGCCTTACCTATCAATTACACTGGGAAATGTGTTGCCTGAATATGTGATGTGTGATGTGTTCTTCTTTGTGAGAATGAATAAATGTACCACATTTACGTGTGTTACAAACATTAAGTAAATGTCACGAGGAATCTACAATGTGGTGTGCAGCAATATGCACTTGACAAAACATTTGTTGTCTTTGCTCCTTTCTGTTATTCTTTCGCTTACTTTTTATATTTCTATTGCTACTATTATTTCTTTCTTTCTCCACTTCCGACGATCTTAACATTGTTGAGCATCCTGTTGTATTTCAGAATTCAATTTTTTCTGTTCATTGTTCAGATTTGCTCCAGTAATGTGATGAAACCTGTTGTTTGCGTGCTGCTGTTATTAGCATAAGCTTAAGTTGATGTACATATATACATACTTATGCGTTATTAAAAAACGTATTCGTCATTTTAAGTTCAAATGTATTAAGGTTTTTGCAAAATTGTTGATTTAACTTATGGGTATAAGAAATAAGAAGGTTGTGGATAAATTTAATAGAAATCAAGTGCTAATGGGATATACATATCTGTAGCAGCAATAACTTTAAAATACAACAAAAAAATGTCATATCAAACATACACTCTTAACAGAATCAACTATGTTGTGACTGAAATCTTTCACTGTCACATTTACGATGTCAACTCATACTGCGTCGCATCTGATCACATACACAAAATCACTTGTGAAGTCTACTGTCATTAAGGAGACGTGGCATTTATTCACATACAGAAACATTTCCGGAAAACTAATGATTCACAGATACATTCGAGGATTTCAACTTGGAGCGAATTGATTGTTGTCCCGTTTCAAGTTCAAAGAGTCTGTTCGTCCATAATTTAAATGATGTTTTAGCTCCTAAGAGCGCGTGCTTACTTAACAGTTACACCATCGCACAATGTATTGTGTATGCGCATAAAAGATGTCACCTGCAACATAAATTTAAAGAAATAAATAAATGCTGATTTGGCGACCTCTTTCTTCGCATTTATTAGAACTTTGGCAATACATAGTTGTTTTAATATTATTAATAATTTTTTTTAATAAAATTACTAAATTATTTTACGCTCAAGACTTTTTAAAACTTAAAAATTTTTATTATTTTTTGGCATACAAATTTTAATGAACAAATAATTGTGTGTAATAATATATATATAGATATAGTGAATAATTCATACATAGGCTTGTTGACATTATCAAGAAATTCATTACATACTGCATATAGTACAATAATATTATATACATATAACAAAATAAACAAATTTTATTCATTTAATTTAAAAATGTTAAAAGTTATGTTATTTGTACTAATAAGTAATAAGATTTGTAGTTAATTGACCAGATAATATGTGTTAGGAACCAGAGATCACACAATTAACAATGTTTCAAACTTGTTTGCTTTGTACGACATCTTTTCATCTTTTTGTGAAGCAAAGTTACGAAATGTATGTAAATTTAAATTATTTTCAGAGTTATTCGAATTATTTTCAGACCCCTATTCAAAACTTAAGGGGCTGGAATAATTTCTGTCATTGGTACATCCTTCAAATCTTCGTTATTGGCACTGGTATTGGAATAGTCATCAACAGATACCGGAAGCAAATTTTCTGCATTGTTCCATCGTCTGATGTCATCTTATGCGAATAACATTCTGGTCCATTGGTTCGATAAATGGCATTACATCTGGTGGCATTAATACGATGAAAACACACCCAGCGCTTGCAATAAATTCCTGCTGGGGAGAATGAGGAGGTACCTTATCAAGAAGGTCCTTTTGTTTTAAATATGCCTTGGCGAATATACATACATACATAATTGGCCATTACAACCCTTCAGTCAGGATTACGGCCTAGCTTCTCAACACCATTCATGTTGTGTGCGTTAATTTTATACATGAGTGGCGGGATCTACAGTTTAAATTCGACTCCGAACGACAGATTTTTTGAGAAGCTTTTTCATGGCAGAGTTTTTGCCAGAAATCTTGCCGAAGAAATATTTTTTCATATTTGATTTTGATGTCTGACCTGGGATTCGAACTCGGTCCTTTCATCTAATAAGCCAACACACTACCTACTAGACCTTGACGAATATATACACTCAAAATAAATAACGGCATTCCAAAAAACAATTTTTTCGTCAATCGTTGTGCAATAAATAGTGTTCACTCTATAGAGTTCACTATTTAGAGTAACTAATGTAAAAAACAGAGAGAATATTAAGATAAAATAGTTCAAGCTTTGAAACAATGAGATACTACCTACTAAGGTATTAATCTCTAACGCGTTCATAACTAACTCGAATATCCAACATCAAAAACTTATATTCGTCTTGGTATCACAGTGGCTGCGATATTTCTAATAAGAATATCGACGAGAATCAAAAGAAAGACAAATCTCTGTTTATGATATATAAATCCCAGTAAAAGTAATTAGTTTAGTTTTTGAACTTTTTGCAAAATCTTACAATAGCAATACGTATCCTCTGCAATAATGACTCCAAATTCTATTTTTACTCAAATTTATTCAACAAGAGTAAAAGGCAGTATTTTTAGTGTTTCTCTTTAATGTGGACTGTGAGTGTAGGAGTAGAAAGGCAGGCTCTGATGAAATATTTTTGCATATTTTATATTGTTCGAGATGTCTTGGCAGGGGTTTGAATCCGGCCCCATGTCAAATAAGACAACATACTACCTACTAAACTACTAAGCTCAGGCCACCTCAAACTTCAAACGTTCCTATAATTTTAATGACACGACATTACAGTAAGTTACCTCTTCTCTTATCGTTTTTGTACTTTCATTGAATTTTATATTTTTGTTGTTTCCTTCTCATATCTATTTTCTCCAATTCGAGATAGAATATTTGTAAAAGTCTTTATGTCATTCGAACCACTGGCTCTTTAATAGTGACGAGAAGGCTTGTGTGGAACTGTATCAACTGACATCCTTTTCGCCGGAATGTTGTGCAATACAATAATTTACGGATGAGAAATTGGAAATCCACCTGCCTCTACAGAGTTTTGAATGAACACGATAAGTGATAGGCAGACTGAAATCGTTCGATTTGTTTCGAAAGAAAGAGCACAAATTCATATGCACATATATTTAAAATTTATATGAAAATCATGTTTTTTTATTTTTCCAAATATCTCTTTAAGCCGCAAACTAAGAAAAAAATCAAAAATTCAAATTTCAAAAATAATCATTTAAGTGCGCTGTATTAACACCATGTCAGATCTTAGGTTTTCTGTTGTTGGTAAATATTGCAAAATACTTGTTGATTTTTGCTGAAGCATTAATACAGGTCAAAGTTTAACTTGTTAGTCTAACGTTACAGACAGAAAAAATCTGAAAAAGTCTTTAAAAAAATGACACAAAATACAAAACACTTTTGCAATTTCGTGTGTTCATTTCGATTATAAAGGTTAAAATCAATTAAGAAGAAACATTTTTTATATAATGCTATCACTCACTGACTCAGTCTTAATGGCTGAAACCTAATCACAATTTGTAAACATTTCATTTTTATTTTTTTCTATGGAATACAAAATTCTTGTTAACAATGAACTCCTCCACTCCACTACGATTGTAAAAACATCGTAGGCTAGCAGCAGTAGCAGCTCCGCCTCATCGACAACAGACCAACTGACTTTTTAAAAGAAAAAACAAGATGCTAATCGAACTCCCTCAAAACTTGAATTCAGCAGACGAATGGCACAAAAATGTTGCTACTAAATCCACTCAACACACACTCTCCCTTCAATACAAACACTTGTACGGACTCACGTCATGTCACAAGCCAGACAGACATAAATTGTTGCTGTTTTTCATATTGTTTGTTAAACATGGTCGAAATGATTTCATTGACAAATGAAAATGTCTATTTGAAAAATTAACTGTATAGTAGCTAATGGACAAAACCGAAAATTTATACAACAACGAGTAGAATAAAAATCCAGCTCAGTATATGAGGAAAGGCAACAACAATAATAATACGATTATTTTTATTTCAACATCAGAATGGTATTCTCTATAAATTCTACAAATTCTATTCGAATTTACAATAGGACACGTTTTATTTTACTGTTGAATTTTACGCTACACTATACGAATTGAAGTCGCCGTAGTATAATAGGTAGTGTGTTGGCTTATTAGACGAAAGGCCTCGGTTTAAACCATAGGTCAGACATCCAAATGAAATAAGAAAAAATATTTCTTCGGCGACTTCCTCTCAGCAGATTTCTGGCAAAAACTCAGAGAGAAAATAAAACTGCCATGAAAAGTTTCTCAAAAATCTGTCGTTCGGAGTCGACATTAAACTGTAGGTCCAGCCACTCAACATAAATGTTGTGAGAAGCTAGGTCGTCATCCTGACTGAAGGGTTGTAATGACCAATTATGTATGTATTCAAATTGGATAAATTAATGAGTGGATACACTATACTATTCCTAAGTTTCTATTTGTCACAAGTATGTTTAGAAATTTTGCGATAGTTTAGAATAAATTTTAAGATAACATTGTAGATTTTAAGACAATCAAATGTTATCGAATTTTATGGTAGAATCCAATATGGTGTGGTATATGTATATGGATATATTCCTCCCAATCGGCTTAAGGTTAGAGGAATGACTCGGTATTTCACAACAACCGTGTGTCGATGTCGGACTGCCACATGTTATATTCAAAACAACTATCATTCTTCAATTAGTTATGTGGCAAATAAGAAGAAATATTTATATATACTGTAAATAACAAGATAAACTGTACACCGGCATTGATTATTACAAGAAAATATATTTAAACGAGCAAAAGTTATAATATACTAGCTGTACCCTGCGCGCTTTGCTGCACTACAAACTAAAATAAATTTGAAGGAAAGACATTAGACAAATATCCAATTAAGTTTGAATCATTTTATTGATTTTGTTTCCCGTTGTCTAGATGATTCAGACGAACGGGCCTGAGTAGTACGCATTCGATCAAGTGATTCATTGTTCAAGTGATTCATGCGAACGGATCTGTGCGGCATGTACTCGAAGATTTTTCAGTCTCAATGCTGATTCTGAGGCTAGTAATGCTCTTTTCTTTTCTTTTCAACACAGGATCAAATGCACAGTTTACGATTTAATTAATTTCGAAGAATTTTCAGTGGCGCCACCTGTCGGAAATTGGTTATACCAACTTAGAAACCTTCGTCGGCTCATGCGCAACAACTTTGCTAAAGATTAAATGCATAGTTTACGATTCCATAAAGTACATTCATTTTTATATATATAGATGATTTAAACTTGAAAAAAAAATAAATAAAACAAAAGTCTACGAATTGAATTTTGGTTATATTTTTTCTTATTTGGTGAATTTTTTCACAAATGTTGGTTACAAAATTTTTTTCTTTCCCTTCTATCTTTCCCCCCGCGTCGTTCTTTACACTTTATTTTCTTTGGTTTTATACATCAGGAATCACAGATAGCATACTTGTAGGGGTAACTACTATGCGTATGAGTAATATATTTCAAATGCAATTAAATATTAAGTATGTAGCATACGTGGGCATGGCCCCTCGCTCATTTGGAATATCAACATAAAAAGTAGCCTATAACTCCTTCCAGACATACAGGAAGATACTGTGAAAATTTCAAGAAAATCGGTTCAGCCGTTTAATCGTCTATAAACTTCAATCATACAAACATACAATCAAACACACATTCATTTTTATATATAAGATATAAACGAAAAATATTCTATTGTTTTCGTGTCAAAACAAATGGAGTACCTTTGCTGTAGGATTTTGCTTTGGCAACCACTTCCAACGTTTAAGGTTTCTTATATATTAAGCTTGCTCTAAATCCTCTAAAATGATTGCAATTTTTATTAAAATGGATATCGGCACGTTCTTTCTACATTACAACTTTTGTTTTTGTAAGAATTTATTGTTGATTAGTTTAGTTGGGTTTAGTTAAAGGTAAATTTAGCTAAAGTGAACCTTATAGTCACCTTTAACTTTTTTTCGTTATTATAACCTAATGATAAAATAAAGTTAACTTTTTCAAAAATATGGCGGTGCTGGAGCAATGTCGATAACACTGCTCAATTAAACAATTTTTTTTTTAACGCAGTGGCAATGACGGTCTTCCGCTTTTTTCTTGTCTTTGATCATTTTGTTTATATTTGAAGTTGTCACAAAAGTGAAAAGAATAGAAAGGGCTATCTATTTCGTGGTTTCAAAAGTATGGGACTGGAATTCGACATCTATCAAACTAAGTTGTGAAACCAATTTTTTTATTTTCAGTTGAAAGTCTGACATTGACGAAAATGGATCGCTTAACTATCACACAACGCATAAAAATTATCAAAACCTACTACATGGTGATACTGAATGGTGATTCTGCCACAGCCTCAAGTAATTGAAGAGAGGCCATTACATCCAGAAAAAGTCACTGTTTGGTGCGCTCTTTGATTCAAGGTGTGATTGGACCTTACTTCTTCAAAAACGACGATGGAACGACTGTCACCGTCAATTCGGAGCGTTATGGTCATATGATAACCGACTTTTTTTGTCTGCTGTTGAAGAATACGACTTGGAGAATATGTGGTTTCAACAAGACGGTGCCACATGCCACACAACTCGAGCGAATATGGCTTTATTGCAAGAGACATTTCTTGGCCGCGTAATTTCTCGTCGTGGCGATATCAACTGGCCACCAAGATCATGCGATTTGACATCATTAGACTTTTTTGTGGGGCTACGCGAAAGACCGTCTTTATGCATATAAACCTTCAACTCTTGAGCACTTAAAAACCAACATTCGTCAAGTTATGGCTGAGGTACCGCCCAATATGTGTCAAAAAGTGGTCGAAAATTACCTCAAAAGAATCAATGCTTGCAACACTTCGCGTGGAGGTCATTTAAATGATGTAATGTTTCACACATAATGTCAACGTTCAAACTTTACAATAAAAAAGAAATATCATGCAAAAAAATATTTGATATGTGTTTTATTTACGTTTACTTTTGAAACCACGAAATGGATAACCCGATATAATATGGCAAGTTGTAACATAAACTTAACTTTAAAATTTAGAGGTAGGATGATCCTCCCTTTAGCTTAACGCTCATTTCTATCTTATTGTCCACTTATAATAATGTAAAACAATTTATCTGCCCCATAAAATCCTCCCTTTAGTTAACTGCAAGTTGTAATAATGGTCCTTAATATTTTAACATTTCATAGCATTATTGTAAATAAGTAAACCTGAGAATTTTTAAGGGTAACTATTTCAAATCTTTGAGGTCCTATTAATTTATTAAAAAAATAATTATTGTTAAATCATTATTAAGTTTGAAGAAAATAAATGAAAAATGAAATGAAAAAGATGTCAAAAACTAAAGCAAGTAATTTAAAATTATTTTTAGTTTTCTTAAATATCTTAAGGGTTAATGGAATATTCTTTATTTGGCGAAAAAACTATGGCAATCGTATATTGATCCAGTTTCATATTTTTAATTACCTACAGACACACAGATTCCCTGAAGGCGACTGTGCTGGCTGGATAATATGTTGTGTATTACACAGGACTTAACATGTTTCAATCTACACATTGGATATGTAAAAAATTTCATAAAACAGGCATTTCGTCTTTTACAAACGGTGGCAAAATAATTTTGTAAAAGTAGCGGTCCATAGTTTCACTTATTTAATACAGATGTCCGATTCCATTGAGTGACAAATGTCCGCATACCGTTGCGTTCCCACCATCAAACCTAACAATTCTTAGAGCTAACCGCTTCCAAATGCATTTTTTAATAAATCTGGGGGCTAATTCTCGCATTCGTATACCAACGAATATTTATTCGAACGTGCGAGTTTTTTAGTTTTGGGATTCTCTTACTCGTTATTGAGTAAAGTGTATCGAAATTTCTAATGATGGCATTCCATAACGTGTGATCATTCGAAAGCAACCTTGCGAGTTTTTACTCGTAGGCACTAAAGCTTTAGAATTAACGTTTTTCTGCTGTAAAGAACAATATAAAAAAATTTAAGTAACAAATTTATAATAATTTATGAATAAAAAAATTAATTCCAGTAGTTGTAGGCGAAAACTGTCAAAAATAAATTACAACCAGAAGAAAATTCTTGGAAATTTCATGGTTAAGCATTCAGAATTGGCAAAGAGTATTATACCAAATACTCCTCAGGGAAAGACAAGAGCTAATCAGCTATGGGAACAGCTCACAGCTAAGCTCAATGCTTCCGGCCCACCAACCAAAGATGCAAAATTGTGGCGCAAGGTAGTTTAACAAACTCTTGTTTTAGTTTAAATAATAACGGCCGTATCTATAACGAAAAATTAGCCACTGTGTATACATCACACACAACGATCGGCTAACTAGCAGACCGATTAAGCTTAGCCGAGAGTTAGCCAAGAGTTTATTTATAATGCATTTTTATCTGTCAATAAATCGTTTGAAAATCAACTCCGAAAAGTGTGATGCATTGCCAACAATTTACAAAAAATCAACTCTGATGTATTTGTTGACATTTCTATTTAAGTTTTTTCCCTCAAATTGTAAAATGTCGATACAAACACTAATAGGAAGAAAAAAGAAGCTTGGAACACAACCCTCGACCTATTCAACAAAGTATCCAAAACTAACAGAAGTTTAGAGCAAATACAAAATACAACTGCCAAGTCCAAAAATTCAGCTTATAAAAACAAATGAAGCAGACTGGTGGTGGTCCACCACCTGTACCACTTAATGTTATTGAGGAACAGTTGGTTACCAGATTAGCTAGCCATTTCGAAATAGGTTCCAACATGTATGACAGCAATTCTGTAGAAGTTGTATCTCCCGTA
Source organism: Sarcophaga rosellei (assembly GCA_930367235.1). Lineage (NCBI taxonomy): Eukaryota > Metazoa > Arthropoda > Insecta > Diptera > Sarcophagidae > Sarcophaga > Sarcophaga rosellei. The sequence goes on along the minus strand of OV884021.1, from coordinate 46,342,881 downwards.
CGAAATATATCTGACAACATCGAAAATTTATTTACAAATTTACTTTGACACAAAACAGCTGTTGTTTAAAGACTTAGCAAGTCTTTGATCGTTCGTTAGCATGCGTTTAGCGATTGGATAAGAAATACATTTTAAATAACTCGTATTTTAAATCCATGCTAAATTTTGGTTATAAATACGGCTGTAAATGTATAAATATATGTATGTCTTTAGGTATACGTTGTCTTTCTCCTCAAAATCAGAAGAAGACGAATAAAACGAAATATTACAACTTTAATAAAACTGACTTCCTTGGATTAATTAAATTTCTTTTATTTTTGTAAGAAAACATATGTTTTTTGTTTACAATTTTTGCATTTTAGTCAGTGCTGTAAAACGAAATAATTAACTCGTTTCACAACACCTAAGCAACATATCGATAGCGTTTAAGTAGTAGTTACCCAACCGTAACGTAACGTACCGTAGAAAACGTTCTCTTTTTAGCATATGGAGAACAATGTAAACGATTACCGAGACGTTCTCTCTCGTTAGCAAAACGAAACGATCTGTATAAAACAGAATTCTCCCACATTTTTACGTGACATTTGAACATGAGAGAGGATGAGCAGTGTTGCCACGAAAAAAAAATATTGTAACCAACATTTGCGAAAAACTCACCAAATAAGGAAAAATATAACCAAAATTAAATTCGCTGTTTTTTTATTTTATTTTTTTCAAACTTAAATTATAATTGGGAAAAAAATAAACAAAAAATAACAAAATAAAATTATACTCTTACTAATTAATTAATTTTAACAAACAAAACAAAAGCTATTTTTATAAGAAAAATAATAACCAAATCCGGAAAAATCTACACATTGAACAAAAAACGGCAACGCTGATGATGAGTCTGTATACCAATTTCTTTGCATTGTGTTCGTTTGTGTGTTGCTTTTGTTTTCTTTCGTTTTTATTTACATTCTTCGTTGACATATGTCCCGCTTTGAACGTTTCTATAACTACACAAACGTTTTTAAGGCTACGTACGTTACGATTTTACGTTTCTTACGGATGAGTAACCAGCCCTTTAGTATCGAGTAACATTATCAGAAAATATTTCGCTATCGAAATTATTTTCTATTCGAACGGAATTTCGATCACGACTGCGAGAATTAGACCCCTGTTCTCTTCCAGTGAAATTTACACTCATCGGAAAACAATATTTTTATACATTCTTCAAGACTTCAGTGTGAATGTGTCTTAGCAAATTCTGTTCTCGTTTACGGTTCTTATGTGAAATAAATGATTTTTTTGGCAACTTTACTGCAGCGTAGTTCTGTACTTCTCTTACTGCAACATTTAAATCTTATTTGTTGGCAATACTTCACGATGAAACAATTGGATGTAACTTGGTTTTCGATTTATCATTTGTCCTCGCAAGCTGGCTGTTTTCGATCACTGAGAACAGTTTTAACTAACTACTTGGTATGATATTTTTAATAGACGGCAAGTAATTGATTTGTGTAGAAAGTTGCTTTAGTTCGTGCCACAAGAGTATGTTTGAATTTATATTGTATTAAAAAGGTTTAAGTTAAATACAATTATTGAAAATGCTGGTGGACACTTTATTTTGACGCTCGCTGTATATCAGCTTAGTGCAATATGTTTTTCTCCCTACTTCCACTGCAATAAACTTGTTGAAATCTTTTATGTCCTGCTATTTGAGAACAAATCTTTTGAGGTAGTTTCAAATGAGTTTATTTAAAAGATAACGCAAATTAACAGAAATTTTGATTGATGTCTTCCAAATTGTTCATAAGATTCTCTACATAGAATGGAAATGGAACTTACTGGATGCATTTTACCTCGAACGTTGAGGAACTCCTTTAAAAATTTTTCGTTTTTATTTACAATTATTAGTATTTCTATTTTTGACATTACTAAAGGTTATCTCACTTTATACAAGAATTAGAATTGAAATTAAAACCTCTGGATACTCTGCGGGCACTTCAGAGAAAAATGTTTTTTTTTTAATTAATATTCGATTTTAAACAAATAATTCATTCGGAGGTACAGATCAGGTTGAATATATTTTAAACACAAATACACCCAAAATTGTACAGATTCAAATGCAAATAATCTGTTCGCAACGACTTGTTGACAAGTTTCTGGTTGATAAACAAACAAATTGCAACATAATTTGCATAAAACGCGGAATGATGCAATTGTACATACATAAATGTTAATAGACTCGGCTTTATTCGTTCATTTAAATTATGAATAAAGTCAGCATGTGCACAAATACTTATACACTCTCTTCGCAAGCACAAAATTTCAATTCATGTCCGCTTTAGCTCAAGGACATACAACAACTGGGACATACTAATGTGTAAAAATATTTATTCAATTATTTCTTTTTTGTTTTTCCTTCATTCCACCTCTGTTCTTATAAAACACAATCTGTTCAATTGACGTTAAAAACAAACATTATTATTAAATTAATATAACCAATATTCATGCGTACAATATGTAAGTATAGATTTATTTACGGACAGTTTTTATAAACAATAGCAACAACAACAACAACGGTACCAACAAGAGGTTCAAAGACAACATACAACAACAACTTTTAATTGGAAGTTAACAAGTTGTCGCGTGCAACAAATAACAGTCGTTTGTAGCTAAATCAACTTGTCAAAATGTTGTTTTCCTTAAGCGAAATTAACTCGGAACTCAGACATAAAATTGGCTAATGAGTTGTGAAGGCAAAACAAGCCGTAACGTATAGCAACGTGGGGTGGTTTTTGAATATTGCAAAATCAAAACATTACACAATTTACATCAGATTTGGTACTTGATTAAAAAATATCATCTCTCCAGCGTATTTTTATATATTTTAAGATAACATTTCTTAATTCAAGAATAAAAGTTAATATTTGCATAATATTTGAACATTTCTAAGAATTAGGCTGAAAGAAAAGGGGATAGACAAGTAAATGAAAACGAAATAACAAGCAATATGAACAAAATACACAAACAATAATGAAGTCACAACAGAGTTCTCGAGAAGGCGAAACCCCGAACGTTCGACTTCAAGAACCTTCAGCAGACTGATTACGTAGACATATAAAAGGCAACGAGTAGTAAGAATTCAGTGAGTCTTGTGTGAACACGCGTTGCGTGTGAAGAAAACGGTCGTGGCTTGAAGATCGCAGTTGAAAAGATCCGCGCTGTAAGCAAAGAAGAATAGCGAACAAGCAATTACTGTTGGATACATCAAGTTGTGAATAGTGGCACACAAAAGTAGTGCGAACAATAAAGAGTTTAATTAAAACTAAACACAAATTTATTTTTATTTTGTTTGCAATCAACGAACTCATATTTTAAACGTTTTTGAAAAGGTAAAAACGTAACAATATCTATTGATGGGAGGGTCGTGGGTTCAATCTATTACACTATATCGAGCGTAAGGTCTGAACTACTTAGTAGTTAATAAATAAATAAGTTATAGGAGGAGCAATTTGTAGGACGAATAAAAAGAGGGTAGGGCACAGCAAATTGGAGTTGACAGTGTTATAACTTCGTCATTATTTTTTATTTGTTATAATTTTTGTTAAAATTTGTTTTTTAGCAAATTGTAATGGATCACAGTCGCTGACAGGAATCGAACACAACCACAGGTAGGCAATATTACTAAACTCCACAAATTAATAAAAATAAAATTCAATTTATATAAATTAAGTAATCATTCCTGGCTTGGAATGAAACGATATTTAGTTGTTGGCTTGTCAGAAATCAATTCTGTGTCCGAAGTTTTTGGGCTTAAGAAACCAATAAAGTTTTAAGAACGTATATTTCATGTGCAACACATATTCAAAGAGCAGGACGAATTTTCCTCTTTAATGACATTTCCTACAGATCTGCTTGTTTGTTAGACAGTGCAGTGTAGCTCCATCCAAATCAGTTGATGAATCAACTATTTCGGTTTATATGTTACACTGTTAGACAGAAAGTTCCAGATGGTATAGTCGTTAGAGTACTCAAAAATATATCTAGAGAATGGTTATTGGATAAACTGGATAAATTTGCTAATTGATTAAAATTTAAAAATATCTCAGCATACATACATATGTATGTGCATCCGCGTACCACAAAGGATACAGATGTTTCAATCATCAACTTGAAAATGGTATAACAATACATATCTCGTCAACATAGAATAATGTCTTAAGAATGTCCAAAAGAGTCTACTTTTGAAATCGCTAAGTCTTGATGGTAATTTGGGGTTAAATTACTCATTGTAACGCGTGACTATGAATCTTAAAGGATCTATTCTATTAAGCCAATTTTACGAAGTTCCTCTGTTCTCACCCGAATATCTGATATACATAGCTGTTTCGAAAGCATTTTAAAAATTGGAACCGGTATACGACAGAGTAATATTCCATACATACATACATACATAATTGGCCATTACAACCCTTCAGTCAGGATTACGGCCTAGCTTCTCACACGACTTATGTTATGTGAGTTACTTTTATACATGAGTAATATTCCAGCAATTTTTATACACTACTTGCAGCGGACGCCATCGTTACCCAACGATTCTCCAAGTGAATAACCCCTAAGCACTATAGCTTTAAAGGACTTAGTTTAGACAAGAGAAAACGAAAATATATTGCTATGCGGACAATAACAAACTAAACGAAAATAAACAATTAAGACAAACAGATAACAACAAAATACACACATCGTACGATACATAGAATTACACAAACAAATACGTAGGAATTTACGTGAGGGGAATAAAACAATGATGACAAATGCGACATTAACAATTTCATAGAAAGTTCGTCGAGTTATTAGACATAAGACCAAGAGGTTGTATTTAAAAGAGAGTATTAAGCATGGTGGTATTGATAAAAATCGTGAATAAAATTGAACGCAATATTGAGTGTGTCGTTATTTAAATAAATAAAAGAGAAATAAGTAATGATCAGAAAGTAAATAACTTTTCCTATAGAATTCATGGGACATGTGATAAACATTTTGTAAAATTTAAAAACGTAACAATATATAAGACAAATATAAACTGTTGAAGCAAATCCTGAACCACCGTAAAGAAACTAGTATAGCCAACGCTCGATGGGCTTATAAATAAGTTGGCAGAGGTCTGGCTCGATGGCAAACAGGTTGAATTCCTGTCAAAGCTGAAGACACGGCCGAATTTATCAACGACGTCAAATATTGGAAACCAGAGCTATCGAACCAGGTCTAGGAGATGGTCAAACTCAGTGACCATGTCAATGGTTAGAGATAATGCTTAGTTTTTAAGGAGGAATCTTACATCAATCAATGCCAAGTTTTAATTTTAGAATTTTTTATATATTCTTTCAATACATAAGACCGAAATTATAAAAGAAAATGAATTATTTAAATGAAATCTCATTTCCTTGGAATACCAAATGATAAATAAAAAGTCCAGAAGTGATATCCACAAAATGTTCATAAATACAGCCAATTCACGAAGTCTGTATAGAACGAAATACGAGAAGTCACCGCAAATAAGACTAAAAGATTTTCTTTTAATTGGAGAGATAGGATGCAAATCGAAAATAAGTTGATTAACTGCAACAAAAACAAGAAACTGGTATTCGGTTACAAGGAATCTGGCGATGTGCCGAAATCATTGCTTGGTGATGTTATACGTCGCTTATATATGAGTTATAATAACATTTTATACATATAAATGAATTCAAATTCTATCAATCTGTTCTACCCAAATAAGTATATTGAAATCAATTTATATAATTACGCTTTCTGCAAAAAACTCATCAAATAACTTTTGCACTACGCTAAAATAACGGATATATTATACGTACATTCATATACATAATTATACATGTACATATTATGTATGTATTTTTAGTTTACAATATATTGTATTGAATTCCCAATTGTTAATAAATGAACATAATATATGTATATATTACATGTATGTATTTAAATAGATTTTTTATTCATTGTAAATTTCTAATAGCCGTCCTAAGGGTCATTATTACACCTTTCCGTTAACTAAACTAAATTTGCCATATTATATCGAGCCATAACTGCAAAAATATCTCAAGCGACAAAAAGGAAATTTTACAGGGGAAGGTTTTTATTATTTATTTCTTGTGCAAATTAAGTTAGAAAATTAAACATTTTTCCGTTATAAATTCAAAACGGTACGGAGTGTGACCCTGAAATTTTTATAGATGATGCAAATGATGCCAATGAATTTATTTATTACAAAAAACGATATTTGAAGAATATTTCGCTTGAGATATTTTTGCGGTTATGGCACGATATGTTATTTTCAATACGACAACTTCAAATATAAACAAAGTGAGCAAATACAAAAAAAGAAGCCCGTCGTTGCCACGGCGTTTAAATAAAACTTGTCGATAACACTACATTGCTCCACCACTGCCATATTTTTGAAAAAGAGAACTTTATTTTATCATTACGTTATAATAACGAAAAAAAGTTAAAGATGATTTTAAAGTTCCCTTTAGCTAAAGGTACCTTTAACTAAACACAAGTTTAATGGCAAGTTGTAATAACGGGGCTAAATCTGTTATTTTTAAACTCTGCTGGGCAATGAATTATTGGATTGTTAAAATATTTTACAAAAATATCCGATTTTTCTTCACAGATGTGAAAATCAATACCATTTACGAATTTTAAATAACAAAGTAGTATCATTCTCGACATACATACATATGTACATAATTGGCTATTACAACCCTTCAGTCAGAATTACGGCCTAGCTTCTCAACATCACTCATGTTGTGTGTGCTAATTTTATACATGAGTGGCGGGACCTACAGTTTAAAGTCGACTCCGAACGACAATATCCTTTCGATAGTATCCTTTTCTCTCATTATCTTCATACCCAAAATTGATGACACCTCCCCCATGTCCTTCATTTTACATTTTTTGTTCAACTTGGATTTCAAAGATTCGATTGTTGTCATATTATCAGAAAATATCAAAATATCGTCGACATAAAGAGCTACATAAAACATCTGACCATTATTCACTTTGTAATGAACGCATTGATCTACTTCACTTCTGGTAAGACCCATCTTTAAGAACTCCTCGTTAATAGTTTCATTCCAAACGCGACCTGATGTATGGTCTTATATAAATAGATTTTTTCAACAGAGCCATCAGCAAATACTTCCGGCTGTTCCATATAAATGGTTTCCTCCAAGGTACCAATCTAATACGCACTCACTGCATCCACTTGACGTATATGCATATCATACTTAACTGCCATCGCCAACAGATATCGAATCGAATCATATATAACAGGTGAAAATGTTTCGTTATAATTAATTCCTTTACGTTGGGAGAAACACTTGGATACCAACCTTGCCTTTCAATGTACAACATTGCCATGTTCGTCTCGTTTAGTTTTAAACACCCGCTTCAATTTTACAGCTTTTTTCATTCGACGGTAAATTTGTTAAAACCCAAGTATTGTTTGCCATTAGTGAATCAATCTCCTCCTGCATGGCAGCCCTCCACTCGACAGAGTTCTCTGTCGACAATGCATCCTTCACACTAATTGGATCATCGGAAACGACCTGCACTGCACAAAAGTTCTGTGCATTTCATGTTCTGTCAGCAATACGATTGAATACGTGGGAATGCTTCTGGCATCGTATGGATTCTGATATACATTCATTATCCTCAACGTGTGGTAGCAAAAGCGATGTCCACGCATCAGAATCAAAATAATCACCACTGTCATCATCTGATTCATCTTCTGTGGATAAATTTTTACCGTTTACCCACACAATTTAATTAATTAAAATTTAGTTAATTCAACCACGTTCCTACCTTCCCCTGAATTAGCACCATTTTCACATTGAATTAACTCTGCGTAATAAACATCGCTCTCGATATTTACGCTCACTTTCGTAGCCACCAGCAACACTACATCACGGCTTATTATTATACCCTTGGTCTCCGGATCGAATAATCGGTAGGCTTTGCTTTCAGAACTATAGCATATCGTTATACATTCTTTAGATTTTTTTTTAATAAAGTTTAAGACGTTTCTCTTTTGGTCTACGTACTAGAGGAGGGCACCCAAAAACTCTTACAAATTTTAGATTGGGTCGGCGACCAGACCAAATTTCTTCCGGTTTTTTGTCTTCACCACGACATGGAATACTGTAAATTAAATAGTAGGCTGTATTGGCTGTCTCAGCCTAAAAACGGCGGTCTAATGGTTCTATCAAGAACCGATTAATTCGTTCAGCCGTGCCATTCTGTTCTGTGGAGTAGGCACACATTTTCTATTGAATTACGCCACAGTTCTCCAAAAAAATTTAATTTAGCATTGACATATTCGCCTCCGTTGTCTGTTCTGAGAATTTTAATTTTTGCTGAACATTGATCTTCGGCCATTTTTTAAACGATAGAAATGTGGCGAAAACATCAGATTTTCTCTTAATCGGGTATACAAATAGTTTTCTGGAACAGTCACCTATAAAGGTTATCAAGTACCGAGCTCCAGAAAACGAGTTCACGCTTTCGGGCTAACGACGTCAGAGTGTACCAATTCCAATAATTTCATTGCTCCCGTCCTATCTTATTGGATTTCTGGTTTGCTTGTCTTTCATACAAACCACACAAGGCTCTTGGGTTTTGCCTTCAAATTTAATACCTATTTAGGATTTCTTTACTCCATCCAAATTTTTATCACAATGATACAGTAAGTTCGTGGTCCCAGTTGAGATCAGCATATTTTATCTTCAGAGCAGTAATTACTAAGTCATTTACGTACTCTTGAATCAAACCATAATTACCAAGTTCCATATTTACCTTCAGCATTAGTAACTCAACTTTTCGTGCTAGACTAGTGTCCTCATAAGCATCATTCATCAACTCATCCCATGCTTCTTTTGCTGTCTGAGCTGTAGCAATATGTCCATATTTACTTGGATCAACATCAAAGTAATTTCTGCTAAAGCACCTTCGTTCAAAATTGCACCACTGTCAGCAGTTAAACCAGTTCCCATAATTTTCCATCATCCCTTATTGACCAGACAAGATTTTGCTTGTCTCTTCCACACATCGAAATTTTCGCGCCCTCTTAAACTCTTAAACGAAAATCCTACAGGAAGACTTGCCATCGTACCACACAAGAAAAAAAATATTTTTATTTTCACACGAGTAGTTTTTTTTCAAAATTATTTTTTCAAAAGTTGTTCAATAAATGTTTAACTGTGTGACATGTAGCCCATAACCTGTTGAGTTGAATAATTTTATTAAACTAAAATAAATGTATACAATATTCTAATAATGAAAATTATGTAAAGGGTATCATGATTAAAAAGTACATTAGAAAGGTAAAGTGCTGAAGTACAAAGTAATTTTTGCATTATTCTCAACAAGCACGAACTCCGTAACCGCTTAAAAATTCAGAAAACAAATACACGAAAATGAATAACGATTTAAAAAATTAACTTTTATTTTCACAATTGATCGTGTGAAAGTAAATGTCTTCCAGCTAATGATTTCTTCTAGAATCTTTAAGCGAAAAAACTTGAGGCGATCAACGATTTACCACCATCAATATAAAACACCCAGAGAATGGAGAAGAGAATCATGAAAACATTCTTCTTAAACATCGTTTGTACATTCAATTACGAATGTAAGCTCAAATCAAACCTGTTACAACTAAATGTTAAGCACCAAACTCTGTTTGAACTAAAACCGAAGAACGTATAAACAAAAGCCAAAGAAGTTTTGTTTGCTGAAGAAAAATAAGCCGGTCTTATTCACTACACTCAGTAAATGTTTGAACCAAAACAGAAAACATCTCTTCATTAAAAACAGTATTGAGTCGGTCTTTCTCTCCGTATTTCTGAGTTCTCTTTGCTTTCATTTGGTCTGCACGACTGCTGTTTGCCTCTCTTTCTCTAGCTTTTATTTAAACATTTTGTTATTATAACAGCAACAATATAGTATATCAGCTGATGTTGATTTTATACATTTCTTTTCTGCTGCTGCCACTGATCTTGGTCTTGCGGTTACAGCCTGTACGAGAGTGTGTGTGTGTGTGTTTGTTAGGTATGTATGTATAAAGCTGCTTTTAAACATCATGCACTTTCTGGTTTTCTGGTGTCTGCTCAAAGTCTATAACCTTAAATTTCTGACTAACTTTCCGACTATTTGGCGGTATGGCTCTTGCTTTTTCATTATTGCTTGAATGGAGGCCAAGATAGTGAAGCTCAGAAGAACAACGGTGACAAGCAAAAACAACAACAATTAACAACAACAGCTACAACATCAAAACACAACACAGGCAGAGACAGAGCCAGTAACAACAGTAGCTTAAACTTCTTTTATTTACAAAAAAAAAGTTTATTCTTCCTTTCTTATAATTTTTGGTCTGATGTCGACAGCGAAGAATGGTTAAATATGTTTTAGACCACAAACTAGGCAAACCAGTACGTTACATACTCTGAAAGCGTAAAGTTCGTATCAACGGATAAAAATTTAAAAGTAATTAAAAAGAAATTTAAAGTAAATCAATATTGAAATAAAATAATGTAAACACAGCTTCTTCTCGATTGATTCTAATCGAATGATGTCAGCTGCACAAAAGGATTTTGTTTTGAACTTAAAAGGCAAATAAAATATAATTTGCAGAAAGTGTTTGGATTGAGATCAGTGCCACTTGAGTGCAAATACAAACAAAAATTTCTACTATTTTTTAAAACACATAGAAATACAAATATTTTGATAAAAAAAAAAATAAATAAAAGAATTGAGTGTGTGAATAAAAATATATGTACGTTGCAATGAGAAATTTGTAAAAACTGTTCTTGTTATGTACACATACATACATACATATATCTATATAGAAAAATATTAATATCAATATTTAATTTAAAAAATAAAAGATACAACAAAGAAAAAAATTAAATAAATAAAGAAAATATTTACACTTTTCCCCACGGACAGAAAAATATTTAAGGTTCCGCAAAAGCACTGATACATATAACCACAGGATATGAGAGATATTTACGGCAATATATGAACAAAAACTCTAATATTCATAAATATCATAAGTTCTTATTGTAAACAAAAAAAGAAAAAAAAATAAACAAATAAAATTATACATTCATTTGCAAATTATAAAAAATTCTACATTTTTAAATGATAAAAAGGGAAAAATCTCAACTATTTTTTCTTTATCGAAAATAAATACATTAAAGGTGTTTACATCTATTTTTATCAGGTAAGTTAATAAATTTTAATAATACACTACACCACATGAATGATTGAATGCCTTTATCGTTTTATAGCACACACAATCGTTATTATATTGATCTTGAATTTATTGCGCAAAAGTAAGATAATTTTTAGTTCTGCTTAAAATTTAAAAAATAAAAAATAAAGTTACAGGAAATTTTTATAATTTTCGTCTTATTATGCTGGTATATTATTTTCATTAAACATTCCTTTCGTAATTACAAAAGCTTTGCAAAAAATAACAGCAGAATTAGAACGAATTATAATGTAATTACAACATACCAATTGAACCCTACCATAATTTTCACACTAACAGACGGATCATTAGAAAAATTAAATATAATTTCAAAACGAAAGTCATTAAAATTTAAAATAAAAATTTGAATTTTTAAAACAAAAGAAAATTTGAATTTCAACATTTATATGTATGCTCTCCATGGTGAACTTTTTTTCGCAATCGCGTTGGTTGATTCACAGTAAATTTAAGGCAGAAATCGCTCAAAACTCCGCCTTAAAGGTGATAAAATGTCTTTTAATTTATTTGGAAACATAATGAATTTTGAAACGTAGCATTAGAACTTTCTAATTCAACAATTTAAATTCTGTCATATATTCATTATATCAAATTGTCGTAGTATTAGTATTTCTTTTTCTGGGATCAACTAAGCTTTCTATGACTAGATGTAACACTTTAAATTTATATTTTAAAAATTTTTACTAGAAAAGTTATTGATGCTATCCCCTTGCGATCTTTCATTTCAAAAATTTTTTTTTCACGGATACAAATAAAAAAAAGAAACGCACTAACAAATATATTTTATGCTTCTTTACTGACCTTTCGAACTAACGCTTACGTACTTTAAGAGCATTTACTATTTAAACAATAAAATTTAAGTGGACTATAAATCTAAAGTAACGCTTGTAAAGAAAAATTCTTCTTCTTCTTCTATGTGACCCATTTATTTTAATTACAAAATTTCTCTTTGAAGATAATAAAATAAATAAATAGCACAGAATCTTCTCTTCTAAACCTTTACTTTATAAACAATATGATTCAAATAAATTCCACTAAGATGTGCTCTAATTATTGTAAATCACTAGAAATGCTTCAGTCCATTTAACATGAGAGTGTGAAAAAATTCATTCTTAGAATTTGAGAGAAAACCTATCTATTAAAAGAATTTGTTCTGACCAGACCACACTTTATTTATTTATGTATTAATTTGCACAAATGATTTTTGTTTGCATGAAATATGCAGTAAAGTATTGTTGTTGCAATAAATTGTAAAAAAAAAATTGGAAAAAAAATTTTGTTGAACTGAAACTTGTTTTCTAATTAAGAACTTACCAACAACGCGCTGGAGAGTAAAGTATTTGATTTAATTCGTGACATGTTTAAGACAATGAAGTTAAAAAAATTATCTTTCGAGCTAATTGAACATATTTTATTAGAAAATATTTTCAATGCTACAACAAACCATATTTAGAGTTACAAGTTAAAACGCGATTTCACAGGATTTGTTTTTTAATTATGTTATAAAACTACATTGTTAATGTTGCAAAATTATCTTTATTTATTATTGTACAACATAATTTATAAAAATGTACATACATTTTTAATTTTATCAAGTTTGTACATTTCTATTCTCATCGAAATCGATCTTTGCTCATCTGATCTTTCTATAAGAATATAGACATAAAGCTATAATGGCTGATAATAACAAACTTTGTTTTGACGAGAATTGTTTTTGAACCTCGTATTTTAGCTCAGGTTTCGTGCAATGATAACTGCAGCATATTTCAGCTTTATGCGTTTTACTGACTCTATCTTTAGGAATCCATTTTATTCTTCCTCTTTTTAATATTGGTGAATTTTTTTCTGGACAACCGTTACAAACTCAGCGTTCCAAAGATTTCTTACAACGGATATCAAAACCGATAGCCTAGGTGACGCCACAAAAATATATGTGTTCAGTTCAGATAAGGGAGTGACCAAGATAGGCGCTAAGTTTAACCTAGTTTCAACCATTCAGATCGTTGCTTGGTATTCAACATCTCCTATGTCACTATATGATGTTTACTAAATTAAAAAATAAATTCGAACTTTTTTAAAGAGGTGAAAAACTTTGATTCAAGCCATATGTTAATGCGAATTACGATCATTTAAAAATGCATAATTTTCCGTTTAGTTTAATGAAAATTTATTTCTCAATTTTGATTACATATTTTCATTACCCTACAAGAATGTCACTCCTTCATAACTGAAAAACCAGTTAAAAATTGCATTATTATACAATTCTTACTTGTTTTCTGTAATTGATTATACGGAAATTTGTGATGCGACTAGTAGTAGTACAAATAAAAAATTGTATATATTTTATGTGCACAACATCAGTTTGGGCAATAGAAAAAGAGAAATTTATTAAATCTATGGCAATACACAATACTTAAACCTTTAGAGACTATGATTGCGTTTAAAAAATTTAATTTAATTTTAGCGACTACACTAAGTTAAAGAAAAACGCTAACCTTCTACATACTTTGTCTCATATATTGACGCTTTAAAGGACAATATTTGTGAAGCCATTGGTGAAATACAGCTGCACACAATCGATAATGCGCTTAAAATTTGGACCGATCGTGTATATCGTGTGTATAGAATATAACATACAATATGTGTATGTATTATCCGCAATCATAGTATCTACAAATAATTGTTGTTTTAAAGAATTTTCATTGTCGGAATAAAATGTAAGAATTTTCTTTGATTTTAATATATATATGTATAATAGTTATCGTGTGTAACTCTATATACATTGGAAATATTTCAAATATATTTGTTGAATGACAGGACAGAAAACTATGTAATAGTTCAATAGAACGCAGATCATCATTTGAAGTTAATAAATATATTGCCTATTTCCACAAAAATCTTAACATTCGCACAAGATTCCATATCTTTAAGACTCTGACTGAAAACCGAAAAAAAAATATGAATGAATCAGGTGCTCACATATAAAATCGCATTGAAAGCTTTAGTAGAGGCGCTTCTAAGAACAATAAAAATAAACGAAAACCGTTAAGAGACACTAAATCAATGAATTCATGATTTTCTTCGTTGCTTGTTCCTTATTCGTAGTGTATTCAAAATAAATTTCAAATGATTTTTATTCCGCTACACATACTTATTTCGCACACATTAATGTACATACATATATGTTCTTAATTTTTAATTGATAAGACATACCTATGTACATACACATACAGACTCAGATGCCTAACATATGTATGTATGTATTTATAATCAAGTGCAACAAATCCACTGGAATAATCTTCAGTTAAATATCAAACTGCCTGAAATCAGAATCTGTTGTCGTTCATTTTCATCATTAATAGATAATAATTGGAACAGTGTTGAAAAAAAAATAAAATTGAATAAAATGCTTCAATATCATGCACACAAACACAGTCATATTTTACATGGACACACCAATCCATATACATACAACACTGGTGAACGTACAATATCAGCCAACAACCTAAAGGCCAAGTGATATTAAAACTTTTCTCTTCTTCTTTATTTTATTTTAGTTTTCTTTTATTTTTCTTTTATTTATTTGTTGTTGCTGTTGATATGTTTTTATTGCAGTTTTGAACTTGTTTCCTTCTTGTACTTGTTCTACTTGTTACTTTTTTTCCATTCTTTACTTTTATTCTCAGTTTTTATTTGTTGTCGCTAGTATTGCTTTTGTTGTTGTCGTGCTTGCGGTAACACTTGTTTGTTTGTAAGTGAAGCTTTTTTTGTTCTTTTTTTGTTTTTTTCTTACATCAGCGGTAGCACTTGTTCTTTTAATACAACTTTTTTCTTTCTTCAACTCATGTTTGTACACTTTCGAGCACAAACATATACTCGTAGTATACGAACATAGAGAAGAAATATTTATGTATGTAAACAAAAAAATATGGAAAATATGTACTTCCTTCACTGAGAATACGTTGAAGTGAGAAATTACGTCTATACATACATACATATATTCTGTATTTGTATGTTTAGGTGTGTGTGTGTATTTGTGTGTGTGTATAAATGCTTTTGTAAATTTTGTTTAAACATTATTTGTGAATGGGGAATATATCCCTCGTTTAAGTTAAAAATTAATGATAAAAAGTTTCGAAGCAATATTTACTTTAAAATATGTGATCAAAACCCCAAAAGTGGTTACATGTGAGTAGCAATTAATTTAGCAAACTAAACAAGAAAAGCATGAAATCTATGTTCTTTCTATTTATGCATACATACATATGTATTAAAATATTAATATTTAAATAGTGAAATATTTAATTTTTTTTACAAATTTATTTATTTATATGAATGGCTAAAATTAATAGAAATCAATAAATACCATCTTAGATAAGGATTTCAGAGATGTATGTACATATGTACATATATGTATATTAAACGCTTATACCATATACATATGTATGTATGTATGTATCAGATATCAGCAATGAATCGTTTTTCGCTACTGATAAGTACCCATGAAATTTCGAATATGAGTGAGCCAACAGTATTGAAATTCAACTACTCTGATTCCTTTGTACTCACTCCAACTTTGATTTATAAGTACAGGTTGTAATGAGTATGAGTACAACGTTGACATCAAACTCATAACATTCGAAATTTGTTTGATTCATATGCCTACTCATTCAAGTTCATAAATTTAGAAATGATTCGAGTGATTCGAATCATTCATTAAAATTTACAGTCTTAGTTGTTGTTACATTTACAAAAAAAAGAAGAAAGACAAAGACACAAGCGAAGCAAACACACAATCTTCTACTGAGTATTGAAGTGTTCGTACGCGAATCATACTTATACTTTTGTGATTCTTGTAAATGTTGAGTAAAGGAGAGGGGAAATCAACAACATCATGCTTATTGTTAAGTATGAGTACGATGAGTACTTCAAACTTTGAATATGAGTAGTATGAGAATGATATTAAAATAAGTATAAATGCGTATAAGTATCAGAAATCGTGAGTATGATTCGAATCTACTCATCTTTTTGATTACTCATCGCTGATCTCTGGTATGTATGTATAACAAAGTACAATGAAATAGGAACATATGTATGTACATATATTAAATATCATTTTTTAAAGTGCGTAAGTATCGTATTTTCAAAAAATGTGCTCAATCGAAAATTGGTGGAAAATGTGGTATGTCAATGAACCATATTTATATTTTATAACAATCTAGTCGTGCAATAAATAATTCAAAATTTTCCATATATGTGTGTATACATACATATATTTTAACAGTTGATCCTGCTTTTTATTTTCTATTTTTGCTTTACAAATTATTAAATCATAATTTTTAAAATATTTTCCAACAATTTCGTCATTGTTCTTAAGGTTTTTGCAGTTAAAATATTAAGTCCAAGCTTTATTTTGTTGTCTTTATATTGATGTTGTCTACCATTATAAGCTTTCAAGAAGATGAACGAACATACACAATTTATAACATCTTATATAGTCATTTCAAAAACATATTACAGTTATGAAATCCACACAAAAATTCCAATCATATCGACCAAAATTAACTATATATATATATATATATACAACAACGATGATGTAGTAAAGAAAATAAAAAAATCCTTATTTTTATAAATAAATATTATTGTCTACTTGTAGGGTTACCTTCTCCTAATATGTATGTATTACACTTGCATACAAGTTTATGTGTTAGTTTATTGGTTGTTGTTGAAAATAAATGCCTTTTATTGTGAGTCTTTTAATTAAAGACAAGTTTTATACACATTTTGTTCATTTCTTTCACAAGTTTGTGTTGTTTTTGTTGTTTAAAACTACATACTTACATATTTATATTTCATTTCTTGGCAAAACTTTGCAGTCAGTCACAAAGGAAAAAAGTATTATGAAAACTCAAAACATAGATGAATAGAAGTAACCAGAAGCTGAAAAAAAACTTTACTCTTATTAGGAGACTTTTTTTAATGTTCTCTAGTATTTTTATTTTTCTTATTGTTTATACATATTCTTTATTATTGTTTCTGTTGTTGAAACGGCAAAGTTATAATTTTCAGTTCTTTTCGTTTTTTAATTTTTTTTTTTTTTATGTGTTGAAATGTGGCAGTGATAATATAAAATGTAACAGCTGTTAACGTATCATTATACAAAAGAAATGTATTGCCACCGTTTATTAGCAGATATTTGTTAGATAACAATGCTATTATTTCATCTAAAATAAACAAGAATTAGTTGCATTTGAGAAGATAACAATTTTAAAACACACAAATTAAAAAAACTGAGATTATAGAAAGGCATCATTAATCGGTATTTGTATGCCTGCAAATATTTAACAATAATATGCACATTCTTTAAGAAAATTGTTCTTAAACATTCAAGCAACATTTTCAATAGTTCCGAAAAAAAAAATAAAAAATTATTTCAATAAAATCATCGTATTAATACATAATTTGAAACGCTTGTGATGATGATCTTTGGCAAAATCATTTAAAATTTAACAAACATGATGCATTTTTATGAGTTCCTTATAATTTCAATTACAAATATAAAATTATAAATTCGAATTATATTATATATCATGACATTGGTACGAAATGTTTTAACGAATTATTGTCCAATGTTATTTCTAATTTCTTCCTGATATGAAATCGTAAAAATATTCAACACATCTTACAAATTATATATTCAGTGACAATTTATAATATTTGATTTGCTTTACAACAAGTAAATAATTTTACAAGCATACATACATAATTGGCCATTATAACCCTTCAGTCATGATTACGGCTTAGCTTCTGACACCACTCATGTTGTGTTGTGTTTTATACTTGAGTGGAGGGACCTACAGTTTAACGTCGACTCCGAACGACAGATTTTGAGAAACTTTTTCATGGCGGGTTTATTGACTCTCAGAGCTTTTGCCAGAAATCTGCTGAGAGGAAATCGCCGAAGAAATATATTTTTTTTTTTATATTTTGTTTTGATGTCTGGCCTAATTTTATCAAAATCATTTGCAGAGGTCCAATCAATTAACAAAATCTGAATTATTGTGTGAATGTATAATGAATACAATCTTATTTACGGAATTGCTGTTCGGCGATACATCAGACATCTTACGCATCATCAAATTAAGTTCCAAAATAACACTAAATTTTTAATGTCATATTTGACAATTGCTTTGTAAGAGAGCTTTCAGAGAAGCATTGTTTGGCGTTTTACATACGTGACTTCTAGTAAAAACTAGGAAACACTTTGAAAGGGTCTGAAATATTAAGTTTGTTCATTGTGATACAGCATACATATGTTCTCAATGGTCGATAACTAACGAAGGGCATTTTAGAAAATTTCAAAGGTTCTTCGGGTTTTAGGAAATTATTCTCAGTTATAAATTGTATGGCAGAACAATAAACCTTTATGAAATATTATGTGTTTTAAAATAAAATTGGTTAAACATTAAGTTCATACACAGTGAAACTATGTATATGTTGTACCATGTTGGATTAACATTTATGGAAAAATACAATTTTCAAGATTGATTGTAAGAAACCAAGAAAAAAATCAGTTTTGTTGTATTCTTTAAAAAGAAACTTTCTTTCAGAATATTTTCCCACAATCTCTGAATAAAATGCTTCTCCTCTAACAATGGAGTTTGTAACTGCCACTGTCATTATGTTGTTCTATCGTATTTTAATCATTATTATTCTTCTTCTTCTGTTTTTTCATGTTTCTCTAACTTACAATTCCTTTTTTTATTTCTTTTTTTTTTTCTATTTTACTCTAGAAAATGTCTGTTTATTTACCACTTTGTCTGTCAGCCCATCAATTCATCTGTTTACAATACATATTTTAGAAAGTAGCATACATAACAAACATATTTATAGCACATACATACATACATAAATAGTATATTGTATTGTTTGTTATTATGTGCATAAGGATTTGTGTATGTATTTTAGAATTTTTCATTGATTCATCTTACACAATATAACAATATATTCTATGTTTCCATGTTATATGCTCAAATTGAAAGTCAATAGAATATTCTGCTCTCCGTTGAGCATTCTTTCATTTCTTGCCTTCTATTTTTTATCGTAACTTATGTACATACATACATACTTATCCTTTATTCTTCAAATTTATCAGTAAGTTTGCATTATACTTCCAACATTTTTATGGATGTACATATGTGTGTTGCATGAAAGCTATTTATGTACATTTAAGTTTATAACAATAACACGATAAGTTTCTGTGCATCTTTCTAAACTTGTACTGAAATCATTAATAATGGTGACGACAAGATCGTTCATGGATACTATTTTGGTACAAAATTCTTTTAGAAACTGATAATAAGAAATGGTACCAGAATATCATCTCTAACAACCACGGTATTTTTGGGAATTTTTAAATACTTGTAGAGTACTTTCAGTACAATTTGATAACATTTTTCATATGAAATTAAAAAATATAGCCTGTAAATTATAGAATATAATATAAGTTCTATAACTTATAGTTATAGTTATAAGACTGTAATATAAATTTTAAGCACTATCTCAATTAAGCCTAATGAAAAATCGATAACAATATTGCATTCATTAATTTGTATTGGAAATTGTATAACAGATCTATCTAATCCTTTCGCTGATTCTAACAACGTACAAAGATACTAACTACATATTTGATTCCGCCCTTCAATGCAACGCGAATTAATTTGCCTCCCATAATCGACCTACTAGTTAAATGATTTTAACGCATTGTGTGCGGCACACGTTGTAATAAGTTTGCTGACTATTGATGCCTGACCGTAGGACATGTGGTTTGCTAGCATAGATTTCTGAGAAAGAAGTAGTAGGCTGCTAAAAACATTTTTACCAATTGTTTGTACAAAATATATTTCGGAACAGAAAATGTCGAAACGCATTTGCAGTGATATACAAAATCACAGCAGACGGCCCAGAGCGTTACTTTATAGAATGCGTTTAACAGTAGTTTCTCTTGCTTGCTTCTCTTGTGGGGACAAAAATACCGATGAATATTGAAAACACAATAGAATGCTTTTAGTCTACTCCTGCTACCATTACATACATACAAACCTCTACGACCGGCATAATTCAGACGAGTATTGTACCCGTGCACTATATTTTATGAAAGCAGAATAAATATGCTGTTCTGCTCTCTTTGTTTTCATAATTAATAGAAATCGAATGCTACTGTTTCATATATGTTTATATACTTAAAATCAGATAACTGTTATTCAATAAAAAGAACAAAAAAATTAAGTTTTTAATTATTTTTCAATTAATTTTATTGATATTGTTTAAAGATACTTTAAAATTTATAAACTGTAACATTATTTATCGTTATGAAATTTGACATTTGATTGTAGAATGATTGAAATTATTCAATTGACTGAATTTATTTATTTCGCCAAGACTAACACTTTGTGGTATTCGAATAAAAACTATTAAAAAAAATGTTTTTTAAATTATTATAAAATTGGAAGTACTTTTTCTGATTCAACGTGCCATTTGAAGTCCTTTGCACATACAGAAAATGGAAAAACAAGATCAAAACTATAAATAAATATTAAAATCGAGAATAACCATGTTGTTGCCAAATGTAAAATCTATAAAATATGCATTGTGAACATCGAAGTGTTCATATGGATGAGCTTTCTGTATGTGCGAGTGTTTGTATATCGTAGATGGCTGATGTAAATATTGTACATGTGAATTATTTAGCGAGAGCTTGAATATATGTATGTGTGTGTTTGATTTTTTACTTAGTCCTGATGCTGCAAATGCAATTTATGCTACAAAAATGTAACCAATACAGCACCACCACCATTGTCCCAATGTTGTTTATTCCATATAATATAATTCGATTTATACATGACCCAATAACAAAAACATTCTTACATGTTGTTGTTTATATACAGATTTTTCTTCGTTACAGACGAGAGCAATTTTTTTTTATCAGTCGTTGGGCTATTCACGAAAAATTTTCCAAATTGCACAAATGACAGTTGCCGCTTAAAGAGTCTGTATACAAAGTGTGTAGCAGTCCGTATTTCTTTGCTTAGCTGTAGTTTTTTGATATTTTTGTTTTTTAAATTCAGAATTTAAATTAATTATAAATATTCGATTATTATTCAATATTAAAAATATTTCATAAAATATTGTCGTAATTTTAACTGGGAACTTTTATCAAATCTGAAAGTAAATCTATTCCGATAAAATAAAGTTCTTACTGAACTCAAAATAATACAATATTACATAAACAAGTTATAAATGTTACTGAAAGTGTATATTTATTTCAGGGACTGTGTATTGGTCTTTAAGTTTCTAGGTACTATAATTTATTGTACATACTTTGATTTTCAATACTTTTTTTTTGAGTAAATAGACTGAAACTTGAAATTAGGTCACCATTTCAGTGACTCATGACATGCCGGTATTTATTTATTCTTTCTGGGGTTGTTAATGTAACAGCAATTTTAGAATTGAGTGCGATTAACAACTCTGCCTATTTTTAACTTCCGCCTTCCAGTATATGGATTACGTACGTAAGTACCTACAGTATGGTAACTTCAGCTTCTGAAATTATAGTCAAAAATTCTGATCAGAGGCAGGTAATACGGTTGTCATAAGGCCCGCTGTAATGATGAGCTGTTGGCCTTATTCTCCGAAAGATGGAACCAGTCTATTCAACGATTTGTTGAGAGTAAAGAAGTACGTCTAAACATTTATAGACAGACTGTAGCACCAGGTAACACTATAATATTAGTGAAGATTGCTTTTAAACAGATTCAAATTTAACTTCCAGAAACACAATTTCTTCTTTGTGCCCTCTTAAAATATATTTTCCTAGTCTCAATATGAATACAGGTCATCCACACAAGGTGTTGGTCATTAATTAGGCCATAAAAAAATTAACAATTTTCTACTTATGACGTTTATTACCATAACGAAAAGGAACACTCTCTGACCCATTCGTTATTTTTAAAGACGGTTTTTTTTAAGTTTATTTTGTTGTTTTTTTTCGTGTAGATTTTCTGTACCTTATGTATGAAATTTTCAGTTTTCTTTGTTTTTTTTTTATAATTTTATTTTAATTTGTGAATTCTTTGTTAATGTGAAATTTGTGCAAACTTTGTAACTAAAAGAAGAAAAAAAGATGCATGTGATAATGTTCATGCTGTGCTGTTCAGTGAAACACGCACACACACACACACACATGCTAACAACTTTTGCTATTGTTGTTGCGCTTAATTTATACGAAATTAACTGTTTGCTGAATTCAAATAAAATTGTATTTCTCAAGATTAACGTTGCACGTTGCACGTTGCACTACAACCAGTGGATTCCATTAAACAATAAAACTAAAAGAAGAAGAATTTCAAAACTCTGCTATACAACTGGCATTTTTTTCCTTCTTGCTATTTTAGCTTTTAATTTTATTTAATGAATTCAATAGCACTTTTCACACAGTACAATGCCTGAATATCTGTATGCCTGAACGCCTGAACGCCTGAACTTTTGAATAGTTTGAGAGTGTGAATGAATAGCATTGTAACATATTAAATTTATTCGAAAATTCCAATTCTAAAATTGAGAAGTTGTTATTTTCTACATTTTAGAAATGCTAACATTCAAAATTTAATTGCACTTCTTCTGCTCACTATGTATGTACGAGTATGTACGTTAAAATATTTGAATTAAAAATCGATATAAATTCATTAATTTGGTTTTGTTTTCTATTTTCAGATACGTTTTTTTATAACACTAATCATTCAGAGCGAAAAATTAAGCCGAAAATAAAACGAAGCAATTTTTAAAGGTAAATAATCTGAAGTTCCATAATCTTATATGAATCCTTTGAAGAGCAACTTATTTTATAAACGAATCTTAATAAGTGCATCAGGATTTCTTTTATTCATTACATTGCTTTTTTTTTCTTGTATTTCTTACTCAGAAACGAAGATTTAATAATCTGATAATATTTAGACAAAAAATATCACTTTAATATGTTTTACTCGTCAATGATGTATGAAAAATATTTTCCTTGTATTTTTTCTTGTATTTCTTACTTAGAAACGAAGATTTAATAATCTGATAATATTTAGACAAAAAATATCACTTTAATATGTTTTACTCGTCAATGATGTATGAAAAATATTTTCCTCCTTCCTTCAGATACAGTTTTCTCTCGTACTGTCTACACAGAAGCGTCGTAGACTGAAATAAAAATGTATTTACTTTATTTTCTGAGAAACTTACGTAGTATGTCTATGTTGAAACTAGAAATCAGCAATGAATCGTTTTTCCGCTACTCATAAGTATTCATAAGTATTCATTAAAATTCAACTACTCTGATTCATTCGTACCCACTATAACATTGATTTATAAATACAGGTTGCAATGAGTATGAGAACAACATTGACATCAAACATTCAAAATATGTTTGATTCATACGCGTACTCATTCAGATTCATAAATTTAGAAAAGTACATATAATACTCATAAATGATTCAAGTGATTCAATTCATTCATCAAAATTTACAGTGTTAGTTGTTATTGCATTTACAAAAAAAGAAGAACGAAAAAACCAAGACAACGAGCAAAGCAAACACACAACCCTCTAGTGAGTATTGTTGTTTTCGTACGTGAATCATACGTATTTTGTGATTCGTGCGTATGTTGAGTTATGGAGAGTCGAAATCAACAACATTATGCGTATTGTTAAGTATGAGTACGATGAGTACTTCAAACTTTGAATATGAGTAGTATGAGTATGATATTAAAATAAGTATGAAATAATGTAATAATAAGTATCCGAAATTATACAATAAATATACTATAATATATATACTGTAAATACAATACAGTATTTGTGGTATCGGAAGATATAAAAAAGTATAAACAGTATTTACATATTTAAAATTGTACAATTTTGGAAAGTACTCTTGTATGTACTCTCATTTTAATTATCAAATGAAAAAATCTTCAAAATAATTGTACTGCATTGTAAGATGACCAACGAACAACCTATTTTTTGAAAAACTTTTCATAGAAATTTTATTTAGCAGAAGACAGGCGTCTTTATAATATACAATTACTTTATACTCTTGTATGTATAAAGTTATTAACGTTTTAAATAATTAAATAATTACTATAAAATAAATGTATAATTTCTATTCAAAAAGCATAAATTAGTTAACATGCATTATTGACTTTAACATTACCTTGTAACTTCAATGTTATAACGCTAAAGAACAAACACTTTTTGGCTTAGTACCGACTTAGATAGCTACATACCTGGGTAACTTTGGCGTTCTCAACCAATATTTTTTCACTCAAATTGATAAGACGCATTTCTGAAACTTCTTGAGAACTATTTAAAAAAATTCTATTATACGATAAATTTCTTTAGGGAGTTTGAGTAATTATTCTTAACATCGTTAACAGAGCAGCGAGAGTTTTGAAGTTGTTAACTCTGTATACATAAGTGAATACAAATATTTGCAAAATATAAACAAAAGGAATTGACTTCATGAAATAAGAAAGAATAGACATTTCTGATTATTCTATTTTTAGACTAGATCCAAGTCATCTTATGTCCTTGTTGGAATTAACAAATGGGCCTCATGTTAGCATTAGTTTTGTTCTCATCTAGTCGTTGTTATAAAGCAAGAAATATTTCTATCCATTGCTGTAAGGCATGTCTAAGAGTGCTATGTTCATAAATTATATTCGAATTCTTGGAAGAAGCGATTAAAAGCAGCCAAGTTAATTCGGTGGCGGGCTGCTATTGTATTTCGCACAATTTAAACAATTGTTGTTATAAATCCTTCTAACACAATACATTTTAATACTGCACTCACACATACATATACTTACATACATGTTAAAATTTTTATAAACATTTAATGAATTAATAAAGTATATATGTATGTATGTATGTCGATATGGAAACTGTGTGTGTTCTACATATCGCATATACAAATGTACCTTGTATATCTTACTTCGAGATAATTACAATTGTATGTCCATACGCATATGTATGTGTGTATGTTTGCTGAATGCGATTTTAATTAGTGTAAGTGTAATCATTAATTTTTACTATTGCATTGAGTACTAAAGATACTAAACAATGCGTCGGTATAAGTAGGTAGATGAATGTTTTTAAAATTATAATGCTGATGATGATGATTATTGTGATGGCAATTATAAAATTGTTGACGACGACTGTGATGCTGATGGCCAATGTGTTGTGTTCCATATTTTATGCTTAAATATATATATTTTTTTAAATCCATATATTATTAATCCTTAATCAAATATTGAGCCAATAAGTGAAACTAAAAGTAAATTCGATTTCATGTTTAATTGCTTCTTTGCTTCTGAAGCCATTGATTTTATATTATTATTAAATTTGAGATCGAAAAGCTATGACAGTGTAAAATAATATTAAAAATTTAAAAAGGGAAATGCTCGTGCTATGTTTCGTGTCTTTTCAATGTTATAAAATGTGTAATGCGTATTTTAAAGAGAATCCTTGCCATTAAATAAGTGCAATTGTTGTATTTTAAAAACAGATTCTTAAACAGTTTATCGGTAAGCGGTTGACGCCTGCTTTAATATGCTAGTTACATACATGAAAAAAGCTGTTCATTGTCTGCATTGTCTTTATCGGCCGCAGCTTTGCCTTGTGTTAAAATAGTATTATCCCTTGTAGCATCGACTTGGATGATGGTCACATTAATGTTCAATGGATTAAAATAAATCTCACATTGCTGATAGGATGAGTTTGGTTATTTCGAAACTAAGAGTGACCTGCCTTCAATTGCACTCGAAACATATATTGAAGAATTTTGTTATAATTTCTCGTATTAGAAACGTTTTTTATTTACAATCCTGGTTGGTAAGATCAGCTATCACTTCTTGTAGGTCAATGCACCAATAATTTTAACTTTTATATTCTGCCAATCTATTTTTCTGTGGCCTTTTGCGTCTTTTACACGAATTATCGAAAAATAAAACAATAAATCATTTAATATGCATTTTTTTGTTAATTTTTTTCATAATACAACTTATAATGTCTTATTATTTTCATGAGTAGAAAAACAATAAATAAATAGTAATCACTTGTAAAGCTTGTACCTGTACTTCTCTGTGCTTGCAGTTGTTTGCATCTGTGTGTAATTGGGTGGATATGGATTAATATTACTGCGGTATGAAAATGATATTCAAGAAAAGTATGTCAGCACAAATGAAACCATACACAAAATTACAAACTACTACAGACGGACGTAAACGAATGATGGCTGATAGCAACAGCTAAAACTATAACTTGTATTATATTGCAATTTTCTTTGACCTCAAAAGTAAAAAGACCAATTCTTCTGATCTTATTAATTTCTATCATATTGTTGGTTTTCTGTTTTCTGTTTTCTGCCTTCCTTTCCTTTTTTGCCGCTATTGTTTACTTTTATTTCTTTCTCTTTATTGTTGCCTCTATAAGCCGTGAAAGTGAAAATTTTAAATAGAGAAAGAATTCATAATAACATAATTATTTCAGCCATTTATGTATATATGTATGTATGTAACAAAATCGATTAAGATATCAATAGGTTCTTAACAAACAATATATGTAACACGATAACTGTGGTGACAAACAACAAATGTTTCATTCACAAAAGATGCCTCGCACTCACGTCTTAAGCCAGAAAGCAATTAAACATTTATTGTGTAGACAAACAAAGATAATAAATGTGGCGATATCAAAAACTTATTCATAGTCATCACAACTTTCAAGAAAACATAAAAAATTCATCAGCGGTAATGATGTTGCAATTTTTCTATTTACAATCAATTGCCTATAAAAGTAAAAAGTGCAAAATCTTCTACTCAATCAATAAATAAATACCATAAGAATGTACATGTAGATAACTAATTACGTATGTTCGCGTATTTACGTTTTCTAAACCCAAGAATTCTTTGCTTTAAAATGCCGAATGAAGAATCTATTCCATTTAGGACAATATGTCAACAGATTCTGTAGGTTTTACTGAAATTATTGTTAATTAATGTGAATAAAATTTATTTTAATTTAAATCACAAATAAGTCCTGGTATAGAAATCATTAAAATAGTATACATACGTTACTTTTTCTACAGATTTAATTTTATTTTGACGAAATTGGTTTGCTTTTACCTCGAGATAAAAAAAATGTCAATAAAATTTTCATTAAATTATCTACAGTTCTACAATTATATATATACATACACTCCCCGAAATATTTATAAGACCAAACGTATTTCTCGAAAAACTTAAAATCTTTTAGACCAATCCGTACCATTTTTGGGTTAAATATAACTAACTATAATATAAATCTTTTTATGTAAAAAAAAATATTTTTTTCTTTGTTTAATAAAAGGATAGCACAAAATGAATTTCATTTTCAAACGAAAAAATTATTAGACCAAAATTAAATAATATTCACCTAAAGCTTAAATAAGAATGATAAAAAACAACTACTGAGTAATTTTTGTATTTATTAGTAATTAGTGTGTCCACCGTGATTAATAATGACTTCCTGAGGTCGACGGGGCATAGAATTTATTAAATTTTCAATGCAATTTTGACCAATCCTACTCCATTCTCTTATGATGGCACTTTTTAAGTATTTACATCCTTATACTGAGTGTTATTATTGAAAACTTGGTCCGATAGTATTGCCCATAAATTTTTTATCGGATTTAGATCTGGACTACATTCCGGCCAATTCAAAACTGGTATGTTTCTGGAGGACAGAAATGATTTTGTTGCTTTTGATTTATGGATTGCGGCGTTATCCTGCTGAAATATCCAATTGTTGCCTATCGAATCATCCCCAAAATTAATTAAAACGTCATCTAATAATTCAATATGCTTCTCGCTATTCATTTTAGTTGATATAAAACAAAGAGGAGTCCTTCCCGTAGTCGAAATCCCAGCCCAAACTATTACGGTGCCTCCACCGAAATTTCGCGACATTCGTTGAAGTTTTTCAATACGTTTGGTCTTATAAATATTTCGGGGAGTGTATATATTAGATGCTTAAAGAATTATTGAATAAATCGGAGTATATAATCTCACAGTCAGAAAGAAGTTGATACTATTCGATCGTAAACGTTTTTGGAATTGAAATTTTATTTCGTTTGGCTCGTACACAGTTTGACTCACAGATATTTTATATTTGTTTTCCTAATGATTGTTCTTTTAAGTGTTAACTCAATAAATTCCTCTTAATATACATACTCACGTATGCGCTTATCGTATATGTACATATTTATAGTATAAATGTATGTATACCAGTATGATGATGACAATAATCTGATTATCGTTTCAGTTAAAGTTGTTTATTTATTATATTTTTGTTTTCTTTTTTATTTTAAATTTATTTTTTACAAGTCATCGCAGTAATCGAATGTGAATTGAAATTTACTTTAAACTCTTCAAAACTTTCATTTTCATCAAACATCATACAAATGGCACACGTTTCAAGTCAAAAGTAAACATGAAAAAATCTCACCATCGAACGTGGCATTCATTTATTCCGTAAGGCAGACGCAAATGAACTTTTAAACATATTTTTGTATTTTGTTTTTATTTTTATT
The DNA here is from genome assembly GCA_930367235.1 of Sarcophaga rosellei. Taxonomy (NCBI): domain Eukaryota; kingdom Metazoa; phylum Arthropoda; class Insecta; order Diptera; family Sarcophagidae; genus Sarcophaga; species Sarcophaga rosellei. The sequence goes on along the minus strand of OV884021.1, from coordinate 46,313,877 downwards.
ATATGTGTGTTTTATTTAAATGCTTTAGGAGACTATTAATAAATCACAACAACAAAACAAAAGAATTGCCTATTCATTCCTACACTGTCTTTTTAGTAATTTTTTTACACGCACAAGTCAACTGTTGGAAGCTTAAAAAGACGTTAAAAAATTCATGCCTTTAATTACTTTTTTATTGAAAGCCAATATTCAGGATTCTGTTCAAATGAATAACTAAAATAACTTTTAAATATTAATAAAAATTATACTCCCGTAGTGTACTTATAAATTCGTTCAAAAGTGCTACAGGACGTAGCACATAAGGCCGTTCTGTTGAAACTACATGTTGCATCTCACACGGATTGGTAATGTCTCAAATTCGATTTTCTTTATTAACCTACCCATTCATTTAGAAATATGTCTAATTGCTGCAGGCGATTTTGCGATAAAAATTAAGGTCAGTTGCCATTCAGCGAACTCACGTCATTGTTTATGATCGTCCATAGAGATTTGTAAAAACAAAGTGAATAAAGGAGAACTAATTTGTGTCTTCAACAAGACGGCTGTTATCCCCTGGTAAAGTTCGTATGAAGACCCTATATTTTCTATCATTAAGTTTTATTTTCCTTTCTTATGATTTCTTGGTAGTTTGTTGACACTCTTAAGGAATAAGTATACTTTTCCCAATTGCGAAACAAAAAAATCATTCCATTCATTTGAAAGCATTTCTGCTTTCTCAATATCTATAGACTAAGTCAAGTTACGTAGAACTTTCAAAAAGTGATTTATATTGTTGCTATAAAACTGATATACATACTTATGTATTGTATTGTGCTTTTCATTATTTACCAAAGCTTTCTCGAATGCGTGGATCGCCAAACATGAAATATTTGTAAATGAAAGTTAAACCAATTAAGAGTCAATAAAAATGTCATTGAACTCCAAATTCAGTTTTTTTTTTCGTCTCATAAATATTTTACTTAACTGCTAATAACTTTTAAATTTCAATTTATATTCATTGAAATGCACGTAAGTATTCATTTTCATTCATATTATTGTGAATACTTATTTATTTTGTATTTAAACGTGCAAAGTTTTTCAAGGTACCATTTCACCGTTAAATCAGATAAAAAATTATAAGAAATTGGCGAATTGACCAAAAAAAACTCAATCATAGTACAGCAATTGGGACCAAGTAAAAAAAAAAAATTAAAACATTCAATTGAATTCATTATACTGCATCATTCATACGATGATACCTATAAATATGTATTATATATGTATGTATGTATTATTTTCAGTGAACTTATTTTTTTCCGGTTAAATAAAATAAATATAAAAATTCAATAGAGATAGTCCCAAATGGTACAGCAAATTCAGAAGACTTTCTAGTTGTTTAGCAAAATAGTTCAAAAAAAAACTGAAGCGCTATTCAGGAATTTTGCATAAAAAATAGTGAAAACAAATTAAAAATTACTAGAATGCAAAAATAAACACACAACTCGAGCAGGTGCACTGTTATAAATTTTATTGTAACTTGCATCCGTTAAAAAAAAAATTGAACCACCACCGAAACATATGCACAGAATCTGATACATGCAGAAGAGTAACAGAAGGACGTTTACCCTCCAGTGATTCGAGGAACTGCTACCGTTCCGATTCTACTTTCAGGCAGAACTGGCAACAACATTGCAATTTGCAACAGTCACTACAATCCTGTACTACATTAACAGGCGGGTGTACAATTACAACTTGAATTTATAGGTTTTATCTAAAATCGTTTAGATAAACTCATAAAGTTTTTAAACGACATATTAAAAATTAATATATTGTTACGTTTTTACCTTTTTAAAAATGTGTAGAATATGAGTTCGTTGATTGCAAACAAAATAAAACAAATATGGCTTTAGTTTCAATTAAACTCTTTATTATTCGCACTACTTTTGTGTGCCACCGTATATAACTTGCCGAATACAACAATATTTGCTTGTTCGCTATTCTTCTTTGCTTACAACGCAGATCTCTTCAACAGCGATCTTCAAACCACGACCGTTCTCTTCACACGCAACGCATCTTCACACAAGACTGACTGTATTCTTACTACTCGTCACCTGCTTTGTCTTGTCTTGTTATATGTTCGCGTATACAGTCTGATGAAGGTTCTTGAAGTAGAATGTTCGTGTCTTCGCCTTCTCGAGAACTCAATTGCGACTTCATTGTTGTTTGCGCATTGTGTTCAAATTGCTTGTTGTTGCGTTCCAGCTTACTTGTCTATTCCCTTTTCTTTGATACTGTTGATGTTGATTTACTTGTAACAAGTTCGCTGTATTTGTTAGTGTAGCCTTTGCTTATAGTGTTTAATGTTTACATGAAGTAAACATTTTATTACAATGTTTGAAATTACTACAGCCAATATTTCGACTAAATATTTCCCTTCTATTTAGAACAGCATAAGAATAGGAAAATTAGTCTCGGGTCGACTTATTTCCTTCGAATTTGTGTAGAACTACCAAAGTTAATTCTATAAAAGTAAAGTGTAATAACATATTTTAAATGTCTATTTTGATCTTCTTTTGTAAGATTTCGCTGATTTTTTGCCAAAGGTATAGATCATGATGGGCTTTTGAAAAATTGGCTTGTAAAATATAACACTGGAAGTCTTATAAGTACACTATTTATATACATATGTACTTGTGCAACGATCAGTATATAATATGTGCGTAAATTTATGGTTTTTATTTACTTCACTCAATTTTTTTTTTTGTTTGTTTTTTTATTCAAGAGAAAGTGAATTTCAGAAATATTGTAGAAACGTAATAGAAATTGAAGAAAAACTAAACAATAATGAATTTGTAAAATAATAATAATAATAAGAGGCCAGTGAAAAGTGTCATTGTGCCAAAATGCTGAAAAGAGTTGGTTGGTTTGTTTCTTCTTTTCTTTGTTTTTTATTTGTTATTATTATTTGTATTTTTATAATTGATTTATTTCAATTTGTCATACAATTCATATTTATTATGCCCAGTTTGTGACAAAGTTATTGATAATGTAATAATAGTTATTGAGCTTTTATTGTAAATTTTTTGCTCTGCAACTGTAGAAGATTACTTTGGTTTTCGTTTTTAAAATTGAAATTTAAAATAAAGGAATCGTAACAAGTTTGCAAATTTAAGAGTTAAATTACTCTCAGCCAAATCAGAAGCATTTAAGATGATACCATTAAGGGGTTTGGTCCAAACCGAATATAACTTAACCTTAAAAGGGACTTGTGAGCTTTGAGAGTTGATAACAACCATCTGCTTAAAGCCACATTTTTCAAATTAAATGTAATTTAGTCTGTTCGTTTTAACTAACCACCATGGACAACATTGATAACGGATTATGTCTGCTGAATAGGTCCTGAAGCAGACGGCAGCTAACCACAATTTCAATAAAAAAAATCATCTTCAGAGATGAGACTCATTTCTAGATGAATGTGTATGTGGAAAAACATTTTGTAATTTGGACGATACCAACCCTTATGATGCCCAAAAACGTCCAATGCATCACGATATGGAATGGATATGGAATTTGGGGTGGCGGTGTCATGTGTTCACATTTCTTTAAGATGATGGTCCATCTTACCAACTCTAACAGTATAGGTCGATAACTTCCCACTTAAAGTCGCCGTAGTCTAGTAGGTAGTGTGTTGGCTTATTAGACGCGAAGTCACGGTTCGAATCCTGTCGTTCAGAGTCGACAGAGTAAACTGTAGGCCCCGCCACTCATGTATAAAATTAACATACACAACATGAGTGGTGTTGAGAAGATAGGCTGTAATCCTGACTGAAGGGTTGTATTGACCAATTATGTATGTAACTACCAACCTAATACAACAGAATAAGGAATAACGCGATATTACTACATAAGCATCGAGAGGGTCCTGTCAGATCCGGAATTTATTTTGTCGCCTTGAAAAACAAATTTGAAAGAAGAAATGTTGAAAAATAAATTACTTATAAAAATAAATGAAAATTACTTTCAAAAATATGGAAGGAAATAAATTCAATCTGATAAAATATTTGTACATTTTTTAATTTTAAACTCAAAACGGGCACTTAAGACTTCAAAACTTTCTTTAAACATTTTTAAATAATATAAATACAATAAATGAAATATTTTAATTCCATTGTTTCCATTACCTCTCTTGGGAACATATTACTTCCGCAAAACATTTTCATCCTATACGGTTGGCTGCTGATATTTTTGTGTCTTCCCATGTAAGATTGCTCTGTCCTAGATCGTAGAGTAATGAACGTCTCCAGATGTTCTTTGGCCGGCCACGGCTTCTTGTGCCTTGAGGATTCCACTCAAATGCCATTCTTGTTATACTATCAGGATTGTTTCCGATAATACAGCCGATAATACGGCAATATGGAGACGATTGACCGTAGTCGTCCAAATACCTCTATCGATTTATTGAGTCTGTTGATGCGTCTGTTTCTGCGCCGCCATTTGTTGTCATTGTACTGCCTAGATAGCAGAAGCTATCAAAGTATTGTTAATTCTCATGGCTTTGGTTTCTTAATATTTTTAAGAAAATGGAAATAGTGTTACACCGTTTAACATTAAAATGATAAACAAAAGCTATAAAAACAATGGACCTGTTTACATGATCAACGACTAAACAAAAATATAGCAACAACATCAGTATAAAAAAGGGATAAACAAGTAAACAAACAGGCAACAACAATAAGGAAAAACGTAAACAAAATACACAAACAACAATAACTTCAACAACATGTTTACATTTATAGAGATTTCCCGAAGGCAAAGTCATTCTCCTGCAAGAGCATTGATCAGACTGTTTACCCTGCGATATAAAAGGCAAAACAAAGCAGGCAACGGGATCAGAAAAAATGTAAAGAAGAATATTTAATAAATGTTAAATAAATAACAATTAAAGCAAATTGTTGTTCTTTAAATCAAGTTGCGACGGTGGCACACGGAATTCTGCGAACAATAAAGAATTGATTTAAAACTGAACACAAATTTATTCTTATTTTATTTGCAATCTACGTAACAATATGTATCTCTAGTCCTACAATTTTCTAAGCCTTCTAGATTTGTTTCTTAATATGTTCTGCGGCACTCCTTTTCTTCTCAAAGCTTTCCATATGGCTGTTCATCTGATGGTATCGAAGGCTTTCTTGAAATATACGAATAGTAAGTACAGGGTAGTACGCCATTCAAGGGATTGTTCTGTTATAACGGTCAGTGTTAGCTTGGTTTACGCAGCTTCTGTTTGGCCGGAAGCCTGTAAGTTCGTCTCGTAGATTTTCTTCTATATTGCTATGAAGCCTTCCCTGTATGTTGATTGCCAGTATTAGTAAAATGCATCCGTATTAGTCATTTCCTTAAAGTAATTGTATTTAACAAAACTTGACGAAAAGTTGATTAAGCATATAAGCCTATATATCAGAGAACTTCACTTGTTGATTAAAAAACCGTTCAACAATCACAAAGGCACAAAAATATTGTCTTTTATTTGCAAATGATCAAACTTGCCAACACACTCTCTTTTGTTGTTCATTTTAAAGTAAGCGAACATATGCCTCTTTATTGGTTCTGATGGTTTACACATCGGCTGACTCATGAAAATAATCTTCCTTAAACTGAGAATGAGTGAATTACTCAAACTTGTTCGAACTTTCATGAACTTTGTTTACTTTAAGGCAATCGAACCACTTGTAGGTTGAACACTGCCTTTTTTTATCATTGGCCGAATCAAACTTGTCAACTCGTATACTTGTCTTTTCCATTCAACACACAAACATTGAAGTACAAAAAGCAAGAAATCATTATGTATGAATTTGTTCATTCCTATCAACAAGTGCAAGTTTTTTTATTGTATTTTAATTTACAGTAGCTTTGATGTCTATTCGTCTTGTTTATGACAAAATAGGAAATAATAAAAATAATTTGCAGTTCGAAATTGCAAATAACAGAACTAAAAAAGTGCCAAATTCGGAAACACCGTAATCAGTGTAATGATACAAAAACAGTACAATTAATTAAAAAAAAAAAAAAAATGTTTAAGTAAAAACTCAACAATTTATTCAAATGATTACAAAAAAAAAATATATATAAAAAAATATAAAAAATAAAAATGTGAGATCTTATAAAACAGCGTGCATTTTCCCACGTGTACTTCCCCTAACTTTGTTTTTGATGATCAAATTCAAATACAAACTAAACCTGTAGCTGCACTCATTTATCAATGTTGAATTGGTTATGTCGTTTGCATTGTTGGCGTATCATATCACACAGACGATTGATTCAAACATGGTGTATAGTTAAAGAGAATAAGAGTGTTTGGACACGATAAATTTACTACAAACCCTTCTCTTGCGTGTGCGAACTTGTTCAAAAAATGCTTTTATTAATTCTACTCATAATCAGAATTTGAAGTATACAGCAAAATGAATATGATTTTTAATCATCATTGAATTTTTCTTTATTCTTTAAAATGAACAAAAGTTTTTGTGCTGAACAAAATCAAGAAAAACCGTGATTTTGAAGTTCTCTGCTATATATACAACTAAAATTTAATTGAATGTATACGCAGATTTGGTTAACCTGACTTATGAAAGTTATATGTATATGTTGAGTAACATTCTTACTTTTGTAGAATCGGTTTTTTTTTTTTTCTTTTTTATTTACCGACATCGTCATCATATCTCTAAACAGGATTGTACAGAAATCTTGTTAAAAAAAACAAACACTTTCATTCAAAAATCCATGGCTAAACCCTTAAAAAGAGGAAAACCCTAAAAAATTGAAAGGGAGACGGACATAAAAGGCAGTTTTTAAACAAAAATACGAAAAGAATAAAACTATCTCAACAAGGGTAAAAATCAAATGATTCATACAGACAAAATCAAAAAATTCTGAAAAAAAAGAAGAACAAAATATAACGTAATTGGCAAACTTTTCGTTTCGTTTGGTCTTTTCTTCGCTGTTGATGTTGCGTTGAGTTCTGTTGTTTTATCAGCCAATTTCAGAATTTTATTGGTTTAAGAGGGAATAAAAAAACTGTACGTATGTATATATATATTCGCAGTCAGAATTGAAATTGATTGTTTGTGTGTACCTGTGTCTGCATGTGTTAGTGAATTAATTTAATATGTATTTTATTGAAAACGTTTTTTAGTGAATTCGTTAAAGATGTGGGTCACCCGAATATTCATTCTCTTACTGGTCTTTCTTTCGTTTTCTATTTACATATAAATCTTGCTGTCAGTCAGTAAGTTACGAGTGGTCTGTCATTTTTATAATTTTCTTACACTCTTTGTCTGTTCTTTTAGTTCTTTCGCACACTGATAGTTGTGTTGTGGCAGCCATGAGCTAAACTGTTTGGAAACCAAACATTTTGATTTTTTTAAATGTTGCTGTAATGTAAGACATTTGTTCTTATCTTTCTATCGCATTTCCATAATTTGAAAAAAAAAACTTTTAACTGTACTCTTATAGTGAATTATGTATAGAATATATACTATGTATCGGAGATCAGCTATGATGAGTAGATTCGATTCATAATCATAATTTCTGATACTTATACGTATCCATACTTATTTTAATATCATACTCATACTACTCATATTCCAAGTTTGAAGTACTCATCGTACTCATACTTAACAATACGCATGATGTTGTTGATTTCGCCTCTCTTTTACTCAATATTTACAAGAATCACAAAATAAGTATGATTTGCGTACAAGCACTAAGACTGTAAATTTTGATGAATGATTGGAGACACTCGAATCATTTATGAGTATTATAAGTAGTTTTCTAAATTTATGAATATGAATCAAACATTTTTCGAATGTTCTGAATTTGATGTCAACGTTGTACACTTACTTATTGCAACCTGTACTTATAAATCAATGTTGTAGTGAGTACGAATGAATCAGAGTAGTTGAATTTCAATACTGTTGACTCACTCATACTCAAAATTTCATGAGTACTTATGAGTAGCGAAAAAACGATTCATTGATGATCTCTGGTTCATATCCATGATTTGTTTTTATGATGTAATAACCAACGCAGGAAATTTTTCAACTATTCTGTAGTAGATATTTCTAATTTTTGTCTGTTTATTTTTGTCATGATTTAAGCAGCACAGCGCTCTCAATTCCCATAGCTCCAGTCTAGTAGCCAAACACAATCATTTTCTCAAAGAATTCACGTTCGAGTTAAGACTAGTGTTTTTCATTTCCCGGACTTATTCATTTCTCGGGAAACCGGGATTGATTTTGAAATTTCCCGGGATCACGGGAATTCCCGCCTAGAACATAAAATCATATATTTACTTTGTTAAGTATGTATTTTATAAATTAAATTAATATTAATGAGATCAAAAACATAAAACGAAATAACTATAGAAACATATAAAAGATACAGTTCTTTAAAAAGTAAATAATTCAATGTATTTTAAAAACTATATAAAAATATATACATAAAACATAAAAAAACTATACATCTATTAACATATTTATTTAATACTTTTAAAATGAGTTTTTAACACCGACAATGCTTTTATTGATTCAACTGAAAGTCGGTTTCTAATTTTGATAACATATTGACCCGCGAGAGGGAACTCTCTCGCTTTCAACAGATGCCGGCTTACTAGTTCACAAGGCCTCTTAAAGATTTTTGTTTTCCGTTTGCTTACCAGATTCTCCAAAAAATTTTAAGTCTTTTTTTATCGAACCGGTAGGTACATACATAAGTGTTTAATGTAGATATTTCACTAACGTTATTGATTGCATCGTTTAAAAAGCCCTCAAAATTTGTATCTTCTAAAATATCATTTTCGTTGCTTTCTATTTCTTCTAATTCTGTATTTTTTTTAGTAAAAATACGGTTATAAATTTGTTCTCTATATAAAGTAATTGAGTGTTTTGAAGCATTCGGAAAAAATTTATTATTTTTAATAAAAATTTCAGGATCTTTCAAGTATTTGGTCAAGGTATAAAATTTCATATCTCTTCTTTCTCCAATTCGGTATATAAGAGATTCAAACATTTGGTCAATTCACACAAGCCTTTGTATCGTTGTATTCATTGTATTGTTGGAAGAACATACAACATTGTATGATTGTTGTTGATAATTTTCATATAAAAATCCGATACACTCATACACATTTTTTCCTATGTTTTTGGAAGTTGTATTGGTTTCGTGCTATCAAATTGTGTGATTGAAAAAAATGTGTATATGTTTTCATATGTTGTGTTGGTTTCGGGCTATCAAATTGTTTGAATGCCACGAAATACACAATACGGCTTAGCATTGAGCGTTCACAAACAAACAAATGTAGTCAATACAACATACAGCATACAAAGTTGTGTGAATTGCCCCATTGTCTTTCCTAATGAAGTATTAATTGAAGATATTTGTTGGCATAAAGTATTCACTATCACATCAGCTGTTATGATATTAACTTCTAGCCGACATAAAGCTTGCACAGCTAATTTCATTGGTCTTAAAATGTCCAAAAGGTTCTGCAAATTATTTATATTGGATTCTATCCATAGATTCCAAAAACATTTTTCATTCACAATAATTCCCGACAATTCCCGAACAAATTTCCCGGGATTTCGGGATTGACAAATTTGCGGAATTCCCGGGAAATCCCGTGAAAAACACTAGTTAAGACCAAACAATCTCAGACAACATCATTATGGTCATCAGAATTTTACATCGTCTAACATTGACCGAAATATTTATATATGTATACAAACACACACAAATAATTGAACAAACAGAAAGTCACTGCTTCATAAATTCTTAACTTTCCCACGTTTTTCAACCATCATCGTCTTCCGCTTTAGGTTTGTAATCAATGGTACTATGGAACTATAACAGTACTGAACTATAACAGAAAGAGTACTTTTCTACACTTTTGTTAAAAAAATACATACATATATACATATTGGTCATTATAACCCTCAAAGGTGATTATGACCTAAATTCTCACACCAATTATTTTGTGTGTGTTAATTTTATAGATGAGTGGCTGGGCCAACTGTTTAAAGTCGACTTCGAACGACAGATTTTTGAGAAACTTTATCAGGCAAATTTTGTTGACTCTCAGACAAAAACAGTAAAAACCTCGTTTAGTCAAACGTAGATGGAACATAATGTAAAATACGTTCGTTTTTAGCATATATGTATGTAAAAAGCAATGCAAATGCTGACCGAAATTACGTTACGGTTCGGCAACCGTTTTTATTACTTTTCGTGTTCTAAAAATCCGTGGATGTTTGGATAACCGGGGCTGAAGCCTAATTCTACCTTTAGCATTACATTGAACATGTTGCTAATGCATTAATAGTTGAAAAGCGCATAAAGTCATAAAATATGTGATAATAAAAAAGAACTGAAAGGTTCGTGGGGTATTTTTATTTAACGGTATTTTTGAAATGAATTAATACTGAAAAAAGTACAAAAGTACTGAATTTTTCAACACTGTTTGTAATTGTCTTGATACAATCTTGGAACTTTTAAGCTTAATAATTTAATTTTTTATTTTGTAACAGTTGAAAGCTACAAATATTTTATTAAATTAATTTTAATTTTAATTGATTTTATTCAAATACAATATTGCTCTATTGAGGTTAGATCAAGAGGTGGTCGGCTGTTAGTCCTAAATGGAATAGCATTCAGTTCGAATTTGTAAAATTATCTAATTATTCATGTTGGAATTAAAGTTAATGTTGTTGTTAATAATGCTGTTCAGAGGACGCTACAGGGCCTTCTAATATTAAAAAAAATAATTTGTTGGCGATTTGTGACACTCGCGCTGACTTGTAATCACCAGAGAATTTTATAATAATAATAATTTATTTAACAGCAAAATATGCGAAAAGTTTGCATAAATCGTCACTAAATTTTTGGAATATTATTGGAGTTGTTAATGGAAAATCAAAGATATATTCTCCCACGCAGAGGAAAAGAATTGGTATTGCTAATAAGTAGAAAGAAAATAGAAATTCGCTTTAAAACCTTTTCTAATAATCATTGTATAGTTTTCGATTAAAATGGCCAATAACAATGATTTTGCCTTGGATAAAGCTGAAAGCGTTTCTAGAAATCAAATTAATGCTCCAGATTAGATAAAATACAGAATGCCTCTGTAATGTGTTGGTTGAACAAAAAAAATTTATGCATTTCGGCTACCCTCTTTTACCAAAAGACTGGACATTGAACTCTTTTAAATATCCAAAACAATTGCCAAAGAAATACCATAACAAAATAGATTGAGTACCATGGCAATCCGTTTGAAAATCAATTAAAGTAAGAATATTGGCACATATTAACAAAAAAAAAAACATTTTAACTTTGTCGTAATCTTAGAATACAATTCAACAATTCAAAATAGAAGTTAAAGCTGCATTTATCGCTGTTTGTTAAGATTTTATTAATAAAATTTTTTTTTTCGCTGGTAGTACTTTATGAGTGCGTACTGGAAATACGTCTTTTAAGGCATATTTTATTCTACGTGATTGTCCTCTAGGCTCAAGGACTACAGTAATACTTTTGAATCAGTCTGATAAAAAGATTGTTAAAATCATGCTTGACATCTCAAAAATAAAAGTGATCTTAAGTTCATCATCCAGCCCACCATTGTGTCCTGTATGCCCAATCTTGTTAGTGTGAAAGAAATAGTGCTTAGCTCCACGTTATTGACGACCTCTTCGATGTCCAGGAAGACAGCCAGAGTGTATTCCTTTCGTGCAAGAGACCTCTCTATCGCTATGTAGGGCAGTTCCAACAGGCTTCCCCTTGCTGTACGCATGTTGTCCGTTGGATAAAAGACTTCCATCCAGGATCTGCTGAAGATTTATGTCTATTTATTGAAGGCCTTGCAGAGACTTATGGGTCTATAAACTTTAGGTGTAGTGTGTGAATTTTTTCCCACCTTCGATATGAAGACCACTCCCAGCCGAATACTGGCAAGGTAGATTCTCGTAAGCAGTTCAATATTCCCCATTCTCATACATTCATACATAATTGGCCATTACAACCCTTCGTCAGGATTACGGCTTGGCTTCTCAACACCACTCATGTTGTGTGCGTTAATTTTATACATGAGTGGCGGGACCTACAGTTTAAAGCATAGATTACCATTTCATAGCACAGTTGTGCTGACCGAATTCACACACATTGCTTATGCTCTTTTATTTAGTCGTCGCTCAGACTGCGGCGAGTGCACGTGTCACCGGATGCTATGACATTTTCTTTGAGGATTACACTCAAAAAATATTTTATGTTAAAAAATGCTTTTATTAAAAAGCCAATGTCTTATATGTTCTTAAAACACATTTTGATTGTTTTAATAGTGAAGTAAATAATTTAAATGTTATGAATAGAGAAATATTTTTTACAGACATAATGCAATATTTAGGAAAAATTTAAAGGTTGGTTATTGGTAGGAGAGCAAATTTATGGACCAAAATTAGATCCAACAAATATCTAAAAAGATTATAGATATTTTAAGTTTTAATTATTAAGTCAAAGATGTATAACTTTATGCATGTTGATGAAATGGAAATAAAAATTGCGTATATTACTAACACTTTTCTATGACTGTAAACGCTCAGCTTATTTTCGCTCTCTTACTCACTAATACATAACCAAAAAATTTTTGGTAATCCCTAGTTTAAAGTCGACTCCGAACGACAGATTTTTGAGAAGCTTTTCATGGCAATTTTTACTCTCAGAGTTTTTGCCAGAACTCTGCTGAGAGGAAGTCGCCGAAGAAATACTTTTTGTATTTTGTTTTTGATGTCTGGCCTGGGATTCGAACTCGGGCCTTTCGTCTAATAAGCCAACACACTACCTACTAGACCGCGGCGACTTCATTCCCCATTCTCAGATACTATAAAAAGGCAGGATATATCCTGTCCGGTCCCGGAGTTTTAGTTAATTGATAGCTTTTTTAAATTTGGTACAATCGCTTTGATGGATATATGCGGGAACAATTTTAACTCTGGCAGAATTTGAAAAACCTTAAAATAATTTAAATTTATTAATTATATTGATGTTCGATAAATTATATTTCAGTCATTACGAACCGATTTAATACTTGTTTATAAACATACCACTACTAGTACATGTCAACACCGCCATGTTAAAATTTCGTTTCAGAGTTAGTTATTATGATTATCCAAAATAGTGCATCTGTGTACTGTTGTGTTTTGTTGTTGTGTTTCTAAGAGTTTTGTGGTTAAATGTTATTTTTTTTTTCTTCTTCTTTTATTTTTTTATTTTTTTACTTTTTTGTTTCTGCTGCTATGAAACTATTAATAATAGGAAATGCTGGAAATTATTTTCATGCCCTGAGAGAAATATACAGATATTTTGGAAGTTTTTCTCGATTCGTTTAATGTTGGCTGATTTGGTTTAATCTGTTGGCAAGAAGTTTCATTTACCACGACGACGATGCATTTTTTAAATGCACTCGACAACACTGAAGTTTGTTTATTTCCCTTCGTTGCCTTTTAGTTTTTCAACTTTGTTGCTGTTGTTGCCTTTGATCCATTAAATTTCTAACCATAATTTTTGTTATTAACCATGGTTAAGATGTACAACAAACATAAAAAGCAGAACAAAAAAAAAATTATTTGTTTTTTCTTTAAACTACAACCACAGCACAGATAATAGCTTTCATTCTTAAATCGTTTTCCATGAGACTCATCGCCTAAATGAACAAATGAAAATAAATGGAAATGAGAAACACTTTTCCACAGTTAAAACTGAAGTTTGAGTTTTAATGCTGATGCTGATGCTGCTGTTGTTGTTGTTGTTGCAGATGCATACGATTTGGCTGTACTACAAAATGATAATTTGCTGAACTGTGTTACACACTGCCGGTTGATTATTTTCACTGTATCTGCTTCGTTTAACTGAACATTGTTTTTCCGTTTATTTGTTGCGGTCACAACCGTATTTCCCATTTATGTAGAGTTTACTGGTCGAAATCGTGTTTAACTTTAAAGCATTTTTTGGCTGTTCGAAATAAATTGCAAGACGATGGTAAAGAAGAGAAAACGCAGCGCCGTAACTGAACTGAACTAAACGGAACAACAACAATTTGAATTACAGTATATCCAATGCTTGTTTACAGGCAAATGCTAAAGTATTTATAACCTTCTGTATGTATGTATGTATGTGCATAGAAAAATTCTCGTAATTTTTTGGGGGGCTATCGTGGCGTTTTATTTTGTAATTTAATGTAGTCTTAACGTTTAGTTTACCGTTAAAAGAAAACCTATCTTTGCCTTATTTTGTTCTCTTAATTTGTGAATAAGCCAAATAATCTCGTGTTCTGGCAGTAAGTATTAACTTCTTTTTTTACAGCATTTTACGCCACTCAATATGAACAATTTGGGTTTCGTATTCACCAAAAATGAAAGAAAAATTCATATATATGTATGTATAGTTATACAGTAATTTTCGTAATTTTGATGGTTAATTAATTTTAACCAGTACAGAACAATCTTGAATAATGGATACATGTCACATTGTTACATAGCATTCTTAAAAACTTTTTAGTTTTTTAAATAATTTTCCATTTTCTCTTTAATTCGGTGTTAAGATATGCACCTTTATTGCGTAAGTCACAATAAACGTCATTATTGAGCTCAAAATTTTATATAAAGTCTCAATTCATTATTGCTCAGTAAATACGCAAATTGTTATAATATTGAGTAAAACTTAAAATAAGTGTGCTTAGTGAGCGTATTACAATGATGTGAACACTTTCTGTTGATATTTGACAACTCAAATGTCAACAACGAAAAAAAAACAAACAAACAATGTTGTTGAAACAATTGTTGCTTGTTCACAAGCTGTTTTGTTACCAGTTGTCAATTGAATATTGAATAAGCAACTGAACTGCGTTTATTATTATGTCTAAACACTTAAAATATTGTACTCAATAAACTCAATAATAGTGCATATCTGAACATAGTATAAATTACATACTACATAATCAACACAGCTGGTTCAAGTCTGAATTTTCCGTGAATAGACGGAAAAAATTTTTGATATGCTCTGTTTGTATATTGATTTAAAACATTGTTATTTAATATTAGAAAAACCACGATTAGTATAAAATATTACAAATAATTCCGTTAATGTAATTACCCTTATCATCAAGACATTGTATAAATCCCGAAAAAAAGATAATAAGTAAATCGTTTAAACGACTACTAAGCCCTGCCTGAGATGGTATATATAAGCCACTCAGTGTATTTAAAGGTAAATTGAAATTCATTTGAATTAGAAATTAAAAACCAAAATGTTTAACGAAGATTTCATAAATAAGTAAACATCCATGTAAATGCTTTCAATTGGTAACTAAGGCACATTTTGACATTAACAGATAATAACGTTTCTATTGCAAATAAAATCAATCATATATATATATATATATATTTAATATAACAGTTCTTCAAATATAATTTCGAAAGTTAAAACCGATAAAAAAAAAGAACAGAATAAGTTAAAACCACACAACGTTTTAAGCCAAAAATATTTTAAAAATTTCAATTACACGTATTAAACGGAATTGGAATGCATTTGATCAACTGCCAAATAACCAAAACACATATGCAGTCATGTTTATAACTGTTTTCAAATACACTTAAAAAATTAAAAAAAATTAATAAGATTAGTGCATACCAGAGATGAGTATTCAAAAAGATGAGTAGATACTTACGAATCATACTCATAACTTTTGATACTTATACGCATTCATACTTATTTTAATATCATACTCATGAAGTATGAATTTAATGAAGTACTCATCGTAATCATACTTAACAATACGCATGATGCTGTTAATTTCGACTCTCCTTTACTCAACATTAACAAGAATCACAAAACAAGTATGATTCCCGTACGAACACTACAATAGTTGTATGTTTGATTTGCTTGCTGTCTTTGTCTTTTCCTTTCTTCTTTTTTTATAAATGCAACAACAACTAAGACTGTAAATTTTGATGAAAGATTCAAATCACTCGACTCGAATCGTAGATGAATATTGTAAGTATTTTTTTAAATTTATGAATCCGAATGAGTAGTGGCATGAATCAAACATATTTCGAATGTTATGAGTTTGATGTCAATGTTGTACTCATACTCATTGCAGCATGTACTTATAAATCAATGTTGTAGTGAGTACAAATGAATCAGAGTAGTTGAATTGCAATACTGTTGACTCACTCATACTCAAAATTTCATGAGTACTTATGAGTATACATACATTACATGTATACCAACTGCAATAAAAACAATATTTATTATCCATAAATTAATTTCTATATGTGGCAACAACGAATTGATGCAAATATAAGAACTCACTGGTCGAGTTTAAAATCTCTATCAATTTAATTGAAAACTTACGTGAGTCAAATTCGACTTAGTCTAGTACGTCTAGGAAGTACTAGTTGAAAATCCAAGGTATACGAAAAAATGTATTTCCTCTGATTGGCCCCCTCTCAGTAGACTTATGGTAAGACGCCATAAAAAGCCTCTCGAGAAAGGGTCCATTGTATTTCAATAAAACACGAAGAGTTCGTTAATTTACAAATTAAAAATATTAACTGTAAATATTTGTGAGTTTAAAGATTTGTAAATGAATTTAGGGCCATTATTACAATTTGCCGTTAAACTTGAGGTTAGTTAAAGGTACCTTTAGCTAAAGTGAAAATTCTTAAAAAATATGGCAGTGCCGGAGCAATGTCGATAAACGGCTCAATTCTAGTTTTTTTTTTGTTTCATTTTGCTTAAACTTGAAGTTGCCATAATGAAAATAATATATAATATGGCAAGTTCAAACATAAAGTGACCCTTAAATGTTAGAGGTAGGACGATCCTCCTTTTAGCTTAACGATCACTTCTATCTTATTGGGTACTCATAATAACGAAAACCAATTTATCTGCGCGTTAAAATTCTCCCTTTAGTTAAAGGCAAGTTGTAATAATGGTCCTTAATATTTCGTATATTATTATTTGAAAATTGTTTAATCATTTATATTATTTCGGTGTTGGCTTATTAGACGAAAGGCCCGAGTTCGAATCCCAGGCCAGACATCAAAAACAAAATACAAAAAGTATTTCTTCGGCGACTTCCTCTCAGCAGATTTCTGGCAAAAACTCTGAGAGTAAAAATTGCCATGAAAAGCTTCTCAAAAAATCTGTCGTTCGGAGTCGACTTTAAACTGTAGGTCCCGCCACTCATGTATAAAATTAACGCACACAACATGAGTGGTGTTGAGAAGCTAGGCTGTAATCCTGACTGAAGGGTTGTAATGAGCCAATTATGTATGTATTATTTCGGAAACAACTTATTCTGTGTAACGAATATCTTTAATAATGTTCTTTAAAGTATGATCGACAATACTTAATACATATATGCTAATTGACACTGAAATTTCATTCCCAATGATGAATGTATGTTTCAAGAAGTTGTGCATCGCCTTTTCAATGCGAATCGTTAGCACCGAATGTGATGTCTAAGCAAAATGTTTTGTTTTGTGACAACTTGAAGTATTATTTCTAATTTATATTAAACTTGGTTCGCTACTGCCTTCAGTTGGCGGTACTGTTTCAGTTTTCAAAAGATTTCAAGTATCGGTATTTTTAATTTTTCGTAAGGTCTACAGTCACATTTAAAAATATTTTTTAATATTTGAAGTGTCAGGTTAAAAACTACATATGCTGTCTTAAGATATATTCTAAAGGGCCCCCTTCAATTGAATATATTAGCATAAGGGTAAAGAGCAGAAAATGGTATATAGTATAGTACTGTCGATAGATTTCTGAAAGTGCAATCGTATTTACTCATATGAGGTTATTTTAGAATAACAAATGCACTGTGGTGTACCTAGAGCTTGTTTTTTTTTTTTTAATTTTTCGAACAAATTTTAAATGTTTCACATATTCATGAATGCAACGTGCAGTAAATATTTATTTGTATTCATACACACATACATATATACATACATATCTATATATACATCAACAGATTTATATTCGCAATAAAATTTTATATAAACATTTTCCAATTGTTTAAGTTAAAATTCATATACTAAATACAAAAGCATACTACAGTGAATAACAAAACAACTGTACATGCGGGGATATTACATAATAATAAAAATAAAGTAAAATATTAAAATACTATGTGTTGTCACTCACTGCATTTGCCCACAATGACAGTACATAATGTATGTAGATGCGATATATTTGAGAGATTGTTTTCTCATATTATATTACAAAAATTGTGAACATGGATATAAATTCCTACAATATTTTGTTATGAAATAAATGTTTCTTCTCGTCCTTTTTACCTCGCATTTTTTTTATTCATTTAAACGAAAATATGTAATCAAAAATATGAAAAAAAATATGTATGTATGTATGTATATGTATATTATAAATGCAATGTAAACAAACGAAGTAGCATATGCAATATATATTTGGAGATATAGACGTATGTATATACATATGTATGCACATGTATGTTCGAGTATTTTACAATATTTAGATATATTTATATCACATCATACATACATATATCAATGTGTTCATTTATTATCCTTGTATTAGTATACTTACTTACATACATATGTATATGTATACGTATACTATATTATAAAACTAAACATTTAAACTAAAAATCTAAAACCCCAAAAAAGAAATTATACAGAGGGTATAAGAGTAGGAATGTACAATATTTTATGTTGGCAATTGTAATAAAAATATGGGTCCTTGCCAAAACAAACAAATTGTGGGTTTCTTAAAATAGAAGCATAAAAAAGACAAATACATGAGAAAAGAACAACTGAAACAACCTGGTCGCATCTGTAGTATGCTTTGTGGTTCAAATTTGTTATGTTGTGATTCTCAGTTATCAACAAATGCAGTAAGATCGCATAAAACTGCAAAATTGAATGCTGCAGTAACATGTAATCTAAGACTAAATACAGTAAGACCCCGTCTAACGCTGCTTCGCTTAACGCTGTTTCAGTATTACGCGGTAGTATTGGGATTCACCTAAATCGCACACCGTATTGATACTTGTTGTAAATGTGTGTAAATGAAACGGCCATGCACCAACCAAAAGCGGTGCACAATCTAGCGACGGTGTACGATGCTATGTATCTTTTTAAATGCTCTTTTGTTAGTCTGTCCAGAATAAAGATTCCAACTGTATTTTACAAAGTCGCAATCACAGTATGAACCCATTATGGCACAAGGCGAATATCAAATTTAACTGATCAAATTTTGCATATGTGTTGGTAATATTTGTTTTGCTTAGCACAGGAACACATCTAAATTGAACCTTCAAACTGCATTGTATTGTTGATGTGATGAAGAAAATAACATATGAAACATTACGAAAATCAAAAGTATTTTGATATTCTTCAAACTCTTCTCAGTCTATACATGTGAATACAGTTTTACCAACACATTAACAAAAAATACCAATTTGATCCGTGGCGGGGCAACTTTATATATGTATTAAATTATTAATTAAAGACTGATATATACAAAATTGATTTTCTTTTTTCGAAGATAAAGCTTTAAAAAAACGCCACACCTATCAACTAACCCAACCAATTTATCTTTGAAAAAAACAAAAAAGAAAATTCGTTTATATGTTTAAATTTGACATGTAATAATTTTGCAGAATTTTCAGTGCGCATATTACAATTATCCGAACACTTTCTGTTGATATTTGACAACTTTAATGTCAAAAAAGACAAAAAAAAAAAAAAAACAATCTTGTTGAAACAACCAGATGTTTTGTTTACCAGCTGTCAATTGAATATTGAATAAGCAGCTGAACTGCATAGATTGTTATGTCTGAACACTTAAAATATAGTACTCAATAAACCGAATATTGACTCAATAAAAGTGCATATCTCAACATAGTATACATTTGGTAAATTGAAATTCTTCAGTACTTAGCTTGTTTGTTTAACATTTTTTCGTAATATAACAGCATACGAAGTCTCGATAACGGAATAACATAAATAGTATAATAACTAATAATCGGCAAACTCGAACAAATGAATCTTATGATCTAACTTCATAATACATTGATAGGAAAATCAAATTAATTAACTTCAATTGCAAAAAAAATGTTCTTGTGTTATCATCGTTGGCGTTTCCCACTTTTTTTTATTCTCGTACGACCAGCATTAACCCTTCTAAATAGCATTTTTCATTAAATGCCTCTCTTTTCATCATAAGCTTATATCACAGTTGCATATATACGAATCTCAAAAAATTAAAAAAAATGCAAAAAAAGAAAATGCATACACTTTAGTGACAAAAGGGTATCCACGTAAATTCCATGTGAGCGTGGGTTTTAGTTAAACAAAAATATTTATAAATACATATGCACATACAAATGTATACAATTATGGTGTGTGCCTCTCACACAGAAAAATTTTAAGGTTTCAAAATAAAATCTTAACTATTATTATAGCAGCACCGTGATTAATTTAAAATTGTAACGTATATAGACACCTAAACGTGTCATGGGTCAAGTCATAACTTGAAAATATTGAGAAAAATATTTGAAAAAGCTCATATTTCGCCCAATTCTTTGCAAAGTCATCTCGGAAACAAGAAGCATTCCAGCTTTAAATTCGACATAAGATTTGTGTTTATTTCCGAATAACTTAATGACTGTATTTATTATTTTTGGAGTGCTATTTTGTTGTAATTTCAATGCATTATTGGTTATTAAGTGGATAAATAATGAAAAGAGGCAAAAAAATATTTTTACCATTCATACCTTATATTTTTTCAAAATGTAAAAGAAAATGTGAATTTTCTAATGATCGTTAATAAGAAATGAACATGAGAACATTGAAATACATACGTATACTAATGGAAGTAATGCAGTTTTTAAACAATTTCTTGAATTTTCTAAATAAGATATATGAGATGTTTGCTGGTTAATTTACGTATTTATTACCAATTTTTTTAATAAAAACATATCAATTGTAAAACAATTGGTATCTAGGAACTAGGTAGAGTTTGTAAATTAATTTAAGATTTGTACACTTTTTGCTGTAGCAGAGTAAATATAATAAATAAATAAATGATGAAAGGAAATAACACAGAATTGATGACAAATACTTTAACAAACATTTAAATAAAAACATTCTATAAAATTAAAAAAAAATTGTGTAGTTTAAAATTTGAATTGAGGTAATTTGTTTCTAAACTGTGACGTTCGCAAAACCCAATACATATTTACGAAATTTTATTAAAGGTCGATGCAATTCTTTAGGAGTTCATTTTGAAAATGATTACAATGCGTCTATATACATACATACATACATACGTCAAAAATGCTATAATTTTATTGCCCATGAAGATGAAAATTATTTGATATTTTTACAAATATATTAACTTGTACAAATTTTCTTTAATTAGTTTTTTTTTTTTTATTGATTTAAAGATATGTGTGTAATTTAATCTTAATTGCTTGAAAATTCTGACTTTTGAAAGTCAAGAATTTACTTAATTTGTCAATTTAATTTTTTTAAGAATTTATAAATTTTCCAAAAAAGAAAAAAAAAGAAATACAAAATTATTAAACCTTTTTCAAGTAGCTCTCTTTAAAATTTGACAATACGTATTTCATAAAATTCTGAAGTATTTACAACAATTTAGGGGACAATAAAACGGATAAAAGCAAAAACAAAATCAACTGCAACGAACACAATAACAACATAGGTATATAAGCAAAAACAGCAAAAAACATTAATAAATAAAAATCAAGAGGGAAGTAACGAATTTAACGAAAACATTTTTTGAATAGTTTAATTCCATTCAAAATAATAAATTCATAAATAATTTGTATCTGGGGAGAAGAGACCGGTAAACGAAACAATGAATATCCAAAGGAAATTCCTGAGAACTCTATTATTTATGAAGTATGTACGTTCATGTGTATGTATGAAAATAATGCTGTTTTGCCAATTCAACCCCAAATAAATTCTTTTCGAATTTCTCAAGTGACATCGAAGTGGTGGGCAAAAAGAATTTCAATATAATCGGAAATTCTGGGGAAGGGTTTTACTGATATTGTATTCCAATAATTCAATTTGTAATATTTTCTCAACAATTGACAGTTGCCTATACCAGACGCAAGGTTTTTACAGCTCCAAAAATGTTTATTTACAGGGTTCTCCAACTACGTAAGATATGTACCAAGGAAGTAGGCGTGTAATTAAATAGAATGGATCTTAACCTCACAAGCAGGTCTACCCGTTTTATACTTCTTCTCGATTCAATTTCGATTTCTTTTCTATTGTATTAACACTTCTTGTTCAAGATTTCTCTTGGGTAAAGTTAAAAGAAGATATCAGGCACTCAACACACATACAAAGGATACAAGTGGAAACGCAAACATACCAATACTAATGAATTATACACATTTAAGCAAGTGTTTTGCTACTGTTGCAGACATTGCCTTTGCTTTGTAAACATTTCTCAATCCATTTCAACTCATTCGATATTCATAATAGACTGTCGGCCTTTGTATAGATGTATACTGAAGTGTAGAAGTGCTTATAAGAATAAATTCACATTTTATTTTAAATTCACAATCTTTATTTGTCGCCCTTGTTGTTGTCGTTATTGCTATTGTTATTATGGCAAGCAATCATCAAATGTATCTTTCTCTAAATGCGAGTACATTTATTGGATACCTTGATATTTGACAACTGTGAACGACAATAAAAAATTTACAAACACACGCAGTACTCCACTTTATACAAACATGTTTCAACATTTCAACAAATCGAAATATTGCAATTGTATTCCTTTGATAATATTTTTTGTTTGTTAAACTGTAGATATTAATAAATAATTAAAAATAAAGAAAACATAACGCATTCAATTAACATTACATGTTTAATTTTATTTTTGTTTATACGTTTTGTTGCAATTACGTAAATTTTCTTTTCGGATTCTGACATACGAAACTTAAAAGAGAGTTGTTTTAAGATACTTCAATGACTACAACAATTGGATACTAACATGGTTCACCTCAGGTTCA
Source organism: Sarcophaga rosellei (assembly GCA_930367235.1). Classification (NCBI taxonomy): domain Eukaryota; kingdom Metazoa; phylum Arthropoda; class Insecta; order Diptera; family Sarcophagidae; genus Sarcophaga; species Sarcophaga rosellei. The sequence goes on along the minus strand of OV884021.1, from coordinate 46,290,761 downwards.
GTAGCAACCAATGAATAATTTTTTTTATTCATTATTCGTATATATTTGCTTTGGGCCAAATATTTAAATGTGTATTTCAATTGATGGATTTCTCAACATTATTTGTCTACCCTCCACAACTATAGTCGTTTAGACTTTCGTTACAGAAACTGTGACTCTAAAAAAAGATAACCTAACACTAACTGACAATTTTCAAAATATAGCCGTCAAAGTGCGTAGATGTCTGAAATGAAATCGATATTATTAACACAAAAAAATTCTATTAATACATACATACATACATAATTGGACATTACAACCCTTCAGTCAGGATTACGGCCTAGCTTCTTACACCACTCATGTTGTGTGCCTTAGTTTTATACTTTAGTGGCGGGAGCTACAGTTTAACGTCGGCTCCGAACGACAGATTTTGAGAAACTTTTTCATGGCAGGTTTATTTACTCTCAGAGTTTTTGCCAGAAATTTGCTGAGAGGTAGTGCCGAAGAAATATTTTTTTCATATTTCGTTTTTGATGTCTGGACTGGGGCTCGAACCCGGGCTTTTCGTCTAATAAGCGAGCACATTAACTACTAGACTACGACGACTATAATATATAATTTTATGAATATGAAATTAATTTAATAATCTAAAAATACACATACATTACATACATATTTAGTTGCTCATTACAACAATTTTCACACCACTTATGCAGGATGTGTTAATTTTGTATATGAGTGGCGGGATCTACAGTCTAAGTCGACTCTGAATGACAAATTTTTGAAAAACCTTTCTGACAATTTTTTTATTTTTCTCTGAGTTTTTGCCAGAAATCTGGTGAGAGGAAGCCAACGAAGAAATATTTTCCATATGTAGGATTATTGGAGATATCTGGGGTTTGAACCGTTGCCTCACGTCTTATAAGCCAAAACACTACCTACTAGACTACGGCGATTTCAATCAATTTGATTTAATGTTGGACACCGTCCAATTTTTCCATAATCATCAAATTAAATTTACGATTTACTTAATTTTGAACTAAAAATGGTTAAGCCTCCCATTCTACAAATAATGAACTCATTTATATGAAAATCGATTTTGAATTCGATGTATTTTGGGATTAAGATAATAAGGTTATATATGGGAAAAATTCTTCATATTCTTTATAGATTAACAAATGTATCAAATTTTAATATTTTCTGTAGTAAGTTTCATAAATGCTTTATGGCAGTGACAGTAAATTTAGAGCAAAATATTGAAGCACATGATATTTGACTACTTTTATAATGAAGTGATGAATTAATTCATTGAATACCAATTATTGAGTTCCCTTAATAAATATGTATTCGGTTTGAATTTTAAAATTGATTTATTTCTGAAATAGCAAGATTTTTTATTTTTATTGGCAATATTTTAATGAAGACTTCTACGGTCCACAATAATTGTGTTACCAGAAATATTCAGAACGTTTTATATATTTAACCATATATTTATCACATTTCTTTTGTATCATATTACGAGCATAATTGTTACACACTTGTTGACAATGGTTACGGTTAAGATATACCACTTTAGTAAATATTATGTTAACAAGGCCTTCATTATTGATAAAAAAAAAACAATCTATAAAGTTTTGCAACTAGCGGAATATTAACTCAGTATTCTATTTGAAACTGTTATCTCTTGGCTTATTCAAAAATTATAACTTAAATGACACAATTATTACAGGTTACATTAGCATCGATTAAACTGTTTTGTTTATAAAATCGGAATCACAAGAACGCAACGACATATAATAATCGCATGTATTTTAAACGTATTTTAAAATAATTTCTAAAATAAAACCACTCAGATAGTGATACGTTATTTTAGACACACTCATACGCAACTATTCTTAATGTGCCGGAACGATAAAAACTACACAGCCAAAGTAAGTAATGGCTACATAAATTGTAAGTCTGGTTAGATAGCAAATCTCTAGATACTTTTAAGTGTATTTGCTTTATAGATGTCTATATGTATATATCTTGGTAGTGTGTTTTAAGGAAATATTTGTATCCTGTAGTTTAATGTCAGCACCTCTTAAAGATGCACTGTTGGAGCATTAAATCTATTTCCTTAAAAAGTGCCGTTACATGAATGAGTTTGAGTATGCATGCGAAGTTCATTTTAAGTTTTTCGAAAACCAAAACTTCAGTAGCAAATAAATAAGAATATTACATATAATACTTGAACTTTTTTCCTTTTGCTTTTTCCATTCAACGAAAGGACTATTCTTCTGCAAGATTGTCGCAGTACATGTGCTCAAAATGTGTTTCCTTAGATAAGGTTACATAAATACAGTGGAATTCAAATAAAAGCACACCTTTTTATTGCAAAAACCACATAACTAGAAATGAATAAGTTTTTCTTTTATTTTATTTTTTTTATTTATTTATTTATAGGAACGTTTGAAATTTAGGCGGTTTGAGTGTTTGTTTCATAAACCCTTGATAAATCAAAAATAATTTTATGTGTTTAATTTGTGTTAAATTAGCACGACATTTGAAATTATAAAATAAATTTTAATCAATTTGTTACAATTGGATTACCATAACATTTAAAAAAAAAGGTCAGTTCCTTTGATTGCAATGGTTATTCACTTATTCATAATTTGTCGTTACAAAACTGCTAAAAGGAAGTCACCAAAGAAATATTTTCCATATATCACTACGGCGCACGGTGGTCCCAATGACGAGTTTAGCCCGAAAAAAGTCGTTTTGTCGGAGCGTGCATATGTGAATTTTTTGTTTGGTTTTGTAATGACAAGTCTTCAGCCTACATAACGGTACAATAATTTTTATTATATCAGCAATATTAATACTGCAGTACTGTTTTAATCTTGTCAAATAAAGCGAAAGCATATTCCTTATTATTTGGGGGTTTTATTTATACAATTGGGGAATGTATTTTTATAATTCCTAATATGCCGGCGATTTTGCATTTTGTTCAGAAAAAAATACGTAAATACTCAAAAAGTTCGTATCTTTCCATGCGTACGGGTGCCAAAAAACGTAAAGCGGATATATTACCCTCTTATAAGAACCTTTTGGTTGCCAAAAAAGAAGAGAATAACATCGAAGATCTTTTTAACAATTTTCTATTTTCATCGGATCCTTACATATCGTCTCTTTCTACAAAGCTGCCGAATAGAACCAGAACCATTGTCTCAGGAGTCAATTGCTTTACTTTTAGATACTTCTATTTTAAATGAAGAAAACCTTTCAGGAGATGAATCGGATGAAGCGGAAACCCATTCAGATGAATAAACATTTATGTAAATATATGTACATATATATTTAAAATACACAATTGTGTTAATAATTTTTAATAAACAAAACCTTACTTATCTTTAATAAAACCTTTAAAACACAATATTTGTTAATTATTATGCTCTCAGTGAAAATATTTAAATACACAAATTAGCGCAGTCATTATGTCAACATGTTTTGTATGAAAAGTGCCACGCCCCCTTAATCGAATCCGCCCAATTTTGGCGTGAGCTCGCACCGTACCAAATCACTCATTCGTAGAAATCCCTCTAAGTGCTTTTAAACAAGAGTTATGACTTTTTTCGCGCTAAATTCGTCATTGGGACCACTGTGCGGCGACTACGAATTTCGCTTAAATGAAAATTCTGTTTAATTCGTCAAGAAAGTGCAATTGTTTTACATTTGCAATAACCGAACTCAACTGTATATATACACACATATACACATAAGCTTCTGCGCTTGTGAGTAATTCTGCCGTTGACAAATACCTTTTGGGAGCCACGTACCACTTAAATGTAAAAGTTGTGGCATCGTATATGAAGATTTGTGTTGACAAAGCTCATACAAACATACATGCACACTCACAAAAAAAAAAAAAAAACGTTACGTTGTGACATCTTGGTGCACGAATCCTTGTTTAGAATAGGTCCATTATCAATTGAATGTTGAAAGCAATCGGTAACTTATATTTCCCAAGTCGCATTGCCTTTGATATCAAACAATATGAAAGAATGAAAACATTAAGTATATGGTGGCTATTTAATAGTATCTTTATGTCTTAAAACTATACAATAAATTATAAAAAATTACAATAAATGTATACAAACATAATTGAAATGATAAAATAATTTGTTACGAAATCGGATTAAACTTGTATTAAATTTTTGGCATTTTTGTTTATTTTTTTTAACAACTTAATCAAAAAGTGGTCGAATACCCAAATAAATAATTCAAATATATTTTACTTTTCTTTGTAGTAAGTAATACTTTTAAGTAATATAAAAAGTACATAGAACCTAAAATACCATTAACGTTAAAAAATAAAAGTTTCAATTTAAAACAATAGTGCCTTCTATTGACATCCTGTCAATCCTAATTATGTCGGCCGAAAATAAGAACACATAAAACAGACATAAACAATATATGAAACATCTTCGTAAATAATTGATCAATTATATTCTGTTTAAATCTAATCAAATCATTAATAATTTATAATTGTATTTTCAAAAATAACAAAAATCAATAAATTTCTGTAGATTGTGGCAAAATCATCACCTTAAGATGACTTTAAATTTGATATCAAATAATTTTTATAAGCAAATACATACTATATTTTTCACACGTATACAAATCGTAATCCTTACGACTTAAATGAACTTTAATAACATTTTTATTAATCTCCTCATTGTAGCTGTGACTTCACATCGTTCTTTTTAACTAGGAAGGCGTTATGTAAGAGCCAACATCTGTCTTTTCTAAACTATCATTTAAAAGAAAGAAGATACTTGCGAAAAAATACAAAAAAAAAATAAGACATTTAAGGTTTCGGTTTGCTGACCCTAATTGAAGTTTGTGTTGTTTAAATTGCATTCCACTTCTGTTGTACGTCTAATAACTTAAACACAGACGCACTACTGTATCTGCGAAATTCATTTTTAAACGCTTTTTAATGCACTTTGAACTTTTTTACTCAACAGAAATTTTTATCTTTATCTTCTTCATTCTTCATTTTAATTTTTCTTTTGTGTCCATCTTGACGACCGAACTTGGTTGCGCTCTTAAAAATTAAAAAAACATTTGCTCTGGCATATTCTGTTAAAGACACAACCGTAAAATTGAAAGCAAATCACAATAAATACGAAGGAAACTCAAAAAAAGAGAGAAATCTTACAAACCGCACTCTATAAAGTTTGCAGAACTTTCTATTTCTATTTCGTTCATCTTTCTTTTCGTTACTCGACTTGTATGACAAATCCGTTTTAGCACATTTTAGTTTCGGTTTGGGTTCTTTTGGCTATTTATTATTTTATTCTTATCTATTATTTTATTCTTTAAAAGGCTTTTTAGAATATATTTATAAACGTAAGTATGTACACATTAACTACAGTTGAAATTTGATTGTATTTTTTTTTATGTATTTGATTCAGCAGTAGAGAAGCTCGTTTTTATTAATATTTGCTCACTTGTCACTTGTTTGTACCATCTTTGCCTGGCAATTACAAATAGTAGTAGAAATATTGCATAGGAAAGTATTCGATATTTTCTGTTTTACAATATCGCATGACAAGAATTGTATTTTCATTGAGTGTAAGCATGTGTGTTCATTAGGACCCTACTTTAAATAATGACCATAATTTAACCTTCATTCACTATTTATTCCTATATATATTTCGTATATGTTCAGATATGCACTTTTATTGAGTTTTATTCGGTTTATTGAGTACAATATTTTAAGTGTTCAGGCATAATAATATACGGAGTTCAGCTGCTTATTCAATATTCATTTGACAGCTGGTAAACAAAACAGATAGTTGTTTAAACAAAATTGTTTTTATATTGTTTTTTTTTGTTTGTCGTTGTTGACATTTGAGTTGTCAAATATCAACAGAAAATGTTCGGTTAATTGTAATATGCGCACTGAACATACTTATGACAATGCTGTGCTGTACTCAATATTACAACAATTTGCGTATTTATTGCACAATAATTAATTGAAACTTTGTAAGAAGTATGGAGCGCAATAATGGCGTTTATTGCGATTTAGGCAATAAAGGTGCATATCTAAACACCGTATTAAAGACTTCTTAATCGTTAAGTAAAGTTAGTTAGCAACTTTTTTCGTTAAAAAAAATTGATTTAACAAGTAAGAAATCTTAGCTCATCGCCTCAAATTGAAAGTGAGCAGTATTTACTTTCAATGTGGGCGAGACTGATCAATATCATTTCTAAGCTTAATTGTAAAGCTTAGAAAGATCATCGATTCTGGTATCGTAAACATGTTAAGAATTCTTTGAATAAAAAGACTTTTGAAGAATATTGAATAAAAATATTTTAATTTGAAGTGTGTATTTGATAATCAAATGTTAATAAATTTGAAATTTAATGTTTATATTTCTATCGAATAATGAATTTATGAACGAATTTTATTCTTGACTCTTTCTAACTCTTTTAAACAATTCATGTTCTTCCTCAATTTCTCTTGCCATTTTTGCGTGTACCAGTGTACATTACTGTTGTTACATACATATATAAATGTATAGAAAGTAAAAATGTTTTTTTCACGCTGTGAAACATTTTCACAAGACTATTCTTAGCTTTCAATTCACGATTTAAATTGCTCAGACATTTTCATTCTTAATTCATCATCTTTTACTCAATGTTCATACTAACGTGATTTTTGAAATCGCTGAATTGTATACGTAGGACTCAGAAAACCGACTAAAAAACACATTTTGAAATACGACTAATAAATGGCTCAAATTATAATCATAAATGACCCAAAAAAGAGTCCAAATTAACACAAACATGACTGATAAATGACAATAAAACGACTCCTAAACATACTGATAAATTACTCATAAAAGACTCGTATGCGATTAAACGATGACTGAAAGACGGCTCGAAAAAGAATCATAAACGATAGTAAATAAGACTAATAAATGATCAGAAAGTGATTCGAAAATGATTATAAGACTACTAGAAAAAGAGTCGAAAATTACTTTACACTAATATAGAAAATGACTCATAAATGACTTTTTTAGAAGAGTCGCCTGTAGTCACTTTTTTCTCCCGACAAAACAGTCTTTTATGATTAGAAAATGAGCGCATATTCTAGCTTTTCAATCGCGCAGAAGAATCAAAAAATTCTCGAATTTGATTAAAAATTTCCAAAAATGCTGGCTGGGTTTTACATGTACACATGTATTTGGAAAATATGTAAAAAATACAAAATTCAGCCGATGGTATGATTTCTTTTCTGATACCTTTTGTTGATACAGGAAATTAAATAAAAAAAGAATTCATTTTAATAGATCAACAGAGTAAAATGCTTCAAGGGTACGAAGGCACTGCTTCTTAAAATAATTTTACAATTTTTATTAACAAAAGAATGAATAACATAACAATTATAACAAATGAATATATTTACAATGTATATGTATCTATGTTAGTATATTAACATGTGTAAATGATTAAATTAATATCATTAAACCAATAAAATATTCGACAATATGTTTAATCACTCAAAGTTATATGTCTTATTATGGTTTTATTTTATTTTACAACTTAAGATACTTGTGACTTTCATGGATTATATTTTCTTATATTTCAATCTTATACACGTAAATTGCAATAAACGCCATTATATTAATATTTCATATAAAATTTCAATTAATTATTGCGCAATAAATACACAAATTGTTATAATATTGAGTAAAACTTAAAATGCAACACTGTCTTAAGTATGTTCAATGCGCTTATTGAAATTATCCGAACATTTTCTGTTGATATTTGACAACTCAAATGTATATTGAATAAGCAGCTGAACTGCGTATATTATTATTTCTGAACACTTAAAATATTTTGCTCAATAAACTGAATATTGACTCAATAAAAGTGCATATCTGAACATAGTATTACGGATAAAAAATTTATGTTTTCTTCAAAAAAAAGTAAAAGCTTTTTGAATAAAGAAGTGACGATATATTAATAAAATACCGTCAGCTGTCCTTATAGCCACATCGTATTACCACAGTTTTTAATAATAAATTAATAAATTCAATACAGTACATTTTTAAAATTTTTAGGTGGCGGGCTTTGGTGGCTTAACTTCTCGATTGCAATTCGAGATTGAAAAACTTTTCATCACAATTTGAAATTTTGAAAATGAAAAAGTTTTAATTCTCCGCCAAATATACTGTTCAAGAAATTCTTCTCTCAATTTTATTCATTCGATTCCATTCTGGTAATTATGATGTCTTAAATGCAACCACTTAATAATGACTGACAATGTAGTCATTAAACCCTTGGAATCATGTTCCACAAATTGACCAGCACAATTGGTACAGAAACTATTTCAATTTATTTAACAATTTTATTTGATTTATTTTGCATTGCATTACACTTTAAACATTGTAAAATAATTTTTGTTTTTTTAAGATATATGTAGATAACAAATTAATGAAACAATTGAAATTAAACAATAAAATTAAAAGAAAGATTACACCTTGTATGTCGCCACTAGCTTAGACTTCTCTCTAAAACAAGAGAAACAGTAATTGCGATGAAAAGTTTCTCAAAAATCTGTCGTTCGGTGTCAACTTTAAACTGTAGGTCCCTCAACATGAGAAGTTAGGCCGTAATCCTGACTGAAGGGCTGTAGTGGCCAATTATGTATGTATGTAACATCTCTCAACCATTCCGATAGTTTTATGAAGATGTGAATTCTATTCAAATTCGCATTAGCTAATATGTTCTGTCAATAAATTCTATGTGCCCAGGAATTCGTCTTCTTAATGTATTCTATCTTAAGGGGCTTTGAATTCGATTAGTCTCAAGTCCAGTCAATTAATTGCTAGTGGACAATGCTAGGTATGTGATTGACATGTGTTAATACATGGACACTTTCCACAAAATTCCGGGTTGAAATGTGTCAAAAATGTATATGTCATATTCCACACATCAAAACTTTTCTTCGATTTCTGACACATTTCACCATTGAATTATGTGGAAAATGTCATTTGTCTATTAACAGGTTCTAATTCGATATATTTCATGATCACAATGTTCAATCCATTCTTTTTGTAATTATTTTATATTCGAATGTCAATATATTATATCTGAGGAATATTGAGTCTTATAATCATTAGATATTAGAAATATTAGATAAAACAATTGGGCAATTCACACAACTTTGTATCGTGTATGTTGTATTGAATACATTTGTTTGTTTGTGAACGCTCAATGCTATCCTGTACTGTGTATTTCGTGGCATTCAAACAATTTGATAGCCCGAAACCAACACAACATATGAAAACATATACACATTTTTTTCATTCACACAATTTGATAGCACGAAACCAATACAACTTCCAAAAACATAGGAAAAAAATGTGTATGAGTGTATCGGATTTTTCTATGAAAATTATCAACAACAATCATACACTGTTGTATGTTCTTCCAACAATACAATGAGTACAACGATACAAAGGCTAGTGTGAATTGACCAAATATATTACTTCTCTTGTAATAAGCATTGTGAGATAATAAATATTATAAGTACATAATATTATAATAATAAAATAAATATTACTTATAGTTATAACATACTGTAAACAAATCAACTACTTGTTATGGTACTATTACCTTGGAATAGAAAATCCGAATTCATTCCTGTATTGCAATATTATATCAGTTAAGTTCACACTTTACAACACATATATTTTAAACAAGCCAGACGGATTCCTTTTTTGGTATATTTTGCATGAAACAAAAACTCGTCACAGATGTACGAAAGAAATAGAAACAAAAGATTTTAAAATTTCGACAGCGAACTTCTATGTGTAATATGTCAACCTTAAAATGAAGAATTAAAAAATATTTCCTTAAACCATGAGCAGTGAAGGATTGAAGTTATGTTTATCTTCATTTATAAGAATAAGAAAATATAAAAACTCTAGAAAATCCGATTGAAAAAACATTAATTCAACAACAAAATATGGTCGACTTCTTGGATACTGAAATAATATATATATGTATTGTATATACATATATGTTGTATATATATAATTTTGAGTTTTTATTATTGTTGTAAAACTTCACTAGCCTGTAGGACTAGAGCGTAGGGTGAACAAGCATTTTACACGTGTTAGCAATGGTGTTGCAAAAAACAAAAAACTCCTGAAAAACAGCTTACCATAAAGGAAACAAACTTTTTTCAACTAAATAACAACAGCAACAACATTGTTAGCATATAAAGTTTGAACAAACAAACAACAACAACATTAGCTCGCACACAGACTACGTTTTATTAAAAAGAAAATAGAGGCAAAATGGTTAAAGCAAACCATTTTTGAATAGGTTGCAAACACCATGAACGTTACGTATGTATGTACGTATACAAACATATGCATGTATACGCGAGGGATTGAGAGTAAAGTAAAAAAAAAGCGGGGCTTAAGAGCAATGTAAACATGGCAAAGAAATATACAACGAAAAGATAATAAATTTTGGAAGCCGATTAAAAAGAAAATTTTGAAATCGGTCAAGGAGAAAAACGCATTCAACCATTTTTTCACACACTCATGAATAAGAAGAGGATATCTCTGCTGCCCTCATACCCATTTCCGAACTGGTTTATGTGATATGTATGTACTCAATTGAATATAAAAAAAAAATTACCAAATTTATACTCACATCGACACAGCTGTGAATAAAATGTGGTTTCAAAAACAAGTTACTGTAAAATGTACTATGCACAAATGTTTAGTTTAGTAAAAATTTAATTTTAATTATTCCGTATTTATTTTTGTAATAAATTTAAATCAAAAACGGACACTTGTTTTTTTCAGACTTTGTAGAGCAGTATCCTAGAAAAATGACAACAAAATTGTTGTTGATACTATTTTTTGTTAGAATATGTGACCAAGTGCTACAATTTATCAAAAAACTAAAAAAATTCCAACCCTATGCCTTAAGCTTTAATATTATGTATAGTGCTCATCTGAGAAATCCAAATCGTATCATTCAGCGTTATAGTAAGAGAGTCTGATAAGATCAAAAAGTTTGTGTACACGCATTCTCTTTTACACTTTTCCTTTTGTTTTGTTTGATTTGCGGCCCATTTCATTTGTTTTGCAAAATAAAGTATATAAATTTTATGCACATTTAGAAATGTTTTCATATATATCTTTTTTAAATATTTATTTATGACTTTAAACCTTTAAAACTTTTTAGAAGAGCCATCAATTTCTATATTTTCCCCTATTAATATTACGGAATAAATAAAAATTTTGTTTTGCTCTTATAAATAAGTTGTTGGTATTCAATATAAAATAATTATAAATTATTCTCAATAAATTTTAGAATGCTGCGAATTTACTTATTATATTAATCATATCATTCCGATATGATAGGATTTTTTAATAATTTTTTAGTGTAATTATTTTTTTCGGGCATTCTGTAATAATATCGTATGTGTACACTGTAAAGCTTAACAATAATTATTCATATCATTTCTTTCATTTCCGAGGCGTATGATTAATATGAATGATCTTGTGAGACTCACACGTACAGTACATACATACATGCATATGTACCGTATACATTCATATCTATGGTACATACAGCTTTCGGTTTGGTTAACAACGACGGTAGCGACTTTATGTAAGAATACATACACTTATGAATATGAAAAAAAAAAAATAATAAAATTTTGCGATTATAAAAATAAAATTACCATTTAATTGAAATCAATTACAGAATTTGAAATATCCTAAAAAACCAAATTAATAATTATTAAATGAATAATTTATGTATATACATACTTGCCGCACTGAACGAAATATAATACATTTAAAATTGCTGATTAGAATATACGCGCAATATTCCTAATTAAATCCGCTGTAAATCCGTTTAAATAAAATACTTTTCTCCTTAGTTTTATAGCGTTTTAAGTTATTATGTTTTATTTTACAATTTAAATTATTTTTTCGTTTTACAGGACTGCATGATGGAAAAATTTTTCTGCAGATGTCTAAAATTGAATATGTGAGTAAGAAATAAATCGAAAATTTAATTTTTGTTTAGACGAATTTAAAATAAAATCAATGGAATGAAAAACTATGTTTTTTGTTCATGAAATTCAATACCAAAAATTTTTTTTAGATTCTATATTAATAATGTTAAAATAAAATGAAAATCATTTTCACAACGTGTTAATAGCTTAAATTTATATACAGTTATGGCCATTATTACAACTTGCCGTTAACTAAAGGGAGGATTTTAACAGGCAGATAAACTGTGAAGTGAGCGTTAAGCTAAAGGGAAAATCATCCTACCTTTAACATTTAAAGTTCACTTTATCTTTGAACTTGCCATATTCTATATATACTTTATTTTCGATATGGCAACTCATATTGGCGTACTCATATTTTTGTTTTTTTTTTTCTTTTTACAAAATGCAGAAAAATAAAAAATAAAATCACAGCACATAAACTTTATAAACAAAATAAAAATAATAAACATAACAAATAAGAAAGCACGTCGTTGCCACTGCGCTTTTAAAGAACTTTTTTAAAGTGGCAAAAATTATCGGTATTACACTAGCATTGCCATATTTTAGAAAAAGTAAAATTTATTTTATTTGTAAGTTGTAATAGCGAAAACAAGTCAAATGTAACCTTACAGTTCCCTTTAACTAAACCCAACTTTAACGGCAAGTTGTAATAATGGCCCTTAGCCGTACAAGACTACACCGGCATATTTTCATTGGTAATCTGACATTTTTAGTCCATAAAATTATTTTAAATATTTCCCTTTCATCTGTTTTGCCATCGCAATCGCATTCAACCTACTAAAATGCTAACAATGTAAAGCAAAATCTTATATTAACAGTTAATATATGTGCGTAGATGATGTAGTTATTCTTTAAAATGTTCTTCAAAAAGAATAATTTTCTTCACCAAGAATAAACTTTTCGTATTTGTACTCGCTACTGATGCTACGTATTGTATTATTTTTAACATGTAGAATGTTTTGTATCTCTATTGTACACTTTTATTTGTCAATCGACATTGCTTGTGGAAATAATAGCACACTTTTATGTCAAACATTTAGATATGCAAGATAATGAAAATCTGAAACAAAAATATTCAACTTTCATCGTGAAAATAAACGTTTTATACGAATTATCACGACTATTTGAAAAATAAGAACGCTTTTATCATGAAGCCATATCGCAGATTTACTTTAATGGGTTCATGTTTCCGGGAAAGTCGTTTGCAAATGCGATGTCACGTGTAAATAATGAATACTTTATTATTCAACTGTAATATTCTGTTTATATCTGCGCATACTTACATATGTGTAAAAAATCATATTTTTAAGTTACAATACAGTTGAAGTAAATACTTTCTCTACTCTTAGGAGTACACATTTTCATTTTTGTTACTTTTACATTTTACGTTTGATAAATAAGTTTAATTATAATTAAAATAATTTGATAGGAAATATTTAAATTTAAAAATTTGAAGTCACAGAAGTCATTTCGATTGCATCTCACATGTTTATTTTTACATGAGCAATGATAAGTTAAAAATGAAAAAGAAATTTCTCAAACATAAAATTCAAAAGTTTAAATCGCAATTTTAATAAAAATTTTTGAGGGTGTGTAAACTTTTTTAATATTCGCGACACACATGGTACAGCACTACCAACAAATATACATGAGTTACATAGAATTAAATATGGATGTACAGTGTACACAATAGTATTCTACACATTACACAATAAAAAATTATTCACAAAAAATTGTTATTAGAAATGTTTACAATTTGAATTCGTTGGTTTTTTTTTTACATTTTTTATTGATTTTCAATTCTTTCTTATTGTAAGCAAAAAAATATTCAAATTTCAATTTGATTCAATTTAAATGCTTTTCATATTTAGAACTCGGGAAAAGATCATTTAGGATTTTTCTCATATCTTATTTTTGTGACGTCATATGTTTTTGCTTGCTTTTTCTTAATTACTCTAAAGGAGTCAAAATACTGAGATTCGTTTCGCTCATTGGTGTTCTTCTTAGCAAAGTAGATGATGTTCTTCTTTAAGTTTTTTGTTGCAGATAGTCTTGCATTAGTTCTGCATATAATTGATGCTTCCTTTAGTTTTTCTAGTTTCTTACTTCTTAACGTCAAACTTTTTACTTATCAATTAATTTTTAAAGACATATTTGGTATTACGTTTGCTTAGCAAATATTATACATATTTTTCGCTTATTTTTTTTTTATTTTACCATTTCGATACTAACTGAATCAACATTCAACTTGGCGTACATTCCCTCGAAATGAGGTAAAATGTTAAAGAGGCAAAAGCACTTAATGGAACTCAAAATAGTTTTTTTCGTTTAAATTTTTTTAGTTTTATTCGAAACGAATTTTTGTTGTTCTTGTATATCTGATTTCTTGAGTACTCTTTATAGCATTATTATTTCATTATTATTTAAGGCCTTGTGTAAAAATGATGTCTTCAGCAATAATTCACTGATATAGTCAAAGACATATTGCATTAGATATTATCCTTTGATACTAACACCTTTATACTGAAAACATTCTCGGGTAGTATCGCATCTTAAATTATACAAAATACACCTATTAATGCACACACGTGCTGCTTGACAAAAAATTAATTGCTGAAGGAAGTCGAATCCCATAATGAAAGATATTATTTCAAACTCACTCAACCAAGAGTTAATTGTCACAACAGTTTCGTCATCAAAACAGTATGTGGTGGTAATTAATTAATAAACGTTGCATATTCACAAATGTCATGTTCTTTGCATCATTTTGTTTACTCTCGTCTTTGGTTTAGCATGTGTTGCATTTAGCCATGATTTAAACATTTCTTGTGCTGCTGGTTACGTCGTCGTTCTACTCGATTGCTATAAACACAGCACAATCTCTCAGAAATAGAATACATGGTTGTATATGGAAGTGATTATTTTAAAGGCAGCGCGACAACAAGCAATGATTATTTGTATGTGCAGGGATATGGTCGTGTTTCTCTTAGCTCTTGTGTACTTCGGCTAGGTATCCTTAAATAGTTATTAGCTTGTCTTCTGTTCATTTCTAAAACCGCTGATCAATTTTCCACTATACATGGATGCATTAACTACCACCTTCTTCTTCGTTTTCCAATCTTCCATACAAAAACAATTTCTTGTAATTCTTTTATTTTCTCTCACGCAGGTAATCGATCTCCCCAAATTTTTGTAGAAGAATAATAAATTAAAATATTTTTAAAATCAAAAACCACTGCGACTCGACTATACCACATAGAGACAATTTGTTACTATTCTATTATATGTATAAATGTTTGTATAAATTTTTCAAACTGTAACCAAGTGGTCACCACAAGAAAAACTTTTGCTCATCTACAACTCTCCGGTCCGTTGTGAATTCTGAAATTATTCCAAGCATACAATTCTGAACAGGAAACATTAGAACGCTTTTAGTATTAAAACCTAATTGAATGAGTAATTCCTTTGAGAACTTTGTTAGCCAGGCCATTAGTTTCAATGGCAAGCACTATAGATCGATGATTACCAATTGCTTTTGGGTCGAATTGGATAAACTAGACACTAACGTTGTTTTTTCAAGATGATAGATCTACGTGCCACATAGCTCATGCCACATTAGATCTTCTGCAGGAGCAATTTGGGACCATGCTACAACATTTCACGAAACAGCTGCAACTAATCTGCATGTAAATTGGTTATATTTTCTCTTCCCAAATTACTAAATGCATACGGTTTTCTGATCCAAGTAGTACCATCTTTAGCGGTAAACATCCTATTGTCATGTTTGTTGCTGCCAATAGGTATTTAGCAGCAGCCTCAGAGTCTTCAGCAGCAGGAATATTACATGCATACATACATAATCGATCATTACAACCTTTCGTTGTAAACTGGAAATGTCTGACATGAGGTTTGAACCTGGGTCTGACTTTAATGAGCTAACACGCTATATACTAGAATACGACTATTTCAATCAATATCAAAAAGATATCAAGAACAGAAAATGCAACCTGTTCACTTTCATCCAACACTTAACTTCCAATTCTTTCTCAAATACCATAAATAATGTATTATTTACCATAAAACTTAACAAAATCTTTGAAAACTTTAAAAAAACAATACATACACAACTCCCAAGAATTCTTAATAAAGTAGTATGTATCAAAAATGATACATAAGCCAGAATTATGTTTTAAAATAATAGCGATAACAATAAAATATCAGGCATCTAACTTTTTCTGAATTAAAGTTATATAACCTCAAAAATTTAAATGTGTAATATATGTATACAAAGCTCGATCCACGGTTAATAGAAATAGAAAATGCATTATCGCCTGTCATAAACATACTAATTGCATCTGTATACATACATGGCTGAATGCAATTCAGAATAATAGAAAAATATCACAAAGTTAAAGTTTTTTAGATTTTAAGAATATTACCGCATTAGCGAACACAAATTGAAAGCCTACATTTGCAGGTGTACTCATAAATATTAACAGATCAGATTTAATGCCTCCAGTAAAAACACTCAAATAAAGAAAATTTTCATTTATAGTTCACATATGTATGTTAAATATTCCGGATTTTACACACATAACATACATAATTGGTCACTACAACCCTTCAGTCAGGATTACGAAATAGCTTCTAACACCACTTATGTTGTATGTGTTAATTTTACACATGACTGGCGGGACCTACATTTTCAAAGCGACTACAAACAACAGATATTATTATGTATTTTTATTATCACAGTTTTTGCTAGGAATCTGCTGAGAAGAAGTCGCCGAAAAAATATTTCTTTTTATTATTTCGTTTTGTTGGAAATGTCTGACCTGCTGTTTGAACCCTAACGTCTAATAAGCCAATACACTACCTACTAAACAACGCCGATTTTCTTCCATTTCTTAAGATAGTAAAAATATTTCTTTAATAAGTTTCTTCTAACGAAAACAAAACTATAATTAACATTTTCTCATGTGATATGGATAAAAACGAAAAAAAAGACACAATCGAAGCTTATGTCCACGATTACAGTAACTCACAAATATAAAAAGAAATCCGCAATTGTATTCTATGACAAGAATAAATGTTACTGCTGTCGTCGATTTTCCACAAATAAAAAGGCACATGGGGGAACCTATAATGTTGCATGTGTTGAAAGTAACTGAACTTAAAACTAACAGCGACGCAGCCAGAGCCACTGAGACAATATTTCCTTGTAAACGCGATACATGAAATAAGATACAGTCTCCCTGTGGTTTTTGATCTAAAATTCTAAAGGCATACTTCTAAATAAGAAAATATTTGTGTGAGAAGTTTACATTTACTAAAATATCTCAAAGTTAAAAAATACAACAATATGGGTAGTGAGGAGACTAAGACTAGTGGGAACTAAGTTTAAATTATATTTCTAAAACAAAAATTTATTTCAATATATACGCAGATTTGGGAATATCTAAGTAAAAATGTTCTTAAATATGGGCACGCATTATTCTTTTGTTTTTTTTCTCTTTCTTTTGTTTATTTTTTCACGCACATTGGATATAAATATGTGTCTGCCATTTATATATCGGGTTATACATTTTGTGGTTTCAAAAGTAAACGTAAATAAAACACATATAAAATATTTTTTTCATGATATTTCTTGAAACACTACATCATTTAAATGACCTCCAGGCGAAGTGTTGCAAGCATTGATTCTTTTGAGGTAATTTTCGACCACTTTTCGACACATATTGGGCGGTATCTCAGTCATAACTTGACGAATGTTGGTTTTCAAGTGCTCAAGAATTGAAGGTTTATTTGCATAAACACGGTCTTTCGCGTAGCTTCACAAAAAAAAGTCTAATGGTGTCCAATCGCATGATCTTGGTGGCCAGTTGGTATCGCCACGACGAGAGATTACGCGGCCAGGAAATGTATCTTGCAATAAAGCCATATTCGCTCGAGTTGTGAGGCATGTGACACCGTCTTGTTGAAACCACATATTCTCCAAGTTGTATTCTTCAAAAGCAGGCAAAAAAAGTCGGGTATCAAATGACCATAATGCTCCGAATTGACGGTGACAGTCATTCTATCGTCGTTTTCGAAGAATTAAGGTCCAATCACACCTTCGGACCAAAGAGCGCACCAAACAGTGACTTTTTCTGAATGTAATGGCCTCTCTTCAATTACTTAAGCATTCTCAGAACCCCAAATACAACAATTTTGATTATTAACATACCCATCGAGTGTGAAATATGCTTCATCCCTGAAGAAAATTTTGTTCGAAAAATTGCCGTCCACCGCCTGTTGTTCAAGCACCCATTCCACGTATCTACGACTTTGTGAATGGTCACCTGGCTTCAGTTTTTGCGTGAGCTGGACTTTATATGGATGTAGGTGTAGATCTAAATGAAAAATACGCCATAATGTGCCGTAAGACAGACCTAATTCCTGAGAACGACGAGGAATCGACACATTCGGGTCTTCGGCAACACTCCCACTTACAATAGCGATATTTTCAGCGGAACGAGCGAAACGATGATGCACAGGCCTTTCAATATTTGTAACCACTCCAGTCTCTTAAAATTTCTTCACAATTTTGCCAATTGCTTGCGTAGTTGGACGATTATGTAAACCATAATCTCCTCTTAAAGCACGATACGTGGCTGTGGCAGAATCACCATTTAGTATCACCATGTAGTAGGTTTTGATCATTTTTATGCGTTGTGTGATAGTTAAGCGATCCATTTTCGTCAATGTCAGACTTTCAACTGAAAAGAAAAAAACTGGTTTCACAACTTAGTTTGACGGAAGTCGAATTCCAGTCCCATACTTTTGAAACCACGAAATGGATAGCCCTTTATAATATCACAATATATAATACATATATGTATTATATTATATTAATTGAAACAGCAATAATAATAACAAATTATAGAAGAATTTGGATATTAATTCGAAATAAATTTTCATATAACCTAGCTTTCTATCAAACACGTAAATCTTTTTAAAAATTGCATCATATCTAGTAAAACCTTCATTGCGTGACCACATACTATTGAAGTGTTTAAAAATAGATGTATATTTATTTTATAAATAAAAAGCTGCTTTCATTAAAAATAATTCCGTGGTGCCCAGCAGTAATAGCCTAAGTCGGCTTAAGTCATTTTCGGTTACGTAAGCCATCGTATTATACTAGTGAAACGTGAAATGATGCCGTATTATATTTATAATAATCGCCTCTCCTAAACAAATGAGATTTTTATAATCGTTTCTGACCTCATGCTCTCTTATATAAGTATAAATTGTTTCCAATAACCTTTTCGAATTTTTTTAGAAGCACTTCTGTACATATATAAAAAGTGATTACACCCGAAAGTGTAATTTTCGACTTAGGCTGTTAATGCTTGGGGCCACAAAATTATTTTGTGAGAATGAGGACAATAGGATAACATTGGTAAATTTGTTTATATTTAGATTAGATGAAAAATTTAAATAAAACCTTAGAACGTCAGACACATGACAACACATTCCAATTCCAATGTATATAAAGTTATAATGTATTGGCGGAAGTTAGTCAAGTCCAACATAAGTTTTCAAACCAAATTGCACCCATGATCATTAAATTTCAGTCGATGATTAACTAATTCGACTAATTCGATTTATTCATTAAAAGAAATCGCCGTAGTCTAGTAGGTAGTGTGTTGGCTTATTAGACGTATTAGAGGTATGGCCACGGTTAAAACCCTAGATCAGACATCTTCAACAAAAGTATATATAAAGAAATATTTCATCGGCGACTTCCTCTCAGCAGATTTCTGCAAAAACTCTGAGAGTAAATAAAATTGCTATGAAAAGTTTCGCAAAAATCTGTCGTTCGGACGCGACTTTAAACTGAGTGGTGTGGGAAGCTAGGCCGTAATCCTGACTGAAGGGTTGTAATGGCCAATTATGTATGTATGTAATCATTAAAATGGTATCTGATAGTGGAAAATTAAAGAAGTCTTATCCAGTGCATACTTTAGTATATTCAGGCAACTGTGATAATACATACATACATACATACATACGTATATATGTATATTTAAAAATTACAAATTTAAAATGCTAACAAAACATAAATTATGAACTACTGTGTATAATTTTTTTTAAAGTATTGTTGTTTTTTTTTTTTATTTATTTATTTATTTCGTTGGGGGGTGGGGGGTTTTGGTCTTTTACTTCAGGAAATTCCCATGAAAAATGCAAGACATGAAGTGTTTGAGGCTTAAATGTGTAAGTATTGCCAAAAATAAAATGAAAGCAAAATAAAAAGAAAAAACTCAGATACAAAAACACACTGTGAGCAGTAAAAACGGGCATCAGTAAAGAATAAAAAATAAATATGAAAAGAGAATACTTCTGTTAAGCGCTAGAGACTATTTTACAGAATAAAAAAGAAAAAAAAAATTTTCTTATAAAGAAACCACATACATACATATGTATGTACTTACATATTCCGATTTAGATTGTAGACTATTTTCAAAAATGTGCATGTGTTCTAAATGCCTGTACAAACTTACTACGATAAGTAGCGCTCTGTGATACAGTATCTAAACAAAATTGATGGAATAATACATTGTAACGCCATTTTATGCAGTGGTTGAGGCTAGGAAATATAAGAAAAAATATTGAATTGAAGATGACAAGGACATAAGTGTAAAGCACAATATTAATGCCGAACTGATACAGAAACAGAAACATATACTGCGAGTACGTGATATGCATGAAAAAGGCTCTCAACTTGAACTTTTATACAGTATACAAAACAAAATCAAAATCTTTCGAAAAATTCTTATACAAACAACTCTAATTTTAAACTACCACAACTATTGCAAATATCCGAGATAAAAAAACTCATCCAAAAATATTCTTTTAAAAAACCCTCAAACAAACAAAATGAATGCACAAATAAAAATATACAGGAGGAAATAATAGAAAGAACACCACAGCCATTAAGTTCTCAGCAGGATAAACGAAAAGAAATAGACTTGGACTCTCATCTCGATTGTGCTCATAATTTTATTGCATGTATTTGGTTTCATTGTAGTGGTTTTATTGTCAGTGGCCAGATTTGACCTTCGAGTATCTCAGAATAAATTGGATTTTATTTATTATGCGAGCATACACAAACACTTCATTTGAATACGTATTTGTTCAAAGTCTTTTAATATTTCAGAAAAATGTGTTTACGGCTTAGTCTTATAATAATCCAAGAAAAAGAAGAAATAAAAATCCTTAAACGCTGCAATCAAAAATTCTATAAAAACTATAAGAAGAAATGATAAAGGTAGAGGAGAATTTGAAAAGAAAACAAAGTTATTTTTCTGTCAAAGTATACATAGCACCGATATCGAAAGATTTAATTAATTATACAATCGGTTCGATGCACACTAGCTAACCTGGGATGTTATACTACAACATAGTCTTTGTTACTCATCTTATAATAATTATAAGGTGGGTGATTTAAAAGTTTAAATTTAAAAATGCAATAAAACAACAAACGGATTGAATTGAATTTGGCAAAAATTTATATGTTTGTTTTGAAGTTAAATTGTTTCGGATAGAAATGGTATATTATTTCCTGATTTCCTGATATTTCCTTTTCCAGTGTATTCGGCAATGACATCACGAATGTTTGCCTTCAAATGCTCAATTGTCTCAGGTTTGTCGGCATAACACTTTTCTTTAACCATTTCGGCTAATAAACAGCCATCAACGCATTTGACGCAATAAATTTTAAAAATCTTGGCACACATTATTAAACATTAAAAGAATATTTGATATTCATAAGAATAAAATAAAGGATCACTTTTTATTATGAAAATCAATTTCCGCCTAGTCCTATTATTGCAATTATTTCTTCCTAATGGCATAAAATACATATGTACATATGTATGTACGAGTATGTACATTTACAAAATAGGACAAAAGGGGAAATGTTCAAAATATTTTATTGCATCACACATATGTACGTGTGTACTAGATATGCGTGTACATTTTAGACAATTTAAAAATCATTTACAATAACAAAAATATTTTGTCTTAAATGGTATCTTATACGGAATGATTTCATGATTAACAATCAATTCTTTGTTAATGAAATTAAATGAAATAAAGCAACAACACTGACGCTGTTGTAAACATTCTCTAGCCACTATAGAAGTACGCACATTATGAAGTACGTGACAGTTACAGTGAAAGAAGGAAATCCTTTTATGTTTAATTCGACTTCTAAAGTTTTAATGCTTTAGTGTTAGAGAATCTAAAAAATTTGCGGCTTGCTTTTGCATAGTTTTTCAATATTGCATTTAAATTACGATAAGTTCTTCGCAGAGGCCTTAAATGGCTTATTCACATGGAGAACACAATTCGTGTTTGGCTCTCTCTTACATGTTTCGAAGGCCAAACCTAACTCAAAGCAATATGTCTCGTCACATAAAATTTTGAGAATGAAGGAGTGATATGCAACCAACACAACAAGAGTTTCATATTGATCAACTGTTTACTGACCATTGGTTTACACACCCTATATTGCATTGCATTGCGCTATTTAATCACATTCTAAATTCCTTTTTTTTTCTTTTCAAATAAAATAGAGCAGTTGCTTAATCGAACCCCTTGATTTAAGGAGTAAAATTTTCACCTCTTAAAGCACTTTTCATGTCTAAGATCATAATTCTTTATTTTTACTCGAATGCCATTAAAAAAATTATTTTTTTTTTTTTTATCATTCCTTTTACAAATTAAATATTCTATTTCAAGAAACTTCAACTATCACCCCTTTGATTATGCTGACACGAACTGTTTTTGTTTCTTGTGTTCCAAGATTTAGGTTTCACTTGTAAAGGACATGTGCATTTATCTGTACAAAAGTTCTACAAAAAAATTATTGAGAAATTGATTTATTGTGGTCACATTTGGGGACTAAGTAAACTACTGGTGATTAGAATAAATACAACATATTTAGACTACGACCAACTTAAAGTATGCCCTTAAACATATTTTGATCATAGTCTGACCTAATATGTAACGTTGTAAGGCAATGATAAAACTATCGTGTTTTTTCAGGAGCAAAAGCCTATACAAATATTTTACTTGTCTTTTATTATTTAATTTTAAAGAAATTGATAAACAACAAATTGTTCAGTTCCTATAAGGATTTCATTGTATTTACTCGTATATTATTTTACCAATCAATTGAATTTTGGTTTTGTAACTTGAAAATAATAAAATAGTAGTCTATTGTGACCATTGACAGGCAGGCATATCCAATATACTTGTATACTTGAAAATGTTGTATTGAAATACAAAAGAAAAAGGAAATAATAAAACTAACCTCCTGAGGGCAAACTGTTGTCAACTAACAGAAAGAAAGAAAATATTGAAAAGAAAGGAAAAACGAGTGAAATTTTTATTTTAAATCTTATATGAATTCATGATTAAACATTTTAAATTGTAAATTGTAAATTATTTTTCAAATACAAATAATTTTTGTTTTTTTTAATTCTATTTTCTATAAGTAAATGAAAAATTCCGATTGTGTTTTCAATTTAATATTCAACGGAAAATATGTAATCAACTTATGGTTTAGATACTCAAACAACTATCTCTGTGTTAACAAGTATAAGTACAACAGCCAACAACATAGCCTTATTCAATCTGATATTTGGTGTATTTGCTTATTTTACAACAACAATTTAACATATTCATTGCAATATGTATCATTATCGAAAAATAAGTAAAACATGAGTAATTAGCTATTGGAACGTTTCTTATTTAATAAATTTTATGACTTTTTCGTCACTATGTTTCATATAGCCTCCTTGGCAATAATTACAACTTCCATACAGCGCTGCGTACTATCCACAATGTACAATGCAAGCGCAAGTGTCAATAAATTTTTCAAATTTCCTGGAGTACTGTAAACAACTCTTTTGAGAATACCCAGGGGTATTCAATGGAGTAAACATACGGTGCTTGGGGCGGCCGATCAAGTACTTTCAAGCAGTTGTTATAGAGTCTGCTTTTATAAGTTTAGCCGTATGCTAATTATCATGTTGGAAAACGATACATTTCACCTTTAATCCTAGTCTTTCTATAAACTATATACATAGGATTAAGCAGCCATCATTCAAACTATTCTGTGGATTATTTCAACTTCATTTAGCCGTTGCTATAGGGTTGCATACCCTATACCATCACGGATCTACCTCCTAACTTTAAAGTTAATCTGACATCTTTTGCATTCAAAGTGTTTCTTGTCTTTTGCCAATACTATTCCATTCATTCGACCCCAGGCAATTAATTTTGTTCTCACCTGGCATACTTTTTTTCAAAATCTTAATGGATTTGTTGACGCCTTTTGGTGTGCTTTCGATTTTTCACATGCGCACGTCCTCTCAAGCCAGCTCCTCGTTGTGTGTTTCTTACTGTTTCAAGAAGCACGTGAATATTTCAATTTTGTGCTTCCGAAATGAATTTTCACCTTTCTGCTTTCCAAGATTTTGTAAATTGCAGGAGTTGTGCGTAGTGTGAAAAGTATGAAAAGCTGAAAATCTTCTGACCTTGTCAATAAGTCTGATATTCATACATACACGCATACATACATTACAACTCTTCAGCCAGAATTATGACTCAGCTTCTCACACCACTTATGTTGTGTGAGTTAATTTTATACACGAGTGCCGGGAGCTACAGTTTGAAATCAACTTCGAACGATAGATTTTTAAAAACTTTGCATGGCAACTTTATTTAATCTGGGAGGTCGGAGCATTCTACGGCGTTAAGACTATGACCTCAAGAAATACTTTGAGGACACTTCCGAGAGTCGTTGATCAATAATCGAGGAGGCTGCTGTGTTCACAGAGATTGAGGGCTTTGCTTTTACCATCGAGGGTTAGAGCGGGTTTGGATTTTTGGATGGCTTTGGAATTAGTAGTAATAGCTGTTATCCTTGCCCGCAAAGTGTAGTTACCCATAAACGGTTCCGTGGCTACTAATCGGGAGTCATCTGGAGTAAACCTACACCAGCAACTCAACGTTGATGGGAAAGGAACGTACCATGAGGAATGCCAGGGCTTTTACGGGACAGAGCAGTTATAGCCATAGCCTGGGCTACTGTGCATAAACACCTAGGTCCAGAAAGCTGCTGGTCCAGCTCAAGGCAAAAATGACGTAAAAACGAGGACAAAAAGTGTAGGCCAAAGAATTTCAAAAAAAGGGGGACCAGTCTTAATGGCACCGGCTGAGGGGTGTTTATTGACTCCTCAGTATAAATCCGTAGTGTTTGGTAAAAAAAAGGCAGGTCCACCTCCAGCAGGATATGATAAGGTAAAGGCTCATGGCTCCGTAAGAGCTATAGTCACCTATACTGCGAGAAAAGAAAAATCTTGATCTCATGATCACAACTACATATTTCGAATAAATGTGTACCTTGTCTAAATAAATACAATTACATCTCTACTCCAAATTAATACCGTTGTGTTTTCAATTAAAGTAAACATTTTATTTCTATTAAAATATTCATATTAAAATTTACAGTTAAAGCTAAAACTTAAATTGAAAAGTACTTTATCTGAATGCCTTCTACTCTCTTTGTAACACGGAACTTGGTTAACTTTTAAAAATGATACATACATAATTGGCCATTACAACCCTTCAGTCGGGATTACCGACTAGCTTCTTCTTTTTTAAAAATGATGACATAATTAAATTTGGATCTTTAATTTTAACATATTTGTTGTGTTTATTGGTCAGAATGATAATTCCGTTATACCAATTTTGACCATAAATAGTCAACGATTTTTATATTTCAACTGTGTGTTCTATGTTGTCTATTATGAAATTTTGTTGTTTTTTAAAGGTCGTCGTTAAGTATCTTGCACCTAATAATCAAGTATTTTTCGAAGATATTTGTCATAACTTTTGTAGTATTTTTCGTCAATCACAAAAGTATTGTAATCAAAATGTTAAAGGTTTAACGCCTTTAAATATGTTATTAAGCAGGTATGCAAACACTTTACAAAAATAAATACTCAAAAAAATACGACAATAGGAACATAAAACTGCCAGAACAGCACAACACTGAAAGATCTCGAAATTTCGACAATAAAATAAGGCACCATAAATAATTCGAAGGACAGCGTTATTCATAAAAGCAATAAAGAACGATTAAAACTCAGTGATTTCTTTTATTTAATTGGCAATCATCGAATCTGCAAAAAGTTAACGCTTCAAAAACTAAAAATGTAAATATTCACAACAGCCAGCGAAATATACAGAAATAAGAACACATGGATGTGGGAATATTATACCACATAACTATTTTGGTTCCTAAAGTTAAGAGACATTTTTTCATCCATGGCATAAATATTTTTCCTTTCTTACTTACGATGATATTCAAACGATAGAATAATAATAATAGAATCTCATGTTGTGAAACTGTTTTAAGAAGTGCTTCAAAGGCATCAACGTATTGCATATAAAATAAATCTCGGGTATTAAAGAAGACATGAAAGCAAAAATAACATTCGTTCGCGTACATTTTGACATCTAGAGATTATATTTAGCATTTTAATAACATTGTGGTATTCCATGAATATACACATCACATTGAATATATACGCGGGGTGGCACAAAAGTCATCACCCTGTTAGAAGGAGGTATAATGTTTGCCTATGGCTGCAAATGTTAGTTTTGTTTTAAAATAGTTACAGTAATCAGGATATGTATGGGACAACAGCGAAATGCTGTCGTTATACTAAGAATATCGCAGCTGTGCCAGAGAATGTCGGCCAGGCGACATGACGGAAGTGTGTTTCAAATGAATTATGTCACACTTGTAAACGTCTCCTCACACAGTTAATTGCATCAGCTGCTAAATGTTGAACGTAAACCAAATGGGTCCTAAGTTGAAGCTATTCTTGAGGAAGACAATTTTTTTTATCGAAAATCTATTTCCAACTATTACGACGCGAGAATAAGCGGAAATGTCGCTTCTTGTTATCCAAAGTTAGTGTAGAGTGTGGTGTTTACGTTGGAGGCTTTATTGCGCCTTATTTTTTCGAAACCGTTGCGGGCCAAAATGCTTCTCTGATCGAGGAACTCTACAGATCCACGCTCAACGACACATAAAGTTCTCAAAAGATTAGGCAGCGTCGTCCGTCAGATATGACATGTGGAAACCGCTTGCCGAAAGAACTGGTAAGTTTGTTGGAAAATTACTTATGTCGGGCTCATACACTTTACTTAGACCAAATTGACAGCCACCCAAAAAGCCCAGTCATTATACTAGTTATACCTCTTATAATTTTATAAAAATGAGGAACCGTATACAGACATATTTCGTGTGGTTTCTGTTTAAATAGTTCTATTTTGATATATTTTCTTTCCGAGTGATTAAAGTCTAACGGAAATCTTTGTTCGATACCGCCTTCCCATTAGAAGAATATCACCCTCACATATGAACACTTTCGAATTATCTATTGTACAAGTATTTGCAAGTGCTATAATGATATCTTGTCCAATATAATCTTGTCAATGTCCGCCCAAATGATAGTGACCGTTGAATTTCTCGATATCTCCTCTTGGGGTCTAATGACCGATTTACTGTCAAAATTTGTGTTTAATCTCATTTCACATGCTCTGAAATTCGCACAGCGGCATTAATGTCATCTTGAATAATACTACAGTAGTCGGGTTGAAGTCGCCGTGGTCTAGTAGGTAGTGTGTTGGCTTATTAGACGTGAGGCCTCGGTTCAAAAAACAGGCATCTCCAACTAAACGAAATATGACAAAATATTTCTTCGGCGACTTCACCTCAGCAGATTTCTGGCAAAAACCTGCCTGCTAAATAAACCTGCCATGAAAAAGTTTCTCAAAAATCTGTCGCTCGGAGTCGACGTTAAACTGTAGATCCCACCACTCATGTATAAAAATTAACGCACACGACATGAGTGGTGTGGGAAACTAGGTCGTAATCCTGACTAAAGGGTGTAATGACCAATTAAAAGAAAAAATTTTGTTGTCTAAGCGATCTAAGGTTCATCATCTAAGACATCCGGCGGCAATTGGCCTACAGAATCTTAATAAAAATATTGCATATTGAATAAATACAATCCAAAAGTGAGAATAAAATTTCTCACTTAATATTTATCACCGTCAAAGGATATCGGTTACTACTTTTGCGACACCTCGTATAAATTCATAAAATTTTTGTAATTTTTGTGAGAAATTAATGAACAATTTTGTTTCTAATGCCCGGACGTCAAGTTGTTACAAATCAATGAGGATTGTATGCGTATGATAATTTAATTCGCTTTTCACAACTCTTCTGCCACTGCCACTTCCGCTCTTGTAAAAATATCGATTGTAGTTGCAACGTCACCTATACATATATGGTGTGTATGTATCATATACATACTTATGTTATATACATATATATAACACTTGTTTGGTTGATTTTTAGACAATTCTATTGTTTTATACGCTTGTGTATGTATAGTTTTGTTGCTTTTGCTGCTCGCGTTGTCAGCGATGATAATACAGCAGGGATTAAGACTATTTATCCATTTATGTGCGAATATCAACCGAAACCGAACCAACACACAAAGAGCTCTTTTGATGAAATAAAACATAAAGGTAGAAAAACAAACAAACTGAATAAATGAAACCAAAATGAAATGGAAATTGAATTATTTAAGATCGTTCAAAGCGTTTTATATTTGACAGTTATATGTAATGCGTATTGTTCATAATCACTTTTTGATTCCATTTGTACTCCCACACATACATCAAGCGGATAAATTTCGCCAACAACACCACTCTGTACGCATTGTGTGAATTTGTAAAAATTTAAATGGAAAACAACTCCGTACAACTACTACTACAACTACAACTATAACTTTACTTTTTATTTTTCATCTTGCTGCAACACTTTTAACTTAAATACCCCAACTACTTATTCAACAAATTCGTTGTGTTTCATTATTGTACGAGTACATACATATATTTTCAAAATACATTTGTATATCCTATATGGAAAATATATGTACATACATATGTGTGTACATACATATGTACGTATGTGTGTAGTTTGCACGTATTTCAGGACGAAAACATAGAGCAAGAAAACTTCTTTTCCTATCGTTTTATACTATATTTGAGTGAGAGTGAGTTTGTGTGTGTTTGTAAGTGCCGTAACATCTTGCAAAACACTTCCATTAGAGTGGCGCAAAATGGCATACTTTAGGAATTGTACATTTTAAAGTACCACCAAATACACTCGTATATTTGAGGCTTAAACGTTACACAAAAGTGCTGCTTACTTTACTTACAATATTTACAGAACAATATTTACAAGAACGAACCATAACACTCCCTGTTCATAAGTCGTATGTATTTATTTATTATTGCATTGTATTAGAAAATATCGTTAATGAATATCGTATTACATACATACATATTCGATCACGTACATCAAATGAAAATATTACAATTTTGTTGTATTCTTAAGTGAATTTCACGGAGTGTATTCAAACCTAGGTACTCATGCACACATGTATTGTTAGATTCTAAGCCTCCAAGAAGCAATTTAAATACATATTTTGTGCATTTATAAAAGTGATCGCAACTCTTTACTAAACAGGCAATTTGCAAACTATTTTATTATGGAAACAAGCAAGCAAGCAGCAACGAAATATGCTTCCATCTAAACAACCCACTTTCTTGCAAAACTTTAATATGGTATTTGTATATATGTATGTAAATGTGGAAGTATTCTAGGTATTACAAGCATAATTACCAACGCATTAGCGAATGTAACAAGTGTAACAAAATCAACATACACACACACTCACAATTAAAACACAATCTCCAAACGTTTTACCGCAAACATTACGTGCAATACATACTTACTTACTTACTTTCAGAATACAAAATGTGTTTGATTTTTTTTTTTCTATCGAGTCTCTACCCTCCAGAGTAATTAAATATTAATAATCAATATTACATCTAAATTTCATAATTTTTCTCACTTTCTCGCAGTTAATAACAATAATAATAATAACACTATACGACAAAATAACAAAAATTAAATACACCCAGCTAATGACATAGTATAAGTTATAAGTTTTGTTGAGTAGAACTCGAAAATATTTTTTTATATTTCTCGAACGTTCCAAACTTGTTTTATTTAACAAAAACTATTTTTTTTGGATTTTATGCACAAATTTATTGATTACACAAACATTTCTAACCCAATGTCCAAAATTTAAAGCTTATAAGAAAGGAGAGTGATGGGTCGTTAAAACGCTATACATTTATGTATTATTTGACTTAATATGTTATGGGGTTTGATGAGGTAAACTTGACTAATTCAAATACTTTTTATATTTGTTTCCTTGTCCGTTCTTAGTGGCAAACTTTAATTAAAAAATATGAAATAAGTGATGACATTCTGAAAGTGCATTATCTTGTGAAGAGATTGACAAATCGGACAAAAATTATCTTAGTTATTATAACAGTTAACAGTCGAGTTACATTTTTCATAAATATATATTTTCAAATGAACTTTTAGTTCAAAAATTTTCAGAATTTTTGATGGATCTTGATCGTTTATGGCAAAATGTTTCAATTTCACGTTTGAGCGGTCACTAGACTTTGGAAAATGTGTGCGCAAAGAGAAATAATAATATCTGCAAAAAACACAAATATTAATCGACTTCTGATAGGCGCCTAAACGTGAAATTGACACATTTTGCGGTAAACAATCAAGATCTATCAAAATTTTTGAACTGAAAATTCATTTGATAAAGAGACTTATGTAACAAAATATAACATATATATAAATAATATAAAGAACAACTACGGTAATTTTTGTCCGATTTGGTCAAACAATGTGTCAATCTCTTCACAAGGTAATGCACTTTCAGAATGTTTTCACTTATTTTATATTTTTTAATTAAATTTTGCAATTAAGAATAACTAAAAAAAATTAGAAAAAAATTATATAACGATATACCATTTTAAAGGCTTATCTGTCTCCTTTTCAAAAAAATTTTAAATTTGAAATTAGATTAAAAAATATTTGGATAATCAATAATTTTGTTTGAAGAGATCGAAAATACCTTTTTTGTCAAATAAAACAAGTTTGAAGGGTTCGAGAAAGTTAAAAAATAATTTTGAATTCTACTCAACAAACCTCACAACCTACACTACGTCATTAGCTGGGTGTATTTAGACTCTCGCACCGTGTAATCAAAAAAAAATAAAATTAAATTAAATTAAATTAAAAAATATTAACGATATTTATACTTAATTTTATACACACAAAATTTTAAAAAGAAAAATAGTTTTTCTACTGCAATCCCACATAATAAGTGGGATTAAGTGGAATGTTCAGCAACATATAGCATATTTAGAAAAGCATCAGTTTTAGTATCAAAAATCTCTCTGATTACATAAAATCTTTACTTTAATGCATTACTATTAAAAACATGTTATCTATTCTTTACTGCTATTATTTTTTACAATTTATTATTAATATGAATAATAAATACATTATTTTTTTTAAACAATTGTTTTCTGATTTCTTTTTTTTTTGGCATGAAAGTTTTCCTATGAATAAATATTTTCTTTTGGTAACAATAAGCAATTGTTAAAAGTTTTATTTTATTCTTCATTGTCTTCATACTATTTTTTTCATTCTTTTGTTTCAGAATGTAAAAAAGGCCTATTAAAGATACACACACACACAGTTCGAGCCAGAGAAGGAAGTTCTTGTTAGTGACTAGTCCATCTCCAGGAAATCAAAATTAAAAAATAAACAAAAAATTAAAAGTTTAAAAAGAAGATTAAAGTGAATAACCAAAACGTTCAGCTCTTAAGAGGAGAACGTAATAAATAAATAAACAAAACGCAGGTTTATCAACAACTAAACACGAGTTAAAGAAACCAGAAAACGGAAATATTATAATAAAAATAACCTCGTCAGGAGAAACAATAGCCGTAGAAGAGCAATAAGAATAGTTTTTGTTTTTAAACAACCTATTAAAAGGAAGTCAAACGTAGGCTGCATTAACGAATGCAAACAAAAGTAGAAGGATTGAAAATCTTTAATATTTTCATGAGCAAAACCAAATAACGACAATTATAATGTCCTCAAATAAATTTGCTGTAGCATTGGCTACATTTGGTCTTATTGTTGCCTATTGTATAAACGGATACCATGCCTATCCACCCTCTTATTCAGGTGAACCAACTGCGGTTGTGGACAGTGGTGGCAATAATGATGATGGGGGTGGTTACCTAACGCCACAGTTCAATTTTCATTATTCTCAACTTCAACAAGGCCAGAACAAACAACCAAATCAACAGCTGCAACAAAAGCAACAGCATTCAAGATATCCAGATCAAAACCCATTCATAACTTACTTTACTACATCGCAAACAAGTTCAACGTCAACATCAACATCATCTGGTACTTCACCATCATCATCAACCTTATCATCATTACCATCAACATCAACCAAACCACCTTTACAATCGGCCTACGTTTACAAAGCCGAGGTACCAACGCACATTGAACCGGAAGCCAACAAGGTTGTTAATGCAGTCAAGCTGTCCACTGCAACAAAATCATCAGCAACAACAGGAACTCAAACGTCATCGTCATCATTATCGTCTCCTTACATAGACAATGCGAATACAAATTTAAACAATGATACAGAACAGGATGGTGACTTGTCAAAGAAAATTATTGGTTCAAGGTAAGTAAATTATCTTAACCCATAAAATTGCATTCATACTCCAGTTGAAAAGTGCTTCAGTCCTCTTCAATTGAAAATGCATACTCACACTCATACGAATTTTATTAATACATTGTTGCATGCACTGAATTGTTGGTAAAATCTAAATGAAATAAACGCTTATTTAATTATAGATGCATGCTTATCGCTAAGTATCTCAGTATCTCTGACCACATTACAATTGCAATCTGCAAGAAGTTGCGATTATTTAGAGAAACAACAACAATATTTTTTGTCAAACGTTCACTATCAATATATGTACAGACATATGTACACATACATACATATATAGTGAGGCAAATTGAAATTTCATTTTATTTTCGTAACGTTTCTTTCCAGAAATGTTTCTTTTCCATAATCTGTAGCATTATTGCAATTTTCAATTGCATGTTAGACCACAAGAAAAAAAGATAATTTGTCCTTAAATGAACGAGACTGCTCTAGCGTATGTTTAGGTATTATTTATTTATTTATTTATTTATTTGTTTATTTATTTATTTATTAGAAAAAATTTACAATTTAACTATACTTATTGCAAGGTGAGTAACCTTAATCTTACCCACTAGACTACAAGAGCATAGCTGATAGATTTGACGATTTTGAGCTCCAAAAATATTATATTGACGATTTGACGATTTATGCCCTTATTTTGACGATTTTTATAAATTAAAAACTTACATCATATTCTTTACTTCAGTACATTAAAAGCCACATTAAGCTTTGTGTTTACTTTCCAATTGGGACTATTGGAATTTTATGTTAGTAAAAACAAGGAGTAAAGTATTATATTTTTAAGTTACTTTCGAATACCTGTGATAATTTTTCTGTATTTTACTCCTTTTTAACCCCTTAAAGCCCAAAAAATTACAAGTGCTAAATAGCCTCGTAGTTGAGAATACTTTATCATTTGCAGTTGCAGACAATTTTAAAAATTCGAGTATGTCTTCTGGCCATAGCTATTTTTGAGAAAAAAATTAATAAATGAAAATGAACAATACTTACTAGCTTTTAATTTCTAACAAATTTTTTTTAAATGTGTTATTTTTGAACTCAGATGTATACATACATACATACATTGACTTTATATGTTTTACTACTATAGAAATTATTTTGGTTTTTAAAAAATTTTAATTTATTTATTTTTTCTGACGATTTTTTTTACGATTTCCATAAACGTCTTTGATTATTTTTCTCAAATATTTGACGATTTCGTGCTTCATTTATCTGGCAGCTATGTACCCGAGCACTGTATAGCATAATTTAATTTAATATTATATATTAAATTTGCTATGATTTTTACTACACATCGTCGATATTCTCTCACATCACCCATGTTGTATGTGTTAATTCTTCGGGAACTATAGTTTAACGTCGACTCTGAACGATAGATTAAAGTAGCTTTTCTTTGTCAATTATTTACTTTCCAAGCTTTTGCTCAAAGAAGTAGTGTTTTTTTGTTATTTTCTTTTTTGAGATCACAGAGCTGAGATTTGAAACCACGCATTCACGATACCAAGCCGACACGCTAGCCACTAGAATAAGACGATCACTGTTGCAAGAACAGAAAATAGATATTGACTTTAGTAGTAGCAATTTATTCAACAAGGAGCTGTCATACCATAATATAGGCTTAAATGGCGATTTGTTTAGCAAAAGTTTACAGTCCAAACTAAACAATTTCATTCAGGTTATATTTAAAGTTGGAAATCAGAGAACAACTGAAAAATGGAGTCAGTGTGTTTAATTTGTTTCTGTTAGTTTTGTTCCCGTGTTGATATTCCACGCAACCACTTGCGAAAATCCAAATCTTCAGAGATATTTAAAAAAGTAATGCAAATACTCCACAAGCAATCTAAAAAATGTGTAGGTAAACAGCATAGCGTAACCACATTATCTGCCCACAGAACCATTTCGTAAAATAGGAATTTGAAACGATAAAAAATGATACGCCTATTTCGAAATAGCAGAATATCGGTCATAGTAAGGGTTGGGATTCTTAGGGAGGAATATAGCAGACAATTACAGGCGCTGATATCTCAGGTTTGCCTACGTTCCCGATTCGTGAGTGTGGAAAATTACGATTAAAATACTCCCTCTTTCCGTCCATTTTTTTTTTATCTTGGCCACTTCATTTTCATCTTTTGTACCTTTAAGGCGTTCAGAATGGATCAAACGTCACTAAAAGCATTGCTCTGTACTGTGGGAGGCTGTTTATGTAATCTGCTATAACCTGTGAGCGAACAAATAACCTCAGAGAGAAATCTTTTTGCTATATGAGCAATGACTAAGTTGGCGGTGTTGATAAGAATGATTCCGTGCTGTTATTCTATATATATGTATATATACATATATATTATTGCCCAGGCCTTCTGTTTTCCTGTTTGCGAAAATATAACACCGGGCTGATAGATATCGATAATAGATATGTTCTTTGTGATAGTGTACATAACTTATAAAGATGCATAACACATTCAGACAATTCACGTTCATCATTCTTGGTCGATGACAGGGAAGAGTAGTACTACATTCAGGTCATCGTTGCTAAATTCTAAACTCTGATTCTTATTAGCTTCCGCCTGTATCCCATACATGTGAATAGTGATAAAAATATTTGATATTTATCAGCAACAACCTCTGGCGGATCGTTATCAAAACTATAAAATCATCTCCTTTTATCGTCCCTGTGCCGATCAATACTATTTCGTTAGAACAATCAGCTCCAATCTAATGCTCTGTAATGTGAGATATATGGTTCTACCAATAGCATAGTTGTTGTCGAGGCAAGCGCGCTGTTTATTCTTCGATTGCAATCCAATATTGAAATTTCCTTCAGCTACAATTTATCAGTACAACGTCCAACAATGCACTCAATACAATGATACAAGGGCTTTTGTAAATTGATCAATTGATTTACATAACGCCTATAACGATGATGAAGTAAATACTGACTCTACCTAATATAAACCGTAATACTTGGAAAAGTATTTTAATTTGTTTAACAATACATATACATATGTATGTTTAAATGAAATAACTAAAGTGGCTAACATTTTAGAAAATGTTGTTCACGACATGTGGTGTTATGCAATAGATTTTTTTATAAAACTTCCAACAGTAAAGAATGAGCCAACAATTACAGTTTATATCAAATGTGCAAGCGCTATTCACTTAATTACAATCATTTTTCGATAAGCAACAATAACAATTGTAGACAATTGATTCGGGTTTATTCTCATTTTTATATCGTTATCATACTGGCTATTCAATTAAATGATCATTTTTTATCTTATATATTTACAGCGTTGTTACATCGGTATCGGTGATTTTAAATGGTGATGAACCAGAATTTACTGATGCCTTGGGTCATAAAGTACCCAAACCCCAACCCTCGTTGCAGGTTGCCAGCCCAATTGATCTTCTAAATCCGGATCGGTATGAATTCTATACATTTGATGAACATGGTGAATTGGTTAAACGCCTCATGACTATGGAAGAAATTCAAAGCATTGTAGCCAATGGTGACGGCGAGGGGCCCACAATTATTCATCATGGTCCCATTGAAGATCGTGATCCAGAGAAAAATGTCCAAGACATTGTGAATAGTGTACAAAATGTACTCAATAAAGAAGTCGAATCGAATAAGAATACCAGCTCTGATAGCTTACCAGCGTTTGATACGCCCGATGTATCTTCATCATGGTCAATGATATTGCCAGCCATTTTCGGTAACACAGGCGATGTTGAAATTTTCCCTCAACAGAAACCTCAACAAATTGTCATGACGCCTGACACGGAAATAATTGAAACATCTACTAAGGAATCTGTATCTACCACAACGAAAAAATCAAAGCCAAGTAAGCGCAAGCCAGGACAAAAACGAAAGACCACTACCACAACGACAACTACTGAAATAACACCGCAGGTAATACAAGAGGAACTCGATTCAGAAGAATCAGTCTATACAGGCATGCAACAATATCAACATTTAGCTGCAACAATGCATAACTATGATGGATTCTCTCAATTACATATGCAACCAATTTACCACAAACTGCCCGAAATAGAAACCTCTACACGTCGTGTATTTGTCAACAATCAAGAGATAGTGAAGAGACCCAGTGAAAATGCCAACGAAGACAAAGTGGTATTGAATGAAAACCTGGCTAAGAAACCCGTATCCGTGCAACATCATCCAACGTCGCATCGCGTTAAGAAACCAAATGGAGGAAATGTGACTACTAAACGACCTCAGGCCACTAAACAAAAAGTAAAAAGAAAGCCTACCACAACAACGACAACCACAACCCCGTCACCTGCTACAACGACCCCTGCTCCTACAACGTCTTCTACGATGCCAACAACATCTACCACTACAACAACAACACCTGCACCGACTACAACGACTACAACTACATCAGCACCAACAATAATATCTACAACACCAGCACCAACAACAACAACTACTACACAAGCGTCAACAACAACAAATACACCACCAACTACAACGTCAACAATAACAACACCTTCCAGCACAAAACCACTAAAGAAAAAGAAGAAGAAACCAACTCGTCAACCAATACATTCCACAAGTTCAATTGGAGGAGGAGAAACTCAAAAACCTCATTTGGTTGCACAAAAACGAAAACCTTCACCGAAACCGCATAGGCCGAGACCAACGCAACCGCAACACATCATTTATCCACATATAACAACTTCCTCCGACTTGTCAGCTGAAGGGTCAGCTCACCAAGAAGTCTTGCATGATAAACTCCAACATGTGTCGTATCATAGACCACGTCCCAAACCTAGCAAACATACTACTTCAACTACCAGTACCACAACATCAACTTCGACAACAACTTCCACACCTATTCCTGAACCATCTACAACAGTGGTTATATCACCTGTTCCAACAGAATCGACTACGGCCACTCCACCAACAGAATCTCTCATTGTTCACGATTTCCCTGGTTATCCATCAGAATTTAACGATAACGGGTTTAAAATTCAAATGACTAGGCTAACTACTAGGAAACCTGAGGTCACAACATTCGTGAACCTCCCATCGACATCAGGTACTTCCGGATATCCAGTGCCATCTTATAGTATATTAACTGACCAAACACATGATATTACATTCAATCAATTCAAAAAGCAACCTCTGCCGTCCTTTGCTCTAACCCAACAAGCATCCAAACCATACGAAGACGATAAGCACACACAACAATCATTTGATCAAATAATGCAAACACTTAAGCAGCCTGATCAAATTGCAGAAAAACCCACCAAACACAGTAGTTCTGAAAATGATAAATCAGCGGTGAATGATAGTCCTTCTATACTTAAACCCCAACAAGCAAGCTATGGAGGCAGCACCTTCTCTACAACTCTGCAAGATTTAGAAACAACAACGAATTCAGATAAAACAGCCGTTAAAGAGCAGGATACGACTTTAGCATGGGAAGTGGAAAACCAATATCAGGAAACAACTAAAATTTCGAATGTAACCAAAAACACCTCAACTGAAAACAATACCGCAGAAGATTCCGAAACAACAGAGCTTCCAAGCTATGCATCATTCACTGATGCCATCAAGGAATCCAATGTTGGTACAGAAATTCCAGAATCTACGACCACATTAAACGAAAATGTGGAAGAACTTACTGGCGAATATCTAACAGAACAGCAAACAGACGACAATACGTCAACTTATGATTCAACATCGCAAATGCACCAACAACCCACGTTCGCATATGGATTCGGTGATAATGAACAAACAACCGAAGAGCTTAAGTCAACTGACAAAGACTTATCTGAACAATCGAAAATTGAAGCACGACTTCCTGTAACAGTGCCGACCAAAGTTGAAACCACTATGCATGATGATAAAGATTTTAGCCATACTATTTTCGTGGCAGACCTAAAACCTCAACTAAATATGGAGGTTATCAAACCATCTGAACAAATAAGCATGTCCGATTTCCAAACTCAAGCAGCAACAGTAGCCTCGACCTTGGTTGACGGTTCTATTACACCTACACCAGACTACAATACAATGACGTCAAACGAAACTAAAGATGAAATTGCATTACTTATGTCAGATGTCATTAAGCAAATGTCAAATTCTAATGACTTGCCTAAAGTGCAAGCATCAGACCCAACCGATAATCGATATTCAAATCAAGCTCACCTCGACATATCATTCCTTATGAAACCGAAAAAACCAACAGTTGTGCCTGTACCAATTTTGACATCCACTTACGTCAATGAACCCGTAGATTACAAACCAATTTTCAATCGTGAACATAGCTATGAAACTACCTATAGCCATTACGTTACAACCGAAATACCTGATACCACTACACTGTCTGGTAACCAACTTGAAGAATTTACCACTGAATCACTAGAAAAAGAAAATGATTTAGACTCAACACAGAACGCAGAGATGACTTCCAGTTCAGACACTCTTGGTGAGGAAGAAGAACAAATTACCACAACTGAGAACAGTTATACAGCCACTGAAGCGTTGACTGTTCCATCATCTAGTAAGGACACATCCATGAACACTGCTACCGAAATGAATGATTTGCATAACATGGAAAGTTCTCTCAAAGAAGTTGTTGAAGAATACGAACCCAATACATCAACTACGTCATCCGTCGAAAATGATTCTACTCTGAATGTTACGACTGAATCCGATGAAGAGACTACAACATTGAAAATACATATGCCTTCGCTATCCGAGATATATGCACAACAACAGAGATTCGAGGACGAAAGAGAGGCTCTCTTTGAAGCAGACAGTTTAACAGATACTACAACAGCTGTAAACGATTTATCCGAAGACACAACTTCTATTGAAGAAATCCAAAGTCATATTCAAGAGGAAGACACTAAAGATACTAAAGAGAAAATTGTGGAAAGTACAGAAAATGATTCGAAAGCTGAAAATACTACGGTAAGGGACGATGCGAGTGACGCTGTACAACTGACTACAGAATTATCTACTGAAGTAAGTGAAGAAGAGAAAACTGATGTTAGCGGAATCGAAACCGCCTCAATCAAAATAGAATCAACTGAAGATTTGGAAGATCATACCGATGTGGAAACAAAGATTGTTGAGACTACCGAATTTCTCATTCCCGAGGACTCCACATATACCACAGAAACTACGGAGTCGACCATCTTTGAGGACGTTAATGCAAATTCTACAGAAATTGATTCAAATACAAGAATTAACAATCTTACGGAAATTTCAACACAAGCCGATGAAATCCAAGATTCTGCTTACACAACAATAGCGAGTATAAATGCCCAAGAAGCAGAGTCTAATGAAGCTACAACAGAAGATATGCAAGACAAGAGTGATAATTTAGAAACCACAACAATCGCATATACGATGAGCGAAGAAACATCGGATGAATTAAATGCTATGATTTCAGAAGAAGACGAAACAGACGAATCTATTGATGAGGATCCGTACATAAAACTGGGAGAAACAACTACTCAGAAGCCAGAAACATCGCGTATCGAAAACGATACTCTTACCGTAACTCAATCCAATAAAGGTGAAACACAATTGCTAAGTGAAGGGATTAATAAACACCAGGATCTACCTATGTTAGCACCACCGAAACCAATTCTTTCAATATTGGAACAAGATGTACCCACCGGCACTCAACAAAGCACTACAACTGGAAATTATGAAGAGGAGGACGAAGAAGATGAAGATGACCAGATCGGTTACCAAGCACCCAAATTTCCAGTTCTCCCAACAAAAGAAATTACTTCTACCACCATGAGAAGTACAGATTTAACAAGCACCACTTCTCAGCCGAAAACTACCACTACACGACGCTTGAATACCCTAAAGCCCGTTTCATATTTCAATAAACAGCCAGCTTACGCTTTGTATCAAGAGCCTGTGGAACCCCTTTATAGTAAACAGTCTGCACCGACCACTGTCAATCATCAAGCCGAGAATGCTGCACATAAAGTTACAACTTATGTTATTCCAATGCCACAACAAAGGCCTATGCACAGGCCACCACAACTCAGTAACTTAATGATTGCTTCCACCCAAGCCACAAGACCGCCTGTCAAACTGGATCCATCTCCAATTAACTCAAAAGGCTTAGAGGCTTCTCTGGCAAACTTAGATGAGGATATTTTGGCTTTCGCTAAACTTTGCAATGAACTGGCTTTTAGCTATTGGAAGTCAATTACCTCGGAAAAAATAAGTTCCGCAAGGAGTCTGGTTATTTCACCTTTCGCTTTAACTTCAATGCTTTCAATGGTATTCTTAGGGGCTCGTGGTAGTACTTCTGGTGAAATGAACGATGTACTCAAGCTTGACGATATGACGACGTTCAATCCACATTTGGTTTTCAAAAATATTACAGACTCGGTTGAAAAGGCAATAGACAGTGATATTGCCACAACGGCTTTTGTTCGTGAAATTTTCAGCGATCGAGCCAATGGCAAAATTCTCCAATTCTTTAAGGAAAAAACTCAACAACTCTACTCCGGTCATGTGGAAGAAGTAAATTTCCATGTAGTTAATGATATCATACGCAGACGTACAAACTTGTTAGTAAAGCGGCACACCATGGGAAAAGTCTTGGAATATTTACGAACCAACAGCGTTTGGGTGAATGGTCCATTGGCTACAATTTCTGCAAATCTGTTCCAAACCGATTGTACTTCCGGTTCAACGCAAGACCGGGATGGTGAGTTGTTCTTCCAAGTCCAACCGACAGTTAGACAAAGGCGTCTCGTACCCATTCCGGCTGTACTTTTCAAGAGCGGCTTTACAGCCGGTTATGAACCGAATTTAGATGCCACTGTCGTAGCATTTGGGCGCATACAAGATACAACAAGTTTGATTTATGTCATGCCCGGGCAGTTAAGTTCAAATTCACCATCTGACAATTTGGATCGTCTCGAAAAGCAACTCGTGGAAACGGCAATATCGAAGAATGGCTGGAGCAAGATACTTACCTCTCTTATGGATCACCCTGGCATGGAGGTCCATTTGCCTAGATTCTCACACCGATCGTTCATCAATGCTACTTTAGGTCTGCAGAAAATGGGTCTAAAAGGCGTCTTTAAATCAGATTATGCTGACTTGGGTGGCCTTACCGGCTCTTCCAATCGTGACATTTATCTCTCCGATATGATTCAAATTAATACTTTCAGTACATGCGGCGAAGAGAAAATCGCTGATCACCATCACGTAGAAATGTATCCAGCTCCACCACTTCGTAAACGGAACAAGGACGTAGGCGCTCACGACGACGACCAACTTGATTCTTCAGAGGCTATCATCGATTTTGGCTCACTAGTCCAGGACTCTGTACTTGGTCGTGGTTTTTACGATGACCTATTGGATCCTAAATATTTGGAACTTCCCTTGCCCTTGAGGCCAAGACAGGCTCGTGTGCCCGATGCACCCAGGTTAAGATTTGACAAACCCTTCCTATACTTTATTCGTCACAATCCAACAGGCATGATACTATTCATGGGTCGTTTCAATCCGAGATTATTGCCATGAGCATTTGTTTATACGTGAACCTAAACAAATACATACATACATACATATAAGCCAAACTCATATAATTTTTTCTTAACGAAAATTTATATACAACTGCAACAAAAACAAAAACAAAACATAGTTGAATTTACATCTCTCACGAAACTATTTTATTTATTTAAGCATCACATATTCATACGAACGTAATACATTCACACACATACAATTTCATTTATACATTGACAACATAAACAAATTTACTGCTAATAAAATATCTTCATCTTATCCTAATTCAATCAATTATATTAATTATAGTTTATATTTTATTTTATTTTATTATTTCTTTATTTTTTAATACATCCTTATTTTCTTTATTTTTTATCATTATTATTATTATTATTTTAAAATGCTTTACCTTAATCACGAGTCACGCAAATGAGTTCACTTCGTCATTGACCATCTGTGTCACCGTTACAATGAATTACAGATGATTTGGAATACGATTTACACGCGAGAAGTGATATCGCTTGCTGATTCAGGATTGACGTCCTGCATATATTCATAATAAATCGAAATAAATCCTTAAATATAAAACACTCACACACACGCATGCGTACAAGTTTGAAACAAAAACCATAATAAAATAACAAAAAAATTTAAAGATACATACGTACGTATATACATATGTATATTGTACTTGTTCGGTATACTGTACTTATCATATTTCATAACATCGTAATTAGT
The DNA here is from genome assembly GCA_930367235.1 of Sarcophaga rosellei. Lineage (NCBI taxonomy): Eukaryota > Metazoa > Arthropoda > Insecta > Diptera > Sarcophagidae > Sarcophaga > Sarcophaga rosellei. Next base: position 46,247,566 of record OV884021.1, on the reverse strand, counting down.
TTCACTTGTGTTGCATTGTGTATGTAGTGTAGTTTATTTAATAAACGATTTATATTTTATATTAATTTATATTTATAACAATATGAACATAAAAATGTAAAAGGGCAAAATATATATTTTAGAATATGCATTTATTCTAATCCATACGTATTCTGTATTGACATAATTTTATATTCAATTCATTGTATGCATAAGAATTTTGTTAAATCAATCAATAACATAAAAATCATTAAAATAAATTAAAAAGAAATAAATGTTTCTATATACATACATACATACATATAGAGTTTTGAATTTTATTTGTTTAATACTCGATGCAAAGATTACTTTTTTCTGTACACCACGAAATATGCTTCACATACATATATGAATGAACATATCAGTGTAAAATATTACAAGCAATTTCGCTTAATTTGAAAAGTCCAATTGAAAGACATTTGCTTCAATACTTTCTAACTTCCGAAACTTTCATTACACATGAAATTGTTTAATGTATAAAAAATTTTGTATTTGAAATCGTCAAATTACGTATATTCTTTATAAGCTCAGCGACTGGATTCTAGTCGAGTGTTCAATGAGTTTAGAATCAAACTCTTGCAAACTCAAACCCTAATGATATTGTAAAATACACCATAAATATGGGGATGTGCAACTGGATTAATTGGGTACGATTTAAAAACCAAAGTTTAGAGGCGGAAACAGTGACAAGAAGTTATAGTCAAAGTATAGTAGTAAATCATATGTTGCAAGATCTTGGAAAGGTCTTGGCATTCTATTAGAAACCTTAACATATTGTAGCCTCCTTTATGAAATACACCCTATGATAAATAACGAGAAATGTTGTCTTTGATGACCACTGTCATTTATGTCTTATTCGCATACACCTTCGAATTAAGAAAATTCCACAAGAAAAAGTATAATGGGAACTAGTCCCCGAACTCGGTGGTCATATCACACCGCCAATAAAAAAAGTCTACACTTTACAGTGACTTCTTCAGGATACATTGGACGCTCTTGGATCTCATGTGGATTGGCATCGTCCTAAATTCAAAAATTGTATTTGTTTACGATCTTGTTTCTTCTTAGGGTCCGTTTCCAACTGCTCCAAAACATAGTCTATAGTCCCCATTGTATTTTGACAAAACTGACTGAATAAATGACGACTTATTTGACAGATTTGGCTTAAACATTATCAGCCGTTGAAGATCGGAAGATCCTGTATACACATATGTATGTAAACTGTAATGCTCGTATGTTTGCTAATACATATATTAATCTTATACTCCATCAATTATGATTTTAAAAAAATTGAAAGCTGGGTGTCTGCATCAACGTAAATCTGTTTCTTATGTCAAGCTGGTTTCGTATTTAACGGACGATTAATGTGGTCTAACCACATTAATGTCGATGTAGGTAAAATTTACAGAGTGCTTTGGAACTTGTGAACTGTTACAGATTCAACTACTTTTGCCATGCCCATGCAATTTTCGAGAAGTAAATTAATAACTGAATGTAAAATACATCAATTAATTAGGCATGTTATTGCTTAAAATGCATTAAAGTGTTTATATAAATTGGGGTACCTAGCCATGTACACTGTACATGTTCTATTTACTTTCAATACTATTTCCCAAAGTTTGTTGGCTATTTCAACAGCACTTTCATTTATAAGCTTCATAACTTGTGCTAAGTTAATTATGTCGATAAATAAAGACATAAAAATACATGTTTAGCAGCCGAAGAAGTAAAAAATATCAACGTGGTTTTAAAAAATTACGATAATTCCACATTCTCCATATAATTCATCTGAGAATGAACATCATTAAAAGTTAATACAGTTTCAACTATGAAGAAAATTAGGAATCAATCAGAAAAAGTTAATAGAGGCCGTTGTTTATAGGCAATGATAAAGAAATCTGATATCATCCTAAGATCTGCTAAAAAAAAAACCAATCACCTGCTTATATGGAAACACTGGATGAATGAAACCGGTAAGAACAAAGATGAGAAATGACGAGAAGGCGGGCTGCGAGAACTTTTGCTTTCCTCAATGAAATGCAAAGGCAATAATCATTTAGAATATTGTGTATAAATATTTCTAATTGAAGAGAACATTTTAAGAATTCAATAATTAGTAAAGAAAAATGGAATTCTTATTGGATAATATACTTCACAAAAGCTTTACATTAACGAAACTTAATTAAAATTAAAAAAAGCGTAAAATATTTAAAAATGTATACGCAATAAGAATTCATTATAATTATTAGTGTATATGTACTTACATGTGAGCTTAAATTGCACCATTTATTCAATGTAACAATCTTCAAATACATTAATATGTACTTTATATGATCGGATTTTTTTTTTTTTGTTTTTTTGGTTTAAATAGGTCAATTTAGAAAAGCGCAGCTTAAAAAGTTTGCAATTTAATTGAAGCGCATCTAGAAAATTGCAACATCATTAATAACAATGAGTGCAACGAATAAAATCACAATGCAACCATTAGCTACAATTACTACTGGTAGTAATTTCCAACTTACATTTGGCTTAATGCACGAGGGGGGAATATAAAGCGCTAAAGAAAGAAATGGCATAAAAACGGCTACCAGCAACAGCAAAATAGACTCATAGTTTCAATAAGATGAGCAATATATTTTAGATGGTTGAATGAAATCTTCCAAAGGGAACACATTAACAATAAACGATAGCATGGAAAATGTTTGTGATTTTTATTAAATGTAGGAAAAAGAAAGTCTTAAAATTTGTCATGTCCACGCCAATCCGGAACCAGATACGACTATTTATTTAATTCTATAAAATCATTTGTTTAATTCAAAAGAACTCCACCAAAATCTCGTTGCCATTTATAATACATGCATACGATCTGTATGTACATATGATATGTACATATGTATATAGCAAAACAAAAATACGTAAATCGTTTCACATAAAGTATTCCTGTGTAGTAGCTTACATAGTTCATGATGTTGACTTAAATAATGCGCAAACAAATCTGTATACAAATTCACTAACAGTCTCGCACACTCATTCATAAATATGCTATGCTTGGTGATGTTGTTGCTGTTGCCGTATAAATTATTCATGGTTTGAAACATTTTTCGCCTACATTTTCACTGACCCAGTATTTCGTTGTTGTTTTCATTTGGAAAAACGGGGAGATTGTTTAATTTTTATTTTTCTATCCATTCGTTCCATGTTGCAATTTTTTTCTTCTTTTACTCTCAGTCCATATAATTGCAACCCTTATTCTTATAACCTAACTGCGATCACAATAGTAAAAGTAATGTGGTATATGTATGTATCATATATGTAAAGCATCAACACCGCAAGCTTGTCAAATTCCCAGATATGAAGGATAGGAGAGCGTAAAAACACTCTAAATTTTAAAGCACTTGTGTGTAAAAGCCGCCGTAGTCTAGTAGGTAGTGTGTTGGCTTATTAGACGTAAGGCCACGGTTCAAACCCCAGGTCAGACGTCAAAACGAAATATGAAAAAAATAAATATTTCTTCGGCGACTTCTTCTCAGCAGATTTCTGGCAAAGACACTGAGAGTAAATAAAATTATCATGAAGAGTTTCTCTAAAATCTGTCGTTCGGAGTTGACATTAAACTGTAGGTCCCGCCACTCATGTATAAAATTATTAGGTCGTAATCCTGACAAAAAGGGTTGTAATGGCTAATTATGTACATATGTATGTACGTTGAGAAGCTGAACTGGAGATCTGACATTAAAAAAGAATTATGTTTAGTGACTGGAAAGAATGAATTTTTAATAAAAGAAATTTAAAAACCCTTGATTTGATCGATCTGATAAAGCTGACATCAATTAATCTACATGTGGACGAATTTCTTCTTTACTTCCGATCTACATGTCTACAACTGTAGCTTAATTGTAAGTGTTTCCACAGTTATTTCGATATACAATTAATATTCTAAGTAGTTTTTTCGCTTTTTTCGAAATTTCATTTCTACGACCAATAGCAAAAGTATCTTTATAAAGCAGTACAACAAAGCAATTACATAATCATTGCAAAAATTCATATATGTATATGTATTGCTACGAAAATGGAAACAGTGTAACATCGTCTAGCATTGAAGTGATAAACAAAAGCTACAGAAACAAAAACCATATAACAATAATAGCAGTATGAAAGAAAAGGGGATAGGCAAGTAAGCAAGAAGCACATAAACAAAATGCACAAACAATAATGAAACAACGATAGAGACCTCGAGAAGGCGAAACCACGAACACAAAAATAACGTTTTTATATCAATACTTCAAAACAACGTACCAACTAACACATGTATAACGTTTTTGGCTTATCCTATAAAATTAGAAAAAGTGATTTTACGTACTTTTGGATTTTCGACGACGATATGCATTTATATTAATCCACTTCCACAGGGCGGTACTTATAAATGCTAATTTCAAATATAGGTTCTATCTATTATGCTGTTATTATTTTGAGATGGATGATCAGCGGCTCTTTTAAGTATCACTTTTTCTTCGAATTACAATAAGACTTTAGTTTTTTTTGGATTCATGAAACGAGCTATTCTTCAAATGTTCGGGTGTTTACATTTGCTTGGCAAGTCCGATTTTTAAATATTTTATGAAAAATATAACATTCTGCTACCATAAGGTAGCACATATAAGGTAGTAGTATAATGGAAGATTAATTAGTCCCTATAAAAAGCTATGCAGACAGGAAATAAGAGCCCAAAAGCATCCACCTCTTAATGACAAGTGTTGGTCATTGGCATACGATTCAGTACTCCTGCAGAAGTTATATTAACGATAGCTTTCCATCAGGACAGTGGCAATAGAGATAATTATTACTCATGTAATAATTGTAATAACTGTATATACAGTGAGCGTCAAAAGAAACTATACACCTTAGAGCTTCATGTTTAAAATATCTGAAAACATTTCAGAACGCTCGGTTACAAATGTCAGTGCAAGCACAAATGGACGAGTTAATATAAATCAATTTAAACGTAGGGGGTTTGCTAAAAAGTACGAAAATCAGACCAATGACTTCTGGAACAATGTGCTCATTAATGACGAGAGCAAATATGAAATTTTTGATAAAAAAAAAGCCATGTAAAATTTGGAGAAATAAAAATTCGGAATTTTCCGAGAAAACCACCACAGTAAAGCGTGGTGGTAGTTTGGTCATGGCATGGGGATGTATGGCAGCCAGCGGTGTAGGAAATTTGGTATACATAGAAAATACTATGAATAAAACAGATTAGCTCACCATTTTAAAAAACAATAAGGCCTTTGCCTCGAAAAGTTAAGCTTTGTTAAAACTTTTGTCTTTCAGCAAAACAAGACCCAAGCATACTACCAAAATAGTAAATGAATGGCTGCTTTACCATACTCCAAAACAGTTGGATCATCTCCCGCAATGACCTGACCTCAATCCCATATAACATTTGTGGAAGCATGTAGACCGGCAAATCAGAAAAAGGACAATTATCAGCAAAGACTTCTTCAAAGCAGTGATAATGGAGTAATGGCAAAACATCTCCACCGAAGTATGCCGAAAATTAGTTCATTCGATGCCCAGAAAACTTCAAACGCTATTAAAATCAAAGGACAAGCAAAGAAAATACTAAAATCTTATGAATCATTTTGTTAGCTTTTAATCTTTATATGTTTTATAATTTCTTTTGAGGCTTGAAATATGAGGAATAGCATGGTCAAATGGTTTTTATACTTCTGTTTAGTTTCCTATTCAATATGTGTTTTTCATGATTAGAGTACCACTCCAATTTTTGTATTTTACTCTGAACTTAATAATAACAAACTAATATTTTGTAATCAATGGAATTGATGATAGAAATCCTCCTTTCTTTATTTCAAAAAAATGTATTTAAAAAAAGTTATTCAATAGAGAAGGGCTAGAGTTTCGTTTTACAAAACGGACCTTTTTAAGCACGTGCTAAAATTTTTAAGAAATCCGTTTGAAAATCGCCGTCATATTTCTCAAATACCAAAGAATATGGATATAAAGAATGCGCATTATGTAGAAGTAAAATTTCTTATGGCGGGTTCTAACATCATGACCCGCTCACACCAAACATTACGACCCGCTCTCATTACACCAACCCATCCAAACCACCACCTAGTTATGGACGATCCCCCTCCTCGCCGAATAAGACAAGACTTCACCGTTTACAAACCCGACATTACACACCTTATACCCACAATAGCGGACCCACTATCTGTGAGAGAGGCGCAAAGCGCCTTACACCAAACGGCTGTTACGACGGCCAGGGACGAGCTCAGCCTTAATCAGGGTCATTAATCAACACCCTCCACCTATATCGGATTCTGAAAGGCAGCTACCAAGGTCAACGAGAACCATTCTGGCACAACTGAGATCAGGATGGTCAAACATCCTGAACAGCTACAGGGCCAGAATCATCCCGGGAACCCAGGATACCTGCCCCTTATGCAACCTGGCACCACACGATACGGTGCATATCTTTAGCTGCCCAGTAAAACCGACAACTCTGCGACCCATAGACCTATGGCTGAACCCAAGGACAACTGCGGACTTCCTAGGACTGCCGACTACATGACGTTGACAACACACCTACATAACCTACTACAATCAACCCCATCTCTTACCCATCTCATCCTCACCAAATCACATGGCATACAACCAACTGAAGGCATGAATAACAATAACCTTTTATATCTTATACATAGGGAGAAGCTTCTGGAAGCAACAGCCGAACTGCTACAACAACAACAACCCGCTCTCACTAAAATCATTTCTTGATGAGGAGGGTGGAAGACAGAAGGAAAATAAACACAAACAAAGAGCGTAGCAATGTGTTGCTCTCATCATGAGAGCGTAAAAATGTATTCAGTTGCTTTGCTTGTCAGCTTCTAAAGAAGAATGTTCATGTCGCTTTTTTCAGACTTTTTCAGACAATTTTACACCCAAAGAAATATTACAGTATGATTCACTAATATCAATGAGTTATTTTTTTTTTCTTATAAAAAAAACTATTTTTTGTTTCTTTTTTTATTAATTATAATTTAAACTTGAAAAAAATAAAACAAAAGTCTACGAATTTAATTCTGGTTATATTTTTTTTATTTGGTGATTTTTTTCACAAATGTTGGTTACAAAATTTTTTTCGTGACAACACTGTTTCAGAAGAATAAATAAGAAAGTAGTCAAACAACAAACACACGATGAGAACAACGCATTGTTACGCTCTTGGTTTCTGTATCCTTCCCTTCTATCTTTCCCCCCGCGTCATGAAATATTTTTGAGAAATATTCCAAAATATGCCCAAATGCACATTCTTTATACTTTATTTTCTTTGGTTAAACTTAATTCTAATATTATAAAATCAAAATTAAAAATTATTTCACTCCATAAAAACGAATGTACAGGAATATCAACAGTATAAAAATAAATTTTTAATTACTACTAAAACTAATACAGTGTGCGAAATTAAAATAGTCGCATTTAATATTTCGGTGTAATAAATAAATTAAAAAAAATTTATAATTTGCTTCAGCTACCGGTAATATACATGTTTATGCTATTTAAACTTAAATTGAGGATGCAAATATCTGTGGATTATTTTCGAAAATCTATTCGAATCTTATATTTCCCAAAGAGTCCCTCTCAAATTGTTGTCTAATACTTACAGTTTACAGTAAATGCATGAATTAAAATTATTTTTATTAAATAAAAAAAAAATTGAATTGAAAACAAATATTCAACGAAAGAATCTAACAGAGTGTGTATATAAATCTAGAAAATTAATACAAAAAGAAAATGATGTACATTACTGTCCCTCTCCTTTACAGTTTTATGCTGCTAGTAATATTGAGACACTGAGGCTATTTGGGCTTATACAGAAAAAAAGCTATCCTGGAAACAGAAGGAAAGGGTCACCCGGATCTCTATGTTTGTAACCAAGTGTTGTTTCTCAGATATATGTACATATAATGCCTCATTAGATCTATACAGCAGTGGCCTATCTTAGACTACGGATGCCTGTTCTAGTGGAAATTTATCGACAGAAAAACTAATCTCAACCCCATAGGGTGGACACTAAGATCTGACTTTAAAATTATTAACGCATTCACTGCCAAGGCTGTTTTCACAAAGCTAACGTCGAAACCAACATAAATTTCGAAATTTTTAGATAACACGAGATATCTCATAGTTTGGCCTACTCATATAAAATATTATTTGGATATGCCAACCAGGAGATAACTCATACCTTATTATATAATAATACCTTAACATGAAATAATAAAGTTAATTCAGTAAGCCATATCGAAATTATGTTCAATATAATTGTAAAGTTCTTGCTACGAGTTATCTCGTAGTTGGCGTGTTGAGTAAGGTTTGCTACTACGACATAACTCGTAGTTGGTGATGAAGATTATTTTGCGCTTCTTTCGCTGAACTTTTATCTAAAGGTATCAGTAGCTAAAACTTAGCGGCTCTGGGAGACTAGACTCGGGGTTTGGAATTGTCAAGAGCATAATATACATAATTACAGTTTTGCTTATTTGATTGTGTCTATGTATTCGCAGTATTGGGTATGTACGGTAAGCAGATTATAGTTGATCTTTAGTTATAATCGACCTAAGCAAAGTCAAAATTTTACAATTATGATTGGCAAAAGTGTTGCTAAGGGAGAATTGTCAGTAAGTATTTAATAGTGTAACTATCACATATTTGCTAATATATTTTTAAAATCCCATTAAACTCAGTAGCAAACTTCAGTCATTTGCACTATTGAAAGAATGAACAAGTTGTGCCACTGCAAATACTGTCACATATAATATATACATATGTACATACAAATATTAAACTGTACAAACATTTCACCACACGCCCAAACGAACGAGCAAACGTAAATTCTTGTGAAGAGGAAATAAATTTATTTGTCATTTGCTGGCTGGCATTTTGTGTTTCAGTTTTGTTGGCAACTGAGCAAAATAACCAACCAGACGACAGCAATTATTTCTCGTTTTGGTAATTAATTCTATCATTTTATTCCCTTTTTTTTGTCCTTTAAGAATTTATTTTATTCAGCATTTTTACAACACTTTTTAAAAATGTACGTTTGAAGACGCAACGGCAATAACATCGCCAGTTCACTTTGTCGTTGTAATTTTCTGAAACATGGATTTTCCCATTTAAATTTGTGGCAACGATTAACTGGCACTGCTTTCATGGAGTTAATGGGAACAAGAGAGCGGTAGCTGTAGAATGTCAGTTCTCTCTACTACTTTACCTATTCATTATTCCCACTTTTTAGTTTCTTTCAACTTCTTTTCAGTCCTCTTGCATTAGTTTATATATGTATGTTCTATTGGATTTTACTTGCAAGAGCGTTTTGATGTGTTGGTTGTTAGTGGTGGTGTCACAGTGATTGCCAGCATAGTCCTTTATTTGTTCAAGAGTTTCTCGCTGGCACATTAAGCCAAGTTATCTTAAGAGGTGGACAGATTGTATTTTTTATGCGTTCCATTTGCTCAACTCAGCATTTAATGTGCAAAACAATACAGGATCAAAACAACAATCATACATATACACACATACATACAATCAATAAGAATTATGAAAAAAAAATTTTGAAGGCGTTATAAAGTGAATTTAGTTTTTTCTCATGAATTTTATTACCTTATTTTCCCCCCTTCTTATATCATAAATACAAACTTTCAAGAAAAGGGTTTCTAAACAAAATAGACGCAATAAAATCTTTTTAGAATTTAACAAAAATACAAAATGGTGGCAATATTAAGGGTATAAATAGTGTTGCGAAAATGGAAACGGTGTATCATCGCTTAACATTAAAATGAGCAAAAACTACACAAGCACATACAACGAACTTGTTGCAAGTAAACTAAACACACAAACAACACTGAAGTCGCGATAGAGTTCTCGAAAAGGCGAAACCCCGAACGTTCTACTTCAAGAACCTTGAGCAGACTGATTACGTGGGCATATAAAAAGGCAAGACAAAGCAGGCAACAAGTAGTAAGAATTCAGTCAGTCTTGTGTGAAAACGCGTTGCGTGTGAAGAGAACAGTCGTTGTTTAAAGATTGGCGTTGAAAAGATCTGTGTTGTAAACAAAGAAGACTAGCGAATAGAGTTTCTAATTTCCCGAACTTTTTCGGGAAATGAAAAATAGAATTTCTTAATCCCGGGAATTTGCATAAAATTTGTAAAAATAAATATTAGCTAAAATTTAAACACTCCGTCTAATAAATAAATCCGCATTTAAACAAAAATAAACATTTTTATTCAATTTTTAAATAAAAAACAATAAATAAAGAAAAACAAACATAAATAGATAAATTCATATATTTTTAAATATAATATTAAAAAAAAGGGAAGTGCCCAGCGGTAAATAAAACTAAGTACTTAGACAATACGCGATGACGTGAGTATGATATTCTAAGAGAGCGATCTAAATACTTAGAATATAATCTATGCGTAATCCAACAAATAATGCACAGTAATTGCATCTCTGCTTACGATTTAAGCAGGGATTCAGCAGAAATTTTTATGTTATGCTATGTTTTTTGTTTACATGAAATAAATGAAAAACAAAATTTATGTCTCTTTTCAGTTTAATCTTTAACATAATATATGGTGGTAAATTTTACACCCTACAGAGAAAAAATTTTAAATTTTTTAAAGATGGCTATGAAATAATGTACAATTTTTTTTTTATTATAAAAGTTTTCTTTGATTTTTTCCAAGAAATTGATTTAAAAGCATTTAATTTAGAATAATCTAGGTAAAAAATTGTTATAAAATATAAACATAAAAAAATTAAAATAAATAATAAATAAATAAAGGTTAAAGTTGATTTTATAAGTGAAGTGATTTAATAAAAGGTGAAATTAAGAAAAATGGAAGGTTTTTCATCTAGAAATAGTGAAACTTTGAATTTATATAAAATTTTCATTATTTTTTGAAATTTTTGCTGATTTTATACCGATGAACCTAAAAGTTTATGGTATGTGTTCAGTTAATTTTTTAAATATTGTTATTAACATTTGTAAAGAGTTATTATTAAATCAACACATACATAAGTATAAGTTCTCATGTATTGTAGAATTTACTCGTAAAATAAAAAAAAAAATGCAAAAAAGATAAGACAAAAACAGAATAATTTATACTAAACATACAGTGGTGGCCACGAATTTAAGACACGACATATGATTGAATTATTTGTGACAATTTTTACATTTTATCGAAAAAATTATGGGTCCATGATATTTTTTTTAAGATTTTTGTAATGTTATGAAGAAAAATTAATAATATTTTCTTACCTATATTCGGTTAAAAATTTTTATTTACATATTATATACATAAACACAAATTTTATCCTGGTCACGAATTTAAGACATAGGCACAATATAACACTATTCTCTAATTTAAGCTCAGCTTCATAAAAAAATCATAGTATTTAGTGGGAAATCCTTTATTTTTGATCACAGCAGCACATCTCCTGGGTAAACAAATCGATTGAATTTTTTGGTTTAACTGTCCTTACATGTTCCTCAACATCATTCCACAAGTTCTCAATTGGATTTAGGTCCGGGGATTGAGCTGTCCACTGAAGAACAATGATATCGTTTCCTTCTAAGCAACTCTTCACTAGACGTGAAATGTGCTTAGGGTCATTATCATGCATAAATTTCTATATTAGAGGCATGTTGTCTTCACCGAATGGTATCGTTGTGTCTGTTATAATATTTTTGTAAACATGCTGGTCCATTTTAGAAGTTATATTGTAAATGGGACCTTCACCATGCCAGGAAAATGCCGCCCACACCGTCACATTTCCACCACCATGTTGTTTTTAGGGTGTACTTTGGATGATGCTCCAGGTTTGGAGGGCGCCATACGTACAGCTTTCCATCAGAGCCGAAGCGTCAAAACTGTGACTCGTCGCTCCAAAGTATATTTTTCCAAAATATCATGGGTTTCTTGAGATTTCTCAATTATCACAAATAAGTCTTTCATATGTCGTGTCTTAAATTCGAGGCCACCACTGTATGTATATTACTTTCTTAGTTGACTTAATTAAAACAAAATAATATCGGTGCAGTGTTTGACAAAATAACAATTACCTTAATTCTTGATAAAGAAGGTTAGTTCTGACACGATCCGAATGTGTTATCTGTAAGTGAATATTTTATTATAATTTTCTCAATTTCATTTCAAAATTTTTATTTAAATTTTTTGAAAATTACGGAATCTAAAGATGTGTTTCATTTAAATATTTCAGTTCTTATTTGGGTGAAATTAGCAAGTCGTTCTTAATCAATTAATAAAACATTAATACATACTTCCTTATCATTTTTTAAAACATAGTTTTTTGTATATATTTCTATTATTTCTACGTAGGAACAAGGTAGATAGGTTGAAAGGAGAGGATTTACAGCCAAACGGACTGTTTTAAGATTTTAGCAACTGAAACTTTCTTCTATCTAAGTAAATTGCTAGACACATACGAAGCTCCCCTCTTTATGGCTGGTAAATTTGATAGAAAAGAACAAGTCTCGCGAGTTATAGAGATGTTATGTACCATTCCACATATTCCATATGACAAACTATACAAACATACTTGTGTTGTGTTAAAACATTTGCACAACGTTCTCTATTAAGGAAGTTATTATTTTCTATGATTTTTCTTCTGTTGGCATCACCGACCATTGTGTAAAATTATATTTGCGGTAAGTCATTGCAAGTAAGTTTATAAATTAAATAAAATAAATAATTTCTAGTCATATACATACATATGTTATTACATACTTTCTTTCTGGCAACCCCCTAATACAATGTCTTAATATATTGAAAATGACGTATAAGTGTGTACGTGGTTCTGTTGTTTTATATAATAGGCACGAATGTGTATAAAATGTGCATAAAAACGGAAGTAATAAAATTTTAAACACTTGAACAACTTCCGTTTAAAGAACACAATTTCTATGAAGCAGTTTTCATACTCCTCCATGTATGTATGTATGTACAACAAATACTACAACATATTTATTTGTAATACCTGCATACAATTTTTAGAATAATTTAAAAAAAAAAGCATTCTGTTTGTCAAAGGCAAAGAACATAATTTAAGTTAAAATCCGTAGAATATGTGAACAAAAATGTATAAAAAATATGAAAAATATGAAACTGAAATGAATAAGTTAGTGAGACCTCAAAGAAATAAAAACGACAAATTGCTGCAATCACTAGAACAAAGCACTGAGAAAGAGCAACAAAAAACTCTTGGAAAACGCAATAAAAGAAGCAGTAGAAAAGCATCACACAGACGTCATGTATGCAGCTTTTTACCAACGACAATCAACCATGTTCTCGACATTTATGTACTATATTTCACATCCTTAAAATTTTAAACTTAAGCACTAGACTGTAAATTTTTGTATAGAAATTAGTAAAAAAAAAAAACATATTTTCATTGCATAGGTGATGTGCATGCACTTCACTTTTAGTTAAAAAGTTAAAAGTGATTTGACTCGTAAATTTTAACAAGAAAAACTAAAATACATATATCTCTCGGATTTTCATCGGAACTCAACGGTATTTGTCATTCATTCCTATTGAGCGATAGGTGAAGTGAAATTGATAAAGTTATGCTTCTATTGCAGGATATGTTCATTATTTTATGAAAAATTAAAAAATTAAAGCTAGTCTTTGTACTACGTTGGCTTTAATATAATATTTGCAACTAAAATTCCTAAAACAATTACTAAGTAAACGTTATTTACTAAAATTGTGTTGTGTTCAATTGAACTAAACAGATTGTATTTATTTTCTTGAAGTCGCCGTAGTCTAGTAGGTAGTGTGTCGGCTTATTAAACGTAAGGCCACGTTTCCAACCCCAGGTCAGACATCAAAACGCAAATATGAAAAAAATATTTCTTCGGCGACTTCCTCTCAGCAGATTTCTAGCAAAAACTCTGAGAGTAAAATAAAATTGCCATGAAAAGTTTCTCAAAAATCTGTCGTTCGGAGTCGACCTTAAAAACTGTAGGTCCCGCCACTCAAGTATAAAATTAAGGCACACAACATGAGTGGTGTGAGAAGCTAGGCCGTAATACTGACTGAAGGGTTGTAATGGCCAATTATGTATGTATGTATAATACTAGGAAATAAAGCATAGGGCGAAACACTTTTTTCAAATGTTTGTTGGCATTTGAAAAATGATTCTCGAATACAATTTACGCGACAGAATGCAAAGCTTGCGATGCGTAAAATGTAATAATCTCAATTCTACAACATTTCTGCACGCAAATTGATAATAATTTCTCTTTCGAAAGTACCAACGCATACGATTCTCTACTCCAAGTAGTACGAGCTTGACCTTAAACAGCGGACTAAATGTTTGCAGTTCATAAGACGAGCTTTTGTTTTCTTCTTCGGGCCTTTAGCAGCAGAAACATCAAAATCAGAAACTTCAACCTCACCTATTCATGAAGTGCATTGTGTTGGAATACGGGAAATATAGTTTATAGGAGAAAGGAAAGAGTGCGACAAATTTCATTTTTTTATGGCCAGTCTGTCATTTTTTTTTTCAGAATTGCTACTTAGTAATTGTTCTCACTTTCTTTCTTCTATCGTGGTCAGTCATATATAATCGAATACACTTGAAGTTTAGAACACTACCAAGTATGCCATCAGGTATGTAGGTGCGAACTCTTACTTTTTGTATCCAAATAGCAAACGTAATTCTAATTAGCTCAGTTTCTTTTAGAGTACCATCGGATTTTTCTTCTTTATTTTGTTTACGCACACTGTGTTTTGGTTTTTTAATTTTCTTCAAAAATTTCAGAGTCGTCAATTCTTCACTGGTCGTTCAGTTCATATAACTTCCTCTGTGTAATTAAGATTTGGGTGTGCCTTTAGCTCGTCTGAAAAGGGGAAAGAGATGACAGCTGTATTAGTTCAATTGATTGAGTGAAAGGTTTGTAATTAAAATGGTACAATTTAGAACTTTTTTACATTGTAAAACTTTTCCTCTAGCAGCGTTGTCTATCACTTTCTTTATTAAGAACGACCAATTGTCAGTACTATTGACTTTCGAACAAAATTTTTATTCAGATAACCAACATTTTTGACGAGCGCTTGAAGATTATGAAGTCGGCGGTATGTGGTTTCATCAATAGCCATATAATTCGAACAGTTTTCGCTTTATTGCATAAAAACTTTACAGAAAAAATAATTTCTCTTTTTGGTGATATCAATAGGCCACCAATATCATGAGATTAAACATTTTTTAAGATATTATTTTTTGCATGTTTACATCAGAGACAGTATCAACACAGACAATCAACATTTCCGCTAGAAATGAACGAAAAACATAGGGCGCAAATACTTTAAAATCGACTGCTACAATCAAATCAGAGGCGGTCATTGAAATGACATTATATTTCGTACACAATGGCAAACTCATTATTTTATTTCAAATTTGTAATTTAAAAGTTTCATCAAAATCACTAATTAGTTTAATTCGCGAAAAACTAAAAATGCGATCAGTATTGAATCTGCTTTTGGATCGTAAACGGTTTCAGTCAACATAAAATAAAAATGACATCGAATAATTTCCGGAGGAAAAGCAAATTATTACAGTGCTTGTATCTGAGGCACATTTGTCGTCAAGGCGTCTTTTGATAATTTTTGGTTACAAATTATATAATTGCAAGGACCTTCAAGGTAGAACAGGCGCAGGTTCGACTATTCCAATACGAATAATTCTTAAACATCATTTATTGTGCTAATTATGTGACAACATTTTTTTTAATTCACTTTAATTCTCCAGAATTTTAACCATTTCCCCAGTTGGACAACGTGTTCCTAAAGATACCAATATGCTTGTTGAGGATTCTCTTGTATGGATAGGTAAGTTGCGCCATTAGCAAATGTACAAGTATTTGTATGACTGGCCAACGACATTTTTGAAGCATATCGACAATTTTTCGGTCGATAATACAGTACCGCATTATTTTAGGCTAAACTAAGTTTTAGCTTATGAATCAGACCTTTGTGCCATACCTTCTCGAATACTTGAGAAACGTCAATAAAAAGAAAGCAACAGTATTTCCTTTCATCAAATGCCCTCCTTATAAGTTTTACCAATCTGTGGAGTTGTTTTATAGTGCTTTGTTTCCTTCTGAATACAAATTGATAGTACGAAATATATCTGTTCGAATTTAATATTGATATTATACTATGTTCAGACATGGACTTTTATTGAATCAATATTCGGTTATTCGAGAACAACATTTTTAGTGTTCAGACATAATACATACGTAGTTCAGCTGCTTATTCAATATTCATTTGACAAAACAGCTAGTTGTTTTAACAACATTGTTTTTACTTTTTTTTGTCGTTGTTGACATTTGAGTTGTCAAATATCAATAAAAAGTGTTCGGATGATTGTATATGTGCACTGAATATACTTATGACAGTGCTGTATTTTTTTACTCAATATTAACAATAATTAATTGAAACTTTATATGAAATATTGAGCTCAATAATGGCGTTTATTGCGATTTACGCAATACAAGTGCATGTCTGAACATAGTATTCGTTTAGATATCAGCATTTTTCAATTAATTTAGAAGCCATTTATAATAAGCTTATAGGCCCTTTATAATAAACTTATAAGACTTGACTTCCAGTATATCTGCAAATAATCATACTCCTTTTTTACGCTTTCCGGCAAATAATAATCGAAATCATTAGCTGCGTACTGTGCCTGATTTTAAAATTTTTGCAATGAAAGCTATCCACCAAATGATTATCATTTCTGTATGTGAGTTGTCCCAATTATGAATAGGCCACTAACATAATCTTCATAAAAAATCCCATTATTACTGTTGGTTGTAACTTTATACGCGCAACAACATATACATACATATATTCAGTACTACAAGGTCAGTCAAACTGCATGTTGTTTCTAAAAACATATTACTTATTTATTTTTTAATTTAATTTAACTCAATGGGATTAAATAATAAATCAATAAAATGATGCACTAACAATATTAAATTCTTTTCCATCGTATATCTAGTGTATGGGATAAAGTTGTGGGACAAGTTCAACACATGTTGGTTTTTAATTGTAATGATTTCTTTTATGAAATGTTTTAATTAAAAACATCAACATTATAGTACAACTTCGAAGTTATTTATTTGAGAAAAGAATATAAAGAAGAAGTCAAGGACCAAAATAAAAGTCACTTCTGTTTTATTTATTTATTTATTTTTTTTCGTAAATAAACAGTTACATGAGGAAATTAAATGAATATTTGTTTCATTTTTGTTAATGTTGCTGGATACTGTATCGTGTTATACATACGTACATTTCGATAAATATTTAATATGTAGTTCATTAACTAAAGTGAATGATTTGACAAGTAAGGTTTTGTTTAGGAGTTAAATATTTTCACTTTCGCGCTTGATTGCAGGAAAAACTGTTAGTCATTTAAAAAAAAATGTGTTTCTGATATTGAAGCCATGATTTTTTTATTTAACATACAAAAATATTAGAGACATCTTTTAATAAACAGTTATTGACAAATTGCTTACCAAAAAGCATTTGGTTAAATGTTGGGAATCAAAATCAACGGAATGACAAAGGAACTTTAACGTTTTTAATTCCTTTTTACCGTCAGTTGCTTGGTAATGATACAAAGATTTCCGTTTGTGTCTGCCATTTTTTAACATTTCAAAATCGAAATAGTTTTCAAATATATCGTAAACTATATTAGCATCTTGGATATCCGTATATCACATACATACATAATTAGCCATTACAACTCTTCTGTCAGGATTACGGCCTAGCTTTTCACATCACTCATGTTGTGTGTGTTAGTTTTATACATGATTGGCGTGCCTTGACTAATAATTTAAAGTCGACCCCGAACGATAGATTTTTGAGAAACATGGCAATTTTATTTACTCTCAGAGTTTTTGCCAGAAATCTGCTGAAAGGCCAACACACTACTACTGGACTACGACGACTTTTGTCCGTATATTGCATACTATTGAAAATATGTATATTGCTTTGTATGCAAAAAATACCAGCCCGATTTGAGTCAAATAAAATGTTTTAAACAGATGAAAAAAGCTATAAATCACTCAGAAATAAAAAATCAAAAACATCAAGAATAATATCCCACAATTGGCCGTACAGCTTAGATAGAGACAAATGTATCTTTAGTATTTTGATTTGTAATTGTATTGTTTTAGAAAAATCTAAGAATTCTGTGTTATTAATAATTATTCGCTTTGATGGACTACCTACCACAAAATAAAAGCTAGTATTGACGTCAGAATTTGTTAGTACACTGCAGTTTTTGAGAAATTGTTAAAAATATTAGAATAAAAAATTTTCAGTTCAATATGTGTTCGAGCGATAACAACGTATGCGATTTCTTTTAATTGCCGCATGGAGATATCGAACAAAAATGGAAGAGTTTTCTCTGGGAAGGAGAATCGAACGGACAGCTTTATTGAAATAAAACCAATGATCTGCGAAAAGAAAACAGTACTAAAATGTATGAAAAGTTTTTATTAATTGAATAAATCCTATGGAATTTTGTGCTAATGAGCGAATGTAAGGCATGTTTTCCAAGTAAGAAGCCTTTTATATCAGACAAGGAGATAGAACTTTGTTTAGATTATGCCACAAAATGGCAAATGGCTTCTGAAAAATAGTTATTTTCACAGGCAAAAGTAAATTTAACATTCCTAGATCAGTTGCTAGAATCATTAAATATTGAAATGGTTTCGTAGTTGTATAAGGTGCAATGGCTACTACAAGTGCATCAAATCCTATGTTCGTGGAAATAATAGTGAACAAACTTCATTATTTAAAAAATTTAACCATATGATTACATTTTCTATTCCTACACGGTAATGATTCGAATCACTCATCCAAGATGGTAAAGAAGTAACACCTAGTAGACCAACCTCCAATTTTGAGCACAATAAAACGTTAATGCGGTATTTTAGATAATAATAAAATAAAATAATAAAAAATTATATAATATATAGATATTATATTATATTAAATTGTTATGTTTTTACCTTTTTAAAATGGTTTAAACTATGAGTTCGTTGATTGCAAACAAAATAAAAATAAATTTTTGATTAGTTTCAATTAAATGCACTGTTTACAACTTTATGAACCCAACAATAATTTGCTTTGTTCGTTATTCTTTTTTCTGCTATTTCGTAGGCACTAACAACACACATTTTTACAACGGAGATCTTCAAACCACGACTGTTTTACTAACACGCAACGCGTCTTCACACAAAACCGACTGAATTCTTGTTTGTGTATTTTTTTCACGTTGTTTGTTGTTGCGTTCTTGCCTACTTGTATATCCCCGTGAATTCTTTGGTTTTTATTGATTTATTTTTGGTTGTTTGCCTTCCTCTTTTTTGTTTGTTCTACTTACACACTTGTTTGTTCTGCTCACACAATCGTAATATTACATAGAAATTATGAAAATCCGAAATTCAATTAGAGAGGGAAATCGTTATTAGACAAAAATATGTGAAATGTAAAGAATTTATCATAATTCAACATGCATAAATTGATTTAAAACTATAGTCCATAAGCACTACTCCTTCATACACAGATTTCTGGTCAAAACACACTTATATAAAACATAATTATATATATATATATATATATAAAACATAATTATATATATATATATATATATATATATATAAAACATAATTATATATATATAAGTATATATATATATAATATTTATATATATATATATATATATATATATATATATATATATATACATGTATTACGCATGTATTATACGTGTTCTCTCTTCTGACACTTTACTTATAGTTTTTTTTCTATATAGAGAATATGGTAGGGTGTTATTTTTCGACTATGGGAAATATTCTTGTATGCATTGTTGCACAATAGTGAATTGGCCAACATTGGGTTAGTTTGTGTGAGAGAATTAAAAGCTCTTTTTAATTAAAAAGTCGCCGTAATATAAAAAAGACCGCAAAATGAGTTGAAAAACACTCATATTGTAGATACAGAACAAAAACGATACAAAATAGTTTGTACTCCTACACAAAAACAAAAGCAAATAACTTTGAAAACAAAAGTACAACACACACTCGAAATCAGATGCAAATCCAATAACTGTGAATACGGACTATTTTCGTCCTTAAACTTAATCGAAATGAAACAAGCCGAATTTAGGAAGTAACAGCTAGAGTGACAAAAAAACCCAAAAATTCATACAAAAACAACGGAAGCAAACGAAAAAAAAAACGAAAACTTTGCAAAAATGCTGGGCCTCCGGCTGTAACTGGTTTCACCACAATTGCAGTGTCCAAAAATTGCATAAAATTCTTTAACGCCGGTCAAATGTTAAAAATACAAAAATACCAGCAAACGGTTTATGCAAAAAAAAAAAAAGTTGATCCAAAAAATGTTCAGTGTTTAATAGAGAATATCTTTAAATTTTGTAACTGTTTTGGTTTGATTTAAAAAACAAATGAAAACCTAAATATAATTACAAAATACAGAATTTTTTTATATGAAGGTGAATGTTCGGGTACTAATTGATTATTTATTGGAACGGGGAAGCGTGTTGCTCTTAGTAACGCGCACTTTTACGTAAACTCATGCGACCATTAGATACTGTTTTCCTCTAATGGCACCTACCCATATTGGTAATACGCATCAAAAGCTTTCCCAGTCAACTCTCAACCAAGTATCATAAGACGACATTTTAAAATCTACTCCGCTATGTTTCAAAAATTAAACACAATACAGTCCATTTTATAGCAAAGAAAGGATTGAAAACCGATTAAGTATCCGGGAATATGCTTCTGGAAGGTAAACATAAAACTAAGAGTTCGAAAATGTCCTTGCTAAAAAGGAATTTGACGTAATGTTAGTATCTGAGATATATTTGACGTCAAGAAGTCTCTTTAAAATTTCCGTACGTAGGTCTACCTCATTTGATGAGTATAATCCCCGAATATTTTACAAAATCTACGAGAGGTATATTAGTGCCTTGGATAGATAGACCTATACGAGGTATTCCCTATTTTCTATTCCGAAAAGTATCATTCTGCATGTAAAACATTTTTTTCCATTTTTTAATAATAGCGTTTAAAACTGACGTATGATATTTCAGCATTTTTTAATCTGATATATACGATATTGAAAGAAAAGCTGTGTCACTCCAACACAAGTTTTACATTCACTATAATATACATACATACATACATACATACATACATGCATACATACATACATAATTGGCCATTACAACGCCACTCATGTTATGTGCGTTAATTTTATACGTGAGTGGCGGAACCTACAGTTTAACGTCGCCTCCCAACGACAGATTTTTTTGAGAAACTTTTTCATGGCAGGTTTATTTACTCTCAGAGTTTTTGCCAGAAATCTGCTGAGAGGAAGTCTCCGCAGAAATAATTTTTTTTTTCATATTTCGGGCTATACGTCTAATAAGTCAACACACTATCTACTAGACTAAGGCGACTTCATTATAGAATTTACGCATTACATTATTATGATTGTAATGTGCATAAAAAACTTTGAAAAAAAAATAAATAAATAATATGTGGCAATGTGACGCAAATGCCCTTTATGATACTTTCATATTTATATAATAATCTCTTTAATCTTTAAAATTTTTTAATTCATATTCCTTTGATTCAAACGTGCATAAATAATTACAAAAGTATTTTTATGATTAGCTAGGTATTGCAATGAAAACTTTCTCCAAAAACCGGTCGTTCGGAGTCGACGTTAAACTATAGGTCCCGCGACTCACATGTAAAATTAACGCACAAAACATGAGTGGTGTGAGAAGCTAGGCCGTAATCCTGACTGAAGCGTTGTAATGGCCAATTATGTATGTATAATATATAATTTTTATAAAATTTTCAACTGGTAAAATTTCCATTTCTGACACATAAAGACCGCAAGCCAATGTCTTTATTTCGGATACTTTCTCAATAATCAAAAATATAAAGTACATATACAACAAACATGAATGGCATGCATTTCGTCAAAAAAAATTTTCAAAGTCGATAGAAAATTAAAATTATTGAATATGTTTACTTTTGAACTGAATAAATAATATTAAATAAATATGATTCATTAAAAGTTTATGCCATTGTACTTGAATCCATGCTAATTTACATTGTTGTTTAGTTTTTGGTAAAATTTAGAGCACTGTGTGAATTTCATTTCGTTGTGGTTTACATGTTTGTATGAATTACTGTATGTCTGAAGGAAGAAAAGTGGTCAATACGATTTCGAGCAATTAGTTTAAATACCATTTAGCAGATGTAAATACATTTGCCTCCTCTATTGTTGTATCTTTTTTAGCATATTCTATATATTTCTATGTTTGTAAAATTTTAGATGCTCAAATATATGTATATTTATCATCTATCTAGCAAAGATTGTAATTTATTTGAAATTATAAATAAGCTGGAAGAGGATTTTAAATGGTTATCTTCAAAATACAGTGGCTCTTTTAAGAGTTATTCCTCAAATTTAGAATACGAAGTACCAAACTTAAACAATATGTGTTTGTGAAATTAGTATAAGAAATAAATATGGTATCCTTGGACTATGTACAATCTTCCTTAGTAAGATTTAGGAACAAAATCAAACGGTCTTAATGATTAAAGAATGTCTTTAGCAAAGGAAATAATATAAACACATTTACAAGTTTTGAAATTTTTTAAAGGACTTCGTCAAACAAGACTTATGCAAATTGAAAGTAACCTTAGACCACTGTCAACAACAACAACAAAAACCAGAACAGCTATAACAACCACAACCACTAACTAAAATATGCACTGATGTGAAATACAATAAGAACACCTAAAGTGAAATATAGAGATTTTATGAGAAACCAAGTGAAATGAGTAAATTACTGATAAGTAATTGCACTCATTCACAGATTATATACCACAAATTTCATTGTACATACATACATACATAATTCGCCACGTTAGAGGTAGGATGATCCTCCCTTTAGCTTAACGCTCACTTCTATCTTATTGGGTACTCATAATAACGAAATACAATTTATCTGCCCGTCAAAATCCTCCCTTTAGTTAACGGCAAGTAGTAATAATGGCCCTAAGTGATCGTTAACTTGCCATATTATATATTATTTTCAATATGGCAACTTCAAATTTAAACAAAATGAGCATATACAACAAAAAACGAAGCCCGCGTTTGCCACTGCGTTAAAAAAATTGTATAATGGAGCAGTTATATCGACATTGCTACGGCACTGCCATATTTTCGAAAAATTTTATCTGTAAGTTTTAATAACGAAAATAATTTAAAGGTAACTTTCCAGTTCCCTTTAGCTAAAGGTACCTTTAACTAACCCCAAGTTTAACTTACTTACTTACTTAATTGGCCATAACAACCCGTTTAACGGATTTCGGCCTGCCGCAACACATCCTTCCAGGCGCCTCTGCTTCTTGCGCGCCTACGCCAGTTGGTCACACCAATCGATGACAGGGCTTCCTCGATTTAGTCCTTCCAACGGATACAAGGTCATCCTCTTCGCCGACTTCCGCAGATACCCGCATCAAATACTCGTCTCGCCGGAGCATCCTCATCCATTCGAACGACATGGCCGAGCCAGCGCAGCCGCTGGATGTTAATACGCTGTACAACGTCAATGTCGTTGAGGAGCTCATACAGCTCACTGTTGAATCGGATACGGAAATCATCGCCAACACGCACTGGACCGAAGATCTTACGTAGGACTTTTCTCTCGAACACTCTCAAGGCCGCTGCATCAGTACTTAATAGGGTCCATGCCTCAGCGCCATAAAGAAGCACGGGTAGGATGAGTGTCTTGTAGAGTGTTAGTTTTGTCGCACGAGAGAGGTCTCTGCTACTCAATTGCCTATTGAGACCATAGTAGCACCTGTTGGCAAGAGTGATCCTACGCTTGATCTCCAAACTGACATCATTTTTGGTGATAACGGCGGAGCCAAGGTAGATAAATTCCTTGACTGTTTCAAAAGTATAGTTATCGGCCGTAATCTGAGAATCAATACGCCGCACGTCTCTACTTGTCGATAACATATACTTTGTTTTGCCCTCATTTACTGCCATACCCATCTTAGTAGACTCCCGTTCAATAGCACTAAAGGCAGCAGTAACATCTCGCTTGGTACGCCCTATGATGTCAATGTCGTCAGCGTACGCAAGCAGCTGGACACTCTTTTGAAAAATAGTGCCGTTGCGATGCACTCCCGCCTTTCGCAGAACGCTCTCCATGACGAAGTTGAAGAGGTCGCATGATAAGGGATCGCCTTGTCTGAAACCTCGCACGGTATCAAAAGGTTCGGAGAGGTCCATTCCTACCTTGACGGAGCTGCAGGAATTGCTCAACGTCATTCTGCATAGCCTTATCAGCTTCGGAGGTATACCGAGCTCAGACATTGCGGCAAAAACACGATCCCTTATGGGGCTATCAAAGGCTGCCTTATAGTCGACAAAAAGATGGTGTGTGTCGACTTGTTGTTCATGGGTCTTTTCCAGGATTTGGCGTAGTGTGAAGATCTGGTCGATGGTGGACTTGCCAGGTCTGCAGCCGCACTAATAAGGTCCAATCAGTGTTTTGACGAGTGGCTTCAGTCGTTCACACAATACGCCTGTAAGAACCTTATATGCGATAGGGAGAAGGCCTATACCCCTGTAGTTGGCGCATATCGTAGGGTCTCCCTTTTTCAGGACAGGACAGAGGACACTGAGGTTCCAATCGTTGGGCATACTTTCCTCTAGCCATATTTTGTAAATAAGCTGGTGCATGCGCCCTACCAACTCATTACATCCGGTCTTAAACAATTCAGCAGGGAGGCCATCAGGACCCGCCGCTTTATTGTTTTTAAGACGCATTATCGCGTCTTTGACCTCTTCATGGCTAGGCGGCGGAATCTCCACGCCGTCATCATCGATTGGGTTCGGAATATCATCTCTAAAGGCGGAATTGGTGTCGTCATCGCCTTGTAGCAGAGAAGAGAAGTGTTTCCTCCATAACCTCAGCACCCCTTGCGGATCTGTTACCAAGTTTCCGTTTTCGTCCTTGCAGGAAGACGCTCCGGGCTTATAACCCTCGGTTAGACGCTTAACCTTTTGATAGAATTTTCGAGCGTCATTCCTGCATTTATACACCTCGATTTCCCCACGCTCACGCCTTTCCTGCTCCCTCTCCTTGCGTCTGAAAAGGCGTCTCTCTTCCCTTCTCCTCTCTCTATAGTCCTCGACAATGGCTCGCGTAGCGGCAGACTGCAGAGTTTTTCTGTATGCGGCATTTTTCGCTGCAGCTGCCTCAAGTTTAACTACAAGTTGTAATACTGGCCCTTAAAAGGAAAAATAGCTAACATACGAAATGGGTAAATGGAACAGAACAAGTTGTACAAATACTGTTATAGTCAACTATTTATCTATGTAATACACTCAAGTGTTCTATTATTCTCTCTTAACTGAATCTGGAACAATGAGTGAATCTACAGTGGCATTTCAGCCTACTTCCTTATATCTCGGTCTGTTAGACTAGCTCAATGAGAATCAGTGCATATGATATCTACAAAAAAACGGCTAGTTTTGTTACAAACAAATTTATGATCTTCTTGTTTAGTTAGACATACAATTTTTTTATCTGAACCAATTTCTTGGATATATTTGGGATTCAGAAGCCCCCAGTTTTGAGAGGGACCTTCTTATAGACTAGGAATGTAATGTATACATGTTTATTTAATTTCGGTAATATTAAAATTAATAGTTTAATTGAATGAATTTTCTTAAATGTAAATTAAGAAATAAAAACCGTGGAGTAGAGTTTCTTATGCATAGCATTCCATTTCATTCGAATTTCACATGATAACCGCTTAAAAACAATCAAAATCCGCTGTTAAACTACTGAATTACAAAATTGTAGAATTGTATAATTGGAAAAAGTTGGGCGAACAATGTATAATAAGGAAGTTCGAAATTTGTCCTTTTAAAGTTGTTCACAAATATTGTGACTACCTGCAAACACCGCTTGCAAAATATGTATTACGTCGAGACATAGATATTGATGCAAATAAATACGAAAATAAACAAAATACAATTGAACTTCCATAATTTGAATCTCCATTATCCAAAAAATAAAACGTCAACTTACTGAGACTTAGAGATACAGAATTTGCAAATATTTAGCATTTTTTTAATGAACCAGATACTGACTGACAACTACATAACTAGGTATAAAAGGAAAGAAAAGGAAATTTGTGCAATACTCACTATTTACGTAAATATGTATAATCCTAAAGAGTAGTAGAATTGTAAGTTATTTTATTCGATTTTAACTTTTATTTTGCGTTGTACATTTTTTAGATGTCATGGACAATTATCAATAAACTATTGAATTTTGCCAGCGATCTAAAAGCTTCTATTCAATTTCAGAAGCGATTCTTCAACAAGTAGAATTTACGAAATACTCCCTTTTTATCCACTTAACACCACGAATACAATCCAGTTTAGCACATTTGCAATCAATAGTATTTGAGGTTTTAAGCATTTATATCAATTAAACGTTTTGGTGGATACTTCTGGCTATGTTTATCAAGCTCGTCTAGGCTTTGTTCAGATTGATTGCATTGATATATAATATTAAGTCAATTATATTTCTTTTAAATTCTTAAGATTGTTCTAGTCAAGATACCATCCTAATCGGCTGCCTTCTTTTGCTTTAATTCACCTTAATCCAGAAATCAAAACGAATAAATCAAATTAACAAACCACCTAAAGAAACAAAATACTTAGGGCCATTATTACAATTTGCCGTTAACTAAAGGGAGGATTTTAACGGGCAGATAAATTGTTTTTCATTATTATGAGTACCCAATAAGATAGAAGTGAGCGTTAAGCTAAAGGGAGGATCATCCTACCTATAACATTTAAGGGTCACTTTATGTTTGAACTTGCCATATTATTATATTCATTATGGCAACTTAAAATTTAAACAAAATGAGCATATACAACAAAAAAACGAAGCCCACGGTTGCCACTGCGTTAAAAACAAACTTGTAAAATTGAGCAGTTTTATCGACATTGCTCCCGCACTGCCATAGTTTTGTAAAAATTTTATTTGTAAGTTGTAGTAACGAAAATAAGTTAAAGGTAACTTTCCAGTTCCCTTAAGCCAAAGGTACCTTTAACTAACCCAAAGTTTAACCAGTTGTAATAATGGCCCTTAAGCTGGATTCACCCATCGTTTCAGAACAAAATTTTCGTTCCGAAACAATTTATTTTATATGGAGTTTGACGTTTCTCTTTTTGAGAGAGAGAGCGAAAGAGAGTAAGCTTTCTCCGGAACAATTTCAGCTCGAATTGGTTTAATTTTAATTTTTGTTCTGAAACAATCGTACTGTGCTGCCAGATATTTTAATTTTTAAAGTAAAGTTGCCACATCATACTATATGTATATTGGTATACATCTATGTTAGTATAAAGCCGAAAGTCCATACCATCCGTCTCATGCGGACTGCGTTACATGCAATTTTTGCTTTCTATGCGGTTCTTATTGCAAGTTACACACAATGCGTTTTATGCGACTGGTTTTTTGTTTTGGTAAGCTGTTGTGGGAAACAATAAAAAAGCAAACAAGAACATTTTTGGGAAAAACAGAAAATCAAATTGTAATTTTAAAAGAATTTATGCCATTAATTACAAATTTATGAGTTTAAATATGTGATATTTTGTGCTGTTAAGTCCTACGAAAATCCCCAAAAGAACATAAGACGATTGTTTTCGGTTAATTTATCCTCCATTTTTCATGTTTACAAATAAATAAATTCGAAGTAGATTACACTCAGTACATAAAAACAATCGACAACTAGTAACATGCATATTTTGTTCATGAAATGATGAAATGTTCAGAAATGTGCTAAAAATGTATTTTTCTCTTAAATTAGTAGTAAACTTTATTATGAAATATGTTTTTATTAATATTTTTATAATGCAAAAAGAAAAATGCGAAAATAATAATGTCATAAAATGTAAACATATCTTTCGAAACCATTCACAATAGTATATAATTTGGCATGCCAAGTTTAAAAAACTGCTGACATTTTCCAACACTGCATGAGTCGCATAGAAAAGTAGAAAGTAGATCTACTTGATGCGTTCTACGCATCTATGCATTCTATGCATTTTCTTATGTTTCTTGTCACATACAACTACACTGATTCTACTTTTTCGGTATACGCATGTAATGCAAGCACGCATGAAACGCATGCTATGGACTTTCGGCTTAATAAAAGAGAGAGCGCTTGTTTAAAACTGTTAGTTTGATTATAAGAAAAAGAAAACTAAATAATTATAAGCAATATTAAAATGGATTTAAATGAATCAGTAGCACTGAAGCTTATTTCGGAAATAAAAAAACCGGGCAGAGAGTGTTTATATGATATGAGTAACAAAAGTTACAAAAACAATCATATGAAACAAAGTGTGTGGTTAACAATAGCAAACTCTATTTGTTGATGAGTATCAAAATCATTCAATATGTTGTGTTTAATTAATTGCAGGAAGCGAATGCCAAGTACTTTGGAAGAGTTTGCGTAGGAGGTACAAAACTATAAAACTAACACGCATCGTTTACAAAAATGTTTCATATGGTAACCTTGTTTTTACAAAACAATTGTTCGAAGTGGGTGAATCGTTTTGGAAAAAACTCTCAAAAAACTGAACTTGTTTCGGAACAAGCATTTTGTTCTGAAACAATGGGTGAATCCAGCTTTAGAGTTATAGAATACAAATGTATTATTTCGTTTGAGTTACGACAGAAGAATTGGTTTTTATTTATTCTCTTAAAGCTACTGTTAATCATCACTGTCTATTCGAGTTAGAATTCAAGTTAAAAAAGTGTGTGTTTTAGTCTGGTGGCATCATTCGAACCTGATTAAAAGATACAAAATCGTAATATATGCGTTTTTAAAACTTTTTTTTAACAAACTATTAAATGCTACAACACATGGACATTATGATACAACATAGCATATACAACACGATACAACATAGTATACAAGTCGTGAAAAAGGGCTTCATTTCTACAACTCCATTGCATTGCTGTACATAGGGAGAAAAAATATCTATTAATAGATACCCGTAAGTAAATTACTTTACTGAAAACGATTTTAATTGATATATTTATTAGACTAGAATTGTTCAATTACTAATCTTATATATAAAAATGAATGTGTGTTTGATTGTATGTTTGAAGTTTATAGACGATTAAACGGCTGAACCGATTTTCTTGAAATTTTCACAGTATCTTCCTGTATGTCTGGAAGGAGTTATAGGCTACTTTTTATGTTGATATTCCAAATGAGCGAGGGGCCATGCCCACGTATGCTACATACTTAATATTTAATTGCATTTGAAATATATTACTCATACGCATAGTAGTTACCCCTACAAGTATGCTATCTGTGATTCTTGATGTATAAAACCAAAGAAATTAAAGTGTAAAGAACGACGCGGGGGGAAAGATAGAAGGGAAAGAAAAAAATTTTGTAACCAACATTTGTGAAAAAATTCACCAAATAAGAAAAAATATAACCAAAATTAAATTCGTAGACTTTTGTTTTATTTATTTTTTTTCAAGTTTAAATTATCTATATATATAAAAATGAATGTACTTTATGGAATCGTAAACTATGCATTTAATCTTTAGCAAAGTTGTTGCGCATGAGCCGACGAAGGTTTCTAAGTTGGTATAACCAATTTCCGACAGGTGGCGCCACTGAAAATTCTTCGAAATTAATTAAATCGTAAACTGTGCATTTGATCATGTGTTGAAAAGAAAAGAAAAGAGCATTACTAGCCTCAGAATCAGCATTGAGACTGAAAAATTTTCGAGTACATGCCGCACAGATCCGTTCGCATGAATCACTTGAACAATGAATCACTTGATCGAATGCGTACTACTCAGGCCCGTTCGTCTGAATCATCTGGACAACGGGAAACAAAATCAATAAAATGATTCAAACTTAATTGGATATTTGTCTAATGTCTTTCCTTCAAATTTATTTTAGTTTGTAGTGCAGCAAAGCGCGCAGGGTACAGCTAGTCCCCTATAAACATAAAATAAATTTTTTCATTAAGAAAGATGTTAAAGTTTCCTCAAACTTGAAAATAGCCAATGCCTATTTTTCGAACTAAAAAAAAATATATATTTATCTAGAAAGTAAATTTTGAAAATGTTTTGTATATACTTTGTAGATATTCTTGTCTCATATGCCTCTTCGAATCATATATGTACATACATATGTATTTATGAATATGATTTCTAAAACAAAAAAGAAAATAATAAGTCAATAGAGAATAAAATAAAGGTTTGGAATATTTTTCTCAAGCGTAACAAATATATTCAATATTGAAATTCTAGGATTTTACATAAAGCATATTTTTTGCTACCGGGTATAAGTTGCCCAATATTTAAAACTTGAAAATATTGCACCATACTGATGTGGTCAACAGTGAAAGCCAATCCCACAAATGTACACATACACTGAAATACTTCGTAACTATTTTGTGCACATTTAAATGCTAAACATAGTAAATATATCCTTTACTCACTCGTATGCGAGATGTACATACGTAAAGGTTTGTAAGTGGAAAGGCAAGAAAATGTGTGAATGTATCAATCGTATAAATTTAAAATTTTTTAGAAACGCTTGGTTATCACATTTTACACTCCCCACATTTTGCCCTTCCCTCGCTTGCGATTAATGTAAACGAATGCCTGCAGTTCTATTTAAGTGACCACAGACCGAAAATACATCTGAAAGTATTTAACTACAGTGAGAACCAAAGAAATGTGATCGTCAGTTTAAAATAACTGCATTATTTATAACTGAGTTATAAACACACATTGAAAATCTTTAGATACGGCTTTAAGAGAAAATTGTTTGCTTAAAAATAAAATAATAATTCTTATAACAATCTTAGTAATCTTCCATACAATATTTTTTAAATACCTATTATATGAATAAGAAATGTCATGTCACTCTATTACTTCATTTGATAGCGCCAAGTACTCTAAATTTTATGATGTTTTTATAGTTATTATTATTCACAAGGGAGGTACCGCTCCATGCGTGGAGTAATTGTTAGTCACCTCTTTACACTTTAGGACGATCTGTGATCCCGTGATCCCTGGATGTTATTACCCCAGTTGTCGTTTGATTATCTGTCAAGGTATTTAAATCCATACATACATATGTATACGTTAAGCTTATCAAATGATTACTAGACCAGATCATACATTTCCTGATCGGGCGTACCTACGCTTGAAAAACCGTAATGCATGGATTAGTTCCTTCTATATAAAGGCCCAGTCTCATGTTCCATGTTTAGAGCCACCAGTGTAGCAACTAGATCTCATGGACATCAACGACATGGATCCGTTTTATCAAGAAAGCCGATCTTGTGTTTGAAGGCATTCTGTCGGATAACTGCTCGTCAAGCGCATTATACTCTGGTGACAAAAACCTCGGAGTGGTTAGTTATGTTAACGCATTAGTAGAGATAACTGAACAAATAAGATAAGGTGTATATGATCGACATAATGTTTGACGCCAGTAAACATTAGCAAAAGAAAGTTGAATATGTTATATAATAACTTTTATATATTTATTTTGAATATTTTTGCAGTATTACTTTACATAAAATTGTTTTCCCAGAAACGCCCTAAAATCTTAAAGATATAGTTAGGTTTACCAAATCACTTAGGGGAAGAGGGATCACACCGCTGCAACAGAATGGTATTTGTGAGTTTCCGGTTTATTTATCGAGGTATTAACAATTGAAACATTGGCCTTCATGCGAGCTTTTGACACAGTATTACGTAAGCGTCATCGAAGAAAATTATATTTTCCTAGATTGGCTCTTAGATATACATACACAAATAATTGGTCATTACAACCCTTCAGTAAGGATTACGGCCTAGCTTCTCACACCACTCATGTTGTGTGCCTTAATTTTATACTTGAGTGGAGGGACCTACAGTTTAACGTCGACTCCGAACGACAGATTTTTGAGAAACTTTTCATGGAAGTTTCAGTTACGATAATAACGATATTAGTAAACAGCATCAGAATAAGTACTGGTGAAGAAATCGGCAAACATATTACATATAGCATTATCATTACACGATTCTTAACACGTTCCCTGCCACGTGTACCGTTTTCGGTGCACACTAAGCCTCATTTCTACGACAAGCTGAATTTTCTAATTTAAAATGTTTATAGCCAAAATTTAGTTATTGGTAGGACTGAGTTATGTGACGTAAAGATGTTTAGAGTAATTTTTGAGTCATGTACTGATAACGCTACATTTGGCGTGGTAATTAGTTAGTAGTGCACTTTTGAACTTTTAGTGAATACGGCAGGTGTAAATGCATCGATTTTGTATAATACAAAAACCAACACCATAAATTACAAAACGGTAATGGCAGACCGGCCAAAAAGTAACCACTGCTAATCAGGCTATGCAGAAAGTGTGAAAAAGTATAAAAGTGTAATCGAACTTAAGTAAAATATACATATATTCTCTTTTGTACATCACGCTTATGACAATTATTCTATGTGAAATAAATTCATTTTTTTATTGTTATTTTATGCCTTTTGCCGTTTTAATATTAATTATTTTGAATATAAATACATACATAATATAAATTTCCTGAAAAATAAAAAAAGAACATATATTTACAGGAATTTATAAAAGTAGTTATCGTGTACAGAAAATGGTACACGTGGCCTAGAAATGACACTTTCTCAAAAACAGCTTGGCTGGGAACTTGTTAATTGAGAACTTTCATAACTGATGGAGAGCCAGTAGACTTTTTCTTAAAGTTAACAAATGTGTAGAAGGACCTGGACCTTTATTTAAATAATTTTTAGATAATAAATGATTTAGTATGTTTTATTTAGACCGGATAACCGAATATCATCCATAACCAACAATCGAGGCAGTTCTATGGCATTTTGTTGTAGACCCGTAAAAAAAGTAGAAGAGATCTTTCTGGGAACACAAATCTTCAAAATGGGTGGACTATCTTGTAAAAATTAGAATTCATCAAATCAATATCGGAATTGTTGTTAATGGCAACAGATATCAAATCATTTCAATAATTACTCCCCATCAAATCATTAAATAAATATAAATAGTTTAGTGCAAAAAATGCAACACGGGACGTTTGGTAATCGAAGAATTGTTAAAGTTCTCCTTCTGAAACAAAAATGGCCAAACAATCGACTAATTACTTGTTGTTATTGTACTTCCACTACTCCTACGTTTGAGAATCATGAATACTATTATCAACTACAATGTGAAAAAAGCTGTTGCAATTAATGAAATTAGTAACATGATACACTAATATATGTACAGAAAACATAAAACTAAATTTTACATCTGAAATATTACACTCTAGGATAGGGCAGTTAAAAAGATACCTTCCAAAGATTATATTAAAACGGAATCATACAGACTCATAAGTTTATTAAAAATAATGCCAAAGCTTTTCGAAATCCTTCTGTTCTTCTGTCAAAACTACAAGCAACAATTTGACTTGTGCACAAACTGAGCACTATCGAAAAAAACCAACAGATTAGTGCAAATTGCAAGAAAAGTATTCGAGGATATTAAGTACAGATCTTTCCAAATTACCGACATTTCTCAAACTATTGACAAGGTTTAGCATGACGGCTTAATATTAAATTTTAAACAAATTACCTATTAATGTAGTAAAATTATTAGAAAGCTATCGGAAATTAGTTATTAGGAAAATAACTTTGAGAGTAATCCACAACCAAAGGCAAACATTGTGCCATTTAGAATATACTTGGGAAATGCCAAAAAGTGATAGCACGGGAACCCTTAAAAGGCATCGAGGTATCTATCGAATCTCATCTCCAGCTATAAAGTGATTAACCCTATAGAAGATATACGTGAATGAACAAAACTATGTAAATAAAAAAACAACATTTTTATTTGTTAAGGTAGAGAAACCAATGCAAATTTACGTGTTCAGGCCTGTTCGTAAATGCATTACTGCGCTGCATATTATGCTCATCATGTTCATAGATGCAAATCTTGACAGCACTGCAGCTGTCAAATGTTCGTAAATGCAACATTAAATCATATTATGCGCAAATAAACCCAAAACACTAATCATAAAAATGGCTGATGCCTTGAATGAGTGAGAGAGAGAGAATGAGTGTTTTAACAATAAGTTTCTTTTTTTCTTCCTTAAATATCTTCTTTTTTGCACAAAGTACACTTTTTTGTGTATTTAACAACATTTTGTCATTTGTTTTATCGTCCAGTTCAAAAATCAAATTTATTAATAATTTTTCCGTTTCTGCAATACAGTGTTACAAAATTGAAATAATACTGAACTATAACTGAAAGAGTACTTTTTTGCATCACATGGTACTTTTATAAAAATATATTTATTTATACTTAATACTGTACGGAAAGAAATAGAAAAACTAACTACACGTTTTTATATACTAAACAGAAACAGTTGATTCGAAACGTAAAAGGTTTAGTCAAATATCGTAGTAACAACGGTTCATTATTATTATTCAACAATCGTTCTCTTATTGCTTTTTGTAATATAAAAGCGAAAAATGTCGCCAGGAAACTAAAAATCTGTAACCAACTAACTTCGGAAGAAGAGGAAAGAATGAATGAATTCTTTAATAATTTTTCCTGATGTTAAGTTTTAAATGTGATCGAACAATTATAAATATTTCGCCAAAAAATTTCTAAAGCAAAAAATTATTCAAAAATTCATTTACAAAATAATTTAAATTTAATTATTTTTTGTATGCAGTTTTTTAATTTTAATTTTTTAGAATTTTAAATAGAATGGCACAATGGCAACATTGTTAATGCAGTGTATAATAGAATGTAACCAGACATATCGGTGAATGCCTCCACTAACATATGTGAAAATTACTTATGCTAGACACGCACCGTCCAAATCACGATATACAGTACATGGTTATACAGTACACTTTCGAATAACGGCACTTTGGTGAGTTTCGATTTTATTCACCACACCGCATAAATTCACCACATTTTGTAAGAACTCACCACGCTTGGATTTTATTCACCACACCGGATAAATTCACCACATTTTGTAAAAACTCACCACATTAGAAACTCATCACAACTACAAAATTCACCACACTTCCAAAAATATAAAATTTTTTTCTCTTTCCTTTCCTCTCCAAACCAGCAGCGGGACCATCATCCACACAACAACAACATCCACATCCATTAGTTTTTATTTTCGTTTTGTCAGAAACCCCTCTTTTGGGCGAGCGAACGGCGAACTAACTACTATTTTACTACTTCTATACACATTACATTACACACATTCACACACATTACGCCGCTATGTTTTTTGTTTTCGTTTTGTCTGAACCTAGGGTTGAACCGGGCCTCTTTGGGGCGTCTAATAAGGCTACAACCACCTATTAGACAGACAGACCATATAGTACATTAAACAAACGAGGCTTAATTTTTACTTAATAAACCCGGAAACGGAAAAATAATGTGTGAATTATTTATTTTTTATATTTATTTTTTTTTTGAACGAACAAAAACGAATTTGATGAAAAAAGTACTGTAAGCTTGGCGGGGGTACTGCGGTATTCTTGAAATGAAAAAGTTTGGAATAAAAATACAAAGGTACTGAATTTTTCAACTCTGCACGGCACATCTGTGAGGCACAGCTGTTTGACTTTGTTTTCCTTCGCTTTTGACATTTTTATTCTTACACTTGACATCTAAATTTTTTATTTTAAAGTTTTATTATTTTCGGTGAAACATTACGAAAATAGTTTTGTTAAATATCTATCACTGCTCTGCGAAAAGTGCGTTTTTTACATGAGTCCGAGGAGACCAATCGTATTCCAGCAAAAGTTTAGGGTGTAGGATTAGAAAATGCTTCGCTTGATTGTAAGCAATTACGGGCGCATTGATAACAGGTAAGAAGAAATGCACACAGGCCATTAAAATATGAATTATTTACATACAGAGCATGTAAATAATGTCAAGTTTACAATTGGAAAAGTATTAAAAACTCACGCAGTGTTATGTCACCAAATATGTATGTTGGGGGAGAATTTTTATTGATTGCTGTTGTTGTTTTTTTTATGTTTTTAGTTGTCAATTACTGAAACATATTCCTAAATTTCATATCAACTCCTCCACTTCTGTCAGGAAGTCGCTCAAAGATATCACACAATCGAAAAGCTTTCACAGCACACTAAAGAATTTAGAATCGAAAGATGGATGTTTGAGGACACCACCGGGAAAAGCAAAAAATGTAGCGAAATTAAAAGCTATACTATTGGGAGGCAGTGGAGTAACATTATGTTTGGCAGGACGCACGATTTGGCAGCAGGGTTGTGGTAGAGTACAGTGCGAAGGTAATCGGTTAACAGGTGTAATCCAGAAAACACTGCAACAGGAAGATAGCCATTTCGATTGGAGGCGTTTCTGGTCGTATCTAGAACCTCATTTATGGGAACTACTGGGTGCTATAGCGGTAAGTTTGAAATCAATCCATACGGAAGTTTGTTTGTTAATAATCTAATCTCTAAAATTAATTAAATATAAAAAGTAGAATTTACAGTGATAACATAATTTGTGATAAGTCTGGAAATTCGATTTACAATATACATATGTGTATACATATTTAGCATTTTAAATTGATAAAAGCTTCAATTTTCCAAATTATTTTTTTATATAAGCAATTAATCTTCATTATTTTTAGGCAGCCTTGGTAGTTGCTTACATTAACATACGCATACCAAATCTACTGGGCGATTTAATAAATATATTGGCTCAATATGCCAACACTTACGTTAAGGATCCTTTGAATAACTCGTTCTTTAAGAATGTTAGCAAACCAGCGTCTAATTTACTTAGTTTATATATCATGCAATCGGGTTTCACGTTCCTCTACATCTACCTCCTGAGTCGCATTGGGGAACAGATGGCCGCAAAATTGCGCCAAGATTTGTTTAGACAAATTATTATACAAGATATAGAATTCTTTGATAAAAATCGGACGGGAGAGCTTGTCAATCGTTTGACAGCTGACGTGCAGGATTTCAAATCGTGCTTTAAACAGTTCATATCGCAGGGTTTACGCAGCGCAGCCCAGTTAATTGGTGGTGGTGTGTCATTGTTTCTCATTTCACCTCATATGGCTGCCATTGCCTTAGCATCGGTGCCATGCGTTGTTATGTTCATGTCGTATTTGGGGAAACAATTGCGTTCGTTGAGCAAAAACTCGCAAGCTCAATCAGAACGAGCCACATCTGTGTGTGAAGAGGCCTTGTCAAACGTTCGAACAGTACGTTCAAGCGCCTGCGAGTTCAGTGAAATTGAGTTGTTTGAACGTGAAACCAACGAAGCTGCTCGATTGGCCCAGGATTTGGGTTATGGTATAGCCGCTTTTCAAGGCTTGACGAATTTTTTCTTGAACGGTTTAGTTCTTTCTACATTGTTTATGGGTGGTCATTTAATGTCAACCGAAAGCCTCTCACCGGGTGCTCTTATGGCTTTTCTTGTGGCTGCACAGGGCGTACAACGTTCGTTGGCACAAGGATCAATACTGCTGGGAACTATGATTAGAGGCATGACAGCTGGTTCTAGAGTTTTTGAGGTAAGTATTTTAAATTTTTATTTCGTTTTGCTTTTGCATAGTTTTAATAAATTTTAGTATTTACAACTACAACCTAAAGTAGAGCTTTTGAGAGGCTTTGAAATACCATCGGAACGACTACGTGGTGAAATACGATTCGAAAATGTTTCTTTCGCTTACCCAACCAGACCGGATCATGTAAGTCAAGCTTTTATTACTTTTTCATTAATAGTGTTTTATTTATTATATGTACTTTAAATTAAGATTATAACTATTATGAAATAATCTATTTTCATACATTCTATTGTATAATGCTATTAACATTATTTCTTCCATATACGTTTTTAGTTCCTTTGCATTGGTGTTGTTATCATACATTGTAGTCTAAACTGTTCCACGCTTCTAAGATTATAAAGCTGAACCTCGCCCATGCAATTTAATTTATCACTTAAATAGTTTACAGCATTGTTGTTCATCCTAATTATTATTACAAAGTCAAGTCGAGCATTGCTTCTATACCCTTTAGCGTATCTTCAATTGTCACAAGCATACAAAATTGTTTACGTATATTATACACAATTGTGCTACCAATATAAATTTCTCACACTATAGAGAATACCATATATATACAGTTTTGGAATCAATTCATTACTGTCTCCAATGCTCTCCTGAAGTCCAAGCAAATTGTCCTGATTTCATTTTTCGAATCTCAATTTTCATTCCACTTATGTCACAATTAACTATTGTTATTAACAATTGTTTTCCACGAGTAATTTTTCTGAAACCAGGTTGATATATTGAAAGCATATTAGTTATGTTGTTCAATATAGTTTTCCAACTCTTCCTTGGAAATTTTCTGATAAGACTGTTTATAGGGCAGAATTGATCACATCGTATTGTTTTTGCTGTTTTCTTCCAAGATAAACACTAGTTTCGAAATATTTATGTATTTATATATGTATGTATATGTCTGGAATGATTTTAACTGAGATTTTGTTAGAGTTCTCGAGTCACTTGCATATGTTTTTTAATTCTGTTAATATTTTATGCAATTTAAAACGATTTATTTATTTATAAAAGTTCTGTTTGATTTCAGATTGTTTTAAAAGACTTTAGCCTGACTCTTAGGCCAGGCGAAACAGTGGCTTTAGTTGGTGCTAGTGGATCTGGAAAATCAACTATAGCATCTTTAGTAGAGCGCTTCTATGAGCCTACTTCTGGAAAAATTAAAATTGATGGTTACAAATTAGAAGACATTTCACCTTACTGGCTACGAGGTAATGTTTTAGGTTTTATCGAACAACAGCCGGTGCTGTTTGCGACTACAATATTGGAAAATATACGTTACGGTCGACCCGGAACGAAGGAAGATGAAATATACGAGGCAGCTAAATTATCACAATCACACGATTTCGTGTTAGCTTTGCCAGATGGTTACCAAACAAACGTAGGCGAACGCGGTGCCCAATTGAGTGGCGGTCAGCGCCAACGGATTGCCATTGCTCGTGCACTCCTGAAAAATCCGAAAGTTCTTATACTTGACGAAGCCACCAGCGCCTTAGATGCTACCAGTGAGGCTGAAGTTCAAAAAGCTTTAGATACAGCTGTATTAAATCGTACCACTTTAGTTATTGCTCATCGTCTTTCCACCATACGTAACGCAGATCTTATTGTTGTTTTAGACAAAGGACATATAGTAGAAGTGAGTAGATTTAAATCCAATTAGATTAATGGAATTTCATTCTAATTATGTGCTCATTATTTAAGACTGGAAAACACGAGGAACTAATGGCTAAACGTGGGTTATATTATGATTTAGTTCGACAGCAAGAAAGGCATAGTGTTCATGAAGAAAATGCATTACCAAAGTTCGAACAACACAGCCTCAAAAATGACAATAATAATAATAGTGAAATGTATAACAATACCGATAAGGCGTCTGCTAATAATTTTAAAAATTCTGCCGATAGTGAAGATACTAATGTTCGAGAAGTTGTCATTCCAAAATCCGAAAAATCTACTGCAAGCAATAGCAGGGAGTCTTCCGCTTTTAATATTCAAAATACTGCCGATAGTAAAAATGCCAGTAACACCAGCCAAAAACATCGTTCTAATATGAGCCAGGGTTAAAAGCATACATAGTTTTTAGATAATAACTGTTTTTAGATCTGAAGTACTTGGTCTTTTATTTTAATCTAATTTCTTTTTCCCCATTTTCTAAGTTAAATGTGTGTTATAAATATTTTCAATGGAGTGTGAAATGCCGAAGGATAAAATCAAAAACATTTATTTTAAATATGAATAAATTGTTGGTAATTTATTAAAATGTAAACAGTTTTTAAATTTAACAAATTAAGGCGCCAAAATTCTTGCCAATGAAAAATTTCTAACTGTTTTGGGATAACAATTTAAAGAAAATAAATTAAGAAAGTTTTAATAGATTGGTTATTTGAGGTTCTTTGAACTGAATTCTAAACTAAAGTAAACTTTCAAAATAGAAAAGTTATCACCAAAATGTGATGGAATTTCTTTGATACAAATGAGGCACGAAAAAAGAATATGAGAATTAATACTCAACGTTTGTTTTTTGAACGAACTTTCTCAACGCAAGTGTTGCCATAAAGAAAATCTACTTCTAAAAAAATAATTACTTAAATAAGAAAAAATATACAAATACTTAAATTCATTGTTTCTTCTATTTTTTCAAAATCAAATTATGTTTATTTAGTTTACAATAAGTATTTAAATTACATTTTTTGGCAACAAAAAGAATAACCAAAACTAAAGAAATGTTGACGTCTAAAAAAATAATCAGTTTTGGTTAGAACTAATCAAGAATGGCAACACTGGCTGTCAGTCAGTGACGTTTTTAATCTCTCGTTTCCTTTTAACACAGTATACGCCAACAGACAGTGGTATTAAGTAGAATTTCACCACTTGGTCAAGTATTCATTTGTCAATTTATGGTTGGTGTTGTTGCGTCTCATTTTGTTTTTACGTTTTGCTATACGGATATCTGCAGAGAAATGGCAGAATATTTAATAAAATAAAGTAGAAATAGTGAATAAATTTGTTTTATTATACTTTTGTTTACACACGTGGAAATTATGAAGAAATCATATTGTTTTAATTAGTGTGAGTCTTGCAGTTGAAAATTTGTATTTTCCTGTTTTCGATTTTAATGTGTATAAGTGTGAGTAATTACGCGTATGTGTGTATGAGCGATTGTGCTTGACATGATATGAGGTGGAGCAACGACATATCGAAATGGCTCAATGAAAAGAAGAAGAAACAAAAAATAAAAAAGAATAGCCACATAAAAATAGAAGAAGCAAAACATTTAAATTAATAAAAAAATCTCTTTTGTATATGTAAAACAGGTGAAATGAATGAAAATCAAAGAGTGTGTGTGTTTAGTCTAAATTTGTTTACATACTTATTGAATTTCCAAACAATGTGATAAAAAAGTGTAATACGAAATTAAAACTTCAAAATAAATAAAACAATACATCTATTACAATAGAAATTTCACTTATAGATAAAAGGTGGCCAATCTCTACACTTGCATTTCTTTATTAATTTTCTACCAGTATCACCGTTTAACAGACAAACTCCCCATCAAGCCAATTGATGTATCATCGGATTTATCAAGAAATTACACATAAAAAACGCAAAAATAAACCGTTGCTGATAAAGAACAAACAGCCATATATGTAGATATGTATGATAATAAAAACGATAATCATAATATATGCATAATATTTGAGTACGTGCATATAGAAATTTAATAATTATATACATAATTATGCGTACACATATACATAATTAAAATGTTTTTGTTGTATTCCATTAGAAATGCAATGAATTGAATTTAGTGTAAAAGAATTCTTCGACTTGTGGTACTCCATTGTGAATGATTCAGTACTTCTTTTATATATGACGTTTTTTTCTACCTCAATAGAGTTGAGTTTGTTATTGGTTTGTTGTGCATGAGCATGTGTAAATGTGTTATTTTTTTAGCAACAACTAGTTTAACTTCTTTCATTTACAACAGTGTGTGCCCCATCAGTATTTTTCTTGTATTTCTTAATTTTACGTGTAGGAGCAAATAATGACATGTCGATAATAAAAAGAAACACCAATAAGTCATATTTTTTTAATTTAAAGTATCTGAAGTAATAATTTTGGCCTAAATATATATAATACTGTCCTAAATGTGTTATGTGCAATATCCATTGAAATATGTATGTATTTACGAAACTTTGGTTTTTTTAGGACATTCAACAAAAGTTCATTTGTGTAGAAAACCATTTTTTTGTGAATGGGAAATCTTATTAGTTGAACAAATGTAGGACGGACATTTTTTTAATATTTCTTTCCTTTATTAAAGAAATATTTTGTGTTTCTTTTATCCCAAAATGTTTCTTTCACTTTTTGTAGTAAACTAATGATGAATGATTGCACAATAGAAATGATTGAGTGAAAGTTAACCATTTTTCACACTTTTAATTTCCCCAAAAACTCTATCTGAATTACATTAGGAATGTTCTTTATGAAATTTTAAAGAATTTTACCCAATTTTACCGACCTATTGACTATTGTTAAAATCATCACACTGCACTATATGTACAGTACCGTGCAAAATAATAGCAGTGAAGAGTTTTAAGTCAGACATTGCCTATTATTATAAAAATTATTAAAGAATTCTTTTAAACTATTTTGTAAATTCATTATTTAGTATGTTGTGTATTCATTGAGGATACTATTTTTTTTGTACAACATTTTTACAAAATGTGAAAACAGAAAATTTAAAACTTATAGCCGGAATAGCCCGCCACGATGATTCCACCACATTCCATAACTCCTGCTAGTTTTTCGGTTTCGGAAAACTTAAAAATAAATTCAAGATCTTGTTGGTTGCTCAGCTAAAATGATATCCAATGCCAAAAAATGGTCATACAAAGTAGAAACACGGGTAAGAAAGAGCAAAATTAGCCAATTTGAAGTTAAAAAATTCTTGCGAACTGTAAGAGATGAGCCCAAAACTTCAGCCACAGAGTTGAAACAAAATCTAAATCTTGATGTTCATCCGTGTTCGATAGGAATGGTTCTACTTAATAATAATCTACCAGCAAGAACTCCCCGCAAAGTCCCGCTTTTGAAAAAACGACGTGTTGTAAAAAGATTAAAATTTGCCCGAGAGCATCGTGATTGGCCTCTATCTAAATGGCGTAATATTTTATGGTCTGATGAGACTAAGGTTGTTCTGTTTGGCTCAAAAGGTCGACGTGAGTACGTTAGACGTAAGCCTAATACAGCATTTGAACCACACAATGTTTTAACTACTGTAAAACATGGAGGTGCGAAAATAAATGTATAGGGTTGTTTTTCCTATTACGGCACTAGTCCTTTATTTTGGATAAAGGGAAACATGGATGCCCATCTATACGTACATATTTTGGAAAATGTTATGAAACCATATGCCGATTAGAATATGCCCTTAAAATGGGTTTTCCAAAATGATAATGACCCGAAACACACAAGCAGAGCAGCTAAATCGTGGTTTACTAACAATGGCATTGATGTTATGGATTGACCTGCTCAGTCAGCGGATCTTAATCCCGTTGAAAATTTGTGGACCGACATCAAGGAAGCAGTTTTTACAGCAAAACCGAAAAATGAGCAGGAGTTATGGAATGTGGTGGAATCATTGTGGCGAGTCTATTCCGGTAGAAAGATGCCAAAAACTGGTTAACTCCATGGGTCGTCGATGTAATGCAGTAATTAAGAATAGAGAATATTCCAATAAATATTAATTTTAAACAATAGTTTTTATTTTTTTACCCAAAATGTTTGAAATTTTAAAAACACTGCTATTTTTTTGCAATCAAATTTTTCTATAAGTTTTAAA
Source organism: Sarcophaga rosellei (assembly GCA_930367235.1). Classification (NCBI taxonomy): domain Eukaryota; kingdom Metazoa; phylum Arthropoda; class Insecta; order Diptera; family Sarcophagidae; genus Sarcophaga; species Sarcophaga rosellei. Next base: position 46,203,808 of record OV884021.1, on the reverse strand, counting down.
TTTTCTGTTTTCACATTTTGTAAAAATGTTGTACAAAAAAAATAGTATCCTCAATGAATACACAACATACTAAATAATGAATTTACAAAATAGTTTAAAACAATTCTTTAATAATTTTTATAATAATAGGCAATGTCTGACTTAAAACTCTTCACTGCTATTATTTTGCACGGTACTGTAGGTAAAATTACCAAACTTTTAGGTCAAAATTATAAGGAATCGTTAATCGGTATACGGGAATTTTTGAGGTTACTGATTTCAAATCAGGTAAAATTTTTTAAGTTCAATGTGGCGGCCCCAGTATTCAATTTAATTTTTTTTTCTGATTCGAATGGGTAAAACTGTTAGCCAAGTTTTTCTTGTCCAAAATCCCAAAAAACATAAAAAACAAGTGGTAACTTTTATAGAAACTAATTTGCTTTTTTAAATAAATCTACAAAAAGTTATTTTTTGAGCGCAAAATATCGCAACATGAAATTAACAAAAGTAAACTCAAAAGTCTTCATTTAACATGTTTTGATTGTATTAACATGATCAAATTCGGCCAATTTTTTCGAAGTTTATCCCAAACTTAATTTTCCAAAAAAAAAAAAAGATTTAATTAATGTTTATGATTTTCGTAAAAAGCAATTATTTTAGCAAAAACCTTTTTCTTAGACTATGAAGCAATTACTATCACTTTTGTTGTCCCTATTTAATTAAAATTTATGCTTGTATTTGCATTGCGTTCAAACTTTGCTTACAAACAATGCTTTTGAACACCTGCTAAGCAGTCGTCTTTAATTTCTTACAAAAACAAAACATGAAAGTATTAGCTTCAGAAAAGGTAACTCTTGATACGCAGTCATTAGTTTTTTCTAAAATATGTAATTGTGAAAGGTTGATTAAAAAAATATGCTTGGTGTACGAATGATAGCAACTAGTATGTGGAATCTCTCGTATGCGTTTTTGCGACCTCCGTTTAGAAACGACAGGATCTTATATATTTGCATATACATACATATGTATATTATTTTACCACTAATTTGAATTACTATGTTGTAAAAAATGCAATATAAAAATAAAGTAAAAAATTGAACCCATCACATGGAGGAACAGGTCAAGAAGGGTTTTCGAGGATATAAAATTTTTCAATAATTTCTCGAAAACACTTTCCGATTTAAATGAGAACGGCTTTAAAACCTAATAAATAATACTTTTCTGTTAAGTTTTTATTGAATATGAATTCCTGGATATTTTTTATTATTGCAGCACAGAAAACTAAGAAGGAGCAGAATATGCATAAGAATACATGCTTAAGAACTACAATATATGTAAATTAAAGACATTAAATTTCAATTAATATACAAAAAGAAGTTAAACGAAATACTATACAACATCAACAAACTAAATGGGAACTAAATATAAACATCCGGAATTATTACATCGACTGCAATTACCAAACCAAAAGCAACAGCATCAACAAAGGAAGAAGAACATTATAAGGAATAAAGTGCCAAGCCCCTAGTAAAGCAAAAAATTATTATTAGGACCATCATTATCAAATCATTGAGTAACAATTACAAACAGAATTAAAAAGACAGACATCAACATTATTAGCAAGAGTCTTTCAAGTGCTTCTATTTGTATCCTTCCTACACAATCACTATCACAATTCATCAATCAACTTAATCAAAATATTCGAGTGCATTCTTTTGGTTGGCATGCTCCTATGCTCTTAATCTTCCTGAATATTGCTTTTAGACTATTTTATCTATCTAAAACTATTTAAAGTTGTCACAATTATCACTGCTGTCATCAAATCTAACAATTCTTCATAATGGGCAATTGTTTACGCACAGAGAAATCAGACATCGATAAGGCGCATGTGGATCAACGTATTCCACTTGATGATGCAGCAGCAGTTGGTGTGACAGGTGTACCTCAAATCACGATACCGATTGGACAGCCACAAGAGCAAATTCGTCCTGTGCCCCAGATACCGGAAAATGAAACTTCAAATGCTAACGCTAAAATATTCGTAGCTCTATATGATTATGATGCTAGAACTGATGAGGATTTAAGTTTTCGTAAAGGAGAACATTTAGAGATATTGAATGATACACAGGTACGTTAACATAAATGTAAGAATTATAAGTACCAATTTCTTATTTAAAAATTCATCGTCTTCGGATTTCGAATAAGAATTGCAAAATTAAAAGTAATTATACTACCCCCTTCTGTATGTTTAATTTTTTAATTACTAACTAAAAAAATAAAGTGAAATGTTTGTTAGGGCATACATATTATTCTACTTTAAAAGTTTTTATGTTTACTTCCAAAAGAAGGTAAAAGAGTTAAACAGCTTAATATCAAATTTTTTAGTTTATAATTCTTTCAATGTTTCATAATTCTGTCAACCCAAACTTTATCAAACTTTGCCTTGTTCGCAGATGTAGCGAATAAACCATTTTTGTAAACATTTTATGCCGATCTCAAATTATAAACTTATTTCGATCGGTATACTCTTATCGTTTCTGTGTGAAACGATACATTTTTACATAAAGGGTGTTTTTTATAGAGGTATAGAACTTTAAGTTGGCATTACTTTTCAAGATGGCGACCGATTTAACAGCTGTCAAGTGATTTATTCTCAGTTTAGTTTGGCAATTCATCATGAATAGACTCACGCCTGAACAACGCTTGCAAATAGTGCAATTTTATTTCGAAAATAATGGTTCTGTGTTCCCGATTTTCATAAGCGAATTTTGTTTAGCGATGAAGCGCACTTCTGGTTGAATGGCTATGTCAACAAACAAAACTGCCGCATTTGGAGTGAAGGTAATCCTCAAGTGTATGTGGAAACACCGTTACATCCAGAAAAACTGACTGTTTGGTGCGCTTTATGGGCTGGTGGAATCATTGGTCCGTACTTTTTCAAAAACGATGGTGGCCAGAACGTTACAGTCAATGGTGATCGGTATAGAGCCATGATTACTAACTTTTTCATTCCTGAATTGAATAACCATGATGTCCAGGAGATGTGGTTTCAACAAGACGGCGCAACATGTCACACAGCTCGTGCCACAATAGATTTATTGAAAGACACGTTTGGTGACCGCCTAATTTCACGTTTTGAACCTGTGAATTGGCCTCCAAGATCTTGTGATTTAACACCGCTAGACAACTTCCTCTGAGGCTATGTAAAGTTATTGGTCTATGCGGTAAAGCCACAAACGCTTGACCATTTGGAAGACAACATTCGCCGTGTTATTGCCGATATACGGCCACAAATGTTGGAAAAAGTCATCGAAAATTGGACGTCCAGATTGGACGACATCCGCGCCAGCCGTGGCAGTCATATGCCAGAAATCATATTTAAAATGTAATGCCACAAGATTATCTTTCGGATAAATAAAATTCATGTCAATCGAATAATCCATCGTTATTTTATTGCAACTTAAAGTTCTATACCTCTATAAAAAACACCCTACAGCTAATAGACCAATTTAAAGGCCTAGGTATAAACTTATAATCCAGTTTTGTAATCATATTTGCCAAAGCCCAACAACGTAAATGAATTTTTCATCAAGTTTGGGCAATAAAAACTTCCTTACGTAAATAACGAAATTAATCGCAAATGAATTAAAGAAAACAGCTGTTTATGTGTCTACAATAATAAAAAAACAAGTTGTAATGGCTGCCGTTCATGTGTATACATAAAAGCAAAATATAATAGTAAACAATCCAGTGGTGTTTACAACAGACGGTGATAACTACACAACTTGTAACGGACATGAGAAAGAGTTTTTATAAATTTTTACATACGCTTTTATATTAGTGCTGAAGCACAATTATAAAACATTGTTGGTTTAATAAAAATAAGTTTAAATTTGCTTATTTACTGCATCTAGCATTTAAGTTTAGAAAAGTTTAAATAGTCACTCAAAATCTTAAAAAAATGCCTACGTATTTAGCAAACATTTCGTTAAATTTTTACAGTAGACGTAATAAATTGTAGTCAAGGGTTAGGTCAAACTTGTCTTAGTGAGAATATCCTTTTGAGGTACCAGAAATAACAGCAAACAATCAATACATTTTGCTTTCTAATCAGGGTAATTTGTTATATTCTCACAATAACATTAATTTTGATCGGTTTGCTTAGGTACCAAATACCTATAACGCATATAAGACGATAACTAGCTGTCAATTATATTACTAGATCGCTCAACAATAAACACGTTTTTATCAATCTTTGATACAAGTAATTGTTCGGCAATAAATTCATATAGTACTAAACTAAACCCAAGCCTTTCCGAAACCATGGACTGACGAGATTTTTACATTGTAAATTTCTACTTGGATATTAAGGACGGCAGCGAGAGTGTTTTTCCTCAGTGTTTTTTCAATACATCCCACTAGAGAATGCAATGATGTCTCAACTGGTTTCACTTTTCTTTATGTATTATTGTAAATTAATAGTTTTTTTTTTCAGTGAGTACTTTCTAGAGTTTTCAGAAGGAAGTAAAGCCTAAAAACTAATTTTTTTCGCTAGAATTTTAGGTTTTATAAAAATTATATGTATATTAATACCTGTACAAGGTATTAACTGCATTGTTTTACGTATGTAGCTAAAATATTTTCACTTGAAATGTTTTTGTGAGATTATTCGCCTGCAATTTCAGTATAGTTTGAAGTAATGTAATTATTGATAATTAATTTTTTTTTGCTCATGTAAGTTTCCATTCAATGAACACGAGTTAGCAAATTGGGAACAATTAGTAATGGATATATTCTTTTAACTTTATTTTACAAAACCTTATTTTCTCTTCAAATATTTAAAATTTGATGAATATATTTCTAAAAAAAATGTTTATAAATTTTTTTAATTTTGTACTAAAATTAAATTTTATATTTTAGTCCTGAAATGTATAGTGGACAGCAAGTCATGATTTTTAAGCGATAATATGTAAAAATAATTGATTTTTTATATTTATTTTATTAGTTTAGGTTTAGGTTTATGTCAAATGAGGCGAGTACAGCACCCGGAGGTCAAGTTGACCCATTGTACAAAACGTCCTTAAGATGAGAGGATAACAGAGGGGATATGGAAAGAGAGAGGAAGTAGGAAAGTGAGAATAGAAAGCGGAGGAATTACACAGACCAACAAATACACAAGGGAAAGCGCGACTACACTAATAATGAATCTATGGAGAGCCTTGATGTCGGCTCTCGACACAGAGTTCAAACCCTCAAAGAAGCCTCTGCCAAGGGTCTTCAACCTCAGCCTACTAATGGCTGGGCAGTTATAGAGGAGGTGTTCGATAGTCTCCAACTCCTCCTCATCGCAACATACCCTGCAATAGTCCGGTTGGGATCTGATCCAGATCCTTGACAGCGACCTAATCTCGCAGTGCCCCGTAATAAACCCAATAACTAACCTAAACTGGCCTTAACCAAGCTCAGTAGCCAATCTGTTCCTACACTGTTTTTAGCAGGCCATGGACACCTAGAAACATAACAACCCGATCCATTCCCCCAACGTCTCTGCTCTACCCTCCTGACCCATCCATTGATGAGGCCGTAGAAGTGGCGGATTGGGGGATCAGGACCAACTATTAAATCGGCCTCAGAAAGCGAACCTTACCCAGCGAAAGCATCCGCGTTCTCATTACCGAGTATTCCGCTATGACCCGGAACCAAGCATAGGCGGTGGTTTTTTCCGAAAGTCTGTACCTCCCCTAGTGTCAAGAGCAGCCTGAGGACAAATCTTCCTCACTCCAGTGATACTCAAGGTGGAATCCGCTGAACCTTATCCAAGATTTTCTGTTGAAAACTCTTATCCAAGGCACTCCACCTAACAACACAACCATAAGTAATAACCAATCTAACAACCGCCAGATATATCCAGCGAATGGCCATATGCGGAAGACCCCAGCTCTTACCTACACTGGTAGAGACAATTCAGTCCCTTCTTCATTGTTTCCTCGGTGTTTCTTTTCCAGTTCAGCTTGCTGTCCACTTGACCTCAGAAGACAACGGAAGCTCCCTACCAGCTAACCTCGGCAACCTGAAGGTTTCAATTTTGTACTTACCCGAGAATAAAACCAGGTCTGGGAGGGATTTATACCCAGACCACAGTTCGTAGCCCAAGAGGATAAAGTTCCCCCTGCGCCGACAAAAATTTTCCATATAGCCTCTACTTTCCAGACGCCTCAAACCAACATTAGCCACAAGAGAGGGGATAGTACTCCCCCGCCCTGCGGAGTACCCCTGGTTGCACGCTTAACGATATAACATCCACCCAGATTCGAACGGATTAGTCTATTACCCAGGATGTGGGTGATAAACCGCACCAGAAAATCTAGGGCATGTATGTATGTACATCCCTAGGTGAACTCTCAATTGAAGAAGTGGTAACATTATTGAAGGCCCCCTTAATACCTAAGAAAGCTGACAGTGTGTACTCGCCCCTAGCTAAATTTGTATCAATCTTCACAAAATTTATTTATAAATAATTTTATTTATGAAGAGGTTGATTGTTTGGCCCACAATGCTTCCGTATTACATATTTATTTCTCCCGTTTTCTACACGTACGAAGACAATGCTTTATTTGATGATTATGCTTGTTTGAAATTGTCTTAATTAAAATTATGTAATAAAAAAAGTCGCCGTGGTCTAGTAGGTAGTGTGTTGGCTTATTAGACGAAAGGCCCGAGTTCGAATCCCAGGCCAGACATCAAAAACAAAATACAAAAAGTATTTCTTCGGCGAATTCCTCTCCGCAGATTTCTGGCAAAAACTCTGAGAGTAAAAATTGCCATGAAAAGCTTCTCAAAAAATCTGTCGTTCGGAGTCGACTTTAAACTATAACTGTATAAAATTAACGCACACAACATGAGTGGTGTTGAGGAGCTAGGCTGTAATCCTGACTGAAGGGTTGTAATGGTCAATTATGTATGTATGTATGTAATAAAAAAAACATTAAATGTATTATTTTGTATAAGACGTCAAGCAATAGGTAAAAATAGATATAAAACGAAAAGAAAATGAGCAATAATTTAATAATGTATTGGTGCTCTGGCGTATAGAGCAAAGCCAGTTAATTCTTATTAGATATTGCTAAATTTATTATAATGCCCTTAAATGTAAACATTCTGGAATCGGTTCTAATAAGTAACCTTTTTCAATAATAAATAATATAATAATAATTAGATTTAAAAATATTCAATATATAATGCATTAGATAAACAATAATTTTTATGTAAATGAGACAAATTAATAGCGAGAATGAAGTTTGCAAAACATACTTTTTTATGTCATGTCTCATGCTAAAAACACAATTAACGCAACATTGGCAGCACAGCAATCTCTCAAAAATAGAATACATGGGTATTTATCGAAATGATTATTATTTAAATTAAAAAAAAGATGCGATACATACAATAAAAGATTAAAAAAATATTTTAATGCCACCATTAATAAAGAATAAATGAACTGTTTATTTTTTATTTATTTTATTAATGCTTTGCTGCTGCTGCTTTTATTACAATTTATGCACATGCAGCGGCAATTACAACAATAAATAAACGATGAAAACAAAAAATTATACCCCGAAAACACCAGGAATAAAGTCAGTTATTTTAGTTGATAATATTTAGAAAACTTCTCAATGTTGTATGTAAAATATGTTTATCTTCAATTTTATTTTCGATTTTAAATACTGCTGCCACTTTTTCCAGTAAAAACTTCCCACTTGTCTGTTGTCGTGTTGTACTTTTGATATTTTAACAAAAGTAACACTTAAAGCACTACCGGCGATGATCGTTATTTTTCGATATTGCCTTTGTTCCAAAAAAAAAAAAAAGGGTTGGGGTTGACTTGACAATTGTTCAAGTTAGATATATAATTTTTAATTTTGTCTCCTTATAATTTTATAACATTTTTTGTACAGAGCTTTTATTGATAGAACTCAAAGAAAAGAACGTCTGTTAATAAATTTTTTCCAGAAGTGCTTTTGCTAGGGGAAATTTCCTATTTTTTTTTTCCCAGATATCGAAGATGTTTTGCGGGGAACCATTTGCTGTTAACGCTTTTCAATAAGTTTTAGAAAGAACTTTTTTATCCAAAGTGTTAGCAATAGTTTTTTGAATTTTGATGGCACTAGATCGCAATACAAACTTAACATCTCATCTGGAGACTTTCCTCAAGCCTCCTTATTTTCGATGGAACCAATATTTTTATACTTTTAAACAACAGAATGAATTGTAGCAAACGGCGTAATTTCTTTATGCGTGCTCATTTCGCCACTTATTCACTTTTATACCAATAAGATATCAACTAATTATTCAAGTAACACGCTACCCACTCGCAGTATAAAAAATTGACGGTATATAAATACTAGTTACAACGCGAGTTTTATGAATAAAACAAAAAAGATTACACTATGTGAACATTTTTATTTCTCTCTCTTTATTTTTAGTCTTTTTTATATATTCCGTTATTGAAATGTTTATTTTTGTACATTGATTTAAATTTAATTTATTTTACTTTTCTATTATTTGTAATACAAATGATTTGTGATTAATTAAGAAAGTAAAAATGAGTATTTTATTTAATATTTAAATAATATTTAAAAATTTTAAAATATTTAAAAAATTATGAGATTATATTGAATATGTATTATGTGTTTATAACACTTATTATTTTTTTACTCATGCATTTAATTTTTCTATACTATACTATTGCATATACTATTAATTTTTAAATCTACTGATTATATAATTTTCCATTTTAGGGTGATTGGTGGCTAGCACGTAGCAAGAAGACTCGACAAGAGGGTTATATACCTTCGAATTATGTTGCCAAATTAAAATCAATAGAAGCTGAACCGTAAGTTATTATTATTTTTTATTTATGCCCTTTTATTGTTTCAATTTAGAAGATTAGAATTTAAATTCTAATTTTGCACATAAAGATTTTACTATAATGTAACAAAAATTTTTTACAATATTGAATTTACAATTCAATAAACGCTCCATGTTATTGTTGTTATATATTGAGGAATTGTTGGTTATCGAATAACCATTTAGCATGTAACAATCCTGTTACATAGTTGATAATTTTAAGTAGTTCTTTAAGTATTTCTAAAATGAATTCAATAAACGTCTTTCTATTCTCTTGTATCCATCGAGCTGTGTAGACGTATTTCATTCTGCTAAGATAACTGGAATAATCTCAATTGTTATGTGCGTACCGGCGATAAACAGTGTATTGTTTTTTCGCTACTCATAAGTACTCATGAAATATTGAGTATGAGTAAGTCAACAGTATTGAAGTTCAACTATTCTGATTCATTCGTACTCACTACAACATTGATTTATAAGTACAGGTTGCAATAAGTATGAGTACAACGTTGACATCAAACTCATAGCATTCGAAACATGTTTGATTCATACACCTACTCAAGGCAAATTCAATAATAGCCTTTCTACACTTAGCATCATCTTAGACGAATTAGTGGAACATGATAAAAACGAAAAAAGTTGTTTACATTTGCATCATCTCTCATCTTTCATTTTAAATACATAAAATCTGCTTATAATTAATGGAAAAAAATAAAATGGAAAATTCTTCAATTATCGGATTAATAATTGCACTTGAAGAGCAAAATAAATTATTAAAACAATATGCGGATCTGCTTGATGTTATTATGGACAATGACTTTATTATTTAAGATGAAGAAATGAATGAAATGAAGAAAATTTATTTCATTAATTTAATATATATATTGAATATATTGTTCAGTCCCGCTCATTTTGTGACGTTTAAAATTTTTATGCATATAAACAACTGTAATTTTTTTTAGTGATGACACTAAAATTATCGAAAGATGATGAGTGGAACAAAATGAGATAGGAACATCTTGTGAAGATGATGAAAGATGACGCTTTTTTGCTCTGTATATTTCTAATGGGAAGATGTTGTCATCTTGCCAATTGATGAAAGATGAAGCTCAGTGTAAAAAGCCTATAAGGTAGCCTTATCTCTACAACAAATACAACAATGCAAAAACAACAGGCATTTTGTTTTTGTTAAACCGCCTTTGGGATGTCAAAATAGGAAGAAAAAAAAAATGGAAAAGGAAAAAAAATGAACAACAACAAACACACACAAAACACTAAAAAAAACAACAAAATTTTGACAGCCCAAAACTTGTCAGCTGTTGATAGGGTAGCCAGATTTGGAATTCGGAAAAACAGTACACTGAGGACAAAAAACCAGTACAATTAATGAAAAAACAGTACGCTTTCACAAAAACATAACAATTTCTTCTATTCATAACATTTTGAGGTGTTAATTAAAAAAACAATTAAAATATGAGGTTATATAGTAAATTATATAGCTTTTTTTTAAAAACAAATATTAAAATATTTTTAAATGTAAGCACATACTATTAAAATGCTTTTTAGATTTTTTTCTTTTTTTCAAAGTACAAAATAGTTTTGTATATTACTTTTTAAAGATATTTATCACTTTTTTAATAAAATTCATTACAATTATATTCATAGTTTGTTTTTATAATTAATTCACTTTCCAGGTTTTCAATCAATAGTCTATTCCTCTCCTTTCCGCAAAATAAAAATATTAGACTAAAAATCCTTTCAGTGGCGGAATTTGAATTGAAAATATAAAATTGCAAATTTTTTCTAAATTTGGAAACTACCACTGTTTAAAAAGTCTTTCCATTTTTGGTCAACAGTTTTTTCTGTTTGTACGTTTTTAGCAACTTTTCAAACTAATAAATAGGAAGATCCATAGCAATCCATACATTATTTTTAATTGAGAACAAATTAACAACTTTAGTAAAATCTTGAAATAAAATGTTTGAATTTATGTTTAAAAAACTTAGTTTTCCAAATTTGTTATTAATTAAATCAAATCGATCTTCAATATATTTAATTACATATGATAGAACTGCGTAGGTTCGTTTTTTATATAAAGAAACCTCTTGCGAGTTATTACAATTGCTGCAAACAGTTTCAGCTATATAACCATAAAATTTTTAATTTTTTTGTTTTTGAACATTGTCACGAAGCGTTTTAACTATTTTGTAAAAGTCGATTATAATTAAATTGTCCTGTTCTAATTTCTTAATTGATGACAATAATGCAATACCTGTGTGGTGGACAAATCGCAAATAAGTTTCAGAAGTCTCAAGTTAAAAAAATTGTTTTAAAACAGCTGGACAACTATCTTGAGAAATAAAATATGTTTTGATGGCTAGATAGTTCAAGTATTTTACTTTATTTGTATATTTATTATTATATTAAAATAGAGACATGTTTGGTATTGCTGCATAAAAAAGCATTTAAGAAAGCATTAAGAAATAAAAAACAGTACAAAAACAGTAAAAATTGTAAAACAGTACATTTGCGTACTGATTTGGGTCTTGTGAATAAAACAGTACAATTGAAAAAAATCAGCTGCCTAGCTGTTGACATGAGGCCACTTTTTATGAATTCGCTTTGCACCTACTCATTAAGATTCATAAATATAAAAAAATACTTATAATACTCATAAATGATTCGAGTGATTCGAATCATTCATCAAAATTTACAGTCTTAGTTGTTGTTGCATTTACAAAAAAAGAAGAGAGATACATAAACAAAAAAGACAAAGACAGCAAGCAGAGCAAACACACAATCGTCTTGTGAGTATTGTAGTGTTCGTACGCGAACCAAACTTATTTTGTTATTATTGTAAATGTTGAATAAAGGAGAGTCGAAATCAACAATATCATGCGTATTGTTAAGTATGGGAATGATGAGTATTTCAAACTTTGAATATGAGTATGATATTAAAATAAGTATGAATGCGTATAAGTATCAGAAATTTTGAGTATGATTCGAATCTACTCATCTTTTTGAATACTCATTGCTGATCTCTGGTTTGTACTTACTAAGAAATGTAAATGCATCAGATAGTCGAAGAATTTCAATTTTGTAATGTAAAGCAAGTTTCTTTGTCAAAATTTCTTACTTTAAAGTAATAAATTTATTTACTTTTTTGTGAGATTAGCTAAAATTACGTGTTTTTTTGATAAGGCACAAATTTATGTAAAATGCATGTAATGTTAAATCTTCAAAAAAAAATTTTTGATTGACCAATTCACAGAGTTTTCGTAAATACAATTTTCATTTGATACCGAAAACCGTATTGTTAGTATACACATTGCATGTCAGTCAAACAATTTCATTGGATTACTTTTAGAAAGCTGAGAAAGTAAAAACTATCATTATTTCAAGAAATCAACGTGCGAAATTTAAAGAATTCACGAAAATATATATTTTGTATTCCTATTACGCACGATTTAATATAAGTTTCTTTAAAATCGAATAACTAATTTGCGAACCTTAGATTTATTAATTTTTTTTTTTTGATGTTATCATGTTTTCAAACCTCCTACTCTATTAATATTTAATTAAAAGTTAAAACACGTTAGCTGTTTTTTTTATCAAATTATTTTTATTTTATTTATGTGGAGATAGGAGCTGCAGTTTTCCTCGTTTTTAGGTGAAATTGTCCACTGTAGTCCAATGTAGTCCAATGTGTTAAGAGCCATGGGTTTTGGATGGAATAGGATTTTTTTATTTTTTCGAATATTTTCAACCTCTATTTTGACCAATAGCTGTTGAGCTTATTATTGTATATTCGTACGTGTCTCGGCGTACCTGCAATCATACGTAGAATTTTATTTTAGTGGCCGAATTTGTTCTTGCAGAGGCATAGGAGGTGATAACCTCATAACTGGATAGCAAACACCATAATAGTTTTAAGGGTAATTTGCAATTTTATTTGTTCACGTATCCATACATTCATTCCAGGTATTACGGTATTTTTTCACAAGCGATACGCGCAGTACGTTGCTCGTAGAAAGCACCACGGAAACAGAAATAGTAGGAGAGCAAATCAAAAATTATGTGAGAAAAGATTAGAATGTTTTCGATCCAATAAAGATTGGAAATGCAATCATAGTTCGCTTACATGAAGCTTGGAATTTATTTGTTAATTATAGTTATAATTCGATTATTTACATCTTCTATCTTACCAGACGATGTAATCTTTGTGTAGAATAGTGCCAAGAAAGATTCATTACCACTGTATCCGTCCATGGTAATTTGATCAAATATACTGAATAAGCGAAAATTTTCCAAAAGAATAAGTCATCTCCTACGAAACGCATTTTCATCTGAAAGGCTAATTGCATACACACAATTTTCGAACCACTACCTCAACGACCAACTGTCTGGTGAGGAGTTTGGTTAGGCGACGTAAATGAGCCTTATTTTTTGAGGGTTGGGCCGAAATTGCGATGACTATGAACGGTAGCGGAATTCTTGTGACCTCAACGAAACGACATATTCGATTTATTGCAGCAATTATTTCCTAAACAAATTGCCTTAAGAAATTTGGATGTCAATCACTGTGCAATTTTTTTCTTTGGAGATATGTAAAATCTGTTTGTGTGAGTAAACCAGTAGCAATTCCTGAGCTTTGATTCAGCAACATTTTATTTTCATACTTCCATACATAATCATAATATGTCTTCTTTATAATCCAATAGACAAATCGCAATTATCTCAATTTATTTAGAAAAAAAAAGTTAATTTTGAGACACCATTTACGTAGATAGCTTGACGTGCCAACAGTCAGAATTTTGGACTTGGTACTTTAAGAAGGTAAAATGAGGTAAAAATCAGTTTTGTTGTCCGTCTTAATTTAATAATCTTGCAGGTTACAAATTGAAATTTATCTCATCCTTTATAAAGGCTGTCTCTCCGAAAATATTGATATTAAAATACAGTGTAAAAGTACCATTTTAAAATAGGAACTTTTCTAAAAAAAACAGTTTTATAATAGTTAAGTGAATACTGATTTTAGAATATTTTTTATATAATGTTTATACCTGCTCTTACTTTTTGCTTTAAAGTGAATAAAGGGATCCCAAAAGTAAATTCCAAATTTTAATTAAACACTATTTAAGGGACCTTGCCGTTCCTAATGCTTATAGTCTAATAGTGTTCATTTTATCTCAGTTTCGTCGACATACAGTGCTTGATAATATAATGGAAACTTTTCCAAAAACTCACTTATGTGTCCTAAACGGAAGCAAATTTAAAATCTTCTTCAGTTTATTAATACGTATTTTGAAAATATTAAGAAACTATTTAATTAATAAATTATTCACTTTTTCGATGTTGACAAAACAATGGAAACTTTTTTATGATTTTGCTCGAAAACGAACTAAGGATAAATAACTAGAAAAAGAATTAATAAAAGTACAATATGATTACCGTTATTTAATGTTTTTTATTTTTTTCAATATTTGTTTATGAATTTTTTTGCACATTCAATTATTAAAAATTTCTAAACTGTAAGACTTAAAAATTAGAATAATAAAAGATTTTGGATTTAAACAAAAAAAGACAATTTGTGGTAAATATGAACTTAACAAATCAACAGTTTCAAAAACTATTTGTGAGTCAGGTGCTGGGAAAACTCAACATTTGGAAGAAAGTCCTCGAAAAACTACTCCAAGGCAAGATAATTATTTTTTACAAAAAAAGAATAAGAAAATGTACAAAAAAAAAATTGAACAAAAAAATGTATAAAAAATCTTTTGTCTTGCAAATTCCAAATTTTTAAAATTTATAGCTAATATTACAACTTTGACTTTTTAATTAAACGAATTTTGCGATTTCGAAACATTTTTATTTATTTATTTATTTCAAGTCTATGGAAAATCCTTACAGACTAATTACAATTTATATTACAAAATTTATATACAAAATTATTATTATTAATATTATTACGATTTCAACACAAAAGGAAAATAATTTGAAAGAGAAAATAACATTGAATTTATTTATTAAGTAAGTTTAATTGTAAAATTATATCTTTTTTAATGGATTCCAAAATTTTATTAAAGTCTATATGAAGGTAAAGATTGTTAAAACCATTGCAGATTCTACGAAATGGATCGAAGTTCGCATAGTTAGTTGTGTAATATTTTTTATTTATGAAATTATAGTATCTTGTTGGACGAACAGGTATATTTATGTAAAGTTTATCTAGAAGAAATTGAGAATTTATAACACCATTAATCAGCTTCAGGAGGAAGACAGCATTTAGCATTTTACGACGGCTTTTTAAAGATGGTAATTTAATGAATGCTAGGCGATTTTCATAAGGTGGTAACCTTTCATTAGGATCCCAACCATTCCCTAAACCACGAAGACAAAATAATAAGAACTGTTTTTGAACTGATTCGATTTTGTCAGAGTGTACAGCGTATTGAGGGTCCCATATTACAGATCCGCATTCAAGAATTGGGCGAACCAGTGTGGTAAACAATTGTTTGGTAACATAAGGGTCAGAAAACTCTTTAGCCCATCGTTTGATAAACCCCAGGGTACATGTAGCTTTGCTAACCGTTGATGTAATATGATTTCTGAAGTCTAATTTACAGTCGAAGATTATTCCTAAATCGTTAACAGAATTAACTAGTTCAAGAGCAGCACCATTCATAGTATAAAATCCATTGATTAGAGATGATCTAGTGAAGCACATATATTTACATTTTTTAACATTCAGCTCCATTAAATTAGTAATACACCAAGAGGTTAAGTAGTTAATATCCTCTTGTAAAAGTACTTGGTCTTCAATTACATCTTAACATCGTCTGCATACATTAATGTGTTTGAATTTATAATAACAGAAGGGAGATCATTTATAAAAAGAGTAAATAAAAGCGGCCCAAGATGACTACCCTGTGGTACGCCTGACAGCACATCAATAAAGGTATTTGACAAATACGATTTAATCCAATTCAATAATGATGAACTAAAACCAAATTGATTTAGCTTATGAACAAGTAAGTTATGATTTACTTGATCAAATGCCTTACTGAAATCAATATAAATGACGTCAGTTTGTTTGCCTGCAATAAATCCATCATTTACCAGAGTTGTTAATTCAAGAAGATTAGTGACTGTGGATCGAGACTTACAGAATCCATGCTGTGATGCAGATAAAATAGACGATGCTTGAAATGACAGTGTATCACATAAGATTTTTTCAAATAATTTCGGTATAATGTTGAGTTTAGCAATTCCTCTATAATTTGTAATATCAGCTTTAGATCCAGATGTAAACAGTGATATTATAAATGATTGTTTCCAAAAGGAGGGAAAATAGCCCAATTTAAGCGATTTGTTAAATAAGTAGGTTAATGGAGTACTCAATGATTGAGAATGGTGTTTTAAAATACTGCTAGGAACCTTTGAATACATTTCAATTGGTTGTAGAATTGGCTAAATTGAATACATGCCGCAAAATATACTACACATTTAGAAAGTGTAAAGCTTTTCTGTTATTATTTTACTAAAGTTTTTATTTAATACTGACGGTCCGAAAATAAAACTGTAATTGCTCTGGTGAGAGTACATGAATTGTATTGTGCAATACTATGTTATTCAGTTCTACAAATACGAATTTGTACATATGTAATTTGTTATAAGGAATTTTTTAATTTGATTTTTTGAAATGTTATTATTCCAAAATCTTAGAGAATTTGTTACACGGCACCAATAACATACACTGCGTTTCACTTGAATAGCACACCGTACACATTGAAATTCTCCCCCCTATATCTTTGTAAGAAGTAAAGATAGCGGATTGATTTTGGATTGCATTTGTAGTGCTATTTGCGTTTATTATAAAATAAAATTTATTTCGATTTATTCAATAGTTTTTAAAACTCAACATAAAAACCAAAAATACTCAAAAAAGAACAAGCAAATTCCGTTTCACTAGAATAGCACATTTTTTAATAAATGTAGAAAAATTACTTTTTATTAAGGTTTTTAATTATGAATCTGATGAATTTTTTTTTTTTTTTTATAGTAATTTAACATTCGCTGTAATATTAATTGAATTAAAGTGTTACTCTTTCTGATCGGATTACTTGAATTGTAGAATACATATGTATACCTGATAGACCATATGAACGTACATACATATATGAAAGGATTTTTAACATCTCTTCCCTTTTTATCCATATCAACTCAAATTCTAATTACAGACTATTTTCCTCAACCCGTATTTTCTAATCTTCTGAAAGAAGTTTGCGTTAAACTAACACTCAAACTCACGCAAAGCTTCTTTAAATTACCTACTCCCAGCTGACTGAAATACCTGGCGACTAGATATAATAGGCTACTGTTGTAAGAAGTAAAAACTAGTTAGTCTTGCTGATAAAATTAATACTGAAGGAAACTCATTGCTTTGGGAATATCGCCTTCAAAGAGTCTTTTTTGTTTTGATTTAGTCAGTAACATCTTTAGTTCAATTAAGAATTCATCAAGTCAAAAGTACACTGAAAAATAATTGTTCATGGCAGCCGTTGACTTTATTCTCGGTTATTGATTCTGAAGTCAAGCATGTTTCTACTCCTTAATTACTTGTTGTTTACCTAACAAGTTTTTTTTTCTGGTACGGACATGGCTGAATTCATTCGTAAAATTTCGCAGTACCCCATAGCTGAATTCCATAACTCCGGGCGGGGTTTAAAATTGATGTAAACAGTTTACAATCCAACTTGAAGTCAGGATTTGTACTAATAACCAATTTATAGTGTTTAATTTCACTTGGATTAGCTATACATTTTTTTGACCTTTCAAAGCAGGTTAGCGATCAAGGTATATACCGAGATTTTTCACGACCAAGTGTTATAGTATCAGTTCCTTATTTACTTTATTACTAACGTATACTTATTTCCTTCATTTATTATTTAATGTCTCAAAGAAGAACTATATAATCCTGTAGATTTTGGAAGCAATTTAGAATTTTGTATGCATACAAAGGATGCATCTTTGGAAACTTCTGCTTGAGGAGATTTTACAAAATGTTATTTAATAATAAATTACCCTTTAGCTATTTATATTCAGAGCGAAACGAATTTTTTTTGCATAATTTCATATTATTATCCATCGAATCTAATGGAATTTATTTTCCTAGAGAAGTTCAAATAAAGGTCTTTAAAAAATGTCCATTTTAGGACATTCGATAGTTTGGCAGCAGCAGCTTGTATTAAGCCGAAATACTGTGGAAGTACTGTTGCAAAATATATACATATTTTATACAAATATGTATTTTAAAATTCATATTTAAAATATAATATACATACATACGTATAAAAATATACAATATTTTCTAAAAATTCAATACACAAAGTTTGATTTTTAGTCATAATTGCCTGCTTTTACAGACATAAAAATTGTACTCTGTTTATGTGGAGTAGTATACTCGTCTGGTGCTGGTTTTTGTTTCGGTAATCTAAATCAAATTCACTTTTTGGTACTCTTCATCGCCCGAGTTAAAAACCTAAAAAATCATCTAATTCGTATATGATATCATTACTGTTGTGGCATTTTGTTTCTTGGGTTTACCCTTTTTCCAGCAAGTATTCGCTTAGGACGACTGCGATTCCCTCTTGTTGCACTTTTAGTTTTATTTTCAGTTACGCTATCACTGACAATTTCAATGTCCGTTATGTCCATTGATTGTCGGTTCGATGTGCTTTAAAGTCCTGTATTTTTCTGTTCGTTTTCGCTGAATGTCAACTGATATAAATTCTTCGCATTTCGTTGTGTAAATACTACGTCACAGCTTCTTCGAATTTTTGGTCTGACGGTTCCTTGGATACTTCAGAGCATCGGGTAAATATACATTTGATAGATTTAGACCACTTAGGCTTCGAAATGGACAACAGTTTCTAACATAATATACAGTATTACAACTGCTGCCCTAAATATAGATGGTAGACCAGATTGAATCAGCCTACACCTTGCCATATCTAGTACAGTTCTATTTTTTCTTTTTAAAACTCCATTCTTCTGTGGTACGCATTCGATGGTAAAATCGTAATGAGTTCCAAGAATTCTTCATAAGATTGTTGACATATTCTGTGCCACAATTATAACGTAGGCACTTAATCATCGATAAATTTTTCCATAATTTCGCCTTTATTTTTTATAAAATATTTCACACTAACGGTTCCTTTCATCTACAAAAATAACGAAATGCCGATATTTGATGTTCGCACATCTGATTTATACCAATAAACTATTTTTCTTTGTTATTATTTCAGACCCTTCTTGTTTGAGTGACCAAAAATTTGATGTCAAACTTCGACGCATTTCACCTTCACACCTCATACTGAAGCCACATTCAAACCTTTATTTTTATAGTATAAATCGTCCTCCCGCATTGCTACGAATGGTAGCTCATTTTTCTACGAGTCTCTAATTATGGCTTTATTTTGGGTACCACTTCCAGACCACTTTCGGTAATTTTTAATACTGACCATACGAAAGAGGGTACAAATAGTGTTTTTTTGCATTTATTTTGACGTTTCCCTATTCAAGTCTTTCGGCGGTGTTGTTAGCTAAACTTAGTTATATGCTTTCGTTATTAATGATGTTCCCAAACATTTCTTTAGCGGAATTTGAATATCATTTGCCTCTTCGGCTACGCTGCATAAAATCTCTTATTTGTTGTTCTGCATCTTCAATTTCTTCCAGCCATTCCCCCTTTAGTATTTACGTTTTCGGCAAATTTCTGCTGTGACTCTATTGCATTCTAAACATTTCATATTTATTAGAGATACTATACAGTAAACGTATAGCCGGCAGCTCATCTATTATCACCAATTGTATCTCATTCATGTCGACCACACCAAAGAATTTTCGCACGTGATCACGAATGCCATCACCTCTCAGCATTTCTGTTAAAATGAGAATTAGTTAACCGCATGAAACTAGTCCCAGACTTAATGTGCTGTAGTTCGGATGAGCTAATTGATAATATGAGATCCGATTTGTCCTTTTCATCACTCTCTGTCCACAAAGTAGTCTGAGCAGCATCTGCCGCTTTCAGCGATCTTCACACAAGTACTCGTTCTTTACCTACTACCTACCCCTGCTTGAATTTTCAAAGCGCCAAAATTCTTCCAGTGCAAAGGTTTTATTTTTACGGCACAGAAAATTAATCTTATATACATTGCACAAAAAAAATGACGGCGTAGAATTTTCCAGTACAACGCCCTTCTGAAAAGAAAAAATAAAATATTTCTCTTCTTTCAAAACGTATTCCCAAAATTTTACATTATTGGACACGAAGACTCCACGGTTAAATATTAAGTACCTAGGCGCAAATGTTAAGTACCTCCATAACCTGTAAAGTTTTAACGTTTTATTTTATTAATTCAATTCACTCACTTCAAACTTCAAAATTATATTATGTACATATAAATTATAATAAAGTTTCCCATAAGACTGAAAATGGATAATGCAAGATTTACCAAATTTGCAGTGTAATTGTGAACACTATATTTATTCATATGTGTAATAATTGCTTAAGAAATTCAAAAGTTAAAAAAAACAGCTTAACAATTCATATCCATCCAGTTAGTTAACTTAATTAATTATAATCAAAATCAAAGGTGTTCGAGGCCTGAAGTTTAAAGTATTTAATGAATTCAAACGACAGTTTACAGTTGCGGACTCCTGGCATACTCCTATTTTACTACGTGTATGTGGCGTGAATCAGCAATAATGTTGTTTTTTAAAAAATTTAAAAATTTAAACATTAATTTGTTTTTAATTCATCGGAAAATTCTGTAGCTTTAATTTATGACAATATTTTTTTAAATTCATTGAATTTATAACGTATATTAAGTATAGATTGTATATGTATTTAAGAATAAACAATTCGTAAAGATTATTTATTTTAAATGTGAAAACTTTTAAAGAAAGAAAAGAAAATAACTTAATTGAAATGTTGGTCAAATTTAATTTCATTATTTCTTCGAATATTCAAAAGCAAAGTAATATAGTACTACGAGAATAAGAAGAATACTGTCGTAATTTTTAAGATTATTTTATTCATTTTGCTGTGTGTATGTATTTCTTTGTATTTGCTTCGCGTCTTTGCTGCTCTACAGATATTTTGATTATTTCCTGGCAATAATGCACAAAAAGAGAAAACAAATAATTTATTGTTTTTCATTCATACATTTTGTCCATCGTTAACATTTTACATTTTTTTGTATGTATTACCACTCGTATTCGTTAATGCTGATAGCTTGTAATAAATTGCACTTTATTTATAACTTAAGAGAAGAAAAATTTAAGAGACCTTTTTAAAGATTTATTTTATATTTTAAGAGAAAAAGAGGATTTAAAATTTTTAAATTTTGCAATCTTTATGAAAAAGCACTTCGTAGTTTTGATGCGGTATGACTTCACCATTTGACGTTTAAACACTGAAATGGGAGGCAATATATGTCCTGCAGTATGTAAAAAACTAAATATTTGAATATTTCAAAATTAATTATTAAACGTAAATATAGGCGTACTTCCTAAAAAGGAGCACATTTAGAACTTTGTAGGTTACTTTGTATGTGTAATCAGTTGCCGACCTTTGCTTATTGATATCCAAGGAAATGGATTAATTTATTATGGTTCCGCCTAAAGGATCGTGTAATAAGAGTGAATGCGCATTTTAAATGCAGAATTTATTTCAATACATAAATTAAAACCAATAAAACTGAACAACTTCGTTTGTTTAAAATTGCAATATTCGAATACAAACGAAACGATGTTTTTTTTTTCCCAATTAGGTACAAATGTAACAATATTGTTGGCAGTCGAAAACTGAAATCATTCCGTACTTCATGTTTCTAGATATTATGACAAAATTTAAGAACTACGTATTTAGGAAATTATAATCAAATTTTGTATAAATATTTCATTAAATTTTATAAATAACGTGACTACATACATACATAATTGGCCATTACAACCCTTCAGTCAGGATTACGACCTAGCTTCTCACACCATCCATGTCGTGTGCCTTCATTTTATACTTGAGTGGCGAGACCTACAGTTTATCGTCGATTCCGAACGACAGATTTTGAGAAACTTTTTCATGGCAGGTTTATTTACTCTCAGAGTTTTTGCCAGAAATCTGCTGAGAGGAAGTCGCCGAAGAAATATTTTTTCATATTTCGTTTTGATGTCTGACCTGGGCTACGAACCCGGGCTTTACGTCTAATAAGCGAACGCACTACCAACTAGACTACGGCGACTACCGTGATTAAAAACAATATTAAAACTCCAAAAGCTTGTCACAATAATACAAATTAAAAGAGTTCATCTAGACTTGCTAAAACCTGCAAAATATGGTTGATTTTAAATTTGATAAAGAAAATATATTTATTGTGTCAAAGAAAAAAAAAAAATTCAAATAATAGAGTTATTTTAAGTATATTTTTCAAACTCTGTTTTATGCAATGGCGCTAGCACGTCAGTGTTCTATATGTTGGATAATTATGCTTAATATCTTGTTTTGCCATCTTTGAATTTTATGTAAGTCGTATAATTTAAACAAGTGTGAGAAAATTCTATCCAAACCTATGCATAAAAAATGCACTATCATTACGATTTCTAGTGCACTGAATACGATAGCAAATACCAAAAGTACGAGTCCAAGGTTTAAAAGGCGAAAGTACAAATTGGAAATGAAATGGACAAATGCGTTATACTGTTAAAACGGAGAGGTTACAAATGGCTTCCTCCGCTCCTAAAATTTCACGGATAAAGTTGATGAATCCTATTTAATGCTATAGTACAAATTTTATTTGGCAATATTGATGACATATAGTTTAAAAAAAAAAAACAACAACAACGAACCACAATATCAGACTATTGTATTTGAATTTTTAAAAATAAGAATAATTACGATATTTATCAATTGAAAAGTGCAGAAGACCTGCTAGTCGTGATGAAAAACTTTGATGCCTGTGGGTAGACTTTCCCGGTTTAAATGAAAGGTGGTTTAATAAATCAGAGCGTTGTCTCAAAAATAATAAATTCTGAAATGAACTCGTGTCTGGAGCCTATTACATTCAAAAAACTTCAATGTAAAACCCCAGAGAAGTCGTGGCGGACATTTGAAGACACATAATGGCATCAATATCTGCGCAGAATGTATATAAAATGTGTGCTCCTTAACGTTAATTGTAATTCTAAGCAATTTAAAAATTTATTTATTTAATGAAAGTGTTAATGTAACTATTAGTTTTAGGTTCGATTGAATTGCAGAAATTTTGTCGCGAATAGATGGCCCGCTATGAAAGAAAGTTGTTGTAAAATTTGACTAATTAATACAAATCTTTAACTCCATGCAATAAATCTGTTAGGAATCACTTAAATAAGGCTGAATAATAAAAGAATTTAATTTATAGATTCCATGTGAGCTAACATGAACTGAAATTTTATTTGCGGATTGCTGTTGAAAAACAAATTCGATCCATCTCTGAAGCCGATGATGAGTAATGAAAAAAACATGACGAAGTTAAACAAAGATACTCGAGATTGATTGCCGATGCCTCTGCGGACAGTCAAAATGTTTTTTTTTGATATGATTGGATTGGATATGAGTTGGATTTGTAGGTAACGATCTAAAACCCAAACAGGAAATTTGGTGTAAACATTCTTATATGTCTACTTTATAGTAAGAATTATCCTAATCTCTAGACGACATGATTCAGGGTTTGAAATTGAAAAGGCTTCAATTTTCAGTAAATTAACGCATCAGTTGTTATTAATTTTATCTAAATACCTTAAAATGAACAATCGTCAAGTTGTAGCACTTTTAAATTCTCTGTTTGTACATTTCTTTTAAAACTGTCCAGCTGTATAGTGTAACAGACCAGAGTCTCTGGTGGGAATCGAATAGACAATGCCCACACTAATAGACCTGTACACTACCCACTAGTCCAGCAGGACACCGAACCTTGTCATTAATTATACTCTTAAAATTTTAATTGTTTATTTAAGTGCATTTTGGAATCGCTAATAACAAGTAAAGAAATACTTTTAGCTTTAACAAACATAAAAACCACAACCATAGAGAGTTGGTGACTGCAAATAACTGAAATTTCTACGAACGTTTGCACGTTCAAGGTCAATTAATGTTTGACCCAAATACTACTACCGTCTGGTCAATCGAAGATATTTTGAACACTTTTATTAGATGACTGTCAAAAAATTAAGTAAATAGAGACACAAACATTGCAATTGTTTTTTTTTTTAACAAAGTGTCTCGAATCGAATTGTATATACATACATCAATACATATCTTTTGTTGTTATTCTTATAACTCTTTTTAATACACCAAGAGTGAATGAAAATAAATAAAATATAATAATAATAAAAACAAAAAAATAATAAAATATAATATAAAGGTTATAATAATACTCTAATAATAATCATAATAATATAGAACTAAATCATACAAGATATAACGAAATTAGTCAACACAGACAGTGACTGTTTTAAAACAATACGAGTAAAAAGTAAAAATAAATTGTCATTTGAAGAGCTAAACCAGTAGAATACGGTTGTTTTTATTTCCAATTGTTTATAATAAAATATGAATTAAATTAAAAATAAACATTAAAAATTTAATTCGAAAATTTGTTAAGAGACTATTCTAAAACAACATACTTCATCTATATTATTCATACAAGCGATATCCCGATGCAGAGTGAAAAATTATTTTTACCTATCAATAATATTTCTTCCTTTTGTTTTACAAGAGTAGTAATGTTATAAATTATAATTATGACAAGGTAATAGGCCATTGAACAGTTACCACTTATTTTTAAATACTCATTTTTTAGAGTAATATTAAATCAGTTTAAAATTGGTTGTACAAGACTTAAAAAGCTCATGACTTAATTTCATTAATTTTTCATTAAGTCGACTTCAATGTCCAGATATGTATTAAATTTATTAAAACTGTTTACGCATTAGAAAACCCATTTAATTTAACTTTGTATGAGCAGACTTGTATTTCTCTTGTATGTGGCCCCAGTCGAATCAGTGACTTAAACAGCAAAAACATTTAGCCATCGAGCACGTACAACAATGGTACGCAAATATCAAGTTGCCATTCATTCACAAAGCCTTTGGGACCAGAACCGTTCAAAAATAAGCAGTAAATAATTCTGTATTGATAAACATACAGAAACGCAAAAATATCTAACATTTCACAAAATAATTGAAAAGCTGGGATTGAACTCGCAAATCACCAAATTAACAACAGAATGTTTTCTAATGAATCCAAATTTAATGTAAAAAAATCTGATGGAATAAGGATAGTACGAAGGTCAGCGCCTTAATCTTAAATACAGCAAAGGTACAGTAAAACTGTATGACACATTCGACTTTCTTATGTACAGTCATTTCGTAAAAAGAAATGCTTCCATATAAAAAGGGGAAATGCACATTAACTAACGATATTAATATGATAACAACCAGAAACACAAATCCAAATGTATGTTGAAATCTATATAAATTTAAGTTTTGAAGTGGCCAGCGGATGCGTAGAAAGCCTTTGGAAATGAAGATCGAAGATTATTGTGCGGCAAATGCTTGGAATTCATGAGAAAGTATTTTTAAATTTAATTGAATTAATTGTTCACTGTATGGTGAGTGCGTTAGCTTACTAGACGATAGTCGAGTGTTAAGACATCAGCTCTGACATCTTAAAAATAAAGAAGTATGATCAAATATTTCTTTCGTTAATAATACTGACTTAAGGGTTCTCATGGCCAATAGTGAATAATTGAAATATAAATGTCGTATATTGTTATTTATGATGATATGTCCGATACTATATACATTGTAAATACATTTATGCACCCATATATTGGGAAAAGTAATTGTTTTTTTTTTTTTTTTTCATACATGAAGCGAAATTATTTGTTTGGCTCATGTAAATTTTATTTAGAGTTTATTTTATGAAACTATTTTCCAAACTACATACAGATACACTTACATACATAAATCATTCAATTGAAAATAGAGAATTGCTAATATTGTACGCTTAATTTATCTCACTTCATACTGTTTATAAGCATATTAATTGTTGGAAAGAAGAAACAAATTTACATTTTGTTTCCCATTAATACTTTTTTATGATTTAATGCATGTAAAATAGTGTAATCTATCATTTCTAATTTCTCATTTCATAAATTGATGAAATTTTTATTTTGTTGTAACATTCCTGACCAGGTGTTGATTGGGCATTTTTTTTTTAATTGGGTCATGAATATTTTTTTATCTCTTTGTTTATTTTTTATTTATTGTTTTTGTTGTTGCACGAACAGTTTTAAAATTTCATCTTTCCCTTTCTACATGTATGTATGTATGTATGTGCGTCAGTAACGTTTGCTTTTAAGTCAGTTTACAGTTAGTGATGTCAAAATTAACCTGTGCATCAATTTTTCTTGTTTTTTTTATTTTTTAACAAAACTAAATCCAGTTTAAAAGTCTTTCTTAGATTTCATTATAATTATTTCTACAGTTTTTTCTCTTGAAATTTTTTCTGTTTGGTCAGTGAATATTTCTTAATAAAATCGAAAAATAATACTAAGAATTTAAAAAATTTCAGCGAATTAATATGTACGTAATTTTATGTTTTTTATGTTTTATTCAGATAACCTGCGGGCTTTTAGAAAAGTACCAGGGTTTTAAGACAAGCATGTACATGTAGTATATTCAACAAGCTATTTGAAATGAATGTGAAAGAATTGAATATCAATTTTGGTACCTAAAGAGAAAACAAATGCATTTCTTACTTAAGTAATTCAGAAATCGATTTCCTCTTTTAAAAAATACAGTCAAAATACGATGTGGTACAAGTATAATAGTTTCGAATTTTTGTGGAATTTTTTAAAGATGCACAAAGCCAACATAATCGACAGCGATAATGGTTTACGCATAATTTCGGACTTGTTCTTTGAACTCATCTACAGTAAAGATTTGTGGGAGCTCTACACATTGGATTTAGATATTATTTATTTACATACACACATACATGTCATATTGGCTTTATTTATACATAGTTGAGTGTATGAAGTGTTTTTGTTTTTACTGTTGGCAAAAAGGGGAAATCCATTGATGTTTAAAATCACAACTATTGATTGTCTGTTTTAATAATTTTGTATTATTTGTTTATTTATTTTATTTATTTCGTTTTAAACAAGTTTTTTTTCGAAATATGATTCATATTTATTTTAAAATTTTTTAAAGACATCATAATTGATTTGAGTATGTATTTGTAATTTATTTTTCTTAACAACAAAATGAAACATCATAATTTACAAAAGCAGTTGTAGCACTAATAGTTTGATAAAATTTACCTAATGTTATATAAATGTATTTTATGTACTCACACGTGTAGTATGTACTGTGTTATATACTTATATGTATATTTACATATATATTCTAGACATGTCTCTGTGAAGTATGATTCCCACAACATTTGAACGTACTTACGGTATTTCATACTTCTCGATTATATAAACATTGTTTCGTTTTTAAGTTTTACTTTTAATTCCCAATTATCAATTTTAGGGCTCTCCAGAGATCGGATATTGATAGAGTTCTAGAAGGAAGTTTTTTCCTCCTAAAAACTTGATTTCACTAATTTTGAAGAAAGGTTTGGGTGATTATCCTGCACAAATGTTCACTCCTTTGATTTTCCCCTTCTGCAAATGGAAGCATTTAGTTTTTAAGCACATGAAGGCAGCCCAACTAATAAGTCAAACAGACCACAGAATATGAAAAATAGACGCATAGACTACCTCCAACGTGTTTCACAGTTTTTTTTTGTATCGCTTCTGTGGGCCATTAGACTAAAACAAATTTGTCTTGGTTTCTTGATGCGTTTATTAGGCTTAAATTTTTCTCTGAATAACATGGAAAACCTTTGCCTTGTTCCCTAAATTCTAATACTTCTGATGTGAACTTTATGGCAAATAGTTTAAATAGGTTTTCCCTTTTTGGTTTACGCGAATGTTTTTAATATTATTCTTTTTTTAACAAAATATTAAGCGTCATACTAAATTTTTACAATAAAACTTTAAAGATTAAAAGCAATTTTTTTTAATGGTTTACCGCTATATATTTATTAACTTAAAAATACTTACCAAAAATATAATTACAATGTCGTACGAATATAGATCGTTTAATAATCGGATAACCCGTCACATAAAAGTGTTAATTTAAATGTGGCCAGCATTACGGGACGATTGTGTGTGTATAAAGAATTTTGAAGACCATCAAAATGTTACAAAGGTCTGCGAATTATAGCAATGTACGCAATTCTGAAAACATCACTTCTGTTAGAATTCTCCACTACCGATAATTTATAGCGGAATGGTGGTGTAATAATCGACTTTTTTTGTAGGCCTGCAATTGAAGGTTATGCACCGGGACAGTATGTTGTTTCAACAAAACGGTATTACGAGCCATGACAATTGACCAAAAGAGGCTATGTTAAAGTCTAGATTTAATATCCTAACATTGATTTATTTGAAAACCAACATTCCTCAGTTATGGCCGATATACCACTCGAAATGTGAGAAAAAATTATCGAGAACTACATTCAAAGGTGGCCCTTAAGATAACATCATATTTAATACATAATAACAAGAATGTGCATTATAATGAAATAAAAATTTCATCGAAATCATAGCGTGTTTTATTTAACTTTATTTGTGAAACTTGGACTGCGCTCAAAATATGACTTTGTCGACCACACTAGAAAGGGGATGAACACAATCACTTATGGTAGTTAACAGTTTATTGAGATACTTTACAGATAGATAGATATACAACTATTCGCTTATTATTACTGTTCATTCCCCTGTACATCTAATTCCATGTGCTTTACTACACTTGTAATTGTAAATAATTGTAGCGTAGCATGGAAATCACTTGAAAATATATACATATATGTACATAATTTGCATTTAAAATGTATAATATATTATACCCGGTGACTATAAATTAATTTATTTGGAAGTGTTGTCACAAAATCGGAAGTAAAAATATTTTTGCTGTAGTCAATATTTATCACATGATGTTTTCGTGGTATTTACCGAAATTAAGCCACTGAACTTACTTTTCACATATGTACATAGTTATTGTTAAATAATAAATTGTTTCTCTAATCTGATAAAAATACACATTTTTTTAGCTTGCTAGTTTTGAATTTAAATTTTTTTATATAAAATATAATTGTGTTTATTTACGATATTTTAAGCATTTCAATCTGTCAGATTGTACATCACTATTGTTTAAGAGCTTGAATTGAAATGTTTAATTAGTGAACTGTATAATTAATCAAATACAACATTTATTAGCTAATTTATCAGAAAATAATACATATTCAATTTAAAAGTAGGCTGTTACACAAACATTGTAGATTAATGAATTAAAACAGTTAAAATTTGAAATTATCAACCTAAGCATATTTAAATATACCTTCTTATTTTAATCCGGGTGTTTATTTTAATTCAAAATTTTCTTATAAAAAATATATTGTGTCCGTATCGTAAAATTATGACGAAAATCTTTATATAGTGACCCAATAGACGACCTATGGATAGTAAAGTAGTATGTCGCTGGGGTTTTATAACTTAGTTCTCCACGATAAAGATATGGTAGTCGCCGTAGTCTAGTAGGTAGCGTGTTCGCTTATTAGACGTAAAACCCGGGTTCGAGCCCCAGGCCAGACATCAAAACGAAATATGAAAAAAAAGTTTCACAAAATCTGTCGTTCGGAGTCGACGTTAAACTGTAGGTCACGCCACTCAAATATAAAATTAAGGCACACAACATGAGTGGTGTGAGAAGCTAGGCCGTAATCCTAACTGAAGGGCTGTAATGGCCAATTATGCATGTATGTACATACATATGTGTGTCTGTCAAATGGCTTAATATGAAATGGCAATTAGAACACAATATTAATGTTAGTTTAAAAGTAAATCATTTCTTAATACGTATGTGAAAAATGTAATGTAGCTAATTAGAACTAATCTTTAACCCGTATCCAACTTTTTTTCTCTATATGGTATACCACACAACTGATCAATATCTTACCGTTTTAAAAATGTGGCGATAAGCACATATGGGTTAAACATTTTAAAGCTAGTTGATTTAAATTTTATAATAAATAGTAATATTAGATAGGAAATATAATACAATTTAAATCGAATGTTCTAATTTAAGTTTGCTTCAGTCTTAATGTATCATTTTATCGTATATAGGGAGCAATACAAGTTTTACACATACATATTTATACAATTAATATAAACAATGTTTTCAAAATTTTCAATGTCATTTTATTTCTAATTCACATTTTGCATATTAAAATTCAATTACGATTTTTGTCTGAGCTGTTGTATGAACGTTTAATACACAAACAGCATAACTAAACTGTCAGTTATTTTACGATAAAAATAAAACATTGATAATTAAAAAAAATATTGTAAAACACAGTTTTTAAGTGGGTATACAATATTTATTTACGGCTATGAATTTAAGTTAAGAAGGAATTTAATTAAGAATGAAATTGTACATATTTACAAATAAACAAACAATAAAACTTATAAACATCCGATAACGCAAAAAAATGAAATATGCATTTTATACATTGAGCCAACGCTATGGCTCTCCGTACATTCTTCCTTCCACTCTTCCTCCTTTTTTCCGCAATTTTTCTGTATACTAATCTTTAATAATGAACCTACGTGTTATTGTGCACGTGATTTCCGATAAGGTTGTAATTATTGTAATTTTTATCTTCTGCTCATCTTCTCTTAAGTATGTAATACTAGACATACATATTGGGATAAGTTTTAGTAGTTGAAATTTTAAATAAATAAAAATAATAAAATATTAAATGTATTTCAATACTAAAACAAAATAAATTATCAATTCCCTTTAAAGCACAATTGACTCGAAATACAGAGGTCTAATTCTCGCATTCGTGATCGAAATTGCTTTCGAATAGAAAATAATTTCGATAGCGAGAAATTTTCTGATGATGTTACTCGATACGAAACGAATCGATTTGTTGCTTAGGTGTTGTGAAACGAGTTAATTATTTCGTTTTAGAGCACTGACTAAAATGCAAAAATTGTAAACAAAAAACATATCTTTTCTTACAAAAAGAAATTTAATTAATCCAAGGAAGAAAATTTTATTAAAGTTGTAATATTTCGTATAATGGATAGTACATATACATATTTTGGTTTTACTCGTTTTCTTCTGATTCTGAGGAAAAAGAAAGCGTATACTTAAAGACATACATATATTTATACATGTATTATGTAAACTAAAACAAGAGCTTCCTCTCAGCAGATTTCTGGCAAAAACTCTGAGAGTAAAAAACTTTCTTAAAAATCTGTCGTTAGGAGTGGACCTTAAAAACTGTAGGTCGAGCCATCATGTATAATATTAACACACACAACACGAGTGGTGTAAGAAGCTAGGACGTTGTACAATGGGTCAATTCGACCTCCGGGTACTGTACTTGTCGCAGTTGACAAGTACACGTCCTGTAACCTAACCTAACCATGAAATTTCCAAGAATTTTCTTCTGGGTGTAATTAATTTTTGAAAGTTTTGACCTACAAATACTGGAATTAATTTTTTATTCATAAATTATTATAAATTTGTTACTTACATTTTTTTATATTATCCTTTACAGCAGAAAAACGTTAATTCGAAAGCTATAGTGCGTACGAGTAAAAACTCGCAATGTTGCATTCGAATGCTCACACGTTATCGAATGTCATAATTAAAAATTTCAAAACACTTTACTCGATAACGAATAAGAGAATCCCAAAACTAAAAAAAACTCGCCCGTTCGAGTAAAAATTCGTTCGTATACGAATGCTAGAATTAGCCCCCAGATTTGTTTATAATAGAACATTGTCTCCGCATTAATGTCGGATTTACAACATGTGACATAATGAAATTAAAATCCTTGTATTATTTATCAAGCAACCAATGTGATTCATTAATATTAAACAATTATGATATTACAGAAGAGCTAGATATTTAAAGTGTATTTGTGTTTAATTGGTTTTGCAAGGGTAGTGTGTTTATTTTTAATACCCAAAATACCAAAATGTTTATGAAAATTAGAATTTATTTTAATAGTCTTTTTAATTCATAATAAGCGAATAAAAATGTAAATTTTTTGCTATATTTTTTATATATGGATTTTATTAGGTAGTGAAAAATGCTCAATGTAAAATCATTATAATTACATATGTAATCATACATTATTATTCATTTATTTTCTTTTACTTTCAGGTAAGTACATTGGCTCATATACATACATATGTATACATATTTAAAAAAATGAATTAAAGTAAGTAAATAATTTTTAGCAAAAACCGCAAAGTATCGATAGTGTTTTTTAATACTGAAGTGGAATGCAAAAAATTTATTAATAATACAGGATGATGTGGTAAACCTATTTTATCCCAAAACTACTTATTATTTCTACATACATTTCATTTATTATATATTACATATTATTTAAAAGTAAAAAGGCCGCTATTCACATTCTCAAATTAGATTCAACAAGAAGATATTCAAATCTGAAATTAACTTTACGAAAAATATTCCAGCATAATATCTTAAGTTTCTAGATGGATTGACTTATTTTGTTTTAAGTTTACGCAGTACTGTTTTCAATTTGTCATCCTTTTCTGAGGATGTCATTTTTGCGTTGACACCCTTACCTCCTCCATTTTCGATTTTCTTCTCGCGGACGAAAGAGTGCTCCTTCGTGCATACGAGTAAATTTCTGTTTGGGATTTGGGTTAGACAAAATATTTCGGTTTATTTCATAGTAGAAATTTTATTGCAAATTCTTACAGTTGGTAGTATATATATCGGGTGGGCCATCTAGCGGTTTAAATTTAAACCATCAGTTATTTCGAATCTGGCAATACTTATGTCATTCTATTCTGTCACAACTTCAGTATATTATCTCCCCTGAAAGTAATGAATCGATTTACGCTTGAGCAACGTTAAGATTTATTAGAAATTTAATTCCAAAACAAAGGCCATTGGTTGGAAATTGCACGAAAATGTCGGTCCTAATTTGATTGCAAGTTTATTGCTAAAGTTCGTGAAACGAACGAGCGTGCTCGTGCAGTGCGTTAACCCGAAAATATCGAAGCTGTGGCTGAGAGTGTGCGTGAGAATCCATCAACATCAACTCGTCGTCGTTCTCAAGAATTGAACAATTCACGCACCCGTTTATGTCGAATTTTGCGAAATGAAGCCTTACAAAGTTTAATTGGTTCACGAGTTGAAGCCGCAAGACCATCCGCTTCGCTAGATGGGCCAATCGAAAAAAAAAAAATCATTTCGGATAAAACTCATTTTCATCTGGGTGGATACGTTAATAAGGAAAATTGTCTTATTTTGGGCTAAGACAACCCATACGTGGTCTTACAGAAGCGGCTTGTGGAAAGGAGGCATCATTGGCCCATATTTCTTTAAAAAAGAGCAACCATTACGGTCAATGGAGACACCCATCACACCATGATAACCGATTTTTTTTGTACCCGTTCTTCATGGCATTGATGTGAACGTTGTTTTGTTTCAACAGGATGGTGCAACTTCCCACACATCTCATGCCACACTCGGTATATTGCGTCAAAGGTTTGATGGCTGTTTAATTAGTCGAAATGGTGATGTAAATTGGTCACCAAGAAGCTGCAATTTGACACCGTTAGACTATTTTCTGTGGGGCGCCATTAAAGAAAACTGTTAAGCTGACAAACCAGAGGCAATTGAGCATTTGAAGACCAACATTCGCTATGCCATTGATATGACTCCATGCACTTGAAAAAGTGCATGAAAATTGGTCGGATCAAATGAGGTACTGTGAGGCCAGCCGCAACCATATGAATAAAATAATATTCCATTTCTAACCACAACCATTGTACTTCACAATAAAAAAAATTATTTTGGCAATATTTCAAACCGTTTTTGTTTTATTGCATTTTTAAATTTAAACTTTTAAATGGCCCACTCTTTATTTATCATTAGCAAGGTCTTCATCTCATACAAATGAGTTGTCTTGTTTTACATATCGTTAGATGTTTGAAACGGTTTAAGCGAATGATTTGGCTGCCAAATTTGATATCATGCAACTTAGAAAATATAATTTTTAAGATATGAACAGTAGTGTTGTTAATTGCAATTTCAATATTGTATTGTATTATTTTTTATTTTCTTCCCTTGTGATTTTGTTAAATTTATTTTAGGATAATGTCATTAAATTTGTAGTTTATTATTAAGTTTATAAACCATGGGAATGAAATAATTAATTTCTTTATTCTTAATTTTATAAGCGACCTTAAAATGACTACTTTTTGTCGTATATCCACAATGATTTTGACCTATTTGTAGCCTATTATTATATGTTGTATGCGGCAGTATTGTTAAGTTCGTAAGCGAATAAAATGTGATTTATTCTGGATTTATTCTCTCCTACATTTTGGATGGTGATTAAGGTCACGTACGAATATCAATCACATCAACAAATATTAAGAGCTATAATGTATTTTAAAATAATTATTGACATTCGATTTATTAGACATTTTCTTATCCCTTACTATTTCAACATTGTTTCTACCTTCATTGGTGACAAGTTCTCACTGCTCTATTACCAGTGCATTGCTTCATGGTAGATACAATAGATGCGTAAATGTGTGCATAAAACTAAAATGGATAGATAATATCGAAGAAATGTTAATTATTACAATATTTCTATATTCATCTTAATGTAGTAAAAGGTTGTAAACATAACAATTTCTCACAAATTTTTCCTAATTAACAAGGAAACAAACAAAAAATGTACATTCTTTTATAAATAAACACAAAACAATCAAATCAAATGCTTTCATTTACTCAGTTTGACACGTATCACGTTTCTGTTTTTATAAGGTATTGTTGTTTCAAATTACATATTTTTTACTCTTCTTTAATTCTTCAAATTATTACTATTAGTATAAATCCGCAGTGGTTAAGATAATATAGAAAACAAAACTGTCTGTACAGTGGTCTTTTTAAGTTCAATTGAAATTGAAAAAAATCGTATTATCCTTTTGCTCAAATATGACAAAGGATTGTCTTAATTTATTAACCCTTAGCTGCGTGGAATGTTAAACTTTCACGTAGCGACTATATTACTTCTTGTGTTACAGTTATTTTCTTATGTAAATTAAATGAAAAATTCTGCAAAACTAGATTAACGCCGCAAACTAACTACGATTTTAAATTTTATTCTAGAACTTTAAAATTTTTTGCCTTTTATTAAGTATAAGTAATATAAGAATAACAAAAGTAATAATTTGCTTTAAACACAAAACAATTCAAATTAAAATTAAAAAATTAGTAGTTGCTTGCATATTATGTATCCATTTTTACTCGCCAAAGTATTTAATCAGTTGTACGAAGAGTGAAATGTCAAGTCAAGTTAAAATTTGTAGAGGCATCTTTTGACGCCCTTGTGAGGAATAGTGTAAAATGAATTTATAAAATGTGTAATATAATAAATTTTAAAATACATATAATTAATACAGTTGACGATTTATTATAATTTTTGATAAAATGACAATAACAAATCATCCATCCTTCGATGAACCATCGGCACTAACAAGTTCAATAGCGTTCATTCATTGATTTTAATTCATTCCTACGCACACACACGTTCATTTTTAATAAAAACAATAATTATATATATATTTTTTATTCTGGTTTTTTCATAACATAGGGAACGTATTCAAAATATTTTATATGACATTTGCATGAGTACGTTTTATTTTCACTTGTGGCATTTCTTATATATTTATCAATATCAATATTGTTTATTATATTTTATTATTGTTTTATTAACTTCAATATGTCTTAATAATATTTGATTTGAATAAATAGAAATCTTTGTAGATCCCATGTCAGACATCAGGAACAAAACGAAATACGAAAAAAGATTTCTTCGTCGACTTCCTCCCAGCGGTTACCTCGCAAAAATTCTGAAAGTAAATTGAATTGCCATGAAATGTTTCTCAGAAAAATGTCATTCGGAGTCGACTTCAAACTATACGTTACGCCACTTATGGATACAAATTAACACACACAACATTGTTAGGGCGAGAAGCTAGGTCGTAAGCAAAAAAGCTAGGTTGTAATGACCAATTAGCTCTGCATTGATAATGTAGAGCAAATATTTTAGATTTATATTTTATATTTAATTTAAAATCAGCTTTTTATTTTTAAATGCATGATTGTTAAATGTGTTATTAACCAAACTTTGTTGAATTCCGTTAACGTGCCTAACTACCCATTCACAGAGTTTAATCGAATTAAGGGTAAAATTTTGGATTCTAACTTCAGATCTTATCTTTAGTTATACTGCCTCAAAAATAAAGTTTGACACTGGCATTTTATGCATTTTTGGACCTATATTTCCTATCAAAAAAAATTAAAAAACAGTACATACCTAGAGTATGACCTTAGGAACTTGTATTCTACTAAAGGAATTTGCTATATTACAATTAATTATTAAAAAAAAAAATTGACTTTCACTATGTTACTGTCTACAGTTTAAAGTCGACTCCGAACAACAGATTTTTGAGGTAATTTTATTTATTCTCAGAGTTTTTGCCAAAAATCCGCCTAGAGGAATCCGCCGAATAAATATCGGGTTATCCATTTCGTGGTTTCAAAAGTAATCGTAAATAAAATACATATAAAATATTTTTTTCAAGGTCCAATCACACCTTCGGACCAAAGAGCGCAACAAACAGTGACTTGTTCTGAATGTAATGGCCTCTCTTCAATTACTTGAGGATTCTCAGAACCACAAATACGACAATTTTGTTTATTAACATACCCACCGAGTGTGAAATGTGCTTCATCGCTGAAGAAATTTTTGTTCGAAAAATTGCCGTCCACCGCCTGTTGTTCAAGCACCCATTCCACGTGTCTACGACGTTGTGAATGGTCAACTGGCTTCAGTTGTTGCGTGAGCTGGCCTTTATATGGATGTAGGTGTAGATCTAAATGAAAAATACGCCATAATGTGCCGTAAGACAGTCCTATTTCCTGAGAACGACGAGGAATCGACATATTCGGGTCTTCGGCAACACTTTCACTTACAATAGCGATATTTTCAGCGGAACGAGCGAAACGATGATGCACAGGCCTTTCAATATTTGTAACCACTCCAGTCTCTTAAAATTTCTTCACAATTTTGCCAATTGCTTGCGTAGTTGGACGATTATGTAAACCATAATCTCCTCTTAAAGCAGAGGCAGAATCACAATTTTTGTAGTAGGTTTTGATAATTTTTATGCTTTGTGTGATAGTTAAGCGATCCATTTTTGTCAATGTCAGACTTTCAACTGAAAAGAAAAAAATTGGTTTAACAACTTAGTTTGACAGATTTCTAATTCCAGTCCCATACTTTTGAAACCACGAATGGGTAGCCCTTTATTTTTTTCGTATTTTCGATTTGACGTTTGAACCATGGCCTCACGTCTAATAAGCCAACACACCACCTACTAGAGTACGGCGACTTATTCTAAATATATTTATTCTCCTAAATTTAATGATGCACATGTTGGAGAGATATTTCTTTCGAATCTCTACATTCTTTTCTTTTTTCAATTTTGCTATGAATGCAGAGTATTGCATACATTTTAATGCATGTCATACGTCATGAAATATTGATTAATAATAGTTTTTAATTTTATTCTATAATTTTATTACAAATTGCATTATAAATGTATTAAATAAAAAACAATTAGCGACGTTAATTTGCTTCGTTGATTACTAATACATAATTGATACAGACAATAAAGTTATGGATTCCTCCATACCGATTTAAGGTTATATTTCTCTAAAAGTTCTCGATAATAAGTGCATTTAAGATTTGTTAATTATTTATAAATAAATGATCGAAATCATAATGGCGTAATAGATTTTATTGTAGACAAAATAAGAAATGCGTAAATTGTGACATTCAAACTAAGGAAAAGCGGAAGCTATCAAATTTTTACTTTAATCATTTAGTCCGTTCGTTTTATCGATTTAATTATTTGAAATACTTTCAGTTATTCCGCATGTTTGAATTAAACAAAATACTTTTATAGATATTAGCTTAATGTACCGTTCTTAGAAGGCAATATTGAAATGAAATATTAATTATTAATAATATTAATATAATCTATTAAAAATAATTATTTTGTATAAGAATAGAAAAATGTCATGAGTACAGTTAAATTTCAAATAGTAGGGTAATTTGTCTAAACTGCCGTTATTACACTATCCAGCCAAGTTGGCCAAGCATCAGTAAACAATCAGACACTGAATATTGAGGTTTGATAAAATATAGAATTATTAAAAGAATTGGAAACAATGGCAATAAAATACTTTGACAATGGATTCTACCATCTTATTTCAAAATACTATTGCGTTCATTAAAAAAAAGTACAAATACGTAAAATATGATCTTTAAAACTACATAAAAATCTCACATAGATATTAGCAACACCAGTTCCTGTTCTCTCTTTCCGTGTTATTTGTTTTAATTCGCGTCTATAGGAGTTACGCAGTAATTATTTTATTTACAATTTCAATTGCTGCATTTGGTTCTACATACTTAACTTCACAGTTCCAAAAAGCTCTTTAAAGCCTTTATTTTACATTTTTATTGTGATAAATTTCACTTTTTCTGTGATAATTCTGGCAAACTTACATATATTTCAACAAATTCTTTCAAAAACGATCTTCTCGACTTCTTTAGAGTTCGCTTATAGAAACACAAATGAAATTTACACTGTTTGAGAGAATTGATGTAATAATTACAGAGAAAAATGTAAACATTTTTGTAATTCATGAAGCCAAGGTGGCAAACACAAATTTTGGCTATACCATGAGGTGGATGCTTGCCATCAGGAAGTTGTGTCATGCGAAGTTGTAATAATATTTTAATATCGAAATGCTGAACCTTTAAATACTTTATCTTTATTCACATTATTTTCTATTGTAATTGCAATTGAAAAATAGATCCTAGGTTTTGAAACAAGTCGGTTCATTACAGAATTTGTTTTCTAAAACAATTTCTCGTCCAAAAGTAAAACAAAATACGTTCAATTTTACTGAATAATGTCATGTATTGCGAACCTATTTCATTTGCTTTTGACTTTTGGAAAAAAACAAAACATTTTTTTAAAATAATATTGTTTAAAAAAATTAAATGTTTTGTAATTTTTTGTTTTTATAGAACGGTTTTGATTTTAGCTATTGTATTAGCATTTTTTTGTAATAAAAATTAAAAAAATTAATTGGGTTGCCAACTGATGAATGAAACTTTGCAGTTCCTGGGATATTTTTTTTCTAGTGAAATTTTAAATTGTTATATATTTTGGGGCAACTGTGAATTCAACTGAAATTTGCTTGGCATCCATAATCGAACTATTAAATTGGCGAATTTGGTAATGAAACTTTCTTAGAATATTTCTCAACAATGCAAAACTCAACACATTAAATACCCAGTGCGTTGCTTGCCTGTATTTGTTTGCCCATAATGGAATAGAATGTATACCCGTCTCAATTAATGATGTCGTGTAGGCTCTATCGAAGATTTTCAAAGCTGCCTTAAAAAACTTTTAAGAATCGAAATATCCCTGCTCTATATTTAGTATACCTCTAACTAGTTCTCGACTCTACATACATATATTGTTAAAATATATTTTGTCTGTTTTTAGTATGTTATTCAAATTAAAATATTAACAATTTTCTAAATAAAACGAGTAAAATTTTTAAAACGTAGAAGTAGAAACTTTTTTTTCTATTTATTTGACCAAAATAATGTTTTTCATAAATTGAAATCGAATGTAGCAGTTAAATATCTTAAAAATATTCATTTAAAAAAATCATATAAATTTTTATTTGTATGGTATGAAACCTCCCTTGTCACACTGTAATAATAATTCTTCAACTGTCCAGAGTACACGCAACACAAACATAAAAAAGAATTATGAAGCCAGAGAAAGAAAGAAAACGCATATAATGTATTAAAAGCCAAAAAAGAAATACAAGAAAAAACATAATTTTTCATAAGGCACGACATTGTCTTGAACTCTATTTTTATATTTCCACCAATGTCCAATCCAATTATATTCGTTCTCTCTATTTCTTCTTGTATCTCACACTATAGGCAAGCAAAACGTTAGTGGAGAGTGGTAAACGGAATTGAGAAATTCACTTACAGGCATTTTAATAAACCTGGCTCAAAGGGAGAAAACTAAAAGAGAACTTAATTTTTGTTGAGTATTTTAACTGATCAAATCAAGCTTAAAGCATTGCCAACACTAAAAAGCTTGATGTCAAACACATCTATAAAGTTTAAACAAGATTTTAGTTGTCTGCGAATCGGTGAAGAATACGGGCGTTTAAAACGGAATAAAACAAAAAAAAAAAACAATTAAATAAAATGGAAATATTCTTATAATTTTTTTTTTTTTTGCCAAATTCTCTGAAAAGTAAAACTAAAGCTTTCTTTGTCTTTTATAGGAAAATTATATCAAAAGTAAAAGAAAAAATAACTTCATTTATTTGTTCTAGTGAAAAAAGTGTATAAATTAAAGTTTATTGTTAAAACAAATAGAAAATATAAAAAAAATTGGTTTCTACAAAGTTGAACGGA
Source organism: Sarcophaga rosellei (assembly GCA_930367235.1). Classification (NCBI taxonomy): domain Eukaryota; kingdom Metazoa; phylum Arthropoda; class Insecta; order Diptera; family Sarcophagidae; genus Sarcophaga; species Sarcophaga rosellei. The sequence continues at coordinate 46,163,100 of OV884021.1, read as the reverse complement.
TATTCGCATGATTTTATTTTTACTTGAATTATTATTTTTTTTTTTTCTTTTGTTACTAAACTATTTCCGTTAATTAAATAGTAAAAATAATATGCAATGAAAAAAAATCAAAAAATACAATAAATAACTAAAATAAAGCAATGAAATAACATAATAAAATAAAATCCAACGAAACTCTTATACATATGTAGTTAAAGAGATAGACACAAATACATTAACGCATTATTTAGTATATACTAACGATTTGTTGGTTTTGGTTTCAGCCAGCTTAACAAAATACGTATTTTATTATAGTTTTTGTGTTGTGTATGTATATGTTTAAATGTTAATGTGTTTTCTTTTCAATACACGATCACGAACAAATCTCTACAAATACATTGGATGTATGTATTTTTTTCTGTTTTGTTTTGTTTTGCTGTTATTGTTTTACAAACTTTATGCATCAGAAGATTTTAAAGAATAAATTCTTTATCGTACCAAAAAACTTAAACATATCAAAATGGTGAATAAAAACAAAGTTCATTAATCTTTCAAGTGTTTAAAAATGTGTTTTCGTTAAAAGAAAACACATCACACAAATTCTAGAGTCTGTATATGTATATATATATATATATATATATATATATATGGATTATTAAGAAAAGCGTTTATTTTCTCAGTAAAAAAAACAAAAGTGGGACATTTTCAAATGCAACAATAAAATACACGGAAATTCAATTGTCTTTCTTCTTTAACCTGGCAATAAAAAGAATATTATTAAACAAATACTGGTTCACAATTCTACTGTTAACTTATAATATTATACGTATTATAGATACATAATTTAGTATACATACATACATATGTTACATACGCATATGTTTTGTATATAGCTAACAAAAAAAGGTCTAACTATAATATTTACTGGTCTTAACCTGTTGCACGTATCGACATTGTTAAATAAAACATATGTACATATTTAAAAAGCCATATAATTTAATAAAAGAAACGGATTTATGAATTTCGAATTCATTGTAAATTATAGAAATACTTCGTTACTGCAAATAATGAAAAAGAAACATACATACTCGTTAATAGGCTCGATATTATTATCGACTCATTATATTTCTAATTACTAAAATAAAATACGTACAGAATCCCTTTGAGGAAAAAGTTTCCCAAATGTAGAGTATCAAAGCGTCGAATTGAACACCCCTAAAGTGGAAACTATTTGCATTGAATTGCTTCGTTCAGATCACGATTGCGCCACCACATATCTAAATAAGCAGAAACACACTAATGGATTCAGTGCCAAAAAGAATGGTTAAAAGTCAGTTTTTTTTCAAAGGCAGATAAATTCGTCATTTCAATTAGGCCATTTAATGTTTTTAAATAACGGGCTGTAATTGAATGTATGCACTTGTATGTATAAAGATTTTATTTAAAATTAATTAGAAGAAATAAATTATTTGTCGTCGATACAAATTGTTATCGAAAACACTTTTTCTACTCGAGAGAGATTCATTAGAAATTCTTTTGAAACTAAATTGAGAACCTCTTTGCTTTGCTGCATTCCTTTTTGAGAAATGAATGCCTTTATTTAGAGCTCTACCATTCAGTCATTGATTTGTAAAGATTGATGGCAATAAAAACACGGTTTATTTTTTCTTTTGTTTTAAATATTTCTTTACTTTTATTTATTTATTTTTCATGGAAGGTTTGCCAAACGTAACAAACAAGTTTTTTTTTTGTATAATTTTCTGTGTTAATAAACGTATCATACGGTGAACGCAGAGCCACATTCAATGAGGTTTTCTTTGCCGCTGAAGCACTTTAAACTGGGTTTTAATTTTTTCAGGTTATTTTCTTATTTATATATATTTTTTTGTGTACATTTCAAAATGAAACAATAACAGTAAGAAAAACGGGCATAAGAAATGCAACGATTTGAACTCGAGGGAAACAAAACCGACAGTAAAAAAAAAATATGCATAAATATAAACAAATACATTTTCTTACTCATATACATACAAGCAGCTATAATAACAAGTACATATGTATGTATGTACAAAATACCCAATTCAAAAGCTTGTGTTGATACTTATGTTGTTGCCAAGGGCTTAAACGACTCAAATACTAACAACTCTGTTTGGAGAAGATAAACAAACTAAAACTAAATCTGGCTGTAATAACATTTGTTTTTGCCATGTTACTTTATCAATCTGCGCCAAATCAAAGTTTCTCAAGCCTTTGTTGCTACTCTTATTGGTTGAATTATAATAAATAATATGTATTTCAACAAGAAAACAACAATTTAAAATAAAATTATTTGAAAAGAATTTCGTTAATTTCAAATTTGTTTATATTTTCTACCTTTCACGTTTCTGCAAAAGTATTAAACAGTGACCAGTTAAATGTAAATGTGTTTTGTTACTAAAAGTGAAAAGTTAAATATTTTTTTTTGTTTGTAAAATTAAACACAAACAAATATTTGTGTAATAAAAAATACTAAGAAAGAGTAAAATTAATAGGCAAAAATATAAACATTGCATGTTGAAGCCACAAACTTAAATGGTAATGCCAAGAAAGTAATTCTAAGAAAGGAAGAGACAAAGAGAGAGTGAAATAAAATATATATGTATATACATATACATATATGTATACATATAAAGTATCAGTGTGTTAGTGAAAGTGTAAGAGCTCCCCTGTTTAAAATCAAAAATCGAATATTTTAAAGAAATATGCGGCAAAAATTTTATCATCACTATTTATTGCTATTCGTTGTATTGTGTTTCAATACAAACTTATTTGCAGCACTAACTAGTATTCAGAATTAAAAGACAAAGAAGATAAATTGAAAAACAAAAACTTTCAACATCACCATTTTATTATTATTTTATTTTGCTGCATTCCATCAGCGCTGATGCTCATTGCTACTCTTTAAAAGAATCCAAGGTAATCCATCTATTATTCACATTTTATTTATTCTTATTTTGTTTTTTACTGAGGTAACATTAAAGGTCAAAATAATAAATACACCAAACGCATCAGTAATTATGAAAACCAATAAAACTATTTTGCATAGATTTTTTTGTAAATAGATTTAAAGTTTCATTATTACGAAATTCTAATAAATAAATTCCTAATTTATAGTCCTCTTAAAAAATAATATATTAAATAGAACTCAAAAATATTACATTTAAGAATTCAAATCTAACTTATTTTTCAGTACTAGTGAAACGAAAATCAACTGATTGAAATCATTAAATGAATGCTTTATGCTTAATTTTTTGTGTGTATTTATTATTTTATCCATTAGTGTAGGCCAAAGTAAACTAGATATGCTAGTATAAAATATACTTTGCCAATGTTTCGATTCCGCTGTATCGTTTCTGTTTTTTGTTTTTTTCTATTTTGTCAAAAATATTAGGACAGATTAAAATGTATAAGTTTTCTGTTGAAAATAACATTGTACATATTATTTAAATATTCGTGCACATTTCCTAATCTCTGTTTATGTGTGTAGCGACTTTTGTTAATGCTAATTTGAAAATGTGTAATTATATTATTTATATGTCTAAATTTTTCATGTTTCTTCTCCTGTACTAAATTGAATTATTCCTTTAACAGTATTTAGCAAAGTCGTTGTCAGTTAGTCAAGATCGTAAATATATTTTTTACGCACATAACTTTCTAGTTTCTGTTCAAATTTGCTGTTGATGCCAAAATCCTTGAATTTTATTTGATTTACAATTTTTTTTTTTAATTTTTAGATTTTGGTATACATTTCATAACTACATTTTCCTGATAAAAAAAAAATATTTTGAAAGTACCTATCCTATCCTACCTATTCTATGTATAAATACTTTATACTTTCTGATTTTTATACTAAATCAGCATGATATGAATGTATACTTAGCTGTGTCATTAGAAATGTTTATTATAAAATGTGGTTAAAATACTGCATAGGAAAACAATTGATTTAATTAATTTAAAAGAAAAATACTTTTATTCATTATCCATCCCAATCACAAATGTTCTTATTTGGATATTTCTATAACGAGATTCATTTTGAAAAAAAATGTTTATAGAAAGATTTTTGGCGCTGATTTTTATTGTTTAAAATCTTCCTGAGGTTACAAAGAGTCAAAAAAGGACTCCAAGATGTTATACGATGACTAATAATGCAATGTTTTGTTTTGCTTTACAGTAGATTTTAAATATTAAGAAAAAAAGGTATTTTCTTTTTTTATAAGTAATTCTTTGGAAATTTTCTACAAAAGTTATTATTGGAATTATTTTAGTTAAAACCAAGATTAAAAATGACGATGAAAAAAACAATGACCTTTGCAATTAGTGAAGAGGAAAGTTGAAAAAGATCGTACAGAATCGCAAACTAGTAATTCTGGGCATTACGTTCTTAAATATTTGTATTAAATTTATGGTGTAAAGTTACGAGGGTCGATCAAAAATTCCGTAACTTTGTAAGCACTACTCATACTAATAGGCTCTGTCAGTTGATTGTTGGAAAAAATTTGTTCAAGGTGCGTCATTTAAGTTGTGTTTAATAGTCATTAAAAGCAGACTACTGTGTGATTTGAGATGAAAATTGAAAAAAGTATTACATTAAAAAATGGTCAAAATGAATTAGTTTATGAAACACTCTTTCGTCACCGAGCGACAATTTCTTATTTCTAAAGAAAAAACTAAAATTAAATAAATACATTGAATAAGAGTTCTACTGTGCATTAAAAAAAAACAACTCAACAACAAACAACACAAGAAATCATGCTCCCTGTGAAAAACTATTACAATATACAATTTGGCCTATAGCCTAGATATTTATTTAATCTGTAAGATAATTTAAATAAAGTAAATCAAATTTTATTCTTCAGATGTAGTATGTATTTCAAAAAGTTCGTACATTATAAACATTCGACTGTAACTATTATGTTGAGTTTTATTGTATTTACAAAAAAAAAAATTCATTATTTTGCGAAAAATCGAAACAATGAATTAATTAAGCATACATACCTTACAAAAAAAATTTAAAACAGGAGTTTTTTTTTTTTTTTGTTAATATCTACTTAAACGAGTTTCTATTTTGTGCATTTAATATTGCTAATTTGTTGTTGTTGTCACTCAGTTTAAAATTAACTAAAACTTGTCTACAACGAATAGTAAATCTGCAGAGAAAAAAAATTTCTTTTGCTTACTTTAGCATTATATTTGTATACCTTTAATACCTAACTATGTACATATATCGGCTAGTAAAAATAAAAGAATCTTCGATCTCTATTTGTATTAGTTTTTGTATACGGTTTATTGAAGTGCGACTTCGTGTAATAGATTCAGTTAAAATGGCTTTTTTTATATAAAAATCACTTCGTATTTCTAAATTCTAACTAAGTACGTGTTGGTGTATTTTACAAACAATAGAACCGCACAGTATTGAATAAAAGTACAAATAATTAACAATACCAACAGGTACATAATATACATACATACATACATACATTCTATAGTACCTTTGTGAATACATCTATTCATTGATTCACTTATACATATACGGGCATACATATAAGCATTTCGTGTTTAAAATTTACATCAAAATCGAAACTTGGACGCGATAATTCTCTGTATTTCCATTCATATCTGTCTATATACAATACAAACATACATTGTTAAGTTTAATTTTTATTTTTAATGTACTATGTATGTATTTTGTCTACAATTATTTCACATTTTTTGTTGGTTCGTTTTTTTTTTTTAAGGTCAACCGTTACGTTGTCTCTTCTATAAATTTTACGTAATATTATCCAATGTGACAAGAGAATTTAGTTTTTGACACAGTTTTTGTTATTTGTTATTGTTTTAGAGTAGAAAAATTCAATTACATACATATTTTAATTCTATACAAATTGATTGATTAATAACAGTATACAAATATGTACATCATTTGACATCGATAGACGAATGGAAGCTAAACTGAAATTAAATCACTTTGTTAAGTCAGGATTATGATAATTTCGCCGTGTACCATAGTGATTTAACGTTTATACAAAATCAACTTGTTTCCCATCGAATGTACATTGTTCTATGGCACTAAGTTTATGATAATGTAATGTTGTCTCTCAATAATAATAATCAAAAACTTTTTTCTTTGATAATTACAAATCACATTTAGGATATTTATTTTTAGTTTATTTTATTTTTCTAACACGAAACTTTACAGTTATACGAAATTCCAAAAAAAAAAAAAATGTTTAATTGAAAATTCTGGTTCTGGTACCTTAATTTATTAATTAATCAATTTATTGTAGATTCAATTTCTACATAACGGACTAATTGTGTGACTGACTAACCGAATAAGGTAAAAAAGTTGTCTTGTGTGAGTCATAATAAGGAAATTTTTATTTTTATTTGTTTTCCGTTAACAATAAAAAATGTTTTTTGTTTTTCGCCTTTTTAATTTTTGTTTTCTTTTATGGAACAATTTTAAATTTATAAAGACCAAAAACGTTACGCCGTGTGAGGGTAACAAGTGTGAATTGTGTGCACGAAAATAAGTTAAAATAAATGCGATGTAAGCTCACAGTATAAGTATACAATTTCCAGTGTTCATTCGTCACCCAAATATCTTAAGTTTTATATGTATATAGATAAACAATAAGGTAAATAAACAATGCCTTTGCGCGAAAGACTTTTTTATTCTCATCTGTTATTTTCTTACCTTTTGCTTTGTTTGAATTTCATTAAACTTTTTAGAAATAACGGTTTCAGAATTGGGTTGTTGTATTTTGGTGTGTTGATGAGAACTCTCGCACTTACCAATATGTATGACGTCCAGACTTTTCTACGATGCTTGTTGCTAATTCTATCCTCTCCGGGAAATCAGAGTTCAGGGAAAATTCTGGATGGGTTAGTTAGAGGAATCTCCTCCTGTCTTGAAATGTTTAAAATTCGAAAATCATGTAAAAATTGTTTTTTCTTGCCTCAGACGCGATAAAATGATAAAAAAAAAAGTTTTAGTTACATAGACATTTTTTTTTACTCACACAATGCATAAGAAACAAATAATGATTTAACTTTTAACTCACGCAAGTGAATAAAACAAAAATGTTAGAAAAAGAACGAGTTTATCTTCTATTATTACAACTCTCAATTCAACTTTATATCTGTAAAACCACTGTAAATTTCAAATCCGAATGCATACATACATCATTTTGCAAGAAAAATTGTATTTTTTTATATTTATTAATTAGAATGCAATTATAAATTATACTATAATTATTTCGAGCTGAGTAACAAAGACCGTACGCTCGGTATAGTGTAACAGACCAGAGTCTATGGTAGGAATCGAACTCACGACGCTCACGCTAATAGTCTAGCATACCACCCACTAGACTAATTTTAAACATTTCGTACTTCGTTTATATTTTTATATGAAATTAAATGAAAAAACATAACTGCCGTTGTAATATTTAATGTTGAAATTGCTTCAAATCGTTGACACTTTCAATTAAAAACTCAACATTACTTTTAGTTTAAAAATATTGGTATTAGTAAAAATAGTAAAAAACTAAAGTTTATGATTTCCAACTGCATCTTTTTGTAAGACGAACAACTTCGGTCAAATTTTTTGAGTAAACATGTTTAAATAATGGAGTATTTTTCACACAAAAACAGGGGGTAAATAGTGTCAATATCCTTTAAAGCGAATAAGAAGATGGGTCAATAAATTCGTAGCATAGATTTTTGTATAAATTGGAATACATGTCTCTATACAGGTATATGTATCTTTTATAAAATTTATTGTATCCAAATGTGTGTAATAGAGCTCATTTAACTCCTAACAAATTAATAGGGGCACTAAAGCACTATCTCGTCAATAAACTGCTGCTGCTACTACGAACCGCACTGTAGAGCTACAAAATATATAAATACATATACAAAAGCAAACGGTTCAAAGTGGCTTTAAGCTGGTCTTTTATTATATTTTACGTTATCTTTCTTTATTTCTCAAAAATGTTTAAAACAAATAGTAAAGAAAAAGAGAATAATAATAATAATAAGAGAAAACAATAATTACTGGTGCTGTGCGAGGAAATGATAAAAACACTGTGTGTGTTTTTTAATAGTGGAGAATGGTTGGAGTTTTTCCAAGAGACTCAATAAGGCAAAGTAACCAAATGGAAAAACAACAATAAAAACAGAAAAAGTGAATCGAAACCAAATGAAAACTTAACGCGAACAAAAAACAACGTCGATCTAATAATGTGAAGATATCCACGGGTGCTGCTTTTGCTTTGAAAATGATTGGTAGTATTATGCACATATTACATGAACGGGTCGTCGTAGACTTTGAACATTCGACTATTTTTCACGTCCAAAATGCCCGATCATATAAGTTTTGGAGAAATAGCAATTTTAAAAACTTCAAGTTAGAGAGATATTTAATATTTTTTTAAATTTAAAAACTATACATATGAAAAACACATTATTCTGGCAAGATCTTGAATTACACACACAAGTAAACATATGCTATATATGTATAAATTAAAAAGTGTGAGAAGGGTTGTAATAACCAATTAAGTATGTAAATATTTAATAGTATTCAATTTGGAGAAAAAGCTTTCATTTGTATAGAAGAATTTGAAGATATTTGGCTCAACTCAATTACACATAAAAATACAAAGTACATACATATTTATAATCTATGCAATTTACATTCATTAGTTGCGACATCACATTATTAATTATTAAATAAATGTATGTATGTAGTAATTCAAAATGGTGACAAGTCTGGCAACGATAAAAAAAAATTATAAAGGATAAAGTAAATTCTGTAGAATTGCATACACATGGAAATGTATATCAACTATTGATCAGTGTTAAAATTACTCTGTACATCTAAAGATTTTTCATCAAAAAACAATGTAGCATGCTACATGCAACACGATACATTGAATACAAAGTACAATGGATACATTATTTTAAACTGGTTTCCTTTTTAAATATTTGTAAACCAAGCTTAGACGATTTTAAAGAAATAAGAAATGAACTAAAATCGACAGTTGTTTTAAGACTCTTTATTTCACCTTATTTTTCGCCATCTTAAGTGTTAGTTACTTTTAATGTTTTCACTACCTGAAAATTTTTTTTTGATATACATAATTGAATTGTACTCAAATTTGATACACCACACGACAACTATTTGTATATAATATTACAATTAAATATTTTATAGTAAATATAACACTAAAAATTTAAAAGTAGAAAACTAAATCGACTTCAATTCAAAACTACTCAAGAGCCTTTGTTTCATTTGTGTGTCCTTATGACACTTTTTTTGTCGTTTCTTTATTATTTCTATATTTTCAACTTGTATTTTATGAAATATTTAGATATATGCTGAGGGAAAGACTAATTCAAAGTACATACCATTTACATATCTTTATGTCTCTTTCTTAATCACTCTACTTTTCGCAGTAGGAATATAAAAAAGTTTGTGTATTAGAACAGGTACAGAGGTCTTATTTGCAATTGCTTGTCTTGAATATTTAACCGCTTTTAGTTGGAAGAATACCCACTGATACCTCCATGGGTATTGTTATGGAGGTTGGTGTAAGCAATAACGATTTTAAAAACTTTAATACAAATATTTATTAATATTAGATTTTTTTTTCTTTAAATAGAAATTTTTCTGTCATAATGCTAATACTATGTTATAAAATACTTATACATATTAAGAAAAAGAAAATAAAATAAATAAATAAAAGACGTATAGAGAAAAATTTCATTCCAGTCGAACTGGTTCCTGAAATAGTACTCAGAATCTATAGCAACAACAATAACGTTGATCGGTAGAGTGACGATTTTTTTCACTTGTTTTTATTTTGAACAGTAAATAATGACACAATGGATATCGTAAAACAGCTGTCGTACTTGGTTCTTGAGTATTTTCTGTTGAATTGTCTCTAGTATCCATTCGAAGCTTTTGCTATTCTTTAGTACTTTATTTTATTGTGTAATTGTAGTATTGTTTAAAACTTGTATAAGTATAAATTTTATAAAACCATATATCGAGTTACTACACATATTTGTATGTATATTTATGAGCGAATTTATCAGTCGTGAAAGGTATTTTTTCGCTTATTTGATTGTTTAATTTATTCATAAATAAATATTATAACACTTTAACAAAAGTCCTCAGATTCGTGTAAATCAGAAGTATTCGAGCACTTGAAAAAAATACTACTCTTCTCATTTTGGACACGTTTCCAAAGCTGAATTTGGTACAAAATTTGTAAAAGTTGACGGGTTTTGAGGAGCTATATTATTGGCAAAACTTTGTAGTTAATGAAGGCGATTTTGTGATTTTGTAATGTTTGAAATTAATTTTTACCAAGGTATTCAAGTTCTATCTTCTGAAATAAAATGCCAATGGTTTTGTTTTTTTTTTTGTGTGAATCGAAAATCGATGAAATTTCGCCGCTAGTATTTTTGGTGGTGTATCCTTTGAGTTTTTGTGCGCTGTTATCTTTTGCAACGTTACCCTATAGTTTGTACTTTTGTTTGCAATATTGAACCTGTAAGCTCGCAATGAGAAGTGTTCTTCAATATTTGTACCCATGTAAAGGACTATTGATTGACTTGTGCCTTAAGCAACATATCTTTTCAAATGAATATACATATAAGTACATAACATATATTGATGATTAATATGGATATAAAAATAGATATAGAAATTTAGTTGCACTTTAATCAATTCTCATTAATTTATCATTCCTGCTTGATTTTCATTTTTATTCCTCAATAATCCCTTTACTAAAGCGAGATTATTTTACTTTAAGGATATGAGCGAAATGGCAAATTAAACAGAGAACACAATAGTACATCGACTTTTAACAATACTATTCTCATTATAGTGGATATTGATTGTATTGAAATGTCAAAACAATAAATAAAACATATGAAACGGTTTTGTTTTCATTTTTACTTAAAACTATGTCACTATGTGACTACCATTGTCGGTAAAGTCCATAAATTTTAAATCCCAAATTATTATGAAAAATTGTTTAAAAAACAAATCTTTGAAATCAGGTATTTTGGATGATGTTGTTGAACAAAGTATGTTCGTTTCTGTCAACAAACGGATTACTAGGTTAAAATATGCTGATTACAAGCTAAAATATGTTTTATTGATTTAATTATTTATGATTTAGAATAGAATTACAAATTATGTTATAATTATTATGAGCTGGGTAACTCAGACTTTATTCTCGGTTTAGTGTAACAGCCCAGAATTTAGTGGGAGTCGAACCCACAATCCTCATGCAAATAGTCTAGCACACACACATCTACACGTGTTGACGTTTCGCTTCGATTCGACTTCGACTTTTATTATTCATTTAATAGAGATTTCAACAAACAATTGTAGTAAAAAATAAGCAAGAAATTATTAAAAGTACGTTGTCAAGAAAATATACGAGTATGTATGTTCAGTACACATTACATCGCGTTAACGAAATCAGACATGTTTCGTTGTTGGTTGCATATAGTATTGCCGCGTTTCTGGTTTCATTTGAGGTTTCACAAACTTTATATTTTTATGTTTATATTTACTGACCGAAGTGCGCAGGAATTAGGAATTCATAATGATAATTAATCCCAAGAGAGTAATGATCCTAGGCATACTGTTGTCAACGTGAATATGTGACTCGCAAACTCCACACAGGCTTAATACTCATCCATAAAGTTCCAACATCAATCCAACTGAAAAAACAATTGCGTAGTCACTGAATCTTAAACAAATTCAAAATTTGAAATCTTGCTTATGAGTGAATAACAACAAATATCAGCGGAAAACAAAATAAAACTAGTATATTGAATGCCAACTGGAGTACTTAACCTTGAGGGATGCCCTACTAAATGTTAGGTATAATATTTTAATACATTCAGTTTTTGTATTTTAAATGTATGTACTTTCTTTTCGTTTTTGTGGTACCCACACTTTTGGAGCACAAAAATATAAAATTATCCTTATTTTTTCTTTTGTTTTGTTAAAGACATTAATAATTTCTTTTTTTTTATTATAAAATAGAAAAAAGTTAATAAAATTAACATATAAAAACCATTAATTATTTAAAAAAAATTCCTTAAAACTCATAAGATTGTTAACATAAATTAGGATACTTATACTTATGATGTACACTGTATATAATTTTAATTTAACCTGATATTACCACATTTACCTATGAATGTGGTATTACTGTACTCTCTTCGTTTCTGTATTCCGCCGTTTATTATAATTTAATCAATAAAATTATTTTTAATAATTGAGTGTTTCCAAATGCAGATATGCGTGTACAATACATATGTATAAGAATCTGTATTGTTTACATCGAGAAACGAGAATCGGGACACACACACTTCTCGCGTGTGCACTGTGTTAATATTTTCTGTTCTCATAAATTCATTTTCAAATCAATGATTTGAGCAGATTATGAAGAATTTAACCACTTTTGGACTAATTTATTCCAATAATAAGAAATTTTATACCAGGATGAGAGATTCATAAGTAAAGGTCTGATCCCTTAAAGTGGAATATTTAGAACCTACAATTCGGTAGATACATAGGTGGGAAGAGAGGAGGACAATCAAGTGTCTCATGCCTATCGACATACATCCAAGCTATTAAGTAGTCTTGTTGTGCGTCCCCATTACTGGATACTAACTGAACTTTAGACTCAACTTCTTCTAGTCCAGTCCTCTAAGACGAGTTGTCCTGGTATAGTACAGAATGGCTTCAGAATATCTTCACAACTTTCTTGCTGTGCCATTGCATCACAATAATCGATGTAACGTTTGCATCTACTTCCTCAGCTTGGTGTTCAATGCAAAGACATTGGATTATCCAAGCTTTTGGCTTGCAGTACTTTGGCTTTATTAGCCAGAATATTCACCTCTTTATTTCCAATAATTTCTTAATGACGAGGTGCTCATGTAATACTACATACCTGGAATAATTGTTAATTAACTTTTGTACATTCTAGGACGGTCCTAATTATCATTTGACTGTTAGTGAAAATATTTAAATCCTTATATAAATACATTTCGGTCAAGATAATAAAAATGGATTGCGCTCTGTATTTAGTTAAACAATTTCAATATCTACACTGCAAACGATAAAAAGTTACAAAAAATGCCCCGATTTTTGTGATAATAGACCGAAAAGAAAGTGCCAAACATATGCTGTTATTAGAATGTTGAAAAATTAATACATTTATTATGGCTTTACAGCCAGTGGCACACTCAATTTAAGATTATAAACAGTTTAGTGAATAAAGTGTGCAAAAAATTACGTATACGTTTTATGAAAGCAATTTAAGTAAATTAAACATATTATGTATAACAAATACATACATATGTACATATACGGCGTAATAACATTTTCAGATAAAAATATTTCATTTTATCCATCATAAGTTGTAGGTGACGAAAATGTTCGCAAAAATATATGTACAAATTAAACATAAAAATATACATAAATGTTAAATGTTTTGTTGTTAACATAAAATTCCAACAATAATACAAACAAAATAAAAGAAGAAAAAAAATCACCAACAACCACATTCTGAAAAATGCAAAATAAAAACACCTATAATTTTGAGTTCCACTCTTTATACCACTGACTTTATAGTGTGGTATGTTTTTATTTATTTATTTTTGTTTTTTTTTTTTTCTTTTTTTAATTTTTGTTATTGTTTGAACATTTGTTTTTCTATTGTTTTTGCGGCATTTCTATCGATTATCGTTATTAGTTTTTTCCCTTGTTTGTAAATTAGAAAAAAGTAACACGTCAAATGGCAATTTAAATGATACCAACGCAATTTAAATGTTCGTTCGTTAATATCAAGGTTGCATTTGATTTTAAAATTGCTTTAAATAATATTGACTTAATTTGTCGCATAAACTTCTCCTCGACATATTTGATAAGGTTGTGACTTAAAAAAATAGTAACTCATGACTCTTAAAATATCATTACAACGTTTTTATTGTATTTGGTGTTGACATAAGAGAGGGAGAGAGTGGGAGAGAGAGAGAGAGATATTCCTTGAGCGACTCACACAACAATGAACGACAAAATCCCGTTTCAGTATCATTTAAATACGATGAATTTAACACAAATCTTAATCATTTTTAAATTCATAAACCGGGAGTATATTGTTTAAAATAATAATATTAAATGACCAAATTAGTTTTATACTTTTCATACACTAACTAAATTCAATACTAAACTAAAATACTAATTGGTCATTCAGACTCTATGTCTGTAAATTATAGGTGATCGTGGATTTTGTAGAAAAAGTAAATTTATAATGCCTAATTTCTCTAAACGAAACAAATTTAATATTTATTACTGGAAAAACGATGAAAAACAGTAGAAGGAAACATTGGTAAACGTTGAAAAGTTAGTAATTAAAGAAAAAAATACATACAAATAATTATAAAATAATGCATTTTATCATTTTTTATTTTTCTAAACATCAAAATTTATAGTGTAGAAGCTCGTACACTGAAGGAATTAGCAGACCAGGAAAAAAAAACATTGTTTATAATCTCATAAGACTGTCAAATGAACTTGCCTCCTCTTAAAAGCTGTATAATTGCCGATCCAATAAAACAATAATATTTTCAAAAGTAACAATAATATCCAAACCCTTTCTCTTCGGAAGGTTAAAGAAAAAAAATTAAGGTTCAATATGGCAACAATGCCAGTCGTTTGGTGTACCGATCCTAATTCGGTCAATAATAAACCAACAGCATTTGCCTTGCATGGCATTCAGTTGCAGGGTAATGTTACCGAAAGACAGGTACTAGCTTTACGAGAATTAGTCAATGCGGCAGCCGAAGGACGATTAATTTTACCATCCGACGGAACATTTATGCTTCTTGATAGCGGTATAAGCATAGAAAGTTCAATTGTAAAGGATAATAGTGCCAGTGTCACTCGATCAAGTTCATTGCCATTATCAGGAACCACTACATGCTCACCTTCAGTTGCATCAGCAACAATGTTGGCGGAAATGGCCAATAAAGAAAACATCGATATTAATCGAAATGACGAAAATGACATAAATGATGGCCAACGGCAATTGAAAAACACGTATATACTGATGCCGGTGACAACAACAGCTCAAAAAAATTCAATATCACTAACAACTGTAACACCACCAGCGTCAATGGCATGCACACCTACGTTAGAGTTGGATGAGCAACCCAATTTTCAATTGGAACCGAAATATTCAACGTTTACTCCACCATCGCAACAGTCGGAGGAAGAGGATGTCCTTTATGAATTCCTCTGCTGTGCCAAATGCATGAATGATCCGTCCACTTCTCGTTGCTCTAGTATGGTAGGAACAGAAGTCCGACAACGCAAGGCACAATCTCAACAATTGCTACGGCGATTGTTAAAGTCATGTGAACGGTATTCAATACGTCAGAGAGAAAAGCTCTATAGTAGCGTTAATACACCACGTAGTAACAATAACAATAGTAATAGCAAAGCCAACGAACAGCATCAGATGTACGATCCGAAGTATAATATTGCCAATAAGTACACGCGTCGATACCAACGCAAACACTGCAATATGTCGGCCGCCACTATTGCACGTAATCGTCATCACAATCATCGTCATAAATTACCGATGCAAAGTGTTAAAATCTTTCACAATCGCAACCACGCGTGCATTAATGGTAGCGGAGGTAATAGCGTAGCTAGTACTCGAAGTACTAGATGTAATAGCGGTGGCGGTAACAGTGTCGTTAGTTTTAGCAGTGTTGGTTTAAAAAAGCCCACAAGCACGACAACAAATAGCAGCAATTGTAGCTGTAACATTAACACTAGTAGAAGCGGTAATGGTAGCGATATTAGTATTTGTTGCGGTAAAGTGACTAAGGCTCCGAAAAAAATTCCATTAGTAGTCAACCAGCAATCGTCTGCACTACATCTACCGCTGTATGCAACGATTAATAAAACCAACGGTAAAACGAAAATGACGATGGATTTGAGTGCGTCTGAGCAGCCCTCGAAGGTGGTCACAGTAAACGCTATAGTTCATGAACCTCCGCTATGTAAAGTTCTTATTCAGAACGGGAGTCGAGGTGCTGTCGGGCATGTAGCCCGCCAACGCAAAATAGGTGCTGTGCATGGCGGCTTACAAGAAACTGTTCAAATAGAATTGGAAAGTTTTGGGCAAAGTATTAAAAACCCACTCAATAAAAGTACAAACTGTGATATTGTAATGAACTCTTTGCCAGAGATAAAAGATCTTATTAGTTTCGAAGATGACGATAACAACGGCGGTAACAGTTGTAATAACGATAACAGTATAAATAATAATGAACAAATACAAAAGTCTGATTTTAATCGTTCGAAAACTAACACGTGTGATACTAGTAGTCAAATTGTAGATTTACTTTCTCAACCGAATATTGATTTGCCCGCAGTTTCAAAGGATTTAATAGAAGGCTTATCGGCCAATAAATCGCCGCCTCCCTCACGGAGTAATGCTTCAAGTCGAAAAACCAGTTTTGATTCAACATGCACCATTAGTTCAATGGATTCTGGTTTCATAGAGATGCAAAACAAATTAGAAAATCCTCTACAGACGTCTAGTCATCCTACATTGTTTAGCATTTTTAACAACATGGCTCCAACGAATTCCTCGGATCAACAAGGGCAGGGAGGTGAAAAAATTGCCCGCCTTAATTATAAGGAATGCCTTACGCAGTCGCGTAATCGTCGCAAATCGTATGAGGAATTTAAAGCAATGTTTGCCAATTCAAATTTAGAAACACAATCGCCATCAACATCAACATCGTATTTAGCAGATAATAACATTTTAAATGAAAATAAACTATCAATAAGACGCAAATCCAATTTAGATCCTAAAAATGTATTCGGCAAAGACATGTGCAACGAAGCTGGTCACCAGCAATTGGCTATAGCATCCAGCCACCAGCATCAAAAAGAAAACCAAACGGAAATACAAACAACAGGTTCAACAACAACAACGATATCAACATTAAATGGCTTAGAATCCATATCAGAACAGCCAACTTCGCCAACGGTGGTATTAGATACTGAACAAACGCTTGTGGATTTAAGCTCTGCCATTGACGTCACTTTTCATGATGGTGCTGTTAGTAGTAATGACAAACCAGATTTTCCAAACGAGTTTGATGTCAATGCCGTACCTGGTACAAATGAAATGGATACTAGTGGTATTCGTAGTAGTTGCTGTGATAGCTATGAGTGTGGAGGTAACAGAGTTCATTGCAAATCTAATGTATGCTGTCTACCATTGGCTCAAGATGTAACTAGCAGCAACAACTGCGACACCAGCAACACCACCACTACAGATATTCTACGTAAAAATTCGGATTTTTTATCAACAATTCTAGATCGTCAATTGATGGCCAAAGAGAAAGAAAAGGCACATATGCGTCGCAAATCGTATGAGGAATTTAAACGTCTTGTTCGTGAATGTGAGAAGAATACTGATAGTAATCATATTGCTGCTGCAAATGACAATACAACAACACCACATTTTAAACGACAAAATTCTAAGAATCGAAAAAGTTACGCACAATTCTTATTAATGCGACGAAATTCGAACTCGAAAGATCTTAATAATGAACGGCAAAAGAAAAAAGTTGCAACATCCGAAGCCATAAACGAAATACATAAAAATAAATTGGAGCTACAGCCAGTTGCTGGTCAAGCGCCGGCAATCAATCATGGCAGCTCCAATTACCGCCATAATTTTAAAATATATGATAAATTAGTTTACGGAACAATTTATGATATAATACAGCGCAAAAACGATATATACAACTTAACATGTCAACGATATGACAAATACATGACATATGGCACCATATACGAAATATTGCATCGCAAATCATCACAATCCCCACCGCTACCCTCTTCACACAGCTATAACGGTTTTCATTCAGAAAAGTTGTTTCAACGGAAAAGTTTATCAGCAATTCTCGAAAAGGATCTATTTTCACCGAAGGAGAAAAGCACTAAATCTGATTTGGAAAAAAGTAAGAAGTCCTGCATAATTTATGACATCATTCAAAAGCAAAAGATAGAACAGGAACCCAATATGCTCGTAAAGCTGCATACCCCTGCTGTCAAGAATACTGATGATAAGCTGCTTCATAGCAAAGTATGTGAGTCAACATCAGTGACAAATGATACAACAAAATCATTGGCGTCAGCTTTAAATATAGATGTTAAAAACGTTGACAAAGAAATTGTGCCTATTACCACCATGAATGTTGCCTACAAATACGGCACCATATATGATATTTTACAAGGAGAGAAATTAGATTCTAGCCATGAAAGTGGAACACCGACACAACAGAAACTTCTGCAACAAAATAAGACAAAAAATCTTATTAACAATCGATTTGTTGTCAGCAAAATAGATGAACCGTTAATAGAGAATGAATCCAAAATTAAGAATCAGAATACGCCCTCCTTGGAGAGGGACACTGAAGAGAAGGGTGACTATATTAAGAATTCAGTAAAAGTTTCTAAACCAAATAAAATGAGAAGACTGTCCAATATGCTGAGCTACATGGGAAGCGATACGAAATCCTGTGATAAATCCAATACAAATTCAGATAACAAAAATGCCGAACAGTATCATTCCAAAGACATAATACTTCAGTCAACATTATTACCACTAGATAGCGAAGAACTATACGCTCGTATAATTGCAAAAAAACGTGAAAATGTATGTGAAGATGTAGTAGGGGGAACTAGTGACAATATTGGTCATATACAGAAATCCAATTCTTTAGATACAATATCCACGGCGGTTATCATTTCACCACCAGCATCACCTTCTCCTCCTCGGCCGCGTCGAAGTTTAAAACAGCACAAATGTCTTCTGCCCGATCAACAGAAGGCAAAACAATTACCTCTAGTTAAAAAGCTATCGCTCGATAATTCCTTATCGGCAGAAGATCGTAGTACTACTGCCACTGATAGGGATTTTAAACTTCGTCGTTGGTCCAATCAATCTCCTCTAAAATGTAACTGTGATTTTATTACCTTGTCATCGAACAGCAACAGCAACACATCCAGTTTTTCACCAAGTCAAAATCAATGCAATTCTTGGGAGGTTTCGATAAAAATGACAGGGAACTGCAATTGTTTGGAAACACTTACTTCAGCTATTTCTTCTAATAGCAACAACAACAATTGTACTAATAACAATAATAGCACTAACACTATTAGTTGCAATAGTGGTGGTGTCATTGAAGCGTATAAAACTGAAATGTCATCCAATAACACTTCAGTCCCCTCATCCTCTACATTTACACCCGCGGGGTCGTCTTGTGCGCAGCCAATGCGCAATACATGCACAGTACATTCGGATACAGTATGTCATTGCTTGGCAAAACAAAACATAACAAATACACCAACAACAACTGTAATAACAACATCAACAGCGTCGTCTAATGGCAATAGTAAAATATCGGTCAAGAAAGGCAAATCACGGCGGCTATCGGAATTTACGCGGGGTGAATTTTTAAACGAAAAACCGTAAGTGATATCTTTTTGTTCGTTTGTTTTTTCTTTTTTTTTTATTAATTAATTTAAATTATAATTTTATTTATTGTTATTAAGTTTTATTTTTATTCATTAACCTATAGTCAATAGTTTTTGTTCGTTGAAAACTTCTCGATCGTGATACGTAAGACATCAGTGTCAACTATCAAAATATCACACACCGCACCTCGTACGATAATTGTAAGGGCACTCTTATTTTGAGATTTTTCTACAAATAGTGCTCTAATTAATTGAAAAGATTATTTTTTAAAACAGATGTATGTTTTCATGTACTTTGGATGGAATATTATATATTTGATTATTGTTGTTGTGTATTTATTTTTAAAGTATTTCAAATTAACTACCAGAAATGTTCAAATCTCAATTTTCTTCTGGTATGAGGAGCATTTTGTTCTAAGGGATGTTTACTGGAAATTTAATTTCCAATAAAGACCTACATGATAGGGCGACCATTCACAACAGTTCCTACTCAAAAAAATATTGAAATAATTGATATCTAACATGTCCTCCAGATAAAAATATAAAATATAGTAAACCCTTATAATTATAAGACGTACTGTCTACTGTTTTCTTTTTTCGTGTTACTCTTTATAATTTATAATAATTTAAGTAACAATAATATTATAGTAGCAGGGATTGACAGAGCGAGTTGAAGCGTTTCACGTTCAGTCGTCTGTTTCCTAATAAGAATTTCAAATAAATTGTATATTTAAGGGAACTCTACACTTTTATGTATTATTGTTGCTTTTTGTAAATAATTGCAAATAATTTGAAAGTTATTTCTCTCCAATTTGTACAAAAAAAGAATTTCAAAAAATAGTGAAACTTATCAATCTAATTAAGAAAATTGCATAAAATAAATTAAACTTAATTTGCGTTTAAATGAAAAATAACCGAAACAAATTTTTAAATTAAATCAATCAAGAAATTCGGCCTTTATTTTTATTAAATTAAATCGATCAAGAAATTCGGCCTTTATTTTTATTAAATTCCTTTTGTAAATTAAATCGAAATTTTCAATTATATGATTAAAATTAACAATCTGTTGTAAAAACAAACAAAAATTAGGGTACGAAATTTTATTAATTTTTTTATTGTATGTAATAAGACGTTTTTGTTTTCCTATTTCTGTTCGAGAAAATAGTGTAGAATTTTATAGATTACGCGTCTTTTAAAATTAAATAAAATGGTTATAAGTACGTTTGTTATTCTGGCTTTATTGGCAAGATAAATTTATTACATTAACATTTAATTATGCGAAAGTGTTTTACTATTTAAAGATATGTACATACATATATGCATGTATGTATGTAATTAAAAAAACTAAATGAAATTAATTTAATTTACTGCAATATAATTAAAGAACAATAAAAAAAACTGTAGTAAACTTACATACATACAACCCTTTAGAATTAAAACCGTAGAATCGTATATACATATGTTAACTGTCATACACGATTCAGTCATCGTCACCTCATGTGGAGATAATGTGAACTGGTCGCTCAGATCGTACGATTTGATCCCGTTAGACTTTTTTGTGGGGTTTTCTTAACTCGCAAGACTATGCGAATAAACCACAGTCCTTAAAGCCAGCATAATCACGCCATCGGGCAAATTCACACGATCAATAAAACAGTGAATAGAATTAAGAAGAAAAGAAAAATTGGAAATAAAAAATAACTAGAGCAAACCACATATGTGACATCAGTTGCGAATGTTTTAACCACCACTGTAGATACATATGTACTGTTCAAGAATTAATTTTTTTCTATCATTATTTTTTGACAATAAATTTATTGTATAAACAAAAGGACTGAGTTAGCTAATTTCGGGTTATATAAAATGGGTTCTAGATGTATTGCTCAAAGAAAAATATAGGAATATAGTTTACTACTGTGCATTTCGGTTACTGTGATTTTGATGGAAAAATTCGAATAAAATTTTAATAAAATGATTCCAAATGTTTTAATAAACAATAACTAGTCTAAAGATAACAATTTCATAGGTAAAGTGTGTAATGAAATTTTTTTATGGCTTTGTAAACAATTTTTGTCTGCGAAAGCAAAATCATTTTCGTAATTAAAGTTTCAAAAGAAATAAAAAAACTAAAATAAATATTGAATTAAGATTTCAGATAGTTACTTGGCAATCCGAATTATCGTAAAACGATCTACGAAAATCTACAACTTACATAATTTCTAAGTAATATTGAAGAATTTAAAAAAATAAATTTCGTTAAAACAGTTTTAAAGAGTACAATGGCGTTTATTTCTTATTAATGATAAAGCCCACAAGTATTTTGTTAGTTAATTTGTAATTGCAATTAAATTCTTATGAAGACTTTTAGTTTTAAATAGAATTTTCTGAAAGAAAACTTTTTACAAAAGGCTATAAAAACTGTAATCGCTTAATTGCTATTGAAATCTTGTGTTATTGAATAAAAATAAAAATATTTTTATTTAATTATTGGATGGAAATACATATGATGCATTTATTGTTTTATTGACACGTTTCAGAATTCCAAAAACGTCTTTATATTCAAGTATGTATTTTTAAAGCTTAATAGATTTAATGAGTATTCGATTTCATTACTTTTAGGCTACAAAAAAGTGTATTTAAACAACTACGCACATTAACGACCAGATTAAAATATAAAAATATACAGCCAACAGCAATTCTGTGCTAACACAAATTAATGTTTTGAATAAAAATGTGTTCGCAATAATTAATATTCCACAAAAAAGGAAAATAAAAGAAAAACGAATTACTAGTCATGCTCTTTCAAGTGCGAAGTGGTCGATCAGGACGACGGTTACATTGGGAATGTTTACGAAGAGTGGTTTTTGTACATGTATACACGCCTGATTTGATGTCATTCAAAGGTCTTCGTTTTTGATGGAGGCTGAAAATAATATGTGATATATAACCCACAAATACCTGTAATGTTTTAGATATGTTGACATTTGCTAGCCACATACATAATTTAATGTAATGTAATTTAAATGTTTGTATAATCTGTTGTTAACATTTTCTTCAGGCCCATTAATGCTCGACTTTTGATTCTTATATATCCTGTCCAGTGTAGTCGCCGTAGTCTAGTAGGTAGAGTTTCTTCGGCGAATTCCTCTCAGCAGATTTCTGGCAAAAACTCTGAGAGTAAATAAACCTGCCATGAAAAAGTTTCTCAAAATCTGTCGTTCGGAGTCGACGTTAAACTGTAGGTCCCGCCACTCAACTATAAAATTAAGGCACACAATATGAGCGGCGTGAGAAGCTAGGCCGTAATCCTGACTGAAGGGTTGTAATGGCCAATTATGTATGTATATCCTGCCCAGTTGTTGTTTAATCGTATTGCTATAGCTAGATTGTCTCAGCCTGCAATTCGACGAGACGCGCCTTCCTAATGCGTCCCATGGCTTTTAATTACACCTCCTTTATGAAAAGTAGTTCTCAGTTTTTCTTCGATAAAGTGAAATCTCTCAAGAAGTATGATTCCTCTAAATAGTAAGATTTGCGAGTTGAGTGCAGTTTTGAAGGGTATGAGTCAGATTTGTCAGATATGAATAACACTTTAGTTTGATTGGAATTTACCGTACCATATTTTCATGCATTCTTTATCGAATTGGCCAGTCCTGGGATGAGATCTGAAGACAATAGTCTGCATATCCCTACCATAATTATTTTGTACATCCTCAATTCGCAATCGATATACTTTGTAACGCTTCCTTAATGGCCTTTTTACAAAGATATGATTTGATTTATGTCTCTTTTTTTTCCTGATTTGACTTTCAGAAGTCTATGTATGCTTATGAATTATTTTATACGGGAATATGTCGTTATTTCTTTGTTTGTAGCATTAATCAATTTTTGCTCTGTTAACTCTACTAACATTACATAATATGATGATGTGGCGCGGA
The DNA here is from genome assembly GCA_930367235.1 of Sarcophaga rosellei. NCBI lineage: Eukaryota > Metazoa > Arthropoda > Insecta > Diptera > Sarcophagidae > Sarcophaga > Sarcophaga rosellei. Next base: position 46,139,541 of record OV884021.1, on the reverse strand, counting down.
GCAGAAGCATTGGATGATACCTAGTCTGAAATGACCGCTTAACGATTTGTGAAATACGGAAGCTTAACAGTATCGGTTTCTTGAAAACATGGCCACCTCAGTTCGAAAATCCCCAGCATTTCAGTCTTGTATATCGCTATTTGATCTAGCAATTCTGCCATCCGCACTGGCTTACTTAACGTCCGCACCTTCAATAGCCCAATTCGCATCCTTTTCAGTAATCCAGAAGCCAACGAGATGTGGATCTGGAATTTCTCTAGTCAGAGGATTTCGTTAAAAAAATGATTTGAATTTACATTAATTGATTTGTAACTTGTTGTTAAACGAAAATAAAATTAATTAATTATCTTTTTAATCTTCCCTCTGTCACGGATATGTAATTTTACTGCTTTTAATCTACCTTATACTATTTTCTTATTCCACAAATACATATGATTTGTTTTCCTTTTTCAAAATTTGCATTTCCCGTCAGGCTTTGGCGCCATCATCGATTAACTTCACAATCGAATAAATCATTTTTGCTACTGTATTCTTTGGCTTTTCTTTTTTTCTTTCTTTCTTTATTTATTTTAGTCAGTGATAAACACACTTGCCATCATCATTATCACTACAAAACAAGATATAACAGAGAAAAATTTGTCAGTTAATAATATTTGAATTTGAAATTTCCTAAGACAAGTTTTTAATCGTATGCGACGAGGTCTTATAATTGATCCGATAATTTAATTAATGTGGACATCTACTTTTTATTTATTGAAAAAATAAGTAATTCCGTAAATACAATTTATAAAATACAAATATAAATATAATATAATAAAATTTCATATACATACATAATTTAAAATTTATAAAGAGATAGAACTTATACCTATTTTTACCGAATCCATTGTGGAGGTAGAAGAAGTCGCCGTAGTCTAGTAGGTAGTGTGTTGGCTCACTAGACATGAGACTGGGGTTCAAACACCCGGGTCAGACATCTCCAACAAAATGAAATATGAAAAGATATTTCCTCGGCGACTTCCTCTCAGCAGGAAAGGTTTGATTAAATTTTCCTGTGGAAAATTCCTTGCCAAGTCTCTATCTAGCTAGTTCACTTATTTGCATTTCTCGTAAAAGAACGGGACTTGTCTGGTTTTGTTCGCCAGCTCCTCAAATTTTGTACAGCCTGTAGGAGTTTTAATTATAAATATGTCCTCTTACCATAAACGGAAGCCAACAGGAAAAAATTTCTTGCATACAAATTCTAATGATTTTAAAATTATTAAAATATCTGAAGAAAGATGCACATATGTTGTCAGGATTTTACACTGCCAAGAGGCAAAAAGCTGGAGAAATTATAGTATTTTGTATAAATAGTGTTTGTTTTTGTAAAACGATTTTTTTATTATTTTATCCAAATTTATCTCTTTTCTGAATTTCACCTTGTATTATTTACACCACAAATGTGTACTCAACAGATTTTTTTTTAATTTATTCGTTATTTTATTGTGTTGAATAATTTGTAGGTGAAGGGTCACTGTAGTCTGGTAGGTAGTGTTTTGGCTTATAAGACGATAGTTCGTGGTTCAATCCCTGGCTCAGACATCTCGAACAACACGAAATAAAAATACGAAATTATATTTCTTCGGCTTCTTCCTTTCAGCTGTCTTCTAACAAAAACTCTGAGAGTAAAATAAAACTGCCATGAAAAGTTTCTTAAATTTGTGATTCGGAATCAACATTAAACAGTACGTCCCATCACTCATAGATAAAATTAATGCATACAACATGAGTGGCGTGAGAAGCTAAGTTGTAATCCTGATTTAAGTGATGTAATGTAATTTAATGTAAGTAATTTGTATGTTTCATCGCTCATTTTCCAATAGTAAAGATGTTATGAATAAATTTATTTCTAAGTGTATGAAACGAAAAGTTAACATAAATTAAAAAATTATGTTTTTATCTAGAATTACGATGTATTTGCAAAAATAACAAATCTTCTCATAATTGTTAAATAATTTTGGTTTATTTTTTAATTTTTGGTGATCTCCATCAGTTTAAATTTATTTATTTTAAGTGAAAACCAAAATGAATTTATTTAATTCTTAATAGATGCAAGAAGTGTGATATTAGTATTGATAATATTATTTATAATATTTGGTTATGGTCACAATGGTGTTTATAAATGTACATATATGTATACATAAAGTCTCTAAACTGTGATCTGATATTATGTATTAAAATATATTGACTTGAATTGTACTTGTGTCGCGTTGAATTTTTAAAATATTCAAATGTGCAGATTTTAAATTATTGCAATCATTAATAAACGGCATTGAGTTTTTATGATTGGATTTTAATAGGCATATTGTTTTATATTAACTATATATACATATATATTATTTTTTTAAATAATCATGTCTAACGGAACTACATATTCTAGTATATGTATATATATATATATATATATATATGTACAGATATATAAAAGCATCTTACTGTTTGGAAAAATATTTCATTGAGGATGCATTTAAGTACTGCTAAAGATCAAAGATGAGATTTCAAATAATATTGTTTGTTTTGAGGTTTACAAAGTCAATATTCTTTTAGTTTTTAAATACACGAGATAAATTTATTGCTTCAACTAAATTGTATTTCAAAAATTTTAAATCGTGTTTTTTAAAGAATTTATTCCTTTATAATAATTTTATTGCGTATATTAGAAAGATCTTAATAATCGCATTACGTAAAATGTATGTATAATTCGGCATTTAATTAAAAGAAAATATTTTGTGTTTAAATATTTAGTAGTAACTGTAGTGTGAAATACATACAATAATAGCGGTCACATTGTAAGAATGTTAATTTTGTTTCTCATGGTCAATTTGGGATCGTATTCCTTGTTTTTTGGGTTTCTTGTACCAGGGTTATTATTAATATTGTCGTGAAGAGGTGCCATGAGTTCCCTCAGTCTTTATAGAGCATCTCTATAATGTCTCCTCCAAAGCCTATTACCTGACAAACTTCAAACTTCGGAGTCAACAAGAACAACAGGTAGGTCCTCATTAACCCTATTATACTAACACATGCTAGTCTTTGTATCTTGTTCAACTCCATTTGAGCAGGTCTGAAGTTCTGTTTGCCCAGATAATGGTCCCTGGCACTTTAGATCCAGTGCATAATTCCTGGCTTGCATACTTAGCATATTTGTTTTCTCTTATATGAGTCCATCGGGGGCACAATCAATGAAACCGTTATCTTTTTATATTCGAATAATCTCGAAAAGTTCATGTAGTCAGGTTTTTTGTATTTATTTAAAACGTATAAAATTTCTTAAGTTACGTTCATTAATATTTTGTATGTTCACCGTTGGCAGTTATAACAGCCTCAATTCTTCGTGGCATGCTTTCAACTAGGTTCTGGCACACACTACGGGGTATCTACCCACAAATTTGAGCATCATGTCCCGACAATTCATTTAAAGAAGTTCCGGTTCTTGTCAGTTTTTCTCAGATTGGATTGAGATAATGTGGATATGACATCACTTTATACCTTTATATTGAGCCACTTTCGAGTTATTTTGGCGGTGTATTCGGGATCATTTTGATGCTGAAACAAAATACCAGAGGATTATACAGTTTTTGGCAAGTGGCAGGGAGGTTCCTCTACAAAATACTGTATAGTTCCAACACAACCGGCCATCATACATCTCCATGCCATAACATAACTGCCTCTTGGTAGATAGCATAATTGGTTTTATTGTTGTAAGCCTTTGAATATATGTAGATCATTCGAAAACGTGGTCAATTGTTTGAGTGATTGTATATGACTTTAATTTTACAAAAGTTTAATACTCTTTAAAATAATAACTTGTCGATATTCATAAACGTCTATAAAGTGTCATTATACTCGAATGCTTAGTAAGGATTCAAAATGCTACATTAAAAAAAAAATAAAAAGTATTCTTAAGAAGTGAATAAATTTAATGCAATCCTTGATTTGTTAAGATAACAATGAGATTCGATGTTACATCCCATTAAACTGTGGCAGCAAAAGCTATTAGATTAAGGAAACAATGATCACAAATATTGTACAACATTTAATAGTTTTTATTTTTATTTAGGGTGTTGCTGACGATATAGCCGCAATTACATACATATATTATAGCTAACAACACTGCTGAATAAAAATAGCAGAAATATGCATGCATATGCACATGTTAATCATATATTTTTTATTTGTTGTTGTTCGTTTTTAAGCATCAAATATGTTAACAAAGTTGGTTAGTCAGACGTCTTACTCTTGTTGGTATCAACAACAACAACAACACCATGCGATATTTTTAGAAAAACCACATTCGGTTTATAAATAGTTTACAAAATAAAAATAAATTAAAGCAGTCCACTAGCAAACCATGAGACCAAATACCAGTCAACCAAGCATTCATCTATCTATCTAAAACGTTTATAAATAGAAATAATAATAGTTGTTGTACTGGTAGTTAAAGAAGCTATTTTTCTTTTCAATTCATATAGTTTAACAAAAAAAACAAGTGTTTTAATTTAAAAAAGAAAAAAAACATCACATTCTCCGTGCTTACAAACTAACTAGTATATTGAAAAGTACATAGAACCACCGATGTATTCACCAATATGTCGATAGAGATAGTCATTTTGCTCGTTGTCGTTCATTTCCAAGTGTACGTTTTGAGTCGTAAGGTATGATCAACATGAATGGCTGAGCGCCTGCGCATTGGTATGCCTTCTAAACTTAAGGTCGTCTCATGTTTATACATACATACTTATGTATGTAGGCATTTTTTTCTTTTATTGCATTTATTAGTTAGTCTTGTAGATTGATATCTAAAAATATCGACAAAAATGACAACATAAATAAACATGATTTTGTTTTATTTTTACTTCAATAAAGAAAACTTACTTTTGTATTTAAACGAAAATAAGATAAATCACGAAACTAAAATCGTAACACTTTTCTCTGGTCTCTTACATTATTAAACTATGGTAGCGCCAAATAGCCATTCGTCGTCACAAAATTCAAATAATAGTTTTATTTTTGACCATAGATAGGTACTATACCTGCAATTAAGAAGCCAGAATCGTTTGATTCTATACTTTCTTTCTTCATCTTCGCTCTTTGCCTCTTCGATTGCGGACGATTATGATTTAAGTGGATTACAATAGACAAATTTACGTTTAGGTTCAAAAAAAATTTAAAAAGGAAAATAAAAAGTTTCCAAAACTTAATGAATACAGTGTTTATTTGGAGTGATAAAAATTAAATCTTTTCTCGGTTTTTGAAAGCTTATGTTTTGGATTTCCCGTTATTTTTTTATGTGATTATTCCGTTGTAATTTATTTAGAATCTCGCTATTCGATAGTGTACGAGTATTTTGACTATTTGCCGATAAACTCACATTTCGAAGATTGTTTACGTCAACTGAGTTTAAAGTTCACCTCCATTGCATACAGGGGGACTGAGGAGTCAAAGCTGCGTTTCAAGAGTACCCTCATGGCGGACAATATCTTTCTTGTAATTAAAAAATAATTTCCAGAGCATTTAACATTCTGTTTGATTATATATTATACTAGCTGGTCCGGCGAACTTTGTCCCGCCCAAAATTGACACATTATATATTTATTATATATTTTCTTATTTGGTGATTTTTTCACAAATGTTGGTTACAAAATTTTTTCGTGGCAACACTGTTTCAGAAGAATAAATAAAAAATTAGTCAAACAACAAAAACGCACGATGAGAACAATTGAGAACATTGTTACGCTCTTGGTTTCTTTATCTTTCCTTCTATCTTTCCTCCCGCGTCGTGAAATATTTTTGAAAAATATTCCAAAATATACCAAAATTCACATTCTTTATACTTTATTTTCTTTGGTTTTATACATCAGGAATCATAGATAGCATACTTTAGGGGTAACTATGCGTATGAGTAATATATTTCAAATGCAATTAAATATTAAGTATGTAGTATACATGGGCATGGCCCCTCGCTCATTTGGAATATCAACATAAAAAGTAGCCTATAACTCCTTCCAGACATACAGGAAGATACTGTGAAAATTTCAAGAAAATCGGTTCAGCCGTTTAGTCGTCTATAAACTTCAAACATACAATCAAACACACATTCGTTTTTATATATAAGATTATATGCTTGTTTGTTTTGTAGTTATCAAATTTAAGTTAGACCTCTTTTCCACACGCACACTTTACTTTGATAGTTTTTGTTTTGTTTTCCAATTATGTATAAACGATAAACGCACTTTAAATTGCAAAGTAAATTTCGAAAATAAGAAAATTTTAATTTATAAGTTATAAGTAATTTTAGGATTTGGGAGCTAGCGTTTGGATAGAAATTTTTCAAGTTTTGGTAAAACATTTAATACAATAAAGTCATGATAATGGTTGATAACGGTAACTTATCAATGTTAATGTATAATATATGTATGTCTAAGCTCCACAACAACAATTATTAGATTTGGAAAAATTAGAATTTATTAACGAATTTATGTTGACGATTATATTATGTATATGTATATAAGTATGTATATGTGATATAAAAAGCATCGAAAATATTTTTTATATAATCCAATACAATGTAAGTCAATGCCAATCTTACTTGGTTCAAGCAAGACGTCCATCAATCAGTTGTTGGTTTCTTGATTCACTATTAAAAAATATGTAAACAACCATATCAATTGTTATCGATACAAACACATCTCTGACATAAAACTAGAACAGATCATACTTTTTCAAGCGGATGAAGCCAATTTGTATTCGCTCATAAATGCACAAAGAAACACAAGAGTAACCAATGTATTCGTTTTTATCAAGGCATTTCTATTTTCATTTTTCTTATTTGCACGCTATAAATAGAATTCTTACTTGTACAATTGTAAACGTGGTTTTCCGCAATTTCAAAAGCAAAATGAAAAAGCATGTCACTTATGGTATGTTATTACAATAATTAGTTGTCTAAACAATATGGTGAAATTTGTGCTTTCGATAATATGTTGCAATTTATTTCATATTTATTTTAAATCAAAAATTGTACTACATATAATTAAAACAGGCTATTTTTGTAGTCATACATACGTTTAAATGAATTGTTTTTCGTCAAAAAAAAATAATTATTTAAAAACGTATCCTTTCAAAACAGGAGAAGTGCATGTGCAAGAAAATATATTTAAATATTATTATTTTATAAATAGATCGTAAAAAATTAAAATATGCAACATATTTTACACTTTACATAACAAACATTGCTTTTATGTATTTAAAAGAACACTCTTTACTATCAGATGTAAAACAAAAAAAACCCTACCAATTAAAGTCGCATTATTTCACATCAGATTCTTTTTTGAAAATCATACTTTTTACTTATCTTTTTAATACTACAGCAACAGATTCATGTTTTTTTTTATAAATCATACCAGGATTTAAATATATTGGTTTATGGTTTTGTATGGCAATGGATAGCATTCTAGAAGCTTTGGCAATATTAACAAATTTATTTAATATTAATCTGATGACATGCAGTATTATAAATAGCGCATCTGTAATGACAGTTCGGCTCTAATATTTCGCAACGAATATTAAATTCCTAGTAAAAGATAGTCGCTATTGCATAAAATTCATAAATTGATTAATAGTGATTCTGTACTATTAAAAACGATTCATATGTCAGCTTCAGCTACAGCTCATATGAATTTCTATTTAAAAACACGACAATTCTGTATATGCTGCTTGGTTTCAGAAGTTTTGATGTGTAGATGATAAATTGAAAGAAAAATGTGTACATATAAAATGATCTAAGAATTTAGGTTATACAATATATGTACTTAAGAAGCTGCGTTAACAAAAAATCAAAATGTCTATTTAACATTTGAATATGAACCTACTGATCACCTTTATATAGTTGATGATTTGTATAGAATATTTCAAAGTTAAATAAATAAAATTAGAAGTTGATATTGTTCAGTATTGAATGAATATAGTTATTTGGGATATAATTTTGTAAAAAACCCGATTTTTTTGTGATAATATTAAAAAAATTTAAAATGAATTAATCCAGAAAATTTAATTATATTTACTAAGGCTTTAGTTTTTGATACGTAATCCTGATTAAAAGGTTGCAATGTCCAATTATGTTATGTTAGTTATATATATATATATATATATATATATATATATATATATATATATATATATACAGTGGTGGCCATGAATTTAAGACACGACATATGACTGACTTATTTGTGATAATTTTTACATTTTATCGAAAAAGTTTTGGGTCCATGATATTTTTTTTAAGATTTTAGTAATGTTATGAAGAAAAATTAATAATATTTGTTACCTATATTCGGTTATTTATTTTTATTTACATAATATATACATAAATACAAATTTTAACCTGGTCATGAATTTAAGACATAGGCATAATATAACACTATTCTCTAAATTAAGCTCAGCTTCATAAAAAAATTCTAATATTTAGTGGGAAATCCTTTATTTTTGATCACAGCAGCACATCTCCTGGGTAAACTTTCGACTAATGCCACACAACGTTGCTTTGGAATCGCATACCAAGCCTTTTGGATTTCTTCCCACAAATCGCTTGAATTTCTTGGTTTAACTGTTCGTACATGTTTCTCAGCATCATTCCACAAGTTCTCAATTGGATTGAGGTCCGGGGATTGAGCTGTCCACTTAAGAACAATGATATCGTTTGACTCTAAGCAACTCTTGACTAGACGTGAAATGTGCTTAGGGTCATTATCATGCATAAATTTCTATATTGGAGGCATGTTGTCTTCAGCGAATGGTATCATTGTGTCTGTTATAATATTTTTGTAAACATGCTGGTCCATTTTAGAATCTATATTGTAAATGGGGCCTTCACCATGCCAGGAAAATGCTGCCCACACCGTCACATTTCCACCACCATGTCTGACCATTTTTAGGGTGTAATTTGGATGATGCTGCAGGTTTGGAGGGCGCCATACGTACCGCTTTCCATCAGAGCCGAAGCGGCAAAACTTCAACTCGTCGCTCCAAAGAATATTTTTCCAAAATATCATGGGTTTCTTGCGATGTTCTCTCGAAAACGCTAGTCGGGCTTTGATATTTATTTTTGACACAAGTGGTTTACGTTGTGCAATACACCCACGCAAGTTTTTTTCATTTAATCGTCTTCTTATTGTCCTAGACGAAATATTAATGCCAAAATCCGATGCAATGTTATTTTTTATTTAAGTTGAGCTCGCAAAAGGATTACTAGCAGCTACTCTATAAATTAAAATATCCTCCCTGGGTGTAGTTTTTCGGGCTCTAGGTTGCTGTTTGATATTTTTGGGTGGTACCATGTTGCTTGATGTGTTGAAGATCTTGCATCTAAAACATTTAAGCAGCATAGATATCTCTATTACTGTTTTTCCAGCAGATTTTAGTTGTTGGATCAGTTTTCGCTCGGCATCGGAACTCCAAGTACCTCTGGCCATTTCTAATCAAATATTTGGATGTATTTCAACATAAAATAATAAAAAACATTCGTTACTCACCTTTTAGCTTCAAAAAACACCAAAAAATCGCTTAAAAACCAGAAAATTCTGAAATGTCTTAAATTCGTGGCCAGTTTCAAATACACGTTTTTACATTAATATGATTAAATAGCAACAATATGTAAAAAGAAACAAAATAAAATAACGGTACTTTTTCTTAACATTACAGGGTACATAGAAAAATAAAGAATATCTAATTTGATATTACAGGGTTGTCAAAATTATCACAAATAAGTCAGTCATATGTCGTGTCTTAAATTCGTGGCCACCACTGTATATGTAAATTGGAATTTGTCAACTAATATTACAATTTTGAAGAAAAGATTATTTATTAAGTTTCGAAAACCTATTTTCCAATAAAACAGTAATAAAGTAGATGAATGGTTAAAGAACAATAAAATCAATAAAAAATAATACTTATGAGAACTCTTAATATTTTATTATATACAAAGTTTTTGTGGCCAGAAAATTTATAAGATTCTATAAAAGTAAAGACAATGAAGCATTTTAAATATCTTATGAATGCTTCATAATCTTGTTCACTATACTCTACGTGGTCCAATTTAAGACTCCTATAACTTACACTCTACGTGGCCCATTTTTAAGACTACTGTAAAACTGCAAGTAAACTATTTTTATAACCATGCCATAGCTCCTCTTCCAAATTGGCTTCTAAATAAATTTAAACAACCAAATATGTTGAAGTAAAAAACAAGAAAATATAATTATGTTATTTGTGGTACGGAAAAATTTTATTTTCTAACACATCGTTGAAATATTCTTTTATTCTTCTCATTTCAGATTATAAGATTTAATTACATTCATTCAAAAACTACGACAAAAATAAAAACTAAATTTTAATATTTTTTTTATAATTGTACGTATTTTAATATTATTTAACGTTTTTTAAAATTCAAATAGTCAATCATGTTTTTTTGTTTTTGACGCTCCCATTACATATTGAGTTTACTCGATACTATCCGCTCTCTCCACTCAAAAACTTTCCATGTCGTTCGACTTATGTTATCGTGTAAACTCACCATTATTAATGACAAATACATACATACATATACTACATACATTCAATAATTGCTGCTATTAATTTTCCGTTACAAACTTATTTGTCTAAAAGTTACAACTTAACTATAAAAAAACTTTGTGTTTTTGTAATTTTATTATTTTAATGAAATAAAAATTCCCATACAATTTGTCATTGTCGATAATTTAATTATATTTTTACAAATCGCAAATCAATCATGAGTGCATTTTGTTAAAATTCTTAAAATTCACTCACACTAAAATTAAATAAAATTGTTTTATCTTTGATTATTTGTGTTTGATCAGTTTCTAGTACTGAACACGAGGAAAGAATGTTCACGATGTTTTTAATAATTATAATAGTTTAAAACTTAAATATATATATATATATATATGTATATATTTTTTCATAAGTATTGTTTTAATAATTTATTTTTTTTTTTTAATTTGCGCAAGCAAAGATCAATCTTTTTTCATCATAAAACTTTAATCGACAAAGTTGGTTTAATCCTTTTTGATAAAGAATATTCTTTCAATAATTTGCTGATATTTATGCTTGTTAGTTTACAAAACTTTGCAACAATAAATTAAATAAGAAAATAACTGTTCTTACATGAAGGTGTTGACAACACAATGAGTTAATATTGTATATGAGAAAAACTGCACGTTTGATGGAACTGAAATTATAAAATGTTTTAAATTGATGGATTAAGAGGTGTACTATCAGTGTTATCATAAATAATTCTATAAGATGTCATAATAAATAACTTTATTAATTGTGTGAGCATTCATCAAATACACAGGAAGCACAAATTGATTATGTTACAACAAATTTTAGCAATATAGCGCCAAAGCCTAATAGTTCAAACAAAATTTAACATCAACAGATAATTCATAATATAATTCCAATGGCAATGCGTTAAAAGTTATCGAGGTATTTAAATATTTTAAAATTATTATTTTAATATATCCAACAAATATAATTAAATGTTGATTTAAACGACGATAAATTCGATAGATACTTGGAAAATGCAAAAGGAAAGTGTTAATGAAAATTGTAATTGAGAAAATAAGACTTTTAAAAAAGGCAAAAATAACTAAATTCCAATAGCAAAATACAGAACTTTAATGAGGCAACTCAAAATAAAAGTCTGAAAATAATTATATTCACATTAAAGGTCAAACGAAAAGAGAAATAGAAAGGAATTGAAAAGTTGATTTTACCGAAAAAAAAAATAAGACGGAAATAATTCGGATCAGTAGCAATTGCAAGATAACTATTGAGATAAATATTCTCGTTATAGTTAAAGTGGATCAAGTAAAATATTTACATATACATATGTACTTTATTGTCGATAAAGATTTACAATTAAATCCCAAATTGATTACATATGTAAAAAAAAGGACAAAAAAAATTAGTTGAATAAAAGTAATAGAAGAGAAATTTTAATTATAACTGCAATTAAGATTTACAACATTAAAATCTCTGAATCGTCTACGGAAATTGCAAAATATGGCAACAAGAATATTCTGAAACGCAACAGATATACTTGGATTACTTTAATATTAGCATCTTTAAAATGACTCAACAAATTAAGCGTTCTTAACTTTATACAGAAAATTGTAAACGGAGAAGCACTAGAATACTTAATCGGACAAAATGTATGTATGTATGCTACGACTGCAATGCAATAATCGTCTTTTATAATGATTTACAACTTTCCATTCCCTGCAAAATAATGTAAAATTAAAGCGAAATGATATTATATTTAGGAAAAAAGATTGTTTATTTCATAAAATGTAATGTGGGAATGGAGCAAGAGAAATCATTAAAATCCTAAATTGATTTTAGTCGTTAAGATGTTCTATAATTACATATATATATAAGTATGTTCTATAATTTTGTTAGTAAAACTTTAGCAAGCTTTTATAAATATTATTAAAATTTATTTATTTCTGTTAAAGTGTTCTCATACATATAGTTTTGGATACGAAAAAGTTTTTTGTGATTCTTAATATATAATTTAAATATTTTGTACAACATCAAGACAAGGAAAGTAAATTTTGCAGTTTCTACACCGAAACCAATTCCAGCATCAATATATTTGTATCGCGAAATATATTTAATATTTCTATATTATCTAGGTTACGCAATAAATTCTTTTATTTATTCATTATGTTAATTAAAGTTTTGTTAAAATGTGTTGCTTTCATCTCTATCATTACAGGTGGTACTTCCGTAAAATTAAACGTATTGAGGCTGAAAAGAAATTGTTACTGCCAGAAAACGAGCATGGTGCATTTTTAATTAGAGACTCTGAGAGTCGTCAAAATGATTATTCACTATCAGGTAATATACATTTTTATTTATTTCCTTATTTTATATGTAAGTACATATTTGTCCATTGCAACCCTTTAGTTTGGAATTAGGGCCTAGTTTCTCATGCCTCCTATGTTTTATCACGAGTGGAGTTTATTTGTTACAGCCCGTTCGAGAATCTTTTTCAAAGTAATTAGTTATTCCTGAAGCTTTTGCCAAAAGGTTGTCAAGAAAAAGACACCGAAAGAACTATTTGTATATACCAAATATACAGAGAAAAGCAAAAGTTTCGGTGTGGGCAGTTTGAAATTTTTTTAAGAAATAATGAATAACAGATTATTTAAACAATATAACCAACAAATTTACCTAAAGTGGGGAAGAATTAAAAATTCATAATGGTTATAATTTCAAAAAAGTCAAAAAAAACCTAATCATACTGTTACTAATGTAAAGATGTGATTTGACTATCGAAGTCCTCACAGGCTTTATACTGTTCCACAAAGTTCCGGTACGTCTCCAAGAGAGTATTTAAGGGATCATTTGGAAGAATGGTTGCGCAGTCACTGAACCTGAAACAAAAGTTAACTAACTTGCGCATGAGTGAATGGCGACAAATATCAACAGATAACACAAAGATATACAGATACATTCAATCCCAAATAGGCTAAATGAAGTGCTTTACCTAAATATTAAATGTAACATTTTAATACATTGGGTTTTTGAATTTTGAAATTACTCTGAGTTCTTGGGGATTCCTACACTGTTGAAGTGCAAATATATAAAGTCACCAGAAAGCTGTCAGTATTTTTCTTATGGTTTGTGAAAACATTAAAAAAATTTTATTTTATTGTACTGTTACTCCTTATTGTGTCGAATAAAAATTTGATTTGCTGATCATTTTGCTTTTGGTAATCTTCACTGGTGATAACCATCTGTTTTGGACTTATTATTGCTGACAAGGCCATTAATTAAGTATGGTGTCTATTCCTTCTGCTCAGACCGTTCCTAGTCCTGGTTTAAGATCGAATTTTACTCCTGGTTTAACCATACAAAAAAAACTCCAACCCTTAATTTCCAAATAAATCGTATTGAATATAATAAATACTCTCTTCAGTCAGATTAAAAAACTTCATGTAATTCGTTCAAGGAAATTTTTCTATCTCATTATGCACTTGACTATTTTGAGGATACTGCATCAAGGAAACGAGATTTTTCTATCTCATTATGCACCCGATAGTGCAGCAAAGGAAATTTATAAGTTTATTCGATCTAAAATCAATGCTGATATGGATATTTCCATTAAATAATTCTCTTATACCATAATTAACTGTTCCATTTGACCTTTTCAATATTTCTGGCCTATTCGTGAATCCGAACTAACTTGTAATCAGCGTATTAATAGTATTACTCAGCTACCTTCGAATCAGATATTAAATCAAAAATTAATTATTAAAATTAATTTCTAATAATCAAATCCATTGGCTAGAATCGAAGTGAAAACTTTTCAAAGCAAGTTTTGATATGAATCATCACGTTATTGTCTGAATAATACTTTTTTAAACTCTAAAATATTCTGTAATGAATGCCAAGTTTTTAGACCAAACAGAATTACAACCACTAACGACACTGGAGTATTGATTGTTACCTCAAACCTTTATCCGTCGAAATCAGTACCAGTTGCATCATCATTCGATATTAAAGTTATTGCCGTTTTTTATGAAAATGAATCACTAATTAATTTAATGTTTACATTAATTGCTCATATATTACTCTTCAAACGCAACATGTTGAAGCAATTAACAATATAATCCTAATATTAAGTACCTCTAATATGGTATTCGTTTTTGGAGATCGCATGTAATTTTTCACCATAATATGGTTTTTATTTACCATCAACATTTGATAGTTGTGGCTGCGACTTATGTCTGTACCAAATTAACAGTCTCCAAAACATTTTCGGTAAATTGCTTGGTTTCATATTTGTTAGTGAAAGGAGTTCATCAATCGCGCTAATCCAGTAACTTTACCAGTAACATACGCGCTCTCAAGGGGAAGGAATAATTCTCATTTTAGTGCACTTAACGGCTGTAAGGTGGAGCTAGTCCATGCATTTTCGGACCTAAGTTTTATCCTGGATATTTCACTTACTTACCGAAAGCCTATTAAGTTTTAGCATTTATAAAACGATGGGCAAAGGTATTCAAGGACCCGCTTTTTACTAAAACGTTATACTATATACATACATACATACATATATCGCACGTAAGATCAATTTTAGAATACGGATCAATTGTATGGAATACGTTCTACACGATGCACATTGATCGAATACAAAAAGAGTTCCTCCTACTTCGTCTAAAGTTGTCTGTGGAAACTTTTTACTCTTCCCTCTTTGTCTACAAGGTTAGCTGAGATGAATTTGCCAACTTTAAAAAAGCCGCAAAACAATACTTAATGTTTCATTTATTATGAATCTTATTAATGGAAACATACCTCAACGATCATTACGATCCTGTAGCTTGTTCCATGCAATTCCATGGTCCATGGAGAATGTTATGCTGCTGCTTTAATGAATTTTCATATTTATTAATAATTAATTAATTTTTAATTAATAATAATAATTATAAGGTACAATATTATTATATACTTGATTAGATAATTTAATTTACAGTATTTTGTATGTAACAAAATTCTTATTGAAACAAATAGTCTGTAAAGAATTTTCAAATAGATTTAAATAGATAAATAAATAAATTAAAAAAAAATAAAAGGCATCAATTATTTTTACAAAGTATAGCTTAAAATTCATAAAATTGCTTACATAAATTGAGATATCTAGTCTTTTACTGTCCACTGTATATATTTTTTAATATAATTTGAACTCTCGATCTCTGTCTAACAAGCCATCGCAGTACCTAATGTATTTATGTTTTTATTATATAATTATTTATATAACGTGTACATGTATGTATGTATGTTATACAATTAATTTAACAATTTAAATTTAAACACTTACATCAATTTTATTTGTTCTTAATTATTTCACAGTACGCGATGGTGACACTGTAAAGCACTACCGCATTCGACAGTTGGACGAAGGTGGTTTCTTTATAGCAAGACGCACAACATTCAGGTAAGTTTAATTTTAAATAAAATATTTTAAACGTTTTTACAATAATACAGAAATATTTTCTGATTATTTATATACGATCAGTTTTTTATTACTTACTTATCTACTAAAACAATATAAATTGACTGTGTGACTTAAAACACGTTTCTCAAGGATTTGCTATTCCCATTGTGCTGATATTCAGAGCAGAAGAAAAAGGCAGGAAAAGTAAAGGGAGAGAGATAGAGTAAAGAGAGAGTAGATAAGGCAAGTTAAAAACCAGAAATTAGAAAGAGCCACAGTACGAATTAGCCAGCTGAATCTGATTATAAACAGGAAACAATATAGATCTTAAATAAAGCCAATGAATCTGAAGCGTTTTCAAAATCTTTTCGGAGTTTCTACACGTTAAGAGTTTTGTAATTCTCCCTGTAGCTTATAATATTATATTTTCTTTGGTGGTAGGCTTGTTTCAATCAGAATATTTCTGGCTGGTATTCCTCTATATGTGCTTTCCAATAATATGTACTTACAAAATAATATTACTCCTAGAATTTTTTATTTATCAACGTTTTGTATTAAAATTCCATTTTGATATATCGCAAAGGACTTTTGATAAGAGATTTGTTATTCCAATGTTATTGTCTTTTACATAATAATACATCTATAGGTCTTTTTATCTTTTTATATATTCTTAGACCTGTGTTTTTAAAGTATGTACATTAGGGTGGGTCGAAAAAAAAAGTTGAGCCAGTCACCCCCTAGGATTAAAGGTATATTAATAACGTTCCCGAAAATATAAAAATTATTTTTTTGCCACGCCTAGAAATACCGCCCTTTTTGTTTTTTATATACTACGTCGCCATTTTAGGTCCGATCATAACATATCATATATCAGTGTTTGTGGCTTGACAGCAGCTACATTTCACTCTGAGACGATTTTTTAATTCGACATCATATTCTATGCTCGACTTCTGGTATATCGGATCCTTCCCCAAAATTAGTAATTGTGGCTATGCAGGCATAAAGAGCATTTAATTATATAAAATATTCGCTTTTAAAATGCTCACTTTTATGCATTAACAGCTATTTTACAGATATTTTAAAATGTTCAAATATTCATTCACAATCTTTTTCGCAACAAACAAAAAATGCATTAAAATGTGTCGAAAACATCATTAAATAAATTTCTAAAAAAAATATATGTATTTATTTTTCCGTTACAAAGCAAATTGGTTCTTCGGATTCTTAAGTCCCATTATCAAAAACAAGAAAGGCCATTTTATTCAGTAGTAGTTGTTGATAAGTAAGAAAAATTTTATTAATAAATACTTAAAAATAATACAGTTATAAAGAAATTACAAATACATTTTTTTGATTATTATATGAACTACATTTAAAGTAAGTAATTAAAAGAAAAGTAAACTTATCGTAATAAAAATTTATAATTTTATTAAAGTATTCAAACAGACTTAATCTATACGTTGTAGATTTTGACGAGATTCGAGCTGTTGGTATTGCTCACGACTTCTTAATTTTGCAAATATGTAGCCAACACGCCTATCATCCGTTACTTTACCAGCAGATTCACTTACCACTCGTACAAAACGTTCTGTATTTTGAGAGTGACATGGAAATTCTAAAAGTATAATTTTTATAGTTATCAATTACATATAATTTATAATAATTAGATAAATTTACCTGGTACTTCAATTATTTCGTATGTAGAATATTGGTATTGAACCAGTTGTTCATCTGTGTAGAAATAAAGAATCGGTGGCTCAGTAACCGCAATTTCTTCCCAGTTTATTATTTCAGTACATGTGGTACAATTGAAATTAATATTTCCTTTAGGGACGTGGAATTCTCTAATTTTTGCTGGTGAATCTCTCGTAGCATTTCTTATTTTTTCATAACCTTGATAACGAATATTTGAATCCGGGTCAGTTATCATTGCCAGTAAAATATTTTCGGGATGTAAATAATAACTGTTATGTTCAATTGTTGGACGAATTATCTTTTGAATATGGCCAGGCAATTCTCGGATCCAAGTTATGTATTGAAAAATGTGTCGGCTTCCATGAATGGCCTGTGGTTCGTTCTTAACCAGAAACCAGAATATTAATAAAATTTTTCTTACTTATCAACAACTACTACTGAATAAACTTTCTTGTTTTTGATAATCCGAAGAACCAATTTGCTTTGTAACGGAAAAATAAATACATATATTTTTTTTAGAAATTTATTTAATGATGTTTTCGACACATTTTAATGCATTTTTTGTTTGTTGCGAGAAAGATTGTGAATGAATATTTGAACATTTTAAAATATCTGTAAAATAGCTGTTAATGCATAAAAGTGAGCATTTTAAAAGCGAATATTTTATATAATTAAATGCTCTTTATGCCTGCATAGCCACAATTACTAATTTTGGGGAAGGATCCAATATACCAGAAGTCGAGCATAGACTATGATGTCGAATTAAAAAATCGTCTCAGAGTGAAATGTAGCTGCCGTCAAGCCACAAACATTGATATATGATATGTTATGATCGGACCTAAAATGGCGACGTA
Source organism: Sarcophaga rosellei (assembly GCA_930367235.1). NCBI lineage: Eukaryota > Metazoa > Arthropoda > Insecta > Diptera > Sarcophagidae > Sarcophaga > Sarcophaga rosellei. The sequence continues at coordinate 46,120,929 of OV884021.1, read as the reverse complement.
GTATATAAAAAACAAAAAGGGCGGTATTTCTAGGCGTGGCAAAAAAATATTTTTTATATTTTCGGGATCGTTATTAATATACCTTTAATCCTAGGGGGTGACTGACTCAACTTTTTTTTTGTCCATAGAGAGCGACCCGCTCTAATGTACATATTCGATAGGACAGGGACATTCGACGTGACATTTAACAAATTCTTTCAAAAGTTTATTCGAAATCAGTTCTGGCAATAAGCCAAGAGCAAGAGTAACTTTATTGAGTAATGTTTGTTAATAATTTAGACAGTTTTATGACCTTATTGGTACTACAAGCCCTAGTTTACTATTACAGGATTAAAATATTGTGTTAAAGGATTGTGAAAAGATTTTGATACATTTTTGTTATTTTCTAGTAAATTTTTGTGTTAGAATGTATCGTTCACGTACTGTAAGAATGGTTGAAGTTGAATTGGAATAGAGAAACGACAAAAAAAAGTGTTACCCTGTACACCCTGCTTAAATTTATAATAAAATATATGTATATCGATTGCATTGAATGATAGTCAAAGAATGATGATAGTGATATTTCACATATAATTGATTATATAACACAATAATTTACGAAGATTTCTTGTTTTGAATAACTATTTCGGTTTTGTTTTTTATAAACATTCTATTTGTAGAACTCTTCAAGAACTCGTCGAACATTACTCAAAGGATTCCGATGGTCTGTGCGTTAATTTATGCAAACCATGTGTACAGGTAAAATAACTATCAATTCTTTTACACACTTGCAATTTAATTTACAATATAAATACTTTAAGTAAATTCATCACATTCATACATATTTAAATATTATAATTTTATTATATGTATACTCTCCATCAGAAAAGAGATTTAAACTAAAATTGGCAAAAATCGTTATTATTTGTGGTTATTAAAATTAATATGTAATTTTATTCAAATTAAACGGTGGAGGGCATATTCACTAACATCTAAATTCTCAAGTTTTTTATTACAATAATTATTTTATTTCTTTTGACTAATTTTGAACTAACAATGCAATGTTTGTTATTATTATAATTATAAAAAAAAAATTAAAAATAATAATCTTACACTTAACAAAAAAGACCAGTCAGTTTGCGGGTATATTTGAGGTAGGATTGCTGATGCATATATACGTAATTAAGTATAATTGTCGTTGTAATAAATTTCTTTTTAACTATTTGTAACCACAATCACTTCTTCCATGTTGTCATCCATGCATTTTTCCATAAACACCAATAACACTAGAGGTTTCCAAATCATTATTTGAAGAAGAAAAGTTCAATTATGTACATTCTAATTCGAAGCGTATCTCTCCAAGCCATCTATTAATATACCTCTGAGTTAAGAGAGCAGTTTTAATTAGCACTGGAATTTAATCTATTACACCAAATATCCGAAGGTCTAGTTAACTTGCGCGTTAGTTTTCTTTTTTTTTTTAATTATTGCATATATAAAAAAATAAACAAATAAGTAAAACAATTTGATTAAAATATCAATTATTTAATGCAAGAACAACTAACCCTATATATACGTCCAAACGGTTGTCTGTATCTATTTAGTGAAAAAAAACCCGGATTGAAAATAAATTTCCTTCGAAATTGTATTGTACAAAAATAATTATTCTTGTACCTACTGAAAATAAATTTAAATGAAATTTAGAGAAATTTACAGCATAATGTTATTTTGTACCTAAGGCGATTTCTTTAAATATGTTTATGATTACTATAATCAGCTAGTAGAGAATATTGCAAAAAAAAAAAAAATTAAATAAAAATAAACCAAGACGTTATTTCTTTGACATTTCTTTGCTTGGCGCCCTACACTTTATTCTATTTGCAATAGATATTGTTACGAATTCTTAAATTTATTTATATAGTAGGAAGAGTTTAGCCTACCCACAAAAAGTAAACAAATACATTTGTAGGTCTATGTAAACCATCTCATGTATTATCTCACATTATTTTTAGTTGGAACACAATTGTAAACACGAACAATTTTTAACATGATTACAAGAGCACAAGTTATTTTTAACATTAACTTCCTTTAATTATAGACAAAGCGCTAAAAATTATAATAATTTTAATTTATTTGTAATCTTGTCTTTGTAATTTATATCTATATATACATACTATGTTCTTAATTAGATTGAAAAGCCTGTAACTGAAGGATTGTCGCATCGAACTCGCGATCAATGGGAAATCGATAGAACATCGCTTAAATTTGTGCGTAAATTAGGTTCTGGGCAATTTGGAGAGGTTTGGGAGGGTTTGTGGAATAATACTACATCTGTAGCTATAAAAACTCTTAAATCAGGTATGTGACCATTACTAACACAAATTTTAAATTCTTAATTATTTCAATTCTTTTCTCTGATTTATTATAGGCACAATGGATCCAAAAGACTTTTTAGCTGAAGCTCAAATTATGAAGAAACTTCGCCACAATAAACTTATACAATTGTATGCAGTATGCACAGTTGAGGAACCAATTTATATTATAACTGAACTAATGAAACATGGCTCTCTGCTGGAATATTTACAAGGTATTTTTCTTATTTTTAATCAACTATTTAAATAGTACCATCAATGTCACGTATTGTATATCGCTCGTATTGGACAATTGTAATCTCTGTGGAAAATTTAAATATTCTCATATTATTTACATTCAAAGGAAACAAAATGTTTGTAGGCGAAATATCGTTAGGTCGGACTGTTTTATTGTTTGCATTAAGTCATCTTTGAAGACTACAGTATGACTATACAATTCCTTATAAGGAAGTTCAAAATTTCATGTAAAAAAATTTAGAGGTCGCTTTCTAATGATATGGAGAGTATTTTACGTGAATGCATTGTTGGAAATTCAGTTTGTTTCATGTCGAATGAAAAGCACTAACTTTGTCTCAACTAACTTAAAATGCTCCACAAAAGTATTCCATTTTAAAATTTTTCGCCAAAAACGCCAATTTGATGTTGTAAATATGTATGTATAATATTCAATTTAATTTTCAATATTACCTATATATATAAAGTTAGCAAAAAATATATAACTAAATATAAATTAAATAAAAAATTTGCGAAACCCTGTATAATGGATAATGGGGCAAATATTAGGATTTTTTTTTTTACTTATTTGTGGAGAATAAAAATAAATGACAATTATATATGTATATACTAGACGATACATTGTTTTCTTAAACATGATTTTGAGCAATCAGTTTTTAGCTGGTTAATAAATATGAAAATCTTATAAAATAAAAACATCACTTATATACATAATTTTAAAGTAAAACCGGGTAAATAATTAAATTCAGAATTTTGTTTAGCAGAAGTTTATAAACTGAGTTTAGTATACCGTAAAAAATCAAAGAAAAATAATAAAACATAAAACATTTTTAGAAATAATAAATTGGTTTACTTATCATCCGTATACGTAAATTTACTTTTAATTTATAGGAACTCTACTTTAAACTCTTTGCTTAAAAGAAAATCCGGTTTGCTGCAAAACCGCTTAAATGATATAATATATACATATATATACGAGCGATACGATTTTGATCGTATGTACATATCAAAAAATAATAATAAAATATTTATTGACGGTTCATTTTGATTTTATAAATTATTTAATACATACATATTTTATTAGTTTATCTTTAATATAATAACGAAAGTGTTTCATTTTTAAATATGCACGATATTTGAATTTATAAAATTAAATTAAATTAAAATGTGAAATATCTATCAATTTAATATTTAAATAAAGATCAATTCGTTTAATTGAAATGGGTTTGCAGTTCGCTTATATGAAAATTCCGTTTGATGGCAACGAAACTGCCATTTTGCAATTAACCAAACTCGACTGTACTATACACGCATTATACATTGCCATTTTACATTTTTTTTTTATCATTTTTGTATGTATACAAATTCGTTTGAAAAATTGTAATTCATTTACTTCGGGCAAATACAAGGAATAAACTTTACATGTGGTCAGTTTTGCAAATTTCATATCATTCATTTCCCCATTGTCATGTAAAATTTTGTCAGTTTAATTTCATTTGTTCAGCTATTGCAGGTAAAGGACGTAGTCTTAAAATGCCGGTACTAATTGATATGGCTGCTCAAATAGCTGCTGGTATGGCTTATTTGGAATCACAGAACTATATACACAGAGATTTAGCTGCGCGAAACGTATTAGTGAGTGACAACAATATTGTGAAAATCGCAGATTTTGGTTTAGCTCGGTGAGTATATTAAATTAATGGTATTTACATATACATATGTACTTTGTCTAAACGATAAATCCATTATACAATTTAATATTATTTGGCAAATCCAACAATAGTATGTTTCTGTTATTATTGCAATTGCTCAGTTTTAAAAATTAGGAAATGAAAATGTTTTGATATTAAAATTTACTATGTTTTGTTGAAATATTTTTTATTTATTTATTTTTATTTATTCACAGACTCATTAAAGAAGATGAGTATGAGGCCCGTGTTGGTGCCCGATTCCCTATTAAATGGACTGCACCCGAAGCTGCAAACTACTCTAAATTCTCCATCAAATCCGATGTCTGGAGTTTCGGTATTCTTCTTACTGAGTTAGTAACGTATGGACGAATTCCATATCCAGGTAATTAATTTATATATCTTTTATGCCTGTAGTCCCAAGCAATAACAGCCTAAGTCAATAATGATACCTTCAAGAAAATTCAGTTTTTATATAAATATAATGAGCCTTCATTAGGACTTAGATTAACATGTTTTTATAACTTATTGAAAAACATTGTTAGAGAAAGGGAGATTTCTCGTAAATAAAAAGTTTCAATAGTAGAATAGAATAGCATACATAACTCAAATTAGCTTAAGTCAACACAGGCTGTTACTGCTTATTACTACAGGTTTATATTTTAAAATGAAACGGAGTAAGAAACAAACTGAATGTATTTCATATATTTGCTTAGGCATGACAAATGCTGAAGTATTAACGCAAGTCGAGCATGGTTATCGTATGCCACAACCTCCGAATTGTGATCAGAGACTTTATGAGATTATGTTGGAATGTTGGCACAAAGATCCAATGAGAAGACCAACATTCGAAACTCTCCAATGGAAATTAGAAGATTTTTATACTTCCGATCAAAGCGATTACAAAGAAGCGCAAGCCTACTGATAAATGCTTTATGTTGCTTCTCATCAACAAGCATCTATAAAATCACGATCCGCCACTGTTGTTAATACGTTATCACACCAGACAGCTATTGTAACAACAATAACAACGAAGGCTACAACATCACCAACTGTATTAAAATCTTCTTTAACGGCATCAAAGAAAAACTACAAATAACATATTTCGATTTGCAGATGTCTGATATTTAAGCCCATATGCAATTAATTAATAATTAGAAGTGGACAATTGGTTAAGATAACTGTTAATAAAATTTTGTAAAATTCCAGAGTCTTAATAATTTGAAGAGACCGTCATTTGACCAACAGTAAAAGAGAATATTAAAAAGTAATAAAAACGAGAAAATATATTAGGAAAGTTTAAGAAATTCTTTAGTATTAGTATGAAAATGCTTTCCGGAACAAAAAAAAAAAAAAACCTAAAAGCTTTTATGGAAACAGTGCTTGTTTTTAAAAGTGAAACGGAACGCAACCAAACTTACATAGATATCGAAAATGGCGTTTAATAATTACTAATCACCTATATGTAATTGTAATAATGTATTTAAATAAATGGCAATTTATATAAAATTATATTGGATAGTTCACATAACAATAAATATAATTTTTTTTTACTGTTCTTATAAAGTACACAAGTGCACGTAACTGGATATACTTCAATTTTTCGTTATTAATTTTTATATGTTTATACTTATGTTTGTACGAACGGTTTTTAAATTTAAATTATATATTAGTTTGATGTAATAAATTAAGTTTAAAAACTTCCTTTTATCTTCTGTTTGTTTGCCTAATTGTAACAAAACATAATGTATTATTTATAAATATACATAGTATACACTTATATATATATTTATAATGATTATTTAATTATTATAAACATAAATATATTTTCCATTATAAAGTCACATTTTTTTTAATTACCAATAATATATAATAAATATATATACATACATAAAACAAAGTACTATATTCATATACAAACATTCATCATTTATATAGTAAACGATATTCTCATATTCATTTATATATTAGCAATTTATTTAAATTTTTTATATAAAATATAAATTTAATAAATATTAAAAACAAACAAAATAAAAACTTTTACTAAATAATATATTTAATTTGTTGATTGTAGGATCTACAAGAACAGACTTGCTCAAGGTATCAAGTATCATTAAAGTATATCAAAAAAATCAAAAGGAATATTAGGAGATACGATATTATTTAATAAGTTATTATTTTTTTTTACAAATCGCCTAAATCAGGCGAATAGGTAAAAATATAAGTAAATCAATATTCACACTTTTCAGAAGATTATGGAAACAAGAAGAAAAAATTTCTTGTGAAAAGTTTGATGGAAGAATTTGTTTTATACAATTAAATTTGATATCAAAAACTGCAGACATCTACTTGCATGGGTATTCAGAGCCAGCAGATACAAAGTTTCATCCCTGTGCTTTTAATAGATTTTTTTTATATTTACATATTTCCGTTTTAAGTTGATATTCCGTCTTATTCTTTTTTTTATTGTTGGCTCTAAACGTTGTCGTCTCGTATCTTCTGTTGAAAGGTATTGTTTATGTCTGATGGTCCAAACTTCCCATCCTTGGTGACATAAACAGGATTGTTTAAACGATGTCAAATTAGCAACAGAGGGCGCAAGAGTGCTTAATAGCTTTTTTATATTTTAATATTATTGTTGTTTTTGGCATTAAATCTTTGTTTATTAGTTATTCTATTCGTTTTTTGATCGCCTGGGAGAGCCCCAGAAATTTTGAATAATAATTAACTTTAGATGAGAGGCATTCGGCCATTCTCTTGTGAAATTAATACTTGGAAATATTAAAAAAAAAGACTATAAAATAAACTAGCTACAGTGGATTTTAAAATTGTTGTAAACAATAAGAAAATAGGCTCAACATTTGTAACGTTGGTAACACGCCAACGTTTAGAAACCGTGTTAGGGAGACTGTAATTGACATTACGCTCTCTAACATGGACAGATCTATGATTAATGACTGGAGGGTCAGTATTAATCTATCAGGTGGCTTTAACAAGCCTTTTAGGAATCCAAGAAGAACCGACTGGATCAGATATGAGAGGGCTGTGGAGGAGGAAATCGTTCCACTCCTGGCGTCAATGATCGAGTTGGGTCTTTGACGGATATTTTGTTGTCTTGTTATAGAGATGCTTGTCCTCTCACTTACCCGGGTAAGAGGAACCAGCCAGCCTGGTGGAATGCGGAGCTCCGTAGACTCCGCTGTTGTACCAGGAGACTCTTTAATAAGGCTAAGAAGTCGGGCAGGGATGTTGACTGGTCTGCATATAAGGCCAGTTTTAATGAGTATAAAAGGGAAATAAAGCGCTCAAAGAGAACCACCTAGATGAGTTTCTGCACGAGTATCGAGAATGTTGCCGATGTGGCTCGTTTCCGTAGGATGCTGTCTAGGGACCCCAAAATCCTAGGCTTAATCCAAAAGAACGATGTCGCGTGGACAGCCTCGAGAAAAGAAACCCTAGAGGTTCTGCTGAGCACTCATTTTCCCAATTGTGTGGATCCAGAAAGCTATCCGTCGGGGGTAGCGGATCCCTTCTGTGATGCTGGCTTGATGCCCGATTTGGAGGATATCATTAACAGAGACAAGGTCAAATGGGCGATAAATAGTTTTGAGCCCTTTAAGTCGCCTGGTCCGGATGGTATCTTTTCGGCTCTGCTTCAGCGTGCTGGTGATATATTACACGAATGTCTGGTGGACGTGTATAGAGACTGTCTCCGGCGGTGTGATATACCTGATGGTTGGAAAGATGTGCTCGTGGTGTTTATACCAAAGGCTGGTAAACCCAGTCACATCGGCCCGAAGGATTATAGACCGATATCGCTCTCATCCTTTCTTTTGAAAGCCTTGGAGAGACTTATCGATCTATATTTGAGGTCAAACATGGACCGGTCTCTGTTGAGTGGGTCGCAACATGCTTACATTAAGGGTAAGTCGGTTGAGAGCGCTCTTCATGATGTGACAGGTTTTGTTGAGACGAATCTGGCTAGGGGTGAGTACACACTGTCGGCTTTCCTTGATATAGAGGGGGCCTTCAATAATGTCACCACTTCTTCTATTGAGAATTCACTGAGGGATATACCATCCCACGGATTTTCTGGTGCGGTTTATCATCCACATGTTGGGTAATAGACTAATCCGATCGAATCTGGGTGGGTGATCCCCTCTCTTGTGGCTCCTGGTGGCTAATGTTGGTATGAGGCTTCTAGAGAGTAGGGGCTATAGGGTTGTGGCATATGCCGATGTTGTGGCTATTCTGGTGGGTGGAAAATTTCTACAACGCTGGCGGAACTGATGGAGTCTGCTCTTGGAATTTTATCCTCTTGGGCTGCGGAATGGGTCCTGGGTATAAATCCGGATAAGACAGAACTCGTCTTGTTCTCGCGTAGGTACAAAATTGAACCCTTCAGGTTGCCGAGGTTAGCTGGTAGGGAGCTTCCGTTGTCTTCTGAGGTCAAGTACTTGGGTGTTGTCCTGGACAGCAAGCTGAACTGGAAACGAAACACCGAGGAAAGAATGAAGAAGGGACTGAATGCTTTCTACCAGTGTAGGAACTCCATAGGTAAGCCTAGGCCCATTCGCTGGATATATCTGGCGATTGTTAGACCGGCTATTACCCATGGCTGCGTTGTTTGGTGGTGTGCCTTAGATAAGAGTTTTCAGCGGAAAATCTTGGATAAGGTTCAGCGGATTGTTTCCTTGAGTATCACTGGAGTGAGGAAGAGTTGCCCTCAGGCTGCTCTTGACACTGTGCTCTGCCTGACTCCGCTTGATTTGTACGTCAAGCGGTGTGCAGCGCGCAGTGTCTTTCGTCTGAGGGAATCGGGTTGCTGGAAACAGCGCTCGATAGGTCACTCCAGAGTTCTGAATGTCATCTTTCCTGACGGGAGATATGGACTTTCGGAAAAAGCCACCGATTATATTGTGCCTGAGGCTATGTTCCTGCCTGGTTTAAGGATACTTATACCGGAAAGGGCACAATGGAATGGTGGAGTACTCCAGGGACAGAGAGGTATACCCATCTTCACAGATGGGTCTAAGTTAGGTGGATATACAGATGCTGGGGTTTTCTGTAGGGAACCCGGTCTTGAACTCCACTTTAGGTTGAATGATGACTGCAGCGTTTTCCAGGCGGAGATTTTCGCAATCTTGAAGGCTATTGAGGCCATAGCTGGTGGCCCAGCTTCAGATTCGGAATCTTACGTGATCTTCGTTGACAGTCAGGTTGCCCTTAGGGCCATTGAGTCGGTCTGGTGCAAATCACGGCTCATTCGCAAGTGCAAGGAGTCGTTGAGGACCTTTGGACTAGACCGTATCCGTCTTTGCTGGGTTCCGGGTCATAGCGGAATACTGGGCAATGGGACGGCGGATGCCCTCGATAGGTTAGGTTCGCTCTCTGGGGGCGATTTAATAGTTGGTCCTGACCCCCCGGTCTGCCACCTCTACGGTCTCCTCAATGGATGGGTCGGGAGGAAGAGCAGAGACGTTGGGGGAACGGATCGGGTTGTTTTGTCTCTAGATGTCTATGGCCTGCTGTGGACAGTAAGAGAACAGGTTGGCTGCTGGGCTTGGATAAAGCCAGCTTAAGGTTGGTTGTCGGGTTTATCACAAGGCACTGCGAGATTAGGTCGCTGACGGGGATCTGGAATAGATCCCAGCCGGACTATTGCAGGGCATGTTGCGATGAGGAGGAGTTGGAGACTATCGAACACCTCCTCTGTAACTGCCCAGCCCTTGGTAGGTTGAGGCTGAGGACCCTTGGCAGGGCCTTCTTTGAGAGTTTAAACTATGTGTCGAGAGCCGACATCAAGGCTCTCCACAGATTCATTAGTTTCTTAGGCTGGTTGAGAGGCGCTAGGGCTTCATCAGGGTAGTCGCGCTCTCCCTTCTTTGTTGGGTCTATGTGACCCCTCCGCCTCCCGTTCTCCCTCTCCTTTATATCCTATTCCCTCTCTTATCCTTCCTCTTTAAGGACGTTGTACAATGGGTCAATTCGACCTCCGGGTACTGTACTTGTCTTAATTGACAAGTACACGTCCTCTAACCTAACCTAAATAAGAAAAGAAAGATTGTGTACAACAAAAATTTTATATAAAAAAGGAAAGTGCTATTGGTTTGGTTTTTTTTTTTGTGCATTGGAATATTGCTAATTTTGCCTTCTTTGTAGTGGCCTTCTTTTGGATAAAGGCGTAGACGAGAGGTTTTTTGGTTCATCCCCTTATATACAGTCCACAATCGAACAGGTATGTTATTGTTTTAACTCGACTTTGGCTTTGTCGTCGCCAATTTTGGTAAGATTTTTAAATTTTAAAGAGAATAAAATGAGAAAAAATAAAGAAGGTAACGAGTTTAAATTAATTTCAAAAACAAATTGAATTGAACGTCTGAAAATTTTAAAGAAATATGAGATAAAATCAAGACAAACAACAAGAATGGCTATAACTTTTATTTAGGTAAACAACAGTCACTACAATTTTTTTAATGGTCATATATGTAAATCCAGAATGAATTGTACATAAATTTTACAGGTTTAAAAACAATTTTGTATATGTGACTTTAATAAATGGACAATTTAATAGATTTACCAATTGACCATGAATTGTCTAGATCTTTATCAAGAATTGTCGGTGTTCCTTTAGCTTATATTCTACATCGGAAAGAGGAGACTGAACATCTTCGAAAAGAAGGAAATCTTGTGGTCTGGCGAAATGCAATTCAAGTGGAGGATATCTAGCCATAACCCCAAAAATATCTCAAGCGACAAAAACGAAATTTTACAGGGGAAGGTTTTTATTATTTATTTCTTGTGCAAATTAAGCTAGAAAATTAAACTTTTTTCTGTTATAAATTCATAACGGTAATATGAAAAATTTCTCAAAAATCTGTCGTTCGGAGTCGACTTTAAACTGTAGGTCCCGCCACTCATGTATAAAATTTACATTCACAACATAAGTGGTGTGAGAAGCTAGGTCGTAATCCTGACTGAAGGGTTGTATGACCAATTATGTATGTTATGTGTTTATAATTTATATTACTTGTGGGCTTTAAAGTATGAAATTTAATAAGAAATTGTTTTATTTAGTCTGCTATTTAAGATGTCTTAATTCGCACAAAACGGATTCAGCCACTACTATTTTTTCTCATTAGTATAATTTGTCTTAAAATTTTTCAACTGCAGAGCGGTATTAAAAGAATTAGGCTATATTAAGGAATTACTGTGGAGTATAGCCTGATTCACCTTTTATACAAATTGCATAAAGCCCAGAATTTTATCCATTAAGATCATCTTTAAGACATCTATAATTTCAGAAATTTTCTATAATCTTTTCGTTGTAAAAGATCCAAGTGAAAGTGGTTGCTGACACTCAGGTGAGCCTAAAATGTAGGGTATTTTAGGTTTGAGGACGTGTACTTGTCATTGCACTTGTTGCAAAGGACAAAATTACCCATTGTAAATTCGTCCTAAAAAATTTATGTATAGCTCAAAATTGTTTTCTTTATTTATTTCATTTCTCAATTCAATATTAAATCGGAAACAAACAACTTTTTAGAAGCTCACAAACAAAATGAAATATCAAATTACTTTTTTATTATATTTCTTGATAAACAGCCGACGTGATTATATGACTAAGTATGTATTGTAAAACACCACACTAAGATAAACTATGTTGACTCAAAAACAACGGCAATTAAAATAAAAGCGGTTGAGTGTATTTCAATATATTTGTTTTATGTTTTGAAAAAAAAAATTAGAAAAAGTCAGATTTTTTCCAGTCTCACCCCCTAGTTTGTTGTTTTGTCGGCCCCATTCCTGAATGGCATTACACACAGCTAATGATTATAAGATTAAGAAAAAAGTTGTCAAGCTAAAAAATGTTTAAAACTTTACATCAAACATCTTCTTACAACATTAAAACCCACATTAAGTATTAAATTTAAATAAAAATTTCTTCTAAAATTTTTTATTTACACCATTTTCTAAAAATTACTTAAAAACATAAACAAAAAAATTGATTCCTTTTTAAATTAAAGTATCATAAATATCACAATAATAAAATATAGGCACCAAACAGTCTGCGTTCAGTGTTAAAATAAATAAATAAAATTTTGATGAATATGCTTAAATCTTAAATTTAATATTTTGTTGGACATCCACGTTATTTTATGACTTCAGTCAATCTGTTTGGCATAGAATTTACCCTCTTTTCTGTTTCCTCAGCACTTAATTTCTCCCACTCTTCCCGTATAAAATTCCACAAGGTGTCTTTACTTCTAATTACATGCTGGCGAATTTGTTCTCTAATAAATCCCACAGATGCTCAATAGGATTGAGATCTGGCGATTTGGGGGTGGGGGAGGGATGTCTTGAGCTGTCTTGGAGCATTATACAGGAGCCAAAGTCGATCGACGTCCGCAGTATGCTTTGGGTCGCTATCCTGTTCAAACCAAAACGTAGATGCTAGGTTGAGTTTAGCCGCACTTTGTTTTAAATTATTTCTTAATATTTTTAGGTATCCATATTTATTCATGGTGGACTCAATAAATTCAAGTTGACCTAGCCCCGAAGCTGCCATGCATCCCATACCATAACTCTGTCACCACCGTGTTTTTCTGTGCCAACCAGATTTTGCTTATCGAGCGCAGTTCCTGGCTTTCGAGTATTGAAGACAGGTTTTATTTTCATACGAAAGTAAGTTTTGCATGTTTGCAATCATAGTTTATTGGCTTGTTTTAGAAAGCAGAGTATTTGAATGCGATGGCTTACAGCTGAGCTGACGATAGTAATGTAGTCACCACCAGCAGGGTCACCAATGTCAATGTCCTTTGTCGCCAATAGGATGACCAGTTAGGCTTTTAGGGCTAAATTTAGCTTACTTTTTTGCATTTTGGCCTCAAATCTATCATTTAGCAATTAGCTTATCTAGGGTTATGCGTGGTTAGTAGCAGGAAAGGTTCAAAATTTAAACAAGGAGTCGTTATGATAAATATGCCATTCTTCATTTCTTATTTAAATTTTGGGACCAACAAGAAATTACACGTGGGTGGTATGACAAGTTAAGCTGTAACTCTGACTAAAGAATTGGTATGGCCAACAAAGTAATTATGCTTCGAGTAGAAATTTAATTAACACTTAATTTGGTAAATGGTGTCTTGAGTTAGGCAAGATAGCATTAGATAACCCGTATATAAGTAAACATCTATGTATTTGCATCTTTAGTGAGGCCTACACTGGTGTCTTGAGTTAGGCAAAAGCATTAGATAACCCGTATATAAGTAAACATCTATGTATTTGCATCTTTAGTGAGGCCTACATATGATTCGGTAATTTTGGTTCATCAATACAATTTATATAAGTAAAAAACTAAAACCTGTTCAAACACAATGGCTCTAATCATACGAGAATAATTTTTAGTCGCACAATTTTTGTTCTTTTCAAATCACACGGGATGAACATTAGTTTGGCATTAAATGTATACGTATACACAGCTTTGTATGTATTAGTGTTTTTACATTCATTTGATGTTTGGCTGATTTTTAAAAATATGGATGTATTAGTTTTGTGCTAGTAATGCGGGATTGTAGCTGGTTGAAACTTTACGCCACCAAAAACCCGTTCTCTTCACCACTCTTGTCTATAAACTATAATTTTACGCCAACACAATTGTTCTCGTGTGATTAGCACCAATGTCTATTATTTTGTTTTCGGAATCTTGGATGGATTACGTTACGTTACGTTCCACTCTCCCTTTCTTCATAAATCTTAGACAACTACGTTTGTATGAATCAGTGCATCTTAAATCCTATAGGACAAACTACTTTAACTTTAATATTTTTTTGAATAATTTCCAGTGCAATTTGCCAGTGCAAAGTAATACGAAGCAATTTTGCTACAAAGGCCGAAGATAACAAATTCCACCCTGTAGCCTACTATTCGAAGCGTACCTCTGGGGTAGAGCCATAGTATCTTAGTTTTGAATTGAAGCACTTTCTAACATTTACGCTTTAAAGCGCTTTATAATATATGTACCTAATGTCAAAATTGTAGTTTCTGAAAGACAAATGCAAGGCAAATTCATATAAGGTAGCCGCAACTCTACAACAAATACGACAATGCAAAAACAACAGGCATTTTGTTTTTGTTAAACAGCCTTTAGGTTGTCAAAAACAGCTGACTGAAGAATAACAATAGGAAGAAAAATTTTATAAAAATGAGCAACAACACACACACTCACAAAACACTAAAAAAACAACAAAATTTTGACATTCCAAAACTTGTCAGCTGTTGACTTGGGGTCACCTGTTATGAATTCGCCTAGAACAAATGGTTTCAGACGAATGTCTGTTTGTATGGAAAACCCAAACAAAATTGAGTTGGTTTCTTTATTACAGTGTTGCATTATTTTGACACATAGTTAAAGTGTTGTTACACTGTTGAATTTGCTTTCAAAACAAGCTCACTAAGCCAATTCACACAAGCACAATTGTGCTGGTGTAAAATGATAGTTAGATAGGCAAGAGGGGTGAAGAGAATGGTTTTTCGGTGGCGTAAAGTTTCCACCAGCTACAACCCCACTAATGCATGCACATTTTTAAAAATCAGCCAAACATCAAATGAATGCAAAAACACTAATACATACAAAGCTCTGTGTACGTATACATTTGTTGCCAAACGAATATTCATCCCGTGTAAATTGAAAAGAACAAAAATTGTGTGACTAAATAATGTGCTCGTCTGAATTGGCTCACTTTGCATAAGATAATACCAGTGTTACAACAATTCAATTTGTCAGTTTTTTTTCGTATCAAAAACAACTTTATTTGTTGTAATGACAATAAATTCAATTTTTTTTTTGTTTTTTGTAAATTGCCGAAATAAATTTAATTCAGAGTTGGAGGAATTCAATATAAGAAACAATCAGTTTATCTAATAACACTATATTCTATAAATTTTGCCTTGGTATTATCGATTAAACCGCTCACTGTGAAAAAGTTGCCACTTGTTCGTCACGAATGTGATCTATTACAAACATTTTGTTCGTAAACGGTTGTCTATTTGACACTGTTTCTGCTCGTTGATTGCAGTCATGTTTATAAATTTTATTTCATGTTTATAGAAATCAGAAGTTATCACACTGGGACATTTGAGTGAATAAAGTATTTGCGGGTGTGGAAAAATGTTTAACTGAAATATTTAATAATAGTTTTCTTTCGATTATAAACGAAAATAAATAAATATTTTGCAATCAGTATCTTCTTCGTTAAGTGTATTGTCATGTTCTCATAGCAAAATTCAATCCCAAAATAAATGTATTGCTCTGTATACATGAAATAAAAAAAATAAAAATAGCACAGTATTAAGCTAAAACATTTATAAAATATAATGAAATTCGCTATAAGTTATGCCTTAGTGCTGCTATGGTTGGCTTACTTGATTGTTTCTGGAGTATACCTATTTTCTAAAGGATTTCTCCTGTCTCGTGTATCAAAGACGGATGTCAGCACTTGCCGGCATTTGTCACTGGACCCAAATGACGTAAGTACATACATACATACAATTAGAATTTTTTTTTATAAAATTTTTGCTTATATATTTATACTATAGGAATACTATTTGACAGACAATGTGGTGCAAGAGATTTTCAAAGATGTGAATGCAACATCCAACTTATGTCTGCCGCAAAAATCTAAAGTTATAATTTTGCTTATCGATGCTTTAAAATATGAGTTTGGTTTATACAAAGAAAATCTAACGCAACCGCTGCCATATGAAAATAAATTAAGTGTTTTACATGAACTCGTGCGGCATGTGCCTGAGCAAGCTCGACTTTTACGGTTTAGGGCTGATCCACCCACTACTACACTGCAGCGTTTGAAGGGGTTGACCACAGGCACGCTGCCTACTTTTGTAGATATAGGTTCAAATTTTGCTTCGCCAGAAATTAATGAAGATAATATTATTGATCAAATGATAAAACATCAGAAGTCTGTGGTTTTCATGGGAGACAGCACATGGACAGATTTATATCCTCGACGATTTAAAAGGTCTTACGCCTATCCAAGCTTTGATATTTTCGATTTGGATACAGTCGACCGAAAGATAGAAAAGCATTTGCCAAAAGAAATGCAAAAAAACGATTGGGAAGTTTTGATAGCACATTTTCTGGGCGTCGATCACTGTGGTCATAAATATGGACCACTTCATGAGGAGATGGCACGTAAACTAAGTGAAATGAATGACATTATTAGGTATGAATATGAATAAGAAACAAATAAATAATAATATGTGTCTTAATAATTTAGAAATGTAGTTGCTGAGATGGACGACAAAACTACCCTCCTAGTTATGGGTGATCATGGCATGACTGCGTCGGGAGACCATGGCGGCGATACTGATGACGAAACTAATGCTCTATTGTTTGCTTACACAAAACGAAGTGCCTTCTTTAAAACTGACAGTTCTGATAATACGACAATGCAGCAGGTTAGTGTTTATATGATAAAATTAGATAAGATTTAAAGTACAAACAACATAAATTGACTCAATTTTTTTTTATAAAGATTAGATTTTTGAAAACAAAACTTTCGTCACAAAATTCTTCTTCTTTATGAAAGGTAGAAGACTGCGACCGGTTAGTGAAAAAAATTATCATTTAATCAGTGCTTTAAAATATACTACTTTCGCACAACAAATTGAAAATACTCGGTATGATGATTAAATAGTTGATAAAATCAAACACCGCTACCGAATAAATCAGTTCGAGATTTACTTAAATACTTGATTAACACTCGTACAGCACTCATTTAAAATAGACTCGCTTTCTGCGGTGTTCGAATTAATTAAAAAACATTAGTTTAGAAGAAAAATCTTAAAATATTGGTATCTCTAATATTAGTTTATATCGTTTTTGCAACTGACAAATGAACTAAACTTTCGTTGCCATCCAGAATCACCCATTTAGTTTACTTGCCATGAATGCATTTGTGCATATATACACAAGTATATGCATATGCTTTCATTTTCAAATAATTTCTTAGAAAAAGCACTGTTTTGGAATATGTCGTTCTGATTTCACAAATCATTATATATTCGATTTGAAAGTTTTAAAACAATGAAACGTTTTCTGTCACACTTTTTTTTTATTGAAATTGACATAGAAGAAAATGGAAAATGTAATCGCTTTGATGTAATCTAATTCGATTTGAAAAAAATTCATATGAAAAGGATACTTACATAGTTGCTGTTACATCACATAAGGTGATGCACAATTTAAATTTAATATTTTTTCTACAAAAAGAAAAAAATTAAAATAATATCTTCTTAAATCTAATTATTATTATTATTATTTTTTTTTTATTATAATATTAAAACATTATTTACATTTGTCTTGTTTAAAGCTACAAGCTTAAAAACTGTGTTCCTATTCTACATAGTTATTATTTCAATGCATTTACATAATATGTATATATTATATTCGTTTTTAAGATTTATTACAATGAAAACAGAAAATTTAACCAAAACTTTTTGAAACAAGAGTAAATGTAATTAAAAGAGCAATTTGAAAGTTTGCTTAGATTTTGGCAATTATTTTTTATTTTATTTATAAAATTGCCTTCTAGATAAACAGTCGCCTAAAAAGCAAAAAAAAAACAATTACGTTTATAGGAAATATGTTTTTCCAAACGAGGTGTACATATGTATTTTTATGTTTTATTTTTTATTATTATTGAATCTTTCTTAATGAAATTTACAATAGTTTTCAAATCTTAAAACTAGTTTTGAAGGTTAATAGTTAACACCAGCGTGTTAACTATATATTGTATTCAAATCTTATAACATTACTACTTTAGAAATTAGGGTCAGTGCAGCCGTCGAGCGAGGCTCAATGTGTCACTCCGTTTTAATGTCTGATGGCCGTCGAATTGAAGCAGGTCCCTTGCCAATGCATTGGGGGGAATCGTTAGTTTAGCCCCGAATTGATTTAAATTAATTTTAACAAGCTTTAATAAAAAATAATAAATTAGTATTTTCTCGTACATGTGAGAAAATTAAATATTTTTCGCAGAAAACCATCATTTTTGTCATGTACATCTTATTAGATATTCTTATGAAATATCCCTATGTATTTTGCAGTACTTAAACGCACGTTTGTCTGGTGTTTACACTATTCAGAAGCAATTGCCATAGGTATGAAGCTTGAAGTCGAAGTATTGTTTCTAGTAACCTTAACTTATTAACCATATAAGTAAATGACGATATTACTTTGCTTTTTAAATATGCAAGATAAAGTCTTTCCTTAACAATAGCAGAGTAGAATATATTTTTTCGTATTAACAGAGCACTAATGAACTCGTATCGTTTATCTGCGCGTATAATTAACGTTAATTTGGTATGTATTACCTTCATACAGCGCTCTTAATTATAGACCTAGCTAATGCGGTTAGGGTCTTGTATATTGTTGTTGCTGCAATTGTGTCAGCGTTGCTAAAACCGTATTACACTGTTATTCAATAAACACACAAACTAATGATAAAAACTATGGTAACAGGCAAACTGAAGTCGCCGTAGTCTAGTAGGTAGTGTGTTGGCTTATTAGACATGAGGCCACGGTTCAAATCCTAGATCAAACATCGAACATACATACATATATAATTGGCCATTACAACCCTTCAGTGAGGATTACGGCCTAGCTTCTCACACTACTCATGTTGTGTGCCTTAATTTTATACATTGAGTGGCGGGACCTACCGTTTAACGTCGACTCCGAACGACAGATTTTTGAGAAACTTTTTCATGGCAGGTTTATTTACTCTCAGAGTTTTTGCCAGAAATCTGCTGAGAGGAAATCGCCGAAGAAATATTTTTTTTCATATTTCGTTTTGATTTATAAATGACGTATCAAATCTCAAGCTACATGGCAAACTTATACTGTATGCTGACGACATTTGTCTTTTTTATCCCTACAATCATGAAATAATACTGAAATCTCAAATGGAACATGATGCCGAAGTATTACTGGAATACGCCAGAATTAATAGACTATCCTTAAATAAGGACAAAACAAAAGTAATAAGGTTTCGTCCATATGCTTCTAGGAGTGACGCAGTTTTTAAAATTTCTGTTGGTGATGCGGAAGTTAATGAAAGCGATTCTGTAACTTATTTGGGTATGCTTTTTCAGAGTAATCTACAATGGAATAATCACATCCAGTCATTGAAGAAAAAAGTAGCTCCAGCCATGGGCATCTTATATATAAAAATTAATGTGTGTTTGTTTGTATGTTTGAAGTTTATAGACGATTAAACGGCTGAACCGATTTTCTTGAAATTTTCACAGTATCTTCCTGTATGTCTGGAAGGAGTTATAGGCTACTTTTTATGTTGATATTCCAAATGAGCGAGGGGCCATGCCCACGTATGCTACATACTACATACTTAATATTTAATTGCATTTGAAATATATTACTCATACGCATAGTAGTTACCCCTACAAGTATGCTATCTGTGATTCTTGATGTATAAAACCAAAGAAAATAAAGTGTAAAGAACGACGCGGGGGGAAAGATAGAAGGGAAAGAAAAAAATTTTGTAACCAACATTTGTGAAAAAATTCACCAAATAAGAAAAAATATAACCAAAATTAAATTCGTAGACTTTTGTTTTATTTATTTTTTTTTCAAGTTTAAATTATCTATATATATAAAAATGAATGTACTTTATGGAATCGTAAACTATGCATTTAATCTTTAGCAAAGTTGTTGCGCATGAGCCGACGAAGGTTTCTAAGTTGGTATAACCAATTTCCGACAGGTGGCACCACTGAAAATTCTTCGAAATTAATTAAATCGTAAACTGTGCATTTGATCCTGTGTTGAAAAGAAAAGAGCATTACTAGCCTCAGAATCAGCATTGAGACTGAAAAATCTTCGAGTACATGCCGCACAGATCCGTTCGCATGAATCACTTGAACAATGAATCACTTGATCGAATGCGTACTACTCAGGCCCGTTCGTCTGAATCATCTGGACAACGGGAAACAAAATCAATAAAATGATTCAAACTTAATTGGATATTTGTCTAATGTCTTTCCTTCAAATTTATTTTAGTTTGTAGTGCAGCAAAGCGCGCAGGGTACAGCTAGTACTTTATAAATTTAAGAATGTATTTGATGTAAAGACTAAGATTCTGGTGTATAATGCTCTTTTTTTTTTTTTATTTATTTATTTAAGTCAATGGACAAATTCCTTACTGACTAATAACATCGAATAAAATTAAATAGAATTACAATTAGTTTCTTTAAAAATACAAGTAATAGTTACAAGTTAGTTATTCAAGTTAGTTATTCAAAGCCATCTAAATTACTTGCCCATGATATATGCCTATAAAAAAACAACTGATCTTAAAGCTCTTCAGAGACTTCAAAACAAAGCTCTGAAACTCGTCTATAACATTCCTAGAACGCACTCATCAATATCCCTATACCGAGATGTATCAAAAACTATTCTTCCTGTTTTTGGATTGCATAAAATGCAACTGAATTTATATATGTATAAAGCTGTACGGAATATTGGCTATCACTCCATAGAGTTTACTATCAACCAGAGTTACTATAGTACTCGAAATAATACTAACTTAACGGTTAAGAGATGTCGGTTAGAAACTACAAAGCAACGTGTGGAATACGCTGGCTGTTATGAATACAATCATCTTCCAGATAGTATCAAAAACATATCCACAATTTCAGCATTTAAAGCAAGACTGAAACAATA
The DNA here is from genome assembly GCA_930367235.1 of Sarcophaga rosellei. Classification (NCBI taxonomy): domain Eukaryota; kingdom Metazoa; phylum Arthropoda; class Insecta; order Diptera; family Sarcophagidae; genus Sarcophaga; species Sarcophaga rosellei. Next base: position 46,099,894 of record OV884021.1, on the reverse strand, counting down.
TTTACTTCAGGAAATAGATATGCTTCTGATATAATAATTTTTTACTTTAATTGAATTTTTGTGATATAAATTGATCTCAGCTCAAAGAGCTAACCTAGATGTAATATATGTATACTTATGTATATTTACTTAAAACTTACATTTGTATGCATACTAGTTATTTTAATAACAAAAATATATATTTATTTTTATTTTTTTCTTGTTAATTAATTCATAAGTACTTTTTGCTAATGAATTTCTGTGAAATAAATGGATGAATAAATAAAAAAAAATGTCCAGCTTTCGTCTAATAAGCGAACACACTACCTAGTCTAGCTACGGCGACTTCATCGAACAACAAAACGAAATATGAAAAATATTTCTTCGATGACTTCCTCTCAGCAGATTTCTGGCAAAAACTCTGAGAGCAAATAAAATTGCCATGAAAAGTTTCTCAAAAATCTGTCGTTCGGAATCGACTTTAAACTGTAGGCCCCGCCACTCATACATAAAAAGTAACACACACAACATAAGTGGTGTGCGAAATTAGATCGTAATCCTAACAAACGGGTTGTAATGACCAATTATGTATGTAATGTGGTTAGGATGCCACATGATCTAACGGTGCAAATTTGATAGCCCATTTGCTATTCTATGCTAACACGAGTGATAATCGAATCATTTCTGAGGATAAATAATGTTCAAAAAAGATCATGGAAGAAGCAAAACGAAGCATCGCAGGATTGCCACTAAGAAAGGCAATGCTGGGCGTCGTGGGGATTTGAATTTGGTTAAATAAATATTTGGTTAAATAAATCTCGTTTCAAAAACTAGATAAAAAGTGTTTTTATTAACACAACTTTTTCGGAATCAAACTAAATTGTTGAATTGAAACCCAAATGCTTATATGTATATCCTTTTGAAGCAGCAAGTAGTTTGATTTTTATTTATTAAGTCACATAGCCTATTGCAGTGTTTTTTTTTTCAGTCTCAGTATTTTATCGTGCTGTAAACACGACCGTACTTTTTCACAGTCAAACGGCATGTAATAGTTCCTTATACCTATATATATATATATATATATATACATATATTTATTTATTTTAAATTTTATTTCTTTCCTTTCAGATTGATCTTGTACCTACTCTTTCAACGATTCTCGGAATACCAATTCCTTATTCAAATTTAGGTTTAATCAACTTCAATATCGTTCCTGATATATCTATTCCGCACCTTAACAAAATTCAAACCCTTATTCTACATTCTTGGCAAAATGCACAACAGATCTACAACTACTTTTTCAATTATGCCTTGGAAAATAAGCGCACATTCACAGTAGAAAAAATGGAGAGTTTAGAAACTGAATTTATTCTTTTAACGCATCGAGTAAAAACGATATATAATGAAGATGCATTTAAATCTTTTATTGGGGATTTAAACACAAACCTCAGACAAATATTAAGCACTTGCCGCGATATTTGGGTAAAGTTCGATGCTACTCGAATGTCGCAAGGTCTACTTGCTACCTTCTTACCAATATTTTTTTCATTTATCTTAATTAATAATTCACGATCTACAGACTTTTACAAAATCTTTCAACCCAAGGAAGTCGGTTATACGTACTTATTAAATTTTGCTGCTGGTGTTTTTGGTTATCGTTATTATAAAAACTTTACTTTTAAAACGGAAGAACATGCCATTATTTTTTTCACTAGTATAATAAGCACGTTGATATTAGTATTTCATACCGCTCAGAATTGGCCAACAATTGCAAATAACTGGTCGAAAGTGAAGAGATTTAGTAATTTATCAACACGTTTGGTTCTGATTATTTTGGTTTGTGTGTTTTTTTCGAATAGTTTTATAATTCACGAGGGTAAAATTCTCTCGTTTTTATTGGTAGCTGTAATTATACTAATGTCTTACGAACTGCTGCACAAGAGCGTAAGGATGGATTTTAAAACGAAATTTAAACTCCAGCAATTTTTGAAGTCAACTGCACTGAAATTGTTTTTGGCTAGTTTCTTAGCGATTACGTTAATTCGCTTCGCCACATCTCTTTTTCGTTGTCGAGAAGAACAAGGGAATTGTGCAGACTTTACAAGCAATGGCAATACTGGTGGATTCTCACTAAAGAAACCGTCAAGTGCTAAAACATATATACTATCAGTGGTAATAATTGTTTTATATACAACAATAAGTCGAATTTATTTGAGATCTTGTGGAAATTTAACTGGTAATTGTATTAACGTCTTAGTTGCCCGTTATGGTCCGACTATTGCGAGTATTTGTGCAGGCGGCCACATTCTGCTATCGAACAGTGCAATCAAAAACATACAAAGAACACATATAGATGCAATGGCATTAGTTATTTATACGTTATTAATCATTCAAATCATTATTGTAACCTTTTCGCCTCTGATGGTATATGTTTTGCCACCTAAAAATGGCACAACTATCGCGGTAAATCGCACAGACAGTGTGATACCCGAAATTTTCAAGAAAATGAAGCGTATGTACGAAGGAGACGAAGCTGAGCGTCGAAATGAAATTCCTGTAGTCTATGGACTGGCAACAATATATTCATCAGTTATAATATCATTTGGCACATTTCTGGCAATGGTCCTTATCATCCTTTTGGAGCCAAGGTCTTCCATTGGTTTAGTCCTTTGTATAACTGTTGGTGCAGTTATACTTTTACTACATGCCATTTTACGGTACAGAAGTGCAACAAGTTTTGGTTAGTAAACTTCTTCTATACTATACTATACTAAAATTTTTGTAATTTATTATCTTTGAACATTTTTCTATTTACTTTCATAGAGACTTGTGTTCAACCAACGTTTATAGCCATCGTAGCTTGGTTTCTGCTAGCCCATTTTTGTTTCTTCGCTACTTCCCACCAGACTACACTGTCACAAATAGATTGGCGTGCAGCATTTGTTGGTCGATCTACAAATATTGGACATTCAAATATAGTATCGGGTATTTTGGTTATCCTCAACACATTTTGCGGTCATATTCTCTTCTTTAGCATGTATGGATTGCTATGTACTGAGACATTTTCTATTTTTGCCCTATTTCCTAACCTTATAAAAACCAACTACAACCGGGATCATCGCAAATATGAAATATCTAGCTCAGTTCGAACAAACGCTTCATCGCCTTCTTTGCATGACCGTTCTCTAAATGATATTTCCAATGAATGCGTGGGCTTTGATATGACGCGTGGTGAATTGGTATTGTTTGAGCAGGAAGCCGTATTTATCGGTACTGCATTTAAGTTAGCAACACAATTCTATATACTACAAGGAATAAAAGTGAGTATTATAATTTCTTCTATTTAAAGTACGTAGTTACCAACTAATGTTTTATCTATAAGGTGTTTTGCTCCATGCTAGCTTGTACCATACACTGTCGTCATTTAATGGTTTGGAAAATATTTGCACCTCGCTTTATATACGAAGGCATTATTACCTTTGTAAGTATGCCTTCCATTATTATCGGATATTTACTGATTATTCGTATACATAAAGGAGTTGACACTTTAATTAGTAAAATCAATAAAATTAAATAAATTGTAATTTATAACATACTAGTCTTCTAATTTGTATTCAAAAGATTTTAAGTTTACATTTGTTTTTGTATCTTTTTAAGTATTCTTGTGTTTGCAGTTTGTTCGTTATTATTTAAGTATGTAGATTAAATATTTTTTTCTCTGCAATGTACAATAAGTATCAATAAAACGAAATTTATTGTTACTACTTTGGCGCCCCCTTTTAATTATTTCACTCCATTAATAAATCTACATGAGTATAAAAGTTTACTATAAAGAATTTAAGTTTTTTTGTAATAATTTATTTGTATGAAATATATTCATTTAACGATAATAATAGATAAATGTTTACAATTTACTTTCATATAACATTTTTTATGTAATTAAAAACTTATTTATTAAACAAGAAAGTAATTATTATTAAAATTACTAGTTTTACATTTTTAAATACTTACTCATTCTGTATATAACTACGAAACTTTGTTCAGATACTTTTAGGAACTATTCAATACAGTTCGAATGGTTTTCTTAATTTAACTTTAGTGTGCAGGCCCTACGCTGACCATCTTAGATGATTTCGGTGGAATTCGGTCAGTACCGCAGCGTGCTCAACTGAGCTTTGGTATCAAGGCTACCACTCCAGCCGCCTAACCAACCTAACTTTTCTGAAATACTTATGTTGTAGGAAACTATATTTCTAATATACTGAACTCTTTGTCAAAAATCAAAACTAAACGAAACGCCCTCTTGTGTATGTATTAGTATTTATGAACTCTGTCGACAGTACTGGAAGTAATTGATATTTCATTTCATTTTAAAAGCAACATATCAAGTATTTTTAGATCCCTCGACATTTATGCTTTATTTTATTTATTGAATCTTCTATTTCTAATTTTATAATTGTAATTGTAACAAATTAGAAATATTATAAATAATAAAATGATTTATAGCCGGTCAACAACACGAATAAATAAAGCTCTTGTTAATTGCATTTATAAGTGTAGATATTGGGCCTGTTGGTAAATGCATTACTGCGCTGCATATTATGCGCATCATGTTCATAAATGCAAATCTTGGCAGCACTGCAGTTGTCAAATGTTCGTAAATGCAACATTAAATCATATTATGCGCAAATAAAACCAAAACACTAATCATAAAAATGGCTGATGCATTGAATGAATGAGAGAGAGAGAGAGAGAATGAGAGTTTTAACAATAAGTTTCTTTTTTTCTTCCATAAATGTCTTCTTTTTTGCACGAAGTACACTTTCTTGTGCATTTAACATTTTGGCATTTGTTTTATCGTCCAGTTCAAAAAACAAATTTATTAATAATTTTTCCATTTGTGCAGTGTTGTTCGTTCGTAAATGCAAACAAATAAATCAGCAAAAAGAAGCATCAGCAATATGTGATTAGCAGTGTGAGCGCAAAGTTATCATATTATGCAGCGCTGTGATGCATTTACGAACAGGCCCATTTTTTATATGGCGGTAAGAGCTGCAGTAATCTCATTTTTTATATGACAGCAGAAATCCCAAAAATCATAAGATAGCTGATTTGGTATTCTACGAGTTTGTGTAAGTATCTCACAATATTTTCCATGGTCAGTTTTTTGTATGGTAGTTCCAAGTAACTGTATGCCTTGGCACCATATTTGTTATAAAAGAGAATATATATATATACAGTGAAAGCTCTCATAGGCGGACACCGACCGTCGAGACATTTTTGTCCGCCTAGGGGAGATGTCCGTCCAAGGGATATTTTGTTAAAATGCCCGAAAAAATAGACCACTCTCTTCAGCATTTTAAACATCCTCGGGCCTGTACTTACTGAGTATTGAACGCAATTTTTCTTTGAACTGGAATGATGTCTGCAGTTTCACCTGATATGCATTTAAAAGCAACATTATGACGTTTACGCCATTTCTTAAGCCAACCATCGTGTACAGTTAATTCATTATAGCCCACTTTTTCTGCTATTTCTTTGGCTTTTGCCTTAACGATTTGCCCCGAAAGTGGAATATTCTTGGCCCTAGCCAAAGAAAACCATTCGAAGACGAATTTGTCTACTTTAGAACCCTTCTCTGACAAAAAATTCTTCTTGCTATTCACGTTATCCCCATTTGTTTTTGATGAAATCTTTATTTTTTTAAATATTGGCGGCCTGAGTCTTTCCAATATTAAATCTGTTAAAACAACAACGATGAATAAGGCTGGCCTGTCCAAAATTTGAAATACACAAACCTTTTTGCGATGTCTCGAACTGAAAGTTTTTCATTTTCTGCAATATCACTTTTTAATGAAAGAAAATTTGGCGGAGCCACCTTAACACCTTGCGATTTTGAAACACACTAACTTTAAACTTTCACATCATATTTAATGACCATCCATCACATAATCCAAAATAAAAAGGGGAATCACAATTTAGATTTTGTCTATGAACATCACATTACATAAAATAATAAACCGGGGAATAACCACACTACGCAGCGTTACATAATCTGATTAAGTTGAAAAATACACACTCAACAAAGAAAAATTTATCTAATCTCTACACATTGCGCGTAGTATAAAAAGGGGATAAACCGAAATATAATAAATTTTCTCAGCTTTGCCTTTTGTAATATTTATTTGTCCGCCTATGGGAGATGTTTTTGGAAAAACAGGTGTCCGCGTCCGTCCAATGGAGCGTCCGTCCAGGGGAGATGAATTTGCTCTAAAAATACGACCTAATTGATGGGACTTAGAAAATCGTCCGTCGAGCGGAGATGTCCGCCTATTAGAGCTGTGCGCCAGTGGAGCTTTCACTGTATATATATATTAGAGCGACTCACCAAAAAAAGTGCTCGATGTACCCTCCTAAAAATGAACCTTGGACTTTTTTAAGATGACATTTAAAATATTTCGGCTCCAGCTTTGACCTCTCGTGAGCTGGACCATTTCGAAAAAGGGTCTATTTTTCCATGTTTTGTCAATTTGAGAATCTGTTTCCTTACCAACATATACAATATGGGTGTCATAAGAAAGGTTATACAATTTGTCCAAGGACGATCATCCATGTCATTTTTTAATGATATTCTGTTAAAAAGAATGTTTTTTGAATTTTTTCTTCGGGGTTGTTTGTAATAAAATAACCAAATTAACATATTTTAATCTTTAGTTGATTTAATTAAATACGGGTCTTAGCTTTTTTTGAAATTCGCCCTAGTTTGCGTTTTTTGAGTATAGTTTTGTAAGTATAAACAAAAAAATTTAATACCTTTTTTTAATTTGGGAAAAATATATGCCCACAAAAAGTCTTGGATCATTTCTTTTTTTCTTTCTTTGGTCCTATTTTCATCCAAACATCATCTAGAAACTAAATCCGCCATCATATTAGAGTTAATTTGGTTAGAAAAGAAGAAAAGAAAAAATTCAAAACCCGTTTTTTTTTTACAGAATATCCTTAAAAAAAGGACATGGATGATTGTCCGTGGACAAATTGTATATACCGCTGGACTCGCCTTGAAAAAACCTTTCTTATGACACCCATACTCTATATGTTGGTTAGGAAACAAATTCTCAAATTAACAAAACACACAAAAATAGCCCCTTTTTCAAAATGGTCCAGCTCACGACAGGTCAAAGCTGGAGCCGAAATATTTTAGATGTCATCTTAAAAAAGACCAAGGTTCATTTTGAGGGGGTACATCGAGCACGAATTTTGCTTCCATACAACTTGAGTCGCTCTAATATATATACATGTAGTATAAACGATATTTACGTTGCGAAGGGAACTATATCGAATAAATAACTAAGTAGTGGCTCAAAAGTTGAAACTGCCTTAAATATATTGGCTTAATGGTGGCAACCCATGTTTGAGATTCGACTGTAAATTCCAACTGTATTATTCTCTTTTATAACAAACCTCGTTTTATACGATTAATTCGTTTCGCAAAAAGTCGCATAATTCAAATTCGCATAAAACGATACACTAGCTCCATACGAAAACCACTAATTGGGTTTTCATAAAAATCATAAAAAAAAAATCGTATAAATTCAAATATAGAAATAATTATAGAAATAAATTATAGAAATAAAACTCATACAAAAACGCATATAAAAAGTCAACAAAATTTTTTTTCTCTAATGAGAAAAATTGGCCATTACAACCCTTCAGTCAGGATTACGGCCTAACTCCTCAAATGAGATCGTTTGCCTATTTTTATTTTTCTCCATAACTAATAAATATCTAAAAAAAATTGCAATTTTTACCATAAAAACGCTCTTTGTATTTTTTTTTATAAACTTACATTGCTCAAATAATAAATAAAATCCAATTTGTTCTATTAATTTTCAGTTATATAAAAACTATCACTTCTTTAAATATATGTATAATATTTTTCGTATTAAAAACGGTATTTCCCCACAAATATATAGAGTTCTAAGTTTAAAATAGTTCTTCTAGCGCCTGCGCGTAATTTTTTCAGTGTTACCATTTCACATAGAAATTGTAATGACTAAAATAGAAATAAAATTGAGAAATTAAAAACCGCATAAATTCAAATTCGCATAAAACGAGGTTTGAGTGTATATATATATATATATGTATATATATATACAGTGGTGGCCTTATAATTAGAAACGACTTGGCAACATGTATGTTTTTTAATTTATTTTCAAAACTTTTGTTACTCACTTTAAAATTAATGACTAAAAATGCAATTAAACAAATTAGCTTTATGTTAAAAATAAAAAAATTCACAGCATCATTATCATTTAAAAAAAAATTAGCTAAAATCAAAAAATACCAATTTCGGGTTGGTCATATAATTAGAAACAAAAAATATTTTTACAAACAGCTTAAACATATCTTAATATATTCACATTTAATGGGCATGTTCTTTAATATTTTGTCGGATAGACCTTGTTTTGAACAACATCTGCAAGTCTTTTCTTCAAATTTTGTATCAAACGTTGGCATGTTTGTACTGATATTTTTTGCCAACTTTGTTGCACCAGCTGAAAGCATTTATGGTTATTTCGAAGGTTTTTGTCCTTAAGATCTCTATTAACAATTGCCCCTACATTTTCAATTGTGTTTAGATCAGGGTTTTGGAGTGGCCAGTCCAGAACGTCAATATTTTGACCCGAAAGCCAACACTTCACTAACCTTGAAGAGTGCTTTGGGTCATTGTCATGCTGAAAAATTTGATTGAATACGGTTTCATTACATTTTCCAATATGCTTTTATATTGATATTGGCCCATTATTCGCTAAACTTTTACAATTGGACCCACTCCACGCCAGGAAAAAGCACTCCAGACCATAATAGAGCCGCCACCGTTTTCACTTGTACATGGGAGCAAAGGTTTTGTTTGGAAGACGTCGTGCATAAGTTTTTCCATCAGATTGGAACAAATTAATCTTGGATTGGAACAAATTAATCTTGGATTGGTCACTCCAGAGAACTCTGTTCCAGAAACGCGGATCTTTTTTAAGCATTTCCGTTGCAAAATGTAACCGGTTTTTAATATTTTTTTTTAGACATGCGGTTTTTTCTGCGCAATGCACCCACGAAGTCCCGACTCCTGCAAACCAAACGCCTCCTTATTGTTCGTGTGGATATTTCTAACGTTATTTCTTTGAGAGTATGCCCGTCAATTAAATTTTTCAGCATGCATTTTTTTATTTTTAACATAAAGCTAATTTGTTTAATTGCATTTTTAGCCATTAATTTTAAAGTGAGTAACAAAAGTTTTGAAAATAAATTAAAAAACATACATGTTGCCAAGTCGTTTCTAACTATAAGGCCACCACTGTATATATATATATATATATATATATATATATTGACAATCAAATAAATAATGAAATGGACCAGATGCAAAGCTGGAGGGAGACAAAAGACGTAATGATAAGGAAAAATTAACATGCGATAAAATCTGTGATATTTAACAATGTAAAATTAAAAGAAAATATGAAAATAGCTTATAATTTTAACGGATTTATTGTAGACAGTGTTAAGAAAATATGTGAAACGATTGAAAATGTAAAATATTCTGGCCGAATGCTTATGCCTGACCAAAGATTCAAATTATGTGTAATAACAAATAATGAAAATACAATATCTAACATTTGAACCAGTGTTCGAAAAAATACTCTAAAGTACGCAACGTTTATATGCTGTACTGAATGTCGTGGGTGAAGAACACAAACACATTCACTACAACGAGAGCAAAACTCTTAGTTTCTATTTTAATGTTTGTGAACATTTATGCAAACTGTAATATAACGTACTGAACAGAGTTCACAAACACAATTTTTTAGTGTTTGTGTATAAAGTACGCTAAAAAGATCAGTAAACAACGAAAAAAATTGGGTTTTAGTGAACTTTTTTTAAGTACACTAACATTTTTAGTGTACGCGAGAGTTTATGTTCTCATAAACTCTCCTCTTCAATTACTTGAGGATTCTCAGAACCCCAAATATGACAATTTTGTTTATTAACATACCCACCGAGTGTGAAATGTGCTTCATCGCTGAAGAAAATTATGTTCGAAAAATTGTCGTCCACCGCCAAACACCATTTTTGTAGTAGTTTGAGAGATGTCGAATTCCAGTCCCATTGATTTTACACAATATTACCCGATCCCTTCTACACAAAAACTTGACATGTCGTACGACATGTGTGACCGTCTGAATAACTCTTAAGTACTATATAAAATGATTTTAAAGGCTGTTAGAATTACGTACTTTTAAAAAATAGAAGAAAAAAATTTGATATAAATTTACAATCGAATCACTCCTTGTCAGCGGTTCTAAAAAATCGTAATATATCTGCCGCATGTAAACCACACCACTTGTTAATAAATATTATTTAAGAAAAACCAGTTTGTTTAGTAATTTCAGAAGCCACATGTTTAGTCACAAGAAAAAGAATTGTCATTAACCAAACAATTAAAAATATGGGAACACATTCAGAGAAATATTACTACATGGATATCTTACGTTTCATTATGATCTGACACTCTATAAAACACAGTAGTTACGCATACATTATTAAAAATATATTTGTTTAGCGTCTTTCAATATTTATTTTCTTTATTGCTAATAAAAAATAAAATAAGATTTTCTAAGATTAGGATTTATACTTTACAATTGTATTTTCATTTTCATTTTTAAGTTTACAAATTACTTTACATTTTAACATTTTGATTGTAAAAAGTTCGGGTATTTTAACATTAACAAAATACAAATCTATTTAATTGAGAATGCTATAAATTGAAAATTAATCCATATTTAAGTACATTGCCAATTAAAAAATTAATTTCTTTTGCTTTTAAATTAGTTAGCTACATATTTGAATTTGTATTGATTCGTGTAATTCATAAAAAAGGAACAAAATTAATATGTAATTTATAAAATTAAGTAGTTAATTAGTATAAAGCTGGTCCACAAAATGGTTTTAAGTTAATTCAAACTGTAGAATGAGAGATTGATTTATTGAGAAATTGAATTAAAATAGCAAGCTAAACGATAAACTTGCAACAAAGAAATCAATGTTTGCTTTACTAGAATTATTTCAAAATAACTGAAATCTTATAAGATATATTGAATAGTCTCTTTTTTAAGGTAGAGGTTTACATTTTCTAATTTAAAATTAAACTAACCCTTGGCATGACCGTTTAGAACCATTTGCTTATTCGTTATTCCATTTGTTTGTTTAGCTTTGTAACCGGAACATTCCTCTATAATAAAAAGAATAGTAGTAATAGAACAAAATATATTTCAAAATAATTTGGAAAGCAAATGATATTGTAAAATGAATAATAACATGTTCCACTAAAAGCATATCTTTTACAATATTAATATTATTGAATGTTTAATTAGCCAAATTACAAGTAAATACGCAACAATAATCAGTTATGTATGATTTTTAATAGGAAACTAAAGTGTCCAGTTACCTCTATCTAATTTAGTAAGTTCTGCATTAATATTTATTTGGAAGTTTTTATAAAAGATATTCAGTATATGTATAGTACTTAATCCAAATTGTTTTCTCTTAAGCTGGATTAAATTCTGTAAGCGAATTTGTAAAAATTTAAAGTTTAATAATGCAAAATGATCGAAAAGGGCCATTAGTAATTTTTTATAAAACCATGTCTTCTTAATATTGTAAGTCAATCATTAATACTCGTTTTGCTGGTCTAACCTAAGTTTACCTAAGGAAAAATTTATTTTCTAATTCTTAATTACTGACTAAATTCAATCAAAAGCAAAAAATTACAAAAATTGATTTTTTCTTTTCCTCATGTTCATCCTTTTCCTCAAATTCATCGCATTTATTCTAATGTTTATTAGAGTTCTACGTAATAAACACTGACTAGAACTTTTGTATAGATTTAAAATTAATCAGCTCTTCTGAATACGGTAGGAATGTCATAGATAGTATGTTTTACAATAGTAGATATCTTAGTTAAGTAACAGAATTGTAAGTCATCCAAAATTTATCAGGCAATTTTAAGGTTCGATCACTCTGCGGTTAAGAAAATAATCCTTTTTCCACCATCTATTAAGACTACATAGTGCATTACATAGCTTCATGTGAAAATAAAACAACGAAATCTAATAGCAGCGGTTGCACATCACAAAATTGATTATCCTTATGAAAATTGTAATCATTTCATCACTTTAAGAAGTGGTACTAGTGTTTATGTGCATTTTATTACATAGGAAAGCTCGGTTATTAATAAAAAAAAAGTAATATTTAAAAAAATTATTTTTTTTACACTTGTGTAATTCATAAGAATTCTTATTTCTTTGTAAATATATGTAGAATATGCTGGGACCTGCAATGTGTAAAATAATCTAGTCTATATGTTTCAATCGATCAAGGTGAGTTCAACAACTTAGCCAAAGGGTTTATTAGAAATTACCATTAGCGGCAATAAAGCCATGGTAAACCATCAATGCAACAAGGGCGTTTAAGAATGTTCAACGAAGCCAAAAGGCTTTAAAACAGACTCAAGCTTTTACGATTTGGAAAACAGTTTAATATTAAGAAGTACTAATGCACTGAGTTATTTTCTAAAATTATCTTTGTTTTAATGGTTCACGAAGGGCTAATAAATACTAATTAAAGGAAACTACCTGCCGAATATAACCGGGTTTATAGATCTCTTTTAGTAATAATCTGCTATGAAAGACTTCAAATTTTCAATTTATAAAAATAAATATTTCGATTAATATTCTCCATTTTAATTTTTTAATATTTTAGCCCTCATCTAAAGCTTATATTTTCTTTACGATTAATACTGATTTTTATTATAGTAGTAGGGTTTGTTTAAACCATTAATCAACAAGTTTTCTACAATTACTGTGACTGGTTGCAAAGTTTGCACTTTTCCTTACCATGCAATGAATGGCAGAATTTTTTTGTTATACTCCAATCTTCTTTTAATGATAAATTAAACATCGAATAGTCTGCGTCTCCGGTAACCTCTTTTACTATGTTTAAAAATTTTGGTAAGCAATTTCTTAAAGCCTCTCCTGTTAACGATGAATATGTTTCCAAAAGAATCAAACCTTTGCACCTAGGAATTTCGGTAAAAAGTTATTAAATTTATAAATTAAATAATGTCACATAATTAGGTAGGCATAAATACACTTTATATTACCTTGGATGACTAGGTTCTTTATAAATATCCAATTGGAAATATTGATTATTTACTAAAAAACATCTCCGCTTTTTATAAATGGTAAAATGCGCATCATCACGTTGAGCCAAAAGATTAATATAATCACGTTGAGTTAATTGTGTTTTTACTTCAATACGTGACTGTCCGTGGACGTTTGGACGACGAATAGTGTGTATGTAGCTGTAATGATTGTTTTGGCCACGTTTTCGCAGACGTGCTTGTACTTTGGGTCCTGACGATTGTAAATAATGATGTTCGACTTCAAAGTCTTGAAACGGTGGAAACTCTGAGTCCGGTGGCAATGAAGCGACTAATTTAAGACGTTTAAATTTAAATATAGCTAAAAACATGTAAAAATCTAAAAATGCATATACCAAGAAATTTTAATTTTCTGGATGTGGCTTGTAAGCGATCACCAATATCTATTCCAAGTTTTTGACAAACAGATTCAATCATTCGATTCATTTTAGTTTCAAAGTTTGTTGAATTATCTATTACATCGAAGTAGGGATGACCAACCCAAGCAGCAGCAGATTTGTAATCGAGATCTCGAGCCAGGTCAACGCCTTCAGAACGGCAGGCATGCTCCTAAAAATATAAAATTTATTGTTAAAGTGTTGTACAGTTTGTATAGCGTTCATGTATTATATGGATTAAAGCGAATAGAAAGTAAAAATGTTTTTAACCGCGTAGCAATAACAGCTGAATTTCTAATTACAATATAAACTGTGTTATTACCTCAAAATATTTTTTCGACCTCTTAAAAATAAATTAAATTAAAAACCATAGACATTGATTAGGAACATTAAATTTTTTAAATTTTTAAAACTAATTTCTAACTTTCGCTACTCCATTAAATTGATTCGTAGCGAAATAAAAATAAGGAAAGAAATTTATAAAATAGAATTTATACTTGAAATGAACTAAATACAAATATATGTATTATATATGTATGTATGTATATGTATTTTATTATACATACATGCATATATTATGTTGGAAAAATTATAATTACTCGTTATTCATCAAATGCGATTTTTTAATTCAAACATTTGTTATTTAATACGTAAGCGTTAAAAACAGGATTTTTAACCCTTATTAAGAAAAATTCCATAAAATTGTTTCCTTTGATTGTATTTGCTTATCAAAAATTTTACAACTTTAATTATGGTTTAAGGCACTTATGTAGCGTTTTAATTTGGTCGAGTCAATATATAAATTTTTTAGGTTTAAAACGTAATTTTTTCACTCAACAATTAAGAAGAAAATCCATCTTCCTTTATACATTATGGATACTGCCCAGATATGTAGTGCTCTTGCACTAATTCAATCAAACTACTGGCGCACTACTAAACAACCTGTGATACGAGTTAAAAATACATCTGAAAAGAATGCCGAAGGTATAGCTGCTGGTGTAACAGCAATGGTGCTAATCAGTGTTTGAAAAAATACTCTAAAGTACGCAACGTTTACATACTGTACTGAATATCGTGGGTAAAGAACACAAACACATTCACTACAACGAGAGCAAAACTCTTCGTTTATATTTTAATGTTTGTGAACATGTACGCAAACTCTAACATAACGTACTGGACAAAGTTCGCAAACACTATTTCTTAGTGTTTGTGTACAAAGTACGCTAAAAAGATCAGTACACAACGAAAAATATTGGGTTTTAGTGAACTTTTTTGAGTACACTAACATTTTTAGTGTACGCAAGAGTTTATTTTATGTTCTCATTCGAGAGAAAATCCGACATAAAATCTTCAGTCCAGTGCGAGTTGGCGATGATTTCCGCATCCGATCCAATAGTGAGCTGTATGAGTTCCTCAACGACATAAACGTTGTGCAGCGTATTAATATCCAGCAGCTGCGCTGGCGCGGCCATGCGGGGATCTGCGGAAATCGGCGAAGAGGACGACCTTGTATGCGTTGGAAGGACCAAATCGAGCAAACCCTGTCATCGATTGGTGAGACCAACTGGCGAAGACTCGCAAGAAGCAGAGGCGCTTGGAAGGATGTGTTGCGGCAAGCCGGAATCCGTTAATCGGGATGTAAATGGCTAATTAAGTAAGTAAGTATTTCAGTTTTTGTCGCATGCGAACGCCTTTTTTGTCATTAGAATCGCCCCAAATTAATGTTAGTTCTAATAAAGATTTCATTAAGAGGTACAAGTTTAGCTTATTGCCAATATAAAAATCAGTTTTATTTTGACCTTTTTTAATTTGAATGGGAACGACTCCATTCGACATGTAAGACATTTCCATATAAATATGTATATATTCATATTCTAAAATAATCGAATAAAAAGGCCTGTAAGCCGCGCCTGAAAACATAATTTTAAAGAAAAATGGTGATTTAATTTATAATGGACATTCAATTTTGTGAGATTATGCAAAAAATTGGATGCAAGTTCGATATTTTCCACAATATTTATGTCCACTTTAATAATTAATCTTTTACAATTTTTAAATGATTACATAATTAAATTTAAATTTTATACTGATATTACTTTTAAATTGGTAGTACATAAAATTGATGGCATTTACATTTTAACAAGTTTTGTAGAATTGGATTATTTACTCAAACTTACCTCTGTTGAATAAAAGTCTTCGGCACCATTGGCGGCGGATACCAAATGCAATATTTGATTATAGCGATTATCGCGCATTTCAATCGGATTCCAGCCGTTGGTGGCCATCATTTTCTCCCATTTCTCTTTCGAGATATCTTAAAAAAATTTATGAAATAAGTTATACTCAAATATTAAATGTCACACTCGTTATACATACAAGCACTAGCGTCCATAACCCCACGATCGCAAATAATCAAACAATTTCGAGTACTTGATTTTCCTAATTCAAAATAGGTATTCTCTATTTGGATCATAGTACGAATTAAATTTTCTTGAAATTTATAGGCTGAAAAATACACAAGATATTATTATTTAAAAATTTCATTGAAAATATTGTGTTATACATAGTAAACAAATTTATATTTAAACTTTTGCAAGCAAATTGACAAAACAAATGTATATAAAACGGCAGAAACATATATTTATAAGGCATTTAAAACTGTTTATTATGATAAATTTGAAGAATATGTATGTACTTGTATCAACTAATTGTAAAATATCAATATTTAAGAACGTCACAAAATTTCCGATTAAACTGCAGATTAATTCAAATATAGGTTAGGAAGTTAGGTGTAGTAGCTTCCCCCGGCCAGAATCGGCCTATTGTGATTACCTTCAGAAAATGGGCTAAACTAAACAGGGAGCCGACAAAAATAATAAGCCACATGAAAAAGGGAAGGGATATAACCAAATATGGGATATATTATTTAAAAGTAAAGAAGAAAGTAAAAAGAAAAGAAGAGGGGGAGAGAGAAAGAGACACAGAATTATCTCACACAAGTCAGCTTATATTGGCGATATTTTTTGAGTTTGAGATTAACGAATAAATTTTATTTAATCTTAGTACATATTGAGTTTTTGAGTTTACTTAACCTTACTTTAATTTGCTAGTTTAAACGGCCAACGTTGGTGGTTTAAACTTGCTCACGAACTGTCAAAAAAAAATCTTAAGTGAGAGAAAATTTAATAGATATGAATTCTTCACGAATATTTAAGTGATTATGAATTACATATATGAAACCCAAATCGACAATAGACATTTTTAATTTATTTATTATTTTTTTACTTAAAGATAAATCGCATTCAGTCTTTTGTGTTCTATACAAAAGCAAATTGTTGTGAAAATCGTTGCCAGATTTACTTACAGGGTAAGATTAAGTTGAAGTCGCCGTGGTCTAGTAGGTAGTGTGTTGGCTTATTAGACGAAAGGCCCGAGTTCGAATCCCAGGTCAGACATCAAAACGAAAATATTTCTTCGGCGACTTCCTCTCAGCAGATTTCTGCCAAAAACTCTGAGAGTAAAAATTGCCATGAAAAGCTTCTCAAAAAATCTGTCGTTCGGAGTCGACGTTAAACTGTAGGTCCCGCCACTCATGTATAAAATTAACGCACACAACATGAGTGGTGTTGAGAAGCTAGGCCGTAATCCTGACTGAAGGGTTGTAATGGCCAATTATGTATGTATGTATGTGTAAGATTAAGTTAAATTGTAGTTTAGCTAATTAGAGAATTTAAACTTGATCTACGAAAAGCTAACAATATATCATTTGAAAGTGTTTTGTACGGCGACAAGGAATCTATTTTCTAGTTACCTCCGCGGGTGTAGATTCTGATATAAATTTTACATAGGCGGTGATGGTCATAAATCTGCGTGGAGGAAGAGACGATTAAAAGAACACATCATAATGTGATGGAATATGGTATCTCTATTGAACAGTAGCTTTTCTTTGTAAACAAAAGTACACAAATAATAGAAAAATTTCTTCGAATTAAATTTGTTTCTAAAAACAAACAAACAAATTTAATTGTAAATATGCTCTGTAATAAAAAAATTACGATACTTGCTTCCTTATGCGGCTCTTACACAACTTTATTAAGTTGTACCGCCAACTCTAGCGTCGGAGTACTGGTTGGTCAACGGTATGTCGTCAGTTGGTTAAAGATTTTGATTTTCATTCAACCGCCGATCAATTCAATGTTACAAGAACAATTTGTATGTAAAGTTGGTTGAAAAACCGAAACGTGTGAAGGGAGTGACCAACTTGTCTATTCAACTGTGTTGTACAACTAATCGCAACATGTAGGGGTAGGTAACTTTTGCGATTGCCTTGGTAAAAAATTGGTCTATTGAACAATAAAATAAATTTTGAGAACCTAATTTTGATGTGTTGTTGTGTTAAACAAAATAAAATCCGCCCTACAAATACAAAACTTTGACTTGTTATTGATATGACAGTGTTGCTTAGAAATCAATTCAGAATACAAATAAAGAACAAAATTAAAAAAGGCATGCTGCAAAAATGTCATCGTATAAACACAAAGGATTTTTGGAACGACGTCTCAAAAGACTTCATGCAAATCGGGTGTTACTTCAGCTCCTTATTTAATAAAATAATAATTTCAAATACATATACATATGTACTATGTGCAACATCTTTATATATTTATGGTCTTTTGAGCAATCCTTATACTGCATATTGCAAATTGTAAAATCAGGTACCCAAATGAAATATAAAACAATAATATATTAAAAAGTTCTAATCTTTGGCTGACTTCATAACAAAAAATAGCGCGTATTAAGAAAAGTAGGAAATCTTAAAATATTTCTTCGTTTTGAAAATCTGCCATTAATTAGTTTCTTTTTTTTCAAAATATCAAATTGAAATATTTATACTTCTACGTAAAGAAGATTATTTCTAATTAAATTATGATCAATTGCAAACCATTTATCGTTATTTGATGTATTTTTGTACATACATGTATAAATCATGTATAAAAATACTCAATAGCATTGATATGCATTCGCTGATGAACATATATTTAACTCACATGTTTTTATATAGTATTACATTACATATTGTTACACATTTATTGGCAAAGTGCAGGATCTGTGCAGGGAGCATTTACTTTACTTTTACTGGGTTGTTGACTACTGAGATTTCAAAACATACAAAATTTCTATTTCTTGTACATTTTGTTTTGATAATTAATTTAAAAATTAAACTAATAAACCAAAAAAAATGTTTTTCAAATCATAAACTCCTCAATCTAAACCTTTGTTTTAGTTTGATTAACAAATGAAATAAATATGAATTGATATGTATTTAACATACATAGAATATACACTATTCTCAAAAAAGATCAAGCAAAACAAAAAAGGACAAAATACCAAAGAATTTGAGGTAATTAAGAGTTATAGTAACAAACAAATAAGAGTTTATGAATATGGGGATAAATTAATATGAAATTATTATAATAAAACTACATATATAGAAATACCAAGAAAGATAGAAAATAACAATAACACGCCAGCAGAAAGGTTTTAGAAGTTTCCAGATCGAAAACAAATGAAGTTTAAATAGAACGAGAGCTAATATTGTAAGTCGCACCTTTTAGGAACACTGTGACACCGAGATCCCTTGCAAGAAATCTATTATTGCGAATATTTCAAATCAATTTTTATAAAAAAAAACACAATGCAATCAATGCTTTCATTTAAAAAATCGAAAATACGGTACTAATGTATTATCACCAGGATGTTAAACACCAAGGTCAACTGTGTCCCGATTGCGTCAAAGGAATACATAAACCGTATTTTTGAAAGATAATTAAAAACAATAAAGCTTTTTGCACAAAAGAAATTTTTTAACCTACAAAAGCTCGATTTATCTATCTGTTTTAATTTCTCTAAAAAAATCAAATAAATACAATATCTCAAAAAATCTTCGAAGAATATGCCTTAAATGTATGTTTGCGTAAAACAAAAAAATATTAAAAAATTATAAGCCTGACAATAAACAAAAGCAATTTGTTTATCATCTAGTATATTTATTTATATAAGTTTCATAATTATCTTTCACACAAATTTCTAACAAATTCTCATGTATACTGTGTGTATACAAACAAATTTAAACAAGTTGTGATGTTCTTGGTTGGTAAGTTTTTTGTCGTGCTAAATTTTCAGAACGTATACATATATGTATATATTTTTGACGTAAACGTTCTAAAATTATTAAGTTGCTAGTGCGTATTATTTTTGTACTTTTCGTGGATCTTTATTAAATCATTAAGACGGTAAAATGTTAAACTGAATTAACGCGTTTCTAAATTTATATGCTCTTTTCCTAAGTTCCAAAACAAAACTTATTTATTATTTTTAATAATTATTAATTCCAATTGCTTTCTTACTCCAAAGTTGTCTATATGAATTATACGTTGAAAATTATTCTTTTGGCAGATTTATCTCTGGTTCCATTTTTTATAAATGTCAGGTCATTAGCATATATGTACTAAATTGTTCATTATAACTAGTAATTCTAAAACAACAGTAGGTCAGCTCTTCTCGGTGGATCACTGAAAATTCACACATTAATTTCGTTCCGTTTAACGGAACTTCTTTCCATTTGCAGGGGCAGAGAAGAACCAACGCCAATATACATGTTGTGTTATTTTTTTGGAAGCCATTCATTTCTGGATTACAATATGTAGATAAGTTTCATTATTAACGATATGTATAGACACATACATAATTGGCCATTATTACAACCCTTCAGTCAGGATTACGGCCTAGCTTCTCAACACCACTCATGTTGTGTGCGTTAATTTTATACATGAGTGGCGGGACCTACAGTTTAAAGTCGACTCCGAACGACAGATTTTTTGAGAAGCTTTTCATTGCAATTTTTACTCTCAGAGTTTTTGCGAGAAATCTGCTGAGAGGAAGTCGCCGAAGAAATATTTTCGTTTTGATGTCTGACCTGGGATTCGAAGTCGGGCCTTTCGTCTAATAAGCCAACACACTACCTATTAGACCACGGCGACTATGTATAGACAGTATGATATAAAAATCATAAACAATTGAAAGATAACATTCTCGAGGTAACATTCAGTGTAAAATTAATGACGTAGACCTATTATTATGTTGAAGTGCCATCGATTAATTCTACAAAGGAATCAATATATACAAGCGTTCACAAGTTTCAAATATCATCAGAAATTGAAAATCTTTATTACGAATTTGGAAAGAAATTTTATAAAGATTCAATTCGTCAAAGTTATAAAAAGGAAATATAACAAAAACAAATAAGTCTTAAATGAATAAAAATTTTAAATGCAATTAAAAGACGCAATGTTAAAACATTTATTGTATGTATGAATGAATGTATTAAAGTAATTAAAATAAGTTAACAATGAAAACAAGCCATCGCAGCATTTGTTATCTAAATAAAGCATGTTTTATTTATGTTTGATTTAATTATGTGTTTTTTTTAGTAGTAACATAATTTCTTCGCCTTCAAAAACAAATATAATGATAAAA
The DNA here is from genome assembly GCA_930367235.1 of Sarcophaga rosellei. NCBI lineage: Eukaryota > Metazoa > Arthropoda > Insecta > Diptera > Sarcophagidae > Sarcophaga > Sarcophaga rosellei. Next base: position 46,078,729 of record OV884021.1, on the reverse strand, counting down.
TGAATTAATGCCTTGCATTTAGCATGGAATTTCTTAAGAACAGTGCAAATGTGACCATTGAAAATGATTTTTTTGTTCAAATAATAGAGCACACATACACTCACCTTCGCTACCGTTTGGCTTAGAGGCAGCATTAGCCAAGCAACGTGGACAGGATGCGGTCAAATCGATAAGACTATGTTCCGGGGCGGCAAAGGGCAAATTTTTATATTTAAATGTGCTTGGTGTTGATGGCGCTGATATTTACGAAAAATTTTAAATAAATATAAAAAATACATACATATGTACATACATTTTTTTGTTTTCATGTACTGCTAATTATCAGAAAACATGTGACAGAGCAAACAAAGTATCTACTTTTGTTTTCTTAATAAAAAAAAAATCCAAACAGTTCTATCATTTATATTATTATCGTCACTTAAATATATCGTCACTTAATATATTACCAAATATTTTATAATTAGTCCAATATCTAACGCGATTTAGTTTATATGTGTGAGTTTTTTTGACGTTAAATAGATAATAATTCTAGTGACAAAGTGATTCAAAGCGTTGAACTGCGAAGTTTTAAATGTGTGAAATGCAAACAAAATCATTTATTATATGTATTCATACATATATATATATATAGCCATTGAAAAACGTACAACTCCTTTAATATAAAAGATTGTAAATAAATGAAATAAAACTATATTCGATATTGAATTTAAAGCTAAAGGCAAACAAAACTTACAGTTAGAAATCATAATGTACATATATACAAAATTAGAAACAAAATTCACTTGGTCCTTAAACTGGAGGCTAAGTGATTGAAAGTAAATACAGAGGAATCGGGAAATAAAAATACATTTTCTTAAAAAAGTTATAAAACAGCAGTCATCATATAAGCTATTTTTTTCTATTTCGTCCAGTATATTGTATGATAATATACCGGCAAGTCTCAACAGGTGTACAATGACTATATTTTTGTTTTGCATGTGATGAGGATTATTTTTACCATTGTGTTACCTAAGTGAAGTATTTTTGAAATAGGTTAACTTCAGGTGACTGAACACTAACATTCGGGTCATGAAACCAATCACAAAAGGCTGTTGTTGATTGGTTAAGAGGGGAAATACAGCAATAATAGAAACTTGTATGTTTTTAAGCTACAATTTAAGTACAACCCTAACCACTATTAATTCGTACACCAGGTATTTTTCACTCTTTACCACCAAACGCCAGAATAAAGATTTAATTATGTTAATTACACCAAGAAAATTTAAGAAAAGTAAAATTTTTTTGTGTAGTCATTATAGTTCCGAAGATATGCATATTTTAATAGCACATTGATGAAAAATGCTCTGTGTACGAATTAATAATTGTGAATTATCCTCAGTATCGTTGTGTTATTAGAATATAACAGTGGATGCCTGTTGGTAATATATATATATATATACAGTAGTTTTCCGATTTAACGACCATTCGTTTCTACGAACATCGCATTTAACGAACAGGCAAATTTTTCCTATTGAGTACCTTAAATAGCGAACAAAAATTATTTTTTGTACTCAGTTTAACGAACAAATAAAAATATTATTTGAATGAAGATAAAATGACATTTGACAAATATAACAAAAAACCTAATGTGTAGTAAAAAATATACCGTTGTTTTAAGCGGTGTTTTTTGTTTTTTTGATGTTTAGTTTTGTATACGATGAAAACATCAAAATGAGTGGAAGAAAAAGACTGTGTTTAAAAGATAAAATAAAAATTGTGGATAACCAACGAAATGGTTTACGTATTGCAGCTTTGTGTAATAAGTATGGAATGAAAAAGTCCTTTATTTGTACCATTTTAAAATCTAAAGAGAATCTCATTCAAATTGCGGACACAACAAATTTTGGATCTAAAAATAGAAGGCCTATAAAGCAGGGCGAATTTCCAATAATGGAGAACAGGCTCTTTTCATGGTTTCAAAGGCAGCGGCGATGTCATATTCCTGTAACTGGGGCGATTAATAATTAATTTTAATAAAATACATTTAAAAAAATATTTTATGTACTTTTAACTTATTCTCATACCAAAAACCCACATTTAAGTTAGTACTGCATATAACGAACTTTTCGATTTTACGAACAGGCCTGACAACATATAGGTTCGTTAAATCGGAAAACTACTGTATATATATATATATATATATATATATATAAAAATCAAATACGAGTATGATTTGTTTCATACGTTATTGAGTTGTTGTTGAGTAGGTCGCAATATGCATACGTTAGGGATAAATCAGTTGAGAGCGCTCTTCATGACGTGACAGGCTTTGTTGCGGGTGAATTTAGCTAGGGGTGGAGATAATACCTAGTCGTAGTGTAGTGGGTAGTGTGTTCGCTTATTAGACGTAAAGCCCGGGTTCGAGTCCCAGGCCAGACATCAAAACGAAATATAAAAAAAATATTTCTTCGGCGACTTTCTCTCAGCAGATTTCTGGTAAAAAGTCTGAGAGTAAATAAACCTGCCATGAAAGTTTCTCAAAATCTGTCGTTCGGAGTCGACGTTAAACTGTAGGTCCCGCCACTCAAGTATAAAATTAAGGCACACAACATGAGTGGCGTAATCCTGACTGAAGGGTTGTAATGGCCAATTATGTTATGTATGTATGTATGGATAACACTGTCGGCCTTCTTAGATATTGAGGGGGCATTCAGCAATGTTACCAACTCTTCAAGGATTCACTTAGGGATATACATGCCCCAGATTTTGTGGTGCGATTTATCAGACATGCTGGGTAATAGACTAATCCGTTCAAATCTGGGTAGATGTTCTATCGTTAAGCGTGCAACCATGGGTACTCCGCAGGGGGTACTATTCCCTTTCTTGTGGCTAATGTTGACTTAAGGCGTCTGGAAAATAGGGGCTTTAAGATTGTGACATATGCCGATGATGTTATTATTCTGGTAGGTGGGAAATTTTTGTCAACGATGGGGGAACTGATGGAGTCTGCACTTGGGACTTTATCTTCTTGGGTCACGAACTGTGGTCTGGGTATAAATTCCAAAAAACAGACCTTGTTTTGTTCTTGGGTTGGTACAAAATTGAAACCTTCAGGTTACCGAGGTTAGGTGGTACGGAACTTCCATTGTCTTCTGAAGTCAACTATCTGCCTGACTCCGCTTGATCTGTACGTGAAGCAGTGTGCAGCGCGTAGTGCCACACGTCTGAGGGAATCGGACTGCTGGAAACAGCGGTCGATAGGACACTCCAGAACTCTGAACGTCGTGTTTAATGAGCGGAGGTACGGACCTTCGGAAAACGCCAACGACTATATTATGCATTAGGCTATGAGGATTTGAGGATACTCATACCGGATAGGGCACTATGGCATGGTGGGGTATTTCAGGGTCCACCAATGGGTCGAAGTTAGGTGGAAGTATAGGTGCTGGGGTTTTCTGTAAGGAACTCGGTCTTGGACTTTATTTTAGGTTGAAAGAAGACTATAGCGTGTTTCAGAGATTTTTGCAATCTTGCAGTCTACTGAGGCCATAGCTGGTAGGCCCACTTCGGATTCGGAATCTATACTATCATACTTGGTAATGAGACGGCGGATGCTCTGGGTAGATTAGGCTCACTTTCTGAGGGCGATTTGATAGTTGGTCCTGACCTCCCAATCTGCCACCTCTACGGCCTCATCAATGTATGTTGGCTATTGGGTTTATTACGGGGCACTGCGTGATTAAATCACTGACAAGGATCTAGAACAGATACCATCCGGACTATTGCAGGGTATGCTGCGACGAGGAGGAGTTGGGTACGATCCTTAGTAGGTTGAGGACCCTGGGCAGAAGCTTCTTTAGGGTTTGAATTCTCTGACAAGAGCCGACATTAAGGCTCTCCATAGAATTATTATTAGTTTGAGCTGGTTGTGAAGTGCTAGTGCTTCAATGGTGTAGTTGCGCTCTCTTGTGTGTTTGTTGTCAGTGTTATTCCTTCGCTTCCGTATTCTCTCTTTCCTACTTCCTCTTCTTTTCCCTATCTCCTCTATTATCCTCTTTCCTTTAGGACGTAGTACAATGGCCCAACAGGACTTCCGGGTACTTGTCCCAATGTCAAGTACACTTCCTCTAACCTAACCTTTAAAGTTGGGTTGGTTTTAGCGCAATCATTGTAATATAAATGCCAATTCTTGAGGGAAGTTATCAATGAAAAATAAAATACAAAAAATTAAGAATTGATTTAATTTTTTAAGACTTATTAACTTATTTCTGTTTTTATTTCTTGAGAATAAACTTATAAGTACTATTTATCTTATTCTTAATTTATTTTTGACTTTTAAAAAATATCCAAACATGGAAAAATACCCAATCATTCAAGATTTAATACACACAGTTTTGCTAATGCACTCAGTTTCATACATAGAAATGAACTTGATTATCAATTGTGCTCTCAATCGATTGTTTCAATTTTCGTTAGAAAAAACCAGCTAAAGTATGTAAACAATTATTAATTTTATTTTATTGATTTATATCGTAGTAATTTTTTAATGTTAATTATAGCAACTAATGCGTCGTCCTTATAATCATATTCGACCACTACGTTTCAGAGGACTCGAAGTACTTAAACTACTCCCTCTATCAAAAACGATTTAAAATCAACCCGTTAACACGATACTCTTTGTCATATAATCGTAATTGAAATAATTTTAATAGTCCTTTTTCATGCAAATACATATATTGATTTGTAAGAAAAATAATAAATATTTATTATTATATCGCTTTTCGTATTAAACAAACACCAATGAGTAAAAAGTATCGTAACAATATGTAGTTATCATTACATTATAAGGTTGGCATTATAGATGTCATCACTATATTATTTTATTTGAAATTTTCAAATTAATGGTAATCATGCAATTTACGAGAAGGTCTATAAAAATATGATACAATCTCTTAATATTGATTAACATTGCGCATATTATATTTGCCTAGAATAGCAACTCTTTTCCACTTCGAGAGCGTACGTTTCGAGTTTTTAATATGTAAAAAAATAAAAATTATTTCTATTCCATCCCGCTTATGCCACACCTTTTCTGTAGGTATGCTTTCTTTTAGTTTGAATAATATTGGATCTACATATATATACTATATTAAGGCCCATTGTTGCATGAAGGATGGATACTAAAATAACATTTAAATTCAGCAATTTGTCATTGAATACAATTGCCAATAAATGTAAGTCCTTTCATTTTTCGATTTCAGCTTTAATTATTTTACACCTTTGATTTCGCAAGAGATTTTGTTACAATTGCATTCAAAATTGAACATTCATAATGAAAGTAAATACAATATTCTAAATAAGTCAGATGTGATATCAATCAAATCAAATTCATTGTAACTAACTTATGGTTTCTTCATAGTTTTTTAATTTTATTTTAAACGCTTTAAACTAATTAACTAACAACCCACAACTTAAGCCTTTAGATCAACGCTCAAACCAACATATCCATTCTGTAAGATGTTGTTAAGAAAACAGAATAAAAACAATGTGTTTATCATGTAAAAAGAACAAGAAAAAAAACTAAACGACAAGACCGAGTTATGATAACAAAACTAAGACAAGTAAGACAGTAAAAGACAGTAAGGTTACCAGACCGAAAATAAATTAAGTATAAATAGAGCGAAAAGTAAATGGAGTTTGGTCTATGTAGTATAATAACATAGATAGAGCAGTGTTATCAGTTAAAATGTGTTATTAATTTAAATAAAGATTTGCTCAATAAAAAATAAGAACCAATAAAAGTATACAATTTAATAGGCGATTCTCAAAATTAAGTACACCGAAACGAAAGGAATAAATGCAAGGCAGACCCGGGAATTGTAGATGTAGGTGTGAGACTTTTTGGGTTAAAATATTTATGAAAAACTTATTTACAGACAAATATTTTTTTATTTTCTATTAAGATTCTGCCTAAAATCCGAATTTGTCTTTCTTAATTTGCTTACAAAAATTTATGAATTCACTTTATTGATATACTATAGAAGATTTACCTTCTTTCTCAGTAAGATCAGAAAATTTGACTCCACCACTAAACCAAAAGAAAAAATTACAAAAGAAATACAGTCATTATTTTTATTTAATTACGCAACAAATACAAAATATTTACAAAGTATTTACCTGAGTAACACCGTTGCTGTTTCCGGCACACGAAACACCTGAAAGTATTTTAAATAGCAACCAATTCAATAGTTTTCACAATGGAATAAGAAATAATTTAGTTTATAAAACAGAATATACAATGCATAATTTTTTTAATCATTTTTCTGGATCTGGATATGCGCTCAAATTGTTATCATTATTTTATTTATATTTTATTTTATTCGATAAGAAGACGACATGACAAGGGAAACTGATATATAATTAAAAGGTGGTGTTGAGAGTCCAATTGATTGGATAGTTTAAATATTATGCTTCTGCTTACATTATTTCTTTAAATTTAAATTAAAATTTATGTAACAGCTTATTTCATATGTTTATATATGGGTATTTCCTCCAAAAGATTCACTATGAAAAAAAAACTTTTGTGATCTCGGTACTTGTATACAATTTGTCCCATGCTACATGTAATTACAAAATTAAATATTTTTTATTCGTTTATGTAAATTCGTATATAAATTACACTATGCGACAAAATAAAATAAAAATGAAATACTCCCAGTTAATGACATAGTGTAGGTTGTGTGGTTTGTTGAGAAGAACTCAAAAATACTTTTTTTTATATTTCTTGAACCTTCCAAACTTGTTCTATTTGACAAAAACTGTTTTTTGGACTTTACGCACAAATTTATTGATTATACAAACATTTCTGAACCAATGTCACAAACTTTCTTAGAAAGGGGAGTGATCGGCCTTTAATACGGTATACATAAACATATGGTTCAAATGAGATGAGATCGGGTAAACTTGGAAAAAATGATTTTTTCTTATTTTTTTAATTTGTTGGAGAAGTCTGACCTGGGGTTTGAAACGTGGACTCACGTCTTATAAGCCAACACGCTACCTACTATACTATGACGACTTCCACTTTGCCTTTTATCCTCAAATAAATGTTCATTTTTACATCTCTGCATTTTTGAAATTTTATGTTATAAATAGGGTTCAAATGTTTGACGAAATACTTAAATGTATTAATACATAATTGGCCAGTATAACCCTTCAGTCAGGATTACGGCCTAGCTTTTCCCACCGCTCATGTTGTGTGCCTTAATTTTATACTTAAGTGGCGGGACCTACAGTTTAACGTCGACTCCGAACTACAGATTTTTGAGAAACTTTTTAATAGCAGGAGTATTTACTTTCAGAGTTTTTGCCAGAAATCTGCTGAGAGGGAGTCGCCGAAGAAATATTTTTGTTCATATTTCGTTTTGATGTCTGACCTGGGGCTCGAACTCGGGCTTTACGTCTAATAAGCGAACACAGTACCTACTAGACTACGGCGACTACCAATATTACACTCATTGAGTCTTTTCGAGGTGTAATAACTTTCAAAAGTTAAGAAACTTCGAATCAAACTAGAAGGGAAAGTATACAAAATGCGATTAATGTATTAATATAGAAAACCAAAAATGCATATATTGCGGTCTATTGGAGAGTATCAAATATTTATGCAAAATATTTGACATTTCATGGAAAAAAACCAACAGAATAAAGCGTGGGTTTCAAAATGTAACAAAAGATGATTAAATAAAATAGAAACAGTCCCCGCATCACCACTCAAAGAACACTCTTTAAAACGCGATAGACGATTTACAGTTTTCAAAATTCTTCAAAAAGGAACAGACAGTGCACACAGCAAAAATATCAGAAATTGAAGAAACAGCAGCACATAGTATCAGTTGGTGAGATATTTGAGGACTCTGTGGAACCTAAAAGTAAAGATATTAGCAACTATAAGCTGTAGTACACAAGAAAAACTCTTGCGTTACAACAAACACCGCTTTGTTAACATGATATTACTGAGCTTATATTCATTTGTAACAGGATAATGACAACTGACTTGTAAAAAGAAAATTATTTTTATTAAAATCTGCATTTGAATTTTATGTAAAAAATTCGAATTTTAAATAAAATATCGTTAACTGGATATACTTTTAATTTCCATCGACCAAATAAAGATGATATAGTTTTTTATTTCTTATTAATTTTGAAGGCATTTCTTTTGAAATAATTTCACCATTCTTAGTAAGTATGAAAGAAAAAAGAAAGCAGTACAAATAAACGGGTTTGTTCATTGTTATCAAACATACGACTTTGTTTATATTATAAATAAATTTTATTTTATATACATCAAGTTGGCGTTTGGTAAAAGAGATCAAACCTACTGCTCTGCACTACAGGACTGCCACCACTGTGCGTTACGTCAAAAATTTCTTAAAAGAAATAAGTAATTCCTGGGAGAAAGACCTTATTTATAATATCCTCTATCAAGCTCTGTTCAGACGGTTGCCAAATTTAATAATATTATCAGTAAAATATGATGAAAATGTCATATAAGGGGGTGTGCTCTCAATTTTTCCTTAGTCGATTTAATGATTTTACCAATAACATAAGTTTATAAAAACGTCTTAGAATTAATAGACTTGGTCGTCGCTTTGCCTAATCGACATTGTACATCATTGATTCTTTATTAGAAAATATAAAGAATTATAACTCACTTCCAGATAATGTCAAATTAGAACGCAATTCTTATGTATATATTTAGGAAGAATATTGTTTATTTTATTTGTTTGTGTAAAGTAGAGCGGAAGAAAAATGTAAATATTATAAACAAATTGTAATGTTATAGTTTTAAATATTATAATAATTTTTAAGAAAGTGTTATATGTATATAATCAATAAATAAATAAAACTCTACTCTTCTTATAAATAATCTCACAGCAATGACAAAATGTAAACACATTATATACAAATTGTTTTGTTTTTTTGTTATGAATAGAACTCATTACAATGCATTTAATGGATTCCTTTAATTATCTGAATATATATATGTATAAGAGAAAGTTAATCTCTCGAAAGGGTTTTCTGACCCTTATACATATACAGTGGTGGCCTTATAATTAGAAACGACTTGGCAAGATGTATGTTTGTTAATTTATCCGTGTTTCTGGAACAAAGTTCTTTGGAGTGACCAATCCAGGATTAATTTGTTCCAATCTGATGGAAAAACTTATGTAAGACGTCTTCCAAACAAAGCCTTTGATCCCATGTACACAGTGAAACCGGTGGCGGCTCTCTTATAGTCTGGAGTGCTTTTTCCTAGCGTGGTGTGGGTCCAATTGTAAAAGTTTAAGGAATAATGGACCAATATCAATATAAAAGCATATTGGAAAATGTAATGGAACCGTATTCAATCAAATTTTTCAGCATGACAATGACCCAAAGCACTCTTCAAGGTTAGTGAAGTGTTGGCTTTCGGGTCAAAATATTGACGTTCTGGACTGGCCACTCCAAAACCCTGATCTAAACACAATTGAAAATGTAGGGGCAATTGTTAATAGAGATCTTAAGGACAAAAACCTTCGAAATAACCATAAATGCTTTCAGCTGGTGCAACAAAGTTGGCAAAAAATATCAGTACAAACATGCCAACGTTTGATACAAAATTTGAAGAAAAGACTTGCAGATGTTGTTCAAAACAAGGTCTATCCGACAAAATATTAAAGAACATGCCCATTAAATGTGAATATATTAAGATATTTTTAAGCTGTTTGTAAAAATATTTTTTGTTTCTAATTATATGACCAACCTGAAATTGGCATTTTTTGATTTTAGCTAATTTTTTTAAAAATGATAATGATGCTGTGAATTTTTTTATTTTTAACATAAAGCTAATTTGTTTAATTGCATTTTTAGCTATTAATTTTAAAGTGAGTAACAAAAGTTTTGAAAATAAATTAAAAAACATACATGTTGCCAATTCGTTTCTAATTATAAGGCCACCACTGTAACTATGTAACTATTTGCTAATGTTAATATGTAAATATCGTTTAATCTCAAACTAATTCTCATTCAGGTATGTTCCAGAAAAGAAAAATATTTTTCATTTCAGATGTTCTGTACAAGTATCGGTAGGATTTTATATTTTTAATAAAACAAGTTATAGTGTTATGTGTATTAAATATTATTACTATTAATTAATTATATAATATAATATTATATATATAATATATATAATATTATAATATTATATATTATATTATATATATAATATATATATATTATATATATAATATATATAATATTATAATATAATAATAATATAATATAATATAATATAATATTATATTATATAATATTATTAAATCATGGCTTAGTTGCAAAATTTGGGCATAAAAAGATCAAACTTAATATATACGGAGTGAGCAGTTATAGAAAACCCTGCGAAATTTTGCGCTGCTATAGATCATTTTGTCACATTATAATATAATAATGTGAAAGTATTGAAAGTCAATACTGATAAAATTAGTCCAGCGGGTAGTCTCTTAATGTGAAGGTTATGGGTTATATTCCCACCATAGTATATAGTCTGTTACACTACCCCCAACATAACGTCTTAGTTACTCAGCCTGTAATAATTAGAACATATTTTGTTACTGTAAAATAGGTCGCCGTAGTCTAGTAGGTAGTGTGTTCGCTTATTAGACGTAAAAGCCAGGGTTCGTATCCCAGGTCAGACATCAAAAAAGAAATATGAAAAAAAAAATATTTCTTAGGCGACTACCTCCAGCAGATTTCTGGCAAAAACTCTGAGAGTAAATAAACCTGCCATGAAAAAGTTTCTCAAAAATCTGCCGTTCGGAGTCGACGTTAAACTGTAGGTCCCGCCACTCAAGTATAAATTCAGGCACACAACTTGAGTGGTGTGAGAAGCTAGGCCGTAATCCTGACTGAAGAGTTGTAATGGCCAATTATGTATGTATGTATGTATGTAAAATATGTCACCTGAATTTCCCCACATAAGAGGATAGTAAATGGTAAATCAGTAATTCTGTAAAATTTCCTAGCGAACTACCTATGATGTATTTGGCATTCGTTGTGGCACCCGTGGTATGTGGAAGTGAAGCCGAACAGTTGTTTTATAAATAAGATTATGCTTTATTGTTCTGTTGAATAAATAATTTGAAATAATTCTAAACTTTGTTCTTCTTATTTTTGTAAAGTTATACTCAGCCCGTCCTGATATGTAATTATTAAATAAGTAATTAAATAAAATAACAAAGCCAATCATTTGTATATGATATTAATATATCGCATTTATTACTAATTAATTTTATAATAGTGTTTTAGACAATGTTGGAAGTTATAATGTTATCGTCGTTTGCTTTTGACTCCTACAAACCGCAAGTTCTGCTAAGTACAATCCTACCTTTTGAAGTCATAAAACAAACTATAATTTGTATACGTGTTCAAGATGTCCTAACGTAAAAGTGCATTAAATGCAGTTTTTGGCTACTTACTTAACTGGTCATTACAACCGTTTAGTTGGGATTACGACTTAGCTTCTCACACCACTCATGTTATGTGTGTTAATTTTATCCATGAGTGGCAAGACCTACAGATTAATGTCGACTCCGAACAACAGATTTGAGAAACTTTTCATAGAAATTTTTATTTTACTCTCAGAGTTTTTGCCAGAAGACTACTGAAAGGAAGTCGCCGAAAGAAATATTTTTCCGTATTTCGTTCTGTTGAAGATGTCTGAGCCAGGGGTTGTACCACGGACCTTTCGTCTAATAAGCCAACACATTACCTATTAGTAGACCACAACGACTTCCAGCTTTTGGCTACGTTAGGGTGAATATTGCATCGTGAATTGGTTTTTTTTTTTTTTTGAAATCTCATTTCAGTATCTGATGGTGCAATTTTACCCTTCAAACCCATTTATTAATTTTGCCGATGTCTCGGAGAACTCTTTGAAATTTTATCAGCTTGTGTAATCATAGCAAATCGATGCCTTAATATAGAAAGGTTTTTACATATACTGGTAGACAAAACCCCCATACACATCCTCTGAAAAATTCAGGTTCCTATGTTGACGAATAGTTGAATTACAGTAATTAAAAGAAACATAACATAACATTTTTGTTTTAGATTTTATTAAGTTTTTTCCTTCCCCTGTAAAGTACTGAAAATGTAAGATACGACCTTTCTATATTAAGCCATCGAAATGCAACTTTTATAGGAAATAGCTTTCTTATCATCAGGAATGGTACAGTTGGATGAGGAGGTGTTAGGTTAATTAGGTATATGGGTACAGGTTTATCAAAATGAATAATTTTAGCAGTGATGATGCATGCATTCACCAAAATATGTTACGATTAACCTTACACCATTTATTAAACGCTGTTTAACAATAAGATTTCTAATTAACATTTTAATTGGATTCTTTTTTTTTGGTTTATTCTTTAAAATGAATTTGTGAGTTGAAATGGATAGATTTAATTTGTTTTAGAACAAATTTTTGATAAACAAATATGCTTTAAAATGTTTGTTTTCTACAAAACCATTAACTTTAAGACTTCAGCTAATTATTAGTTTACGACAATATCTTCAAAATGTAGTATGTGTCAACAATTAATTTTGAAACAGTTATAAGGAAGATATTTGCAACCATAAACAAATATTTTTAGAAATAATAATCATATACATACATATTATTATTTTAATTTTGTTTTCCATATATATTTTAATAGATACAATTGTAAATGAATAAAATCATATAATAAATATTAATATTAAATTATAAAACTAAAAATTATAGAGAGACTTACCTTCCATCCAAGATTTTCGAAAAATGTACATAAACGAGACTGTCCGGTTGTTTTTCCACCACAAGGACCTGCAAAAATATATATTTCAGTTGACAAAACAAATAAAAAAAATTTCATGAAACATTATCAAGTTATTTTAATAAAGAAGAAAATGAATCAAACCAAGAGTAAAAAAACTAATTTTCAAAATTATATGTTGTTATATGCAGCTAAATGCATGTTATAATAACATATCAAGATATATTTTTGGACGCAGTAGATATAGTAGTATATCGTATTTTGCCTACAGAATCTACAATATGACATTGGAAAGCCTCTTGAAATATCGTATGCTAATTTTCTTACAAAAGATTGTTTATTCAGGGGAACCAAATTATCTATTTACCAGACTACAATTTTCCAGAACAAACAGGGGCTATAGGATAAACGCCGTAAGATTCCGAAAACAGATGTCTGAGAGGCACTTTTATATTAATGCAAATCGTTCATGGAACCAACTTCCGCCAGAAATTCAATTGAAAAGCAATGTAATGCAATTTAAAACTGCAATCTCAACACACTTCTCTCTTCTTTAGAATTCACCATTTAATTAATCCAAATTGAGGCTAACTTAAATCTAATTCATATAATTTTGCTTTCTTTGTGAGACTTACCTATATACTTAATCATAACATTGTATAAACAGTACTATTAAATAAGATTAAATGCTTGTTGTACTGGAGTTAATCAATAAATAAATAAATAAAATACAATAAATAAATGCATATCGATGGCTTAATATAGAAAGGTCGTATCTCGTTTTTTTTCAAAATCGGGGTTTTTACATATTCTGGTAGACAAACCCCCCATACACATCCTCTGAAAAATTCAGGTTCCCATGTTGACGAATAGTTGATTTACAGTAATTAAAAGAAACATAACATAACATTTTTGTTTTAGATTTTATTAAGTTTTTTCCTTCTCCTGTAAAGTACTGAAAATGTAAGATACGACCTTTCTATATTAAGCCATCGATATAGATATATAATAATAGTATTTCTTGTTAATCCCAATCATTCTGTGACTCTGAAATTGATAGGGACACAAAAAAGGTGTTGGTGCCAAACAATTTTAACGAAAAATAAAGTAATAAAACTGTTAATATAAACGGCACAGTAGACAGTAAACCTTATCTCACGGCGAATTAACAAGTGAACTCATTACCAACTGTTTAAATTCAACAATTGGAAATCCAAAGATAAAACATCGTTCAAAAGAAAAAGCAAACTGAAGGAATAAGTACAATGTCCTTACGACAGCTTATGTATGTATATAATCAAATGTGTGAAACTATAATGCATCGTCAGCAACTCTAGTCTGCAACACTGAGTAAATTGTCTAGATTAATTTAAGAAAATTGCCCTCCTCTCTTAAACCCTTCCTCTTACTACTTACTTACCGAATTCCAACTTAATGCACCGCATGAGTAGTACAAGTGTACTTAACAAACTGTTTGTTCTTTATTCGTGCATAATGTTGTAAAAAAAACAAAATGTTATGACTGCTAAATGTGGGAAAGTCCAGGAAAGAGTTAGCAAAATATGAAATATGGACTGGCCTCAGTTGAGTATGTCGAATCATGCTTACGTTAAGAATAAATCTGCTGAAAGCGCTCTTCAAGAGGTAATAGACTTTGTATAGGCTAATTTGGCAAGTGGTTAATCAGTCTTCTTGATTATCGAGAGAGATTTTAATAATGTTATCACCTCTTCGATTTAAAATTTATTAAGTAATATGAGCGTTTCCTGATTCCTTTCATCACACATATGCTGAATAATCCGCTAATCTTATCGGAGCCCAGTGGGATAATGTTTGTGAATGTATTCAAAGCTCGTAAAAAGGCATTCAAACCATTCTCTGATGCCTATGACATGGTCATTCTGGGGGGTAATATTTTGTCCCCACTTGGAAAATATTCGGAAGTCATTCCAGATTAGGCCTTTTAGAACTGTGAGGTTCCACGAAATGGGCTCATATACTCATTTTCTTGATGATACGATACATTATGAGCGACTAGAGTTCCATTATAGACCGGATTACAACTGTAGCATTTTTCATACGTAGATATTTACTGTTTCTAATGTGAAATCTTACATAATTATTCTTCATGATTGTTCTTGACAGTCAACCGGCTCTGAAAGCGATAGGAACGCTCTGGAAGTGGTTACTGATTGTAAAGAATCCCTAGGAGCATTTGTACCGCTCTGGATCAGTCTTGTTGAGTTTCGGGGCATAGAAGTATTCTTGGAAACGAGGCTGCTGGGACTCAATAAACCCGACGTGAGGCTAGTTACTTACGGGATATTACGACTTCAGTCGATGAGACAGGTTGCAGCCGGACTTAAAAAATATAAATAATGTAGGATTGTGGCGGAGAAGTAGACGATAGAGCATCTCTTCTGTAAATTCGCGGCTCCTTATAGATAAAAGTAGGTTACCTAGAAGAGTGTTGTTTTTGGTTTAAAGTCTCTGCCGGCAGCCGATATTCAGACTCTGCTGAGAGATATAATGAGATTACGCTCATTGCGGAGTGTATGTTCATCATTGCGTGGATGATCCCTGCGTTTTGTTTCCTGCTTCCTTTTTTTCACTATCTATCCCGTTTCTTTTAACCATCTTCAAACCTAGCATAGTAAGCAAAAACAGATATGATAACATTTTTTTATTTATTTAAAAAATAATTATAAGATTTAATTATTCACGGTGTTTTCCAAGTTGTAGATTTTGAAAATGTGATTAAAAATTAATTTTCTTAGGAAGCATAAACTGAAAATAAAAAACTTCTGCAACTAAATGTTCACAGCATTTAAGCTTTTGTATGTACACCGCAAAAAATGATTGAGAATATAAATTTCAATTTGAAAGTTAAAGACACAAGCTAAAGATTTGAACATAACCAAAATTTATGTTAACGGACCCAATTTTATGTGATCAATATTAACTGTTTCCCAATAGGTTAGGTTATGTTACGTTTGAAGACGTGTAGTTGTCATTGAGACACCAGGGGTGAAAATTACCCATTCTAATTCCGTCCTAGAGAGAGAGAGAGAGGATAGTGAAGGAGATAGGGAAATTGGAAAATGAGAGGAGGTAGGAAAGGGATGGTATAAGAGACAGATGAAAAAGGATGCACCACAAACACAGAAGAGATCGCGACTACAACCTTGATGCCCTAGCACTTCTCTACCAGATCAACCTGATACCTGATAACCTAACCCTTAAATGCGTACTGTTGCCAATCGGCAACAAACCCGTTTTTAATAAAAAACATTTATTTTAGGCACAAAAACGCAATTTTGTACATTAGGGCCTATTGTTTTAACACTGTCTTACAACATCTGCTTATCTGAACTTGAAAAAATTTAATAGAAATCGTTGTTTTGCAAATTTTTGTCGTTGATAAAGTTGAACACCTGTTTTTCCAAAAAGTCCAATTTTCGGTTTGTATTTTTAAAACTTTCTAAGTGATATTCCAACAACTAAAATTAATTTTCGATTAAACTAATGTAAGTATTATTAATTTCAGTAATAAAAAAATTTTAAAAAATAGTTAAATGTGTAAAAAAGTACAAATAATTGTAAGTTGCCAATTGTCTACACCGCGTGTTTATTGACAAAGTGTTGTACAATTTTCCGTTATATGTTTTGTGATTTTTATTATGTTTTTTACGTATTATTAAATTTTTCTAGATGAAGTCTAAAAAATTAGCTGATAATGAAATTGAAATTTTATTAAATAACTTCATTGGAACTGAAAGCGACGATGATACTGATTTTTTTGATGATGATAGCGTGGATGATTTTACTTTTCATACATTTTAACAACAATGACACCTTTGAAGAACTTGGAAGAGATAGACTCCACAAAATAAGACCAATAATGGAACATTTGAAAAGAAAGTTTAATAACAAATCATTAGAGAAACATCTTTCTATTGAAGAACAAATGTGTTCTACAAAAGTTAGGCAGTTAGTTATATGCCAATGAAGCCCCATAAATGGGGATTTGAACTTTTTATATTAGCCGACATCAAATTTTTTATAAATACTAGCTGTACACTGCGCGCGTTGTTGCGCCACCAACTAAAATAAATTTGAAGGAAAGACATTACACAAATATCCAATTAATATTGAATCATTTTATTGATTTTGTTTCCCGTTGTCCAGATGTTTCAGACGAACGGGCCTGAGTAGTACGCATTCGGTCAGTTTCTAACCTCACTTCTCATTGTTCGAGCGGGATGTACTTAAAGATTTTCAAGTTTCAATGCTCGTTGCTCGTTTGATTCTGAGGCTTGTAATGCTTGAGGTGTAAGTCGACCAATTTTTCGTCATTAATTTTGAATAATTTTCAGTGGCGCCATCTACCGGAAATTAATCGCACCAACTTAGAAACCTCCGTCGATTCATGCGCAACAACTTTGCTAAAGAACATATCATGATCAAATGCACAGTTAACGATTTAGTTCATTTTGAGTAATTTTCAGTGGCGCCACCTGTCATAAATTGGTCATACCAACTTATAAACCTTCGTCGGCTCATACGCAACAACTTTGCTAAATATCATAACATGATCAAATACATAGTTTAGGATTTAATTCATTTTTAGTAATTTTCAGTGGCGCTACCTGTCGGATATTGGTCATACCAACTCAGAAACCTTCGTCGGCTCATACGCAACAACTTTGCTAAAGATCATAACATGATTAAATGCACAGTTTACGATTTAAATCATTTTTAGTAATTTTCAGTGGCGCCACCTGTTGAAAATTGGTAATACCAACTTAGAAAGCTTCGTCGGCTCATGCGCAACAACTTTGCTAAAGATCATAATATGAACAAATACGTAGTTTAGGATTTAATTCATTTTTAGTAATTTTCAGTGGCGCCACCTGTCGGATATTGGTCATACCAACTTAGAAACCTTCCCGGGCTCATGAGCGACAACTTTCCTGAAGATCGTAACATGATCAAATGCATAGTTTACGATTCTATTAATTACATACAAACAAACATTAATTTTTATATATGTATGTATGTATATAGATAATTTTTTTTGTATTTTTTTTATAATGTACATACATTTAGCTATCACATAAAAAAAATTGAGGAAAAAGAAAAAATCGTGCATTTAAGGGCTAACCTTCGAAGAAGGCTTTGCCCAGAGTCCCCAACCTCAACCTACTAAGGACTGGATAGTATCCAACTCCTCCTCATGGCAACATACCCTGCAATAGTCCGGCTGGGATCTGGTTCAGACCCTTGTCAGCGATCTAATTTCGCAATGCCCTGTAATGCAACCAATAACTAAGCCCAGCAGCAAATCAGGAGCCCATAGACTCGTAGATACATAACATCTCGATCAAACCCACCTCAATACCTCCGCTCTTCCCCCTCACGCATCCAGTGATGTGACCGTAGAAGTGGCAGATGTAAGGATCAGGACCAACTATCAAATCGCCCTCAGAAAGTATACATCCGTCTCTCCACCGAGTACACCGCAATGTCCAGGAACCCAGCATAGGCGGATTCCATCTTGTACAAAGATCCTTAATGAATCTGTGCACTCAGATCATCCATCAGAGTTTTTGAACTACGTTCTATCAAAAACAACTTCCTGCCTTAGTTTTTTCCGATATTGTATGTACAAAAAGTAACAAAATAGCAAAGTAACAAAAAAAGGAAATTAATAAAAATATGTAAAACACGTATATGTACATAAATACATTCGTGAAAAACATCTTTTGAAGGCTACATATAGAGGTATAATGGTTTCAAGATAGGTACATACAGTTTGTAAACGTTCACCTCTACCACATTCTGATACAAATAAGTCTATTTTTTTTAGAAAATATAATATTTCAATTATCAGCTCTATTAACAGATTTTATTGCATTGTTTAACTTTTTAACAATGGAGGTGGGTTCTCACTAAATTCCACATCTCATATGCTGTCATCGAAAAAAAAAATTTAATTTTATTTAAGTCATATTTAAATCTTTGTCGAAATAAGTTTTTTTATGCATTTATAAGAAAATTTAGTAGAAGAGAATACGCAGTTCTCTTCCCTCTATTCTTTTGCGAAGTGCTTTATACAAATCTTTACAAACGCAACAATTGATTGCTAAAATTTCATTTAGCATAAATGTTAATACAGTATCAATTTTACAAATAGTTATGCCATTCCGAAAGAGCGCTGCAAGAGTAACCTTCTTTAATTTTTGAATTTATCAAGTATATACGAATTTTTAATTTCAGGACAAATTTTAAGAAATCCCGAAAATCCCAGAAGTTACCTATTGGAGTCCCTAATATCAACTCTTTGGCAGAAACAATCTAGTCGCTGCGGTTCCCGGAAATTCAGATTTAATCACATAGAATTTTAATAGTCAGTAGGCGCTTAATTTTAGAAAGCTGAAGCTCTATTTGCAATAACGGAGTTCCGAAAAATATTTACCACTGCAGAACAAAATTAGAACAAAAATTATTATATTATGCATTTTATTTTTATAATTATTTTAAAAATAACTTACTTTGTATTAAAATAAAAACAATAATTAAATAAGACCGCAATAAATTGTTTTTGTAATATAAAAACTAGAAATACTGCAATATTGTGAACAATTCTCTGATTTTTTATTATGAAAAAATTACTTTGTTGTGTCCTAATTACATGTTCTAGCTCAAAATCATCAGTATATAATCTCACAAGTAGGCACAAAAATTACAACAACGAACTATGTATGTATGTAACATCCAATTAGAATTAAATATCTTTCTCCTGCTACCTGATATCTCTTTCTCTTTTCTTTTACTTAGGCTTAGGTTATTACTAACGGTTTTCTTAACAACTTTTCCTTAAGAAGGAGCTATTAACCTTTTAAAAATTGAAATATTAAAAATCAAAATATATAAATTTAAAATATACATACAGAACTTTAAACATTTAATTAAAAAAGTTGTTTAAAATTATTTCAATATGTATTTTCAATATTGAATTACTTGAACTTTATTTTCTTAATAGAGACGATTATAAAAAAATTAATGCAATGACTTGGAAATCCGTTCTTTATTTTATTTCTTCAAATTAAATTAAAGGAAAAGTTTATACTATTTCAAGGTAAAGAATTTTTGTAAACATAAAAAACGCAAAAATAAAATACTGTATCATGTAATTAAGAATTTTATATTTTGTAGAAAATCTTTCTGTGGCGGTAATAATGTTTGGCACTGTAAGTGTATATCTGATTTTATGCATTTGAACGAAAAGAATAGCGACAAAAGCAAAATTCGCAAAAATAAGCAGTAGGTAAAAAAGAAACGGCCTTGACATTGAAAACTACAATGCTACAAAAGTAATATATGATGTAAATTCTCTTATACGAATAACAAATTGAAGGAAACACATTAAAATCTTTTATACAAATCCATGAGTATATGTATTTATAGGTGTATGTGAATATACCTACATATGTATAAAGTTTGTACACAGTGTTGCCAAGTTTATATCAAACATTTATTATTCATTCCCATCGCAAAAAGACAAAATCTCAAAGGATAACAACCTCTTGAAATAGATTCAACTGTTGAAGTAGTCATTCGATTCCGTATTTAATGTTGTATCGTACGTACATTGAGAACGCTTAATAGACAGTTGCATTAGTAAACGAATTCGCTCGTAACGCAGACGCTACCTTACTAAATTTTATACTTCGATCATTGAATTGAAATCTCCAATATAACTTTTAATAAGATTTACAACAAATAACCACTTTTAAATTGAAATTCGTTTTCCATTCTTTTCTTTTTTTTTTTTTTCTTTCACTCTAACCAAACCCAAGCAACACTGATGCTAAATGAGAACTCTTGCGATTGATATCAGTCTAAGGAATATAATAATGTAAGCGCGCGACTTACCTCCAGTGAGCACAATCCTGTAAACACGTTTTTCTGGGCGGTCGTTGTTTATTTTCTTAAGTTTTAAGCGAGGTACTTCTACTTTTGGAGGAGAAACTTTTGAGGAAGTATTTGAGTAATCATTTTCGACCTCTTCTTTTGCTTCACATCCTTGTTTGCTTTCTACAGGCTTTTCCATTATTCCTATTGTTTTAATGTTATGTTCCAATTACAAAATGTTGGTTTATTATATTGCCGTTCTTTTGGCTACTTTGGGTTCAGGTTGTTGCTGTATTTAAGACAATGATAAGAAGTTTTTCTCCGTGTCTTTTTTCTTCGTATTTTTTAAGGTTAGTACATTACGTAGAACGATTGATTTTTCCGTTTTCTTTAATTTTCCATAAGGCTATTACTTAACTGTTTTCAGATATATTAATAAGATTTTTAATTAAATTAACTACTTTGTCAATTTTGCATTTTAGAAAAATATATGGTCAGAATGACTAAAAATAATATACCACATGGAGCACATGTAACAACATAAATATATTTTCACTAAACACACTCACAGATTTATTCTTTCGTTACGTGAACAGCAAAGAATTTTGCAATTTTTATCAGTTTTCTAACTGTGGCAGAAACATTTTACAATTATAGTTTTTTCATATTTTCCTTTACAAATCCAACAAAGTTCTTTACAGCGAGACATTTGGAGTGACACAAGTATATTTACTTCAAGAACAGAAACTAAAATCAATCCACTAAATTGTTTTATGAGAACACAATTTCTTTATGCAAGATTCAATAAAAACCGACAGACTACATGTCACATTAATTTGCAGAGTTGCATTGTTATCCAAAGAAAGCAAAAGGAAAATAAGTGCTAGCGTTGCCGTTTTTCGTTATTTCTAACCCAAATTTGTTATCTTTTTGTTCAATATGTAGATGTTTCGATAAATAAATTTTGTTGTCAAAAAATTTAATTATGAACATGACTTTTAATTTTTTTACAATTATACTTAGTCGTATTAAACATAATTTAAATTCGAAAAAGTTATAAAAGCAAATAATGTAAATTTAAATTTGATTATTTTTTCTTATTTGGTGATTTTTCAGAAATATTGGTTACAAAATTTTTTTTGTGGCAATACTGCTAATAGGTAAACACAACACAGGGATGTCATGAAAAATAAATGTGAAAATGGAAAACGTGTAAGCAGCAATAATTAACAGAACGCCGACAGGGCATATTTATATATGGTTGAGAAATATAAAAATATATGTACATATACAGGCTGTCAAGAAAATGTTTTACGTAGTAGAAATTGTTTGCTTTCGTTCTTATAATAACACGGTGCGACAGTGAAGATACACCTGAGTAACTACCTAGTCTATCTTGTTCAGTTAGTTGAGTAGAACTCATAAATACTTTATTTTTCTCGAACCCTCCAAACTTGTTTTATTTGACAAAAACGGTTTTTTGATCTTTTCACACAAAATTATCGATTACCAAAATATGTTTGAACCTCTTTTAAAAATTCAAAGTTTTTTAGAAAGGAGAGAGATTAGTTTCTAAAACGGTATACATAAGCATTTTGTTCAAATTTTGAAAATTTTTGAAATAAAAGTTCATTTGATGAGACAGCATATATAAAAAATATGACTAAGCTGTATACTATTTAAATAATAACTGCCAATTTTAACAAACGGAGTGTCAATCCGGTCACAACCTAATGTACTTTCAGAATATTCCCACTTATTTCATATATTTTGTTAAATTTTGTAACTAAGAATGGCTAAACTTGAAAAAATGAGAAAAAAATAATATTTTCCAAGTGTACCCCATCAAAACTCAAAACATATAAATTTGAACAAAATGTTTATTTATACCGTTTTAAAGGCTAACCTCCCCTTTCTAAAAACTTTGAATTTTTAAAATATGTTCAAACATATTTGGGTAATCGATAATTTTGTGTGAAAAGATAAAAAAAAACCGTTTTTGTCAATAAAACAAGTTTGGAGGGTTCGAGAGAAATAAAGAACGTATTTTTGAGTTCTACTCAACTAACTGAACAAGATAGACCAGGTAGTTACTCGGTTGTATTTAATTTTTTGTATTTTGTCGCATAGTGTAATTATCTCTATTCTTTCCACTAATAAAAATCTGTTTTGTTTTATTTACATATTAGTAAATTAGTAAAACACAAACAAAAAAGCACCAAAACTACGTTGTCAAGAAATAGTTTTTACACAGATATTTGCGAAATTTTTGCTGCTCACGTATAGCATTTTCTTATTTATGTCTATTTGATGTCCATTAGGTTTGTTTCGGTATTTTAACAAATCCGTACGAAGAAAGGAAAGGAATATAATTTAATTAGTTTACTTTGCCGCTGTAATTGTAATTCTATAGGAAGATGACAAACGATTTAAAATATTTAAAAACGCGCTAATAGGGAAATTGCACACCATTAAAACTCTCAATTAGACGACCTCGTAAGATATCAGAGGGATGAAAACCCTTAAATTATCTTGCCTTGGAGTACCTTTTTATAGTTTTTGAAACTGCTGATTGGTTAACTTTACGATAAATTGCTCTATTATTACAACCCATTTATTATTTTTTGTTAATGTCTTCACTAATATTTCTTTTAACCCACTTTTAATAATTTTTGAATGTATTTAATAAGCAAAAAAAAAAAAATAAATAAATAAATATGTACATACTTATGTATATAAAAAAAGACCTATAATACAAAAGATAAAAAAAGCACAAAATAATTGCATAGTGATGTTTTTTTCATCATTTATTTGTTGTACCTTCAATAATTGAATTAACAATTATTTCTGGGCAACGCCAGGAACAAGTTCAGCTTCCGTAGTTATTTTTACATCATGTTGCATCTCTTTTTGAGACGAATGTGACTACGGCATTCCAGGATGTTGTGAGTTAAGCGATTTGAGTGATATATACCGTAGTCAGCGTGATATATAGCGTAGCGACCCACGATTCTGCGATAATAATTCGCAGGATTTTATTTTGGCATTCTTGAATTTTTTCAACGTGGTCTGAGGCAGATCTCCATAATTTTATTGCAAATACCATACTGGTTTTAAGAGTACAATTGAAGTTTGACATGAATTTCTACCAATTAACCAATAAATCTCTAATTTTCAATTTAATTTGTGATAATTTTGCTTCTATATATTATTGACAAGACATATGTATAATTTTCCGGCTAGGCGTATATCAAGATGAATGCCGAGATCTATAATGCTATGCTATTTTTGGTTATTGACTTGACATGTTTCTCTTCATTACGTGAACACATATTTGTTCATTAACTTTTAGTTTAAATCAATTTAACCATGTCTCTAGTCAAAAAACTTGTCCCTGCAGGAGTCGAGATACTTCGTGGGGATTCTAATGCATGCTCAAATCACTTTGGTTTTAATCGGTTGGGGAGCACTCAAAAAGTCACCTTCATAACTATAAACTCTCGGTTGGTAATATACTAAGGGTCATTATTACAACTTGCCTCTCCAATAGTGTCGAAATAATATTAGGAAAATGTAGTTGCAGTGCAGTACTGAAGGGTTGTAATGGCCAATTATGTATGTATGTAGTTGCAGTGCTTTGAGCTAAATTCTGTCAAATGCCTGAGAAACGTCGATAAGAGGAGAAGAGCGGTACTTTTTCTTTTCGAATGCCCTTCTTTCGGCTCCAATCCAAAATTGATAGTCTGAAATACACTTCGTTCATAATATTGTTGTTGGTTTAGACATCAGAAATTAAAAAAAACTTTTGACTCTTGTGTCATTTGCAAGTTTCAGCATCATCTTTAAGAAGCGCTACCTTCCATTCTTCGGGCTAATATTCAAGACGTAGAATAGCATAAAAATGAAACGTAGAATCCTTGGGACAACTTAATAAGGGTCATGTTACTTATTTTGTCCAATTTGCGAGCTTTCTTTGTGTTGAGTCTGCTAATAGTGCTTTGGTTAATCGAAATTCAAAAAGTAAAAATTTGTGTCATTGTACAAACACAAGCTGAAGACGCCTTTCAAGTGGTCCACGAACAAGTTACTCTTCTTAGTATCGCCTGTCGATCAATCAATCACCAGTGAATGAATTGACTTTGGAGTGAAATTCAGTCTTTCCAAACGACGCTGTTCTTTAAGATATCAGAATTTCATTGAACTGATCTGGACTGCTGCCACTCTCTGCGGGCTTCTCTTTTTCGGAAACCAATCTTTTCATGTGTGCTAAGAATGTTCTATAACATAAAATTTGTCGTTGGATCAAAGTTGAAAAATGAGCAGCCTGGTTAAGGTTTTTATTAAAATTGAAGATAGAACTGTTTAATGAAATATCAGATCGAAGTATCTGGCGTATTTAGTCGTATATTTTCTATGCAATGGGAGCCGAAGCATTTTTTAAATTTCAATCAATTTATTTAATCTTATACTTGAGATTGGTGCTGCAATAGCGGTAGGGCTCGAGATCGCTTCAAAGTCAAACCCAGTGAAGACTCAACTTGGACCCAATCTCTGAAAATATTTTTGGTCATTCTAAAATCAATAACGTCTGGAATCTTCTGTCTATACGGAATTGTTGTTCGATCTTGCCCTAAACTGTCATTTCATCAAAATTGCCACATTTTATTGCCGTGACATAAAAGGAATTCTCTTCAATGACAGAAATTAATTATATTTTTAATTTGGACCTAAATTCCAACTTTCCTTGGAGAATAAAGTGTTACTTTATAAAACAATCTTAAAACCTATTTGGACTTACGGAATAGAACTATGGGGAACTGCTAGTAACAACATAGAAATCTTACAGAGATTTCGATCTAAGGTCCTGCGCTCAATTATAAAAGTTCTTTTTTATGTGACCAATAAAAACTTACATAAGGACTTAAAAATTCCTTTTATAAAAGAAGAAATAAGGAAATTTAGCAGTAGTTACTTAGGAAGACTTAGCAACCACACAAATGTGTTGGCGATTACACTCTTGGACGAAACTGACGAAGTCCGAAGGCTTAAACGCAGACATATTTTAGATCTTCCTTTTATTTAGCAACTTTAAAATATCGTTATAATAGTAGGATATTATATTAACTCTTATTGTAATAATCTTATATGTATATAAAAATGAATGTGTGTTTGATTGTATGTCTGTATGTTTGAAGTTTATAGACAACTAAACGGCTGAACCGATTTTCTTGAAATTTTCACAGTATCTTCCTGTATGTCTGGAAGGAGTTATAGGCTACTTTTTATGTTGATATTCCAAATGAGCGAGGGGCCATGCCCATGTATACTACATACTTAATATTTAATTGCATTTGAAATATATTACTCATACGCATAGTTACCCCTAAAGTATGCTATCTATGATTCCTGATGTATAAAACCAAAGAAAATAGAGTATAAAGAATGTGAATTTTGGTATATTTTGGAATATTTTTCAAAAATATTTCACGACGCGTGAGGAAAGATAGAAGGGAAAGATAAAGAAACCAAGAGCGTAACAATGTTCTCAATTGTTCTCATCGTGCGTTTTTGTTGTTTGACTAATTTTTTATTTATTCTTCTGAAACAGTGTTGCCACGAAAAAAATTTTGTAACCAACATTTGTGAAAAAATCACCAAATAAGAAAAAATATAACCAAAATTAAACTCATAGACTTTTGTTTTATACTATATAAAAATGAATGTTTGTTTGTATGTAATTAAAAGAATCGTAAACTATGCATTTGATCATGTTATGATCTTCAGGAAAGTTGTTGCTCATAAGCCCGGGAAGGTTCATAAGTTGGTATGACCAATATCCGACAGGTGGCGCCACTTTAAATTACTAAAAATTAATTAAATCGTAAACTGTGTATTTGATCATGTTATGATCTTCAGGAAAGTTGTTGCTCATGAGCCCAGGAAGGTTCCTAAGTTGCTACGACCAATTTCGGACAGGTGGCACCACTGATAATTTATAAAAATGATTTAAATCGTAAACTGTGCATTTAATCATGATATGATCTTTAGAAAATTTGTTGCGCATGAGTCGACGGAGGTTTCAAAGTTGTTGCAATTAATTTCCGGTAGATGGTGCTACTGAAAATTATTCAAAATGAATGACAAGACATTGGTCGGCCTACACCTCAAGCACAGAAGAAAGGAGCATTACGACCCTCAGAATCACACGAGCAACGAGCATTGAGACTTGAAAATCTTCGAGTACATGCCGCTGAGACCCGTTCGCATGAATCACTTGAACAACGAGAAGTGAGATTAGAAACTGATCGAATGCGAACTACTCAGGCCCGTTCGTCTTAATCATCTGGACAACAGGAAACAAAATCAATAAAATGATTCAATATTAATTGAATATTTGTGTAATGTCTTTTCTTCAAATTTATTTTAGTTGATGGCGCAACAACGTGCGCAGGGTACAGCTAGTAGTAAAATATTATAATAACTCTTATTTACCCCTATATATGACTCATGTTCATATGTAATTTAAATTACTTTGTCAATGGAAATAAGTAAATATGTTATCTTTAAGATTATCACATTTGCTTATTATTGTAAAATAGATTGCAAATAAATGAATATTTATAAAAAAGAAAATTTTTTTTAATAAGTTCGAACTTCCACTTACATTTAGGTAAAATTTAAGGCGGTTTACTCGATTTAATAGGGAATAATGTAGATTTCTCAGCTTTATCGTCTAGTAGAAAAACTCTATTTTGACGAACGGTTCTGAGTGACAGTCACTAAATTTTGCCAATAAAGTCGCGACATTTATACGAAATATGCATATTCTTCCTTCTTTTCTCCTCGACATATCTCTCCCAGTTCAGTTTGATCTCCAGGATAATACCGATGTATTTGGATATATAAAACGGCTGATAAAACGATTTGCCTCAAGAAAACCAGACACATAAAAAAGAGCACCTTCAATAGACTTACGCTTAATGCAATCAAGTTCCGACATACTTAATAGAGACAGCTCAATGTTAGAATTTAAGAGTATGTAAGTCGATAAGTCTCTACAGAACTTTCTGTAGAAAGCATGAGAGACACATCAATCTATAATTCTTAGAGAGAACGAGACTAGATTTACCCGCTTTCGACATACAAAAGTCTTAGTACGGCAATATATTTTAGCAATTTCATGAATTTTAGCCAAAAGTTTGTATAAATAATTAAAGTTTTTATACTTATTATATTAATTTATTTCTGTTTTATTATAAAACAAAAAAATTTTAA
The DNA here is from genome assembly GCA_930367235.1 of Sarcophaga rosellei. Lineage (NCBI taxonomy): Eukaryota > Metazoa > Arthropoda > Insecta > Diptera > Sarcophagidae > Sarcophaga > Sarcophaga rosellei. The sequence goes on along the minus strand of OV884021.1, from coordinate 46,050,710 downwards.
TGTTTTCCACAAAACAAGAGAAAAATAATGAAAAGTTTCTTCTGACTCCTTATTTTAGCACCTCAAAAGTGTAGGTACCCCTAAAAACAACTCAGAGTAAATTAAAAATTCAAAGGCCTAATATATGCAAATGTTATTCCTTATATTTCGTAAGATATCCCTAAAGGTCAATCATACCATTTAACCTATTTGGCATTGAATGTACCAGTTTTGTTTTGTGCTTTTTGGTGATATTTGCCGCCATGCACTCATGAGCAAGTATTCAGGTTAACCTTTGTTTGAGGTTTAGCGACTACGTAACTGTACTTCCAAATTATCTCCTAAATAGTCTCTTGGAGTCATATCGGAACTTTGTGCAAGAGTATTAAGCCTGTGGGGACTATGGTAGGCAAATCACATCTTCACATTAGCAGCCGACTTAATAAAGTAAAATCAAGTTACCTCTACTACTACTATTTGCATTTACATCGTCTCTCCATTGGGTATGATGTGTATTAAGGCGAGAGAACATCAAGACGGCAAAGAGTATGTAGGTGAATGTATTCTGCCGAATAATTTGCAACACTTTCTGCCTCATCTGCGATTTTGACAGATGGCCTCAGATGTGACAACCCATACAAAATTCTTCATCACTATGCCGTTAAACATCGCGAAAACGATTGTTCCAACCGCCCAGCAGCTTGTACGCCTTTAATCTGTTTAATCGTAGGCGGAACCCATGTACGCAATAGAGTTTGGCTTGAGGATCATCCTCAATCGGGTTCCAGTGCTTAAAGCTTTTACTACATCGGCGTCGAACTTTAGAATTCCCTGATTCTCGTAGTCTGCAACACTTGACCATCTGAAAGAGAAGACGTGGACATTACTGCTTACTAACAACTTTCTTCTATTATTATCTCATTTTACCGTTAAAATCCGACCTGTCGATGTCCAAAGTTATTGAATCCACAATACTACTCTTAGACAAGGGATGCGCTGTTGAGGATGAAGCAGCAATTTTCAAACATTTAGTTTCATACCACAAAGCCCTCTTATTTGGGGCCAATAGTATCCGTTTTTGTTAGGTAAGCAAATTCATATCGCAGTCAGTAAATCTTTCAGATCATCATATGATTTTCTTTCCACTTGTTTGAGGATACACACTTCGCTAGTACGTAGTTATCTTTTTTTTGTTTTTGTTTTGTGCTTTTTGGTGATATTTGCCGCCATGCACTCATGAGCAAGTATTCAGGTTAACCTTTGTTTGAGGTTTAGCGACTACGTAACTGTACTTCCAAATTATCTCCTAAATAGTCTCTTGGAGTCATATCGGAACTTTGTGCAAGAGTATTAAGCCTGTGGGGACTATGGTAGGCAAATCACATCTTCACATTAGCAGCCGACTTAATAAAGTAAAATCAAGTTACCTCTACTACTACTATTTGCATTTACATCGTCTCTCCATTGGGTATGATGTGTATTAAGGCGAGAGAACATCAAGACGGCAAAGAGTATGTAGGTGAATGTATTCTGCCGAATAATTTGCAACACTTTCTGCCTCATCTGCGATTTTGACAGATGGCCTCAGATGTGACAACCCATACAAAATTCTTCATCACTATGCCGTTAAACATCGCGAAAACGATTGTTCCAACCGCCCAGCAGCTTGTACGCCTTTAATCTGTTTAATCGTAGGCGGAACCCATGTACGCAATAGAGTTTGGCTTGAGGATCATCCTCAATCGGGTTCCAGTGCTTAAAGCTTTTACTACATCGGCGTCGAACTTTAGAATTCCCTGATTCTCGTAGTCTGCAACACTTGACCATCTGAAAGAGAAGACGTGGACATTACTGCTTACTAACAACTTTCTTCTATTATTATCTCATTTTACCGTTAAAATCCGACCTGTCGATGTCCAAAGTTATTGAATCCACAATACTACTCTTAGACAAGGGATGCGCTGTTGAGGATGAAGCAGCAATTTTCAAACATTTAGTTTCATACCACAAAGCCCTCTTATTTGGGGCCAATAGTATCCGTTTTTGTTAGGTAAGCAAATTCATATCGCAGTCAGTAAATCTTTCAGATCATCATATGATTTTCTTTCCACTTGTTTGAGGATACACACTTCGCTAGTACGTAGTTATCTTATCGTGATGCGACGACTTAAGTGCAAAAATGTTTAGGACTAAGCTGACGGTAGTAACTCAGCAGGGTCACCCATGTCAGAGGGGTCTAGGCTGTGCACAAAACTAAGAACTTACTCTCCTGTCTGTTAGTCTTTGTTTAATTAGTTGGGGCGGTTAGTAGACACCAAGCTTCTGTCTGGCTCTGTGGATAGTCCCTCCGGCATCATTCTGTCTGTATTCAAAGTGATCTGCTGATGGTCTGCTACTAAGAACTTCTAACACTAATACGGTGCAAATGAGATCAAATCCCATCAATTTCTATATATCGGGTACTAGTAAGGTATTAACGACTAAGTCAGGCACCAAACTAGCTTCGCAGGTGCCAATCATCATGCAGGAGGATCAGTCAAAGAATGACTCAAACATCTCTGAAGAAGCTCCTTACACTGGCTTTAACATTACATTACATTCCAAGGCACAAAAATTCTCTAAAAGGTCCTTGGCCGCCTTCAAAATTGTAAATTCGTTAGGTCGTAAACCTGCGAATGAACTCACGGATTAAAGAAGAACTCTCTTTAGGGGACCAAAATTGTTTTTGAATCCTCTTCTGCTGTATCAAGTGTTCAGATCTAAATCAGTTTCTAAATTCCTCCAAATGAAAAAAAGCATGTCAAACATTTCACAAAGCGTATTTGATAAATAGCTCTAATGGCTCTAATGTATTGTTAAGATACATATGTTTGTATATAAGAAAATAAAATTTTTTATTAATTTTATATATATTTATTTTTTTAGTCTACAATTCAAAAATTTTCTGTTCAATACTTTTTTCTTCCATTACATTTTAGAGTTGTTTCAATAATTGTCATTCCTCCTATACAACTACTACTACTTCTGAAATCGCCAAATAAGGTGATTTCTCTGCGCTTGGAGTTTGATCAATTTCATTGCTAATATTGTCCTCAACTATAAAATTTTCGTTTGGATTGTACAGTTTTTGACACTCATGAAAATTTTCACTGCAAGTGGATGCCACCGATTCCTTCTACACAATTCAATATCCGCCTCATCCAATTTACCTAATAATATGACAAATTTTCTAATATTATACTTTCGCAAATCAGTTTTCGATTTCCTTAGTTTAACATTCTCTTCGTCTATAGTTTCTAGTGCACTTTGGCAATATGGGAACCAACGATTTAAATTTAAGATCCATCATTAATTCTGCTGGGCGAAAAGGCATTGGCATTTGGGGGTTGAAGGATAGCTAAGAATGTTGTCGTATATATTATCGCCTGATTTAATTATTTTCTTTGCTATTTTAGCGGCTGCCTCAGTTTAAATGCAAATTGTCTAAATTTTGATTGAAACTGAGGGCCATTGTCACTTATGCATATTGAGCAAATATCAAAAGTTGAAGATTAAGCATAGCGTCTTTCCAATACCATAGCTAGAAGCGACGGAACTAATTATAATTTTCTTAGAGGTGCCTTAGACAGACAAAGCTGTTGTTTTCGTTCTTAATTTTAGAGAAATGTTCCTCCTGTATTGCATCTCAAACAAACTCGACTTTACCTGTTAATGCATTTACTGATTCTAATATCTGCGACCGATTCAGGATGAACTTCGCTACAACATTAAACATCCCGACATCCCTAGAAAATGTTTAAGCTCAGTTTTATTCAGAGGTCGTCTATAGTTAAGAATTGCCTGTATTTGCTCGCAATCAACTTAGGTACTCTTTTCCGAGAGCAAGTAGCCTAAGTAAGTAACTAGTCTTTTAAACGTTTTAAAACTTTGTAATGTGCACTATCGCGTTCGGCCCGGTTTCTCGAAGCAAAATATTTGGATCCACAAGAATGAAACGAACAAATGGACAAACAGGTAATTAACCCTTATTGGCATCAATTTTGGAAAAAAAATGTTGCTGCTTTAATTTATATCAATAACAGCACGACTTTCGGCATAAGAAAATAAGGTCTTTCCAACGCTTTATTTAACTGAGTATAGTGCACGTAAAGCCTCGCCGTACTACTACTATTGGACTTACCCATTCCGAAATGTCATCCTCACGCTCAATTACCTGTAGTTTTAACAATCTACCAAGTTCGTTAGGTAGTAACAAAAATGGCACTCTACTACGTACTGTCTGTACGAAAGAAACTACACTTTCATTTAATTTTATCCTAGGTAGCCTTGACGATAAAGCTAACTTGAGCACGCGTAGTGGCCCGTTGTGATGCCACAGGTGCACGCAGTCTCTGTACTGACCAAGTTCTCCAAATCAAGGGAGAAGAAGTTGGTCAGTACGACTGCCCTACGCTGGAAACCAGTCCGAAAATTTGATAAACGAAAATATATTCTTGACATCAATGGACGATAGCTCCGTCAAGCTTATAAGGATTGGGGAGCGATATTAGGGTAACCTTTATTCATGCACTCCAATTCACTCTGGGTCACAGAGGGAATCGAAGTACACTTAAGCCCCCTCATCGGTTCAAGATTGCTACCCAGGTGGGGGAATTTTATCCTAATCTCTCCCTTAAATTGTCCTATCTCGCGGGAAAGCTTGTGAGATTATTTCATTATGTCTGTGGTACTATTGTCATCTTAATTTTCTGAAACAAAAAATTTTCTAGTTCTGGAGGTTGTATCATATTTAAATTGACTATTGCATTTCGTCCTACTATAGGAGTGATCAAACCTTCATCTATATTGAAGTCGCTGTGGTCTAGTAGGTAGTGTGTTGGCTTATTAGACGAAAGGCCCGAGTTCAAATCCCAGGTCAGACATCAAAACAAAAATATGAAAATAATTCTTTGGCGACTTGCTCTGAGACTAAAAATTGCCATGTAAAGCTTCTCAAAAAATCTGTCGTTCGGAGTCGACTTTAAACTGTAGGTCCCGCTACTCATGTATAAAATTAACGCACACAACACGAGTGGTGTGAGAAGCTAGGACGTTGTACAATGGGTCAATTCGACCTCCGGGTACTGTACTTGTCACAGTTGGCAAGTACACGTCCTCTAACCTAACCTTTATCTATATTTTATATTTTTAAAACATAAATTCATTTTCGCCAAATCAGATTTTGAAATTTGTAGTAATTTTCGAGACTAACAATAACCAATTTACTTTTGAAATTCATATTTTTTAATTTTTCAGCAAATTTTTTATAATTTACTTTTCCAACTTCTAAACTTTTTGAAACATATGGTATATAATGGTATATAATTTGGTATATAATTTTTAAAGCCGCATCCAATGATGTATAAAACATAAATAACCATGTCCTTATAATTGTTATATTCCAAAAAAAAACGTAAAATTTTAAGGATTTTCATTAAAATAAAACAAATGCAGCCAAATTTTGCATGTTTTATACACCGTTAGCTTCAAAAAACCTTTTAAATGATACCACATATTGTATATTTATACAATATACATATTTATAAATTTTTTGTTTTGTTTTTGCTCATGTACAAAACGATTTAAAAGTTGTGTACAATATGGAAACATTTGCGAAATGTTTCGCTTGTTTTCATACACTGCATAGAAGTCAATAAATTGGGAAATCCCCGAATATGTCAAATTTAAATCAGTGAAACTGTTAATTGTTTTAGATAAAACAAGTGTTGAAGTGTTTTTTGTAAAGAATTTAGAGAGTAATACGTACTAAGTACATATAATATATTGCTTTATATTTCATAATGTCGAAACGAACATATTTAAGTGGTTCTCAAAAACGAAAAAAAGTTGTAGCTCAAAAAGAAGTAGCAGAAAAACTTCCTAAATTAACATAATTTTTACGGTCGAAGAAACAAATATTACCGACTCTTCTCAAGATCAAAATACTTCTCAATTTCAACAGTGTAATGAACAAGTAATAATAGAAGATCCAGATGTAGTCGCGGTTTCTTCTGATGCTGAACCATGTAGAAGTTACTGTGATTTTATAACTACAAGTATAGAAAATGTATCTCCTGATCCTGGCACGTACAGTGAAATAACAGAAGAAGTGCGTGATATTTGGATACGGAAAGGGCCAGAGTTTTTCCAAAATAAAAATTGCGATTTTTCCGAAACTTCAACGATTTTTCCAGATTCAAGTGGCACAACAAAAACAAGATACTTGAATAAAAATATATTCACCCGTAAATTGACGAATGGTGAGTATATAGAAAGAAAGTGGCTCCTTTACTCACTGACGAAGAAATTGGTATATTGTTTTTGCTGCCGTTTATTTAATAATATGACTGGTACTGGTAACAGTTTGAGTTCCCCCACTGGATATAAAGATTGGAAACATATAAGTAACATATTAATGGAGCATGAAAACAGTTCACAACACAGGCAATCAATGATGAACTATGTCGGAAGAAAAAAAAAACTATTGGACGAGTTGACAAGGAATTGCTGTCTCAACACAATACACAAGTCAATTATTGGAAGAACATACTAAGAAGAATTGTTGCGGTAGTGAAATTTCTGGCTTCAAGAGGTCTTCCTTTTCGGAGTGATAACGAAAATTTGGGTTCTAAAAATAACGGAAATTATTTGGGATGCTTAGAACTTATTAGTGAATTTGATCCTTTTCTTGCAAATCACATACGAAACTACGGAAATTGTGGTAAAGGATGCACATCATATTTATCTGCAAACATTTGTAATGAATTTATTGATATTATGGGTCAACAAGCATTAAAAACTATTGTCAGCGAACTAAAAGCATCAAAATACTATTCCATTAGTGTGGATTCTACTCCAGCTCTCTCTCACATTGACCAACTGACATTTATTGTTCGATATGTAAAACACGGAGAGTCTATTGAGAGGTCCTTTTTTGTCAATGGATGAACATAATGTTCAATAACATATCAAATAAAATTTTAAACTTAAAAGATTGTCGTGGGCAGAGTTACGATAATGCACCAAATATGGCTGGGAAGTATTCTGGAGTTCAGAAACAAATAATAGAAAATAGTGAATTTGTCATTTTTGTCCCATGTGCTGCACATTCTCTAAACTTAGTAGGTGTTCAGGCCGTTGAATGTGTTCCAGAAGCAGTAAAATACTTTCAATTAGTCCAAAAATTGTTTAATTTTTTTTCATCTTCAACTAAAAGATGGAAAATTATGTCAGCGTGTTTGGGTGCAAATAAAGTAGTGAAGTCTCTTCCGGGTACAAGGTGGTCTGCGCGTGCGAATGCTATTATTGCTTTGAAGAATGGTTATAATAATATTTCTGAAGCTTTGACATCAATTGCAATTGACATCAATCAACCAGGAGAAACTAGAAATGAGGCTAAAAGTTTGGCACAAAAAATGGAAATATTGGAGACTATACTTCTAACAGAGATATGGAATGATCTTTTAGGAACTATGAATAAAACAAGCTTAAGTTTACAGAATAGTACTACGACCATGAATGTTGTCACAAAACTTTACACATCTCTGGTCGATTATGTTAATAACGTACGCGATAACTTCGATCAGTATGAATCGGCGGCTACAGAAAAGAAACCAAATGCTGAATACAAAGATAAGTCCGAAAGAATTAGAATTCGCAGCACACGCATCACTTTTTTGAAGGGTCGTCAGAAAATCTACAGTTGAGTGGCAAAGAAAAATTCAGGTTAAATACATTTATTCCTATAATCGACACATTATATGCTCATTTAAAAAATCGCTCGACTGCATACCAAGAAATTGAAAATAAATTTAGTTTTTTGTCTCAGTTAATATCGATTGATTCTGACCAGATGACAAAAAAATGTAAGGAGTTTGCAGAAATGTACCACGAAGACATTAATGCTCAGGAGTTGAAGTCTGAATGTTTTCATTTGAGGCAGTACTTAAAGAACATTGCAAAAGAAACCGAGGATTTAAGTATTTTAGCACTTCCATAAAATAGAGGAAACTTTTCCAAACATTGAAGTTGCTACAAGACTATTCCTTTCCTTAATGGTTACAAATTGTAGTGGAGAGCGTTCATTTTCGCAGCTTAAAAGAATAAAAAATGAATTACGAACAACTATGTTACAAGAGCGGCTATATACAATTATGTGCATAGAGAGTGAAATTCTTAAAGAAATAGACTTTGAAGACATAATAGAAGATTTTGCAAAAAAGAAGTCGCGAAAAAAGAAGTTATCTTAACGATATCAAATCAGTAATATTTTATTTTGGGATGTTTTTTTATCAATTAATTTTAAAATATAACTCATTTAATATGTTTCAATTAACATGAATAAATATATATATTAGGGTCGCCCCAAAATAGAAGTTTTCAATGTTCCCAATTAAAATAAAAATTTTATTCATTTTAAGACTACGTTCAAGCCAAGTTCATAGATGGTAGCTGCAGGTCTACAACAAATACAACAATGCAAAAACAACAGGGATTTTGTTTTTGTTAAAGACCCTTAATGTTGTCAAAATAGGAAGAAAAATAATGGAAAAGGAAAAAAAATGAACAACAACACGCACACGCACAACAAACACACACAAAAACAACAAAATTTTGACATTAAGAAAGTGCTGAGCTGTTGACATAATCCCACCTATTATGAATTCGCCTAGACTACGTTTTTAAAAATGTTTGTTCTAACGTCAATATTTAGTGAGCTGGATCAAAGGATAAGATTTTAACATTTTTACATAGAATTATAAAAATTCTATTACTTTTTCTGTTACACCAAAATTTCTGATAAGCCATTGAAAGCGTTTCTCAAAGACCTTTCTTATGATATCCTATCCATTCTTTGAAAGAAATATAAAAAAATTCATGAAATGAACAAAAACGGACCTTTTTATCCTTGGTTCCAGCTCACCAAATATTGAGTCCAGGACAAAAATTTTGAGAAACGGTAGCTTAGAATCAATTAAGCTTTCATTTTAGTTGGAAACGTTTGCACCTTATTTTTCCTCCATACAAACGGGGTGGCCCTAATGTATATATATACAAAATATGTATATAAAATCATCATATAAAAATATGTTTTCTTTTTAAATTTTTAGGGGCCTCCAATAAGCTTGTGCCCTGGGGCCTCGGCATACCTAAAGACGGCGCTGATTATGAATATTCTACCTTACTAGTCACGCAAAAAACAGCTCAAGAGAGTACAACTATAACGGACATGCGCAATGAGCAATGCGTTATCATTATTTTTTCTTGCTTCAGTTGAAAATGTCAAAGTACAAAATATGACCGGTTCTATATGACTCGGCCTTAAGACAAAAAATACAAGATTGTGGCGCAGCACTTGGTCCCTCGAATTTGTTTAAAGCATAAAGTAGTTTAAAACAAAAAAACACAATTTTATTTTCAGACAACTTTGCTGTTTTACAAAAATATCCGGTGTCCAATTTTTCATCATCATGAACTACAAATTTATTAATTTATTGAAATTTTAGCGATTTTACTTTGTTTGAATTAAAAGTGTGGCATTACCACTATTTAATTAGAAATTCTTTTTGTTATTCTTCGTACTTTTTTCCATTTCTTCATTCGTTTTATTTTTATACAATTTCACTTAATTTCGAGCTTCAAGAAGCAAATGACGTGTTTTGTTTACGGAAAAGATAAAATAACAAATAATATTACATTTGATTTGGATTTTATACGTATTTATAAAAATTAAAATATAAAAAGTATAATTGTTGGTGCTAATTAATTTAATGAAAAATAAATAAGTGCTAAATTATGAAGGTCACCCTAATAAAGGTCGTTGAGATAAACTACCAACAACAACTTTATTAGTTTATATATAGTAATGCAAGAGCAAAAACTTGAAAATTTTATGTGGAAACGTGTTTGCGAGAAAGAAAATATATCGTATATAGTAAGAGTAACCCATCAGTAGCAGCAATAAATACAAAAACAAAATAATATAGAGAAAAGCAAGGTAAAATATAATGTCAAAATGACAGCCCCCATTCGATTTGCTCACACACCATCATCAGCTGGTTGGGCTTAGTTCAATACGTTTTAATAAGTATTATAATAGTAAAATAAAAATAAAAGGAAAAATTCAAATTCTATTTTAAACATTTTTTTTTAATTTCCCACAAAATTCAAATAAAATTTTGTTACATCTTTGGCGTCTATTCTTTGTTTGAAAAAGTTGTGCTTGTGTGTGTTGAAGAAAATTTGACAAAAAAAATTTCAATTGTTATGAAAACATTAAAATTACCAATTATTTTCATGCTGAATTTGTTAAATAATCTGAAATTATTAAATAATAAATTACTGCAGCATACATACAAATATTTCAGGAGCCTCGTCAGTCAACTAAAAATGGATCAAGACGAAGAATATCATCATCAACCAGAACAAGAGTTTATTGCGGAACAGAATGAAGGTATGTTTTTTCTTCTATAAATTGTCATCTATGCACCATAACCAGATTTTATTAGAAGATGTAGTTCCAGACGTGGAGTATATGGGAATAGATGAATTCGATGACAGCGAGAACGAAAGTTTTGATGATAATGGAGACAACATTGGTGATGATGAAAGTGACGACTTCAATGATGAAGACGACGATGATAATAATAGTAATTATGATGAACTCGATGAAAATATGGATCAAGATAGTTATTCTTCAGATGATTACGATAATTTATCAGAAATGGATCCAGAATATGCAATTCGTAACTTTAGGCGAATGCACAAAATGTTTATAAAACGTCAGCAAAGTCAGAAGAAGCCTTTATATAGTTTTCAACCATTACGTTTGATACAGTGTCACTATAAAAATCGCCATGATCGTTGGGAATACCCAATAGCACGTAGTGGACACCGTATAATTGCTTCTGAATCTCATCTGTATTCTCTGGGTGGATATAATCCGAAAAGACCAACGAATGTAATGCGCCGTGATGCATGCATTTTATTTCAAGAATTGTGGTCATATAATTTTGCTTCTAATAAATGGAAACTCCTCCAAAATTCGGATAATTCTCATATGCCTCGGGAACTAGCATCGAATGCTTTAGTCATCTACGACAATGTATTAATTGTAAGTATATTTTATTCCTTTATTTAGTTTTTATTCTCTAATCTTAATTCTAAATTTATTGCTCGACTATAGTAACTAAACTTCAGATGAGTAGTCCGTCATCAAAATAGACATTTTAAAAGGCTACTGGCAACTTTATTATAAAATTAAAAACAAAAATTTTTTGGTAATAAGTTTTTGAGCTTCCACTTCCAACGCATCCACATTTAATTAATCAATCTCTTTAAAATGTTTTAGTTCGTTTTGTATTCAAGTTAGGCAAATTTACAGTTGGTGTACCAATTCATACAAATTTTAATTAAATTATTAAATGCGTTCCTAGCCATTCTGCACAACGATGCTGCATTTTATAGCATACAAATTTTATTAGACATTTATCTCAAATTATAACATTTTTCACAAAGTTAAGTCAAAATAAAACTCTTAGAGTCTTGTCTTTCTTCTTCAGCTGTCATACCTTTTCTTATATCCGAAAAAACAGGGGGGTTACTCCGTAACTCGATACGAAAAGTAAAAGTTTTCGAAAAGTGTTTTCGATAAGTAAATAAAAGCGTACTCTAGGCGAATTCATGTAATAGGTGGGAGCAACTAAACAGCTGATACTATTTCAGTTGTCAAAATTTGTGTGTGTTTTGTTGTTATTTTTTTTCCTTTTCCATTTTTTTTCTTCCTATTTTGACAACCTAAATAGTGTTTTACAAAAACAAAATGTCTGTTATTTTTGCATTGTTGTACTTGTTGTAGAGTTGCGGCTACCTTATATTAATTTGCCTTGAGCGTACTCTGTAAATAGTTCGAAAATTTTCATAGAAATATATACAGCTGCGTGCAACTAATTAAGGACACGAAGCTTACATGTGAGTTTGAAGCAAAAAAATACAAATGGCTGTATGATATTGTCAAAATTTGTCCAAGTTTAGTTAATTAATCTCTTTGTCGTAGAAAATAACTGATTTTTGTGTCAAACAAATTATTATTTATAAAGCTGTGAGCCATATTTTAGGAGATTATTGATTTCATTCGTGCATATGATTAAGGACACACCGTAAACTTTATGAAAAACATGTATTTATTAGAAAAATATTGAATATTTTGTTGCAAACCCATTGTTGTCGATAAGAGCTTGACATCTGCGAGGCATCGAGGTAACCAGATACATACACTGGTTGGAAGATGGATATCTCAACAAGATAATGACCCGACGCATACGGCTTATCACGTCAAACAATGGTTTTTGAACAATTCGGTCACTGTACTTGATTGGCCTTCATGCATTCCAGATCTCAACGCGATGTAAAACTTATGGCAAGTTGTAAAAACCAAAGTAAGCTCAGTAAAAATAAGCAATTTTGATGATCTCTTCGCCGAAACAAAGAAAGCTTGGGAGGCCATTCCAACCAGTGTATGTGAAAATCTGGTTACCTCGATGCCTCGCAGATGTCAAGCTCTTATCGACAACAATGGTTTTGCAACAAAATATTCAATATTTTTCTAATAAATACATGTTTTTCATAAAGTTTACGGCGTGTCCTTAATTATATGCACGAATGAAATCAATAATCTCCTAAAATATGGCTCACAGCTTTATAAATAATAATTTATTTGACACAAAAATCAGTTATTTTCTACGACAAAGAGATTAATTGACTAAACTTGGCCAACATTTTGACAATATCATACAGCCATTTGAATTTTTGCATCAAACTCACATGTAAGCTTCGTGTCCTTAATTAGTTGCACGCAGCTGTATATGTACATATATCTGTAAGCTAATTATTTTTGTGTCCAGATTGTAATCCTTACTAATTTTCTTCCACTAAATACTGAGTTATTACTGGTAAACTTGATTGTGGATTTGAATCAAGTGTTTAATTTGGCTACCATTTTTATAGTCTGCCCAAACCTAATAAAAGTTAAAATGTTTAATAACCCCGCGATAGATCGCACTCCAATATTTAGATCTATCTAAGCTTACTTTTTTCCAAACTTTAACATCTCACTGCGGTGGACCAAGTGAAATCAAATCTGTTCTTAGTTTCTGCCACAGATTATTAGATTTTTTTCTTGCATACGGCACTTTTAGATGTTCCTTGGCCAAATCCAGATGCGTCATCATAAAGTCCCCAACAGTTTCGTATTGTTTTTGGTTGGTATATACAATTCTTTTTGACTCACTCCATTGAGACTGTTTAAAATATGTTATTTTATGTTTATTTTGCAATGTATTTGTGTTAATTTACTTACATTTTAAATTTATTATTAGTTGTCACCAACACAATTGCTAACGAAGAATTTTCGAATAATTACTAAGCTTTTTATGCTCGTTTTCGTAATACAGAGTAACAGAATTTTTTGTTCGTACGAAAAGAAACCAAAAACATTGGTAGCACTTTCGAAAATTATCCGTAATTTCGTACTACAGAGTACAATTTGTTCGAATACGTACATTTTAATTTTCGTATCGTTATTTAATACCGTGTCCCTATTGAACAGTTGCTTTGCTTTGTATACAAAAAAACAAGACGTAAAAATTTTGAAATAACTGCATGTTTGTGAAATAATAGCGGTTTTCACTCTTTGTTGTATATTTAATAGTCTATTATATTTATTCATACTTTTGACATTATTTTGTTTTGAATATACTTTTTTGTTTTAAAACTACGTAATTCAGAAGAATTAAGAGTATTGGCGTTTCTAAATCCTCTGTCCCTCTGATTAAATTAATATTTTCAGAGACATTCCTTCTTTGGTTACCACTTCACATCGATTTAATTTACCTAATAGAAAATTTTTCTTTCTGGTCTAATTTCCAGCTTAAATTTTGCAATAAACAAGCTCTTATAGATTTACTGTGGGAGACGAAAACAATGAATGTATACTTTTAATTTTTCTTTAAATTTTCTAAATTTATAGTTTACTCATTACAAAAGGATATAAATATTTATCCAAGTTATTAAGAGGATTTTTAGGGTTATATTCGATTGGATCACATAAATGATTTTGCGATAAAGTTTACTTCTTATTAGCAAGCTCTGCATGACAGCAAGACTATATATTCGTAATTGGTCATTACAACCCTTTAATAATCACAATTATAACTAAGCTTACAGTGTTAAATGTCGGCCCCACGACAGATTTAAGAAACTATTCGCGGCTATTTTATTTACTCTCTAAGTTTTTGCCAGAAGATGGCTGTGAGGAGATCGTCTAAAGAAATATTTTTTCACATTTTTGTTTAATTTGGCTGGATTTTATTTAATATTCGGTTTGGCGGTAATATATTTATTAATTTTTTTTTTTGTTATTTTGGAAAATAAACGAACAATCGCCCTAAAAGTCTTAGCTCTAATTAAGAGCTAAAAGTCTAGACTGTTTTTACATCTTTTTTTCAAACGTATATATATAACTATCCCGTTCGACATGAAAGAAACGCCCATATATAATAATATATGCAGATATATGTAAAGTAAAATAGTTTATATATATTGCAATATATTGATAAGACTTAATGGGTAATTATTGGCACACAATTAAAGTGATGTGAAGACCAACCATTTCACCACAGATGTCAGGACCACCCCTAATCTATATTGAAGTCGCCGTGGTCTAGTAGGTAGTGTGTTGGCTTATTAGACGAAAGGCCCGAGTTCGAATCCCAGGGCAGACATCAAAACGAAATATGAAGAAAAAATATTTCTTCGGCGACTTCCTCTCAGCAGATTTCTGGCAAAAACTCTGAGAGTAAAAATTGCCATGAAAAGCTTCTCAGGTTCTCAAAAAATCTGTCGTTCGGAGTCGACTTTAAACTGTAGGTCCCGCCACTCATATATAAAATTAACGCACACAACATGAGTGGTGTTGAGAAGCTAGGCCATAATCCTGACTGAAGGGTTGTAATGGCCAATTATGTATGTATGTATATTGCAATATAATGCAATATAGTCGAAGTCGCCGTAGTCTAGTAGGTAGTGTTTTGGCTTATTAGAAGAGAGTCCATGATACAACCACTGGCTCAGACGTCTCGACCAAAAGCGGATTTCTGGCAAAAATTCTGCGAGTAAATAAAATTACCATGAAAAAGTTTTTCGTTGGGAATCGTCTGTAAACTGTAGGTCCCGCCATTTATGGATAAAATTAACACACACAACATGGGTAAGGTGAGAAACTGGGTTGTAATCTTGACTAAAGGGTTGTACTGGCCAATTAAATTCTATAACGTAAAATGGAAAACTTCGATTCTATGATGATCCACCCTCCCTCCAATTCCTTTTCAGACTTCTGCTGTTAAGATAATATACATTACCGTACATTTATTTTAATTCACAAACAAAATTAAAGATAGACTCACCTGTGCGTTGGCGTTGCAGCCGACTGCCAAGTTCATATTATTCCTTCTTTGCCAGGATATTTCGGCTGATACTTTCTTACAACAATGCAGGTTTATCTGCACCATCCGGATTTCTTTGGTTTTGTTAGATTTCGCTTAGTAGAACCTAACCTTACCAAAAACGATCTTGGCAATTTCGACACCCTTCGACCTCTCAGCGCCATTGGAATTCACATCGTCCGGCTTTTCTTTGATTAGTCGCTACCATCAATAGCAATATCGATTTATGACAGTCGCCAGCAGTTGCCCTCCCCCAGCTTATAGATTTTATCGTTTTCTTTACTTCGTCGATTGATCATCTCCAAACATGTCTCTCCAGCATACTCTTTTTGAAATTTTATAGAATTGCTGTACAGAAACCGACCGACCTTAACATTTTTGAATGAAGATTTGTTAGGCTTAAGGGCTTGGTCAAATACTTGCTCTCTCCCGCTGATGTAAATGCAAAGTCTGCAAACTCTTGTAGCGAAGCCCTCACAAAAGTATATGATAAATCCAACAAGAAAACTCTAAATTGTTGCGCTCCAAAAACCTTATGTATTTTTTGTACATAATATGATATGTGCAGTTATGTTCAAAATAATAGGAGTGCCCTGCATTTAAAAGCAAAGTTTAAAATTAAGAAAAATAAAAAGTAAATATCAAATTTTGTTTACTTAAAATTGGTGGTCCTGACATCTGCGGTGAAAGGGTTGGTCTTCACATCCCTTTAATTGTGTGTCATTATCACTCATTAAGTCTTTTCATTAAAACTACAAGGTGAACGTATATAAAATACAATTAAGAAGGTTTACTTAAAATTTATTTCTAATTAATATTCTAACTTTTTAACACTTAATTATTTAGTTAAAACTACGACAACAAAAAATACATAATTTTTTTTTTTTTTCAAAATTAATTGTTCAAAATAATAGGAATGTTAGCACACAACATAATAATTTTTAAACAAAAGGCACAAAAGTTTGACATTATCTTAAAATAGTAAAGTTATTTTAGTATTTGGTTGAATAACCTTTGTTTTTAATGACTTCAGAACATCTACTAGGCATTGAGTCAATAAGATCTTGGCACCTCTTTAAAGGAATTTGATGCCACGCATCGCGCACTGTGATCCACAGTTCTTCTGCATTTGAAGGTTGTTTCTCTGCAACATACTTTTTAACATCTCCCAATAGATGTTCTATGGGGTTAAGGTCAGGAGACTGAGCTGGCCACACCATAACCTTGACCCCATTAATCCGAAACCACTCATTTGCCAATTTACTGGTGTCTTTCGGGTCATTATCTTGTTGGAATATCCATTCTCTCAAAATGCCGACATAGACGTTCCTATCCATTATGTCTTTAATTGGATGTATTGGGCCTACACCATTATATGAAAAGCTTCCCCATATCATTAGTTTTGCACCACCATGTTTACCTGTTTTCTGTGTCTACTGAGCTTTATATTTGGTGTTGGGCGGTCGTCTAACATACTGTTTAGACCCAGTGCCACCAAATAAAACAATTTTTCTTTCGTCGGTCCACAGATTGTTTCTCCATTTTTCTTTCGGATATTTGATAAGTTCTTGGGTAAACTTTAAGCGAGCTGCTACCTGTTTTTTTTGTCAGCAATGGCACCTTTTGTGGACTTCTTGCAAATAAATTGTTGTACATTAGACACCTACGAATAGTAGGGCCACTTACGACAAGATTCAGATCCTTATGAATTTTTTTGAAGACGCCGAAGGAGTAACTTAAGATTTCCTTAATTTCTTTGTAAGTTTTGCCTTTTTTACGAAGATTTTTAATTAGTTCCCCCTTTCCTTGTCCCACTATTACAAAAATTTATGTGAATCACTGTAGACAAATTTTTAACTACATTTTTCTGTACTTACTGTTCACTTTTTTTTAAATTATACGCTGTTATATTTTTATTTTTAAAAGAGCACTCACACTCCCTATTTTTTGATCAACTGATTTCAAGGGCAAACACAGAAATCTTTCAATTTCATCGTAAATATTAAAGTTATTTCGAGATTTTTTTCGTATTTTATTTCTTTCATATCGTTGTAACTACCATTAGAATATATGTATCATGTTTTGCAAATTGTTACAGTAAAAAATTTTAACTTTGAAAATACATATTACATGGTAACACTCCTATTATTTTGAACACAGCTGTACATAATATGAAGTCGATTTTCAGACAACGCACAATGGGGTTTTTGATGCCTAAAATGGATATTAAATCGTGGGAGCTTTCCTGGTTGTTTTTTTTAACTTTTCTTGGTTTGTTTCGCTTAAAGAAGATAAATCCATAATAAAAAAAAAATGGTGACCTGAAATGCATAAGGGCCTAACAACCAAAAAATTCAAAATTGATTTTTTGATTGATTCTGACGTATTGCATCAAAATATATGCTCTGACAAAATTTTATAATCCTACTGTTAAAGATTATCTACCAACCAGATATAATTAGAATTGAACATAGAAATGTTAATACAAATTAGTATAAATCATTTTGAGTATCCAAACAAATTTTTACTCCATTTTGAAGTCTTTGTTTCGGGCTTCTTGCGCTTCCTCAGTTAACTGCCCTATTGGTATTAAAGAGTAGTTTATTACTTCTGGTCCGCACCAGCAAAGATGAAGAATTTTCTTTCCTTTACTCCTTTGACTTTTGCTTCTTTCACTGCAATCGTCGAAATCAACTTTCGATCTACCACGCTTAACACCAGATTGGCGCGGGAAACCTATTGACGAATCTAACCAGTACTTGTTGTTCTGAAGAAAACGCTTAGAAACTCTATAAGATGCATTCCAGCGATTCTTCAATTGGAAAATTAAATTTTTCAATGTATCGTTAAAAACTTTAATACTTTTTTTATTGCTTGGGAATAAACGTGTAAGCACTTTTTTTCTTTAAGAAATGCGATTTTTCAGTCAAGGTTTCAAATCCAGATCTTGCAACTAGTTCATAAAGCTCTCTTCGAGAAATAAAAATTGTATTCACGTTTGTACCTATGATTGAATAAATATGGTCTTATAATTTTATACAAAAAATTGAATAGATAAAAATTATATAGGTACAAAAATATATCTTCCTTATTTTTAATCAGGTGCAAGAAAGTGCAAAAAATATTTTTTCCATTAATTCACAGGGTATCTTAAGTTTAAGAAAAGAAAATTTTTTTTGCTTAACTTTGCTTAACTCACAACTATTTTTCCATATATGCTACAAAATTAGCAAATTTATAGACCTTCACAAATTTTTTTTTTAAAAATAACAAAACTACATAATCTTAAAAAACAACGAAGCAAATATAATCTCTAATTTCTTTTAATACTTTTACTTAAAAACTTGCCGAGAACTAATTTTGAAAACACTGAAAATTTAGTTTTTTCACGAAAGATGAAAAAATATCAAAAAACTCGCACTTCAGAAAGGCATAGTAATGTAACGGTACTTGCTAGAGACACGTTTTTTTAAGAAAGGGATGCAGAATTTTGTGCACTTCCACCTCATGTAAGAAAATATTTGGTACTCAAGAATTTCATTTTCCAATTAATATCCATTTTAGGCATCAAAAACCCCAATGTGCAACGGTCGAAATTTGGTGCCAGACAAGCCTTCCCCTTTGAAATTTCTGTAAACGTTTCTTTTCAAAATTTGGGTTTTATATTGCTTTTTCTTGCATTTGATTTAACTGAGCCATACTTTTATGTAGGTATTTAAAATATTAAAGTGGTTGTTAATTTATAAGAAACTATTCGATAGCAGAAGTAGAATATTCGCGACGGGATACAGCATTAAAATGTAAAACCTCAAATGTCCGTATCGACATTTTTTAATGCAATATTTCATACAGGGTGATCGTAACTTTTCTTCAAATTTATCAACTTAAATACGTATATAAATTGGAATCTCACATTTGGACCATCCGTTAGCAAATATAATAATATTTTTAGAACTTTTATTAATTAATGTTGTATTTATCTTAATTTTAGTCGCATGGAGGGACAGGTTATCCGTTTGGCGAAACTTGCTCCAATGACTGTTATGTTTACACTACGGGAGAAAATCCAAAAGTAATGCTTCTTAAAGTTACTGGAGATTTACCAGCAGCTCAATATGGTCCTGGAATTGTGATACATAAAAATTATCTTTATACGATTGGTGGCACTACAGGTTTTGATTATTCATGTGATGTTTATCGACTTAATTTAATTACTAAGGTGTGGGAAAATGTTTACATTTGTCGCCCCGAAATGCGTGATGATCCCGAAGGCCGATATAGGCATGAAGTTGTGTACGATGGCAGTCATATTTATGTTTTAGGAGGTGGAACATCGAACACTGTTTATGATTTGCAACGCATACCAGCGTTTAATTTGGAAACAAATCATTGGGACTATTTTGAAACTATACCCGATCGAACCGCAGCTACAGCAGATGATTCTGGATACCCAAAGGCACGTAAATGCCTTTCATGTGTTCAACACACTTTATCAAATGGTGATATAGAGGCTTTTATTTCAGGAGGTTTACAGGTAAAATAAACAACATTTATGGACACAACATATTCTAAATAAGGTTTTTACTACTTTTCAGGGAGATTTTGCAACATATTTTAACGACATTTGGAAATTGAATTTGCGAACTAAACAATGGTATAAAATACATACCGCATATCTTCCCCGGCCTCTTTACTTCCATTCTGCGGCTCATGCTGGAAATGGGTGTATGTACATATTCGGTGGAATTCAATATAGCGAGAAAGATATGCGCCGTCGCAACGATCTCTTTAAAATGTGGATGACTATACCAAAGCTCAGTGATATTTGTTGGGATGCTATTACTTATTATAATAATAACTTGCATAATTTTGATCGTGGAACTTTACTAAGAGCAGGAATACCTGATCGTTATGTAAATCGCTTACCTCCTTTGCAGGGGCAATTACGGAAACAAACAACAGATGATATAAATGGACCATCTCCTTCGTCATTAATGAGTGCCCTTTCTAAAAGAATGCGGTCTCGTATAGAATAGAATATACGGTTGGGAATTTATTATTTTTGTTCATTATTATTTAAAAATTAACTTTTAGATTGCCATTTGAATTACAATAAATATATATTTTGTCTTGAAAAATATAGACATTAATAAGAATTTATATAGCATAAGAAAAGAATTATTAGTTTTAATTTACAGAACAAAATCAATTATTAAAAATTTTTTTTTTACTTTAATTTACTTTAAGCAATGGAGGGAGTAAACGATTCAGTTACAGCGATTTTGCGCTTTTGTAATGTTTGTTAATATAGACATAATTTCTTTTGCTAAATGTAATGCTTATCCATTTATTTAAAAAAAAAATTCCGAGTGCCTAGACAGACTAGTTGGTACTGTGTTAAACTACGAATGGCGAAGTCGTGTGTTCGATTCATACCCATTTATCCATTATTTAACCTCTGAATGCATGTGATTGTTAATTAATTTATCTGATATATTATAATTTAGAAAAGAAAATGTGAATTATTGTGATCTATAAGTTTAATTACTCTTACCACCCACAAACTTAGAATCAGAGTAAAAAGAAGGCAGAGGTTTTACAACCATCACATGAAGAATTCCTCCGAATATAGGTGCAAAGAGTAATACAGGATGATGTGCATAAGAACAAACAAAATTTGGTAGAATATAAAATCATGAAGAATGGAAAAAAATCATTTTATTAAAAATAAAAATAATAAGTATGTCATTTGATCATGAAGAAAGTTAATAGACACTGTATAATGGAAAATTGTTAATGAAGCATACCGGAAAATTATGGCGTTTCAAAGTAACAATATCCATATTGACATCATCGTATAAAATTAACGCACACAACATGAGTGGTGTTGAGAAGCTAGGCCGTAATCCTGACTGAAGGGTTGTAATGGCCAATTATGTTATGTATGTATATTGACATCATCGAGAACAGGTGCTACTGGATTTTAGTCCTTAGGACCACCCGTGACAACTATACGTATTATAATTTGTGCTATATATAGATCGACCAGTCACTGAATATGAATTTTGTATCGCCTTTAAAGAAATTGTGGATGAAATATGTGATAATGCCGTTAACAGAATAGGAAAACAGGAGAAACTTGATAAATAGTTAACGAATGCACCCGTGTAACAAAAACATCTTCACAATAATTGACTATGTAATAACAAACAAGTGTAATGTATCAGTCAGTAACAGTAGCACAAGTAAAATCTCTGATCTTGAAATAGCAAATACATACATATGTATGTATATGTTTTGGAAGCAAAAAGTAGTAGGAAAAAAAAAGAAATATTGTTGAGGTATTTAAATACAATAAATATAAAAATTTAGCGGCTAAACTCATCAATATGTTTAAATATGATTATGTGAGCTAAAGCTAATAAATTTAACACATTTTTCGTAGATAGCTTCATAACTATACGATAACTTTCAAGGTGACCAATATGTTCAAATTTCGTTCAATATATATATGTATATTTTAAAACTTATGAAATAGCGTTTGAAACAATCGAAAGGCAAATAATTTAAAACCATTATATACAGTGTACTCTCTCATAAGCGGACACCTACGGGACTGACAATTTTGTCCGCTTATAAGGAGTGTCCGTTGATGAGAGAAAATCAAAAAGAGCAATCAACAAACTATAAGTACATTTCAATGGCTTAATATAGAAAGGTCGTATCTCGATTTTTTCAAAATCGGGGTTTTTACATATTCTGGTAGACAAAACCCCCATACACATCCTCTGAAAAATTCAGGTTCCTACGTTGACGAATAGTTGATTTACAGTAATTAAAAGAAACATAACATAATCTTTTTGTTTTAGATTTTATTAAGTTTTTTCCTTCTCCTGTAAAATACTGAAAATGTAAGATACGACCTTTCTATATTAAGCCATCGATATATACATATTTCTTTAAACACTTTTATTTTTAAAAAAACATTCATATAATGGCAAGAGAAAATAAATAGAAATTTCATTTATATTTTTTTGAATAAAAGAGAAAAAGGTTTGAAAGACCTGATATGTATTCAACTGGATTTAATATAGTCCGAAATTTTAGCTTGGCGAGTATTACCTTTAATTTCAATATTTTGGCGATGCATTTGAAGATCAGTCAGCATTTTAACACTTTCAAGGTCGCTGTGATATAGAGCAAAACGTTTTAGTTTTCTTATGGCTAAATAAGCCTTCTTGTATGAAGTGAATTTGTCTTCTTTTTATCTTTTCGGGATTCCCCTTTTTAAATGCACGTTTTATGGAGTAATCAACTCAGCGAATAAGAAACGCATAAAAGTGTTACCACGCTGTAAGTTTTAAACAAAAACAAAAAAAAGTATGTTACCATTTTGCAAGTCGTCCGTTTATGGGGAACTAACATGCCAATACGTCGTGGAAAAAAGTGTCCGTGTCCTGTTATGAGAGGGTTGTCCGCATAAGAGAGAAATATTTTAAAAATCCCATACAATTTTTTTGGTACTGAAAAAAGTGTCCGTTTATTGAAGGTGTCCGCTTAAGAGGGGTGTCCCTTAGGAGAGAGTACACTGTATATGTATGAGAAAAGAGGCAGAGTTAATGTTTTTAAGTAAATAAATAAAAAATATAAAAGAGACGAAAAGAAATCTCCAACTGAAGCTTTAAATACAACCGACGCGTCACGCAGAAATTTTAGAATTAACAAAGTAGTAAGCACCTTAATCATTTTAAAGGTGGCACCACAGAGTTTTGATTCTGAAAGTTTGAGGAGAAAATTTTTAATTTCGAATAAAATAAGAATAGACGACTATTAATTGGGTTACCTTATATAAGACTCGTTAGACCAGCCGACATGATTAATCTGGGCGAAAACTAATTCGAGTAGTATTTTATTTGGTTGGAATGAAGACTAAACGGAGGCAACTGCTTGTTGATTTGATGCGAATGATTTAAATTAAATTCATCACCGAATTACTGACTTTTGCTTTGAAAAATTTTGGCGTACCTACATAATACGAAGATATTGATCACTCGTGATGACGAAAAGGAAGAAGAAATTCTTCAGCGTTCCATACAGAAAATTGGTTCCCAATATGAAACAAATATTTTATGGACACAAGATGGATTTGAATTTGTTGAAAGCTGCGCTGTTGCCTTAAGATGTGTGCAGGGTTTAGAGGCAAAAATGGGTAAAGAAGAGGTAGGTAGGAGTGATCGCCGTGTATGGTGTTATGGTCATGAGAGGCCGGAGTGACATAGTCAATTTTAATTCTAACCCAAAGATAACCTTTATTTAAAAACAATAATTATAATATAATTAACAACAAAACAAATTAATTTTAAAATAGTTACCGCGTATATGATTCTATGATGTTTAATAGACGACTTAACAATGTACAATAAACATATATAAAAGTAATAGCGGCAAACTATGTAGACAATATAAAATACATAAATAACAGACGACAGTTATAATTTTAGTACCAAAGAAAATAGATAATTATTTGGGATTGCCAACATATGGTACTTACCATATTTCCCAATAACCAAGTTTAACAAAGCAAACAAATGTCGTCTAGTGTTTGATGCTACTGCTTCTATAGGTGATGAATCTTTCAATTCGAGGCTGATCAATAGTACTTGCCGCTATCAGCCTAAGTCTTTAGTTTCACTAAGTGAGAATTCGCGAGCAAGATCAGGTAGCGCAACGACTTTTATAGCGTAATAATTATGAGTCGGACGTTTATATGATGCAGAATTTTAAAGCAGCTCAATTTGGAGGTAACCACTCCTCGAACAGCTAGGGCTATTGTCGACTGCCATTACATGTATGAATCGTGGATTCTTTTGACAGCGTTGAGGAGGCGATTACAGTAATTAAAGGTCTTTTACTACTGATCGGCAGCACTTACTTTGAACTACGAATAGTTTTGTCAAACGCAAACCGGTTTTGTAAGTAATGAACAATGGTGTACCAGACGTAGACGACTTATTTATGTATTTATTAATTTATTTATTTCAATATACGTAGTTCGTCGTCCTGTAAATGCAACATGCCGTCATAAATTCCATCCAATTAAAGCTCTAATTGTACTTAGGCTATCTAAGCTTAATTTCCCTATTCTATTGCTATTGCTGCAGTAAAAATGTCCGACCAATCTGGAAGCCTAGCATTCCTTACGATCTCAAATTGTATATCTTGAATTTACTTGTCTTTAGAAAAAGATGTTAATCCAACTTGGTATGATCCATTGCTGTAATAAATGTTATCTGGGGACAAAGTGGTCACTTTTTGGAGAAACATTTTTTTAAAGCAAGTGGAATCCGTACTATTTTTATCTAGACAGCGTAAACTGTCATCTATTTTGACTGAAAGAAATTTTAATTTTTCTCAAAATTGAGATTATATTACCAATTGCAGATGACGTGCGGTCAGGTATAGAACTGAGAATTTTCAAAAATGGTTGATGTAAACTATCAGATGAGGTAATAATCGATCTGGATGACATATTTACAGCTGCGTTCTCTAATAATTCCTCAAAATCTGAAAACAGCTTAATTTCTTAACTTTTCCAAGGGGATGGAGCAAAGAAGACAAGATGCCGTTCTAAAGCAGGTGTTTATAGAAGTGTTTATCCTAATGATGTTTTTCCTTGAGATCCAGCCGTAGATGGTGATTCCATGTAAAATTGAGTGCCGTTTCTATGTGGGGTCCTTTCTTACGACAACAAATAAGCTTAAGAAGGTTGTTGATTTTAGTAAATTTAGTAAAGGTTTCTGGTAAAAAAATAAACCTAAAATTCTCATTCGGCCGGTGACGTTTCTAGTGTTACAAATATTATTAGGACATGCTTGCTTTTTGCAAATGTGTAAATGTAAAATTTGTACAGGAACTACAGCCCCTGCAATATCCGTGGTATCCAAGTGGTTTAAATTTAAAACGACTGTTTCCGGGTTTCCGGAAGCCATTGCAAATAAATTGTCCTCGTAGATGCCCACATTGTCAATTCCATGCGAGTTCTCAAGAGCCTTTGCCAGAAAGTTGGCCTATATGGTAAATAAGATTAAATAAGAAAGAGGAGAGCCTTGGGAATTCCATTGTCTAAATTATAATTTGAAGAAAAGTATCCTTCGGCCTAAGGAAAGATTTTATATTAAAATTTAAATTGTTCTTAGTCCTTATGACATTAGGATGAAAAGATTTATCGGAACTTAGCGATGACCAAAAAGAGGCAAAACAATTTGCAATTTCGGACGGATGACTTATGTAGTTCTGCTTAACATAAATTGTTGGAAAATTTGTGACTTTATTAGCTCTCAAGTTATTTACCTTGGTCCAAAGCGTTCGAACTTCCATTAAGGGATTAAGAGAGTTTAGAAAATTTTCCCAAGTGTTTCTCTTTACTGTCTTACCATCTCTCTAATTTTTACACAAATGCTGTTATAACTTATTATTTTACAATTCTTGCGAATTCTTTTAAAATTTTTCCCTGCTTCATGTTTCTGGCTAATCAATGTTGATATTTCCGATTGATCCAAATTTTTTTTTGGGCCTTTGACTGAGGGGAATGGATTCATTTGCTGCTTTTCTAATCATACATTTCAATTGTGCTGCTTCTTTATTTATGTTTGAAGACATTTCAAAATGGTTTAACGGTAGATCTGCTTTCTTACGAAAAAGAGACCAGTCAGCATTGTTTTCCATAAAACGGGGCGAGAATTTTCCAGTTACAACCTCAAAAGAGTTTGTAATTTTAATTAGGCAGTTCCATTTCAGATATGGAGCAATAATTGTGAAAGATATTATAACGTCTACAGCAGTCAGAGTATTCCTGATGTTAAATAGAGTAGGGGAGCCATCGTTTAAAATGACTAGGTTATTACTATTGGCAAATTCTTCAACCTTTCTGCCATTTGGTGAGTTAGAGACGGAACCCCATAAAATATTTTGGGAGTTTAAGTCGCCTAGTATTATATGGTCAGAATTTCTATTTTCCAATTTTTTATTTCATTAAGCAGGCATAGTCGTAGTCATCTTTATTATTGTGAAAAACTTGAAAGCCTAGAAGGTGCAGTAGATGAAGATTTTTATTTACTATGTGTGTTTCCTGAAGTACAGTCAACCCTCCTATAACGCAGTACTCTCAGAACGCGGTTTCCATAAAATGTGGTTTTCTCACAACGCCGAGCTGAAATTGCGACAGCCCTCCTATAACGCGGTACTCGTACAGAGCGGTTTACGTTCAACAACATGCCATAAGTTCCTTCCGCACAGTACCTGAATGAATCTAGTAATTAGATATTGTAAGAGGGTTTAATATCAATTTTATTTTCGACGCAAAAGCACAGTCGAGATATACAAACAACATTTTTATATAAAAAGGCCATAGCTGTCTACGACATTCTACATTTTTTTCTGCAACTCATATCTGACAGTGAAGATGAATGTTGAAAAATTACATATTTTTACAAGTCTTTCTTATTTTTGTTGGAAAACAGTATTTTAGTTTAGTTTTTGTTTCATTTTTTTTATTAATCCTTATATGAACTCTTGAAGTCAATAAAAATACTTTATAATTTATCTTGTCTTGGTCTTCATATAACGCGGTACGAATGATGTAATTTGTACTAATTCCGAGTTGCTTATAGCGCGGTTTCCATACAACGCTGTAGACGGTTTCCATAGAACGCACTACGATTTTACCTGGTTTGTACGGTTAAATCCGAGTTACTTATAGCGCGTTTTCCATACAACGCGGTAAGCACTCACCGCGTTATAGGAGGGTTGACTGTAGTATAATATTGGGTTTCTGTCTAGAAACCAAGAGTTCTAAGCAAATTTATTGTTAATGAAACCCTGTAAATTCCACTGGAGAATAGAAATGTTTAGATTTAGTGACATTTTATCTTGTTGGTTGTTGTCCCTTGGGACCCTTTTCATGGTATTTCTTAACGTTTTAGGTGTTATGAGTACATTTAATTCAGGAAAATTTTCATACATTTGTGAACAAGGTAATTTATTTAGAGCTTCGTGGGTGTCGTTTTCCGTTGGAGAATTTAGCGTTAAATCAGTGATAAATCCTGAGTGGTCATTTTCTCAGCAACCTGTTCTTCGGTAATCAGAAGATAATTGTTATCACTCCCATCTTCACTAAAATCAATATCACTTTGAAAAAATTCGTGTTTCTGTAACACAGGCTATTTCTCTTGCTTGTCTGTTTGCATGGAAAACACTAACAAAAACATACATACATACATAATTGGCCATTACAACCCAATTACAAGAATTTGAAATTGCTGAGTGAATTGTGTTAACTGTTGTTTCTGCATTTGCATATTTGTTGCTGATTGCTTTTGTTGTTTTTGAGTGATCGTGTTGAGTTGGTTTCATTGTTGTATCTGCAGTCTCATTTTGAATTTCCGCTCTGGACTCTGAATTATGTATGTATTTGATTTTGCAGTTTGGCTTTGTTGACATCTGTTTTTTTTAGATGGAGAGGAGCGAGTGGTATTAGTTCTGTTTGAAATTTGAGTTTTATGTTTCGTATGAATGTTTATGTTCGTTGTAGGTGAGGTATTATTCTTGTGTGTAGTGAAGTCGGCGTTTAAAATGTTTGGATAAGTAGGCTTCAGTTTACGATTTTTAGTATTTGGTGTAAGCGTGTATTCTCGTTAAAATTTTTCCACACCTCTAGTGCTTTACATCTTCTGGTTAGTTTCAAATAATTAACTGACTTATTATAGAGTATTGATATACGCCACCCTAATACTGCGAATATGAAGAATAACTTCATATAAGAAATCAATGCTACATTGATTATTTAATTTATTTGATTCTTTAACTTGAATAATTATACTTTTTGAATTTACATACATATATAAAGTTTAGTCAGTTGGCATTTGCAGCTGCTCGTGTTCCTTTCATTTTTTGTATTACGACACTAAATTTGTGTTTCCAGAATGTCGGACTTCTGGATAGTAAGAAGGATGACTTGAGTTTTGGCAGTTTACACAATATTTGCAATTGCATACTTAGTGTATTTAATTTTGACCACAATCACGACAAAGTTAGACATTTCTACACCACTTCTTAGTAAGTCCCAGTCTTTTGCAGGTTTTGCAGTTTATGCACCTTTTGAGGTTGGGAACGTATTTTGAGACAGGAACTCCGAGTTTTAAAAATTCTGGACGGTAAATGAGGTCGAAGGTGATTATTACCTGCTTCTGTTGGCACTATTCGATTATTTTAATTCTTCATTATTTTTCTGACTTTTTTGATCTTGTATTTGTAGTTCTTCTTGGGGAATTTTTCTTAATTTTCCTCGAAAAAATTCTGCCTTGTAGTATATTCAGAGTCTTCTGACAGCAATACAGTCAATGTAGGAATTTTTCTGCAGTCTTGTTGTCCAGTACCTTAATTAGTAAGTCACCACTACGTATTTCCTTAACTTCAAGTCGGTCTTGTGAAATGTGGTGCAATTCTCTTTCCACTTAAAAGACATTATCAGTCGCCAATGGAAGTACTTCTATATTTTTATCAATTTGAATAGTAGTGGCAACCAAAAAACGTGGAAGATTTAATTGGTTTTGACTAGTTTCTGGAAGGAGTATAAACTCTTCTGCACGTGGTCGTTTACTTTTGTTTGGTTTGATTTGCTGGACGAAGAGGAAAGCTCCCGAAACCGGTTATAGTCTGGGGGATGAACCCCATTCGTTTCGCACCCACTCAATAAGACTTGTCAATTAATTAAAAAATGTATTAAAAAGGAAAATTAAAGAAATTAAATGCAACGAAATGTAATAAAGTGGAAAATGCTAACCGATAACTTGGCGATTGCCCGACGACGACTGAGTGTAAATTACATTCGATAAACTTAAGTATCATCTGAAAAGATTTTAGGAATGTATTGGTTGCAGTCAGATACTTCGTTTTGAAATTTAATAATGTGCCAGAAGCTGTCTTAATCCAGGAGCGTAAGCCGATAGAAGCGGAAATTTTAAGACTTACTATGTATATATATGTTTCCTCTGGATTTTCAGCGAATATTATGATAGCATCAAAGACGTTATTACAAGAGTTATGGAGGTACAATATAGGTTGAGGTATAAGGATCTAGGAAAAGCGGAGCATATCAAAATACTTAGGTGTTATGGTCCAGCGTTGTGGAAACCTATAACCACCGTTGATTTGTATACCTTCATGGATGCCAGCGAAGTCGCCTTTGCTGTTGTTGCTTATTGGCACCGGAAAATCCAAATATTCACCCATAAAGGCACTCTCAATTTGATACCTCTGTTTTTAATTTATCATCTCCCGAATGTTGTTCACAGATATCTACTTCAAACAACCATCTTCTGAATTTTTCAAAAAAAATAATAATAATTTATGTTCATTATAAAGCTTTTCTCTCTTAAGTACATTTACTTACTTACTTAATTGGCCATTAAAAACCCGATTATCGGATTTAGGCTTGGTTTACCACATCCTTCCAAGTGCCTCTGCTTCTTGTTTCTTCCCCAGCTGGTCGCACCAATCGATGACAGAGTTTCCTCAATTTGGTCCTACCAATATAGACAAGGTTGTCTTCTTCGCCGACTTCCGCAGATTCCCGCATCAAATATACGTCTCTTCCATTCGAACGAGTTGGCCGAACTAGCACAGCCGCTGAATATTAATGCGCTTCACAACGTCCATGTTGTTGAGGAGTTCATACAACGCATTATGAGATCGAATGCGGAAATCACCGCCAACTCGCAAAGGACCAAATATCTTACGTCGGACTTTTCTCTCGAATACTCCTAAGGCTGCTGTGTCGCGCCTGATAGTGTCATAAAGAAGCACGGGGAGGATGAGCGACTTCTAAAGTATAAGTTTCGTTATACGAGAGAGGCCTCTGTTACTACTCGCTTGCCTATTGAAACCATAATAGCACCTGTTAGCAAGAATGACCTCCAGACTGACATAATTTTTGACAGTAACATTCATTGACAACATCCAAAATATAATTATTGGCCGTAATCCATCTGATATGCCACATTTCCCTACTTGTCGACAACATATACTTCATTTCGCCCTCATTTACTGCCAGACCCATCTTGATAAACTCTCGTTCAATAGCGCTAAAGGCAACAGTAATATCTCGCTTGGTACGCCCCATGATGTCAGTGTCGTCAGCGTACGCAAGCAGCTAGACACTTTTATTGAAAATAATGTACTGACTTGCCAGGTCTGAAGCCGCACTGATAACGTAAAACAATTATTTTGATCATTTTCTTTCATCGGGGAGTGAGCACAAAATAAGCTGATGTTATAGAATTTAGCTTTGATGTGGATTGTAGCTATGCGTTCGTTCACAGGAGTCAACCCAAACGCGAGGTGGCGATGTCTCTTACTAGCCACAAATCCGCATCTAAATTCGTGCTTCTCCGCATGGTAGCTGTAAAAATATCGCACAATGCAAGCCTTGTGCTAACCATCGCACTTCCTGGGTAGCAGCGATGATACTCACTGTAGTGTAGTTTTTGTAGTTTCAGTGTCTACTTGAACGGTTGGTCCCATCGGAGTGTGCGTTTCTATATATTTCGTAGAATTACTTTGGCCCAAACAATATAATGACTTAAAAATTCCAACGGATCAAATGTCGACATAATAACACTTAACATTTGACGTTTTGTTGGCTTCCCATTACCGGAGATAATGTCCTGACTAACCTTTTTAAATTTCAAATCAAACATAAAACTGTCTGAGACAGATTCCCAATAGAGACCTAAAACTTTCTTTACGCCCTTATTGGCTATAATTAGTTTGCGTGATGAATTTCCATCTAGCACCTGGATAAGATCATTTGAATTTGAAGTAGAGCCTATTAGATCAAAACCTTCGTCTTTGTGAATATTCTTCACTTGTAGAGATACTTCAATGCCTTCTTTAACAGTATCAAAGCTGTCTATAAAATCGTAAAAAAAAAATAAAAGCTTCTATCGCACTTAGATTGTAATCTCTATGTTCTTTAGCATTTTTTTCACGACATAAGAGCAGAACACGGTGAGCAGGTAGCTCCAAATGCCAACAGCAATTTTTCCATATCGAAAACTGTGAAGTGTGGCTGGCAATGACGAAATATACTGAGGCCCTTTTAATAAATTATCGTTCAAGGAAATTCTATTTACTTTGGCAGCGGCTTAAAAAACCTATCTCAATTTTCTTTTTTCCTTGTAAGGGTTTATAACTCCAGAATGAGTTAAATAGCATTTTTTATTTTAAGTTAGGTGGATATCTTCTGGCGGCACTTTACGGACGTATCCCTTTTCGATATAACTATTTATTACCTCACTATAGGCAACAGAAAGGTTTTCGTCACGTCATAGCTTTTTCTCTAAACCTTCAAGACGATTTAATGCCATTGAGTAACTATCTGGAAGATGCACTATATCTTTTTTCCATAAAAGACCCGTTTGGAAACGTTTGCCAACACGCTTTGTTGATTCATGTAATATTCTATTCGCTCTAATGTCTCCTTCACTCACCATTGAAGGAGCGGTTCATACACCCATATTTTCAATATTAAAATAGTCTTCAACCATCTTGTGGATTACTTCCTCCTCTTTAACACGTACGAAAAGGCATGAATGAATTGAAGGTGATACTGATTTACACGGACCAAATACTACCCATCTTAACTCCGTATTACACTCAAATGGTCGACTGGAATTGTTTATATTTACATCAGGTGGCAACCCCAAGCTGGCATGGTCTAAACCAATTAATATATAATTAAGGGAACAATATTTGTATAAGGTTTAACAAAGTTCGACGGCGCATTTTTAAATATTTGTTTTATTTCAGAATCAGTTAGGCTTTGCATTGGTAAATTTAAATTCGATACGGCATATACATTTTTGAGAAGATGAGTACCGCTTAATCGTACGTTGAACGTAAACGACGGCTTCATAGCTGACCGGCCACAGAACCATTGGAGGTTTAAATTGTTATTTTTCAAACGCATACCTATATATTCTGCAATTTCATTGTCTAGAATAGTTATGGAGGAATCATCATCAAATAGAGCATAGATGAAACAGCTTAGAACGTCATGGCTAGGCTCAATACCATTATTGTTATTTGATTGTCCTGGCAAGGCAACACTGGGTGTATCTTCATGAAGTAGCTTATTATACGTTGGCAACCGTCTACCGAGCATACTCTCTTTCTACGTCACTCGCGAGTCTATAATATTTAAAAGCGTTGCCGTAGTCTAGTAGGTAGTGTGTTCGCTTATTAGGCGTAAAAGCCCGGGTTCGAGCCCCAAGCTAGACATCAAAACAAAATTTGAAAATAAAAATATTTCTTCGGCGACTTCCTCTCAGCAGATTTCTGGCAAAAACTCTGAGAGTAAATAAACCTGCCATGAAAAAGAGTCTCAATATCTGTCGTTCGGAGTCGACGTTAAAGTGTAGGTCCCGCCACTCAAGTATAAAATTAAGGCACACAACATGAGTGGTGTGAGAAGCTAGGTCGTAATCCTGACTGAAGGGTTGTAATGGCCAATTATGTATGTAAAGGGTCCGCCATCAAACGTTTTTTTTTCAACTAGTGCTTATTTCGTGAATGGTAACACTTAGCTCATGTCTGATTTGACAGATAATTAGTTTTATCCTTCCGCTGAACGAATATTGACGATCCAATGCGTTTTTGCTTCGCTAAGTGGGCCTGCGGTCGACTTACAGAAGATGCCGATTTTGGCAAACAAATTATCTTTTCAGATGAAGCTCATTTTGATCTTGGCGGGTATGTAAACCAGCAAAATTGTCGCATTTAGGGTACAGAAAACCCGCACGCACGTGCCACACAGCCGAAGCTACACTCGATGTTTTGCGCACTGTTTTTGAAGATCGCATTATCAGCCGCAGAGCTGATGTCGTTTGGCCACCTCGGAGCTGCGATTTGACACCGTTGGACTATTATTTGTGGGGTGCCGTCAAAGATAAGTGTTACGCCGACAAGCCAGAAACAATTTACGCTTTAAAGGACAATATTCGTGAAGCCATTGGTGAAATACAGCTGCACACAATCGATAATGTGCTTAAAAATTGGAACGATCGTGTAGGCTACTGCATGGCCAGCCGAGGCAGCCATTTGAATGAAATTATTTTCCATTATTAACCGGAAGGATTGTACTTTCAAATAAAAAAAGAAATTTGAGAAAATATTCAGTAGTTTTTTTTTAAAGCATTTTCAAAAAAAAAAGTTATTTGGCGGACCCTTTATGTATGTAAAAGCGTTGGATTAGCTAAATGTTGTTGACCATTCACAGATTTAAGGAACACTGCTAAATATTTCACTTTAGTTGAAAATGGCACTAATTTAGTTAAATTGTTTTCATTAATATAGGGTGATTCCTTCACTTTTCTCAACAGGCTATAAATCAACTGCTCAGGTCTTGCAAAGCGGAATTTTAGTTGATCAATAACCACATTAACATTGTCAGGGTGAATAAGGAGCGAATTTACCATTTCTTTTGCTTCATCTTCTAAACATTTTTGAAGCCTTTGGTTATTTTCAAAAGTATTGTATCCGTACGCTGCTGTTGATTGAGTATAAGCTGTAAAAAATAATGGCCAGTCTTCTGGTGCTGTATTTCTTGTTTGGCATCATAAATTCATTTGGTCCATTATGGGTACCGTAAGCATTTAAATTGTTTGTTGTATGTTTGGGGAAAACGGCGGCGTACAGTAATTATTAAGAAACGGTGTATTTGTGTTAAATGACATTGACTCCGCTTGAGGCGACGGAGCAGCGCTACCTTCTACGGTATGTTGAGGGTGCGTATATGTTCACGGATTACGGGGCTCTTTGTACAATGGGTCAATTTGACCTCCGGGTACTGTACGTGTCTCATTTGACAAGTACACGTCGCCTACCCTCACGTTGTTGTGTTTGTACATTCAATGGCGGGGCTATTTGGCGTACCTCTAAAGTTAAGGTTATGGTCACTTACCGTTTCCTGTGAAGCAGATTCCAATTGCTGAGACTTACGTTTGCTCTCAGCAAGTTGGGATTGGGTTTCCCAAAACTGGCGTTTCGAATATTGCATCTGTTTTTGCCAATCTGTCGAGGGGTCGTTCTCTCTATCTGATGTTGAAGGCTGTATACTTATTTGGCTTGCTTCATTTGTAGACTCTCCTTTCTTGATTTGAACTGGCTTTTTTACTTGTAATGTTCGCTGTAATGTGTGCAGATTTTTTGTAAACAGTATCTGTAAGTCTTAAACTGCACAGAGTACAAATATGTAGGCTCGTTTATTTTTAGAGAGATTAAAATATTAGAATAATTACAATACATAAAATTCAATATACTTACCGCAATTTTCCACCTCCTTCTTCAACATTAGACGGGCTTCGATTATTTTTTTATTTATTTGTTTATTCAATTCCTGTACAACAAGATTTAATCTTATATTTAAAGTACAAGAGAGAAGTGTTCATAAACAACATTTGGAGATCAAACTTTTCTAATGAATAAAGTAAAAGAGAAGAAAAAGTAATAATAATAACAATAGTAATAAATCATGCATAATTTAAAAAAATTTAAAAAATTGCAATCTCCTACGGTGCAAAAAACTTAAACAAAAATTTCCCAAAACTAGTTGCGTTGCTATTAAGTTGCTGAGAATGTGGAAGACAATTCCAAAGCCGTGCAGCATGAATAATGCAAATCTTATTTTATCGCTAAGATATCCTGGAGATTCTGAATAAATGATCCTATGCAGAAGTAATAACACACGGATGCTCAAAAGATTGTCAAACGATACACCATAAAGCCTCAGAGAAAAATGGGACACATGGTCATATCTCCTTAAACCATAGACATATCTCACAATATTATTGAATAAGACGTTGAGCTTCTCCTTGCTAACGGAATCGCAACTTGCAAAAAGTTCACAGCCGTACATTAAACCAGGAAGAAGATAACATTTTGCAATCAACCGTTTTATATTCAAAGGCGTAAAGTATTGTGTCGACCAAAGACACCTCAACTTCATATAAGTTTGCCCTACGAGTGTGTTAACATGATTTGTCCATGTAAGACTGTCATTAAAAGTCAACCCAAGGTTTTTGGCAGCATTCACAATCTTGATCTTCTCCCCGTTCATCAAGATATCGAAACCGATATTGGAATCAAGCGCCCTCCTACGAATAACCATGCACTTAGACTTATGAGGGTTTAAGCGGAAGCCATTTGCCTTGGCCCAATGATATATTCGATCCAAGTCATCATTGAGTCTGTTCACATTCACACTAATAGATGACACAGGACTACTCAAATGTAACTGTACATCATCTGCGTACATATGAATTCTGCAGTGCTGAAGTTGGCTTGGCAAATCGTTGATATACATTGCAAAAAGAAGTGGTCCAAGAATTGAACCTTGAGGCACGCCTCTAGATAAATTCAAGGCAGAAGACTGGGCATTTACCGAATGAACAAATTGTGAACGATTTGAAAGATATGATGATAAAAGCCGTGTCGAAGCTCCAGAGAAGTTAAAAAAGTGCACAAGCTTCATAGAAAGCATGCCGTGATCAACCGTGTCGAAGGCTTTTGAATGATCAAGGAGGACCAAGAAATTAAATTTACCTTCATCCAGTTTATGTCGTATATTTTCAGATACATCCAAAAGCGCAGAAACACAGCTATGGTTCTTGCGAAAACCTGATTGTTTCTCGGTTAACAACTTATTAGCATCAATATATGATGCCATTTGAGAGTTAAGATTTTTTTCCAGGACCTTGGATAGGTAGCACAGAATAGCTATTGGTCGGAATTCGGTATCATTCTTCGGTATTGGCAATATTTTCGCACATTTCCACCGTAATGGAAAAGTACTAGTAGTAATTATGCTATTGAATATATATGTTATATATGGCAGAAGTACAGGCAGCAATATTTTTATAAATCTCGGTGTCACAGCCTACCGCATTTGATCTGATTACATTGAAACATAAAAGGACGTCAGTCTGATTCACACAAGAGAATTGAAAATTACCAGTATCAATATCATTAGAACCCAAGTTTGAAAACCTGTAAAAACTATTATCGACTGGCACCATAGGTAAGTTCATGAAATCCCTGTTGATCTCCTCAACATCTAACTTCTACACATTCACATTTTTTCTAGCAGTTTTAAATTCTTCTTTCAGCTCTGAGGTTCTAAAACGCTTCCACCTAGAATACGCAATATCCCTCTTACAAATAAGAGATTTTATACGAGCGGAAAACCATGGTTTTGTCCCAGGAAGTATTGTTCTCGATCTCACAGGAACTGCCAAATCATAAAGGCGCTGTTCATTATTCTCGAGAAATGATACCTGTTCGTCGACAGAAGTCATGTAATATATACGAGCCCAATCAGTAAGAGAAATGTTCTCTTCAAGGAATCTGTAATCAATATTTTTAAAGTCACGATAGTGAACTTAAATTTGTGATGAAGGAACATTAAAACGATATGTCATAAAGATCAAATCATGCCTGGAAAAACAAGGGGCAGATACTTGATCGTATAACAATACGTTCGAAACATCTGCTACAAAGAAAATATCAAGCAGAGTTATATTATATTATAAGTTTTACCTTAATCGAACTATACAAGTTGCAAATAAATAAGAATTCAAAGGAGAGTGCAAAAAGGCAGTTTACAATCAAACGTCAAATAAAAATACAAAACAATAATTCACAATAACAAATCAGCTGTTCATGTGAAACTTATTAGGGCGCTCCGTAACACCAACATTCAGGAAACGTCTCCTATTAATGCTTTGCTTTGTGTTGGAATACAGGAAAGATAGTAATAGGAGTAAGGGAAGAGGGGTAGAGTACCACATCTTTTTTATTTTTTTAATGACCAATGTATATATCTACTTCATTTTTTTTCTCGAGAATAACTTTGTAATAATTCTCACTTTGTTTTTTCATACAAACCCTCAGGGTCTCTGGTGGGAAACGATCACTCGGCCTTGGCAATTGAAGTTCTGCACACTACTAACTGGACCGGGCCACCCAAATTCCTTTTCCTTCTTAAAAATTTTTATAGTAACCATATCTCGGTTAAGAAATAAAGGATAGGACTGTAATTGTAATTGATTTGACTAGCCTGGGACAAAGTACTACTGGTATAAGCTTTCTCTCAATTTTCTCATCTCGAATCTTGACTTCCTTAAAAGTTGGCCTCCTCTCCCATTAGTAACCTGGCTGCTATCGATCCCATATCTTAAAATAAAATAATATCTTTTATTTCTATGCAATGAATGAAAAATATCCGGCGTAACAGTATTCTTAACACTAGAATAATTTGGCCTCAAATATCACTTACTTATATTACTACTCTTCCTTATCTACTCGAGCTTTCCGAAAGAGTTTATTTGATCAATATTGCCATAATATTTAGTTTTTTCATTAAAATTTTCCAAAAATTATACAGTTTTTTCTGTTCTTTTTTAATATGTTCTCTTCCTCTTTTTCTTTCGATTCTTGGAGTGCCAATTTTCAATCAGTGCGTGACTGAATGTGGCGATGCACACTGTCGCGAGCATGGTCAAAAATGGTTAAAGTCAATGTGGGAAATTCATTATTTTTTTCACCTTTATCTTATATAAAACACTTCTAGTAGTTGAATGAAAATTTTTTTAAAAACTTTTGCTTAGGTTTTTAGTTATTGTATCTCAAAGTTAAAAATTCCCATGCAATATGGAAAATTTGTGCGAAAACTTGAAATTTGACATATTTTTGTCATAGTTAAAATTCAAAAATTCTTTTGGTAACGGCTAAATTATTTGTAATAGAATTGTAAGCCAGGTATGTAATTGTAATTACAACGCTGTAGTTGCTTACAAATATTAACCATATGTGAAATACCTTTAGCCAAAATACAGGTCTTCAAAAAATTAAGAATTTCATACATATATTAACTTCAGTATTGAATTAAAAAAAAACACCCAATATCACTTTTGAAATTTTTTGATATTTTATTGCCACAAGTATGTACTTTAACAATAATAAATTTCAGCTGCTTCTGACTGCTTTTGTGGGTATTATAAATGTTTTTTAGTGTCAACATCATTGCAAATTCGTGATATATTTGAGCAATGGGTGCAGCTAAAGAAAAATAATACAACAAATGTGATGCATCATATTAAACAATTTGTGGAAAGTCGTATTCAAAGATTTCTAACAGATATAGAGAAGGACAAACTAAAATTCATTCTTTTAAAAATTAGTAATAATTGGACAAAATATAGACGCGGAAAACGTAGGTTTGAAACTGAGTTGAGTACCTGGCTAGATAATGAGCTATTTTGTAAAGATATTTGTGATGTAAGTTTTTCTAGATCATCGATTTTTTATATTTAAACATCAATAAATTCGATTAGGAACCAAGTACAAGTAGCGGTAAGGGTCGACCATCTGTTTGCTATGAAGATGCATCAGAGCGAACAAAAAGAAGACGAATCGAAGAGCTTGTTGCGTCCACTTCTGCTGATGCTCTTACTAAAGCAGCAGGAATATTATATAGGTCCAAAAATGATCAAATATCAGTGGAACGAGCTTTAGCCTTATACATTGATATGGATCTCTCATTCAAACAATACAACATGATGAGAAAGGTTGTAAATTCAATTCACGAGGATTGCTTTCCTTCCTATTATTTAATTGCAGAAGCTAAAACAAAATCATGATGGTACCAGCGATAATGAGTAAAATAGTTAGCTGTGGTAAAATATTTATAATAAGCCTGTATGCAGCGTGTGCTGGGACGATTTAATGATTTATTGAGAGAGAAGGCAAACAATGGAATTTAATTGTAATCGATATATATAATTGTAATCGTATGTTTAGCGAATATAGTACTTTTCTATTGGGACACAATAATTTGTTTTATGAGTTCTAAAATTCTAATAAAGTTGCGACATCATCTTTAAACATTTTTATAATAAAAAAAAACTACCGGTGAAAATAACATTGCAGTGTGGAACAAAATAACAATTGTCAGCCTGTGTTAGAATATTTATTTATTAATAACACACAATAAGAAAAAACGAAATTGATTATCAAAACAAAATACACAAAAAACCAACATTTTTTGACATTGTTATTTGCATCAGCTGGTAAAACGATCCCACCCATGGCGAAATCAATAAGGTGATGGCAAGAATACAACAACTCAATTCGCAGTGTTTTTTAACAAAAACAACATGTATTTTCTGTTGTTTTTGGGTGACCACTAATGTCAAATTAAATTCGCCGTAAGCCAGAAATGACAAAGGCGAATCTATATAATGACATAAAGTTGTTATTTTGTGTCATTATTTTTCTTTTGTTTATTTTCATTTATAAAAAAATTTTTAAGAAACAAATTTTAAAAAATAAATTTTTTTAAATACGAGCTGATTTGTGCTACCACTAAGGTATGACGACCTTCAGAGGAATACCGGGAAGCATAAAAGCAGATTTTACAAGAAAAGTTGTGCCCAAACATCCAGAATATTTAAATAAATTATAAATTGTGTAGAATAGAATTGTAAAAAGAAATAAAAAATAAATAAACAAAAGAATGTATATACAGTGAGCAAAAAAAATGTGTACACTTATTAAAAAAACTAACAAATAAATTATTCCACAGGATTTTGTTTAACATGACTTTCTAGGAAACCCGTTAGCCATAGTCAAAAAGTCACCACTTTTTTGCCTAAAAATGTGGGAATTTTTTAGTTTCGACAATTATTTTCTTTATACTTAACCAATAGAGAAATGTTTATAATCAGAATATAGTTTTAAAGCTTTTTTAGTCTTAAGGACAATAAATTTCCTTTTATAGATAATTTTTTGTTCAAAAGTTATTTCGAGGTAGTGGGTGTAAGTTTTTTTTGCTCACTGTACTCAAACAATATGTTTGACATTTGTGTGGACTGAAAAAAGCAATCAGCTGGGCTTTTAACACTACCTTATTGAATTTGCCTTGATCCCACCTCTTATGAATTCGCCTTGGTGAGCAGCTAAAAGCAAATTAGTGATGCCAATACAACATAAAAAAAATACTTATATTATTGAAGAAAAAGAACAATTCTAAAATTAAGAAATAAAAAGCAATCCATGTATTCATAATAAATAAAATAGAATTATAGATTCAATTTTGTATCTGAAGTCATTTGATAAATGTTTTGTGTGTGCGGTTTTTTCATAAGGGAGCTTATTTTTGCGCACAAAAAACGTGATAGTGACAACACTCCCAAATGTATTTAAATTCAATTGTTTTGTTTTTGAGTCAGTAATTTTTTTCCGTTCTGCTTTCAAAATATTTAAGCAGTTGGCATACGGCAGAAAAGAGAGTTAGCAGAATTCTCTGTCGAACTGTTGCCTGTCGTCTATGTGTTTATACCATGAGAAAATTAAATTTTAATGAGTTAGTAAAACATTTAAATCATAATTTGCGATTCGAAAAAAGTATATATTCAAATTTTGTATGTCTTTTTGATACTTTTTTGAAACAGGACATTTTTAAGGTAGGCGTATCCTTGCTCCAAATTGAACGAAATTTGGAGGAAGTGTTAAGCATGTTAAAACTAATAAGTGTACCAAATTTTATTAACATATATTTTTTTCCTCCAAATTATAGCAATTTTTAATTTCAGGATATATGGGAAGGACACGAATCCTTGACTTTAAATGACCAAATTTTAGGTATGATTATGTTTTACCAATTAATATAGGTGTGCCAAATTTCATTACTCTACTATTACTCCTTTTATTTTTGGCCACCCGTAATATGAAATCGAGACAGTGTGCGATGTCACGAAATGCAGAATGTCATATTAGTAAGATTTGTAAAATTTTTGTGTCGGTAAGAATAGGGTTAAATATCATGCATCTATGCAGCCATATTTTCTTTTCACAGTCTAACAACATACTGGCAACACTTCTATACGAAATCATATGTTTTAATAATTTGCTTTTATCTCTCATGTTTACCGCAGAGTGGTGTTT
Organism: Sarcophaga rosellei; assembly: GCA_930367235.1. Classification (NCBI taxonomy): domain Eukaryota; kingdom Metazoa; phylum Arthropoda; class Insecta; order Diptera; family Sarcophagidae; genus Sarcophaga; species Sarcophaga rosellei. The sequence goes on along the minus strand of OV884021.1, from coordinate 46,009,134 downwards.
ACTTTGTTTTATGATTCAAAATTAGGAAAAAGTTTTAAAGGAATAATGTTAAAACCAAAAGCTTTAACGCAAGTATTGAGTCAAGCGAACACAGGAGGAGTACAAAATACATTGTAATATTAGACATACTTGAGGTTCTGTGTTGAGCAATTATAGTTAATGTTTTACTTTGTAGGCTGCTTAGCCAAGAAGGTGCACTGTTAGCATATTCTGGTTACGGTGATAAAGACAAAGATGCTAGGGTAACTGCTGCTATTGCAAGCAATATTTGGGCTGCATATGAAAAACATGGAAGGAATGCTTTTCGTGAAGACCGCTTGCAATTCGTTTTGCTGGATTGTGAATGCGGTCACGTGGCTATAACCAAGGTAAAAAGAAATATATTTGAACCTGTTGTTCCTTTTTTCAGATTTTCTTTCAAGGTTGCTAGTATATTGTTATGTCTATACGCCAAGGAAAATGTCGGTCTTGGTCTTCTAAAACAGAAAGCAATAGCGTTGGCTTCTTATCTTGAGGGTCCATTAAAACAAATAGCAGCATCTTGAAATTCCTAAATTTATTATATTAAACAACAAATAAATCAAATCATTTAATATCCATGTGTCTAACTATTTAATTCGTCAATCTACCTATGCAAGAACCAAGCGTTTGGGAACCATAAGCTTCTGGTAAGAAAAAGTATTTGAAAAATTTTAAACAATAAATTCCAGAAATGATGGCTTGAAAGAATAAAAGGCAACTTTGTCGAAATATTCCAAATTAAATTTATCTTATGAGCCAAAAAATTAAAAGTATTACATTTTTGTTTCGGAATTTTAAATCCCATTTTTGCTTTTTTTAATTTGTTTATGAAAGGCAACCGACGTTAATTTGCATTGTAAGTTGTCTAAAAAAATCGGTTAACTTTTTTTGGACCAATTAAAAACTTATAGTTTATATACACGATCGAAAGGTTACTCATTCGATGTGTAAATTTTTTGCTAAGGTTACTTTTGTTCTGGAGTCCCAAAAGGATTAATGAATTTAATTTTTCATCATGTTGAAAAAAATTAATAAAACATGAACCATGTAATTTTTGTCTCTAAAAATTTTATCTTAAAAACTATATTAAAGAAAAATATCTTATTCAATAGCATATAATTTTAGAGTCCTGTCCATACTTGTTGATGCAATATATTGTGCATGTTTACCAAATCTCACGCCAGTAGCCAAAGCAGTATGGTCGTTGAATATCCTTAGGTCTTGCCATTGTTTACACATATAGACTCTAAAAAATACAACATATTAGTTAAAATAACAAGTAAATAAAAGTTCTAAATATATGTATGATGCTAAATTCAACATAAAATTAAAAATATTTTGCTGTAAAATGGATGTTAGTATAATGGATGTTGTATAACTAAATGTTTATTCAATATGCTTAACTTGATTGATTATCCTCTCTTTAGTTAACGGCAAGTTGTAATAATAGCCCTAATTGTGTTAAATGTACTATTTTATTTAATAAAATATCTCGTTAGTTCTTTATTTAGTTTTCCAAGAAAATATAGGAAACACGGATTTTGATAAGTTTAATATTTATAATTCAATCATGCACTTTAATTTCTCAGGAAATAAAAATACAATAAAATAATAATTTTAATGACATATAAAATTGCGACCTGATAAATAATTGTTAAAATTGTAGGAACAATTTTTTCGAATCAATTGATATAATAATATGTGAATTGCATGGGAATGAATGTCTAGCGTCTTCACAAAAGTTTATCGCTTGATTATTGGCGGCAACTAAACTTTAGAACCAAGAATTAAAAATTGCACTGGTAAAAAATATTGGCTGCCAGGTAAAATTGGATTCTTAATTCTGAGAATAAATCGGTAGAAAATAATAATTGTTTATTATTATAAAATTCATATTCTGCAAAACAAATTATTTTGTGGAAACCAAGTCAGAATCAAAGATCTATTCTGGTCTTTTGACGTTAAAAAAATAAAGCAATCATTTTAAATTGTGGGAAAAATAAAAAAAATTAATTTAAGTTTCACCGCAGAACAACTAGTTATTTCACAACTTGATTATGCGGTTAGTATACATATTTTTTTTTTTGGAAAAAGATATGTGGCAGTGATGTGATAATAAGAACAGTAAACGGCCGGTACCGGCTCAAACAGCGAAGCAGTCGTGTTATTTTATAAATAAATTGGAAAGCGACGATCACCCAAGAGTATGCGGGTATAAAGGTGAACCCTTTTTGTTAACCCCCTGTAAATATTCAATTTAATACTGCACACACTTTAACTCGCAATATTGTGGAACGAACTCCAGAGGTACTATACTAAAAGGAAGGTTTCAAAGCTTGATGGATTCACTGTGTTATAGCCCATTCAAATTAGGTTTGCTTTCAGCTATGAGTCTACGTAAGGAAGGCCAGAGTATAAGTGATGAAATTAAGGAAATAAATTGAAATGTTTTAGATATTTGAGTCAATGATAATAAATAACAAAGTCTAACACAAATACGTACATCAATTCTTCTGTGGTCCAAAGCATTTACAGTCTAAGTCGATTTAAGTCAATATGAGTTATGTATACTATCAGATTCTGCTAACAGAAATTTACATTCACGTAACATCCCCATTCCTCTAACAATGTCCTTAACAAAAACGGGTTGGCCTAAGTCATAATAAAGTCGCATTACATTTAAAAAAAAGCGATTATTACACTCCAGGCATAACAATATACATATAATTGTATATTAATAATATTTACATGGCTGTTGCTTGGTTTTCCATTACATTTCACATGTTATAAGCTCTATGCAATAGTTTAAAAGAAAAAATTACTATTGAACAAAACGATAATTTAAATCTGACAGCTCCTAGCTGAACAGAATATTACTGACAAAAAAGATAACGTTGAATTCCAATAACAACAAATTCTTTTGGATTACTTTTGATTCTCTTTGATTATTAGACTAATCGCCAGTAATCCTGATTATTTGTTGATCACTTTGTAATGATAATCAATTAGTAATTCGAAAAAATTTTTCATAGAATTATATAATCATTACGATTCTTTTTAAAAAGTAATGTAATTGATTACTAATCGTAATCGAAATTTAACAGGTATGTATAAAATATATATTGATTTTATAAATTTATTTATGTATATATAACACAAATTCTTTGTTTATAAAAGTAACTATAGCCACACCTAATGACAGGTAGTGATTGTCTTCCTTAGAAACGAAAAAATTAACAGAAAATTTACTTTCTTTTAACTGTAAAATGTATAGATTGAAAAAGAAAAATAAAATTTATCGTTCATGTGATGGTAACATAAAAAGTTTATAATATTGCTTTTATTCTAAGTTTATTATATACATATATTTACTCTAGATTTTTATAAGCAGAGTGATTTAAAAGATCCTGATACGCCCAAAATTATAAATTTGACTATAGAAGATTTTAACGCGGTAAGAATATTAATTTTTTTTGTGTAAATATGTTTTAAAAATCATAGTATGTATATGTACATATGTTCAGTCTGGAGAAGTTGCAAATCCTCGAGCACCATGTGTCGTAACAACAATCGACCCGGAATATACACGATATGCAACATTACAACACAAAACAAGGAAATTTCGAATGAAAACGTTAGTAGATAATTTAAGTAAATATTGTTATCATTTTTTAATTCATTGGGGAGCAAAACAACAAAAAAAAAAAAAAAGAAATATTTTGGGTAACATTTATGAATTTGGGTTTTCTTGTCTACAGACATTGTCATTCTTAAACTTTATATACGGGTCATGTGATATCTCGCTTGTCACTGGGTTGTGAGATATCTTGTTTTCATGTTGTTTTTTTCAATCCTTCGCCAACTTTAGCAACAATTTATTTATGTCACTGGTGTTATTGAGCTTCTTCAATTCTTAAAACAAAATATTAGAGAAATAACCAAAATTCAATTTTCATAGAATGTAGAAATTATCAGCCACTATAGTCAGTACAGAAGCAGACATGTGGCGATCATACACACCGTATTTTATTATTGTACATTTTGGAATTTCAAACTTCGTATTTAAAATGGTCAAAATACTGCGGCCTGTGCAATGCATTCAAGATTTAGAATTCGCGTAATAATGAAAAAATGAAATGTAAACATTTTCTACTTGTTGTTATGAAATTATGGACTGCGAAAGAAAAATCTACGAATACATTTATGGATATAGAACTAGCGATTTCAAACACAACAAAACATCTACTCGTTGACTTTCCATGTTGATGCTCTGTTAATACTAATGTATATATCCAACAGTTTGCAAAGCATGCATCTGTAGCGTTCGAGAATGTGCGAACTTTGAGCTCATATTGAACAATCTGTGCGTATTGTGTTCAGAATTCGCACCGTAGACATTATAAGACTGCCATTTAAGTTATTAAAACAATCCGTAGAATATGTATTGTATTATGGTATAACATGCAATCTTTTTAAGGGACATATTAACGTTGAGGGAAATAACACGTAAAAAATTCATGATATTCGCTACCCAAGAAAGATATTTGGAAAAACAAAGAGAAGCTGCATTTCAGGAGGGAATATATGAAAAAATTAATCGAAATCAAGAGGTAAACACATTTTGTAAACATATTGAATTTAAATTTGGATTATGTATATTTATCATACCTTGAACTAAAAAACATAAAGTAGCTTTCGTAATAGAATATTATATACAGTTTATAGCCGATGCTTTACATAAATCGGAATCGAATGCATTTAACGACATGAGAAAAACACAAAAGCAATTGGGGGAGTTACAAACGAATAGAATTTCTGACGAACTTAAAGAAGAAATATCAAAGCATCAACGCGTTTTAATGGAGGTACAGGAAGAATATCGACGATTCTCATTTCTTCTTAAGCTAATAGTACGTATAAATTCGTATGTAATAATGTAACAACATGCTAGATTACAATTTTAGGGATATTTTGATGAAATACTAGCTCAAGAAGATATTGAAGAAGTTAAAAAAACAATGGGATGTATGCTACGACCGCCTGAGGAGGTTATAAATTTACAAATTAGTGAAAGAAATCCAGTTGGTGAAAAAGAAGTTATATGTATTACTAATTACATGAATGAAGCTGTAAGACCCTATTTAGCTAAGCGTAATCATCTTAACGCAACTATTTGGATAGAGGTAAAGTATATAAATTCATTTGAAGTCTACATAATTTTCTCATCCATATACAAAATTTTAGGGATATGAACGCATAAGACAAAAAATATTCAACTATAGTTGGCGGTTTACCAACGTGGCTTTATTAAACCATATAGTCGCAATTATTTCTGATAAATCGGTAAATCAGTTCCTTATTTAAACATTACATTATTTCATATAATATTATTATTGATTAGGAAAAAACAATAGCACATTATACAAAAAAAATTGTATTTTTAAAAGACCCCGATTTCTTACAAGAAAGAATACAGTTGCTGAAACAGCGTTCCGTAAAAGTCCTCGACGATTTTGAAAAAAACCAAAAGAGAGAGTAAGCTTATTTTAAACGAAAGAGTTCATAATTTTGTGATTTTTATATCTAATTTTAATTTAGCGCTCTTCAAAATAAATTACGTGCTATATTACCAGTTATTCTAGAAAAAATAGAATTATTGTTCTCACAAAACAATGTAGGTAAAAAAATGCATACTAATAAATCTGAAAAAAATGACATCTTATTGAAGAAACTGCGGAGAACGAAACCAAGGACACTTTTAGAGTCTAAAACAGTTGTTAAAAGTAATAGTAACATCATAGAAAAAGTTGAAAAACTGCAATGGTATTTAATGGTATACTATTTAACTATATTCAAAAATATATCTTTGTTGATCAAAACTAAACTATTAATCTTTCAGGGCTTATTACAAGATTTGGAAAAATTTCCTTCAGACCAATGCAAAAAAATTGAAAGTCAAGTCAGGAAACGTATTCAAACACAAAAAGACCTATCAAGACGAGTATTAGCAAAACAAAATCGTCTGCAAAATTGGATGGAACATTTTAAAAGGCATGAACTCTTAAGGAGGAATAATTAGATAATTGTAAAAACTGTATAAAAAAAATTAAGAATTAAAAGAACGTATATATCTCACCTTACGTCTGTACCCGCAATCGCTAAATATGTACCACTTTGATCGAAACATAAATCTTTTACTTCATAAGTATCGTCTAATTGTATAGTTTTGAAATTTTTTAGTTTACGCAAATCCCAAAGTTTAACACAGGCATCATCTGCGGCTGTTGCAAGATAATATCCATTTTCAGAGAATGATATTGCAGATATAGGCCCTGTATGCCCTGGAAAGTTTGCAACATTGCTTTGCTCTTTAAGATCCCAAATTTTAACTTGAGAATCGTCAGTACCGGTACCGAAAATTAAACCATCAGGATGAAATTGTGCCGTAGTAAGACCGACTTCAGCTGTATCAATAACCTGAAATAAAAATATTTAAAATTGGAATTTAATGAGAAGAAATTTTGCGAACCTTTGTCAATAAGCGCCCTGTTCGAATATCAGAAAACGCCCAATGCTTATCTGATGATGTTGAAAGAATATAGTCACCAGTTGGATGCAGGGATAACCCAGTAATTGGGCCATCATGACATCTAAGTAATAATTGCGTTTGCGAAGTTGGTACATTCCAAATACGTATTGACATATCAGGGGATCCAGTGATGACAGTATCTTCGTTGGGATGGTATATTACTTTGGTAATTTTTTTGGTGTGACCCTTAAGTATGGCAACAACTTGTTCAGTATCTTTGTTAAATACAGTAGCGTTTTTATCATTGCCGCCAGTCAAGATTTTGCAATGATCAGCACTATTTATGTCTAATGCCAATATGCCAGGTATGGAAGCAGAATGTAATCCAGGATGCGAAGCTACAGTTAGGAAAGTTTTAATTTGATCTTGAGTTACCAGCTCTTCTGGTACAGTGCGACCTCGTTTTTTTCGCTCTTGTGTTAATACAGTGGCCTTATCTTGTAACTTCTGTATAACCTCCGCACTCATACCAGCTAATTCTATGGGCTGTGAAGCAAGACCGGCGGCCTCAGATGCTATTGCTGGTTGGGGTATTGATGTCGGCGCTATTGATGCTCCAATTCCAGCCTGGGGTTTCAACGTTGCCAATGCTTCACGTGCTGCTGCTACTTCTTTATTAAGACGAGCTATAACACGACATGCTGCATCATGTTGATACAAAGCGTGAGAAAGTTCCTGACGAGTAGTCTGTAACTGTTGACGTTGTGTAAAGGAATGCAACATTAGAGCATCCCATTCATCTTGCAGTGTTTTTAGTGTAGCGGGTATACTTGTAGCCGTAGGAGGCTTCGGTTTTACAATGGGTGGTGTTTTAATCTCAATTAACTCCTCCGCTTTCATCTCTTTTCCGGTAATAGGGTCACAGCCATTCTCCAATATATATTTCTCAATAATACGCTTTTCATAAATAGCACCTGAGTGTGGTGAAATAACAGGGATGTCAGGAACCTCATTTGTAACTGTAAAGATTTACAATTACCCATTAACATTTGCCATCAAAATACAATTATATTTAGGAATATATTGAACATAACCTTAAATTTAACATCAAATTTTATTACTGAATAAAACTTACTAGAACAAATCAACGACATTTTTACAAATTCTTCAGACTGTACACTTCAGAAAGATAAGTATATTATTTTAAAATATTTTTTATTTGACTATAACTTTAACTCTGCAGAAATTCCGCGGCGGCAATCCAAAATGCAAATGTTTTTTTTTCAACTACAAATTAATGTTTACTGAGATTGTTGCCAGTAAAATTGAAATAAATTTAAGGGGTTACCAATACAAATTTTACAAAATTGCCGTTGAGTTGCCAGATAAGACAGTCGTCACTGGTAGATTGCCTACGATTCTGCAAAGCAACAATTTCTTATTACAGTCGGATCTACACTCCGGACCAACCTGATATCCAATTTGTTAAGAATTATCAGGATTAGGATCAACAAAACACAAGAAATAAAGTACCGTTAACTTTGCTATATTACTAAATATTTATATACTTGATTTTATTAAAACATTCGCAATAAATGGCAATTTCGTCCTGCCTAGGATAAATGGACCTGCCAAATTAAAATGGAATGGAAGACCATTGTAATTAAATCTGACTTAAGTATCAAGAAACTGGTCAAAGGTCTCGAAATTTATTTGTACAATTTTTTATATTATTGCTCTCTTGAAAAGCAATTTTTACATATATGTAAGTAGAAAAGGTCTATTATTAATTACTATTTAGATCTGTGGTCGCCACCAATTAACGCCGAGGCCATAACATCTTCGGCTTTTTACACACATAGGACTCACCAATACTAATGAGAAATGATCTAAATTTTTTGAAAAATATTTGTCAAGTTAAATATACTGGCCCATAATCATAGTCAAACACTAAAGTCAGTTCTTTTTAAAAACGACTTTAATATTTAAACCTGTTACTAACTGTTTCTGAACTATAGTGAAAATTAATAATAGTTTTAAGTTGAATCAGCTTTAAGTGGGTGATTAGTATAATTTTTGAAATCTTGTATACAAACTGGTATGAATACTGTATAAGTGGCATCTCCGCACAGCTGATGCAATAAAAGCGCCAAAATATAAATTGTTATTTTGAAAAAAAAACAATTGCATAAAATGAATCAGGGGTAATCATTTTCAATGTCCTCAATTGTACACATCTCTCCAATTATTTTTCAACACTTTTTGCACAATTTATAAAAAATTTAACACAATTCATACAACTTTTGTTTTTGGTTTGTTTTGATTTTGTAAATTTGGATAAATGTCAAATGCTGTAGTTACTCAACCGTAACGTAACGTACCATAGAAAACGTTCTCTTTTTAGCATATGGAGAACAATGCAAACGATTACCGAAAAAAAATTATACGCTCAAATTTGTATACGATAGAAAACGCTAAATCAATTTAAAACATTTAAATATTTTATTGATTTAAATTAAAAATAAGTTAATGTCATATAAATTCTTCGGGAGATTTTCTGTTGGATTTATTTATGATACAATCGAAGACGATTTCCAATATGTTAACCATGCCATATGTAACTGCTGCTTTTAACAGTCTGCAAATGTCAAATTGTAAATAAAGTCGTCTAAAAAAGAACCGTTGGGTGCTTTTTATACTACAAGTCGTTCGATTAGACTCATCATAACGGTAACAGTTTGTTGTTACATGTATTTTTAAAAACCATGGGCCATAATCATAGTCATCAAAAAAGTATACTTTAAGTATCATTTATTAAAATGTCTACTTTTCAGCTACTATAGACGACAAAAAGCTTACTTTTTCCGCCAAAGTCAGTTTTATACTTAAAACAAGCTGAAGTTATTTTTAACAAAGTTAACATCACTATAACTCTAACAGCTGTTTTGGTTACCCAAGCGGAGGAAACGTAAAATCGTAACGTACGTGGCCTTAAAAACGTTTGTGTAGTTATAGAAACGTTCAAAACCGGACATATGTCAGCGAAGAATGTAAATAAAAACGAAACAGAACAAAAGCAACACACAAACGAACACAACACATTGCAATAAAATTTGTATACTGTTTCTGGTTATTTTTTTGTTCAATGTGTAGATTTTTCCGGGTTATTATTTTACTTATAAAAAAAGCTGTTGTTTTGTTTGTTAAAATGAATTAATTAGTAAGACTAAAGTTTTATTTTGCTATTTTTTGTTTCTTTTTTTATTAATTATAATTTAAATTTGAAAAAATAGAACAAAAACTGTGAATTTAATTTTGGATATATTTTTCCTTATTTGGTGATTTTTTCACAAATGTTGGTTACAATATTTTTTCATCGTAGCAACACTGCTTATCCTCTCTCATGTTCAAATGTCACGTAAAAACGTGGGAGAATTCTGTTTTATACAGATCGTTCCAAAACGAATTCATAACAAGTAACCCAAGTCAACAGTTGACGGGGTCTGGGCTGTCAAAAAATGTGTGTGTTTGTTGTACGTGTGTGTGTTGTTGTTCATTTTTTTTCTTTTTCAATTTTTTTCTTCCTATTTTGACATCCGAATGGCGGTTTAACAAAAACAAAATGCCTGTTGTTTTTGCATTGTTGTACTTGTTGTAGAGTTGCGGTTACCTTATTGAATTTGCCTTGGATCGTTCCGTTTTGCTAACGAGAGAGAACGTTTCGATAATCGTTTGCATTGTTCTCCATATGCTAAAAAGAGAACGTTTTCTACGGTACGTTACGTTACGGTTGAGTAACTACAGCTTTTGTCATTTATCCAAATTTACAAAATCAAAACAAACCAAAAACAAAAGTTGTATGAATTGTTTTAAATTTTTTATAAATTGTGGAAAAAGTGTTGAAAAATAATTGGAGAGATGTGTACAATTGAGGACATTGAAAATGATTTCCCCTGATTCATTTTATGCAATTGTTTTTTTTTTTTTCAAAATAACAATTTATATTTTGTTTATTTTTTTGCGCTTTTATTGCATCAGCTGTGCAGAGATGCCACTTCTACAGTATTTATACCAGTTTGTATGCAAAATTTCAAAAATTATTATAATCACCCACTTAAAGTCGATTCAACTTAAAACTATTATTAATTTTCGCTATAGTTAAGAAAGATTTAGTAACAGGTTTAAATATTAGCTGCTTTTATTTAGGTATAGATGCAGAGTGTAAAAGCTAAGCGAAATGAAAAGTTCCGCTTATTAAGGATGGCAGTTACGGAATCAAAATATTAATACCTACAGTAATGATGGTGTAGAGAAAGAAAGAGAGAAGTATTCGCATAGAATATTCCACGGAGATAGAAATGTAATGGTGTGTACTTCAATGTGCGAAAACAGAATAGCTAATCTTGTCTTTATTAAGGGAAATATAAGAAAAACATTGTTTTTTATATGTATTGGAAAATAATTTGGTTCTTTCTCCTCCAAAAATGGCTTTGAGTTCGTTCAAGACACATCAATTCAATATATGTATAAAACAAAATCAGCTGAGCCGGTAATACCTCTGGAGAGGTAAAATCGCTGGAGAGAAACATGCCGTTGGATATGCATTTATTAAAAATTTTAAACGTATTTTGCTAGAAAATTCACATATTCTTCTTGCATAATCCTCTAAATTTTTCAACCATATAAAATACATATTTCACCGCGATATAAGAGAGTTTCACTATTCTGTGTGCATTTATTATTATTATTATAATTGTTAATAAAGTATTATATGTATATATTTAAGTATCTAGATTGTAAAATCGTAATAATAAATAAATATTCTCAACTCTGAGTATTGCATACTTCTCGAAGCATGCCTTTCAAAGTGATACAGAAGTTCCTGTTTTCTATCATTTACACGGACGGGCAAATAAAAAATTTATAGAATCTACAAATTACTCGAGTTGGGTGCCTCTGTAGTCTAGTGGGTGGTGTGTTAGACTATTAGCGTGAGGATTTTGGGTTCGATTCCCGCCATAGACTCTGGTATGTTACACTATTGTGAGAATAAGGTCGAAGTCACTCAACTCGTAAATAATGAAAAATAGCTTGTAGTTGTATTGTAATTAATAAAAGTAAATAAAGTTCGAGAATTGACAACTGACTATCTTTATCTTATGCTATGTTCGCACGAGCCTTCGAATTACCTCGCTCTCTGTTTGAATTACTTATTTGAATTATCATGTTCACACGGTAGTTTTGTAATTCTTTTTTACAGTTCTTCTTCTCTTTATTACTAAATTATTATTAATATTTTTCATACAGCTTCTTCAAAAGCTGCAAATTCTTTTCAAAAGGTTTTCTACACACATAGTGGCTTCCTCCGCTAATTTCGCGAATAACTTTCTTATAAATAATACTTTTTTAAAATATTATTTTTGGATTCCATTATTGTTTACAATACTTTTTGTTTATATTTTTTGTGCTTTGACAGCTGGTGATGGCAAAAATACGATAAAATTTAGAGATTACATTGATTTTTAAGTAATCCACAGGGTAATAGAAATTGGATTACACACAATTTGGGTAATTCGCTCACAAAAATTTGTATGGCGAATGACGTAATTTAGCACATAATTGGGTGTTGAATTGCGAATGAGAGAGCGAATTACGAAAAATTGCTGCCGTGCGAACATGGCATTAAAGAAAACATCGACAGTATTAAGGATGCAAGTATTAATTAGGTATTCGACGTACTCTGTTGCTCATTTGACTGAAGAAACTTCGTTTATTTGATAAGAAATATTGGTGTCTTCGCTTAGAGTAATTATATCCTTTTCATGAGCCATTACATGACCACCTCTATAACTAGGTAATCTCTTCAAAATTTCGTGCGAAATGCTGTCAAACTACATATAATATATTTGGTATGAAATACATTTGCGAAATAATTTCGCAAAAGCAGTACTCTGTTCTTATTGTGAAAAACGCTGTGAAATTTATCTGGCAACCTTGTTTCCAACTTACGAAATAACATAAGCCGCACTTCTCTCCAAAGTATAACAAGTAGTGCAACCTTTGACAGTTGAAAAACGTTCATAACATATAAACGCAGGACGGCTTAGAGGGAGAAAAAAAATCTTACAATGTATTGCAAAGCAAATGTGTTAGAAGCAACAGATATACAGAGTGAAAAACTGGCGGATAAAGCAGAAAAATTAAATGTAAACAAACATTTATTTTGTGTTAAAAAAGGGAAAATTTGGAATATTTTTTAATTTCTTCAATGAAAATTTTAAAGATTCTTAAATATTTAAATATTAATCGAAATGTGGTTGATTTTCGGTCACAATGAATATAGTTTCATGTGTAAAAGGTTATTAACAAGCTAAATATTACAAGATCAAAATAAGACGTACTGCTCATAAAAAAGTTTTCTTGTTGAAAGTTGCCAATATTTTTTAATTTCTTGAGAGAAAAAGTTAAAAATTATTAATGTTATTAGTTGTTTTTATTATTTATTAATAGTTTTAGACAAAAATTAAATTTTTTATTAACTCTCGCCAATAATAAAAATCCACCCCAAAAATAAAACATAAACAAAACAAAGTTGCAATCAGAGAGAGACAGAAATACTTTTTGGTAATATTTGCTGTCTCTTTCACGACTGGTCTATGAACTGTCAAACCGTTGCGTTACTGGTTAGCTGTGCTTCTCTCGCACGAAATTAAAACAAACAGCTGATCAAATTTTATTTGTTTTTCCTAAATTTCTAAAATTATTATTTGTTGAGATGACAAAATTTAAATAATTGCAAAATCATTAAAAAATTAAAAACAAAACAATAAATTTAACGATATAGATAAGCGGTTACTGATAGCAGCTGTAAAAAAACAAAAACATATTTGGGATAAGTGCCGCACAGTAACCGCAACGCTATGAGAGCAGCGTGGAGGGAAATTGGTAAAGAGATTGGAAAAACCGATAAGAAATAAGATTATATATACACTTTTATATACATATATAATTTTACTTCTATGTTATTTATATATTCAGTAGATGAAGCATGTAAGCAAAATTGGAGGAGCATTCTCGATAATAAACGTTATTACAACCAAAAACGCAAAGCGTCCAAAAAATCTGGTAGTGGCTGCGACTTGGAGTCAAACGATTCACAGGATCCGTGGGAACCCTCCGATGACTCGGAATTTCTGACTGAGACGTCGGAATTAAGATCATTAGTATAATTTTATTGCCTTCATACATATAAGTTGTTTGTCTGATGGAAATTTGGTTTTTAGTCAACACAATCTGTTAACGATTTTGAGATGCTACCTACTACGTCATCGGTGTCGGAAAAACCTACTTATTCATATGTGAATAGACATATACATATTAGAGTGGCAGCGAACATTATTTAGCTTAATTTAAAGGAGTGCCGGTTTGTTTATTATAGCTCCAGGTGTAAATTTGTTCAACATTAAACCTAAATTGGATATGCTTTCGGGACGCGCAATCGGTTTGAAGTTTTCTTATGCGTTTGTTTGAAGAAAAAATGTGTTTTCCAGGTTTTAAAATTTGTTTAATAATTTAGTGTTTCTTATTAACATAAACTAAAACAGAATTACATATAACATATACTAAATTCTTTTTTCAAAAAAAAACGTAGAAAAAATCGTTTTTCTATTCAAACGGCATATAAAACTACAACACGTTTGTGGGTGCCGAAAGCATTGTCCACTTTAGCTGAAATTTCCAGGACACGTTTTAGACCTAAAGCTGTAATATTCAGCTCGGCACTCCATACAAACGGCTGTCAATCTAATATGGGTATTCAACAAAAACGTTGTTTTCCAAAACAAAGGTGAAATGAACGGTCAGCCGACTTTAATTCATTCACTAGTTGCAATTTGTAAGGATTGAGAGCGAAATACTTTTGCAATATTCACCATGTAGTCATCGCGGATGGCCAAAATTGTTGAGAATGGCAAATCCAGATCTTCTTCAACACCGCCGCTCACATCAGCAACAAATGCTTTGTTGTTCTTTGTTCTTTTTTTTAGAAAACTTCAACGGTTTCGTCTAAAAATGTTTATTTGAATGGCTACATTGGTGGATGTGGCAAAAACAGAATGAAAATAATGCCAATACACCGTTTCTAAATTATGTTGATTCTTTGCTGTTAAAATTACATAAAGATCTGGTCGAAGATGTCGAGTCAAAAATTATTGCAATGCTGCACGAAGAGATTTTCGCTCAACGACATATTTTCCAAGTATAAAAATAAAAAAATTCTTTGGATTATTTAAAAATATACATACAGTGTTGTTGTTTCCTGTATACATACAGGGAAAAATGTGTGCAGCTGACTATTTAGATATTCTACAGAATAAAATGCTTCCGTTTGCCGAGGCGGAAATACCACTTAAATGGGAATTTATGCAAGACAATGATCCGAAGCATTCCGCTAGAAGCGTCAAATTGTGGTTTCAACAGAATGAGGTGCCTGTAATGCAGTGGCCGTCCCAATCACTGGACTTAAACCCCATTGAACACCTCTGGGAAGTCCTAAAAAATAAAATCGGCAACTTTAAATCAAGAAATAAACAGGAATTGTGGGAAAAAATTCAGGAGACATGGTATTCTTGTGTGACATGGTATTCTTGTGAATCTTGTGGGATCTATGAAACGTCGCTTTCAGGAGGTAATAAAAATGGAAGGTGCTTCAACCAAATATTGAAATAATATCTGGAAATGATGGTCATTTTTAACAAAATATACATATTTTTAGCATAACATAAAGTGTCCCTATTATTTTTTCCATGCCTTTTTCAAATAAATTATATTTTTTTTAAGAATTTGGCAGAACTAGTCACTTATTTTTATTAGTTAAACTATTTGAATACCTTTAATTTAATGTATGTATATACTTTGTAATATTTATGGAAAAGTAAACAAAAATATAAGAATATATTGAAAAATTTAAGTGTCCCTATTATTTTTTCCAACACTGTATGTACATACCTTTTTTATAACCACATTCTATGTGCATCACAAAAACTCTTATTATACTTCTTAAATAAAAAATTAATTATTTTCTTTTCAAATACTGTTTTTTATTAAATTATAATTTTTTGGGGAATAATTATTATTTATTTCTCATTATTCTAAAAAGGCATATTTTTTTGCTTCTTCTGAATTAAAATAAGTGACGATTTTATTTCTAATAAAAACACTTCGACAGTAAAAAGAATGCAAGTGTTAATTAGATTGGCGACGTTCTGTTTTCATTTCATCTGAACTTACTGTATTAAAGATGTATTCAACGGGAAACAAAACTTTCTTCAATGTCTTCTAGTCTAGTCAAGAGATTGCAAACTCTAGTCGAGTTTTTTTATTTTATTATTATTATTTTTAGCCTTTCTAAGGTCATTATTTTTGGCGTAAACGGCCTTCGGGTCAGGTTAGACCCAAATGAATGGTTCGGATATTATTTCTTTATATTTAGTTGACGTTGAAGGCTGCTGATTCAGTTCAGGGTAATGGCGTTGTTTTTTTGCAATTACCTTTGAAAAAGTACTCTTGGTAGCGTTTTTCTTCGCATTACACAAGCCGTATAAGTTGAACTGCAAGATCAAAATTTTAAACCGACAGTCAAATACGGTGATGGTAGTGTCATAGTCTGGGCTTGTATATCATCAAGTGGGGTAGGAAACTTGCAGTTTATTGAGAGTACAATGACCAAAGATATATACTTCGGCATTCTAAAAGCCAATTTACTGCAAAGTGCCGAAAAACTGAGTATAAGACCTCAGTTTCGGTTCCACCGGGATAACGAGCCGAAACATAACGCGAGTGTCGTTCAGTCATGGCTTATTTGGTACTGTCCCCTCTTGATGCAACAGCCAGCACAATAACCTGATCTAAATGTAATTGAAAATTTATGGGCAATTTTAAATCAAAACTTCCGTCATCACCAGATCTCGAACAAGAATGACCTTATAGGAATGGACAAAAATAACTCCCAAACCACTAGAAAGTTAGTGAAATCAATGAAAAAAGGCTGAAAGCTGTAGTGGACAAAAAGCAGTTCATATTAATTTTTGATATTAAAACTATTAGTTAATTAATCATTTAATTGTTTGTTTATAGTAAGTGGTTGACTAATTGGGTTCCTATATTTTTGGGTTTTAGTTTGTAAGTTTTTTAGAGTGTAAATTTGAGGCTGAATAAAACTTTTCTTAATTATTAAACATATTCTATAAATTCTTATTCAATTTTTTTAATATCTTGTTTCGTTTCGAAATTATACGTACTTAATTTTTTTTAAAGGTGCTGGTTGAAATAAGCTGTGGGCCACTGTATATAAATATATATAGTATACGTTCATACATAACAGCTTTTAGACGTAAATTGATGTGTTCTTTATCCACTGCTGAGACGTTCTGAAATTCAGCAGCCAGGTATGTTAGACCTCCAATGGTTTGTTGAATTCCATGTTGGTTTTTTGAATTTGGAAAAATATTCATGTAGAGGCGCATATATTCCCGTCGTCTCCTCTTCAGACTTCTCTGATCCCTTCCGTGGCAGTTCGTTCGTCCCTTCATTTCCCTCTATGCCACAGTGGGTCGAAATCCAGTAGAGGCGGGTGTTGTGTCGACGTATAAGGTGTTGAGCGTCCACGTTCATTTTCGGAATGCTTCACCATGTACTTCCGAGTGAACAAGACAAGTTCCATTGTACCTGGATTCACGCTCAAGCCGTTCTTCTCCGCCCATCTGTGTACCAATGCCATTGTCGACTCCATAAAATAGCTGATCGTTGCAAGATTCTTTCCCGAAACCAGTATCACCAAGTCGTCCACATATGCTACCAGTTTGAAGCCTCTGGTTTTCATTTCCACCAGGATCCGATAAATATCTATGTTCCACAACAGTGGTGATATTATCCTCCACACCCCGAGGTGTGTCCCTCGTTACTCGTTTCCTGGCGGAGGATAACCTCAATGAAGATAGAATTCTCGTAGATGATAACACATTTTTAAACCGCATTCCTTAAAGCCAAGAGCTTTCTCTATAGTGTCAACTTCTTCGTGTAATGCTGTGTCCACCAATTTACCCTTACAGTAGGCGTGCTGTGCACTAGTGAAGTTGTTGACTCCAAGTTTGCTATTAAGGTGTATATCAATTAGTTTCTCTAAAATTTTCAGTAAAAACGAGGAGAGGCTTATCGGTCTGTAGTCCTTCGGTTTTACGTGGCTCGCCCTTCCCGCCTTGGGAATGAAAACTACATTCACCTATCACCACTCTTTAGCTTTGTAACCCAACGGTATACGTCTCTTAAAAATCTACTCGATACGAGTGATAATTTTGACTCCCGTTGAAGCATTATGGGGTAAATGTCATTCGATCCTAGAGAGTTGTAGTGCTTTAATGACTTGATTGACCATACCATCGTCTCCCTCGTTATTATGTTATTAATGAGTCCCTATGCTGTGAGTGTGGTTTGGCTCCACAAATTCGTGTGCAGTGCTGTCCACATCTATGCAACCTGGAAAGTGAGTATACATTAATAATTCAAGTTATCTTCGACTGATCTCTGTGTGGTCACCATTAGTTCCGATAAGCAGGCCTGGCACCTCAGGACTCTTTGCAAGTACTTTTTTAAGCCTCACAGTTTCGCTAGTACAGGCAATATTGTCATAGAATTTAGCCCATGAATCTCTTTTAGCTCTAACTATTTAAAACTCGGCTTATATATAGCTCAGTCCCTATCCCCCCAAAAGTCTTCTCGTTTCCTTCCTAAGATGTCTTAGCTCCGACGATAGGGGGCCAGCAACGTTTGCGATATCAACTGTTCCCGTCCCCCAAAGGGAGGTAGCTGGTCGAACAGCATTTCAAAACTGTTCCAATTTGCACTCCTGGGATTCCAGAGGTTACGATCGTGAGTAGAGTACGATCGTGTGAAGAATATTCGGTACTGATACGAAAAGGAACACTTTGTAAAAACCCGCCAGTTTGTGACCCTAACTGCATCTGCGTCCTACACTAATGACAGATCTATCACCTGAATGTAGACCCATTGCCCCCGTTTACGTATAATAAGTTTAGAGTTAAAAATGAAATCGAAAAAGGACTCGACTCTTCTGCTGATATCCTTTCTCTCTATACGATGTGGTGGGAGTTGGCATCGCATCTTTTCACAACTTCCTGCCCGTTCCTTTGTGCATCAGGTGCTTGAAGGCAGGTGGTGGCGGCCCCTCGTCTTCGTATCACAGATATGCGGATGCTATCAGGAAGCTATTGCTCCCCGCGCATTCGACTATTGTGGTACGAGAAGAACGTTAATTACTTTGCTGAAAAGTATGTGTAATGAAACAAACGTAATGTTACGGTGCACAAATTAACAACTTAACTTAGCGTTTGCTGGTGGGACAGGAAGTATGTAGAAGTTTAGACCGTAATTCATGAACTCTCTCTCTTACGAGCGAGGGTTCTTGGCTCAGACCACATCCACGTTCTCCTTGCTCATAAACAATATCAGATACACGCTTGTAGCCATAGAATGGTGCAGATTAATCTGAACCACCTTCAGTCTTTGTGAGACTGCTGTTGTTTTATACCAGAATCAGCCTTAGCTGGCCTAACCTATTTTGTCGTCCAAGGGGCGCTGAAGCTGCAGAGTTTCTAGTACTATTTCGATTTAGAAATCCTTTCCAGCATTCTACCACATTCAATCCGTTTTGCCAAGTGGCGCTATCGAAATGGCCGATTGCAGTTGGCCTGCAACAGAAAATAATGTACAAGGTACAGAAACTACCGATACTTTATATAAAGCAGTTAAGCGAGCAGGTTAGGTATATGTTTAGTCGAGAGTTCGTGCGTTAGAAAGATAAGAATAATCACACGTACACGAATGTTTATATAAATATAATTTAAAGGTTACTCTTCAGACAGAAATTCAAACTATCTACAGATCTTACAATTAGAGCTTTAAAGAAAAGAGGCATGACTGGTATATCTACCCCATGATGATGCCAATGTTATGCCGAGCCACGAAAATGGACAAAATTTAAGGCTCCAAATTCTCAAGCAGCTTTCATTAACTGTTTAGCCCACAAATTAAATTTAATTTATTTTTAATAGTGTTGGAGCATTACATGTCTACTTCTCGAAGTCCAGGAATAACAGTGAATTTAAAAAAGTTTGTCCGTCTCTTCAACAATAATAATATTTTAGTTAAAAATCTCTGTACTGCTAGATAGAGCTGTCAGTATACAAATTGCGAACCTATTATTAACAATTTTCTTCTTATTGAAGATGCCTTGGAAAATAATATAAGCGATGATCCCGTGGATCATATATTCCTACGTAACACTCGTCTTTCTCGTAGAGCATATCTGTTTGTGGTAGGTTCGCCAGTGCATCGCACACTTCATTACAGACAGAATTCGTCCTTTAGCCGGACTCGCCGCATGTCTTTCCTCTCAAATCTATTGTACACAAACACTACTTCCTCTTTCCTCCTGGGATTAACACAATGCATTGCATTAGTAGTGGCCAGCCACGTACGTAGTAGTGGTGCATTAGTACGGGCACCACTAAAAAAAAAAAAGAGCTATTTCTCTTAAACTTTAAAATTAATTTTACAACAACAATAGACAAGATCCATGGTGAAAAAGAGCGATATGCGGTATTTTTTGGTTTTTTTAATACTATTATAATCGCACGCACTTGGTGCAAAAATGTCATTTGTCTACGTCATTTGAATTTTACCAGTCGCAAGTGTTTCAAAATAAAAGTTAAAAAACAAGTACATATTGGGCCATAATCATAGTCATCAAAAAAGTATACTTTAAGAATCATTTATTAAAAAGTCTACTTTTCAGCTACTATAGACGAAAAAAAGCTTACTTTTTCCGCTAAAGTCAGTTTTATACTTAAAACAAGCTGAAGTTGTTTTTAACAAAGTTAACATCACTTTAACTCTATCAGCTGTTTGTCATTTATCCAAATTTACAAAATCAAAACAAAAAATGTATGAATTGTGTTGAATTTTTCATAAATTGTGGAAAAAGTGTTGAAAAATAATTGGAGAGATGTGTACAATTGAGGACATTGGAAATGATTTCCCCTGATTCATTTTATGCAATTGTTTTTTTCAAAATAATTTATATTTTGTTTATTTTTTTGCGCTTTTATTGCATCAGCTGTGCAGAGATGCCACTTCTACATTATTTATACCAGTTTGTATGCAAAATTTCAAAAATTATACTAATCACCCACTTAAAGCTGGTTCAACTTAAAACTATTATTAATTTTCACTATAGTTAAGAAACAGTTAGTAACAGGTTTAAATATTAAAGTTGTTTTTAAAAAGAACCGACTTTAGTGTTTGACTATGATTATGGGCCATTATTGACAATAATTTACTTTCGGTTTGGTCAAGGCAAATTCAATATGAATTCGCTTTGGATTTGGTTTAATAAAAATTGTATAATCCTTTAAAGTTCGTCACGCATGATATTGTAAGTAGTGGAGTTACAAATTGCAACTTACAATTTGTATATGTATATATGAATTCAATACTTTACTTGGAATTTACCTGATTATTATAAACATTTTGCGTTGTAACGTACGATGACATGGAGATACCATAGGCCACTGAATGTTATTTAAGTAATTCTTATTTCAAAATAACTTGACGTAGATAATTATAAGCAAACGCCATAGTCTTCTGTACAATTAATTGTAAAATATATAACAAATTCTTATCCGCTAAATGTCGTACACTGTCATTACACTCTCTTCTACAGTAAAACGTAACAGGTCGTATGACCTATATTACAGTGTAATATGTCTTACACTTTTTGATTTGTTGTGCAACTTAATGAAGTTGTATGACTTCATAAACCATCCCTTAAAATTTCATTAAAATGTAAAAACGTTTAAATTTCATTTTTATATATAAACGCTAAATTAATAAGTCAAAAAATACGGTTAAGTAGCCGACACTGGCAAAGAAACGCGATGTAAAGAAAGTGTCAGAAAAGTTGTTTTTTTATTTTATAAAAAATTCTAGCAAAACAAAAAAGAGATTACCACCGGAAGGTTGTGTTATTTAAGAGTTG
This sequence comes from Sarcophaga rosellei, assembly GCA_930367235.1. NCBI lineage: Eukaryota > Metazoa > Arthropoda > Insecta > Diptera > Sarcophagidae > Sarcophaga > Sarcophaga rosellei. The sequence goes on along the minus strand of OV884021.1, from coordinate 45,987,472 downwards.
GAAAAACAATACATTTTAGTTTGAAGATGTTTAGAACCCTATTTAAATTGAATTCGGTGCGACAATTTAGATGGCACGTTGATCAAATAAAGAATACGAATGTTCGTTTAAAAACATCTCAGGACTTTTGCGAGGAATCAAATAAGAATTTTGATGGAGAACTGACAAAGAAACATACTAATCCTTTTGCACGTGAAGTCTCACAGGCAACAAATAATTCGTTAGGCGATAGTCATGACCAATATTCAGAACTATCAGAAGAAGAAAAGGACAAACGCCTTAAAGTTTTGCAATTGGAAGTAGACATTGGGAATCAGGAGGGACGCCGAGTTCCTTCGTTGGATTTTTTTAAAGAGCACCATTGGGAACACATTTTGACGTTGTCATCAAAATCAGCTCGTATGAAATATTACAATTTTCTTTGGCAAATTGAAATGAAAAAGGAATCGAAACATCGAAAAAAAGAGGAGAAAGCAGCGGCTTCATTAGAGCGAATTGAGAAAATCCGTGAAGAAAGAGCCGAAAATCCTCACATCATCTATGGCTTGGGGCACGTATCGATGTTTCTCCGTATCTATGATTCAACGATTAACAATTGGATGAATCACAGGTAATTAAATAAATCTTGTACTATTTTGGATCTACGTATAACTATTCATATAACTATAATGACGTTTTAGACTTGTAAGGGCAATGCAGTTTTCACCGAAATTAGTTTTGGACTGCTCGTACGATGATTATATGACAAAGCGTGAGGCCGAAAATGCAGCAAAACAACTGATGTTATGCTTTGCAGAGAATCGATTTCACGATGATCCTTTCGATCTGCATTATTGCAATGTAAATCTAGATACAGCCTGTATGAAGAGTTTACAGCGCTATATACCAACGATGTTAAATCCAGAATTTCCTATGAATATACATCAAAAATGTTTTACAGAAATATTTCCAAAAGAGAATTTAGTTTACTTAACACCACACTGCCGTACAGATTTGGTGACGTATAACCCAGACGATGTGTATATAGTAGGTGCGATGGTAGATACTGTAAGTTTCATTAATGATTTTGAAGTTATTTCTTCGGCACATTACTTTTATGAAAATATTTTCAGGTTAATAATGAGCCATTGTCGTTAGCAAAAGCGAAAAGATTAGGTCTACGTATGGCCCGTTTGCCTCTTGATCGATATTTGCAGTGGGGTGCAGGTTCTGGAAAATCATTAACGTTAAATCAAATGATTAATATACTGTTGGATCTGAAAACGACTGGGGATTGGATGAGATCACTTCGACATGTTCCACGTCGGAAAGTTATTGACTTAAAGAGAGATTCAGACAAATGGTTTAGACATGCAAATCGTGTCAACGTCCGTATTGATCAAATATTTAATAATGAGAAAGAGAATAAGCAGTCCAATAACAACAAACAAATTCGCTCGCATAAAGATAATATGCAATTTAATTTATCGACATGGGGATCTAAAAGAAAAGAACGGCAGTAATATAAAAAATAATTTTCATTTGGACTTAATAAAGGTTAAAGATTATTCACACATGAATACATTTATAAAAGAAACATTTAAAGTCAAAGCAAAATTCAAAAATGAACAGCAATTTGCAGTAATGCTTTACAATCCCATAAGATATTTAGAATATGTAATACATATCAAAGGTAGCATGCAGAATTTAAGCGATGAATGTATTGAATCACGAAAATATCGACTAACCAAATTACTTGATATGAATTTCCACAAAAAATTAATGCAATTGAAGAATACATACATACATACATAATTGGCCATTACAACCCTTCAGTCAGGATTACGGCCTAGCTTCTCAACACCACTCATGTTGTGTGCGTTAATTTTATACATGAGTGGCGGGACCTACAGTTTAAAGTCGACTCCGAACGACAGATTTTTTTGAGAAGCTTTTCATGGCAAATTTTTACTCTCAGAGTTTTTGCCAGAAATCTGCTGAGAGGAAGTCGCCGAAGAAATATTTTTTCATATTTCATTTTGATGTCTGACCTGGGATTCGAACTCGGGCCTTTCGTCTAATAAGCCAACACACTACCTACTAGACCACGGCGACTTCAATTGAAGAATACAGTACTTATAAAATAATTCAATTTCAATTACCGTGGACGATAAAAAAAATTATTCCTACAATCAGGGGTGTTATAGAATCTTATTGTTAGAATCAGAATTGAAATGAATTGTTCTTTAAAACTAGCCCCTAATTAGATTCAGTTCTGATAGATATTTCTTAAATGAAAAAAAACTACTGACTTCAAATATATGAAGTCGATGGGAGACAATAAAATTTGATTACAAGAATACTAGTTAGCATACCTACAAACTCAAGATATAGATTATATAGATATTTGTCGTATTCTTTCTGTTAGTGATATTAAATTTTCGTTTTCATCGTTATGGTATAACTTCAGAAGTAATGATTAAAGTCGAGTTACGAAACTCATTACTTATGTCTTTTTTTTTTTTTGCTGATTGGATCCATTATATATGTATAAATGTATAAATATATACATACCGTCGTCGAAAATCCAAAAGTACGTATCATCAAAAAAATCAAAATGATTATAATTCGTAAGGCTATCTAACATATCTCTACGTATTTGTAGATTTTTGCGACCAAAAATAACGTTTTTATATCAAAATTCAAAATGACGTATCAACATGTAACATGTATAACTTTTTTTGCTTCTCCTGTAAAATTAGAAAAAGTGATGTTACGTACTTTTGGATTTTTGACGACGATACATTTATACTACATGAGACTAAATTGTGCCAATTATTCATTTTTATTCTACATTCAAATCTACATTTACTCCCTTTGACAATTATGGTATTTTGAATTTGCCTTGCATTGTACGTTTTTCTAACTTGTCGTTTTTGTACGGAGGATATTTTGATTTCTAGACAAAAATAAAAATAATAAAATTATGAAACATAATAAATAAAATGTTATATGATTTGAATAATTTTTTTTAATTTTTGTTATTTTATGTACTATAAAGTGGAGTTAATTTATTTATTGCAATCCACAACAAAAATGTTGTTCGTATTATGCCAAGAAAAACCCATATTTTGGTACTATAAATGGTCTGCTACAAGTTCTTTTCCTTCCGGAAAAAAATCGTAAAGTAACCTTAACCTTTAACACGTGAGTAATTTGGACACTACTGTTCTGATAGCCCTTTCTCTATATCCGGGCTTACCGGAAGTGTTTTGCTACTGATTTTCCCATAAATTTTTGTAGTGTTCGAAAAATGTTTAAGAAAAACTAGTTTTGCTCCAAAACATATCGAAAACTGTCTGTGCAACACAGTATTACTTCGATAATATAAAATACGACACTGGGGAGTCCAATAATGATGAGTGACATATTTGATATTGACACAAAACTGTTGAATTTGAAATATTATTTAGTAGTTTTATTGCCATATTATTGTTATATACTATGTATACATTAGAGCGACTCAAGTTGTATGGAAGGGAAATTCGTACAAGGTTTACCCCCTCAAAATGAACCTTGGACTTTTTAAGATGACATTTAAAATATTTCGGCTCCAGACTTGACCTCTCGTGAGCTGGACCATTTTGAAAAAGGGTATATTTTTGCATGTTTTGTCAATTTGAGAATCTGTTTCCTTACAAACATATGTATATGGAAATAGCGCGAATTTCAAAAAAAGCTGAGACCCGTATTTAATTAAATCGACTAAAGATGAAAATATGTTAATTTGGCATTTTTATTACAAACACCCCCCGAACAAAAAATTCAAAAACCCTTCTTTTTTACAGAATATCCTTAAAAAAATCACATGAATGATCGTCCTTGGGCAAATTATATATACAGTTGGACGCGTCTAAAAAACCTTTCCTATGATACCCATATTGTATATGTTGGTAAGGAAACAGATTCTCAAATTAACAAAACATGCAAAAATAGACCACCTGCAAAAATAGACCCTTTGCGTATAATGGAAACGTACTATAAGTTAGAATACCAATTTTCAATCAATGCGTAACTAAATGCGTAGACGTAATAGAAGCGCAGAACAGTTGTGAATATACAATTATTTGTATACGCATACTCATATCTACATACTTTGTTAAGTTGGTTCATCAAACTTACTGAAATTTAACAACAAATATTATGTTAATCGATAGTTTACTTAATTAATTTACTTAATATTGTAATAGATTGCAAATATAATATGAAATGAAAAAAATTTGATTACTAAGACTACACTTTGTTTTGAATATTCAAAAAATCTTTTTCTCCCATACGCTTTTTTAAATATCATTTGTCAAGGTTATGGATTAAACGACTTGTATATCCTTGCTGTTCTCTGAATATGTTATACTCAATTTAGTTACTAAATTTACTTAATATTGTAAAAGAGATAGTAAATAAAAGGGAATGAAAAATTACTTTCATGTTTGCCGTAGTTATTATTTAACTACCTTAGAAATATTTCATAGAAGGTGTTAAGACTTTCCTTATTGACATCTGTTATCTTGGTACCTTCAACGTCACAGTGACCCGCAATTCCTCGCAATCCTTGAAAGTTCGAACTCACCTATACTATCAAGATCTGCTTCAAAAATTTTTGGATAAAGTTTACTGTAATCTCTGTGGGAATCAAACCCAGGATAGCTTCCGACGCTGAGTGTGTAGTGCTCCTAGAAGCAGTTGATATATCTAAAGAAACATGTTTTTCATCAAAGCTCTCCACCAAACTATGCGCTAATGTGTGAAAACTGGCAGGATTCGTTAAACTACATACCTGGATACTTCTAATCGCATAATAACCATTGAATCCATTTTTCATCCCTTCCGGAATGTTATATTTCCCAGACAGAAAACAAGAAGATTCTACTCTCCTTTTGCAGCATCAAACTCAACCCCATAAGGTGTGGGTAGTGCGAAATTCTTCTGAAGAAAAGCATCAGCTATGACCCAAATGTCAAAAAGACCGCAAGAGTGTAAAGCTTTAATGTGGACTGTTGAAAATAACGCTCTCAATAAATTTAGAATCTGAAACTAATATGGCAACATTTTATTGTAAAAATGTCAATTAATTCTATCCTTCTTTAATCTCTCTTTCTTAAGTTTCTTGTCACTTTATTTTCCTTTTTAAGATCTTCCCTTCTGATTTAAGCTTTCGTCTGAGCAACATCTATTGAATTTATAATCTAATAAAATCTGATTGGTATAAATTATAATAAGGTGCGTTTTATTCGTAAAAGGTTATGGGCCCAGTTTCTGCGAATATTTAAATAATATTTATGAGTAATTCGAAGGAATCTTCAGAATTTAAACAATAAGCTTTAGAGGACGCAATACAAATAAACAACCAGATGAATATGTCTGATTCTAAGATTTATAATTTACATCGGTTTGATGGACAAAATTATCAATTGTGGCGCCGTCAAATGGAAATTTACATGACGGAAAATAAATTAAGGCCCTATATTTTAGGAACAGTTAAGCGACCAACAACAAATCCGGAAGCATGGGATGAAAAAGATGCTGAAGCTCAAGCATTTATCATGAGAGGATTAATGCTGGACCAATTGAAATATTTAACAGACTGTAATACTGCAGCTCAAATGTGGTCAAGGCTGAAAGCAGTGCATTCAGAGAGAAGTGAACAGTCCGCTCAAATATTACTTGAGAAATTTATTAATTGCAAGATGGATGAAAGTGAAAGCGTTGCAAATTTTATAGCAGATATATGCTCCTTAAATCAAAGGCTGAGAGATATTGATTTAGAGCAGAAAGAAGCAATGGTCATTGCTAAAATATTAAGCAGTCTGCCATCTAAATACGACCATGTGAGAACTGCCTGGTATGCTGTTCCTAGAAATGAACAAAACCTAGAGAGGTTGACTGATCATTTGGTAAATGAAGAGTCATTATTTAATTCACGCACAGCTGATACAAGCGACAACAACATGTCTAAATCTGCATTCACAGTAAGTACGCACAAAAATAATAAAATTGATAATAACTACAACAGAAAATATAATCAAAATCCAAAACGCAATGGAAGCTGTAATTATTGCCATAAGAAGGGCCATTGGGCAAGAGAGTGTTTTAAAAAAGCAGCTGACCAGCGTAACAAACAAAATTCCAACAACCGTATGCACTCACTTATAGTTGAACGAGCGGCTGATGAACATCAGAATAACAATCCACAATTGTTTGTTTTACAAACAATGAAACAACAACAAAAATGTAAAAATGTTTTCTACGCTGATTCTGGAGCTACGGATCACATGTCTTTTCAGAGGGAGTTATTTGAGAAGGTAAATAATTTTACAACTGGTGACTATTTTGTTAAAGTTGGAGACGGCCGTAAGTTGACAGTCGAAGGCATTGGTGATATTCTAGTCAAAAGTGATGTAAACGGTTCCACACACACAATTAAAGACGTTTTATTAGTTCCAGATTTGAACAGGAATTTTATTTCTGTCTCAAGAGCCACACAGAAAGGTATGGACGTCATTTTTAAAGAAGGTGGTAGTCGTGTGTGTTTCATGAAAGGTAATAGTGTAATTGTTTATGGAACTCGTGAATCAGGTTTGTACAAAATGGATTTGAAACCTTTATCGGCTAGTTTAAATGCAGTAGTTGCAGACTCAATTAAAATTTGGCATGAAAGACTTGGTCATGTCAACTATAAAACACTTAAAGAAATGGCTAACAATAAAACGGTAGGTGGCTTACGGGTGAAGAATCTAAATGCTGATGAAAATTTGTCATTTTGCGAGGGTTGTGCATATGGGAAACAGCACAGGAACAGTTTCCCAAGAGATCAGGCACGAAGAGCTACTAAACCAGGAGAAGTGTTTCACGTTGATTTGTGTGGAAAAATGAGTGTTCCTTCAATTAGTGGTGCAAATTATTTTATGTTATTGAAGGATGACTATTCTAGATTTTGTTTCATATATTTTCTTAAGAACAAAATGGACGTATAAAGAACTTAATGTCTTTTTACGCCGAAGTAAGAGCTGACGGCCACAACATTAGAAAACTACGTTCAGATGGAGGTCTAGAATTTTGCAACGACTCAGTACGGAAATTTCTTCTACAGAATGGAATTAAGCATGAGCTTTCTACCCCGCGAGCTCCTGAGCAAAATGGTTTTATAGAGCGCCAAAATCGAACTATAGTCGAGAGTGCCAAATCAATGTTACATGCTAGAAATTTACCAACATATCTATGGGCTGAAGCAACGAATACGGCTGTGTACTTAAAAAACAGAACCGCCTCTGACGTCATAGAAGGATGTACACCTTACGAAAAATGGTATGGCAAAAAGCCGGTGGTAAGCCATTTGCGAATTTTTGGTAGTGAGGCAATTGTACATATTCCAAAAGAACAACGAACGAAATTTGAAAAGAATTCAGTAAAATACATACTAGTTGGATACAATGATTCGAGTAAAGCCTATCGTGTTTACGACTCAAAGAGTAAAAAAGTTTTCATCAGGAGAGACGTAATTTTTAACGAAAACTATGGTGAGTACATGAATGAAATAATTGAAATGAGAACAAAACATGATGATGAAAACGTAAATGATGAAGTGCTAGATAGTAACGAAGAAGAATCAAAACAACAAGAGTTAAATGAAGAATCAGAACAACAAGAATTAAAAGAACCAGTTGATAACAACAACGTGTTTGAAAAATATGCCGGTGAATAAAAGTTTAGAAGTCCATATAATACTAGAAGTAGCAAAAAGAAAAATAACAGTGGAATCAAGAGTGAAGTATGCAGTGTACAATTAGAGCCAACTACTCTAGAAGAAGCATTGGAAGGAGAAGAATCTAAAATGTGGAACTTAGCGATCAGGGATGAACTTAACTCTTTAAATGAAAACAATACATGGATTCTTGTACCACGTACTCCAAACATGCATGTTATCACAAATCGATGGATTTTTAAAAGAAAATACAAGTCAGATGGCAAAATAGCCAAATATAAAGCTCGTTTGGTGGTGAGAGGTTGCTCACAGAAGAGAGGAGTAGACTATGATGAAATATATTCACCGGTTGTTAGATATGAGTCTGTGCGTTTGTTGTTGTCGATAGCTGCTGCGTTTGATATGATTATTTACCAATTTGATGTTAAAACAGCATTTTTACATGGTGAGTTGAAGGAAGTTATATATATGGAACAGCCTTATGGTTACGAACAAGATGAACGGGTATGTAAACTACAAAAGGGACTTTATGGTCTCAAACAAGCTTCCCGGCAATGGAATAAACGCATTGTAAATTTTCTTTCTGATTTTGGTTTTATACAATCATCTGCAGATTTATGTGTGTTTTATTATAATTCAGATCAAATAACGACTTATTTAGCACTTTATGTTGACGATGGCTTAGTGTGTGGAAATAATGCGTCTTTCATTGTAGATCTCCTCAAAACCTTAAATGGTGAATTTAAGATTACTTACGGACTTGCTGAATCGTTTGTTGGCATTCAAATTGATATATGTAGAAAAACAATGAAATTGAAAATTCATCAGCAGGCTTATGTTAAAAGAATACTGAAACGTTTTAACCACGAAAATTGTGCAGCGGTATCAACTCCAGCAGAACCAGGTATGAAATTTTCGAAACTAGGTACGAAATCTGAAGAGAGATTTCCTTATCGAGAGGCCATTGGATCTCTGATGTTTTTAATGGTTTCAACGCGACCTGATATTGCTTTTAGTGTTGGGGTCCTGAGCAGATATGTTGAAAATCCATCCCAAATTCATTGCAATGCTGTGAAACGCATTTTTAAATATTTAAAAGGAACAGATGACAGAGGTCTTTCATATGATATTGGATAGAAATGTAACACGCTGAAAATGTATTGTGACGCAGACTGGGCAGGAGATTTAGATTCACGGCGAAGTACCACAGGTTGGATAGCTACAATCAATGATGGACCTATAGCTTGGAGTTCAAAGAAGCAAACAATAACAGCTACTTCTACTACAGAGGCAGAATTTATTGCTTTATGCTCAGCAACAAAAACAGTAGTTTGGCTTCGAAAATTAATAGAGAGCATTGGAATAATAATGCCTGATGCAACACCAGTTAAATGCGATAATCAGCAAGCAATAACATTAGTAAAAAGTCCAGAATCTTCGAAAAGAACAAAACATATTGATACTCAATACTTTTATACTTGTGACATTCAGGCTAAAGGCGATATCGATGTTCAATATTTGGAAAGCGTCAATCAACCAGCAGACATACTCACGAAGGCATTGCCCAAAGAAAAATTTCAATCATTATTAAATTTATTAAAAATATAATTATTAACCTATTATAAGTAATTTATGAGAGCGAGAGGGAGTGTTGAAAATAACGCTCTCAATAAATTTAGAATCTGAAACTAATATGGCAACATTTTATTGTAAAAATGTCAATTAATTCTATCCTACTTTAATCTCTCTTTCTTAAGTTTCTTGTCACTTTATTTTCCTTTTTAAGATCTTCCCTTCTGATTTAAGCTTTCGTCTGAGCAACATCTATTGAATTTATAATCTAATAAAATCTGATTGGTATAAATTATAATAAGGTGCGTTTTATTCGTAAAATGGACCTTTTTAAATTAATCACAGTGCAGCTCTTGAGAATGTTTTCTTGTCGATCAGAGTTTATGGGTAGTTCGAAAGTTCAAAACTGAGTCACATGTTGCTGTCACCAATTACTGTGGCTTTGGCGTTCCAACCAAGTAAAAGGCTAAAACTTACGTTATGAAATTATAGTAGTATTGTTCTGATAAATGTAGAAATCATAATGGTTAAAATATTCAATCTGTTTACTAGAATATTGAAAATTGTATAAAAGACTTTAAAAATATCAATAGACATTTTTCTTAAATACTTATTTTAGATATGTTGTTTTAAGAAACATAGGACTGTCGCGAAGCATCTCTCCCTTCTTCCTATTATATTTCTTTGCTTTGTTTCCAGCAAAGCATAGCTTCTAATAATAAGTTACTTAATTAATTACTGAAGTTTTGCCACAATATCGTTCGGGTGCTTAAGATACCACTTGGAGAAGGGATTAACCCCGAACATAGCCAGGAAGCCTGCCGTAGAGCATAGGGGCAAAGAAGGGAGCAATGACCAAAATACCGAAATCAATATAAGAAAATATCTTGATGATTCAGCAAGGACCCGAGTGAGATTCACTGACAGAATTGGTAGAAAGAGCTAGGCGAAGGTTTCAAGAGCGGTCAGAGTAACGGTAATGCTGAACGAATTCCCTGCTGCCAATTTGACATTCGCTGAATAAACTGCAGTAGAAGAACTACTACTGGTGAAATAAATATTCATATTATGAGATCAGTTGCCATTTTGACAGATATACAACTGAGAAAAGTAAAAAATTGTGTAAATTGTGAGAATATTAATAAATAAGGTATGAATGAATTGTTGGTATTGTGGTTGTGGCTATTTTGGTAGAGTAGTATCAGGGATGCCAAACTGGAAATCTCAAATCCCGATATCACGGGATTTTTGGTATTTCGCAACCTACATATAGCTATCTAAAAATCATTTTACCAAGTGCAGGTTGCGAAAGATGTTTTTCAGTCATATCGTATGTTGGCAACAAAATCCGTTGATACATACACATTGACCCGCTCTCACCAAACATTACGATCCGCTCTCACTAAAATCATTTCTGGATGAGGAGGGTGGAAGACAGAAGGAAAATAAACACAAACAAAGAGCGTAACAATGTGTTGCTCTCATCATGAGAGCGTAAAAATGCATTCAGGTGCTTTGCTTGTCAGCTTCTAAAGAAGAATGTTCATGTCGCTTTTTTCAGACTTCAAATTTACACCCAAAGAAATATTATAGTATGATTCACTAATATTAATGAGAAATGATTTCGATTTTTGGAAGAATACTTGCCAAGTTAAATACGGTGTTTTTAGGTTTTTAGCGCAGTACAATTTGTCTATATTTTTCGCTCACATATACATATTATTGGGTTAATAAGTAGACTTGAAAATATTACTAACAATTCTCCTCTGGGTTACCACATGCCTCTCATAATTTTTATCATGTTCTCTTTGCGCCGAGAACAGTGTTGTCTTTTTTGGTTATTTCTAACCAAAATCGGTTATTTTTTTGATCAATGTGTAGATGTGTAGATTTTTTTGGTTTTGGTTATTTTTTTTCTTATAAAAAAGCTAGTTTTTGTTTCTTTTTTTTATTAATTATAATTTAAACTTGAAAAAAAAAATAAAACAAAAGTCTACGAATTTAATTTTGGTTATATTTTTTATTTGGTGATTTTTTTCACAAATGTTGGTTACAAATTTTTTTTTCGTGGCAACACTGTTTCAGAAATATAAATAAAAAATTAGTCAAACAACAAAAACGCACGATGAGAACAACGCATTGTTACGCTCTTGGTTTCTTTACCCTTCCCTTCTATCTTTCCCCCCGCGTCATGAAATATTTTTGAGAAATATTCCAAAATATGCCCAAATGCACATTCTTTATACTTTATTTTCTTTGGTATAAATAATATATGCATATGTATGTATTTTGAACTCCAAACTCTTTTTTTACAAAGTATGTACAAAGTTTTTTCTTCCCAAATGTATTTACGTAATACATAATTGGCTCATTACAACCCTTCAGTCAGGATTACGGCCTAGCTTCTCAACACCACTCATGTTGTGTGCGTTAATTTTATACATTAGTGGCGGGACCTACAGTTTAAAGTCGACTCCGAACGACAGATTTTTTGAGAAACTTTTCATCGCAATTTTTACTCTCAGAGTTTTTGCCAGAAATCTGCTGAGAGGAAGTCGCCGAAGAAATACTTTTTGTATTTTGTTTTTGATGTCTGGCCTGGGATTCGAACTCGGGCCTTTCGTCTAATAAGCCAACACACTACCTACTAGACCACGGCGACCAAATGTATTTAATTATATGAAATACTGAATAATGTGGTGGTAGATGTGCGAAGAAGGTAGAAATGAATAATTTTGTGAAAATGGGGTAAGGATAGATATGAAATAGATGGAGCCTGAAGATGTAGTGATGTGAATTTGGCGAATCTTTTTAGAGGAAAAAGTGTTTTCCGCTATGAAGTATAGGTTTGTCGGTTAATAGTCAAAGTTGTTCCATGAGTTATAGGCTACTATCGCCCTATCGGCAAACGTTTACCCGGAGATATGAATAAGAAAAATTTAGCCAGCAACTACAAATTCATAGTTGCCAAGTTTAGCCACTGTGTTGCCAGTGGGTATCTGTAATATCAATTTGATAACTGACAATCCAACTCAAGTTGGGTTGCTATACATAATAGACACATACGATTTACAAAATTTATAACTCACATGTACATCACATGTCGTGTAAGGTGATACAGATATACATACATACAAACCTTTCTATCTGTTTTGTAAAAAAATGCTTAATGCTATTTTTGGGCATTGAATATAGAATATTTTTATTTTATATAATTCTAAAATAATATGAGTATTTGTTTAGTTAGATTTATTCAAGTCTCGCTTAAATTTTAATAATGAATTCTTTCCGTTAATTGAATTATAATTAATCAGGGGATTTAAATTAAATTGTTTGGCATAATTGAAAAGTTTTTCTTCAAAAATTTGAATATCTTCCTTACGGGCAGTTGACAATAGTTTTGTTTCTAGTATTAAAAGAGCCTGTGTGTTTAAAACATTAATAAAGTTACCTTGAAGAAATGGAAAATAATTATGACCAACAAAGACTACGTCGAAAAAATTTCTCCATTGCCCTTTATTATCATCTTGTAGGGTAAGAATATTATCACATGATAAAATATTAATTTTAACTCCTTCAATAGATGTCCAGGGTTTATCATAATCCTGTATCTCTTCCAAATTAAAAGAATCGCATGTCAGTCTTTTACCCATTTGAAGGCGCACTGCACCGTATTTATGGGTCATTGTTTCATTATGCTCGTATTTAGTTTGCGTTGTCAATTCGTAAAGAAATTCTAATAAATTTCGTTCAGTGACGTCCGTAGAACGAAAATCATTTTCTCCATGTACACATTTATGCATTTTTTCATCGTTCGATCTCAAACCATAGGCTGCAAAAGGACCCGTTTGGATGTCACCGATATATCCCCGATGAAAATATTTCTCACCGTTGCGTACTAACCCCACTGCCATTGTTTTATTCGGTTTACTATACTCATACTCCGGAAAGGTAAAAGCAATGCCGGTTTCCCTCCAATAGCGATATTCCTACAACAAATGAAATGTATACAAAAATAAAAAGAAATACATTTATTAGATTCTTCATAATTTCGATAATCAGTTAGACTCGATCACTTGTTGTGTATAGACGTGTTTTCTATTGCTCTCGTTGACAGTCTCGCTTTATACATTGTTGTGTGTAATTAGAATATTAAAATTTATTTAAAAGTTGAAAACAAAACAAACTTTAAAAAAACCCGTTACAAAATTTAAGAATTTATAAAAACAAAATCAAACGTACACTTGTTTGCGACAATGTTAACGCATTAAGCATTAATAATATTAACAAAAAACCAAAAACAATCAATGCAACTAGTGCATCAAAAAATTATAATTACTTTTCTCCTCTTCAGACCATTGAAGATGATAAAATTGATGATGACAATGAAGTTATCTTTAATAAAGAAGTAAAGGTTCATATACCGCCAATAACTATATTAACTTTGTAAATTAAGCAAAATAAAAGAATATTCTATACGGAAAATTTCAATTGGATTGAAATTATTTCTTAAATCTTAAGCAGATTACGAAACCATCTGTAGTGTTCTCACAGGCAAGTACAAGTGCAAAATTGTTATGCCACCTAAGATGAAAAGCCGTATAAAGCTCTTCTGTTCGGTCTTGATAAACAAGATCCACTGATCGTTAAAAAAAAATTAACAGATATGGGTCTTCATTGCTTGGACGTTAAAATCGTTATAAAGAGAAATACATATAACGTAGAGTTTGTTATTTATGTTGTATATTTCAAAAGATTAACTGTAACAATTAAAGAACTAAGGCAAAAATATTCTGTAATTGACTATTTAAGAGTGAAATGGGAATTTCAACAAGCAAAAAAAAACCAGATAACGCAATGTTATAATTGCCAAATGTTTGGCCATGGTTCCAGCCGCTGCAAGGTTAAAACGTTTTGTTCAAACTGCGCTGGACAGCATAAAACATCTGATTGTCAAGAATCTACACCTAAATGTGCAAATTGTAATGGCCCGCACAAATCTACATACGACCAATGTCCAAGTAAAATACATTACCTAAATATTCGTCAACGTGCCCAACCACCACAGAGAAGACCGGTCCGTACAGAAGTTCTGCTTACCAAAAACTATAGTAACAGTTTTCCTAATACACTGCGCCAAAGTGTTTCAACTACAACTACTAACTGGCAGGCTCAAAGGGATCTTATAAACAACAGAAGCAGTAATAACGCTAAAGACAACTGTTGCAATGATTTGTGATATTGAGGAAATAAAGAATTTAACATTCTAATTAATTACAAATCTTAGGAACTGTAAAAATAAGGCGGATCAATTCGAGGTCATCATGAACCTTGCATGCAAATTTTTATCATAATGGAGGACGATAGAATTAATATTATAACTTGGAATGCAAGAGGCATTCGCAATAAATATCTAGAATTATTTCAATTTTTAGCTGACCACATTTGTTTAATATCTGAAACAGGACTTAATTCAAACTTATCTATTAGGAACAGTAAATTTAAAATTTATAGAAACGATAGGATAAATACTCGAGGAGGTGGTGTAGCTATTATTATCAGGAAAAATATTTCACATCATTTATTACCTATTGTTAACACGTCTGTTATTGAGAACATTGGTATCAGACTATTTACCAATTTGGGTTCAATTGGTATATATTCATGTTACTACCCTGGTGGTTCGGCTGGTCCGGATGGCGCACACTGTCGCGATTTCATATAACGAGTGTCCAAAAATAGAAGGAGTAATAGTAGAATAATGAAATTTAGCACACCTATATTAATGGGTAAAACATAATCATACTTAAAATTTGGTCCCTTAAAGTCAAAGGATTCGTGTCCTTCCCATATATCCTGAAATTAAAAACTGCTATAACTTGAAGGAAAAAGAAGATATGTTAATAAAATTCGTTACACTTATTAGTTTTAATCTGCTTAACATTTCCTCCAAATTTTGTTCAATTTGGAGTAAGGATACGCCTAGCTTAAAAATGTCCTTTTTCAAAAAAGTATCAAAAAGACATGAAAAAATTGAATATATACTTTTTTCGAATCGCAAATTATGATTTAAATGTTTTACTAACTCATTGAAATTTAATTTTCTCACATTCCGTATATCCTTAGACAATTTTAAGGATAAATTTTTACCATAGCTGAAATACTAATTAAACAATATTTTATTAAACAATTTAAACTTTGTTTATATATATTGTTACGTTTTTACCCTTTAAAAACGTTAAAAATATGAGTTCGTGGATTGCAAATGAAATAAAAGTAAATTAGTGTTTAATTTCAAAATCAATTCTTTATTGTCTGCACAAATCTGTGTGCACCCTGTGTTGAAATTTATTCACACAATAACAATTTCCTTTAAATTGTTATTCTTCTTGTACACAATAACAATTTCCTTTAATTGTTATTCTTCTCGTACACAACAACAATTCCCTTTGTTGTTCTCCTTGGTACACTCGTTCGTTAGCACTTCGAACTTCGATCCTCTTCACACGCAACGCAATGTGTCTGATTGAATTATCACTCTTCTGCTTACAACCCTTTTTGTAAGCAACAAACTTTCTGCTCGCGTAAACACTAACAACTGCTTACTTCGAACGCAACCGTGTCTTCACACAAGACTGACTGAAGTATCACTCACTCATCGTTGCTCGTTTTGTCTTGCCTTTTATATCGCTGGATCATCAGTCTATTGCATGTCCTTGGCAGAGAATGACTGCCTTCGGGAACAATCTAAAAATGTAAACAACTCGCTTCCCTTATTGTTGTTAGTGGATCTTGTTTACATCTATCCTTGTAGCGTTGTTGTTGTTTGTTTACTTTGTCCCTTTTCTCTTCTTATACCTGATGTTATTGTTGCTTGTTTACTTTGTCCCCTTGTTTACTGATGTTGTTGTTATATTCTCGTTTCTTCTTTGATCACGCGATCAAGCCCATTGTTTTGTTGCTATATGTTTACTTCTTCGTTGATCATGTAAACAACTGCCTTATGTTGTTTTTGGAGCTTTTGTTTATTACTTTATACATGATCAAGTCCGTTGTTTTGTTTTTGGAGCTTTTGTTTATTATTTTAATAACACCATTTCCATTTTCGTAACACTGCCGCCCACTTAAGCCTGTTCGTCCCGAATAGGCTCATTATCTCTTCTCCTATAAATAGCCTTGGCAGGTGGTTCAGACTTTGCACCATATATCGCAGCTCGATACGTCAGTAATAGCCTCGGAATATGTTCTTCCCAATCCTTCTGCTGCTCGCTCACTACTTTCCGCCAGTATCTTTCCAGGGCTTGATTAAACCGTTCTATCATTCTGTCTGTGGGTGAAGCGGCGTCGTTCGGGTCTTCTTACTCGGACTTGTGGGGACCTCGTTTGTGGGAGCCAGCACTTCCTCCTCAGTGATAGCTCGCTTTATTTTTCCTTACTGTAACGGGGACTCTGGTGTAGTGCTGGTAACTCGCCGGTGTGTTATTCCCTTGGTGAGACGGATCTTGACTTTCCTCGTGGCCCTTTCCAGTTTTCTAGAAAGATGACCACCATTTCCACCGCTGCAAAATCTAAGCTTGGCCTTTCGTCCGGTTTCTTCAAAGACTTGCTTTAACGACATCTTAAATTTCCTCACAATGCATCCTTTTTCCCCCACGACTTCCATTCTTCGCACACCGCTTACTTCTGGTCTAGAAATCGTTTGAGCGGTCTCCTGGGCTACTGCAAAGGTCGTCTTTTGTGCAGAACATACCGCTAGTTTGACGCCAGGGTAGCGTATACCATTTACCAGGGCCTCGGTTTTAAAATCTATTACCAGGGGATGGATTTCTCCCGGGTATGTGAGCTGCACTAACCTCCCGACATCCATTGCAGAGGCTGGAAGCGGCTCATTAGCCTCTTGCGCACAGCACCTTAACTGCCTACTGTACAGCTCGCGCTTGTGTTCGTTGCCAAGCCTACGCTGTAGCGTCACCATTATGTCGTTGTAGTTGTTTTTGCAGCTGTCTGGCATGCTTTCTCGAATCTCGGCTGCGGGACCTTTTAACGCCAAGTTTGGCTCCAAAGCCTTCTCTTCGTCGTCCCATCCGTTACTGCTGGCTACTTCTGATGAGATTCGCACTGGTTCCTGTCGCTGGCTCTGGAGGTTGTCGATCTTCTCCTCCTCCCTAATGAGTTTTCCCTCGACGGACTTTTCTAAATTGATTCCTGTCGTGTCTTCTATCTTTTCTAAGCTTGCCACCTTTCCTTCGTCACTAGTTACCCTTTTGCTGAATGACTCGAGTATGTCATCCAGCTTTCCAGATGTTGCTTTTAATTCGGCCAGAAGTTTCTGGTTTTCGACTCTAGATGTTGCTTGCATTTTTTCCATCCGTTGTTCACTCTCTTTTCGAAACTCAGCCAGAAGTTTTAGATTTTCGGCTCTAGAAGCTTCTTGCATTTTTTCCATCCGTTGTTCACTATCTTTTCGAAACTCAGCCAGAAGTTTTAGATTTGCTACTTCCATTTTTTCCATCATGGATGCTAGCAACGAATTTATGTCGATACAGCTAGGGGATGCAGGTGCCTTGAGCTCTCGTTCCTCGTCACCCTCGAACTCATAGGAATCGATGTCGATACCCTCAAACTGCAGTTGTTCTCTTAACCGTCTTTGCAGTTCATTTTTAGTGCCCGTTGTTGGCAGCTTGAGTTTATCCAACTCACGTTTAAGCCGTTCCACTTTCAGATCGGAGAGCTTCATTTTGGTTGTGATTTCTCTTTATTACTTTTACTTTTATTTTTGGATTTTGCAATCCCACTTCTGACACCAATTGTTACGTTTTTACCCTTTAAAAACGTTAAAAATATGAGTTCGTGGATTGCAAATGAAATAAAAGTAAATTAGTGTTTAATTTCAAAATCAATTCTTTATTGTCTGCACAAATCTGTGTGCACCCTGTGTTGAAATTTATTCACACAATAACAATTTCCTTTAAATTGTTATTCTTCTTGTACACAATAACAATTTCCTTTAATTGTTATTCTTCTCGTACACAACAACAATTCCCTTTGTTGTTCTCCTTGGTACACTCGTTCGTTAGCACTTCGAACTTCGATCCTCTTCACACGCAACGCAATGTGTCTGATTGAATTATCACTCTTCTGCTTACAACCCTTTTTGTAAGCAACAAACTTTCTGCTCGCGTAAACACTAACAACTGCTTACTTCGAACGCAACCGTGTCTTCACACAAGACTGACTGAAGTATCACTCACTCATCGTTGCTCGTTTTGTCTTGCCTTTTATATCGCTGGATCATCAGTCTATTGCATGTCCTTGGCAGAGAATGACTGCCTTCGGGAACAATCTAAAAATGTAAACAACTCGCTTCCCTTATTGTTGTTAGTGGATCTTGTTTACATCTATCCTTGTAGCGTTGTTGTTGTTTGTTTACTTTGTCCCTTTTCTCTTCTTATACCTGATGTTATTGTTGCTTGTTTACTTTGTCCCCTTGTTTACTGATGTTGTTGTTATATTCTCGTTTCTTCTTTGATCACGCGATCAAGCCCATTGTTTTGTTGCTATATGTTTACTTCTTCGTTGATCATGTAAACAACTGCCTTATGTTGTTTTTGGAGCTTTTGTTTATTACTTTATACATGATCAAGTCCGTTGTTTTGTTTTTGGAGCTTTTGTTTATTATTTTAATAACACCATTTCCATTTTCGTAACACTGCCGCCCACTTAAGCCTGTTCGTCCCGAATAGGCTCATTATCTCTTCTCCTATAAATAGCCTTGGCAGGTGGTTCAGACTTTGCACCATATATCGCAGCTCGATACGTCAGTAATAGCCTCGGAATATGTTCTTCCCAATCCTTCTGCTGCTCGCTCACTACTTTCCGCCAGTATCTTTCCAGGGCTTGATTAAACCGTTCTATCATTCTGTCTGTGGGTGAAGCGGCGTCGTTCGGGTCTTCTTACTCGGACTTGTGGGGACCTCGTTTGTGGGAGCCAGCACTTCCTCCTCAGTGATAGCTCGCTTTATTTTTCCTTACTGTAACGGGGACTCTGGTGTAGTGCTGGTAACTCGCCGGTGTGTTATTCCCTTGGTGAGACGGATCTTGACTTTCCTCGTGGCCCTTTCCAGTTTTCTAGAAAGATGACCACCATTTCCACCGCTGCAAAATCTAAGCTTGGCCTTTCGTCCGGTTTCTTCAAAGACTTGCTTTAACGACATCTTAAATTTCCTCACAATGCATCCTTTTTCCCCCACGACTTCCATTCTTCGCACACCGCTTACTTCTGGTCTAGAAATCGTTTGAGCGGTCTCCTGGGCTACTGCAAAGGTCGTCTTTTGTGCAGAACATACCGCTAGTTTGACGCCAGGGTAGCGTATACCATTTACCAGGGCCTCGGTTTTAAAATCTATTACCAGGGGATGGATTTCTCCCGGGTATGTGAGCTGCACTAACCTCCCGACATCCATTGCAGAGGCTGGAAGCGGCTCATTAGCCTCTTGCGCACAGCACCTTAACTGCCTACTGTACAGCTCGCGCTTGTGTTCGTTGCCAAGCCTACGCTGTAGCGTCACCATTATGTCGTTGTAGTTGTTTTTGCAGCTGTCTGGCATGCTTTCTCGAATCTCGGCTGCGGGACCTTTTAACGCCAAGTTTGGCTCCAAAGCCTTCTCTTCGTCGTCCCATCCGTTACTGCTGGCTACTTCTGATGAGATTCGCACTGGTTCCTGTCGCTGGCTCTGGAGGTTGTCGATCTTCTCCTCCTCCCTAATGAGTTTTCCCTCGACGGACTTTTCTAAATTGATTCCTGTCGTGTCTTCTATCTTTTCTAAGCTTGCCACCTTTCCTTCGTCACTAGTTACCCTTTTGCTGAATGACTCGAGTATGTCATCCAGCTTTCCAGATGTTGCTTTTAATTCGGCCAGAAGTTTCTGGTTTTCGACTCTAGATGTTGCTTGCATTTTTTCCATCCGTTGTTCACTCTCTTTTCGAAACTCAGCCAGAAGTTTTAGATTTTCGGCTCTAGAAGCTTCTTGCATTTTTTCCATCCGTTGTTCACTATCTTTTCGAAACTCAGCCAGAAGTTTTAGATTTGCTACTTCCATTTTTTCCATCATGGATGCTAGCAACGAATTTATGTCGATACAGCTAGGGGATGCAGGTGCCTTGAGCTCTCGTTCCTCGTCACCCTCGAACTCATAGGAATCGATGTCGATACCCTCAAACTGCAGTTGTTCTCTTAACCGTCTTTGCAGTTCATTTTTAGTGCCCGTTGTTGGCAGCTTGAGTTTATCCAACTCACGTTTAAGCCGTTCCACTTTCAGATCGGAGAGCTTCATTTTGGTTGTGATTTCTCTTTATTACTTTTACTTTTATTTTTGGATTTTGCAATCCCACTTCTGACACCAATTGTTACGTTTTTACCCTTTAAAAACGTTAAAAATATGAGTTCGTGGATTGCAAATGAAATAAAAGTAAATTAGTGTTTAATTTCAAAATCAATTCTTTATTGTCTGCACAAATCTGTGTGCACCCTGTGTTGAAATTTATTCACACAATAACAATTTCCTTTAAATTGTTATTCTTCTTGTACACAATAACAATTTCCTTTAATTGTTATTCTTCTCGTACACAACAACAATTCCCTTTGTTGTTCTCCTTGGTACACTCGTTCGTTAGCACTTCGAACTTCGATCCTCTTCACACGCAACGCAATGTGTCTGATTGAATTATCACTCTTCTGCTTACAACCCTTTTTGTAAGCAACAAACTTTCTGCTCGCGTAAACACTAACAACTGCTTACTTCGAACGCAACCGTGTCTTCACACAAGACTGACTGAAGTATCACTCACTCATCGTTGCTCGTTTTGTCTTGCCTTTTATATCGCTGGATCATCAGTCTATTGCATGTCCTTGGCAGAGAATGACTGCCTTCGGGAACAATCTAAAAATGTAAACAACTCGCTTCCCTTATTGTTGTTAGTGGATCTTGTTTACATCTATCCTTGTAGCGTTGTTGTTGTTTGTTTACTTTGTCCCTTTTCTCTTCTTATACCTGATGTTATTGTTGCTTGTTTACTTTGTCCCCTTGTTTACTGATGTTGTTGTTATATTCTCGTTTCTTCTTTGATCACGCGATCAAGCCCATTGTTTTGTTGCTATATGTTTACTTCTTCGTTGATCATGTAAACAACTGCCTTATGTTGTTTTTGGAGCTTTTGTTTATTACTTTATACATGATCAAGTCCGTTGTTTTGTTTTTGGAGCTTTTGTTTATTATTTTAATAACACCATTTCCATTTTCGTAACAATATTAATATATTTAAATTTATACATATAAGTGAAAAGACACTTGTACTTGGGTCCTAATTGAAATATAAAAAATCGATGATCTAGAAAAACTTACATCACAAATATCTTTACAAAATAGATTTTTATCTAGCCAGGTACTCAACTCAGCTTCAAACCTTCTTTTTCCGCGTCTATATTTGGTCCAATTATTACTAATTTTTAAAAGAATTGATTTTAGTTTGTCCTTCTCTATATCTGTTAGAAATCTTTGAATACGACATTCCACAAATTATTCGATATGATGCAACACATTTGTTGTATTATTTTTCTCAAGCTGCATCCATTGCTCAAAAATATCACGAATCCGCAACGATGTTGACGCTAAAAAACATTTATAACGCCCACAAAAGCAGTCAGAAGCAGCTGAAATTTATATGTGTTAAAGTACATACGTGTGGCAATAAAATATCAAAAAATTTCAAAAGTGAGATTGTGTGTTTTTTTTAATTCACTACTGAATTTAATAAATGTATGAAAATCTTAATTTTTTGAAGACCTGTACTTTGGCTAACGATATTTCACATATGATTAATATTTGTAAACAATTATAGCGTTGTAATTACAATTACATACCTGGCTTACAATTCTATTACAAATAATTTAGCCATTGCCAAAAGAATTTTTGAATTTTAACTATGACAAAAATATGTCAAATTTCAATTTTTCGCACAAATTTTCTATATTGCATGGGAATTCTTAACTTTGAGATACAATAACTAAAAAACTACGCAAAAGTTTTTAAAAAAATTTTACATATCAACTAATAGAAGTGTTTTCCATAAGATTAAGGTAAACAAATAATGTATTTCCCACATTGACTTTAACCATTTTTGGCCACGCTCGCGTCAGTGTGTGGCGTGAGGAAACGGCAATTTGCATCCGACATCCATAGTCTCAGTGGCAATGAAAGGTATCTTTTGGGTGGTGATTTCAATAGTAGACACCGGTCTTGGGGTTGTTTAAGAGTGAATTGCTGGGGAAATATTTTATATGAAAAATTGGAATCATACAATATTAATATTATATATCCCAGTGATTATACCTACATACCTTCGAACGCTAATAGACAGGGTTCTACTCTGAACTTCTTTCTGACTAATGATCCCCTTATAATGTCTCAGGCAGAGGTCATAAACGATTTAAGTTCGGATCATTTACCAGTAAAAATTTCATTAAATAGTACTTTCAATAACTATAATTTTTTCAGATACAATTTTCACAATGCTAATTGGAACCAATTTTCCAGATATTTAAATAGAAATTTAAACTTACCTAATATTGACAACATTATAAATTGTGAAAGTATAGACGAGAGTATTATACATTTCGAAAACGTTTTGAATGATGCTGTCACTTGTAGTGTGCCAAAGATATACCACTCACCGGGGGGAAAGTCTTTGCCCTACTACATTAAGATTATGATACGAGTGAGGAATAGATACCGAAGAGATTGGCAAAGATATAGGGATCTCGCCGACTTCTATCAATTGAAAATATTTAATCAGAGAATTCGTGAGGAAATTAATTTATTCAGAAATAAGTCTTGGGATTCTCTGTTGTCAACGCTTGATAGGGGCTCGGCGCCCTTCTGGAATGTGACGAAAATTTTGAGGAAAAGGGCTAATAATATCCCTACATTAAGCCAAAATGGTTCTCGGTTCGTCACCAATCGGGAAAAGTGTGAAATCTTAGCACGTACATATGCTTCTACCTATTCCATTTCAGCCAATTTGGGCGACCCAACTACGACTTCTTTAATAAATGATACTCTGGAATCTTATGGATCTTTGAGAGTTGATCCATTGGATGTTAATTTAGTAAATATCTCTCAGATTTCTGACATATTAAGAACCTTGAGGAATGGAAAGAGTTCTGGCATCGACGGTATTAATAACATATGCCTTAGGGCGCTCCCTAACAAGACAATTAAATTTTTGACCATCATTATTAATTCCTGCTTAAAGTTCTGTTATTTTCCTCAAAGGTTTAAGGAGGCTAAAGTTATATCAATAAGAAAACCTGGTAAACAAGCCGAGTGCCCATCTTCATGCCGACCCATTAGTTTATTGTCGAGTGTGGGTAAAGTTTTGGAAAAGTTATTAAAATTAGACTGACTGATTTCATGGAAGCCAGTGGTATTACTCCGGCTCATCAATTTGGTTTCCGCAGACAGCACAACACAATTTATCCCTTAGTGAGAATTCGAAACTTAGTGAGAGCAAATTTTAACCAACAAAGATCAAGGGGTATGATTTTATTGGATATTAAAGCTGCCTTTGATTCAGTCTGGCACGAAGTTATCGTTTACAAAATGAGTAATTTAAATTTTCCGAGGGCATTGACCAAAATGGTCCACAGTTTTCATACATCTCTTACTTTTAGAGTCCACATTGGCTCACATTATTCTGAACGCCACACTATAACGGCTGGTTGCCCCCAGGGGTCATGTTTGTCTCCCGTTCTTTATAATCTATATACATCAGATTTTCCTCAATTAGATTATTGCACGGTGTCAATATTCGCTGATGACACAGCTATACTTAGCTCAGGAATTCTGGCTGCTGATATAATAGCTAATCTGAATAGGGCATTATCTGATATGTATTTCATCTTATTTCAATAAATGAAGAATTATGCTAAACTGTGAAAAAACTCATGCGATATATTTTACGAGGAGACGGAAGGAGTGTTATATACCACAGACCAAATATTAGGATGAATACTAACTCTATACAGTGGGAACAAAAAGTGAAATATCTTGGAGTTATGCTTGATCCTAAAATGAAATTTAAAGACCATATACCTTATGTGGCAAATAAAGTTAATATATTAACCCGTATACTGTATCCTTTTATTAACCGGAAATCTAGCCTTAATCTTTATAATAAGAAACAAATTACAAAGTCCATTTTTTATGCCGTATTATTTTATGCAGCCCCAGTTTGGTCTACGAGCGCCTGTTGCCATATCAAGAAACTGCAAATAGCTCAGAATAAGTTGCTAAAACTCAGATATAATCTACCCTGGTACTTTTCAACTACACGCCTCCATGATATTACAGGCTTCGAATCTGTTTCAGATAAGATCGAAAGGCTTACACAAAATTTTAATAACAGATGTAGGAATTCTGATTTCGTCCATATTAATGATCTAGTATCATCTTAAGTTTTTTCTAGTAGTAGTTAAGTAGCATAAGTAGTTTTAAGTAATTCATATAGGTTTTTTGCCAAATTTTCTCCTCCAAAATAATAATGCATGTATATGTATATAGTAATTTTGTTAACATAGATCTATTATTAAGCTGAAAAAGAAAATAATTTTAAACTCTTAAATAGTATGTAATTTAGTTATAACTGATTTGTAAATATTATGGATAAATAAATGAATTGAATTGAATTTCGATAATAAATTCTATGAAATATTCGTTTAGTTTCAAGTTCGGTTCAATTATGCACCGTGAAAACAAAAAAAAAAAATAAATTTTTGGGGAAATATTTTAAAAGTTTGTTTGTTTTTTACTACAATTATATTTCAATTTGTAAAATCTTGTGAAGCCATTCTGATCGTAAGAGATTACTGGGAAATGAAGAAAGACAGTAATTGGAAAAAATATTTATCAGTAAAATTAATTAATTGAAACTCAAACTTTAAATTGATTTTTTTTCTTTTTTTTTTTTATTATTATTGAATCTTTCTTAATGAAATTTACAATAGTTTTCAAATCTTACAACTAGTTATGAAGGTTAATAGTTAACACCAGCGTGATAACTTTAAATTGTATTCAAATCTTAAATATTAAATCTTAAAGATTAAAAGTTGGGGTTAGTGCAGCCGTCGAGCGAGGCACAATGTGTCACTCCGTTTTAGCCTCTGATGGCCGTTGAATTGAAGCAGGTCCCTTGCCAAAGCATTGGGGTGAATCGTTAGTTTACCGACGTATTTTATGGCGAATTTTTTAATTTCTTCCTGAATTGTAGGAATGTTGAGATCTCTGTGGATATTGTCGTTACGAATATACCATGGAGCGCAGACAATTTGTCGTAAAATCTTGGACTGTCTTCTTTGCAATTTCAAAACGTTAGACGCGCAAGCACTGCCCCAAAGCTGAATGCCGTAGGTCCATATTGGCTTTATAATGCATTTGTATAAAAGAACCTTGTAATCAAGGTCTAGTGTTGAATTAGGACCAATAATCCAATGCATTTGAGCGGATTTCAGCTTAATGGCCGCTAATTTAGCCTCGATGTGGCGGGACCATGTTAGACGCCGGTCTAAGTGGACTCCCAGGTATTTGAAGTTATTTTCAACAGGGACATCAATATTATTTATTTTTATTCGTGGGCAATCTTGTCTTCTAAGTGTGAAGGTTACATGAGCACACTTGGATGGATTCACCTTTATTCTCCACTTTTCAAACCATCTTTCCAGGTCGTATATGTGCAACTGCAGTTGTGTTGATGCTACCTTCGGATCCTTGTTGACGCTTATAAATGCGGTGTCGTCTGCATATGTTGATGTGTAAGTGTTAGGACTTGTGGGCATGTCCGATGTATAAATTAAATACAGAATAGGACCTAATATGCTTCCCTGGGGGACACCTGCAGAGATCTTTTTTGTTGTAGACAGTTCGTCCCTCAATTTGACCTTAAAGGTTCTATCAGTTAAATAGCTTTTAAGAAGTTTGTGTGTGTTCTCGGGGAGTAGTCGTGTTATTTTGCTGAGTAGGCCATCATGCCAAACCTTATCGAATGCTTGTGAGATGTCGATAAAAAGAGCTGAACAATATTGTTTCTTTTCAAATGCCGATCTAATCATAGTGACGATCCTATGAACCTGCTCAATGGTACCGTGCTTAGCTCGAAATCCAAACTGATGTTCAGGGATAATTTGTCGCTCGTCGAGATACGTGGCTAAGCTTTGGAGAAGAATTTTTTCGAACACTTTTGATAATATTGATAGCAAGCTAATGGGTCTATAGGATGTAATTTGACTAGCATCTTTTCCCGGCTTGGGAATCATAACAATTGTAGATATCCTCCAAGATGATGGGAAGTAGCCAATTCTTAGCATTGCATTAAATATGAATAGTACAATTCTTATAGCACTATTGGGTAAGTGGACTAACATTGAGCCTGTAATGCCATCGGGCCCGGCTGACTTTTTCACGTCAAGGCTTTTAAAGGCGGCCTGTACATGAGAAAGCCGGAGTTTTATAGGTGCGTTAACAGTATTACTTATGTTAGGTGGGCAGATATTAGCATTAATGTCATGTGGTGTGAAGACATTCTCCAGGTGGTTCGCAAAAGCATTAACCTTCTCGCTAGAGGTTTTTGCCCAAGTGTGGTTCTCCAATCTTATTGGCGATTCTAGAGTGATAGGACATCTCATATGCCTTACAGCTTTCCACAGACTATAATTTGTGTTTTTTGTTGGGTCCAGATTCTGAAGGTAACTAGCAAGTCTAGATTCCTGTGTATGCAATAGGTTACTCCGCAATAGGGCAATACATCTGTTCAGTTGCGCTTTTAGAAGAGGAGAGCGACTATTTTGCCACTGCCTTCTAAGTCTTCTTTTTTCTCTAACGAGATTTAGAGTTTCTGTACTAAATTGGTAACATTTATTTTTTAAAATACGCTTCGCAGGCGTTGCCACTTTCGCTGCCGAGACCATAGTTTCAGTGAGATAATTCACAGCCGACTGAATGTTTTCTGCGTTTCTTAGAGGAATATTCCGAGAGAGGTGAGAACTTACGTACATTTTATATTTTAACCAGTTCGTGTTTTTGTTTGGGTATAAATGCAACTGTTCACGATGTACAAATAAATTGTTTTGCAGGGTGAGAATTGTAGGTGAATGATCGGATGATAAGTCATACGATGGGGCAACTGTGTATTCGCTGCGTTTAATGTTTTTAACAACGGCAAAATCTATCAAGTCTGGCGACTTGTTGAAGTCCGTTGGCCAGTAAGTCGGAGTACCACAAGAGGCAACATCGAGCTTATTTGCAATTATTGTGTTGTACAGCTGCCTTCCTCTAGGGGTAATGAGTCTTGACCCCCAAAAGTTATGTTTAGTGTTGTAGTCGCCAGCTGCAATAAATTTTTGGCCAAGCGTGGCAAAAAACGTCTGAAACTTGTCGACTTCAATTTTGTGTCTAGGAGGACAGTAAAGTGAGGAAATTGTTATTTTTAAATCCGTTAGATTTATAGTTGTGGCCTGAAGAAAATCTTCTTTAAATTCTGGCATTGGAGAATGCCGCACATTTTTTTTTACAATAATGGCACTGCCACCGCATGCCCTTCCACTTGGGTGCTTAGTGTCATAAATGTAGAAGTCGTTGATTCTAAAACAGTTTTTATTGGTGAAATGTGTTTCTGAGACCATAAGTATGTCGATCTCTTCTGTGTGCAAAAATTGTTCCACTTCGAGTTTATGTTGGGATAACCCGTTAGCGTTCCAGAAACAAATTCTTAACTGGCTCATTTGTTACTAAGCAAAACTTGCAGAAGCATGTTCTGGGTTCTCATCATCTCTTGGAACATACTCTGCATATTGGCCATGAAATTATCGATCGTATGGATTAATTTTTCGATTGAGGTCGAGTTACCATTAACCTGCGGGCCATCTTTTAGCACATTTGCGAACGAATTCTTTTGTTCCATTGCAACATTTTTCCTACCACTATAATGTGGCATTTGTGCATCTGTCCTCAATGCTTCAGCATAGGAAACGTTTGGTTTGTTTAAAGCCACTTTACTAGGTTGAGTACTAGCAGTATGACCAGCGTAGAGGCGTGGAAATTCAGATGTATGATAATTTTCATGTGAGGGATTACGTGCTACTTTTGATTTGATGACGTGCGTATATACTATACAGCCCCTGTAGTTTGCGGTGTGGTTTTCCCCACAATTACTGCATTTCTTGATTTTGGTGTCATTTTTGGAGTGGGAGCATTCACGAGTATTATGAGCATCGCCGCAAATTACGCAAACTGATGGTAGCTTACAATAAGTTTTCGTGTGCCCGAATTCCTGACAATTAGTGCACTGTACCGGACCTTTTCGTTTTAGTGGCTCCTCGACGGTTATTCTTCTGTTGAGAAGATATCGCAAGTTATAAATGGGGTGCACTGAATTTTTTGATTTTATATGCTTGGCATCGAACACGATTTCTACCCTATGCATTGGTTGTGGGGTTTTATTTTTATTTAAAATATTGTGCACCGACCGTACACCATACCCTTCTTCTTCTAACGCACTTTTAATGTCATCAGTAGGCACAGAGCTATCAATGCCCTTTATTACAACTATCAGGCCTTTGGCGCTCTTAAGTTGGTATGTGTAATAATTCTTCTTTTCACTATCGAGTCGACTAGCAATGAGGCGATAATCTTTTTCAGTGTAAGTTTGGATCTTTGTTTCTTGGATTAGACCCCTACGTATCGAAACAACATGAAAATTTTTTTTGCCTACCAGTTGAGACAACATATTCACTATTGTGTTAGACGTTTGTTCGCGCAAGTAAATTGGGGGTGGTTTTTGTTCCCTTGTGGTAGTTTCATTGCACTCTTCTTCCGCAGAAGCAAGGATGGAGAATCTGTTACTATTCTCAGGTATTTCACTCTGAACTGTTTTGTATTGCTTAGCCGTCCTCTCCTGTTGAGAGTTTTTGGGGCTAGCCTTACGTTTCGTTATGGTAATATATCTATCCATACCTGTTTGCGTTTGAATTTGTACTAATGTTGGTGTTGTTGTTGCAGTTGATTTTTGTTCAGTTGTTCCCTGTTTTGTATCACTATCCGATTCTGTTCTTTTTAAACTCATGCACGCTGATAATGAGTATCTGCGCTCTGGCCGTGCTGTCAAGTAAGCTCGGTCATCCAGTTTTTTATTTTTATTTATATTTAGTTTCTCAGTTTCCACTTCCGTGAAAATGTAGTACGCATTCCTTTCGGTTAATTTGTCATTTTTTTCACCACTATTAATTTTGTTCATAAGTTTATTATAAGTGGTGACTTAGCTGAAACAAAAAAGTTTAGCTAAGACAACCACTACACGACTATTAGAACGGGTCAAATTGTAATTCACCAGGAACTGTTAACAACCAGTATTTTGTTGGAGTAACACAGCTGATGTTTGTTTATTATTTACTGTTTGTTTTATTGTCCTATTCTTGCAATTTGAGTGCAATCTTTAAATTATTAAAAAGTTAAAGAAATAATAAAATTTTCAAGTTTTTAAACACAAATTGTGAGGAAAAGCACGCGTAAATCTTTTACCCTCCAAGAGGCATCGAAACGCGCACATTCGCTATGTGGAATTCTCTCTTCCAAGCCTGAATTTACACTGTTTTGCGATGATATCTGGGGAGCACCACGAAAACACGCACATACGATAAGTAAGTCAATTCGGAAAAAAAAAAAAAAGTTATAAACACAGGTCAGGTAAGGTGACGAACCCCATTCAATTATAAACATAAAAACTTAATAAAAAAGATAGTTCCGATCAATAAATAAATAAAAGCTTTCATTTTTTATACTATTCGTAAGAATAGATATATTTTGCAAGAAGATGAAAGAACATCCTTTTTTAAATTAATATAGACAGGGAAGCTGAAATTGTGTTGACTTTTGGCACGAGATCCTTATGTACAATAAATGAAGGTTTTTGAATCTGTTAAAATCACGCGTGAGATAATTTCCTGGGGTCTATGAGATTTTTTATGTGTGAAACTGAGGCAATTTCCTAAGACTGTATTCCATGGCACCAAATTCGTTCTAGAAAAGAATTATATATAAGAGTTTACAGCCGAATCTTAGGGTAATGTTTTTCAAACAGTTTCGCCACCACTTTTCTTATTTCTATGAACTGAGGGTACATGTATCCTACCGTAAAGTATATGTTATTTGAAGACATTTTTGTTCATTCAGCTTTATCCTTCATTGGTTTCGCTGAAGTATATTATCCTGAATGCGCCGACACGCTACGTGTAGGTCCTAATATAGTATATGTATGCCGAGGAATGTAGCGTCATCAAGGAAGCTATAAATGGAAATACAGTGCTGTTCAATAAAATAGATTCACCATGATCTAACATCACAACCAAATCTATAGTTGGAATAAATTAAAGAAGATTGTCGTTTCAAATTTTTGAAATGCAACGGAATTATATTCATAAGAGGTCAGTAAACAAAGTGCAGTTACTCTTTTACATATACTCTTTTGTATAAGAGATTTATATATAGTAAACTTTTTGGAGAGCAGGTGAATCTATTTTTTTGAACAGCACTGTATGTCTATGTTCTAATCGGCATGACTTTGGTAAAATATACAAATAAATTAGATTCGAAAACATTGCTCTGTGCCATATTTCCAGAAATAGGCTATGGTGTATTCAAAACGGCGCATTCATTAATCACAAACCTTCGAACATATATGTACATAGCTGACAATATTAATAGGTAAGTTTATCTTTAATTTACATTGAGCCTCTGTGTCATACTTTGTAGCAAACTTAAGAAATGTTGAAGTATAGGAAAGAACAATATTTGTCTTTGTCTAAAACTTTCCTCGCTATTTACACTAATAATTGGAACTCAATATTTTCAATAGTTTAGACATCAACAGTTTTACAAAAAGTATTAAAAAATTTTAAAGTTGGTGGTAATAAATACGGCCAAAAGGTCTGTATGAGATCTTAACTAGAACAATCCTCTATTTCTAGTAGCAAAATTGCATTAAAAAGTTAATGAAAAATTTTAATTGCTATGCAAGAAAGTTCAATAAATATCTTATTACAGCCTATCTGTGTTATGAACTGTGTATGTACAGTTGCGGTCAAAATAATAGTACCAACTTAAAATTTTTATTAAGTTCATTTACATCTACTAAAATTTTAGTCCAATTTAATTTAAAACTAAATAAAAAATTATTTTATGTACGTAGTTTATTATCATACAAAATAAATTGCTTTCTTTCAAAAGAAAAAAAATTAAAAAAAAAATTAAATAAAAATTGCGCAGTCAAAATAATAAACAAAATTAAAATATTTCAGAGGGATATCTTGTAGATTAATCTAAAATATTTTTTCAGTATTTTGTTGTGCCCGCGGATTGCGCAGGTCACTCCATCATATTGATTGAGTTCTCGCTGAACCACTTTTTTTTGCCATTTTGTTGTGTTTTGGGTCATTATCTTGCTGGAACACCCTCTTTTTTGAGCTCCGTAGCTGGCATAAACGGATTGCTTTTAGTCGTTCGAACTAAACGTTTTAACTTTAAGGGACTCCACTTCTGGCTAATATCTCAAGGCATTTATTATCATTTTGTTAGTACAGTCCAGCAATTTTCTGATTTCGGAGTACGATTTCCCTTCGGATGACAATTTGTTTTATTAGTTCACGTTTTTCTGGCGTACAATGCTTTCCGCAACTCATTACTATGCAGTTTTAACAAAAATATTGTATAAAATTGCACCAATAATTTTAATTTTTTTCTTTTCAATTGTAATTTCTTTTCATTGATACTTTTTTTGCATAATTTAAGAAAATAAAATTAGAAAAAGGCTACTATTAAATTGACTGCTTGAAAAGCGAAGTGTTAATAAAAGATTTGTTATTACAAATCGACGATTACGAAATTTAAGGAAACAAACACACGCTCTCTGAGAGATCACAAAATATGTAACTGTTTTTAACACTGAGAAAAAAAGTAAAAAAGTAGTAGTAAACTGGTAAAATTTTTACGGCTTTCGAAACAGATTATTGTAACTGGTGCTTTTATACTGACCAGCACTGTATTTAATGTCCATGTATAGTGAATATATAATATAGCTTATTTCAACCAGCACCTTTAAAAAAATTTCGAAACGAAGCGAAATAGTATAGAAAATTAATTAATATGAGCTCAGAACTAGTCGCCGTAGTCTAGTAGGTAGTGTTTTGGCTTATTAGATGCAAGGCCAGAGTTCGAATCAGACATCAAAACGAAATATGCAAAAAAAAATTTCTTCGCCGACTTCCTCTCAGCAGATTTCTGGCACAAACTATAAGAGTAAATAAACCTGCCATGAAAAAGTTTCTCAAAATCTGTCGTTCGGAGTCAACGTTAAACTGTAGGTCCTTCCACCCAAGTATAAAATTAAGGCACACAACATGAGTGGTGTGAGAAGCTAGGCCGTAAAATAGATCCGGGCAAAAATAACCCCCAAACTACTACAGGGTCCGCCAAATAACTTTTGTTTTTTGAAAATGCTTAAAAAAAAAACTACTGAATATTTTCTCAAATTTTTTTATTTGAAAGTACAATTCTTCCGGTTAATAATGGAAAATAATTTCATTCAAATGGCTGCCTCGGCTGGCTATGCAGTAGCCTACACGATCGGTCCAATTTTTAAGCACATTATCGATTGTGTGCAGCTGTATTTCACCAATGGCTTCACGAATATTGTCCTTTAAAGCGTCAATTGTCTCTGGCTTGTCGGCGTAATACTTATCTTTTGCGGCACCCCACCTCCGAGGTGGCCAAACGACATCAGCTCTGCGGCTGATAATGCGATCTTCAAAAACAGGGCGCAAAACATCGAGTGTAGCTTCGGCTGTGTGGCACGTAGCGCCGTCCTGTTGAAACTAAATGTTGCCAATATCCTCCTCTTCAATTTTTGTGAACAAAAATTCGTTCAACATAGCCCGATAACGATCGCCATTGACTGTAACGCCCACTACTTGCTTATTTTCGAAGAAAAATGGCCCAATTATGCCTCTGGACCAAAATCCGCACCAAACAGTGACTCGTTTTGGGTGCTTCGCTTTTTCAATGTATGCGTGCGGGTTTTCTGTGCCCCAAATGAAACAATTTTGCTTGTTTACATACCCACCAAGATCAAAATGAGCTTCATCTGAAAAGATGATTTTGTTGCCAAAATCGGCATCTTCTGTAAGTCGATCGCAGGTCCACTTAGCGAAGCGAAAACGCATTGGATGGTCAATATTCGTTCAGCGGAAGGATAAAACTAATTATCTGTCAAATCAGACATGAGCTAAGTGTTACCATTCACGAAATAAGTACTAGTTGAAAAAAAACGTTAGATAGCGGACCCTTCATAACATTTACTGTATATTTCACAAATGTGGAAAAAAGTGAATTTCGAGCAAAAGTGACAAAAATTCATGAATTAAGGTACGAATCTTTATTCTCCAACGATAAAATCATGTGACAAAAAATCTATGTTGATGATCTCAAAAAATGTATTTTTTTATTTTTGAAAGAGTTACAAAATGGAAATAAAAAGTTGGACATATTTTATAGACCACAAAGGACACTATGTTAAATCATCGTACATACATACACAGTGAAATCTCTCCTTAGGAACAGTAAGTAATTTTCTGGTCCCATACCATTGATGGCAATTTTAATACAAAATAGGCTCCGCTAAACACGGACAGTACTTCTTTTTTTTAAAACACCTAATAATATTTTTTTAAATACCTCCTGTAGCTGGATAAATATCGGGAAAAAATTAAAATATGAACCAAATGTGTATTGAGTTATACGCAAATTATCTTTTTAATATTAGTTAGCAATCCTAACTGCCTTAAATGTACAGTAATCTCGTAAGTAGAATTTCATATTGCTCATACTACAAAGTAGTATGTTTTTAACAAGGAACGTAAGTCCCTCGATTTACGTCGCAGTTGGTTCCAAAAATCGAAGGATTACTGTATTCATATTTTTTACTGTATATAAGTACATAAGTAAGTGTGCACTTGCAAAATAGAAAGCATCAATATTGGCTTACATAAGCAGTTAGGGGAGGCCTATTATAATGTTTAACGGTGTATGCATATTTTTAAAGCTCTTAGCACATTTAACTATTGAGAAAATACTCAGTTCATCATCATTTTATTATTTATGTACATAATAAACATGTGCAGAGTAAAAGTGAATTTAAAAAACATTATAAAACATTTAATAGCAAATGTTGAATTAATTAAAAGTACCAGCCACCTCCCTATAGCAGACAAAACTAGCTGGAAGGTTGTCGTCCGCCTTTAGGAGATTTCACTGTAGATATAATATAAATTACAATATTATAAAATCTTAGGTCCGTGTGTATGTTTAATTTCTGTGCCTCAATTCTGTCCTATGTTTTGATTATCAGACATGAATATCTTTCAGAGTTGATCCATATAATTCATATCGAAAAATTTATATTGAGTTATATTCGTTACCCCCATGACTTATTCATGGTACGACATTATATACATAGATATTATATGTTATAAATTGTTAAAATTCTATTAAAATAGCTGTAATATTTTTAAAATATGTATTCGTAAAAAAACAAGAAATATCTGAATAAAAATCGAGTTGAATTACCTGTGAACAGATTTGTTTTCCTCCACGTTCTTTTAGAATCATGTTGAGGTCCCAATCAAATTGTCCCTCTCGATAATCGTATCGTGAAGTCAATAGTTTTCTTAAACGATTATTCCAGTATTCCTGTATATTGAATATATTGAATTCTTGTGACAGCCAAAAGCTGAAAGCATTCTCTAAACCATCGCGGTCACGATATTTTATTCCATCAATATTTAACATTGGCATAACAACTTTCAAGTATTCTTCATCCGTAATAGCCTTAATCAACGTCTTTGCTTTGGCCACCAAGTAGTGATATGAGAAGGCTCTGATTAATGAGTTTCCATAAATATCCATGAACAAATGCACTTTAGACCGAAGATTTAAAATTTCGGGGTCTTCTAATGCTATGGCTAATAGAAGTATATTTCGAGCTACCACCTCAATGCATCCGTCGACCAAATAAAAATTCAAATACGGTATTGTTCCTTCAGATTTATGCTGGTACATTTTACTCATTGTCCTGATTAAATGTCGGGGATCATTCCCTCCAAATAACAGTATATTAATTTCATTTTTATGCTGTTGTATTTGCAAGGAATTCTGTTCGCCTTTTTGATTCGTAAATGATTTTTCATATTCATCAAGTAAATCCAAAGCTTCGCTTAAGCCCCAATGCATTGTTTATTCTTTGTTGTTTAAGAAATCAAATGAGTAAATATTTGAATTTATTTCACAAATAAAAACAAGAAGACGTACGTATTAATTGTAAATAAATATATTCAACTGTTACTATGGTTGTTTCCTTGGATACGTGAACAGAGTATTTAAGGCCGAGTAACATAGAATCCGATATACGATAAACTTTGATTATTTTAAGCGACAGAAAATTTTAGAAACGTGTTTTCTTATGTGATTTTTACGGTACTTCTGCGTTAACTCAACACATAAAGTTGGCCAACTTTTGACTTGCGTTGAGTACTTTGACAGATATGAGCTGGTTCGTTTAGCTTTTTTCCCTTTACATAAAACATACATAATTGACCATTACAACCCTTCAGTCAGGATTACGGCCTAGCTTCTCACACCACACACGTTGTGTGAGTTAATTTTATACATGAATGGCGGGACCTACAGTTTAAAGTCGACTCCGAACGACAGATTTTTTGAGAAGCTTTTCATGGCAATTTTATTTATTCTCAGAGTTTTTGCCAGGAATCTGCTGAGAGAAAGTCGCCAATGCAAAATTTTTTGTTTCATATTACGTTTTGATGTCTGACCTGGGATATGAACCTTGGCCTTGCGTCTAATAAGCCAACACACTACCTACTAGACTGCGGTGGCTACCTTTTTTATTATGTGCAGATAAATTCAAAACACGTCAAAATACAACATATGACGGATTCTATGTGACTCGGCCTTAACTCTTGATTTGCGTTGACGGCTACCAATTGTTTAGTTTTGCTTTATTTCTTCAGTTTATTTTTCGTTGGGTGCAGGCAAATTCAATATAAATTAATTAAATTACAAATGTGGTTGGTGTTTTGACGCATTAGCTATGTACATAAAAAAGTAGAACACCTTAAAATGCTGTACAAAGTTGCCAAGCGTAGAACGAAATTTAAAATTAAGGAATTTAAATTTCTTCCATATTTATTGCATTGATGTAGTACATATCGATATTTAATCAAAATATTTTTTTTTTGCGGTTTGCGACAAAATATATGCAAGTAGTGTCCGTTATTAAAAAATGGCCAAACAAGAAAGACCGTCTCTTGTATTTCGAAGTATGTATGTATGTACTTTATTTATAAAACAAACAAGGTAAAGTTTCTGACTGTGGCCAACGTGGCGACCACCAGGACGATCCTTGTCTTGCTGTATTCAAGTTGACACGCAGCCTCCTCGCGGCCCCTCCTGGATGGCATTCTAGCACCCGCTAGATGTTAACTAATGCTTACAGCGAAGTCCAATCCCCTGGGCGTTAAATTTTCTCCAATGAAAACCACAACAATAGCCTCTATAAAGATCCCCTCAAAAGTTGACGACCACGGCAAACGTTTAAAGGACTATGATTTGCTAATAGGCACATGGAACGTCCGAACCCTTTACAGGGCAGGCGCTTCCGCCCAGCAGGCGGAAGCCCTCATGAAATGTAGGACGGACATTACTGCCATTCAGGAAATGCGATGGATAGGGCAAGGATGCAAAAGGCTAGCATCTTGCGATGTGTATTATAGCTACCAGGTTGATAAGCACGAATTCGGATGCGGATTTGTGGTTAGTAAGAGACTTCTCCACCTTGTCTCTGGGTTCACGACTGTTAACGAAAGGATAGCCACAATCCGCATCAGGGCAAAATTCTACAACATCAGCCTTATTTGTGCTCATGCCCCGACGGAAGAAAAGGACGATGTGACTAAAGATGCCTTCTATGCTAAACTCGAGGACGTATACGATAAGTGACCGGCCCATGACGCCAAAATCGTCGGGCGGGAAGGTATCTTTGGCCCCACTGTCGGACAGTTCAGCCTCCACGGGAACACTACCCCCAATGGTATGAGGCTGATCGATTTCGCCGCGGCACGTAACATGGCAGTATGTAGCACCAATTTTCAACATCTCGATATCCACAAGGCCACTTGGATGTCCCCCGATCGATCTACGTACAACCAGATCGATCATATTGTGATTGACGGAAGGGACGTATCCAGTGTACTAGATGTGCGCACGTTCAGAGGTCCAAACATCCAAGTTTCGATTACGCATTAGCGCCTCGAGGTCTGCGCGCTGTAGCGCATTGCGAAAGCTGGACGTCAAGAAGCTGCGATCACAAAGGACAGCTGAGGCGATCTCCGCTCAACTCTCCGATAAGCTGCCTCTCATTCCCTCTCTAATCTCAATGACACTGGAGGACTGTGGGCCAACATGTCCCACTCCTTGCGCACAACTGCGGAAACAGTCCTTGGTTTCGAGCGCCCACCACAACGAAATCAATGGTACGATGAGGAGTGTCGCGAGGCAGCTGCAGCGAAAAAAGCCGCATACAGAAAAACTCTGTAGTCTACCGCTACGCGAGCCATTGTCGAAAACTATAGAGAGAGGAGAAGGGAAGAGAGACGCAAGAAGAGGGATCAGGAAAGGCGTGAACGTGAGGAAATCGAGTTGAATAAATGCAGGAATGACGCTCGAAATTCTATCAAAAGGTTAAGCGTGTAACCGATGGTTATAAGCCCGGAGCGTCTTCCTGCAAAGACGAAAACGGAAACTTGGTAACAGATCCGCAGGGGGTGCTGAGGTTATGGAGGAAGCACTTCTCTACTTTGCTACAAGGCGATGACGACACCAATTCCGCCTTTAGAGATGATGTTCCGAACCCGATCGATGATGACGGCTTGGAGATTCCGCCGCCTAGCCATGAAGAGGTCAAAGACGCGATAATGCGTCTTAAAAACAATAAAGCGGCGGGTCCTGAATTGTTTCAGCCTCCCTGCTGAATTGTTTAAGACCGGATGTAATATGTTGGTAGGGCGCGTGCACCAGCTTATTTACAAAATATGGCTGGAGGGAAGTATGCCCAACGATTGGAACCTCAGTGTTCTCTGTCCTGTCCTCAAAAAGTGAGACCCTACGATATGCGCCAACTACAGGTGTATAAGCCTTCTTCCTATCGCATGTAAGGTTCTTACAGGCGTATTGTGTGAACGACTGAAGCCACTCGTCAAAACACTGATTGCACCTTCTCAGTGCGGCTTCAGACCTGGCAAGTCCACCATCGACCAGATCTTCACACTACGCCAAATCCTGGAAAAGACCCACGAACGACAAGTCGACACACACCATCTTTTTGTCGACTATAGATAGCCCCATAAGGGATCATGTTTTTGGCGCAATGTCTGAGCTCGGTATACCTGCGAAGCTGATAAGGCTATGCAGAATGACGTTGAGCAATTCCTGCAGCTCCGTCAAGGTAGGAATGGACCTCTCCGAACCTTTTGATACCGAGCGAGGTTTCAGACAAAGCGACCCCTTATCATGCGACCTCTTCA
The DNA here is from genome assembly GCA_930367235.1 of Sarcophaga rosellei. Classification (NCBI taxonomy): domain Eukaryota; kingdom Metazoa; phylum Arthropoda; class Insecta; order Diptera; family Sarcophagidae; genus Sarcophaga; species Sarcophaga rosellei. Next base: position 45,948,407 of record OV884021.1, on the reverse strand, counting down.
ACTTCGTCATGGAGAGTGTTCTGCGAAAGGCGGAAGTTCATCGCATTTCAAAAGAGTGTCCAGCTGCTTGCGTACGCTGACGACATTGACATCATAAGGCGTACCAAGCGAGATGGGTATGACAGTAAATGAGGGCAAAACAAAGTATATGTTATCGACAAGTAGAGAAGTGCGGCGTATTGATTCTCAGATTACGGCCGATAACTAACTTTTGAAACAGTCAAGGAATTTATTTATCTTGGCTCTGCCGTTACCACCAAAAATGATGTCAGTCTGGAGATCAAGCGTAGGATCACTCTTGCCAACAGGTGCTACTATGGTCTCAATAGGCAATTGAGTAGCAGAGACCTCTCTCGTGCGACAAAACTAACACTCTACAAGACACTCATCCTACCCGAGCTTCTTTATGGCGCTGAGGCATGGACCCCATTAAGTACTGATGCAGCGGCCTAGAGAGTGTTCGAGAGAAAAGTCCTACGTAAGATCTTCGGTCCAGTGCATGTTGGCGATGATTTCCGTATCCGATTCAACAGTGAGCTGTATGAGCTCCTCAACGACATTGACGTTGTACAGCGTATTAACATCCTGCGACTGCGCTGGCTCGGCCATGTCGTTCGAATGGATGAGGATGCTCCGGCGAGACGAGTATTTGATGCGGGTCTCTGCGGAAGTCGGCGAAGAGGACGACCTTGTATCCGTTGGAAGTACCAAATCGAGGAAGCCCTGTCATCGATTAGTGTGACCAACTGGCGTAGGCGCGCAAGAAGCAGAGGCGACTGGAAGGATGTGTTGCGGCAGGCCGAAATCCTTTAAACGGTTGTTATAGCCAATTAAGTAAGTAAGTAAAACAAAACAATGACAAACGAAATTTGTTCATACTAGATTTCTAGAGTTTCTCAAAAGAATTATTTTAAATTCATAAATATTTCTTCACGTCTGCGTGACACGTGATCGTGTTAGATTCGATCACATTAGAGCGGAAATTACATTCCAAAAAGTTTTCAACTTTCATTTCCAATTATCGCTATTTATTTTGCGGTCTCCAATATTTAATAATTTGTCTGTAGGATTGTGCTGGTCACTTAAAAATGTCAATTTTATTGCTGACGAATTTTTCTTTTACAAATTTAGCTTTGTTGTGTCGATACCTCAACTTTAGTGGCATTTCTTTTTCTGTGAAAGACGGTATTACGCGTTATGAGATGTATTTAAGTATATGTGAAGTAATACACTGCATCGTTGCTTTTATAAATTAATAGAATTCTCACCGTACCTAGATAAAAATGGCTAATTTACGTTAAAACGATAATAAAGCTGGAGGTCCACACCACGCGTTCTACGCGTTTTCGCATATTACGCGGCTGTCATAAAAGTAGAAGTAATGTATTTATTTGGTGCAAGTTACACGCACAAAAGCGTAGGATGCCTTCACGCATAGAACGCGAAAAGTAGATCTACTTTCTACTTCTGTAAGCATCACAAGCTGATTTTGACAAGTTGTTTTGTTTTAATTTGTTTAAATTTTTTGATGATCTCGTTCCAAGTATAAAGGACGTACCCAAAATCGTCATTTGTGCTTTTGGAGCTTATTGTACACACTTGTGGCACAAAATATTATATTCACAAACTCAATTAATTCTATAAATTCTTTAAAATTTTCAATTTCATTTGCCATTTTTGTTTATTGAAGTACTTTCAACCAAATGTTTTTATTTTGCTAACAGCTGATCAAAACAAACATTGGCGCGTAAAAAGCGTTGCATGTAACTTGAAGCGTAGAATGCGAAGAAGGTATGAAATGCACGCAACGCTTTGACGCGAAAACGCGTGGTGTGGACCTCCAGCTTAATCCTGTTTTTATATAAAATATCTTCAGCAACCTTGTTTATTTTTCTATAGTTTTATCGTTTCAACTTCTTTTTATTTATTTACATTTATTGTCTTTTGCAACCAACTGCACTATTATACGCTCTCTCAAATTCGGATTTTCCAATTGCAAAGTATTCCCACCACGTTATTTCATACAAATGCTTAGACACTGTGATGTTTTTAAAAAATAACTTAAAACAATGAGCATAAGTAGCATATACAATGTATACATTGTAGTTTTTTCTACAATAATGTATTATGTATATACATATGTATACGTAGATGAATTTTTTTATTTTTGTTAATTTACGTTTTTTTTTTGTTAGTTTAAATTGTAATTGTAAAAAACCGTTAAATAGAGGTAATTTTTAAGAAAACAATTTTTCTTACATTTTTTTTGTAATCAAAAGAAAATCCCGAATTTCGGATTTTTTTTATCCCGAAATATCCCCATATTTCGCGATTTTTGAAATCCCAAATCCCGGGATTGTTAAACTGTAATGACCAAAATATGATACATATATCTGCAGCCTACACGAAGAAGCTAAAGCCTTTATTGATATTTAGGTCTCTGGTGAGAAAGAGAGAATGAACGGGAGTCATTGAAAACACTAGCAAGCAGTCGGTGAGGGGATTCTTGCTGCAATAACTCTCTTTTACCAATAATATTTGTCATTATACGTAAATAATTATCCTCTCTGGAAACTATATTATAATGGATCGGGTACTAATCCTTAGTTCTAAAAAGATGTAAATAAGTTAACCCTTCTTAAGGATTTATTGAACTAAGCAAATGTTGTTACTTCTCTCCACAATGGTATTGGAGAATCTTCACCCACCCTTCCTTTGATAGTAATTCGCGCCAGTTTTTTTAAGACCCCAAATGCTTAACTCTACATCATTAAGATACATGCATACATAATTGGCCATTACAACCCTTCAGTCAGGATTACGGCCTAGCTTCTCACATCATTAAGATAACTGCTCTAAATTTTCTATTTTCCCATTGTTGTATTCACAGTGTACATACATAGTTATATTTCATAGTAAGTAAAAATTTATAATTCATAATAATAATAGAAAAATAACTTAAAACTGTGACATTAAACTAAATTATTAATAAATTTAAGATTTAAGGTTAAGTTTACATTATAATTTAAATTAAATAAAAAAAGAATAGTAGGCACGTATAAAAAGTGAAAATTAATTGAAAAAAAAAATAATTTAATTACTCATTAGACTAATATAACCCATAAAATAAAGCAGGATACTAAAATAATAACAAGAGCTTTCTATTTAGTAATTAAACATTTTCCTAGTAATCACTCTTATGGTTTATAAGATTGTTGATGGTCTTATATGAACATAGGGCCATTTATTGAGATCGAGTTTAAACTCTCCAATTAGCTAATCTGAGATTTAATTTGATCTTAAGTTAATTATGTTTGCATTTTTTGGGTGGGAGTTTAAACACTATTGGAGGCTTTAAGTCAGTTTGACTGGCGACCTGATAACTCCAATTCTCCACTTGTTTCTTTTCTCCTTTCGATCCTATTATCGTTCCAGTACAGTATTCTGAATACAGTGCAACAAAATTTTAAACACAACTATATGTTTGAAAAAGAAAATACATTTCTTTTAACAAAATAAATTACACTATGCGATAAAATAAAAAAAATAATGAAATACACCTAGCTAATGATATGTAAGTTGTAAGTTTTGTTGAGTAGAACTGAAAAATATTTTTTTATATTTCTTGAACTTGTTTTATTTGACAAAAACTGTTTTCTTGGACTTTACGCAAAAATTTATTGATTAGGCAAACATTTCTGAGTCGATTTCCAAAATTGTAACCTCATTAGAAAGGAGAGGGATGGGGCTACAAAACTATATACGACATATATATATATATTATTTGACTTAGTATGCTATGGGGTTTGATGAGGAAAACTTGACAAATGCGAATTTTTTTCTTATTTTTTCAAGTTTGTCCGTTCATAGTAGAAAACTTTAATTGAAAAATATGAAATAAGTAATGATATTCTGAAAGTACATTATCTCGTGAAGAGATTGCCACTTTGTTTGATCAAAAAATTACCATAGTTATTATTTAAAGAGTCTAACAGTCGAGTTATATTTTTCATACACATATTTTTTCAAATGTACTTTTAGTTCAAAAATTTTGCAGAATTTTTGATGGATCTTGATTGTTTATCGCAAAATGTGTTGGCCAATGTTTGCGCAAAGAGAAATAATAATATTTTCAAAAAACACAAACGACTTCTGGTAGTCGTTCAAACATGCAACTGACACATTTTGCTATAAACAAACAAGATCCATCAAAAATTTTGAAAATAGTTCAATTGAATGTTCGTCTCATAAGGTGACACATAAAAAATATAACACGACTGTTGTACTATTTTTTTTTTTTTTTATTTATTTATTATATCTATCATCATTACAATTAAAAATAATATAAAATATTTTAATAAACTAAATTTATGAGGTATTACTATAAAGTATTGCAGCAAATAAATTATTTTAAAATTGTACAAGTATACTATTCTAGCTTATATATTTACATGTCAGGTAAAAAAGATAGCAAAAAACCCTTATTGACCGACTGTTGTACTATTTAAATAATAACTACAGTAATTTTTGGCCGATTTTATCAAACAAAGTGTCAATCTCTTTACAATATAATGCACTTTCGGAATATCAGCACCTATTTTATATTTTTTAATTAAATTTGCAATTAAGGATAGCTAAACTTGAAAAAATGAGAAAAAATCATATTTTAAAAGTTTTCCCGATCAAAACTCACACCATGTAAGCTTGAACCATATGTTTATGTATACCGTTTTAAAGAAAATAGGTTAAAAAATATTTGGGCAATAAATAATTTTGTGTGAAAAAATAAAAAATATAGATTTTATCAAATAAAACAAGTTTGGAGGGTTCGAGAAATATAAGAAAATATTTCAATTCCAATTCGTTTTAAAAATACAAATATTGTTCACTGTGTAATTTCAATTTATTTTAATATTTTTTTCAAAGTTTAAGTTGGCTTGGAATAAGTTTTACAACGAAATTATATTTTTTTATTTAACGCAGCGTGTGCTTAAGGCAAGAGTCAAGAATAGAAAGAACAAAAATCAAAATGGTTGTTAGTGATAAAAAAAAAGATATGAAAAAGGGTTATTAGTTAAAAAGTAGTCGAGTAACCAACAGTAAATAACAGGATCGTTGCGAAGAGCAGGGCGCCACTCAAAACTCACAACCTACTCATTAGTTGGGTGTATTTTGACTGTCACACAGTGTTATTTTTAGAACGAATAAGGACTATATCTTTACCTTTTGTTTTAAGACTATTGAAAAAAATAAGTGAAATTTTTGGCTTCAAAAGGAAAAAAGTACGTGAAAAATTTGGGGCGATGGACTAATGGGATAATATTGTTCCTTCATGTAGGTATTCGCATTTCTCTGTTACTAAAAAGGAAAATTTCTTCGCTCCACTACATTTTATAAATTCTTATCTTGCTTTTATGAGCTGTGATGAAAAAAAGAAAATTCACTATAAAACTAAATCATTCGATCACATTCCTCTGACCAGGTTTGATGTTTTATATTACACAAAAGAGAACGTCCGAGACTGCGATGGAAAGATCAAGTTATAGGCAATCTCACAATCCTTCGTGTTAAAATTTGAATTGCAAAATTGTACACAATCGATAATGTGCTTAAAAAGCAATTTGAATGAAATTATTTTCCATTATTAACCGGAAGGATTGCACTTTCAAATAAAAAAACAAATTTGAGAAAATATTCAGTAGTTTTTTTTAAAGCATTTAAAAAAAAAAAAAGTTATTTGGCGGACCCTTTAGAACAGACCAATAAGTTAATAAATATGATGTCTCTTTTAATATCAAAACTATGTAATTGAATTTGAGAACTGCAATATGAAATGCCAATGGGCTTTCCAGTCATACTCAAGAGGTAGAAATATTTCTTAAAACTAATTTTATTGATATACTCCTAGCCTCGGAGACACATTTCACAGACAGATCATTTTTTAAAATAAAAGATTTTCACATAATAAAAGTTAACCACCCAGACAATAGAGCACATGGTGGAGCAGCAATACTTGTAAAATCATCAATAAATTACAAATTCACCGACGAAATAAGACAGCAAAGTCTACAAGCTGCATGTATTAAAATATTTTGTGATTCGACTTCCATTACTATAAGCTCTATCTATTTACCTCCAAGATTTTCTGTAAAGTGTAAGGAATTTCAAGAATTTTTTGGAAAACTTGGGCCTAGATTTATAGTACTAGGCGATTTCAATGCTAAACATCATTGGTGGGGTTCGAGATTAATAAATCCTAAAGGCAGAGAACTTTTTAATTGTATCAGCAATAACAACTATTCAGTTTTATCTACGGGTAGTCCAACATATTGGCCTACAGATTTGAATAAAACGCCGGATTTATTGGATTTTGTTGTATATTACGGCATACCAAATAATTTACTACAAATAGCTGATAGCTACGATCTAAACTCTGACCATTCGCCACTTATCCTTGATTTTAATACATTTTTACATTGTCACTTGAAAAGATATCAAATTTTAAATAATAAAACTGATCTATCATCATTTAGCACCTGGTTAGAAAGAACTGTCAGCCTCAACATTTCAGTAAACTCTGCATCGGAATTAGATGATGCGGTTGAAACTTTTAACAATTTAATTCATGAAGCTGGATTTCTACCTACACCATCAACTGAGACCCATAATAACCCAAACCAGGTTTACGTAACTGCTGAAATAAGAACAATGATCCAAAATAAAAGAAGACTAAGAAGAATATGGCAAATGAGTAGAAACCCGAATGGCAAACGAAACCTTAATAGGGCCACAAAGGATCTTAAACTACGGCTGACTGAAATAAAAAATAAACAGATTGAAAATTTTGTTAGTAATCACAACGTTACAAGAAATGATGAACTTTACCTGTGGAATGCCACCAAATACTTAAAGCGCCCAATCAAGAAAAATACACCTATAAGAGACGAAAAAGGTTTGTGGTGCAGAACAGATCGAAGCAAAGCTGAAGCATATATGCAATACATTTATCAAAAATATTTCAGCCACATGAAATAAATGATTGTACTTCTACAAAAGAAGTCTATGAATTTCTTGATAGTCCATGTCCAGTAGATTGGCCAATAAAACATATTTCACCAAATGAAGTACGGGAGGAGATTCCTAAGTTTAATTGTAGAAAATCACCAGGATACGACTGTGTTGATGGAAAAGTAGTCCAAGCCTTGCCTAAGAAAGCTGTAATTTTTCTTACGCTTATATTCAATTCAATTTTGAGGCTAAATCATTTTCCTTCGCAGTGGAAATGTGCTGAAGTGGTAATGATCCCTAAACCTGGAAAGCCAGATGTTGTAACATCATATCGCCCGATAAGTTTGCTAGTCACATTCTCCAAAATATTTGAAAATATATTTCTGAGAAGAATGTTGCCTATACTAGAAAAAGAAAACATAATATCAGAGTACCAATTTGGGTTTAGCCATATGCATGGCACACCTGAACAATGCCATCGTATAGTAAATTTTATTCCGTATAAATTCCTTGGAAAACAAAAGATATTGCTCAGGTGTATTTTTGGACGTACAACAAGCATTTGATAGGGTCTGGCACGCAGGACTATTATATAAGCTTAAAAAACTACTTCCAACACAGGTAGTACTAGGTAACTAAGATCTTATATCAGCAGAAGGTATTACTATGTCAAGGTCAACAGAGATTTTTCTGGAATTTACAGTGTCGAGGCTGGTGTCCCTCAGGGTAGTGTGTTAGGCCCAATTTTTTATACAATTCTTACATCGGATATACCCGTAATAAATAACGTACTAGTTGCAACCTACGCAGATGATACAGCGGTGTTAGCTGCTGACACAGATTCGGACGTTGCATCACTATATTTTCAAAGAGAGCTGGATGAAATAGGAATTTGCCTAAATAAATGGAAGATAAAAGTCAACACCGAAAAATCTTTACACGTAACGTTTACTTTGCGTCGTGGAAACTGCTCACGTGTATCCATTAACAACAATGAAATTCCGCAATCTGACACAGTCAAATATTTAGGCCTACACATCGATCGCAGGCTTACATGGAAAAACCACATTAAAGCTCAGAAGCAGCATCTTAACTTGAAATTCAAGCGCCTATTTTGGTTACTAGGTCTCAAATCCAAACTAAGTCTCGAGAATAAGGTAATTTTGTACAAAGTAATGTTGAAACCAGTGTGGACCTACGGTATACAGCTGTGGGGAACGACCAGCAATTCTAACATTGAAATACTATAGAGGTTTCATTCGAAAACATTGAGGTCCTTAGTTAATGCTCCATGGTTTGTATCAAACAAAACAATTCATGGTGACTTATCAATTCCGATGGTTAAAGAAGAAGCTAGAAAACATAGCGAAAATTACTTAGAGAGGCTGAGTAATCATTGTAACCCATTGGCAATAATGCTACTAGATGAAACAATCGAAGTAAGAAGACTGAAAAGGAACCACATATTGGACTTGTCATTTCGTACCTAATTAATTATACATTAATTAAATTCTGTGTACATATATGTAAATATTAATATAGATAAAACTTTAGGATTTATGTATATAATGAGTTTATATTACAAATTTTTGAAATAATTTTAACAATTTTTGTTTTTGTATATTGTTGTTCTCATTGGAGTTCAACAATGAATGTTATTCTTTATCTTATAAAATTTACTTAATATCCTTGGATAGATTGTAAATAAAACGAATAATAAAAAAAAAATATATTAATTTATTTCAGTTTCGTTTAACTTTATTTTTTAATCATTACTTTTTTATTTATTTATTTAATAGATTTGGTATTATCTTTAAAAAATTATGATTAAAATAACATTTCCATTAAAAAAGATACACATTAAAAATAGGGGTTTAATGTTAATCATTTCTTATAAGTTTTCTAAAACAAAGTTTGGAACAGACTAGTCACTGTAGTATAACGTAACGAGTAGCGCTGCAAGCTGTCAAAAGTATATATATATATATACATATATATATACATATATATATATGTACGTATGTGTTTGCAGTAATTGTTGTCGTAAATTGTACAATTTGATATGCATTTTGTTAGAAAATTCACATAATATTCTTGCATTACTCGGTTTGGGAACGTAGTAAGAGACAACTACTTTATTCTGTTTCAGGCCTAACGCGGCCTATATGCGTTGCGAATAGTTACACAACATGTTGAATCAACGGTTGGTTGTCTCCTTCACGCGTTTCGATTTTTCAACTAAATTTACTTGTAAATTGTTATTGTAGCATCGTATTTATCGTCAATTGAAAGAAAATTAAAATTGTTTGGTCTTCAACCAACCAGTCATTCAATATTAAAACTGTTTGTTCAAAATAATATAGTTGTACAGGCAGTAGCAATGAGTAGGTGACGCATAAGGATTATTTGATACCAAAAAAGAATATAAGTTAAGAACCAAAAAATTTAAAATTAAATTTAAATACTTCAGGTAATTGCACGTTAAAGCTTACCTAAGCAAATTAGCAACAAAGGTAATAAACTTATGTTGCAATACTTTTAAACATATTGCTGACTCTGCGTCGGGATGAAGTTTATTGAATTTGAAATTTAACTATTTTAAGTAAAAACATAATTAAGTTTCAGTTCTTTTGTAATTCTTCTTTGATTAACATTAAAAAATAAGGAACGTTTCAGACCGTTGTCAGAAGCAATTTAAAAAAAAAAAACTAAAAATTAAATGTTAGTTTAATTAATATATGAATATACCTAACTCTCTTTTTACATGATAGATATGTTTCCAAAAAAAGTGTAACTAAAAGCACCGAGCCTCAGAGACTAGATTAAACACTATGTGTCCCGAAAAATCTCTTCCTAATTGCTCTATGGGATTCAATAAATTATCAAAAAATATTGAAAATTTTATTAAAGCAAAACAATTGATGTATAAAACGAATGTTAAATCAAATTCGGACAATAAAATTCGTGTAAAAAGAGAATGAAAGACACACGAAAAAAACGATATAAAAAATATGTGTGTAGTTATCGTTTGAAAATAAAATGAATTCATTTAGTATAAGCTTTCCATATTTCAGACAAAGTCTTATGTGTTGGTATAGACTATTGCAATTGTAATTAATTCAATTTAGAATATTCAAAGCTTCATTTAATTATGAAATGAATTCTTGATGTATTTTTGCCGGATTTCTTTAAAGATAATACAAACACTAATAAAATGAACCTAGACCCTAACAAGAAAACTCGTAGCAATCAAAAATAACTTTAAAGAGCAAATATCAAATAAAAGTGTATATAAATCGTTAAAACGAGAAGCTCTTGCGTTATTTACGTTTTCCATTCCAGTTAAAGGGATTGTCCGGCTCGAATTGAATTTTTTCACGTATGTATGTTATTCCAGTACGCAGCTAAAAAGTTTTTACGCCAACAATCTTCTTTTATAAATTACATGCCAATATAAAATTCTGTAGAATATTAGTAATATTGAAAAAAGGTTTTCCGCTTTTTCATTTACATATATGATTTTAATGTTGTATTATATTTTTATTTTCATTAAAATTTTTTTTTAAATTTTTTCTATAACAGGTTTAAAAACTCCAGTAACTGTACAATAAAATTTAGGGTCATTATTACAACTTTCCGTTAACTTGGGTTTAGTTAAAGGTACCTTTAGCTAAAGGAAACTGTAAAGTTACATTTAACTTATTATCGTTATTACAACTTACAGATAAAATAAAGTTAACTGTTTTCAAAAATCCCAGGCCAGACATCAAAAACAAAATACAAAAAGTATTTCTTCGGCGACTTCCTCTCAGCAGATTTCTGGCAAAAACTCTGAGAGTAAAAAAAATTGCCATGAAAAGCTTCTCAAAAAAATCTGTCGTTCGGAGTCGACTTTAAACTGTAGGTCCCGCCACTCATGTATAAAATTAACGCACACAACATGAGTGGTGTTGAGAAGCTAGGCCGTAATCCTGACGAAGGGTTGTAATGGCCAATTATGTATGTATGTATGTGTTTTCAAAAATATGGCAGTGCCGGAGCAATGTCGATACTTTATATTATGCTTTAATAAAAAAAAGATAAAACTAACAAAAAATATTAAATTCACTCTTTAAATTTAAAAAGGTTTCACATGTTAGCTGTGAACACTTATGACCCTTGACGAAAATCCATAGGTTTTTGGCTATTAATACTTCGTATGCCCCCCTCTTTCAGTTTTAACAGCTTTTATTCGTTTTGGCATACTATTTACAAGATTTATTAGCACCTGTGGGTTAATATTTACCCACGTATCGATAGAACGCTCCCAAAGTTCATTGATGGTTTTCACTGGGTCTTTTTTAGCCAATATTTTCCTTTTCAATATTGACCAAAGGTGTTCAATCGGATTTAAATCCGGAGACTGGGGTGGCCAATTTAAAAGTTTAATCCCATTTTCTTCAAACCACTTTTTAGTAATTCCGGCAGTGTGCTTCGGGTCGTTGTCTTGCATGAAGATGTCATCCTGACCCTGCTCTAAACCAAATACATCCAAACTTGGCATGTATGTGTTTTCAAGGATTGTAATGCAATCTTTGGCACACATTCTGCCAGTTATTCGGCGTAGTACACCCAACTGGTTTCCACGAAAACAGTCACAAGCCATCAAAGATCCACTTCTAAATTTCATTGTGCTTGTAATATTTCGGTCTTGGACTACAATTCTTTTATCAACCCATGTCCATTGGCGTCCATCAGACCCAATACGGTTGATTTTTATCTCATCTGACCAAGTTACCTTCATCCAGTCGTCTGTCGTAAAATGCTCGTACTTTTTTGCAAAAGCCAACCGCTTTTTTCGATTTCGTTCGCTTAAATAAGGTTTTTTAAGTTTTGTTCTTGGCGATAGGCCCCTGAATTTTAAACATCTTCGAACGGTTTTCGAACTTATGTTTAAACTATACTCTTGGTTGAGTATTTGTGTGACCTCAACAGCTGTATTAGCCTCACAAGACACAATCAATCGACGATCTTCTCGAGCATCGGCAAGCGAAAGTTTTTTGTGGAGTTTAAACTATTCTGATTCTTTATTTTATTCACTAACCCTATTGAAATATTATTTTTTTTTAACGTTTTCGCGATGTGGGACAGTTTCCATTGTCTTTTGCCACATTTTGTTTCAATAGGGAGTCTTAGCTTTTCCCATTATAAAAGGCTAAATGAATTATTTAAAAGAGTAGTATTTTATTTAAATAACTTTAAATAATGTCCTTTACTTACGTTATTAAAAAAAATAACGAATTGTGTTGTTCTATTTTTTTAAAATTGAGAAAGAGATCTGAGGGTCAAAAATGTTCACACACGTGGATATAGTTGTTTAATTTGTTTTTAGTGAAAATGTAACAATACTCCAAAAAAATTTTGCCATAAAATAAACAACATTGTGCCAGACTACATAACACAAAATGGGTTTCCAGACCTAACTTTGTACAAAAATTTTTTTTAGATATATCTTTAATCTTACTTTTTGTGAACAATTTTGTCCCTAACTGTATCTTTGTATAAACATAAATAGTGCGATGTTTATATTTTCAAAGATATTGACTCAATTTAAACACCAACCCATAATTCATGTTATGTTATCTTATTATCATAATTGTTGAATTATTTTAATTGTCACCAATTACGAATATAAATTTTTCAATCAGATTTTAAACTTCAAATAGTAGCAGAATTTACTTCTTGCTTTTGTTTGCTTTAAAGTCTATTTATATTTGTATGTACATACATGGTTACGAATGTCATTTCACAATTAAACAAAAAAAAAAAAGAATTACTTGCTTATCAGAACGTCTTCTTTTTATGTTTCATCATATATTGGGGTGCATTTACAGTCAAGGATAAAATTCCTAATTCCCTCAATATTTCCTCAACATATAGATTTTTAAAAATTTGTCCAAAAAAAGTAATGATACTTTCATAAATAAAAAACAAAAAAATAATTACAAACATTAATTGATGCATTTACATTTCTGTCTCAGAATATTTTTAATTTTTTTTAATTATTATTTATTGTATTTTATTGATTTAAATAAATTTAAAGAAATGTTGGGGGTATTTAAATTTTTGCCCCTAACTGTATATGTGAAATTCAATTAAAGTATTTTCCAGTAGAGACAATCATAAGGAAAATAACAAAAAAAAAATCCTTGGAATATTAAATTGTTAAGAATTGTTACAAAAAGTGTGATAATTGCAAAATGCTAACTCTGCTTATAATCCAAATAGTATAATAGAATATCACCTGACATAAGTATGTATGTATGTACTTCAAAAGAATTTTTTTATTTGTTCGTACATACACCATGAAGCAATGTCGTCAGTATTTTGTACCAAGGAGAAGAAGAAGTCGCCGTGGTCTAGTAGGTAGTGTGTTGGCTTATTAGACGAAAGGCCCGAGTTCGAATCCTAGGTCAGACATCAAAACGAAAATATGAAAATATTTCTTCGGCGACTTCCTCTCAACAGATTTCTGGCAAAAAATCTGAGAGTAAAAATTGCCATGAAAAGCTTCTCAAAAAATCTGTCGTTCGGAGTCGACTTTAAACTGTAGGTCCCGCCACTCATGTATAAAATTAACGCACACAACATGAGTGGTGTTGAGAAGCTAGGCCGTAATCCTGACTGAAGGGTTGTAATGGCCAATTATGTATGTATGTAGAAGAAGAACACAACACTACTAAAGTATTTATACTGTATTGAAATCTATTAGATCGGAATTTAAATCGTATTCACTTTTTTATTTCATTTTGTTGAAGATGTCTGACCTGGGGTTTGAACCGAATCATCATGTCTAATAAGCCATCATACCTATTAGACTATGGCTTATGTTTATTTGAGTTGTTTAGAAAGAAGTTGTTCATCAAAGAAACCAACAACGACGTTTAAATGAACGATTTTCTGTATAAATAATTTAATAAGTTTTGATGAAAACTTAGTATTTATTTTAAACATTATTTTTGTAGTATTCATCGTATATGAATTCATAAAAGCTCTAAGTTATATTAAAAATATGACCTTTTAATGAGCAATGCTGTCACATTAAATCAGGGATTACCAAAAATTTTTGGGTTATGTATTAGCAAAGAATCGTAGACTTTTGTTTTATTTTTTTCAAGTTTAAATTATAATTAATAAAAAAAAGAAACGAAAACTAGCTTTTTTTTATAAGAAAAAAAAAATAACCAAAACCAAAAAAATCTACACATCTACACATAGATCAAAAAAATAACCGATTTTGGTTAGAAATAACCAAAAACGGCAACACTGTTCTCGGCACAAAGAGAACATGATAAAAATTATGAGCGGCATGTGGTAACCCAGAGGAGAATTGTTAGTAATATTTTAAAGTCTACTTATTAACCCAATAATATGTATACGTGAGCGAAAAATATAGAAAAATTGTACTGCGCTAAAAACCTAAAAACACCGTATTTAACTTGGCAAGTATTCTTCCAAAAATCGAAATCATTTCTCATTGATATTAGTGAATCATACTATAATATTTCTTTGGGTGTAACATGAACATTCTTCTTTAGAAGCTGACAAGCAAAGCAACTGAATGCATTTTTTCGTTCTCAGGATGAGAACAACACATTATTACGCTCTTTGTTTGTGTTTATTTTCCTTCTGTCTTCCACCCTCCTCATCCAGAAATGATTTTAGTGAGAGCGGATCGTAATGTTTGGTGAGAGCGGGTCGTAATGATACAACCCGAACTAAGAAATTTTACTTCTACATAATGCGCATTCTTTATATCCATATTCTTTGGCATTAGTGAGTAAGAGAGCGACAATAAGTTGAGAGTTTACAGTCATAGAAAAGTGTTAGTAACATACGCTATTTTGATTTTCATTGACATACATAAAGTTATACATCTTTTACTTAATAATTAGGGAAAGTTTTTTAGATATTTGTTGGGATCTAATTTTGGTCCCTAAATTTCCTATCCTACCAATAACCAACCTTTTAATTTTTACAAAATATTGCTTTGTGTCTATAAAAAAGTATTTCTCTATTCATAACATCTAAATTATTTACTTGACTATTAAAACAATCATTGGATTTTAATAAAAGGATTTTTTAACATAAAATATTTTTTGAGTGTAACCCTCAAAAAAAATGTTATAGCACCCACTGACATGTGCACTCCCCGCAGTCCGATCGACGACTAAATAAAAGAGTATAAGCAATGTGTGTGAATTCGTTCTGCACAATTGTGCTATGAAATGGTAATCATTGCATTAAATCTACATTATTGCCTTAAAGTCGCCATTTTTGATTACAAGAGTGTAAAATTTTACAGGAACATGTATTTTGATACTGTGCATCGTGTTCAATCAACAAGTGAATTTTGAATTTTGTGTTAGGACGTTTTTAAAATCATATGACAATATGAATGTAGATGCGACTAAATTGCACCGCTGCGCTAAAGTATTATTTCTAGCTTTTAGATGTGTTAAATTGCTTTAGGGTTCGCCTTTAGTGTTAAAATGCTTTAGGTTCGATATATCGGTCTTTTTGTGAAAACATCGATGCTTTAATGAACGCTGTTTCATGCCTAATTGCCAACTGTGCAATTACTCCAAATCATGAGTATGCAGTTTTAGAAAACAGTTGTTAATGTCAGTCGTAAAGCTTCAAACGTAGAGTTAGAGGCCATCAGTATATATGCGATTTTTGCAATAGGTAATCCGATAGGGTAGATAATAGAAATACATTACGTATAGCCATGAATTAGAGTCTCTAATTTCCCGAACTTTATCGCATCCCGGGAAATAAAAAATAAAATTTCTTAATCCCGGGAATTTGAATTAAATTTGTAAAAATAAATATTAGCTAAAATTTAAACACTCCTTTTAGTAAATAAACCCACATTTAAACAGAAATAAACATTTTTATTATTTTTAAGTAAAAACATGTTTCTTTACGCCCGATGATGATCAATGATGGGACGTCTTCTACGTCAGATTTCAAAGTAGCATTGTGAACTTGTCGCAAGTGGCGCAGTAAACCACTTGTGCATCCACCTTTGTATATCAGTCTTTTTGGACAGAGAGAACATTGCGCATAATCTGCAGTTTTAGAAAAATATTTCCAAGCTTGACTCGTACACTCCATGACTTCCAAAAATATTCCGTAAACTTTATTTAAAAATATGTAACTTATCTTTAATATTGTTTATTACTACACAAATGTGAAAAATATGGTACACAGAGTTGTATTTTTAGGTATCAAAACAAAAGTCAGCTTTGTAATAAAAAAGTAAGAACTACAAAAAATCATTTAAAATTCCCGAAGAAAATTTCCCGGGACTTACCAAAAATATTTCCCTCTTATAAACCCTACCATGAATTGAATCTAACGTTTCATCTCGTATTACCAAACAAATATGTAGAGTTTATATCACTATCATCTATCACACAGGTATACATGCGGTAGTTTGACGGCTAATAAGGACAAATTAAATATGTTTTTCAGTTTTTAAAAGATAGTATCGTGATCAATGGTGCCAAAGGCTCTGGGTGATCAAGAATACCAAGAATTACACCAGATTGTAAGAATTTTAAGTAGCCCATGATAATCCTTAGGAATTTTAATGCCTTTCATCATAATCAATTGAGTTACACTTAATATTACGGTCGGATTTATGAACCTCTTTAATTTAATAGCTTTTAAAAATTGAGAAATAATTGCCGTCGTAATCCGAATTTATGTTTGTAATATATGTATTGGAAAAATTAAAATTTAGTTATTGTACGTACATCCACATTATAATATCCTTGTTCGAAACACGCATATCTCTTATATTCTAGTATTTTCTCTGAGAAAAAAACCATTTGCAGATTTGTCATCAAAAAATTTCCCGTTGTCAGGTCTTATTTCATTGTTCACTTTTAATCCGCAATTCGTAAAAAATTGTCCGGAGTTTTAATCTTCTCCAACGTTCGTAAGCTTCGTGTGCATTTTAGAATCACGGCTTTTCGTTGACTCTAAGTATTTTTGTTTTTATTGAAACTTATTTATCGTATACATTCTGAACATTAACGTTAAATCAACAATCAACGATAAAAATTATATGTACTTACTTATCAATGGCTGGTGTGCTGAACACCAGGTTCCTAGGTATACTTAATAATTCAAACTCTAGAGATAAAGAATCAATGTTTTTTAAGTGTCGGGAAGCAATTTTTATCCCTTGAAAGATATTTTAAAGTAGCATGGCAGGAGAATTAGATCATGATTAAAGAAAATTTATGCACATATTTGGTTGTATAATAGCCACAGTAGTCGCCGTAATCTAGTAGGTAGCGTGTTCGCTTATTAGACGTAAAACCCTCGTTCGAGCTCCAGGTCAAATATCAAACCGAAATATGAAAAAAATAAACGTGCCATGAAAAAGTTTGCATTGCAGCATTGCTAGTTTTCTGTTATTGATGAATGCATAAATCATTACTTTAGGTTTGTGAACAACGAAAACTGTGAACAGATTACAATATGCCTTCCTGTAGCTAAACTCTTGACGGTTAAGACAATGGACGAGTGCTGAACGCTAATGGGTCTTTACGATGTTAAAGATATCTCAAATTGCTTATCGGAGATCTTTTTAATTTTAAAGCTCTGGCTCATTATACAAGCTTTTACCTCCACGGGTTCTACGCCGGAGTCAACACCTTTAACTATGAGTTATTGTTTTGGATAAAATTTGTGCTGCACACTTGTTTAAATTGGGATTTTTTCTAAAGGCCATACGCATTTTGGCTCTTAGTCCAACTTCCATTTTGTGGCTATTATACACATATGTACATAACATACATACATAATTGTCTCACACCACTCATGTTGTGTGCCTTAATTTTATACTTGTGTGGCGGGACCTACAGTTTAATGTCAACTCCGAACGACAGATTTTTGAGAAACCCTTCATGGCAGGTTTATTTACTCTCAGAGTTTTTGCCAGAAATCTGCTGAGCGGAAGTAGCCGAAGAAATATTTTTTTTTTTATTTCGTTTTGATGTCTGGCCTGGAGCTCGAACCCGGGCTTACGTTTAATAAGCGAACACACTACCTACTAGACTACGGCAATTTGGCCTACATGAAATTCGATTAGGATGTTGAAAAGGGACGTAAGTAAATCAGGACCACAAATTATAAAGTCGTTTAGAGACTTATGGACTTATTCGGATTGAAGGCAACATATTGGTAGATACCATGTATGATCTTCACATGATGACTTCTCTTCTTCTAGCACCTTTCTAGCATATCCCTTGGATATCAATATATCGATTTCCGCTTGCATAGTCTGCTGTAGCTGCGGATACCTATTGAATTTCTTCTGATGTCTTGCTACTTGATAACCCTCGGACAACATTGGGACATGATCTTTCCAAAGTAGATTGACTTTGTATTGTTTATTCTTCTTGATGGCTGTAATTTCATGTATTTTCATAGCCCTGTTGTTTTCGGAAGACAAAATGGTTTTCTCTTTTGGCTCGTCCAGGTTGAAATATTGCTTAACATCATCGTGTACAATCACGACCGATCATACCGATGCCCTTACATACATACATAATTGGTCATTACAACCTCCGATTACAACCTAGCATCTCACACTACTTATGCTATGTGGGTTAATCTTATACACGAGTTGCGAGCCCTACAAACTAAAGTCGATTCTGAACTACAGATTTTTCAGAAACCTTTCATAACAAAGTTTTTGACAGAAATCTACTGAGAGAAAGTCGCCATAGAAATATATTTCAGATTTCGTTTTGCTGGAGATGTCTGACCTGAGGTTTGAACCGAGGTCTGATATCTAAGAAGCCAACACACTACCTACTAGAATACGGAAACGATTCTCTTACGTTAATAAAAGTGAAGTAGAACGCCAATTCGACAAATGCTGGACAACAAAATCTTTAGACATAGCAATTCTCAACACCCACCTGGATAGTCCGAAAAGCGATGACGCCTATGAAAAGACTAAATAGAGACTTATAATCGATTATCGTAAGCTCCATGTATATAAATGTATTATATTAAAAATTTTGTAATTCTGAAACTATGAGTATAACATTGTAAATAATTAGTTGCTTTTTGCCTCTGGTGCAATTAAATATAATTTGTAAATTCGAATTGAAAAAAAAAAATAAAAAGATAAAAAAAATATATACAAATAAAATTTAGTTTTCATACATTTATGGTTCTATGTGCATTTGTCATTAGCATTGTAGCTTTAGCACAGTTGTTATGCAATATAATTGAGTTATTATTAGTGCATAAGCAGGTCTCTTATAAATCGTATGCAAAAGATTGTGGTAAGAAGTCATCAAGAGTTGCATTTATTGCATTTGAGCATAACACTCTAAGATTGCACAAATTTGGTTTTAGACTGATGCCAACTTTGCCTATTCATACCAACAATAATAGTACATACTCGTAAAATATGAGCACTTGTTTGGTTCAAAAAAAAAAAAAAAAAAAAAATAACAGTAACAGTAACAATAACAATAAACAAAACAGAATACAATAATAAACGTTTGAAGAATAGAAAATAAATTTTTAAAAACCACATTGAAATTTGATTTTAAAGAGATTTTTATTATTCAACAGCAATAAAATTTAAAAATATTATCCATATATAATGGTAACAAACCGATGAGCATATCCTTCAAAACGATATGGCCTTTACGATATAATATCATTGTTGCATTGTTGTAAATAAATCAATTGTGAATTGAAAAGGCGGTTTTTGTTAGTTAAAATTCCTACAATTGAACAAACACAAGTACAGCTGCAGAAAATACTAAATTCAACATTTTTGCATTTAAACTGTTAATCTGTTATGCCATGCTAATACATATTACTAATTAGTGGAAATTTGTTGATTCAAACCATTATAATATTATTTTCGCGTCCACCTCATAATGTCTAAGGGAAAGTATTGCAACTTGACTTTAATTAAAGGCAGAATTTTGAAGGTCAGATAATTTGTTTATCATTATTACAAGTATACAATAAGATAAAAGTGAGCGTTAAACTAAAGGGAAGATCATCCAAGCTGTAACTTATAAAGTTAAGTTTATGTGTTAACCTGTCATATACATATACATATATTATTATATTATTTTGAATATGGCAACTTTAAATATAAACAAAATGAATAAACATAACAATGAAGGAAGCACGTCGTCTCCACTGCCATAGTTTTACAAAAATTAACTTTATTTTACAAATAATTTGTAGATAACGAATAAAAGTTAAAGGTGACTTTAAAGTTTACTTTAGCTAAAGTTATCAGAAATAAAAGTTATGTTTTGACTTTTATTTTTTCGAGCAGAACTATCAGTTATTTTTGGCTTTTATTTTTAAGAGCAGTAATAAAAGTTATTTTTTGACTTTTATTTTTTCGAGCAAAAATAACAGTTATTTTTGACTTTTATTTTTTCGAGCAGAAATAAAAGTTATTTTTTAACTTTTATTTTTTCGAGCGGAAATAAAAGTTATGTTTTGACTTTTATTTTTTCGAGCAGAAATAAAAGTTATTTTGGTTTTATCAAACCAAAGATTAGTGTTTAATATACCCAAAACTTAATTCTAATAATTTTCTGACATAAATTACTTTAATTTGTTTAAAGAATTTTTTAATAAATATTATGAATTCATCATGAATTGAAACAAAAATAACTTTTATTTCTGCTCGAAAAATAAAAGTTAAAAATAAGTGTTATTTTAGCTCGAAAAAATAAAAATCAAAAAATAACTGTTATTTTTTTTCTAAAAAATAAAAATCATGTTTTTAAAAAGCATCGCATTTTATAAAAATTTGGTCCAAGACAATCAAAATGGTTTATTTGGTTTTGTTCTCCGACATTTCCTTGCGGTTGCTTTTTTTAATCAAAAATTCAAAAATAACAGTTATTTTCGGTCCCTGCTTAAAATATGATATTCATAAACTAACGTAACTAAAAGTGAAAATATCCAAACATTGCATAAAGGTGAATAACTACGTGTAACCACTGCACGAGAAGATCGAAAAAATAAGAATTTTCTACGTAGTTTCCAAAAGCTGTTACCAGAGAAGCAAAAATAGTAATCGCCTTTGACGTTAGTCTATCAATTATAAAAAGAACAGCTCGAGACCCATTTAAATGGGAGTCCACAACGGTGGAAGAATATCTTCCGTTTAATCTCCAAGGATCAGAGGGAAGATCATATGTTCGACAGCCTCGAGGTGAAAAGTTTAATCCGAGGTATACAACTGCAACAGTTAAATAAAGAGGGGAAAATATCATTGTATGGGAATGTATCTCGAGACATGGGATAAGTCCAATTTATCTCGTAACTGATACAATGACAGCCACAATCTACAGAGACCTCCTAAACTCAGTTATGCTTCCGTACGCTGAATAGGAAACATCGCTTGCATGGACATTCCAGCACGATAATAGTCCTAAACACACTACAGGGTTTGTTAAAACCTGGTTGGAGGAACATCGAAGCGCTGTTATCTCGTGGCCCCCGCAATCTCCTGATCACAACCCGATTGAGAACATGTGGGTGATTGCAAAACGTAAAATCAGAAATAAAGTATTCCGAAATGGAGAAGAACTTTTCGTCGAATCGGAAAAGCAGTGGAATGTAATTCCAAACGTTTACGTTGAAAAGCTTATTTCATCAATGTCTAAAATGTGTTCGGAAGTAATCAAAAACAAAAAGATGCCACAAAATATTAAAGATTTAAAATTATGTTTTTTAGATTATTTAAGTGTTGCAAATGTTTTTTGAACACTTGAATTTCGTTAAAAATATGCCTTTTTTTATTTTTTAATATATATATTATTCTCTTTTTTTTTAATATGAAAAAGAACTGAATTTAATAAAAAATTAAATTAAAAAGGTACTTAAGGTATTTTGATTACAATGTACTTCCAGTTGCAGATGTTTGACCACCGCTGTATATGGAAATGATTGTTAAAAAAGCATCACCCGAACAAGTACCGAAGTAGTTGATAAAGAATTAACTGTTTACTTTATTTTTTGCTTTAAATTACACTTTACCGCCCTTAAAAGAATAAGAGCACATGGTGCTAGGCTAAGGCATCAATTACAAAACGAGTTCGCAACATCCTCTAACTCTTACGTGTTTATAGCATAACACGCACCACTTTTTAATATAGCTCTCTGTTAGACTTACGCCTGAAAGCTCATTGAATGTTAGCTATCGTACGGTTTGTACTTCTAAAACTAACTGTAGATTTGTTATAGTTATCCATATTTTTTTACTTTATGTTCTTCATATGTAATACCTATGGGATTAGATTAAAAAATAGTTTTTTAAATTCATCTTTCTGATATTAAATACATCGTAAATTTATTTACATTCAAGCTGGAGATTTCTAAATTTAAAACAATTACTTAAATAATAATAGTTTCTGTGTGATATTAAAAATTAATATTAATAAACTATTATTTTATTTAATTAATTGTTTTTAGTAATTTTAGTAATCTCCAGTTTAAATATAAATAAATTTCCGATGTACATATACACAACGAATAAATAACTTTAAAACAACTCTTCGGATTTGCTATTATTGGTAAAATAATATAAGGAGAAATAAATGTTCCGGGAAATAACTATATTGTATACATGTATGTACATATATATATTTATTTATATATACTAATATGCATGTGTATTTTCATGTCCAAATTCAAAATTTATAAAGTAATTTTTATTACAACAAATTACAAACATTGTTTCATAAATTAATGAAAATTAAGCACTTCATGGAAAATATCATAAATTTTAAAATAATGGTTTGTAATAAAAATATATTACAAGCGTAACTTCAAAGCAACAAATTTTGAACAAATACTTGAATCGCATTTTTGCTATGATCTTCACAACAAGCGTAAAGAGTGCTAATATCTATGGATAAACGCCAATACCAACCACAGCAGAACAGGAAAATATAAGAAGGCAACAAATAGAATCACATGAAAGAAATATTCATTAATTTCTTCGAAGAAAATATAAAGAGCTGAGATGTTCTTTCAAACAACAACACAACACAATCGATGTGTTAAAGAAAGAATTAACTATGAAAGAACTCCATACATAAACTGTTGTCAGTAAAAAAAAACAGAAAAAAAACAAAAAAATAATAAATTTGACGCTCAGTTAAATGATCTTCAGGTGTATATGTATCTCGAAAATAAAAATGTTCAATTTAGTTATTTTCTCTTCTAACTTACTTTCAATGGCGTTAATCATTATGTGTCTAAGCTTGAAAATATATTCCTTTGATAATTTTATAAAAAAAAGTTATTAAAATAAAACACAGATACAAGTATCTTAATATGCTCAATTAACTTAAACTTAAAGTTTATTTTAATTAATGTTTCCAATCTTAACGGCATATAATCAAATAGTGGTGATGTGTTCTTAAGGAAGATTTTGTTTCATACATATTCCAAAATGTATTCCAATTTTTTTTTAATTAGATTACTACCTACTAGAATCGTAGGTTTTATTTGCAATATAAACCAGTCGCCGTAGTCTAGTAGGTAGTGTGTTCGCTTATTAGACGTAAAGCCCGGGTTCGAGCCCCAGGCCTGACATCAAAACGAAATATGATTCTCAGATTTCTCTGAGAGTAAATAAAATTGCCATGAAAAGTATCTCAAAATCTGTGGTTCGGAGTCGACGTTAAACTGTAGGTCCCGCCACTCAAGTATAACAATTAAGGCACACAACAGGAGTGGTGTGAGAAGTAGGCCGTAATCCTAGTGGAAGGGTTGTAATGGTCAGTTATGTATGTATAAAGCAGAATATTATAATGACAAATTCAATAGATGTTTTTTTTTTATTTATGCTCGGATTATTAAATTGTATAAGCCCAAGCGTTTAAATAGAATTTCTTATATCTCTGTAGGAATATAATTTCATCGGTGTCAATGTTTTAAAAGTTAAAACTCTTCTTTTAATTGAGTTCAATAATAATGTTCATGTGACCCATTACTTTTTTCCCTCATGGTTGTTTTTGACGAAGAACATCTCTTATACTAAGAAGAGATGTCTTAACGAAGAACATCTCTCACTGATATTATTACTGTTTATTATGCTCTAACTCAAAATGTAAATATGATGACTACTGCTTATTGTTAGTCAGTCACTCGAGAACCATCAAGCAGAGTAATTACCCCCACATGAAGTATTAATAAAGTTATTTTTTATTAACCTCTATTCTTTTCTCTTTATAATTTAAAATAATATTTTTCCTCCTGGTGCTCGAATTCCTGAGGAACCCTCATCCACCCCAACATTTGCTGGTCCTTCGAGCCGGATACACGGATACACGGATCCACGGATTCACGGATTTTTTAGAGAAAATATAGTGTGTTTAACCCCCAGCATTTTAAGTTTATCTTCAGCCGTCCAACCCCAAATAAGTAAAAATCAGCATATACAGGTATGTAATTATAATTTAAGAAGAAGTGAGAAAAGGTTCTTTTTTTAATAAAACGAAAAAAGGTGAAAAGCAATTTCTATATAAATTATAAAACATTATAAAATAAATTTTACAAGCGTTTTAAAAAACGAAAGAATATAAAGATAAAGCATACACGGCCCATTGTGCAAAAGATATTCGCTTAAGCAAAGTGTATTAAAATTCTGAAGTGAGTGTCGTTTGGAGAGAAAAGATAAGGAAAAGATAAAGAAAAAAGCAACAAATCGATTGGCGATCCGTTACCTTTTTTTCTTGTTTACCAAATTCACTTAGTTGTAATAAACAAATTCTACAGAGTTTGCTATATGAAAAATAGAATAAGGAAAAATAGAAAATAGGAATAAAAAATAGTGATCGGATAAAATAAGATCCTACCAATTTGAAGTCGTGATATTGGTTTATCGGTTTTTATTGTCCCCGAAAGAAAAAGAAAAAAAGGAAATTTTTTTGTTCTCCTTATTGAAGAAAAGTGTTTTGGGCATTATTTTGGATATTTTTTATTATCGTCTCATTGAACCATGTCACTGTTGGAAAAATTCATTCGTTCCTCGGATCGCGTGGTTGAATTTAGTGCGTACTTTTCTTCCATCCCTCAAGAAGACCATACGCCTCATAGCTTAGAGGTGCAAAAGGATGAAATGATCCACTTATGGACTGGATTGAGGTCAGCTTATGATGACATTTTGTCTAAAAAGTCGGTTTTAAAGGAAGAAATTAGCGTAGAAACTATTAAGAATAAATACTTTTCCGCGTATAATGCCCATCTCAAGTGTCTCTCAAAGGCCAATGAGCTTTTAAGTTCTTTTAAACTTAACCCAACTGGCTCCTCGAATGAAACTAAACCCCATACCACATCCGTGGACCGTTTTCATTTACCTCCGTGCGACATGGAGGCCTTTTATGGGGACTACAGCTCCTGGCCTACTTTTCGCGATCAATTCTCGGCTATATATGGCGACCAAGCGCATATATCGCCAGTTGAGAAACTTTGTCATTTGATGAAAAAGACTAAAGGCGAAGCTCATGATATTGTCAAATCATGCCCATTTACAAATGCGGGTTTTCGGATGGCCTGGGATAATTTAATCGAACGTTATGAGAACAAACGCGTCCTAGTAAACGCACAACTTAAGATTCTTTTAAGCCTTCCCCCTATTACCAAGGAATCTGGTCCCACTATAAAAGCGCTACAACGAACAGTTAATAATTGTGTATCAAACTTGGCCTTGTTGAATATAGACACCAAAAATTGGGACGTTATTTTTGTCTACATCTGTTCAACATGCTTACCCGATGTTACACTCAATCTGTGGGAGCAATCAATTAAGGACGTTACTGGTTTACCAACCTGGAAGGAAATGGACGCATTCTTATCCAGCCGCTTTCATACTTTGGAGTCCGTGAGCGATATTAGGACAACAAGTAACCCCACTAGCCACTCAAAAAATAATTCGCATTTCAAATTTGATAATCACCGCGGATCGCGAAAGGTAAATTCTTTTCATACTAACGTTTCGCAAAATAAAACAAGTAAGTGTATCTTGTGTCAAGATTGCCACCCTCTGCGATTATGTCCACAGTTTCTAGGTATGTCTGTTGATGAGCGTTTTGCTTTAGTGAAAGATCAAAATCGATGCACTAATTGTTTGGCCACGTCTCACGATTTTAGAAAATGCAAGAGTCAATTTGTTTGCTCTACTTGCAAACAAAAGCACCATTCTCTCTTGCATCGCCCCATATTATCGAATCCTAACTCAAAACCCCTTTCAAGACCTTTGCCTGAGACTCAAACTCATGCTGCCGCTTCAACTTCAAATTACTTACCATTCTCACTCCCCATGAATGCCCCCTCAACCTCTGCCTCTGCTGCTGCAAGAAATCATCAATCGTATTCGACGCTTTTACAAACCCCTAAATCAAATTTGACCCTATTAGGAACAGCTCTCGTGACTACCATGGTCGGTGACCTTTGTTGTACGGTTCGTGCTCTTATTGACCCTGCATCTGAGGCCTCGTTTATATCAAGATCTCTACAACGAAAATTGGCACTTCCCTTTAGAAGTTCACATACGAACGTCATTGGTCTTAGCGGTTCTATTACTACGACTTCATCTCAAATCGGACAAATCGAAATTAAATCAACATTGGACCCCCATTTCTCCACTCATGTTGATGTTTTTGTGGTTGAGAATCTTACTGGATCGTTACCTAGTTACCCCCCCTCTTCACTCGACAAATCTGATTTCTCCGACTTACCTTTGGCGGATTCTAATAATCAACAAGGTTCACATGTGGACTTACTCCTGGGGGGAGATATATACCCAAAGATTATTCGTGACGGCCTCCGATGGAATAAAAATCGAACTCTTGTCGCGCAACAGAGCGTATTCGGTTGGATTATTACTGGTCGACTCGATTATGGCTTAATTAACTCATCGGTATCAACTTTTTTTAACAAGCTTGATGTTAATTATTTGTTGAGCCGTTTTTGGGAACTCGAAGAAGTACCTACTCGACCTACAGTCTCGGTTGATGACAAATATTGTGAAGAGTTATATCAACGAACTACGTACCGTAATTCCTCAGGTCGTTTTGTTGTTTCTCTACCCTTTATTAGAAGTTTCCCCTATGAAAAGGCTCTTGGCCAATCTCGAAACATCGCTATGTCCCAATATGTACGCAATGAGACTCGTCTTAGTAAGGATATGGAGTCTAAATCAAAATACGATGAGGTTATTTTAGAATATTTAACCCTTAACCACATGAAGAGTGTAACCCCCGATTTAACCTCTAACCCGAAATCGTATTATCTACCCCATCATGCGGTCTTAAAACCCGATAGTACTACCACCAAATTACGAGTAGTATTTAATGCATCATGCCCATCATCCAATGGAGTTAGCTTGAATGATATTCTTTACCCCGGGCCAGTTTTGCAGGCCGATTTACCAACCCTTATAATCAGATGGCGTTTTTTTAAATACGTTTTGAATGCTGACATCGAGAAAATGTATCGTCAGATACTTGTTAACCCCCAAGATACCCCGTTTCAGCGGATTTTATTCCGTAACTCCCCCCGTGAAAACGTCACTGATTTTGAATTAAAGACAGTCACCTTTGGTGTCAATTGTGCTCCCTATTTGGCAATAAGGACTTTATTGGAGTTAGCCAATCAGTGCGAGCGTGAAAAACCCCATATTTCGAATATCATAAGAAATTATATGTACATGGATGATGTACTGTTTGGATCCCATAGCATAGATGATGCAATTAAAACCCGAAACGATCTTATCGATGTTTTTGCTTCTGCTGGTTTCGCCCTAAGAAAGTGGACCGCTAATAACTGCGCTACATTGCAAGGTATAGACCCTAAGATTTTATTGAATGATAACTTCTTAACTCTCTCTGATTCATGTACCTCGAAATTGTTAGGCTTGCAATGGAATGCTTCAACAGATTTCTTTTATTTTAAACCCCATGAATATCCTTGTTCAAATCAATTTACAAAGCGAGCTGTATTATCTGAAATCGCAAAATTATTTGACCCTGCCGGATGGTTAGCCCCGAAATTGATCGTTGCCAAGATGCTGATGCAACAAATATGGAAAGATCAGACTGATTGGGACGAAGTGATTAAACCTCCTACTCTGAAGCTGTGGAAAACCTTTCTTGAAGATTACCCCAATATTGAGAAGATTAGAATCCCCCGTTTTATCAATTATCACCCTACATTTTCCTTCGAAATACACGGTTTTTGTGATGCTTCAGAAAGGGCATACGCCGCTGCACTTTATATTCGCTCTAAAGCTCCAAATGGACAAGTCTTTACTCACCTATTGAGTGCGAAAACTAAGGTTGCACCTGTTAAATATATAACTCTTCCCCGAAAGGAACTTTGTGGTGCAGAACTTCTAGCAAAAATGATTCAACATTTTAGAACCCAACATCTCAACACTTGCTTTCAATCGTATATGTGGACTGATTCTACAATAGTTTTGGCATGGTTGCAAAAACCCTCTTATTTTTGGAACACGTTTGTAGCCAATCGTACGAGCTCGATTTTGGAGAAAACCAATGGTGATAACTGGTCTCACGTGGACTCAAAGGATAACCCTGCGGATTTAGCATCCCGTGGATGTTCAGCCAATGATCTCGTTGAGAATCAACTTTGGTGGCACGGTCCCTCTTGGCTTAAGTTGCCTCGAAATAGCTGGCCCTCAAATAATGAGAAATTTAACACGGATATGGAAATCAAACCTGTACGATCGCATTTGACAAAAATCTTGGATTTCGACATTCTTGATAGATTTTCAGATCTTCCTCGAGCCATGCGTGTAATAAGTTACATATTCCGCTTTTTACATAACACTTGCGGCAAATATAAGGCGCATCGTACTTTTAATTCAACCTCTCTACGACAATCTGAAATTCAATTTGTTAAATCTCGTCTTGTTATCTTATGCCAGCGTCTATATTTTTCAGAATATACCCTTCTGTCTAAAGGTGTATTACTACCAAAGAAAAGTCCCCTTGTAACTTTCAACCCTTTCATCGATAACAACGGTTTTATTAGAGCTAACGGCCGATTGTCACAATCCCCAGTCTTAACATACAATGAAAAATTCCCAATTATCTTGCCATATTCAGGGCGTTTTACTCGCCTTTACCTTGAAATGTTGCATAAATGTTCTGTACACGGTGGTAATTCATTATTAATGAGATTGATGCGTATCGAGTTCTGGGTCCCGAAATTAAAGAATTTAATTAAAACAGTTATTCACAACTGTAAGGCTTGCGTTTTACACAAACATCGCCAAATCAAGCAAATAATGGGTGCTTTACCCGCCGAACGCACGACTATGTCACGCCCCTTTACTCATTCCGGAATCGATTTCGCCGGTCCCTTTGATATTAAATCTTATGTAGGGCGAGGGTGTAAAACAACAAAAGGTTATGTTCTCGTATTTGTATGTTTTTCAACGAAAGCCATACATTTAGAACTAACATCTGAAATTTCCACAAATGCTTTCCTTGCTGCATTTTCTCGATTTTTCTCTCGCCGTGGTTGTCCCTCAACATTATATTCAGACAATGGTACTGCTTTCGTTGGCGCTGCAAAGGTTCTCCTTGCCGATCGTACCAATTTTCTAATCACCCTCCAACAACAGCTTTCTAGTCAGTATATGTACCAAAATATTGAATGGCATTTCATCCCACCAGGTGCACCTCATATGGGAGGGCTATGGGAAGCTGGTGTTAAAAGTTTTAAGTCCCACTTAAGGAAAATTACGAATGCGCAAAAATTTACCTTCGAGGAATTTGAAACTATGTTAGTGCGGATAGAAGCATGCTTAAATTCAAGGCCCTTATGTCCGATCAGCGATAATCCCTCAGAACTAAATGCTTTAACTCCCGGTCATTTTCTAGTTGGTTCCCCCCTTTTGGCGCCTGCGGAGTCTATCCCAACTGATCAGTCCTTGAGTTTTGTTAATCGATGGCGTAAATTAAAGATACTCCATCATCATTTCGCGGTATTATGGAAAGAAGAATATCTGAAGGAACTGCATAAACGCACTAAGTGGCAATATCCCGAACGTGACCTTGCCCCGAACGATTTGGTTGTAGTACGTCGCGAAAACTTACCTCCTTCTCAGTGGCAATTAGGCAGAATTGAAAAGGTCTTACCAGGCTCTGATGGAAAAGTCAGAGTTGCTCAAATTCGCACCTCTCGAGGCCTGATTCTAAGGCCAATAGTTAAACTTATACTATTGCCCTCTTGTGAAAAAAAATTAAAAATGTTCTCTATTTTCAGTTAAGATGTCCACTCCATCTCGTCGGTTCCGTATCCATCGTGAACGCACTCCACGGCCATTAACCCCAATCCCAGAGACACCGCAGCCATCCCAAGATGTAATTGCTAGGCTAACTACGAAGCGCAACAGGGACTGTCGTTACTGTAACCGAGATCACCCATTACGGAGGTGCTTTCGGTTTCGTCGTCTCCCCGTGCAAGAGCGTATCGCAGTAGTCCGGAAACATGGCTACTGTTTTAACTGTCTGGCTCATTCGCACAGAATAAGGCACTGCCAAAGTCGCGAACGATGTGGAGTCTGCCTGGGGGAGCACCATACGCTATTACACCGTGACTCTACCACCCACCGGCAAAAACGACAGCACCCGCGCTCTTCAACCAATAACCAACGACGTCAGCATCGCCCAGCCGCATATCATCAGACACAACGAAAATATTCAGCTACAACTACTACACAATCGGGAGCACCAACCATCGTAATCAATGTCGCTGCAAAATCGTAAAAGATCTACGTTCCTCATAATTATGCTATATTATATATTAATTTAAAAAATAATGAATTATAATTTATAACCCAATGAATTACTTTATATACCCTATATTTTTTATTATAAATTGAATTACTTATATATGTATGTATAAAATTTTTATGCTTCACTAGTGTATAACTAAATATCTTTCTTTACGTATGTACATCGAATCCGAATATTTTTTATATTAACCCTATACATTTTTTTTGTTGCCACTCTATATCATGAACAATCTCCGTCTTTTTATTGCAATACTGCAAGGGGGGCGGAATGTTCATGTGACCCATTACTTTTTTCCCTCATGGTTGTTTTTGACGAAGAACATCTCTTATACTAAGAAGAGATGTCTTAACGAAGAACATCTCTCACTGATATTATTACTGTTTATTATGCTCTAACTCAAAATGTAAATATGATGACTACTGCTTATTGTTAGTCAGTCACTCGAGAACCATCAAGCAGAGTAATTACCCCCACATGAAGTATTAATAAAGTTATTTTTTATTAACCTCTATTCTTTTCTCTTTATAATTTAAAATAATATTTTTCCTCCTGGTGCTCGAATTCCTGAGGAACCCTCATCCACCCCAACAAATAAGATTTTACTTTTATGATCTTTTGTTTTTTAAGAATTGTTTGTATAGATCAACAATGTATTTCCAAAAAATTTCAATTTAACTTGTTAAAGCTTTCCCCACTATTTCTTCAATTTAATTATCTTGATGGGATTATCTTGTCTGGAAAGCTCTGCATGTATACAAAACGAATATTTGTAATTTAACTTTATAGCTGCACTAATTTCTAAAATCATGAGAACAACGGGCGTAGCAAAGACTACTTTAATTTTTCATTTGATAATATGTAACTAGGAAAGTTTGACTAACTCCGACGTCACATAATGGTAAGAAACGTGCTTATCTTAGTTGAAAGGAAAAAATCAATGGTTGATTTAAAACAAAAAAAAAAAAACTTCCTAAAAGTGAATGAAATATGTATTTGGAGAGAAAGCCTGGCATTTATTTTACAAGAATAGTTTCATGTAATTATAAAGCCATGCAGGCATATCGTAGGAGATCCACTTCTGAGTTCAATCTTAGTATACTTCTTCCTGCATTTTTTCCCGTATTTCACCAGTGTCATATAATATATTCCGTATAAGTCTTGTATATCGAAATAAGTTAGAAACTTGAATATGCTTTATTATTATATTAATGAATAGCAAATGCGTTAGAGAAATATAAAATTAAATTTTATTTTAAAATTTACATTAAATCATATTTAAATATGATTTGTGGGTTCTCGAACAAAAATACTCGCAAAAATGTTTTTTTAATTTAAATCGTATTAATTTTAGTATATACATATGTATGTACATATGTATATGTAATTAAATATTATAACATTAAATTAATTAAAAATTGTCATTGTTATACTTTTTACCTTTACCAATATCAGTATCCGAGTCAAATTCAATAATAATACGATAAAATGTTGGATAAAGGTAGGCAGATATTTTAATGTAAATTACAAGAATATGATATGTTCTAAAATAGAAGTGACTGTAAATTTTCCTTAAAATTTTTCCTTAAATTAGAAAAGCGTTCCCTCTTCTATGTCCTTCTGTATCTATTACAATTGGGTAGATTATAATGTAATAGCTTCTTGTTCGTTTATTGTTATAAAATAGGAACATATAAAGCGTTATTCGTTATATAAAATTCTTCTTAATCAATAAAAATAAAATGAATAAGGATTCTAACATTATTTTGTTTCAATATTATGAATCAAACCTCACCTAAATATGATCCAGATCTATCCAATAGCACTGTGATATATGTAGTTTTCATATTAATATCTCAGGCAAATCAACTTGAATTTATAAATTAATTTATTTATTAGTAGCAATATTTTCAAGGACGTTATTGTAATTTCTGTTTTCTCTTAATATTTTAAATTTTAATTGCATTGAACTCAGTCCAGTGACTTTGGACTTTCAATCTTTGTGTTTTTCGAATGCTGCGCTATATTAGTGATAAAACTATTCGTTTAATACTTTTATTCAAACTCACAGTTTATATGTATTACAAAGCATAAATTTAATTATGCAAAACCAAAAGTAATACTTGAACAAATTATTTAACATGTTGCGTAATCTAAGAACAATCCTATACTTTACCAAACTACAATAGCAGCGTACATATTTAGATAGGAGCTTTTCATAGGCACCATAAACCGGTAACACTATTGGACGATCGTTTGCTAAAGTTGTGAGAACTAGATAAGAAAGATATTCTAAAAAGTCAACCACATTCGCATATTGGTTATAACTAAGAAATTACGTATATAATATGGTTGCGAATTTGTTTACTATTGAACAAACTCACATTAAAATTAATGAAATAACATTTGAATTGTTTATCTACTGCAGGACCTTCATCAAATACTTTACAAAAATTAAAATCATTGCAAACAAGAAATATTAAAAATCATTAACAATGCAAACTTCAATATTGTCTTTCTTCCAGTTTTCCAATAACCTCAAACGTCTCAACGTCCATAATATATAAAAATTCATAGATCGAGACTACAGATCAGCTCAATTGCAAAAAAAAAAAGGAAAAATTAATATAGTGCGTCCACGGTAACGACTACCATGATAGAGTATGATTAAAAGCTATGAATAATTTAAGTTGTAATACATGATATCATACATTCATATGATATACATACATACATATATATTTAATATGGTATTTTTGTTCGTAATTATAACAGAACGAATTTTTCAGTTCGGTTAAATTTTATTGCCAAAGGCAAATGTATGTGTATGTGTTACTTTCTTAAGACCATAATGTGTGAATATATGTATCAGTAATCGATTTTTAAAAACCATACATTGGCGAATATAATTTTTTTCAAATTGATGAATTCAAATTGATATTGTTTAAGTTTATTTTCTTATGTCGTTTAACCGTAGTAATGTGCTCATTTTAATTATTTTTTGTGATGGCAATTAAATTTTATTCAAAATGCCTCGCTATCGAAAAGTTTTCGACCTTTTAGATTTGGCTGAGTACTTCAAATATGTATGAATACTATTATATATTTACATATGTATATGTATATACATATGGATATGTATATATGTATATGTATATACATACATACATATGTAGATAATGTACATTATTTATATGAATTTATATGCATGTATAACATTTATATGCTCGTATTTTATTTATTTTTGTTGCCTTTTTTGCTCATAATCGTTTATTGTATTTGTTGTTGTTGTTGTTGTTAGTTGGATACTCTGTTCATGCGTCTGCATAAGAAATGCATTCACCGAAAAACGCATAAAATCAGATTTTTATTTTTCAAAAACATAAAAATGTTTGTAGCGGCATCCTTTTTTGATATGAACGAAATAAAGAAAAGTAGAAACAGACAAAGTAAGACTAAGAGAAAAAATGCTATTAAAATGAATTGAATTATACCGACAACAGCTTCATATTAAATCTTTTCAAGTCTGTATGAAAGTTTAATAAATCTTTTATTCATGCAACACTTTATGACTTCATGGCTATTTGCAAAGCAACATCAGACTAGAAAACTCTTCCACAAATCCATCGTTTTTATTTCGTTTTTTTTTAAGAATTTCAAAAAAAAAATGTACTGTAATTAAGTTTAATATAGCTCGAGAAAATTATATTAAAATATTTTGTTATATTTGCTTAAGTTTAAAATCCAAGATTAAGAAAAAAAAATTACTTGATGCTAAACAACAATATTGACTTTAGGGTGAGAGGATGAAACAATTGCAAGATATCGACAATATTCGTACGATTGGAATATATAAAGTGTATCAAGCATTGTAAATCAGTACCATTTGGTAAATATTTAACATAATAGCATCCAATAGTATCAGATCTGTGTGGAATAATTTGTAATACAATACATATGGGTATAGTCTCATCAAGCTTACATACTAGGACGATAGTTTATCTCTTTAGTCAATTTTTATGAAAGAAAGGTTTCATCGAGTAAAACTTGCAATAAAATAATATACTGAAGTGATCATTATATTACACAAATCTTTTTTTTTTTTTTTTAATTAATAATTAATTACCTTCGAAACACGAGATTTTGAGCCTTAAAAAAACTTACGTAAACTTTGGAAAACGACGTTTATAGTTTCGAAAAAATTAGACATCGGTAAACGATGTTTCGAGAGTGCTGATAACTTTGTTATGCAGAATATGTATCCTCATTCTTAAACAAATGATTCGAATAGATTATTAAATTGTTATTGTTTTTATCCAAAATGTTGAAAAGCCTTTATGGACCAGAACATGAGATTTCCCTGGATGAAGGTATATTTTCTAGAAAAGAAAAACTAACATACAGAACCTAAACCCCTCTCCGAAAATTATTGGAGCCTTCCGATTGAGAAATAAGAAACATCCGCAGGGCAGAATTTCTGTTAATAAAAAATCTAGGGCTGATCCACCTATAATTATAAAATTCAAATCGCCATATGAGCAAAACGTAGTTCTTAGGTCCGTGTCATCCTGCATAAAGACACGTAAAGATGCTTTGCGATTGAACATGCTTGGTCTTGATAGGTCTGTACCGTTCTACGTCAACGAGAATTTAACATTTGAAAATTATCGTATTTTCCAACGGGCCCATAATTTGAAAAAAAAGACTGATATTTGGAGCCTTTACCAATCGTTGGTTGGTCTACATTAGAAGGCAAGAACATGAAGAGCCAATGCATGCGACCGAGATGGACAATTTAAATATTTTTCGCGATGGATATAATGCACAAGAACGCATATAATAAATACTATCGTAAATATACTTTAATTTTAAATTTTATAAATTTTCTTAATGTTTTAAATTATATTATTTATGTTTTC
Source organism: Sarcophaga rosellei (assembly GCA_930367235.1). NCBI lineage: Eukaryota > Metazoa > Arthropoda > Insecta > Diptera > Sarcophagidae > Sarcophaga > Sarcophaga rosellei. The sequence continues at coordinate 45,912,586 of OV884021.1, read as the reverse complement.
ATCTTGACATTAATTTTATTCGTTATTAACTTAATTATTGATATTTTTGTTACAACCTCTATTTGTATTATTGACAATTTTAATTGTACTCTATTAATTATCCTTGGATTGTTTGTTATTGTGTGTGTTTATCTGTTTACTGCTTGCAAGTATAAAATTGCTTACATTGCTCAGTCTGATGATCGGGATGGAGTTGGTTCCCATGACAATCTCTCCATCTTGCTACGAATTCTTTGCCGACAGACAACAGGTCTTAATATATGCCATTTGAATGTGTAAAGCCTCAACAATAAAATCGACGACTTCCGCTATACATTCGAAAATAGACGTTATTTGTATTTCAGAGACTTGGTTTAACTATGGTTCGCACGACAGCAGACATGGACTGAATGGATATTACCTTTACCGCTCTGACAGACTTTCCCACGGTGGTGGTGTGGCAATTTATGTGAAATCACACATTCAATGTAAACTGGTTTGTAGAAGTTCGGAGAAAAAATATTGATAACCAATTTTTGGAGATAATTAACTGTGGAGGAAAGCTGGTACTAAGACCATCGACATTGGACCACTGATCGACGAATTAACTGATTTTTGCCTCGGTTACACTGACATTATAAGAGCCGGTGACTTTAATGCAAATATTTTAGTGGACAGGAGATTAATGTTTGACCTAAGTGCTATAGGTTTGGGGTTAGTGAATGAAGTTATGCCCACCCAGTTTACGTCATCTTCGACTACGCTACTCGATTTTTTCTTTGTTGACAATCGTTCTAGTGTGCTATTATATGACAAACCTGCCATGAAAAAGTTTCTCAAAAATCTGTCTTTCGGAGCCGACGTTAAACTGTAGGTCCCGTCACTCACGTGTAAAATTAACGCACACAACATGAGTGGTGTGAGAAGCTAGGCCGTAATCCTGACTGAAGGGTTGTATTGGCCAATTATGTATGTATTTATGTACCCCGAAGGAAATGTGTTAAAATATCTTAACCAGCGAAGTATACTAATTTTCACAGGTGATTTAACTGATCACAGTTGAAATATTTATGGTCTAATCTTTTTCAATCTTTCAAAAACTTGTGAGAGTAGCTTCATGCCTTTTTGCAATTGACTCTTCAATAAGGAAAATTAAATTACAATCATTGTTAATTTTAAAAATATATATGTACACAATGATAGACTTTAAGGACACATTGGCATTACGCGTAATAATTATAAAAAAATTTAATTTTCTGTTTCTTTAATCTCAAACAATTCTAAGTCAATTCTGTACTGTGTGTACTTTAGTGTAATAGAAGCTTGTTTGAGCATATTCTGAATATTTCCCTACGTCTTGGTGTCTTTGAATTTTCCTTTGAATGAAGCTAAGACAGTATTCCATGACTGGTTACTGTAATATAATCTTTTTATTAGAGAATTGTAACCAGTTTTATATCTGGAAAATGTGATACTGTAGGTGCCGATATATTTAGATAGAGTTCTCATGTGGGATGAGGATTGCATCAGAAAAATAAATTTTTGTGACTTCTTATTAATAAGCTCGATAAACTAAATGTATAGAAATGGTCCCAAAATATTATTCTGTTATACACAGGCTGATCAGCATATACAAATTTCAGTAATATCTTGTTCGGGTGGAACCGATAACGCTATAAATATTACTTATACATATTAGCATTTTCATTACATATCAAAAGAAGATAAATAATTTCATCTTTTGGGAATACACGTTTTAAAACACTAGAGATCGGTGCATGGAAAAGTTCGATGCTTTTTTTTATTATTGATAACATCGATTAAATATTGAAATTTTTATTTGAATTATTTCAAAGTTGAAAACATGATAAAAATACTCAAGCAAATGCAATATGCTATGCAAAATCGACCTATAATATAATAAAACCTTTTGTGATGAAATTTTTGAAAATGGCTCAGATGTATACGATATAAAGACGATCTTGCGTTGGTATAACCATTGCAATGAAAATCTGCTCTATAACGTTGCTGCAGGCTCCGAGGGACATATAATGTGCTTAATTGGATAGAAAGATGTGCCCAATTGACTTCGAACTGGAAGTACACACAACGGAACATAGCCATAATATCTGATATGCAGGCTGCCATACGAGCACTCAGCTCTTATGGTTGATATTACAACGAAAAGCTTAATCAGCTATGTTATGCAGATCATGTGGAAATTTATGACAATGAGTAGGCAAATCAGTTCGCGAGGAAGGTTGCTTTCACGTAACTGGTGAGGCCAGAACTATCCTGTGTAGATGGAAGAGGGGCTTGGAGGCTTACACTCGGCTAAATGAAAGCCGAACTAGTTTGAAACAATTTAAACTTTTCTTCTGTAATTACAATGAGAAGTTATTTTGAGTTTGAGATAATAAGCGTTATTATATTGGGAAAATGTTGAGAATAGAGATCGATTCACTCTCCATTATAAGGACAGCACATACTCGTGCGGCGTTAATCCTCTCAGAAAAAAAACCTGAATATTTATCAAATAATAGACGAAGTTAATCTTACTAACGCCAAATAGCATGCAGAATTTCACAGGGCAACCGGATGAGGGAGAAGTTTCTGAATATTCAATATAATAGAAGGGGAGAACAATATATCAATCGTTTGATCAAGATGCTCTACTACGACGACGTAACTATAAGTATATTCGGGTCTTTTACATCCACTTTGTCACCAAAATCAATCAATGTATATAAAATATAGCAAACATGCAACGCATTAAATCGAAAAGACGTCGAGTTTTTGTTTTTCATGTCCATCACTACTAGCAGTAATCAAATATACTAATTTGTATATCACAAGGCTGAAGAAAATATGTATGTATGTATGTATTTGCAATTACAAACGTTTATTCCTTTAATGTTGCTTAAATAAAGCTTCGATAGTGACGTTTAAGAAGAGATAACATTTTAAATTTTATGTTTCGCTGTTTCGAAATTGTAAAAAAGATCGTTAGTTGTAGTTTTCTTAATAATAGAATACAAGCAATATTTATTTGTAAGCAGGTTTAAAAACTAACAATTTTCTATTTTACAATTAAACATTGGAAATAAGTTTTGCACTCGGATTAAATCAGATTATAAATTATAAATTAATTCTTATTTTTTAAGAAACGACAATTCTCACATAAACATCGAATATTCATAATAGACAGAGAAAAGATGTTTGTATAACCTAGGCATGTCGACTTAAGTTTTATCACATTTGTTTTCATAAAAGTTTATTAAAAGTATGTATAAATATTTCTTTTCGAAACTGTAAAGTTTCGAAAGACGTACGAACTACATACGGAATAATCCAAATCAGATGTAGCAACCTACGTAGTACGTTTTCTGACAATTGTTACTTAATTGTAGTATACGCATATTTCATATTTGCTATATGTACATTTAAAAATTTATTCAATAAAAATTTTATTTCATTTTCTTCAAACATCATAATATACATATGTACATACATATGTATATTTCAATATAAAATACGGAAAGTTTAGATTAAAAAATAATTTAAAAATTCCCGCGCCTTGCAGAATTCCGCCGTAAAATATACCCAAATACAATGTGTTAAAATTTTCTTTTTGTAGATTAAAAATTTTTTTTAAATGTATTTTTCTCAAATAGCTATTGTTGTAATGCAATCAATATTTTAATTAATAATGAGCTCTTTCTCTCTCTCTTTCTTTCTGCTTAAATTATCAGGCCTTAGTGATCGATTATACTGAAGCGGAAATCATAAAAATATTTGCGTTCTGGCCAATTTCCAGAACAACTATACAGAAAATTTTGAAATTAGATTTTAAAATAGCTCTTACTGCAAGCCACTGTGTAGGTATGTGTTTAAATGGAATCCTTCAATTGAATTTGGAAATTTAAAAGTTATTAAGTTTTACATGCACTCGGGTGCCGTTTTATGCCGAGTTTTTTATGCGAATTCGAATTTATGCGATTTTAAATGAAAATTTTTTGCTTTAGATTTTTTATAGATTTTAAAATGTTATGATACCTTTTAAACTCTTGCCTCATTTTTAAACTAAACCAAGTTTGCACCATTGGTATAATCATTATGGTGTGTTTCATTTTGTGTTTGCGGTGTGATTCATTTTGCAGATTGAATGATCTGTTTTCCGGATATCATGAGTTGTATAGGCAACTTAAAAACTCAAAGTCACAAAGTTTAATAACTGACTACATATCCTGCAATAAAAGAAACAATTAAACTCTCTATAAATTCGTTGATCTAGTCCCCTACATATGTATGCGTTAGTTGATAGGTATGGAATGATAGGGACGTCGAACCAATTCCAAACGATGCAGAATGATTGATCGTACTTTCATAATAATGGACTTGAGTTTATTATTTATTTATTACTTTTTGGATCATTTTGTTCCATTTTTTTCCTGTAAATAATGAAATAATATTTTATTTTTATTTATTGTTTTTGAAGATTTTCTTTTATTGTTTAAGAAAATGAAATAAATATACTTTTGCTGATTTTTTTATGCGATTTTGCTTTGATTTTTCAATTTTGGAACGAATCATTAATTTTTACATGTAGCTAGAGTATCGTTTTATGCGAATTTAATTTATGGGATTTGTTTGGAACACATCTATCGCATAAAGCGAGACCTGAGTGTATTTTCTCTCTTTTCCTTTTGCTTTCATTTTTTTAATGAAGGACTGCCAAACATGTTATTGATTTCATTTAATCAATTCTACGAAGTTAGGGCCTAAAAGGAAGTCATTATTCATTCATTGAACACTATTTCGAAAATAAGAAGATGTAAGGATATCTAATATTGGTTGCTTAATTAAGCCAGCCTTCATTTATTTTTCAAATAACAATTTAAATCATGAAATTAGTTTTTCGTTTATTATTTATTTTGTCTGTTTAGGTACATTATTGGTTAGTAAAGTTGAATTCAATAAAATAAATATATTTTTAAGAGTATAGACGTAGACATGAAGAAACAGATTATGAATTATTACTAAAATAGATGTACAGAAAGCTAATTCACTGATTAAAACAGTAATCTCTTTCAATTTACTTATTCGCTTGGCAAAATATAAGAATATTAAAAAGGCCCCTATTTCTCCACTGGAATCTGAAAGTTCTGTTTCTAGTTTTCATTATATGGGCTGGGCTTTGATGAAATAGTAATTAACATTACATCTTTTTTATTATTTCAAACAAAAAAATAAACGTTAACTATTATTGCCAAATTCAAAATAAACTCTTTGATTTACCCTGGTGGATTGTTTTATGCCACAAATAGTTTTATTTCAGATCTTCGACAAATTTATATTGAGTCAGAAATATTGTGGTAATTTATGTATGTTCAGTTTTGTTCGCAAGTGGGAGCACTCATTCTTATAAATTTAAATCAACTTAAACCAATTAATTTTATGTCGTATGATAATAAAAGAAAGGACTTGTGTTCTCAAGATTTTATGGCATGAAATCTATTTTTTAAGGCAAATATAACCATGATTTGTGGAAAATTCCGAATTTTTGATATTTTATATATATTTTTATTTTATTTTATATATTTTTAATAACTTATGCCTTTCAAGGCAATAATGCCGATAATTGTTAAGAAACAAAGAAAATAAGCAAACAAAAAAAAAAAAGAAGGTTGTAATTGATGACAAAAAACTAAACCTGTTTTTAACAGCTAAAGGACTAAATGGAAATATTTAATATAAAGAAAAACATGGTATTATGCTTTGCATCGTTCTTTTTGTTGTATTTTTGATAACGTTTTAGTAAAATAATGAAATTGTATTTATATTACTCAAGGTTAGTAGTCATTTACAAATAGAGAGTTAAGAAAAATTGAAGTCGCCGTAGTCGTGTAGGTAGTGTATTGGCTTATTAGACGTAAGGCTAAGGTTCAAATCACATTTCAGCCATCAAAACGAAAATATAAAAAAATATTTCTAAAAAATAAATAAAGTTGAACTGAGCTGCCACATTATATTATATGTACATTTGTATACATATGTATGTATATAATAAAATACAGAGCTGTTGTTTAATACTGTTTGTTTGATTATAAAAAACAAATAACTGTTGAATATTATAAAAAAAATAAATAATTGTAAACAATATTAAAAATAAAATGGATTTAAATGATCATCTGCTTCTGTGCTGCCTTATTGTAAAACTAACACGCATCGTTTACAAAAATATTTCTTAAGGCCGTGTCAGATAAAACTTTTGCTTCGCGTTGCGTTGCATATACGCTTTGACATTTAAGATAAATGCACATGTTTATATGGCACTTGTCACATAAACTGCTTTTAACGCAACGCAAAGCGAAAAGTTGGGCATGTCTCATCTTTTTGCTCGCTTTGACAATCAGCTGTTGATTATTCAGTAAATATGTTTGCCAAATTTGAGCGCAAATTTTATTGTTTCAATATTTTTCTTTAAATTTAAAGCTTTTTTGTTATTGTTTTGTTTTTATTATATTAAAAAAAAAGAGGCAAGTGAATTTTATTTTTTGGAAGAAGTATTTAATATAATTTTCATAATTTTACTTAGTAAAAAAAACTTACGCGCCAACCACTTTTAAAAGAGAAACAAACAACGCGAGTGTTGTCAAAGTTTTGGTTGTGTCATACACCTTTTGCTTTGCGCTGTTCTCTGAAAGTTATAAACGACATGCAAAGCAACAAAGTTTTATCTGACACGGCCTTTATGGTAACCTTCTTTTTACAGAACAATTGTTCGATGTGGGTGAATCGTTTTGGGTCTCTCAAAAAACTGAACTTGTTTCGGAACAAGCATTTTGTTCCGAACCAATAGGTGAATCCAGCTTTAATTCGAATAAAAATTAAAAGAATGTGCGCATAGCAGCTAAAATCGTACTGCTACCCCATGAAGTTTGAAGTCGCTGTGGTCTAGTAGGTAGTGTGTTGGCTCATTAGTAGTGAGGCCACGGGTCAAACCCCAGGTCAGACTTCAATCCGAAAATATAAAAAATATTTATTTGGCGTCTTCCTCTCAGCAAATTTCTGACAAAAACTCTGAGAGTAAATAAAATTACCATGAAAAGTTTCTCAAAAATCTGTCGCTCGGAATCGACTTTAAACTGTAGGACCCGTCACTCATGTTAACTACGCGTAGTAAGTCATACAATATGGTAACACCAAAAACTGCATGAAAATGCAGAATGTTCTAGAAGCGTTGTTAACACATGTAAAACCGTTATGATCATTACTGTTTTCTTTTCTGTTGATTGTACTAAATACTAGAGTTATTGAGCACTGGTCAGCTAAGAATCAACACAATACTCATATTAAGCTAAATTCTTTTTGAAAGTAAAATTAAATAAAAGTTCTTAATAATCAGAATATTAAAGTTGAATTCTTTTTTTTTGAAAATAAAACTAAACAAAAGTTTTTTATAATCAGAAGTGGGATAACACTATCCACTAGCCTAGAGGAAATAAAATCTATTGATGCAAATTGGGCTGTTGTCGTTTTGGAGTACATATTTTGCTATTGTTGGCAGTTGGTTGATTTTGCCGACCCTTTTTATATTGCTGCACCGTTATTGCTGGTTGCTGTGTGGTGGTGCAAGGTCTTTTCACTTTATAGAATAAATTGCCAAATAAGAAGGTTGAACGCTGGGTAATTCCTGTTGTGTTACGTGGTTGCGGCAGGTAACTTGGGTTATTGAATAGAAGCAGTTTATTGTGTTGCTGCACGGACGGTTTTGTGGTGCAGTACTTAGAGAGTAAAGTTAAGAGAGACATAAGTAATTGCTGTTGTGGAGTGGCATAATAGTGGTAAGAAAAAGAAGAGAATTGTTTAATATTGATCATAAGCTGTAGCGAGATCGGTACTATAGATAAGTTTAATAAAGGGCTATCCATTTCGTGGTTTCAAAAGTATGGGACTGGAATTCGACATCTGTCAAACTAAGTTGTGAAACCAATTTTTTTCTTTTCAGTTGAAAGTCTGAAATTGACGAAAATGGATCGCTTAACTATCACACAACGCATAAAAATTATCAAAACCTACTACAAAAATGGTGATTGGCGGTGGACGACAATTTTTCGAACAAAGCGAATGAAGCACATTTCACACTCGGTGAGTATGTTAATAAACAAAATTGTCGTATTTGGGGTTCTGAGAATCCCCAAGTAATTGAAGAGAGGCCATTACATCCAGAAAAAGTCACTTTAAACTGTAGGTCTCGCCACTCATGTATGAAATTAACGCACACAACACGAGTGGTGTGAGAAGCTAGGACGTTGTACAATGGGTCAATTCGACCTCCGGTTACTGTACTTGTCACAGTTGACAAGCACACGTCCTCTAACCTAACCTAAACATAACAACTTGGCAAGAGTTTGAAAAAGAGTTTAGTAGTGCATTTATAGGCAATGCTAGCATCGCTGAGCAGTGGTCAGCATTATTAAAATACATGCAAGGAAGAAATGAAAATGTTTTTGATTACTATTTTAAAAAGAAAAGATTGTGTGATAATTTTAGCTTGTCATTCTCGGAAACGAAGGTTTAAATAATGCAAGAATTGTACGATCGAGAATTAAGAACATTTTTATTATGCAAGAACAACGCGGACTCAAATTCATTGTTAGCCGATATCCGAGATTTTTACAGGACTATGGGCACACGAACAGTTCACCAAAGGGACTTTGGAGTAACGCATACTCGAACACAAAAGCAGGAAAGGGATGGTAATGAGGTAATACCAAAAAAAAACTGTTGTTTGTTTTCGCTGTAACATGAAGGGTCATATAAAACAAAATTGTAGTTCGCCTGTGATTTGTTTGAAATGTAACAAGCCTGGTCACACTAAGAAAAATTGTTCTGTGAATAATGAACCTACTGTTAAAAAACAACAAAATTTTAGTCAAGTAAATAGCTGCGCGTTTGATGGCATACAACCGGATAGAATTTGCCTGAATCAAAAATATTTCTTTGATGCTATACTGAATGGCTTATGTTGATTTTTGTAGCCAGTGTGTAATGATTAGGAAGTCTGCGGCAGATGAGTTTGGCTTTGAGTGTGGCGAAGATATTTCAAAAGGATTAATGGTAAGGGATGTTGGCGGTGGTATTTATAGTAGATGACAGCGTTATTGATATACCATTGCTAATCGGCCAGCCGATTACAGAACAATCGCATATAGCTTATTTTAAGAAGGGAGAATAATTACGAATAATTGTATTGATATACCAAGTCTGCCTAGACTGAAGACAAGTTTATACGCCAAAGAGGCTACGGTTTTTCCACCCAATCACGTCGGATTTGTTGCTGTAACGACTAGTGAAAATTTAGAATAAAAACAGGATATTTTTATAGACGCGAACATTAATCGAAATGGATGTATAATACCTGCCTGTGTCATAAATGGTAATTCAGATGGTTTAGCTGTACCTATTTTGAATTGTTCGACGACAGGCGTCATTTTTAATGAAGGTGAACATGTGACAAAAGCTGAATAGTGTATTTTCGATGATTTTAAAACTGATAATGTTGAATCAGATGAGACTGAAAAAGACTGGTTAACGTGTATTGATATTAACACCGAGATCGCCTATGAGCAAAAGATGAAGTTGTTTGAGCTGTTACAAGAACATAGAGATTGTTTTGCTATGAACATAAGTGAGCTTGGATGTGGGTCGAACACCGAATTTTTAATTGAATTAACTGACAAAACTCCCATTACTTATAAATCGTACAGATTGAGCGAATCCGAAAGAGCTTCTGGTCGAGAAGAAATGAAGCAGCTGACGGAAGCAGGTATTATTATTGCTACCGATTCTGAGTATGCTAGCCCAATCTTGATAGTGCGCAAAAAGAATGGCGATAGAAGAATTTGCGTTGATTACCGAGCCTTAAATCGAGTTACTAAAAATATGAAATATTCACTACCAATTATTTCTGATCAAACTAATCGCGTGCATGGGATGAAATATTTTAACGTACTCGATATGCGTAGTGGCTATTACCAGGTAAAGGTAGCTGAAAATTCTCGTCATGTAACTGCTTTTGTGAGGATGCCATTTGGTGTAGCTAATGGTCCAGCAGTATTTCAAAAATTAATAAATTCGGCATTAGGTCCCTTACGTTTTACTATAGCTATGGGATATTTCGATGATATACTAATACCGGCAGTGACTATTGATGAATGCATAGGAAATTTGAAGACAGTTTTGGATGCTTTAAGGAGAGCAGATTTGAAATTAAACGTTCAAAAATGTAAATTTTTTATGACGACAATTGAATATTTAGGATATGAGGTTTCTAATGGTGTCATCGCTCCAAGTCAACTAAAGACAGAAGCTGTCATGAATTTTAAACGCCCAACAAATGTGCACGCAGTTCGACAATTTATTGTTATTGGTTTAACTAGCTATTTTCGAAACTTCATAGAAGGATATGCAAGACCACTTACACATTTAACAAAAAAATAAGTTGTTTGGAAATGGACGGAAACAGAAGAAAACGCTTTTGGAAATTTTAAAAAGAAAACCGGTATTATCAATATATTGTAAAGATTCAGAAACAGAAGTCCATACGGATGCATGTAGAGATGGCTTGGCCGGTGTTCTTCTTCTTTTTTTTTTTTTTTTTTTTTTTTTTTTTATTATTATTATTATTAATTTCTTTATTAGTATTAAAAAATACTTTTTAAAAAACAATTGTATTACAATTTCATCACATATAAAATTTTCTAATATTACATATATTTACATGTTATATTTTACCAAAAAAACAATATTTTCTTATATATATTCAAATTACGTTCCATTTTCACATTATTTGGTAGGGAGTTGTAAAGTTAAAACCCTTATAATATAGTGACCGCTGCATTGCAGATGATTCTACTCTTTCAATCCTAAAATGTTCCGCATTTCTACGCTGGTAGGGTTGAGAATCTCTCACGTACGACACTTGCTCGGTTAGATATTCTGGTGCTTCACCGTTTTTAATTCTGTGTATGAAATTTAGTGTGTTCAGTTTAAGCCGTTGTTCTACATTTAACCATTTAAGTGATTCAAGCATGAAATGGATCGACGTATATCTGTTGACTTTAAGTATGACTCTCATTACTCTATTCCGTAATTTTTGCAATCTTTCGATTTGATGAGCTGTGCAACATGTGAATAGTATTGTCGTACCGTATTCGAAATGAGGCTTTATCATTGTGTTGTATATATTAACTGCCGTTAAAATTGAGACTTGGTTTCTTATTCTTTTAAAAAAACTAATCTTTTTGCCGATCTTCTTACATATGTAGTCAATATGATTTTTAAATTTTAAGTTTTTATCAATTATAAAGCCTAAATACTTTATTTGGTTCACTTTTTCTATTATTTGATTATTTATTTTAAAAATTATATTGCTGTCCGAATTTACTTCCATTATTTTTGTTTTACTTTCGTTTAATTTAAGTTTATTCATTTTTAGCCAAATACTAACATTATTCATATCCTCGTTCAGATTATTATAACATATTTGTTCAGATTCTCCTTCCGTAAAAATAAGCGTATCGTCAGCATATAAAACTATTTCGCATTTGTTCAATATTTTTGATATATCATTTATATATAGGATAAATAGTAGCGCTCCTAATATCAATCCTTGTGGCACACCGTATTCATTGTTATGTATTTGTGACTTAATGTCATTTACTTTCGTTATTTGTTTCCTGTTTGTTAAATATGATTCTTCTACTGAAACAAATTGATGGCAAATTTCACCCAATTGCTTATGCCAGTCGCCAAACGACAAAAGCGGAATCGCGTTATCACTCTACTGAATTAGAAGCGCTGGCAGTTGTAAGGGTGTCAGAACGCTTTCGTGTCTATTCCATTCATTCACCATTTAGACAGATTGTAATGCTTTAAGAAGCGCTAAGACAAAAAATAACATTTTGCCAAGAATTGGAAGATGGTGGCTAAAGCTATCCGAGTATAATTTCGAAATACGACACACTCCGGGAACCCAAAATAGGCATGCTGATGCACTGAGTCGAAAGATATTTGCGTCCTTCATTCAAATTTAGAGACATCAGAATGGGTAAAATTATTACAGGGAACTGATCCAAAAATTAATTATATAAAAGAAGTTCTACAAAAAATGTCTGAGCTGTCTAATGATGATAAAAAGAATTCAAAAAGAATACGCACTCGAAAACGATCGTGTTGTTAAATTGGAAAGCGAGAAAAACAGATGGAGCTAGATATAAAATTGTACAATCTTGCCATGATGAACTTGGTCACCTCGGTGTAGACAAAGTCATATCTAAAATTAAAGAAAAATACTGCTTTCAAAGGTTGAGGAACTACGTTAAATAACCCGCGGGAAGAAAACAAGGATTTTTACACCCTATCGATAAGATTGGAGTACCATTTCACACTATTCTTGTCGACCACTTAGGCCCTTTCGTCAAAGGTAAATATGGGAATATGTACATTTTAGTTCTGATCGACGGTTTCACTAAATTTTGGATATTAAAACCTGTTCGTAACGTCCGAAGCGAAACTACTGTGCCTGCATTGAACGAAGTTATTTCTATATTTGGAGCCCCAACCCGCGTTGTATCAGACAGAGACACCGCTTTTACTGGTAGCGCGTTCCGAAAATTTTGTAGCGACAAAAATATTGTCCACATTCTAAATGCCACTGCAACCCCAAGAGCAAATGGTTGATGTGAGAAGCTAAACCGTACGATAACCCCAATGTTAGCCGTTTTATGTAGAAAGTCAAATGGCAGCGATTGGGATCAGCTCATTGGTATTGTCCAGTGGAGCGTATGCAATACAGTCCATAACGTCCTGAAAACAACCCCGTTTAAGTTACTATTTAATTATAACCCAAGGAGGCTAACGCCTAACAAATTGGATGATGAACTTGCCAATGTTGAGGAGCAAGACATAGTTGAATTGCATCATGAAGTTATTAACCGCATACGAAAAGACCAGGAAATACAGAGAATACAATTCAACAAGAAAAGGTGTGCTGCTACTAACTATGTACCTGGTGATACCGTAATGATACATCGAGATAATGCCAACCCAGGTGAATCAACGAAACTTTTATCTCTTTATAAAGGCCCTTATGTAGGGACTGAGGTCCTACCCTGTGATCGTTATCGTGTTGCTGATTTTCCCGATACCCAACGGAGTCAACGTTTTTATGAAGGTGTTGTAGCTGCAGAAGATATGATGCGATTGGATCCTCCTCCTGATAAACTATCTATTGAATCTTCGGCAGAAGACGAAGGTCCCAACCCTAATAGACCAGTTAGAACGAGAGCACTTCCTAAGTATTTGCAAGATTATGTGCTATAGTCGATCGTGGTCGATCGTAAAATAGGATGGCCGAATGTTAACTACTCGTAGTAAGTCATACAATATGGTAACACCAAAAACTGCATGAAAATGCAGTATGTTCTAGAAGCGTTGTTAACACATGTAAAACCGTTATAATCATTACTTTTTTTTTCTTTTCTGTTGATTGTACTACTAGAGTTAGTTGAGCACTGGTCAGCTTAGAATCAATACAATATTAAGCTAAATTATTTTTGAAAATAAAATTAAATAAAACTTCTTAATAATCAGAATATTAAAGTTGAATTCTTTTTTTGAAAATAAAACTAAACAAAAGTTTTTAATACTCATGTATAAAATTAACATACACGGCGTCAGTGGTGTAAAAAGCTAGGTCGTAATCCAGACTGAAGGGTTGTAATGACCAATTATATACTTATGTATATTCAATAAATAATTGGGATTTTCGAAGTATTCTGTACCATTTTTTGCTTTGAAGTTCACTAAAAGTGCAAAAGGTGATATTTTGTTTTATCATGAAAGTGAATCACAAGTCCTATACATGTCCGATTTATATTTTAAAATATAACGATATTCTTACGAACTTGATCTTCAGGTCAATTGGTATGTTTATAGCATAACATTGTGAAAGAATTCTTTTTTTTTAGAGAATAGAGACTATTTCTTGGCATCTCACATTGAAGACATTTCAAGATATGCTGATATAGACAAATGAGTATGAAACTGCATCAGTGGTATTACATTCTTGCGTACAAACTTACATACTCGTAAAATTTTCGCACTTACGAACATGTGTTTCCTCATTAAAAATTTCCTAAGAAATTACTTTTATACACACATTTTCATTTTCTTAAATTTTATATCATTTTAATTGAGTCTATAGAAATAGCTTCGATACCTGAGCGCTTACAATACGTGCATATACATATATGTATGTATGTATGTACATGGCACAATTTTTCGTCTGCGAATATATGTATGCTCATACAATTATGTACTAAGACAAATGATGATGATGAGGATGGATATAGCAAGAGTGCTTATGGGAGTTGAAACAGGTGCTGCATACATAAACATTTTTATTCTAGTGGTTCTTTAATTGTTAATACTTAGAACAGCAACTTTGAAAAATTCGGGTTGAAGCTTAAGTACAACGACTAAGATAGCCAAAATATGGCTAAATGGTAGAACAGAACTATAATTACGAATTACAGTTCATTTTTAAATTGAATATCGTTATAGAAGCGTGGTTAAACTTAAAAGTAGTATAGAATTTGCACCCGCATTGGAAATAAAACCTTATTAACGAAAGAAAAAATTTCTTTTTTCTCTTTTCTAATCATAGTAATATTTAATCGCCACAATTCCATGTGTAATTTGGCAAAGTAATTAAACGTCTACAGAATATGCTTAAAGAATTTATTACTGATTATTCATCACAACACATCTCGCAAAAAAGAGATGTTGAAATTATTTTCAAATATTTCATTTGGTTGATATGTAGGTGTTAGGATTAAAGTAATCTATAATTAAATTAAAAAATTAAATTTAGCTGCATTTTTGACTTATCTGCACCTAAATTGTTGCAAAAGTTAGTTGTGCAGGTAAGTCAAAACTACTGTATTAGAAATAATAAGAGCTTTTGATTTATGTTTTGCCGCAATGGGAAATGCAAATTTTAATTACTGAATTGCTATCATGGCATTCATTGGTGTTATTCAAAGTTACATACTAACGAGAACAATTTGTCAGAATTATTCATACATATTTCTAAGACATTAATTAAATTTCTCCAATAACACTTTCTTAAGTTCAAGCTTTACTTACATTATGCTTTTAATCCATCTTAAAACATTGTAATGAAGTCGCCGTAGTCTAGTATGTAGTGTGTTGGCTTATTAGAGGTAAAGCCCGGCTTCGTATCCCAGGTCAGACATCAAAACGAAATATGAAAACAAAATATTTCATCGGCGACTTCCTCTCAGCAGATTTCTGGCTAAAACTCTGAGATAAATAAACCCGCCATGATAAAGTTTTTTAAAAAAATCTGTCATTTGGAGTCGACGATAAACTGTAGGTCCCGCACACAACATGAGTGGTGTGAGAAGCTAGGCCGTAATCCTGAGTGAAGGATTGTAATGTCCAATTATGTATGTATGTGCATGTAATGAAGTCAGCTATTATTTCGACCATTACTCTTAGGATACTTCTAGTTGAGAAGAATCGAAGCAGTTTTGCTTAGGAAGCTTTAAAAACGGACGTATATAAATTCAAATTTTTATTCTGTCTTTATTTATGGTAAAATTACAAGTATGGTAAAGTTAATAGTAATGCTATGTTCGCACAAGCCTTCGAATTACTTCGCTCGCTGTTTGAATTACTTATTTGAATTATCATGTTCACACGGTAGTTTTGTAATTCTTTTTGACAGTTCTTCTTTTCTTCTTCTTTTTATTACTAAATTATTGTTAATATTTTTAAATTATAAAATTCATACAGCTTCTTCAAAAGCTGCAAATTCTTTTCAAAAGGTTTTCTACACACATAGTGGCTTCCTCCGCTAATTTCGCGAATAACTTTCTTATAAATAATACTTTTTAAAATGTTATTTTTGGATTCGATTATTGTTTACAATATTTTTTGTTTATATTTTTTGTGCTTTGACAGCTGGTAATGGCAAAAATACGATAAAATTTAGAGATTACATTGGTTTTTAAGTAATTCACAGGGTAATAGAAATTGAATTACACACAATTTGAGTAATCCGCTCACAAAATTTTGTATGACGAATTATGTAATTTAGCACATAATTGGATGTTGAATTACGAATGAGAGAGCGAATTACGAAAAATTGTTGCCGTGCGAACATAGCATAACACAGGGTTTCCCTTCATTTGGCGATCAATGTTTGGCGCGTGCAACCTCCAGACATGGTGTCAACGCTTTTAGTTATTTATTTATATATTGATGAAATCTAATTGAAGAAATCCAGTACAACAAACATGTAATCTTATTTAATACTACTGTTTATACAAAATGTGGCAACTCTGTTTTAGTGAAAAAGGAAAAAATCAAAGCTCTGATTAAATAAATATGTAAAATAATGTGTTTTAAAAATAGATAGTGACTATTAAAAACATAAAATATATTTGATTTCATCATATAAAAATAAAATACTTAACAAAAAGTGTTTTTTTTAAGGTTAATAGAAAATAAAAAAGTACATTAAAGAGACGAAGAGGAAAAAAATTGAATTAATATGGCTGAATGCAGTAAATGCAAGTGAAGTGGTAAAACTATATGAGAAAAATGTTCAAGAAGTGAAAAATTTGTATGGAAACATTAACCAAGTAGAAACCAAAAACAAAGATATTTATGATACAATTGAAAAGAGCAGTGTTAAAGTATGTAATGAAATAAAAAAAGGTTATAAAAGACATTCATATATAATTGGCCATTACAACCCTTCAGTCAGCATTACGGCCTAGCTATAGTCGTCGTTCTAGTAGGTAGTGTGTTCGCTTATTAGACGTTAAGCTCGGGTTCGAGACCCAGGCCAGACTTCAAAACGAAATATGAAAAAAAAAAAATATTTCTTCGGATTTCTGGTAAAACTCTGAGAGTAAATAAACCTGCCATGAAAAAGTTTCTCAAAAAAGATTATAAAAGACACAAACGAAAAAACAACAAAAATTTCATATGCACAAACCTTAAAAAATAATATGATGCCAGATCTTTCAAAAAATGTCCCCTTAATTATTAAAGCCAGGGAGAAACAAAGTGTTGAGAAAACCAAAGCTGATTTAAATAAAAAAGTTGATCCAATTCATTATAAAATTATGAACTAATGTTGAAAATAGGAAAAATGGTACACTTGTGATTCAGAGTGAAAATGTTAAGGAATGTGAAAAAATAAAGGAGGCAATTCAAAGTGAAATTAGTAAAGAATATAAAGTGAAAATTCCTAAAAATATACATATGCACATTTTGATAACTGATATGAGCTTTAAAGTATCTAATAAAGAACTAGTGGAAAAATTAAAGAAACAAAATGAAATATTAAAAACAGTGGTATAGATGTTGTAAAAATTTTTGAAACGAAAAGACATAATAGATAAATTTTTAATGTAATTTTGAAAATAGACCTTCAGTTCTATACAAAAGTGTTAACAGGCCAGAAACTTAATGTTGGATGGGAGAGATGTAGGGTATTTGATGGTACATATATTAGAATGAAAGTGTGTGCTTCAAGTGTCATGGAAATAGGGGTGCCAGACGTACTGTTTTTAACAGTACATGTACTGATTTTTTTCAATTGTACTGCTTTATTCACAACACCCAAATCAGTACGCAAATGTGCTGTTTTTTTTACCATTTGTACTGTTATTTTTTTCTTAAATGCTTTTTATGTAGCCATACAAAACATGTCTCTATTTTAATATTTTAGAACAAAAAATTTTGTTCTGAGCAGACTGCAGTAGTAAGCTTTTTAAACAAATGTTTCCAGACTCAAATGTAGCTTCCAATTTTACATGTGGTAATACAAAGTTATCGGAGATCGCTTCTAATATTTTGGCGAAGTATTCTATTGAAACTATGCTAAAGGACTTGAATGATGATACCCCTTTTTCTATTTCAACCGATGCGTCAAACAAAGGAAATATTTAAGGCTTTCCAATTGTCCTCCGATACTTTTGTAAGCATACGGGAGTAAATACAAAACTTTTGAACTTTTATGAGTCAAATTCCGAAATGTCAAAAGATATTACTGATTCGTTGAAGTCTAAATTGGAAGGCAGAAATTTAAACTTGGCCAACGTCACCAGCTTTTGTGTAGATAATGCAAATGTTAAATTCGGATCCAAACAAAGTGTTTTTGTTGAGCTTAAGGAAAATAATCCAGATATCATCGGTATCGGATGTCTGTGTCATATCATTAATAATGCATTCAAGAATGGATTGAAACTTTTATAACTCGATATAGAGAATATTGTAATAAAAGTTTTTAATAAATTTAGCTCATCAACAAAGAAGACTTCAAGTCTGAAAGAAATGTTCGAGTTCTGTGAACTCGAATGGAGTGAAATGCTTCGTCACGTGCCGACACGATGTGAATTAATTTTAAAAATAAACTATGAATACAATTGTAATGAATTTTACAATTTTTTAAAACCAGAAGATGGAAAGAATGGCATTTTAAAACATATAAAAAAGTAATAAATAACTTTAAAAAGTAATATACAAAACTATTTTGTACTTTGAAAAGAAAAAATATAACATTGTAACTTTTTATATACATATGTCTATCTAACTAAAAAGCGTACTGTTTTTTCATTAATTGTACTGGTTTTTTGTACTCAGTGTACTGTTTTTCCGAATTCCAAATCTGGCTACCCCACATGGAAATCACGATAGCAATAAAGAAATGTGTTAATTGTGTAAAGGAAAATAAATAACTAAATTTAGGACTAGATGAAAATCACGTAATAGCCATAAGTGACCGGTGTATCAGAATAAGTTAAATCTTAAAAAGAGAAGAATAGGTCTGTGAACCTAAGAACCATGGCAACTACGTGGAATATGTACTAACATACAAGGACTAATTAATAACTCCAATCAACTAGAAATTATAGAAGACTTTGATAAACGTGGATTCATAATACTTTCTAAAACACATCAAACTAAAGAAATAGATGAAAGTGAAATTGAAATAGAAAAATATGACCATTATTATTCCCTGTCAAATTGTTCTAGGACTGATGGTGTAATAATTTATTTTAAAAAACATTAGGACATTTTTATATATAATAAAAACAGCTTCAAAAATGAAATAAGTGAAATATTATATAATAGTGAAACAGATGATTTCAATTTGGATGTGTTAAATTTTGACCGATGCTTAGAAAGCGCGATAGAGAAATTCACATTCAAAAGGAAAATGAACGAAGGAAAATATAAACTATGGTTCAATAATGAACTCAGATTATTAAAAAGAGAAAATAAGAAAATGCAATTAAGTTAAAATTGAACGAGAAAAAATAGATACATTACCAACAAAGATAGCTTTGATGCCATTTATTATTCTTTAGGAATAATAGACATATTTCGCTTAAGAATACAAATAAAAACTGGCCATTTTTCTTTCTCTCTCTCTTACTGAATGAGAACATAAACTCTCGCGTGCACTAAAAATTTTAGTGTACTAAAAAAAGTTCACTAAAACCCAATTTTTTTTATTGTGTACTGATCTTTTCAGCGTACTTTGCACACAACAATAAAAAATAGTGTTTGCGAACTCTGTTCAGTACGTTACGTTAGAGGTTAGTGTACAGTATTTTTTCAAACACTGGTTTAAATCCTATCTAACGAATTGATAATGTAATATCTGATCCAATTGAAAACGATTTTGGAGTACCACAGGGTTCTGTGTTGGGAGCTCTTCTTTTTATCATATATGTTAATGACATTGACAGAGTCTTGAAGAATTGTGAGATTGTTCTATATGCTGATGATACCTTGATTTATACTGAAGCGATGACAGAAGAATTATGTTATGAAAACTTCATAACTATATCGATAATATAAATACTGAAATGGCTAAAAATGAACAAACTAAAATTGAATGAAAACAAATCTAAATTAATGCAAATTAATATGAATACTGACAAATTAATCAAGATAAATAAAAATTATAGAAAAAGTAAATACAATTAAATATCTGTTATAAATGTTAAATTTTTAAGGAACACATTGAGTATATCTACAAAAAAATTGGGGTTTTTAAGAGAGTAAGAAACAAAGTGTCAATATTAACGGCAATTAACATTTATACCACAATGATAAAACCCATAGATGGGCACTTTGCAGTACCAGTAAAATTTCAGTAAAAATTGATTTTTACTGATTACTGAAAAAAATTTCAGTATTTAGTAAAATTTTACTGTTAATGCAATCTAAATTTAAATGAAATTTAAATGAAAAAAAGTAAAATTTTTTTTAAATTTAAATGAAATTTAAATGAAATTTAGATTACATTACCAGTAAAATTTTATTGAATACTGAAATTTTTTTCAGTAATCAGTAAAAATCAATTTTTACTGAAATTTTACTGGTACTGCAAAGTGCCCATCTATGATAAAACCACACTTTGAATATGGTTCAACAATATTATTCACCTGCTGTTCAGACCATCAAATAAATAGGCTATTCACGTTCAAGTAGAGACCATTTACAGTAGCCCATTTAAAAATATTGTCAAGGTCCCGGTTCAGTTATCGATGTAAGTTTTAAAATAGCTTATGTAGAAGTAGGACGTCATCGGCATACATTTGAATTCCGCAGTGAGTAATACGTGAAAGTAGGTCATTTAAGTACATCATGTATAGCAGAACCCGTAAACGTCTTCATACTAGGCTGCCAAATGATTTTACATCCCCATGATGAACTGTCTGACTTCTCTAATACAGGTATGTACGTAATAATTTTACTGCTGACGATGAAAACTTAAAGGCATTTTTCAACTTATGACAAAGAATGCCTTGATCAACAGTATCGAAGACTATCGAGTGATCTAGGAGTACCAGAAAAAAAAACATATTTTGACCTTAACTCCTCTACGACATGTACTAAAGCCATAACGCAGCTGTGTTTAGGTCTGAAACCAGATTGTCTGTTGGTTAGTAGTGAGTTGTCATACAAGTATTTATTGATTTGGACTATACGTTCAAAAGTCTAGGACAAGTATGGAAGTATCGCAATTGGTCTGCACGTTACGTTGTGCTGACGCAACTTCAGCTTTGTGAGCATTGTGAATTATTTTATTTTCTTAACATAATTTCAGTTAACTTTAATACAATCGTCCCAATTGTTTAATACAGCGGTCGGGGAACTTTTTAATCATTACCCCAAAATATTTTTGTGTAAGTTGACATTACCCCATGGCGAAGAGCAAAAGAAATAACGAAATCGCCTCTTTTTAGAATCTTTCATATTATAGTCCCCATGATAATTTTGAAAAGAAAACGATTATTAAAAATTTAATTTAAACGTCATTTGTTCAATTTATCAATGTAATACAATTGTACCCTTGATGTCAGCAAAAGTAATATTTTCGCAATCTTCCAAAAACAAAGCTAACCTTGAAAAAGAAGCTATATTGTTCAGTTCTACTTTCTGCCTCCAATATTGCAGTTTTAATCCAAACACTGACACTATTTCTCTCGCTGAAATGATATTAATATTCTTTCCTTGCAATTCTTTGTTTAATATAATTATACTCTCAAAAATGTCCGCTAAATATGGGAGATATACAACCCAGGAAGAGTTTTTAAACTTATCTGAGAGAATATTTTTTTGATCAACCATAAAAATTTCGACTTCAGTTTTGAGAGTCCGTACTCGATTTAGTATATTTCCACGAGAGAGCCACCTTACTTCTGTATAATAAAGTAGGTCAGTATATTCAGCTTCACCGTCCTGACATAATTCACGAAATAGCCGCGTGTTTAGTGCATGTCCCTTGATAAAATTTACAATCTTGAGGACATCATGCATGACGGCCAAAGTAATGTGAACAAGAAAGAATTTAATTCAAACTAAACACCAATTTATTTTTAATTTGTTTGCAATCAACGAACTCATAACCTAAACGTTTTTAAAAAGTTAAAAACGTAACAATATTTTTTACTCACAAAAGTTTCAATTTTACCCCATTTGGGGTAATTTACCCCGGTTCCCCGACCGCTAGTTTAAAATGATTGTAGATCGTAGACTCTGGTCTGTTTTTTCTCGGTTTCTTTTTTGGCATCTGGTGTTTCAATCATTGTCGGAATAGTTTCATTTTATTTTTTTCCGATGACGAAACTTCTTCCATACCTTAATGCCTCTAACAATTTTAAGAGCACCAATCTGGATCAATATGGCAGATATTAGCGGTACACTGCTTTTGATTCTTATCATCTCCAATCGTTTAATATTTCCTAAATTTATTTCCTGAAGTCTTTCTATTGATAACACTTCCAAAGTACCTGGATGCAGTTCCCCACCCTATTTTAATAGGTTGATTATGCGGATACGAATAGTAATGTTTCTGGTTGCTTCTTTTTTATGTTTATTTATTTACAATATATAAAAATTTTCTTACTATAATAAACTCTAGTATAATACATATTTACATATATACAAAGTCCCAGAAACGAGCTCTCGAGTATTATGGCTATAATATTAATTTTGATTTGCAAATACAGTAGATTTATATATATTAAAAAAATACAAAATTATATTTTTATTTGTAATGAAAAATGTGAAGAAAAACATTACTTATATATGACACAATATTAAAAAAAAAGAAAGTCTTAAGGATAAAAAAGGGGTTTTATATTTTACTACTCTATTATCCACCAAAACTTTTTGGTTTTTGTGCTTTGTAATATAAGAGAATCTTTATTCGATATACTTCTATCAAACCTGTTAGAGAAATTTGATAAATTATTGCAATCCACAGCTTTGACATTGGCACGTCTATAATTATGATAAAAAATTGGAATACCATTGCTGTCTTGAATTATCTTTAGCCTGGCTAATAACAAAAATGATTCGGGAGGACCGAAGCCATTTTGTAGAGCATTAGATATATAATTAAAATTTGTATAATAAGGTGCCATAATCAAATCAAATCATGTAATGAAATACATCTCAAAATATACATAATTTCTAATTAAACTTATTATAAAATTGTCTATTCTTATAATATTTGATATATCATACAATATTTTATTAGATATGTATTTTACATAGTCGCTGTATGATGATCTAAATAATCCTGTGCAAGCTCTCAAGCATTTTCTTTCAAATACCCTTATTTTTTCCATGTAGGAAGGAGAGATATTAAACCATATCGGACACCCGTATGTAAGGATTGGTCTAATAAGCGATTGATACATAATTATTTTGATTTTAGGCATGTTTCTGATTGCGATTCAATAAGCAAGATCATAATGAAAACTATATACAACAATATTGCTGAATTCTCATACAAAATTTACATCTTTCATTCATGTTTTGAAATTGATAAAATGCCGTAATCTATTATACCTGCATAACATCATCTATATTAGGAAAATCCTTTATTTGTGAAAAGGACTAGTTTTCTCCAGATCTAATAGAGGCTGGAAACTTAATACATAGTGTTAGATACCGTAAACAAATATCCGAGAGACAATTTTATACTAATAGAGTGATTAAGTAATGTTAAGCAATTCAAAACTTTAATATTTACATTTTATAATGAACAATAATGCACAAATGTTATTAATTAATCATAATTTTTAATTTTTATTTTTAATCATATTTTTAAGTTGAATTAGTTTTAAGTTATTTTATTTTAATCTAAAAAATTGACTACTGACAGAACTTCATTTTGAATTTCTTGGTGTTTTGCTGCAGCAATTTGAATATAATCCGACTCCAATTCGACTTCATCATTTTCAGGTGGGCAACGTATCAACACATGTCATGCATTTTCATAAGCACGTAGTCGTAGTCGTATTTCGAAAGAAATGAACTATAGGCGGTACTCTATCAAGCTCCTCCAAGTTAGTAGTGACCATACCTATTGGTTGGTTTGTTGCTTAATTCATCAAACCGTCTTTTGTCCATTCCACTATATCCAAGATAAATTTTTTTATTTGTTACTTTTGTAAGTCATTTAAATCTATAAGTTCATCTGAACTGTGAGCCCTACTTGGTTGTCAGTTTTAAGGACCTACTCAGCCATTTTGTTCTTTCGTTTATCGAATTGTTCGGCATGCAGGTCTCTTTGTCAGCTATGTATGTGGGATGAAAGGAAAATAGAATTTAACTCAATCATTCGACCAATTAATTGAATAACATTTTACTCGTTTATTTCACAACGAATTTTATAACTATAATTTTCTTTTAAATATTTATATGTAATTTGTTAATTATAATTTATAATTTTTCTCTCTTTGTTTTCACACAAATATCTTACTCTACAAAAATAATGATCCATTTCATGTTGTATTTTCATTTAACTCTTTCAAAGACAGTACGCTTGAGTTTTTGCCTAACAATACTCACGTTATTTTCAAGCATGAGGGAATGTCGGTACTAGTACGGGGATGTGTTTCCAGTGCAGTAGTAGGGTATGTTCATTATATGGACTGTAAAATGGATCCATTCCAATATTTGAAGCAAAGTGCCGATAAGTTAAATATATTGGACACATTTGTTTCTATCAGAACAACGATCCGAAGTACGTTGCGAAGCTGTAACTCATCCATAATTGTTCAAAACTATTCCAAACACCGGTACAGGCCACTGATCACAACATTATTGAGCATGTTTGGGAAAATTTTGCGTGTAAGCGCTATAAATCCGGCATCAGCATAAGGTATTAGACAAGAATGGAACTACATAACCCAAGAATTTCACTCCAATCTCTTGCAGTCGATGCCTAGACGTTCGGAAGCAGCAATAAGAGCAAAAGGTTTTGATTTCGAGTGTTAATACTGTGCCCTTTATTTGACTCTCCAATTATGCGTTTGATATGAAATTCGTTAATATTGTTTTTCTTTTTCGTTTGAAAAATATTTTTAAATAAAAAAGCTAAGTATTATACATTGTTTAAAAACTTTTTTAATTATCTATAAATCCGCAACTAATTTTTTTTTCTGAAATATTTCTTATGGAGTGGAATAATCGGCATCGACATCTCATACCTAGTGTCCAATTATACGTTTGAGCTACTGTATCTTCTTTTTCCCTTTAGATTTTTTTCATTGCCCTTACACTTATTGTCGCAGGAGTTTTTATTCACTATATTTATTGCTACTCTATATTTTTCCACGATGTCGCACGCGAGCATAATAGGCTGCGGCTTACGTACAATCCATTTTGTCCATTAAGAGCTACTAAGGTTTACACAGCACATTTGTGTGTACAAAGGCTTTAATGTAAGAATGCAATAAAAGAATGATTCTATATTTACAACAAATCTTCAAGATTTCACTATTGATAACACTATTTCAAGTGTTATCCGCTATTGGGAGCTATTGGTCTGGTACATATAGTTTTTCTTATGTGTTCTTTAAAAAAAATGTATATTTCTATAGCAATATCTCGCAACTACTACCAACAACGCCCGGCTTTGATATAGCATACAAGTTCAGGTTAATAATTGATTGCTCCAATTCAGTTTGCCAATCAGCTATGAATAATACTAAAGAGGATCTATTGATAAACAAATAGTAAAATTCAGAGTACTACCATTACATCAACATAAAAAAGGATCCAAAATATAGGAATTAAACAGTCTATACACAATATATTGTGAATTGCATAAAATAAGCAATAAAATTAATTTATCAAATTAAATTTCAATATGTTCAATCAATCAATTTGTAGAGGCAAGATGTTTATGCAATATTAATTTCTCAGTGCAGGGATTGACGACCCTTATAGTATATATGTATTGTGACAGATATGTCTTACTAATCTACTAATGTGATTTCGTTTTTTAATTATGTTTCAAATAGCTCTTAATACTTCATTAAATAAACTCAGATCCTCAAAAACTTTTGCGTATTAGTTTTGTGTAACTTACATACGTTAACCTTTTACATAGTAACGGGTGATTTTTTAGCTATTATCTTTTTGGCAACACTGGTTTAAACAGCTCATGCACGTTTCGTGTTTTGTTTCACTGTCAAACATCTTCAGTTTGGTCTATAATTTCAACATGAATCGTCTTACAAACCACAGAATCGAAACTTTTGACGTTTAATAAATGCTCAAAGCAGTAGCTTAACTTAACTATTACAGGGAGAAACAAAATATTAAAATGTATTGCGAAACAAATGTGTTAGAAGCAACAGATATACGGAGTGAAAACTGGCGGTTAAAGTAGAAAAACTAAATGTAAATAAACATTTATTTTGTGTTAAAAAAGGGAAAATTTGGAATATTTTTTAATTTCATCAATGAAAATTTTAAAGATTCTTAAATATTTAAATATTAATCGAAATGTGGGTGATTTTCGGTCATAATGAATATAGTTTCTTGTGCAAGAGGTTATTAAGAAGCTAAATATTACAAGATCAAAATAAGACGTACTGCTCATAAAAAAATTTTCTTACTGAAAGATGCCAATATTTTTTAATTTCATGAAAGGAAAAGTTAAAAATTATTAATGTTATTAGTTGTTTTTATTATTTATTAATAGTTTTAGACAAAAATTACATTTTTTATTAACTCTCGCCAATATAAAAAACCCACCCCGAAAACTAAAAAAAACATAAATAAACAAAAAAGAGTTGCAATCAGAGAGGGACAGAAATACTTTTTGCTAATATTTGTTGTCCCTTTCTCAATGCTAGGTTAACTGTCAAAATCTCGTTTAGATTCTGTGTTACAAAAGAACAACGCTTGCGAATCATTGAATTTTTTTCTTTTATAGTTCATCGCGCGCTTCTTCCATTTTATGGTCAGTTTAATCGACCCACTGAAGCGGCTTGTGACTAAATTTCGCACCAAATTTACATTGTTGGACATTAAACCACCAACACGCTTACGTAGAGTGCGAACTGAAGAAAATATCGCAGCTGTATCGGCCATTGTTAATAATGACCATCAATTATCGATTCGTCGCCGATCGCAGCAATTGGGCCTCTGTTACAAAACAACGTGGAACATTTTTGTATGAAGCCTGTCAAAATACAGCTGGTGCAAGAATTGAAGCGAAACGACCTACCGCAACGCTGAATTTTTGGTGAATGGGCTCTTGGAAAGTTGGCCGAAGATCCACTTCTTTATCGAAAAATTGTGTTCAGCGACGAAGCTCATTTTTGGCTCAATGGATACGTAAATAAGCAGAATTGTCGATTTTGGAGTGAATGGAGTGATAGCAAAAGCTACCAATGCATCCAGGAGTACTCACAGTTTGTTGCGGTTTATGGGCTGGTGGTATCATTGGACCGTACTTCTTCAAAAATTCTGCGAATCGTAACGTAACTGTGAATGGTGAGCGCTACCGTAAGATGATATCCAACTTTTTTTTGCCCAAAATGCAAGAGCTTGACTTGCATGACATGTGGTTTCAACAAGACGGTGCCACATGCCACACAGCACGCGTAACAATGGACTTATTGAGAGGCGAGTACGGTGAACATTTTATTTCACGTTCGGGACCGGTCAATTGGCCGCCTAGAACGTGCGATTTAACGCCTTTAGACTATTTTTTGTGGGGCTATGTTAAAGCTCATGTCGCTTCAATTGACGCATTGGAAGACAACATTGAAGCATTTATTCGTGAGTACCGTCCGAAATGTTGGAAAGAGTATGCCAAAATTGGACTAAGCGGATGGACCAAATAATCTTCAGACATTAAATTATATGGACCCTACTATCGATTCAAATAAAGATTTCATGCATTTTTCTGAATTTTATGTGTTTTTTTTTTTAATTTTCCTATAGCTCTTAAAAAATCACCTTTTACAAAATGACAGTATTGCCAATTGTAATTTTTTCTACTTTATATATCTTTTTCATATAAAACTATAAAATCTTCACCAATGACGAATATACTATACAGTAGTTTTGACTTACCTGCACAACTAACTTTTGCAAGAATTTTTGTGCAGATAAGCCAAAAATTCAGCTAAATTAAATATTTTTACCTGCCTAATTGAGCAGGTGTGGAATAATTATAGATTACTCTCTCAAAGCCCAACTAAAGCAAGTAACTAATTTTAAATGTTATGTAAGATCAACCATAAAATACTTCTTATATTTCATTTATTTATTGATACTTGTTTTTAACAACAAATATAAATAAATTTCAACGACTAAATTAATTGATCTCAATTTAGTTTTCTTAAATAAAAATTTTTATAAAGATTTCTTTTTTGTTCGACGCAGCTAACTTTAATTTTTGCTATGATAAAAGTTTTAAAGTTCAAAAAATTATTAGGTAAAGGCAATGCGCACGTAAATAAAAGGCAGCTAAATCAAAACTACTGTATATGAGTAGTTGGTGTATTTTTAGTTTTTCAACTAAGCAGAAGGAAATGAAAAATGTTGTGTAGTCAACGCTTTTAGTCAACAATTTTTACTAAAGATTTAACATTTTTATATTATTAAAATTTCTAAAAATTTTTATAAATATGTATGTATTAGACTTACCTGCGTGCCCTGCACACTCGTAGTCTAGTGGGTGTGCTAGAGTATTTGACTTTGGCCTGTTCACTGAGCATAAGGTCAATGTTACTTAGCTCGTTAGTAATTAAATATAATTTTTAATTATTTTGTTAGAAATAAATAAAATAAATACTAGTCTAACCAACAGCATTGCCAAAAAAATTTTTTAAATCTTTTTATTTTTGGAAAAGAAAAACTTCTTAGAACTTATTTTCCACAAAAGTTCCAACATTTTAAATGAATACACAAAAATGTATATAAATTAGTATTAGTTCAGTAAAATATAGGGTGGGACATTTAAAAGTTTAAATTTTAAAAATTCCCTAAAACGAAAACGGCCTAAAATTTTGCCAAATTAGTTTTTTGTTGTGAAGTACAAATATTCCAATTAGAAATGGAATATTATTTCATTCATATGGCTGTCGCGGCTGGCCTCACAGTACCTTTTTCGAACGATGTTTGGTTTCATCAGGATGATCCAATTTGCCCAATCGATTTATTGCATCAAATGTTTGATGGCCATTTAATTAGCCGAAGTGGTGATGTCAGTTGGCCGCTAAGAAGCTGCGATTTAAAACCGTTGGACTATTTTCTGTAGGGCGCCGTTAAAGAAAAGTGTTATGCCGACAAACCAGAGACAAAGGAGCATTTTAAGGCCAACATTCGAGATGCCATTACCGAGATACAGCCCCATACACTCGAAAAAATGCACAGAAATTGGTCGGATTGAATTAGGTACTTTGAGGATATCCGCGACAGCCATATGGATAAAGTAATATTCCATATTTAACCGAAACAATTGTACTTTACAACAAAAAATAAATTTGGCAAAATTTCAAACCGTTTGCATTTTTAAACTTAAACTTTTAAATCGCCCACCCTATACATTCCTGTAAACACAAGTATAACCTTTTGCACTTTTGTAAAGATATCGCATCGAATTTAAATAAAATTACTAAACTCATGCTTAAAAAAACGTCGAATAGTTATTACAAATTATAAACTAAAGTATTGATTTTTTGAATTACATACATACATATATGATTAAAAATTAATAAATATTATTTTATGTTAACTTTACATATTTAATTATTATTTAATTACAAAAAAAAAACTTCCACAAATTAGAACATTTCGAAAATTAGAATCAACCGAGGAACGAATTTAAATCACGCACTAAAACGAATTAGTAAAATTTTAAATGGAAATGTCAATGGTAATAGCAAAATAATGCACACATACACACGGCGAGTTCAACAAAACAGTTTTTCAAAGATAAATCTGTTGAAATTTCAGATTGACCATCATTAAGTCTAGGCTTAGATTGTTTTTAAAACACTTGTAAAATTCTCTAACATTAGTTTTATAAAAATGTTCGCACATTTAATTTCTTGGAAAAGCTCAAAAATTTTATCCTACTAATAAAGAGTAATAATTATCGTAACATTTAAATATATCTTCTGAGAGTTGTTTATTTTCCATTGAACATTACAGTAATTTTGACTTACCTGCACAACCAACTTGTGCCCGATATTTTGTGCAGGTAAGTCAAAAAGGCAGTTAACGTTAATGCACTTACCTGCCCATTAATGCTGGTAAGTGCATTTAAGTTTACTGCCCAAAAAAGCAGCTAACAGCTAATAATTTTAATGAATAAAAATAGGGTGTAAAACAACTATGTTTTATTGTTATTCAGTTCATATTTATTAAAACAAAAACATATTATTAATTAAAAGAAAACAAATTATATAAAACTAAAACGGTCGACTTCGACTTTTTTAGACAAAAAGGTGAATGTTCGAAAGTCGATTTATAGAATCATATACGACTTTTTTTAACAAAAAGTCTATTGTTCAAAAGTTGAAATCTATTAGGCAGCTAAATGAAATTTTTTAACCAAAACCAGCAAAAGCTTCCTAAAAAATTATGCACGTGTCTTAAATGTGCAGGTATGAATAATGCACTTAAATTAAGAAATTTATATGGGTTTGGTAAAATAAATATACGAAATACAAATTTTGTGCACTTAAATTCAAAATGCACTTAAGTGAAATGCAGGTAAGTCAAAACTACTGTATTTAATTTTTTTTTGGTTTTAATCTTTTGGTTTTTAATCTTTTCTTTCGGAAGATGAAACAGAATTATGGCTTGTCGATTTTGTTCATACAACGTGACATAAAAATCATCGACAAAAGTAGTCCTGAGATATGATCTAATTTATTTTTAAATCGTTTTTCTTGCTATCTCAATTGTGCTCTCACACGGTTTACGCACTCCAGAGTCCGAAAAATTGCTATTAACTCTTTTTATTACAGATTCTTTTTTTTTCTTTTATAGAACAAATAATCGAATTTACTACACTTCTTCGAAAAATCTGTAACAGAAGCTCCTTTCTTAATAACTCTTAAAAATCTGCAATTCTTAGCGTTAAAACTTTAGGTTTTTTGACGACATACAACGCTTTAAAGCTTTAAATCCAGCAACTTTTAAGAATAATTTTTATTTACATATATACAATATAATTACTTATATGTACATACAGCTAAACTAATGCATAACAAAGT
Source organism: Sarcophaga rosellei (assembly GCA_930367235.1). Taxonomy (NCBI): domain Eukaryota; kingdom Metazoa; phylum Arthropoda; class Insecta; order Diptera; family Sarcophagidae; genus Sarcophaga; species Sarcophaga rosellei. The sequence continues at coordinate 45,881,441 of OV884021.1, read as the reverse complement.
GTTTGTTATCAGAAGAGGTGATAGGTTTTATGCGGGTAGTTTCAAAATTTATGAACTTAATCATCCATATTTACATATGTATGTATGTAGGTATGTATGTATGTAAATAAAAGAAAATCCTGGAAATCCTGGAATCCTTAAGTTCACATTTTATGTTTTAGAAAATTCAATGCAAAAACAAAGTGTTCAACTTTTCTGAAGTGTTCACGTTTCTGGATATTCACGTTTCACTGTACTCACTATGATAACAAAATCATGTTTTTTATTTAAAATACTTAAGGTGCAAATGGGGAGGATTGTAACTGAAAACTTGTTGGAAAATCAATAATTTTATTCGGATTGAAAGAGAATTTATTTTGTGTATGTATGGATATTCAAGTTTGTATTTGTAATTATCACTTAACTTATTATAAGTATTTTGTAGGGATTCTTTACAATTTAATATCCTTTCTTTACCTTTTTTTACTTTGTGTTGTGTTTTCTATTTGAATTACTTGTTTGGACTGTGAAATCCGTGTGATTGATTTTCACCAATAAGTACACCACAAACAGTGATTTAGACTTTTTATTGTGTAATCCTTACGTAGAAAACGAACCAAAATACAGACAATGAGAGGCAGGGATAATAGACTACGGGGTAATACAATACAATGGTTTTGTTTTCTTTCATTTTCAGTTGCTTAAAGTTTTTTAAATGAAAAGGGGACTTTTTTTGTTTTTGTCTTTCGAAAGTAAAGTTGTAAGATTTTGATTTGAGCGAACAAATTAAAAAATTCATTGTTGTTGTATGTTGCTCCATTGATTACAGGCAAAGAAGCAAAATTACTTTCCGAGATCCTGCAATGCTCGACCAGGTAATATCTCAACCACTACAAAGTTAGTATTATTCACAAAAAGATACATAGTCCCTCAATTTGCTACCCTTGTATCTATGGTGTAACTCTCACTCTATCCAATAGAGCCTAATACTTTGGAAAAGCAAATGAAACTGAAACAATAAAGCGGCAATTGTTGCGGTTGTTATTGTACAGAGAGGATATCCTTTCGAGATATTTATATGGACTATAAGACGTTATAATGATGTCAACTCTTTCTATGTGGCCTCGGTTTGGTGGTTGATTTGTTAACCGTGATAATGATGACAGGTACTCTTAAAACGATAACATCTTACCACCATACATGTTGGCGAAACAAAGGGCTAAGAACGCAGCAATGAGGTCGGGTGTGACAAGATAATTGAAATGTAAAAGCAGTGGTCATGCCAAAATCTTGAGTATACTTGATTACTGTAGTACTACTTAGGCTGAAATAATACCTATAAAGACTGCCGTTGTAAGAATCTGGTATTAGAGTACATCCAATGGTGGATGTCAGAAATCTGCTAAGAGGAAGTCGCCGAAGAAATATTTTTTTCTTTACGTCTAATAAGCCAACATACTGCCTACTAGACTACGGCTACTTTTGGATAGATAATGTTGCATTATTATAGATCTTCATAACTTTTGTTTTCATTCGTTACTCATTTTATTTTCATTTATACCATGAAGCAAAGCGGATTAATATATCGATTTTATTAAATTTTCTAGTTCTATTTGAACTAAAATAATTTCAAATATACTATCTTAGTATGAAAATATCATTAAGAAGCTTAAACTAAAGTTCTAGTTTCTTGGCATTCAGTTTGAGATAAAAATGGTTTAACATTAATGGTATGTGATAATAGCTGAATTAAAGTTTGGATTCAGAATTGAACTTGCTAATGTTAAAGAAGTCGTAACATCTCGATCAAATGATGACGAGATGATTGTGCCACGCAGAACTATAAGTTGCTTCTTCACAAGTAAATAAATATGTAACTCTGGTTACTGAAGAGTTTCCTATGTGATATAGTATCTAGTAGCAATTATCGTACAAACGAAACTAATAATCAAATTGGAAATATATTAGGAATATTATGTTAGAAAAATATAAAACCAAATATAATCAATTGATAATAACTAATTATTAATGCATTGCCTTAAAACCAAAGGTATAATCAATTCTGCGGCTATAATAAAATTGGAGTCTTTTTTAAATAAACAACGAAAAATATGTCGTATGATTTTCACTATAATTTTTAGAACACGAATAGAATTCCGCATTTTCTTACTGACTTCACGTAAGTAAAACACTTCGTGTGTAAATTCAACTTGTGTAATGAGTTAACATAAACAAATGTCATCAAAAACCTTATATTATTACTAATGCTTTCGGAAAGTACACAACATCAACAATTAATATTACCGTCAAGCATTTTAATAAGCTGAATCAACATTGTATGATTGCTATTTTATGTATTAAAAAAAATTTATCCGAGAGTTTTCTTAACTTATTGCAAAATTATTCATTTGGGTTCTATGTTGCCAGCAAATATACAGTCATACACACAGTCACACATACATCGCGCTGGTTTTTTTCAAATTTATAGCGAAAAGTTATATCGTTGTTGAAGGTATTTGCAATTAAGAGTGTTTGAAGAAAAAGCGAATTTGAAAAACGTAGAAATTATTAAAAAAAAATATATAAAAAAACATACAGTGGTGTATATAGATTTTTTCTTTGACTGTATATTCATATCTGATTTAAAAGCCTTAAAATATTATACGTCGTTAACACTATTTTTCAGTGAATTTCCAATGATTTCCTTACAATTTCATTATTTACATAAAATTGTATGTTAAACAATTTACATACATTTTATGATGAAAATATGAAAAAAACATTTCCTCGGTGACTTCCTCTCAGCAAATTTCAAGCGAAAACCTATTCGTATCAAACAATAAGTGATGTAATGTACACTGGAATTCTAAGTAGTAACTCATAAATTTTGTTTTAATTTTTATAATAATTTTTTATTAATCTAATATATAATAAAATATGAGAAACTGACTATTCTCGGATCGACGAAATTCCATTTTCTTGGAATGAATGGGTATGTTGTAATTAGTCAATAATTTTATATAAAATAAAGTTATAATATAAAAATATTATTTCCATTTCTTCATAAATGTGGCTGTTCTATCTTGGACCATCTAAATCTGCTATATGGTTTCGCAACACATACAAAAATTTGGTCTTGGTGTCTTCATTCCAAAACTATGCATTCGCTTAATATTTTTTGATGTCTGTTCGTCCTTATTTATATGTATACATATATAAATTTCCTTAAATATATTTTATTTACAATATTTTGAAATTTAAAATTAATACACACTGTCCATATAGATACATACATACATATTTATTAGAGATGAGCGATCCAGTGATTTTTGAATAACGTTGTTCTCAGTGAACGTGATTTGTTAATCACTGTTCTTTAAAACAGTGATTGTGATCACAGTATTCCAAAAGAAAACAATAATGACAATAACTTATTTTATTAAGTCGTAAGAAAGAGACAACTAGATACATACTACGAAAAGACTACTAAACAAAATCAAAGTGGTGTCATCAATGTTATTATTTTTTAAGTATTTTTTTTTTATATGAAGTTTGACAATTAAGTTTCACAGAAAGTTCAGGTATAAAAGACAAAAGTAAATAATCAGCATCATCTAATAGTAATTCTGCCTCGCTCAAAATAAAATGAAATAAATTTGAGTATGTAACAATTTTGAAAGAACGACATTATTAGTAACTGTTATTTGGCAATTTTAATCACTGTAGTTACCAGTGAATTATCAATCACCGTGATTAAATCACAGTTTTGAAAATATCGCTCATCTCTAATATGTATATAACAGCTGTTTTGTTTTTTGTACAGTGAATGCAAGCAACTCGAACAATTGCTATATATCTATGTATTTGTTCCACAGTAAATAAATAGTTTTTAAACATCAAATATATTTTATTCCGTATTAATTTTAATTATTCTAATTATACATTTATTTTTATTTAAACATTTAGAAAAAAATTTCAATTACAAGTTGAATGTGATGGTATATGAGTGTATTGGAAAAACTTTAAACTTTTAAACTTTAACTTTTTAATAGGATCTGTGTCTCGAATATTTAAGGCAATTTTTGTTCTAATACCAAATTGCTTCTGCTTTAAACAAGAAAAATAAACAGTATAACTTTAACGCTTTAGTTTATATGTATTTGAGCTTTAACTCTAAAGTTAGCTAACACTCCTTTTAGTTCGAGGACAGAAAAAGGGCATAATCATCAATTGCATACAAAAAAGGTCCCAGGATGGGAAAACTCTAGATTCCCATTTCCTACTTCAGTTTTTTTTTTTGTTCATTATCCTTAATACAAATAGCTGGAATTAATTATTAAAAAATATTTAAGCCGCAACGAAAATTTAGATGATCGCTATATTTTCCCACAAGATGCAAGATACATACAAGATATGTAAATACATATGTAAGTAACGAATGGAAAGGTTTCCTTCCAAAAATGTTGATCTACTTCCAAGACTGTGGAAAATTTTGGAAGCTTATCAATGACGACTGAAATACCTAGGATACATTTACAATTGATACAAGCGAAATAGAGGTCGTTGATTCAGCAAGAACTAAGAGTATAGAACAGGTCAGCAAATCTTATCTACTGAAATAAAACGAAGAAAATGATCGACGATATCACTAGAATTGTCAGAGATTGGAACCTGTAAGGAAACAAAAGAAGGGAACATTGAAGAAAAATTAAAACCAAAGTAAACAGACTTGGGGTAAGGCGATCAACTAAAACTTTTAGGTGGACTCCATGGCCTTAAATATTTGTCGATACATTTTCGAATACATATTTATTATGGCCATTTTTAGTTTCAGAACGAGATTCTCATACAGTTGTTAATCATCAATGGAACATTTTTTATTATTAAATTCCTGATCCCTTTTTACAAATTTCGTAACGATCATTGCCTATTCCTTTTCATCGATTAGTTGTAAAGAGTGTGTCAGTAAGAATGTTCCTTTTTTAATGTAAACTAAAACGACGTATATTTTAAACATATACTTGTGATTTATTATTTAATTGTAAAAAATAAGAATTTTAGCTCAAGAATTGTTTCCGGATGTAGTGTCATCGGCATAATCCGTGAATAATCGAAACCTGTTTTGAAGAGTAGCGTCTTTGTATTTTTAACACCTATTACTCGTTTCTGTCGAAATTTTAGCACTAGTCATTGGGATTTTTGTAGCTCTAGTTTTAGCTGTGGAACAAGCTATTACCAACCAATCTATATCATATAAATTGGAGTTAGACAACTTCGGGAAATGCTCTCATCAGTTAGACTCTGTTTTATTTAGGAAGCGTTTCTTCTTCGTCCCCTAAATGAATAATTATAATCCGTAAGCGATATTACGAAATCTGTTGCATGCATCGAAAAAAATTTTAAATGCAATTTTTGCTGCTTGTAAACAACTATGAGATGACAACATTTAAAATTACTGACAACTATTTAGTTATGGAGCATATTTCTTTTGTGTAAGCTCTCTTGAAGTTCTTATGTATATTTAAGTACGCTACGTACATATGTATATGTATGTATGAATGTGCGTATGAGAAAGGAAAAATATAACAAATTTTAAAAGTTCCAAAATAATTTAAAAAAATTTATATATTATTAGCTAACGTGACAGTCTTATGATTTATGCCATTGATCTGAATTGGGTTTGAAGTTTAATTCATTTATGTTCACAAACTGGTGTTGGCGGTAGGGGATTAATGATGGTTATTTCATTTAATGGGACCCGCTAAGGAAGTGCTGGTAATACATGAAAGAAAAATATTAAATTTTCATAAAATGAGAATACGGTGCCTTTAATTAAAAAAAATATGTTCTTCATAATCTTATATTAACTGCTACGGTTATAAAATTTATACATAACCACCGCTAAAGGTATCCAAATTATTTAATATAATTACAAGATTATTAAAAAAAAAGTTATAACATAAAATACATACATACATCTATATTTTTAAATGTTTTCAATCAACATGTCTATCAGCTTGGATTGATTGATTTTCTTGAGGCATCCTCTGCGATCACCTTCATGCATGTTTATTAAGAAAGCAAAATAACTTGTTGATCATTAAATGCAAAAAAAAAAAACAAAACAAAACATTAAATTTATAAATACGATGCACATCGTATATAAAAAAAATCATATAATAAAAATGAACAAATTATTATACCTTTAGACTATAAAAATAAATATCTAATAAGCAATAAAACAAATTATTATGAAATCAAATGAAATATTATGTTTAACTGTTAAGTAATGAAATGTAAAGAAATTTAAATGCAATACTTTACTTTAACACTTATCACCATTAAATATCTTTTTGAAATTGGTATCTCAGTATCTAACGGTTTTTTTAATAAATAATTCAAGTAAGAGGGAAAACCATGCCATTAGTACGACAGATGTTAGATCGCAAACAATACGACGATGGCAAAGCTATGGAGCGACGAAACAAGTGGAAGATGGACTGCTAGACTTATTCCAGAGAAATTTTGGGGAAACTAACTACTTCCTGACACAGTTTCTTTCGGGTCACGGTTATTTCCGGTTATAACTACACCGCATGGGCAAGGTGATCGACCCTGGTTGCATTTATTGCGAGGAAATAAATGACGACGCTGAACATACATTCTTCGATTGCATGAAATGGCAAGATGAGAAGAATATGCTGATTGAGCAGATTGGTGAATTCACACCCGACAACATTGTAGACGCAATGCTCGAGATTTCACAGCATCCTAATTTAAACGGCTACGCCCTTTTTATTTAGGAGAGAACATGAGGATAATAATACACTTCTATTGAACGAATCTGATTTTTTTCCATTAGTTTCACCATAACATTACATATTTTAAATTTAGTAGAGTTGGATTATTTGAAAAAATTCAAATTTGACACTTTGTTATGGGCTACATATTTAAAATTCCTCACAATTACTTTAATTGTTAACAAGATTACTCGCCTAAAATTGTAAAAATCACACAAGTGCAATTTGCAAAGAATACCTTGAAGGAGAATAAAAGCCTACTTTAATCCTTTCCAGCATTGTGCGATACTTGCGACCTGAGAAGAAAGTTTTTTGGATACACTGAATTCATTAACAGAACTTAGCTAGCTAGAGGTGATTTGGGTAAAACCCATAACTTTATATATAACTTTTACCAAGAATTGTAAACAAATCCTTTTGTCAGGATTACGACCCAGTTTCTTACGCCACTTATGTTGTGTGTGTGTTAATTTTATACATGAGTGGTAGGACTTACAGTTTAAAGCCTAGACTACGGCGACAACGGGAGCATACAGTATTCAAATCTGCCAATTTAAACTATCATTAGCATATCAGTTGGTCTGATTAAAACAAAATACATATAGACATCCATTTTTTCATAAAAATCCCTCAATGAAATATTAGTTTAACTGAACTAAATTGAAGACTGTAACTCAAACTATGATATAAAGTTCATTAAAGCATACAAATTAACTGATGTATGATCGTTGTGGCTTTTGTGTTATTTAGGGATAATGTTGTTTTCCTATCCCTAACATTCATTGAAAATAAAATTTTTTATTAATGCTCAAAAATATGCGCCCGTTGATGGAATTAATGATCACAATCGTTAATATCTGACGTTAAAAATTGCATGTCAGTGTTTGATTTTGATTAAATGTTTAAAACAAAACTGAAAAAAAAAATTTATACCGCAGATATTAAAGGTCCAGATTTGTTCATATTTTATTGCAGACGCAGTAAATCAATCAAATTTTATTCATTCTTGGCAAAACTCGTTAATTTCAATGCTTGTGGTAATGGGAGTTAAATGTATAAGAAATTTATTCATTTGTTATTCCCAAAAAAAAAAACTTCTTTATGAAATTAATTAAGAAAGGAAATACATTTTTGTTGTTTCACATATGTTTTGTTTTGTTTTGCAATAATTTTGCTAATTATTAAAATATTTTTATTTATTTTTATCAAAATAATGGTACGGTTCGGTGTTTCGTCCCGTTGTGTATGCATTTATTGTATATAGTTTCTTGCAATGATAACATAAATGTAAAAATGTAACATTCATAATTCAACCACTTACGAGGAATTTAGGTAACATTTTTTAGCAGTGCTTTTTTTTAATCATAAAGTTTTCAAATTTAAAAAACTTAAAGTAATAAAATCAGAAAATCCAAATTGATGATCCGGAATATACTTTCTCGTATTTAAAATTAGTTTTGGTTTATACATTACCAGCTTTAAAAAGAGCTTGGATATTGCTGGCAGTAAGCTTAACGGTCTGTCCGACACCGCCGTTGTCAAATCCATCCTAAGTTACGCAACATTCAACTCTCAAGGTTAGTACGCAAGCCGCAAAGTAACACTAAAAATCAAAATAATAATCTTAGTTTTAATTAAATCATGTTGGCTTTCTGAATGTCTCAAAAATTCAAGACATAGGGGTAGTGAATGCACAGCAACGACAGTGTGCAAATCGATCATATCGTTACTTAAATTCGGGGTAAAGAAAGTTCTGAGATGATTAAAAAACAAGCTACCTTTCACAGAAGCAGTGAAATTTCGCAAACGTGGTTGAAATATCACGTGTCTTTTAAGATTTCGGGTCTTGCGATATATCGAGTTTGCCTCTTGCGTACCATCTGGTGTAGAATAAAAATATTTTCAAATAATTCTCAGAATATTTTCCAATCCCTTCCTTGAACGATGCAAAGTCAAAATTATTAAGTACTTTCTAATTACACGTTAGATTTTATTATGGCGTCGTTGAACTTTTGCTACTTTTAAGTGCATCGCATATAATGGAGAGATTGCTGTGACCATTCTCTTGACAGTTTAGATACTGAAAGTTTTCAGATCGCTTGTTTTACTCTTCAATGTTGATTTCGTGTTTCATAATTTTTCTATATTGTTCTAGAATCTTACCCCCGTTTCTCGTATGCAAACTATTTTAAAAAGGATTAATGGTTAATAACACTGTGCGACAAAATAATAAAAAATGAAATAACCCAGCTAATGACATAGTGTAGGTTGTGCGTTTTGTTGAGTATAACTCAAAATATGTTTTTATTTAGCACAAACTCTCTTTTTTTTTTTTTTTTGTTGACTTTACGCACAAATTTATTGATTGCTCAAACATTAATGAACCGATTTCCAAAATGTAAACTTTGCTGAAAGGAGGTGGGATGGACCTTTAAAACGATATACATACATATATATACAGTGGACAGCAAAAGTTTTAGTACGGCAATATATTTTGACAAACAAAAATCTCCACGAGCTTAATACTTTTGCACAAAGTCCCGATATGACTTCAACAGATTATTTAGGAGATCATTTGAAAGAACGGTTACGCTAAACCTCAACCAAAAGTCAACCGAATAACTTGCTCATGGTGCCACCAGAAAACACTAAACAAAACTTTTACATTCAATTGCAAATGGGTTAAATGGAGTGCTCGACCTTAAGGGATATTCTACTAAATATATAAGAGATCAAATTTTCATATATTAGGCCTTTGAATTTTGCAGCGTTCTCCTTGGGGGTACCTATGTCCCAAGAGTAAGAACCGCGTTTAGAACATGTTGCACTGCAGCTTCATCACAATGTGTTTTAAAATACTTTGAAGTAAGCGTCGTCTTACTGTCGCTGATAATTCCTTTCAGAGCTCCGATGAAACTTGTTATTTCATCTAAAATTTTGGTTTCGTATTTAGTAGTATGCTGGGTCCACTCTAATCATGGCGAGCTATCTGAACGCATAGATTACTACCAAAATATGTTCAACACGCTTGGAAGATTTCGGGAAGGGACCCAATTGATCGGATCAATGTCGCTGAAGTGATATTTGCCATTACTGGCACCACCGAGTTGCTTAATCTAGAAACATTCCACACATGACGATCGATTTTACAAAATTTCTCATTCGGGGAAATCACATCAGTTGTTGGTTTTTCGCCAAAGTTCTATTGATACGTCATTTTCGATGTTCGATATTAATACCATACTCAAGAATTCATAGCCACGACCATGCTAAAACCGGACTCACCTTCTTTTTACTCATAGCATTGCAATCCATTATATGTAACTTTGATGAACTTAATGCACACGTAATATTTGAATCGCTCTAGACCTTCTGCATTCAACAGCAAGGATTACCAAGTCAGCTATTCGTGTGCGTTTCTGTTGGACTGGTGGATCGGATTTAATACGATACTGGTTTTCATGTATCCGCAACATTCTACATAAGTATTGCCACAAGATCAATGGAACTAGCATCTGTATGCAGTTGAATTTGAGCATTTACGTCATATGTTGTCAATGCGGGTTCCGACACTAAGATACTTAATAATTTCTCAAAGTCTGCATGCTGGCCCAACAAAATTATTCGTCCTTACGTAACAACCCACACAACTGCTCTTATATAATAGTGTAAGTTTGTAAGAACAAACTTCTGGATATAACCAGTCAGGAATCTGCGAACCTCTGTAACGTTCCATGGTGGATCGAAGTTTGTTATTGTCTCAGTTTTTATCTTACCTAGAATGTAAGTGTTCATTAAATTTCATCTAACGCCTCTATCTTGCTGGCCGAAATATAAATGGATTCCTTTCAATCACATGCAATATGAATTCAGAAGAAATTAATTTTTCGGTACATAAATAAAAAGGTAACATGATATACTATATTCAACCAATATGAGCATTCATTTATAATACAACACAATGAAATTTATTTTACATTATTTTATGCACAATTCTATAAATTTTTGCTTTTCAATTCTTTCATTAACATATGACTGTCACAAAATGTTTTTCCCACCTTCTTCTAATTTTCCTGCTTTGATTCAGTTTCATTAATCAAGTTTCTTCCAGCTATGAGGAGTATTGGCGACAGCTCAGGTTAGAATGTGTGTAAAGATTTTTACGTGATCTCTTGATAAATATTATCATGATATTATTTCTGCATAAAATTATTTCAACTTTATTATTTTAACAATCTCACAATAATTGCCGAAAGGAGTAGAAATAATTTGCTATTCGAATAGTGACAAAATGCAATACTAATATACACATACACAAACTTTATATCAATTTCTAAACATCACTAGTTTAGTAGTTTAGCCACTTTAAAATAAAAAAAAGATATGCGCTGGTGGGTATACAAATCAGTCATCACCAAATTTTGTTTTTAATTCTACTGAGATTAATTCCATACTTCTTTCTTTTACACCACTGATATTTAAAGATCGTATAGTCCCATTACTCTAATTAATGTGTTCATGGACTAACCTTAAATGTAATTTTTTTATATCCTTGTATGTATTTTAATCTGTTAGGTCCATTGTCAGTGTCCTCACATAATTAACTCAATCTCATTGAATAAGGTAAATTTAGAAAAAATAAGCCAGACGCCCACATCTTCAAGAATACTATCCATAAATACTCTAAGGACCATTATTAGAACTTGCCTTTAACTAAAGGGAGGATTTTAACATGCAGATAAATTGTTTTTCATTATTATTAGTACCCAATAAGATAGAAGTGATCGTTAAGCTAAAGGGAGGATCATCCTACCTTTAACATTTAAAGATTACTTTATGTTTGAAGTTGCCATATTATATATTATTTTCATTATGGCAACTTCAAATTTTAACAAAATGAGGAAACACAACAACAAAAAGAGGCACTTCGTTTCCACTGCGTTTAAAAAAACTTGTTTAGTTGAGCAGTGTTATCGAAATTGCTCCGGCACTGTCATATTTTTGAAAAAGTTAACTTAATTTCATGTTAGTTGTAGTAATGAAAATAAAGGTAATTTTACAGTTCCCTTCAGCTAAAATTAACTAATTTTAACTAAACCGAAGTTTAACGACAAGTTGTAATAATGACCCCAAAATAAACAGTAAAGCACGGCTTGTCAATAATGGTGTGGGGATGTTTTACATCATGAGGAGTTGATCTAAAACCATTGAAGGGTTAATGGCTAGTGGAGTCTACGAGGGTATATTAGAGCATAATTTAGGGCCATTTTTTGAGTGCGAGATTAAACTCAAGTTTGAGTTAATGTCCAAATAAAATTTAATCTTACGTTAATTAAATTTGCATTTTCTGAGTGGGAGTTCAAACCTTGTAGAGCTTTTACACTTATAAGCAAAAATTGCAAAGTGTTTTACAGCAATTTGCTTTTGTATAGAACAAAAACAGCTGAATACTATTGATCTTTGAGTAAAAAAATTATTTTTGAAAAATAATAAATAAATTAAGACTGTCTATTGTCAATTTGTATTATATATAATTCATAAACACTTAAATGTTTGTCTTATTCGGCTTTTTCTCACTTAAAATCTTCTTGTTAAATAAAATTTGTCAACTACTTTTGATAGTTAATCACCACAACCACCAACGTTTTTGGTTTAAACTTAGGATTAAACAAAATATTAGTAAAATCAAAACCTGAAGTTAACTTAATCGTTAATCTCGCACTCAAAAAATGGCCGTTAGAAGGTAATAACGCTGACTATTTGCCTTTAGTTTGGACCTTTTAACAGGCTAACGACGCCAAGTACTGCTCATGTATTATGGATAAATTTGATTGCAGATCATAAACTAAAGACCTTATGTTGGACAACTCAAACTTGAACTATGACTTGAACCCAACAGAAAATATATGACGAATTATAAAAAGACCTTTACGCAAAAACTAAAAACAAGAGAATTTTATGGAAAACAACACAGGATGAATAAATAATAAGTTCTGCACAGTGTGATTTATTGGTCCAAACTGTGCGAAAGCAATATGCCGAAGTTTTAAGGAATAGAGATTTCCCAAATAAATATAGCTTAATAGAGAATAAAATTAAAAATTGTAAGTTAAAACAAAACACAAAGTAAAATAAGATTTGAATTTGATGATAACTCTCGTTTTCCAGATAATGATAATTTCCATATATTCCATAATGGAAACACAATATTTTATACATACAAAAACTAAATCTTAATAAAATTTAAGTAAATTTTTTTTTTTTTGGTTACCGTTAATAAAATTAAAATTTTGACTTTTCTTTAGAACAACTGTGTACGTGAGTGTATTTTTAATATCAATAACATTTAATTTATTCGAAACATAAGTTAATGTATTTAATGTTTGAATATGATTTTCCCCCGATGTCGCGTCTAATGACGAATAATTCCTTGAATTGATGAACGAATCAAATATTAATGTAACAATTCTTCTGCCATAAAATTAATGTGCCATTTTCGAATTATACTTAACAGAATGCAAAAGTAAATTCTAAAACAGTTTGTCAAACAAAATTATTTCTCCATACAAAACGTCAACCATAGAGCCGAGGCAAGCAGAACTAAATGCAGTTAAGGATTGGAAAATTAGGTATTGGAAAATTGATGATTAATATTGAATTAATTTTGAATTTTTATATTCGGAATAAGTTTTGAAAAAAATTTGATAATTAAACTTTGAAATGAATCAGATTGGGCAATAAAGTGAATGTCATACTTTAAAACGATGAAAAGTAAAATATGTATATTATGAAAGTCCTTCATGATTTTTTTCGTCGCAATAGTAAATAGTGCAAAAGCGTCTTTTTAAGTCATTTTCCGCTTACAAAACAAACCTAAATTGGACACTTCTGATTTTATGAACCGCTAGGTGCTGTGCGGTGCCACTAAGCATAACCCAAGTCAAGTTCCTGATAAGTACTAGATATGCTTTAATGTCGTATAGGTTATAATTATATCCTCTGACGATTCGTTCTACTACTTACTTACGTAATTGTATTTTGGATTTAAAGCGATTCTTATTCTGAAAAAATTTTTTTAGTTTTTAGTCTACTTTTATTTGTGTTAGAGTAGCTGATGAAACCATTTATGTTACTTATCTTTTTGAATGACGATTTCCCTAACGTACTTGCGCATCAATATTTTATTTTAGCATTACTGTTGTCATCATCACCTGTCATCATCACTGTTATCACCGACTTTATATATGTATGCCACGTGTATTTTTTAATGTTAAACATAAATGAACTATAAATCGACGAAATGCACTTGATTATATTCATACTAATAAAGATTATTTAAAATTGTTATCAAAGACACATTTCTGAGCCCAGTATAGAAATGTCCATAAAGTTCAGCAATTGAAACCTGTTCCATTCCTCAGCAGCATTTTACAAATATCGTGTAAAAGAACTGTCTGTAACTAACCGTCCACTTCCTCTTTGGAATATTAACTCTGTTCTCTCGAAATATACGTTCACATCAAATGAAATATCGAAAATTCGCCTGGACTTGGTTTTAGTTATGAAAATGGTTCACATAAACAGTTTTATTTTAATATACAGATAATTTGTATTTTCTATACATGTATGTATGTGGGTAACATAAAGTAGATATTCTGAATGAAATTATTATTATTGTTAGTTTAATTATAAATTTAATTTAATTTAAAATTTTCAAATCTTTTAAATACTGCGATTGCGCTTGATTTTGAAATTTAAATAAATTTTATTAATGAATGTATCCACCAAAAAATAATTGAATTTCAATTTGGTACACTAATACAATTAGGAAAAGAAAACGAAAAATTAATTAAGAATATAAAAAAAATTATTTTGTAAACATTAGAATTGAGAAAAATAAAGTTGTAAATTGACAGCAAAGGAATTATTTTCTTTTACTCGTATAATAACCAATAAAATGCAAACGTTCTCGTTATAGTTTTTACTGCCTTCGTATTTAACTGAGGAAATGACTAATTGTTGTTGTTTTTTTTTTCTTATTACACAATACATATTGAATAACGAGTAGCAATCTTAAAAGAGTTTTTCTTTTCGTCTCTCTCTCTCTCTCTCTTTTCATTATTAATGATGTTTTAACTGGATTTAATTAATTGTTGTACAATAATCCATCACAGTAGCGTTTGTGTTTTGTTAAATTTGTGTAAAATTAAATGTTTAATATTAAAATTCTTTCGTGAAAATGTACACCATCGTTGTCTGTTGTTTTTTTTATTGGTAATGTTTTTTGTTAACTTAATAGCAATACACAACATATGTATGTATATTAATTACTCCTGGTTTATACTGGAGCGGATCCAAGATTAACTTTCTGGGAGGAATAGTAAAAAATTAAAAATTTTTTTATATCTTTTTCTCTTTATTAAAATTTTTTTTTCCAAAAAAATTATTTTATTACATGTTTTATTAATGATCAATTAATATTTGTTTTCATACACTGATAACTCAGTAAGAAAAATCTCGCATGGGCAAAATTAGTAGAATTTTAGTTAAACGATTTGGAAATTTAAAATTTGAATGAAACATTAATTTTTTTTAATTCTCAAAATGTGACTTATGATTTACTAACAATTTCGTAATTTCTACTCTTCAGCATATGCTTGTGCTCCTAAAAATTCAGCACGAAAGCCGCGTGTTACCTTTTTCCAACATAGCTTAAAAGAACGAAAAACAAAGGCCTTCGTAATAAAGACATTTACAACAGTAAGAGCGGAAATGTTAATCGAGAACATGTAAAAAGCACGGTAAAAGAATATAAACGTAACAGAAATTTTATAAAAATATCCATTTTGAAGGATAGACATCACCCATTGAATACAGTGGGGCGTAATGTTAGCATGTGTTCAATGAAAAATTATATTTTAAAAGGAAGTGGTTAATATCGAATAATAAATATTTATCAAAACTATGTATACGTATACATAAGATAGCTATGGATTTCATTAACAAGCGTTTTTAAATATTCATAGAATAGATTAGGTAAACAGATTTTTTGTCCAAATCCATTATTTCTGCATTCAATTTTGTTTCATAAAAGTGTAGGTTATCAGCTTTGACCAGACACATTCCTTGTATCATCGTGTCAGGTTTGTAAGTTTCGGACAATAAGAGGGAAATCATTACAGCTTCTGCAGAAGTTGTTATTAAGAAAGACTCCGTTTAGGTTTACCGCAAATTTCGTTCTTCATATTTATATCAATATCGGACCAAATTTGTCTGTTCTCTAGAATAGTGCATTCTTTATCTAATGAAAATGAGTATATTTTATGTGAAATCATTTGTCTGCAGAGGAAGGTACAAATTCATTTGAATTTTCTGTTGCTCCATCCTTTGTAATGTTAGGTTTCCCTCAAATGTATATATACGTATATATCGTATTTTCTGACTGCATAGCACCATAGTAACTTGGTAATGTAGAATTCATCTTTTTCTAAAAGATCTAAACTCAGACTTTGTCACGTGATGTAAATCCATCAACGAATACTTGGATAACGATCTTGAGGAGGTGTAAAACATCATAAGTTCCAACGCCGTTCCAAAACACCAGGTCGGCGTTTTTTGACATTTAAGTAGCTGAACAATTTCATCATCATCACTAATATTCGACTTAAGTATTTGATCAATTTGCTATATGATTTTTGAATTGCGCTGTTTTATAGTGACGGGAGAAAAAAGAGAAGTGAAATCGAAAACAAAAAAGAAAAAATAACAATAAAAATATGTTTTGTTTAGTTATAAACAAAAATATTTTTAATTTGATAAAAAAAATATATAACAGAGAAGGACTTTCATATAAATTTGAATGCCAAACCAATTACTAAGACTAACTTACTGCAAATTCGTTTCATTCAAACAAGTGTGTGACACAAAGTTCATCCGTTCTTGTAAATAATGGCGTTTCAGCTCTAATCTACCTTAAAGTTACCTACTTACGCCTACATATAGCATCAAACAAAACAAAATTAAGTTGAATTCGTGCTATTAATCGGTATTAAATAACCTTAGTGCTATTATTACAACTTGCCGTTCAAATTGGATTTAGTTAAAGATAACTTTAAACCACTTATAATATTAAAATACAGATTATCTGCCCGTTAAATCCTCCCTTTAGTTAACGGCAAGTTGTAATAATGGCAATTGATTTATTGCACTTTTTTTTTAACATTTGAGTACTTGTTTTTAATTCAAATTAAAATTAAAACTATTTCGCGAACGAAAAAAAAATTGATCGATATGTGAGGACGTGTGGAATCCAAACATGTAAGTTCAATTTGCATCTGATCTTATTCATGTTGTTCGAAATGACTTTTGTGCAATATTTATCTATCAAGTCAATTATAAAAATATGTAATTTAAATAATTTATTAGTTTCCAGTTGTCTTACCAGTCCCTTCAAAGGATCAAAAATATTTTTTTATTATATTTTTTCGGTTTTTGTGTTTTTCTTTGTATTAAAGTTTTTGTTTATCAAATGTTTTATTGTACTCTCCCATTGTACTCTCATTAAAAATTATAGAAAACTTTAAATATCTAATTTGGTACCTGATCAGTCTTCAATTCAATTTATAACACATTTTTTCGTGAAATTTGATGACACAGATGAGACATTATCATCTACTATTAAAATATTAATATCACGGCGACACAGAGCTTTTACATCTAAGTTGACAGAGGTTCTGCAAACCACTATCATTAGATTGAATACATAGAACACGTAAACCAGTAAGGATTTTCTTAATTAAATCTATTACTTCTTGCTTAACAACTAATTATATTAGAAGACAATCAACAAAATGCAGTAACTACTACTTTTTTTTTTTTTTAAAGTCCCACTCATGAGATTTGATGTTTTCCATTTAAAAGTATTTGATTGAAATTTATCGCATATGAATGTAGATTTGTTAATGAATTTCAGTATATAATTACCTTAAAGCTTTATACGAACGATAAAACTATTTATGGTTTAACTTACATACTCGTATACGCCGATGATGTACAAATTTATATAAGCAGAAACAAAAATGGGATAGACGAATAGTTGTCTAAGTTAAACGAGCACTTTAATCGTGTACACTAGAGATGAGCGATATTTTCAAAACTGTGATTTAATCACGGTGATTTATAATTCACTGGTAACTACAGTCATTGAAATTGCCAAATAACAGTTACTAATAATGTCGTTCTTTCAATATTGTTACATACTCAAATTTATTTCATTTTATTTTGAGCGAGGCAGAATTACTATTAGATGATGCTGATTATTTACTTTTGTCTTTTATACATGAACTTTCTGTGAAACTTAATTGTCAAACTTCATATAAAAAAAAAAAATACTTAAAAAATAATAACATTGATGACACCACTTTGATTGTGTTTTGTAGTCTTTTCGTAGTATGTATCTAGTTGTCTCTTTCTTACGACTTAATAAAATACGTTATTGTCATTATTGTATTTACACTTATTCTTCTTTAATGTGTTTCTTTTGAAATACATACTGTGAACACAATTACTGTTTTAAAGAACAGTGATTAACAAATCACGTTCACTGAGAACAACGTTCTTCAAACATCACTGGATCGCTCATCTCTAGTATACACTGTACATATCTGGGCAAGTGCAAATTGTCTTTGTATTAAATCATTTAAATCCAAATGTCTGGTTATAATTCCTAGATCTACAAAATTCAGTCAATACACAATCCGAAATATTTTTAAACAATCAACAAATAGAAATTGTTAATTCGACAAGAAGTTTGTGGCAAATGCATTACTTTACTTCAGTAAAGGTGCGGCTAATACTCGCTAAGTCATATTTAGTTCAGATACGTTAACACGGATGTAAAATATTTGCCTCATGTCTTGTTGTCGGCCTAAAAAAATGAAAAATGGCTTATAATGCTGTAGTATGATGTGTCTGTGGACTATTAAAGTACGACCGCGTATCCAACTTTGCAATTAAACTCTATGTTGTAACATTTAACAACCGGCTTAAAGTTAGAGTACTTTTACATTTACACAAAATATGCATTAATGGACCAAGGTCAGATAGTAAATGATATCAACTAGTTCAGACAGCGATCTTCAGTATCGGAATGGGAATTTTTTATTGCTGCTATTGGTCCTTGGAATTCATTACCTACGGAAAAAACTACTAAGTAATGCTTTACAGATTAAAAAGGGCTCTTTTCCAATATTATTCTTCATCTCAATATAATTATAATTAAACATATTGTTATTTAATTAATTCAATTAGCATATTGTTATTATTATTATATTATTATTTAATACTATGTATTATTTTTATTACATACATACATACATAATTGGCCATTACAACCCTTCATTCATTATTACGGCCTAGCTGCTCATTATTTTTATTATTATTACTAATTTTATTGTTATTATGATTTTAATATTCATTTCTTTTATAAATTGTGTGCCATACATTTATCCTATACTATAATTATAAGACGAAATGTCCTGTTGTATAGAACATCAAATAAACAAATAAATACCTCAACGACAGCAAAAACATCGTATAATGTACAGAATCTATACATACATATGTACATATGTATATAGGCAACAGTATACATTCAAAAATAGTACTATATGTACAGACCACGACAATAGAACCTTAATTAAAGACCATCACCGACAATTGTAAACGCTAATTAATGACCTAAGTAGAAATTTGTAAAATTTTTTGACATCAAAAACCTAATAAGAAAAACTTCATGTTGTACCTCATTTCCCGTTATAAAAACCAGCGAAGAGCTACGATCGTTTCTTGGATTATCAGGTTATTTGAATGAGATTACGCAAATTAACGAAACCCTTTACATAAATTTTAAGACGGAAAGAAGCTGCTTCAATACAAGGTTGCTCAATATAAATCTGAGATAATATTATTAATAATATTATCATCGTCACCGTCACCATATATTTGAATCTGAATACAATCCAAAGAAACTAGCATATATGTATTCTAAAAATATCTCTATCTTTAATTCTATCACAAACTCAGAAAAAGACAAAAATTTTATTATAAAATATTTTATTTAATAACTATGAGATTGGCTTTACAATTAATCAGATAGAAGTTGGCCAAAATAAAGCAAAACAAAATAAAATAGTTATAGATACCAACAACAGAACACACCGAAATAGTAAAGAGAGTAAAATCCACAAATTCTGGAAAAGTGCTATTTTCCAGTTGGCAGAATAAAGGAAACATCTAATAATACAATACATCAGATGTGATTAAATTTATATTAAAAGAAACATGATATTTATTAAACTGAAGAATAATTGGTATTAACTTCGATTGATAAATTTTCGAACTACGCACAAGTATAGATGTTGAATCTAAAGTCATTGAGAACGTAAGAAACAACTGAGAGAACTAAAATGTTCATTCGCAGGCTCAAAGCGGATCGTTATGTGTAATGAGTCCCCTAATAATTCCTCAACAATTGGTTGCACGATATAAAATCAACGAATATACATAGAAATTTTTACAGTTTCACCTTATTTAAACAACCTAAACGGTGATTGATTAAACAAATCCAATTCTACGCTCTCTGAAACAATGTGCTGTGCGAAAGCGGAAAACTTTCATAACACATTTAAAGAACTGCTCGATATTTCTGTATATAAATAAACTTGCTTAATTCGTAATACAACAAGAAGAAACCAAACTCACAGCTATAAAACGATAGATTAATAAACGTAGTCAAATTAAAACATAAGCAAAGAATAGACTTGCAGTGCAACAAAAAACACAGAAAAGAAATTATAACAAAAAAAAAAAATTGGTATGATTTGAGAATTATATCAATTAAAAAAAATCTCTTTTCACTTTTCTTCTTCATTTCATAATTATCCTATTCGGATGTAACACTGAACTCCAAATTCTTAATTATACACTCTCCCATGCTGTAACTTTAACCGATGGAGTGGCAAATACCAAAGATGGAACTCTTAAAATTATACATTCTACGCAGACAAAAACAAACTAAAAATAAATAAACAAACTGAACATAAATAGACAACAAACAAATTGACATGTCATACGGTAAACATAGCGTTCATTAACAACAACTCATAGAAAGATCTTCAAATACCATAAAAATAAGAGACTATAAAAAGAGCGAAAAATGTTACTGCTGTTCAGTGATGAATGGTCAGCAAGTGAGGCAATGGACTTCAATTTTTAACGGCTGTTGAAAAGCTAATACCAATTTTTTATCCAGTCAGTTGTGGATTTAAGACAACAGCTTAAAGTATTGCCAGAAGAGAATTGAATTTTTTTTTTCGCTCATCATCTGAATCTTCTAGCCGTTTTAATTTTTGTTGATAATATGAGCACAGTTTTTAATACTTAAGGACATCTACAAGTTATGACAATATTTCTCCAAATGTTATACTTACTTTTGGTGATATACTAGTTCCAATAATGACTCATATTTTTTATAAAATAAATTTTAAAATTGTTATTATTC
The DNA here is from genome assembly GCA_930367235.1 of Sarcophaga rosellei. Taxonomy (NCBI): domain Eukaryota; kingdom Metazoa; phylum Arthropoda; class Insecta; order Diptera; family Sarcophagidae; genus Sarcophaga; species Sarcophaga rosellei. The sequence continues at coordinate 45,860,102 of OV884021.1, read as the reverse complement.
CGAAGGTTTTTAAACGCAGCTAAAGCCAGTGATTTTCGCCCAGTTTCTTTATTGTCTATGTTAATAAAGTGTTTGAAAAATCAAATTTGTGTACAAATATCAGTTCTGTTCTAGTAAAGAATGTGGCACTGAAGAGGCAGTATTGAATACTAGGTGAATATTAGCTGTGGAAGGTGGAGTACCACAGGGCTGTTGTCTGGGGCCTTTGCTATTTATGCGCCTTTTATACCCATATCAGAGATCAACAATGAATATTCAAAGAGATGAGTAGATTCGAATCATACTCATAATTTCTGATCCTTATACGCATTCATAGTTATTTGAATACCATGGAACCTTTACCCAGTCCAAAGTTTGAAGTACTCATCGTACTCATACTTAACAATACGCATGATGTTGTTGATTTTGACTCTCCTTTACTCAGAATTTACAAGAATCACAAAATAAGTATGATTCGCGTACGAACATTTATGAGTATTATAAGTATTTTTCTAAATTTATGAATCTGAATGAGTAGGCGTATGAACCAAACATATTTCGAATGTTTTGAGTTTGATGTCAACATTGTACTCATACTCATTGCAACCTGTACTTATAAATCAATGTTTTAGTGAGTACGAATGAATCAGAATAGTTGAATTTCAATACTGTTACCTCACTCATCTTAAAATTTGATGAGTATTTATGACTAGCGAAAAAACGATTCATTGCTGATATTTGATTCAGTGTCATATAAATGACATGACAATAATAATTGCTCATAAAAACTATTTATAATATACCACTGCGATACTCAACATTATCACTTTATGTTAAGATTTGTAAGCCAATCATGCCTATTTGTGGGCTGTATAAGTATCAGCTCTTAAAGTACATGTTCAAGTACATATGTATATTATACATAAATATATTATATAGGATATCGTTCTATTTGCTTTTCTCAAAACCAATTAATGTTTAACACAAAAATCAGAGAAATTTATGTCTCAAGATATAGACTTGAAACAGTAGAACAGAGAATTGATGATATCGGTAGTCTTGAATGTAACAAGTTGTCATTAAAATTAAACTCATTGAAAGTAATATCAAATTATAAAATAAAACTGAGGGAATATACGCATATGTATTTGGAAATCTAGAAATGCCACTTGGTACATAAATAATAAGAAATCATTTTGTATTTTCGGAATTAACTTCTATATATACAATATTTTTTCATACATATGTATCTATGGTCTCTGTACAAATATATATATATATCTCCTTTTTATATACAATTAAATTGAACTAGAAAACTAAATTTCACTCATGCCAAAATATATATGTAATATAAATTGTATTGTAAATAAATAATAATAATAAAAAAACACTAAAAAATTTATAAAAATTATAATTGAAACTTTACACAAAGAAAAGTTATTGTTTGCATCAATAGAAAAAGAGTTTGAATATGCTGACGTAAAAATTTTACCTCATTCTACGTTATAAGATTTCCACTAACTTCTAAAGAAACTTATTTGAATATTTTAAGAAAGTTCGTAAAAGGAAATAATAAAAATGCAAAAATAAACTTTAAAAGTAATTAGTACTATTTAATTTATACATACATACATAAATTGTAGATTTTCGTAAATTATAAACACTTTGTTCCTGGGGTAGTTTTAATTTTCGAGAAGTTCAAATTTCCAAAGGGTTTTTTTTTTAACAAAAAATAACATAAAAGTACATCTTCGTTTAGAAAATGCATGCTCAAAAAAAATTTCTGCATAGATTTTTTAATTTTATTTATACTAAGCGAACACAAAACATACCATATCATTGAAATTTATCGCAATTAATTCAAAAAATATTTTAAAAATGCACTTACATATGCATGTGTTATTATTGTTCACCACAGATTCTGTTGTCAGACAAAACTTTAAAATATTAAACGGTTTTAAATTCTAAACTAGATGTACATACATACATAATAGGCTCATTCAGTCAACTCTTCAGTCAGGATTACGGCCTAGCTTCTCAACACCACTCATGTTGTGTGCGTTAATTTTATACATGAGTGGCGGGACCTACAGTTTAAAGTCGACTCCGAACGACAGATTTTTTTGAGAAACTTTTCATGGCAATTTTTACTCTCAGAGTTTTTGCCAGAAATCTGCTGAGAGGAAGTCGCCGAAGAAATACTTTTTGTATTTTGTTTTTGATGTCTGGCCTGGGATTCGAACTAGGGCCTTTCGTCTAATAAGCCAACACACTACCTACTAGACCACGGCGACTTCAAACTAGATGTACACTGGAAGCATTAAAACAACTGACTTAATAATATTTTAACATTTCCATAGCAAGCTGAAAAATATCAAGCCTGAGAATTGTTGAAGATTATTATGTAATCATATAATAAAAAAAAACGTTCTGAACTTCGAATTCATAAAATTGGGATACCTAGACTTTTGTTGTCCACTGTATCTGTATGTGACTATGTGTACCATTAATTATATTTCTTCGTTTCTTTTTCTTTTTTGTTCCTTATATTTTTCTACATTTATAAAAAAATAACACAATTAAATAAAAAACAAAAAAGGAAGAATAAGCAGAATATAATTGTGTTGTAATTGGATGAACTGATGGGACAGAATCAAAAACAAGTAGCAACAGCCAGTTTAAAAGTAACCTCCACTATTGTCATGTAATTCGATTGGTTGAAATAAGATTTCTACAACAATAAAAAATTACAAGAGAAAAGACCAAACATTGAAAGTCTTAACAACAATGTACAAAGTGGAAGGAAATAAAACAAGAGTGCATAATAAAACATACACAACTAATATTGCTTTCGAATGAGAAATGTAAATAATCTGAAAAATATTTTTTTACAGCAAAATCAAGAAATTATACAAACAATACAAGGTGGTGTTACGTTCAAAAACATACGGTTATACTGAAGATGAAATATTCACAGAGAATCCATTGGCGTTTACAAAAATATATTCATTGCAGGTATACGTGCTACGTAAGCACTTCCAAATAATAAAAATCTTTTTCATGCGTTCAGTAAGAGCCAGGTTGGCCAAGTGTTATCGTCTTCATAATCTGATGGCAGATACCTGACTTAAAATTGTGCACTTACAGATAAACAAGAAGATGAAAGTGTTATCCTACTTTTATTTAAAGAAGTTAGAACAAAATAGTCTGTAATGATTTTCATTTTTTAAATGATTATAAATTTATTTAAATAATAAGACACGACAAAACAATGTGCATCGCTTTAGGAGATTAGATGTTAGGTCAATAAACAAGGAGTATATGCTTACTTAATTGGTCATTACAACACTTTAGCCAGTATTATGAGCCAGCTTCTCACACCATTTATGTACATGTTGTGTGTGTGTTAATTTTATACATGAGTGCAGCATATTATCAAGCAACTTTGCATGGCAATTTTATTTACTCGCAGAGTTTTTGCCAAAATTCTGCTGAGAGAAAGTCACCGGAGAAACATTTTTTTCATATTTCGTTTTGATGTCTGACCTGGGATTTGAACCGTGGGCCTACGTCTAATAAGCCATCACACTACCTACTAGACTACGGCGACTTCTATAAGACTGTATAACTGTAAGTTATAATAAAAACGCTTTTATTACATTTTTAATTCGTTAGAATCTCGTTGCATAGCGTCTGTAGAATATAAAGGTAATAATCCAAACACCGTATCTCATTTGAAGTTATTTCAAATGAGTATTGAGGCGGTTTCTAGCGCACAGTCAACTTATTGAAATACAGATCTAAACAGGATACCGGATAACGTTATTGATATTTTATTGATGAAAAATATTGCCATCCATGATGGGCACAATTTTTACCTCCGAGATAGTGTTTTTCCAATTAGCTCACTCTGGTCGAAGCGCACTAGAATCGATTGACTGAAATATAGAAAATATTTTAGAACATACTCCTCCAAAATTGAAATAATGGTGTCCATCTCTTAAGGGATATACTTATACCTGTAAAACCTACATTTCAGCTGCAAACGCGAATTACCATATATGGCGCACCACAAAGAACGACAAAAGACCTATTGCACATAGGTTCCCTTTATGAAAATCGATAGGTGATTAGAAGATAAATAATGAAGAAAAATATGATATAATAACGGTTGACGTTTAAGTTAAGCGCGTATATTATAAGCTCCGTGAATTTACGAAAAATAAAATATTTATTAGCTAAAGAATAGAAAAAGGACTATTTATATCAATAAATAAATAATTTCTAAATACGGGGAAATAAAAATATTATTAAAAACATATAATTTAAATTTAAAAAAACAAAAGTTAAAATCGGCTCTGCGATGGCTGAATGCCATAAGTGCAAGAGAGCAATCCGTGGCGAAACAGGAATATTGTGTTCAGGAGTTTGCGGCAGGGTATATCATTGTACCGATAAATGCTCTGGTCTTGATCAGTATTCCTCAAAGGTTTTGGAATCTAATCCGTTTATAAGATATATGTGTGATGATTGCATAAAATATATACATAACGTTGATATGGTATTGGGTGAAATTCAAGATGGTGTCAACAAAAACAAAATAAGCTTGGCTGAATACAAAAAAGAATTTGAGTTATCATTGAAACAAAATGAATACGAAATTAAAAAATGATTGCAGGCAATTGAAAAGGGATATGAGGAAAGGATGAAGAAAATAGACAAGGCACAGAAAATATGTGAGAATAATGTAACTGAATTTAAAAAATTAAGCAATGTGTTGAGTGATTTTGATAATAAAAATAAAGATATTTACAACAAATTCGAAGAAAATAGTGTAAGGATGTGCAATGAAATAAAACAAGTAATAAAGGAAAACAGCGATAAACAAAACAAACTGTCATTTGCCGAAACGGTAAAAAAAAAGCATGGTGCTGCCAGATGTACAGAAACAAGTTCCTTTAATAATAAAGCCAAAGGAAAGACAAAAGATTGAAAAAACTAAACAAGACCTAAATAAAAATGTCGATCCAGTAAGCTTAAATATAGCAAACATTGAAAACAGAAAAAATGGAACAATAATTATACAAAGTAACAGTGATGAAGACAGAAATAAAATAAAAAATGCTATTGAGAGTAAAATGGGTGACACATATGATATTAAAGCACCAAATGATAGAGATATGTCTATAATCATAACTGATATGTCTTTTAAATACGATGATGAAGAGCTCATTTCGAAAATAAAGAGACAAAATCAACAACTACAAAAACACGAAATTAAAGTGGTAAAATCCTACGAATATAAAAAATATAATAAAATAATTTATAACGCTAAAATTATAGTTAACAAAGAAACATACACAGAGATTAAAGCTGCACAAAAATTAAACATTGGATGGGAAAAGTGTAGGGTTTTTGACGGAACAGATATAATTATGTGCTTTAAATGCTTAGGGTATAATCATAAAGCGAGTGAGTGCACTAGAGAAGAGACATGTTATAGATGTCACGGAAACCACAAATCAAAAGAATGCGATAAGGAAATAATAAGCAAATGTGTTAACTGTATTAGAGCAAACAAAAACCTAAACATGGGCCTTAATGAAAATCATATCACAACCGACAGAGAATGTCCAGTCTATAAAAACAAGCTTAATATGAAAAAGAAGAGAATGGGACTAGTAGTTTAACAATCACAGCAAATATATGGTATTTATACGAACATATGTGGCCTAATTAATAATTACAACCAACTAGAAGTTATAGTCAATGAACAAAGCCCTGATTTTATTATTCTATCGGAAACACATTTAACGCGGGATATTGAAGAACAAGAAATACAGATTAATAGGTATAATAGTTACATCACGTACTCAAATTCGAATAGGACGGGCGGAGTTATTGTATATTTTCAGACAACAATATAAGGTCATAAAAATTGGAGAAAAATTTTCTGACTACAACTATTGGATAAGTGCATACAAGGTTACAGTCCAGAACAATCAATTTATAATAGTAGCAGTATATAGATCACCAAGCAGCAGTGAAGTGGAGTTCTGCCAAATAATAGAAGAAATATGTGAATTTCAACACAATATAATAATAGCTGGAGATGTAAATATAGACTGGAGCAGAGAAGGAACGTATAAGAATAGACTGAAATGTGTCTTTAGTGATAACGGACTCAAACAAATAGTCAATGATTATACCAGGATAACTGCAAGCACAAAAACAATCATAGACTATGTCATAACAAATAACACAAACATTACAGCAAACAATAACGTTGTAAATAAGATAACAGATCATGAAGCAATAGATATAAACATCAATATAACGTGCAATAAATATCCTGGTAAAAGGGAAATTAGAATATTTAAATACAATAAAACGTTGTTTAATAATGAAATTCGTGCAATACTAGGAGAAGACAATGACAATGATTTAAATAATAAGGTCGCTCATTTTGACTCAGCCATTGAAGACACTGTAAGAAAATTTACGATTACTAGAACAATAAATGACAAATGTTATGTGAACAAATGGTTTAACGGAGAACTAAGACGATTAAAGACGGAAAAAGTAATTAAATATCGGATAGCGAAAATGGAAAATACACAAGTAGCATGGGCTAATTATAAAACAATTAGAAATATATATAAAACCAAAATTGAGTTTGAAAAGAACAATTTTATTAATAAAAAGATAAATAATGCCAAAGACCAGAAGCAAATGTGGAAGGAGATAAAAGACCTAGTCCTTAAGAAAAATAAATCTGTGATACAAAATGTGATATTTTATGGAATAGAATATAAGAATGACGACCACCAAATAGCAACTCAATTTAATAATTACTTTGTAAATAGTATTAAGTCAATCAATAATACAATAGAGGATGTGCAATATGTAAACAATTTATTTTGATGGAAAAAGTAATTAAAGAACAACTAGAAACATACATGGAGCATAATGACTTGTTTTCAAAATATCAGTCAGGTTTTAGACGAAATTTCTCATGCGAAACAACGGTAAATTATTTGATAAACAGGTGGAAATTTATAGGCAGAAAGAAAAAAATAATGGCAATATTTTTGGATTTAAAAACAGCTTTTTAAACAATTGACAGAGAAATACTTATTCAAAAATTAAATATGTATGGCATTAAAGAGAAGGAACTTGAGTGGTTTAAGTCATACCTTACAAATAGAAAGCAAATGACAAAGGTGAATGGTACAAAATCGGATGAAGTAATTAATGAATTTGGAGTACCTCAGGGCTCTATATTGGGAGCATTGCTATTTATAATTTACATAAATGATATGCCACACGTACTCAAAAGATGTAAAATTATACTCTATGCAGACGACACCCTAATATATGCGGAAGGAGAAACAGATGAGCAATGTAAACAATATCTACTACACGACATAAATAATATAAATTACTGGCTAAAGATGAATAAACTGAAGTTAAATGAAAACAAAAACAAGGATTAATAATGAAATAATTGAAAAAGTTAATAAAATAAAATACCTTGGGTTTATAATCGATAAGGACTTAAAATTAAATGAACACATTGAATATATATGTAAAAAAATCGGAAAAAAATTGGATTCCTAAAACGGATTAGAAATAAGATATCAATAATGACTGCAATCAATATATATAATACAATGATAAAACCTCACTTTGAATTCGGATCTACAATTTTGTATACATGTTGCTCGACAACTCAAATAGAAAGACTGCAAAAATTACAAAATAAGGCCATGAGATCGATACTTAAATATAATAGATACACTCCAATTCAACATATGCTGGACACACTAAAATGGCTAAATATCCACCAGAGACTGCTTCTTAACACCTTGCAATTTATTCAAAAAATGAAAATGGGAAAAGCGCCTAGTTATCTAACCGACCAACTTGGATATGTAAGGGATGTTCAACCATACCATCTGCGAAACACTGAAGATTTCCGTTTACCAATGGCGACAACAACATTCATGCAAAGGTCACTTTTTTTCAAAGGACTTAAAATTTATAACATGCTACCAGAATTTATAAAAACAGAAACGAATTTTAATTTGTATAAAAGAAATATTGTTCACTTTGTAAGGAATAATGTAATGAACATTAATTAGTAAAACAATTGTATTTCAAAGATGTTTTAAAGTATTATGAATACTTCTACATAAATAAATAAATATCGGTTTTACAACAAAATAAAATTTATTACAGAGATACTCAACTTATATATATATACATTAAAGCGTACCAAAAGTTAAATATATCGGGCATAATATAAATTGGCATACATTAGAAAATATTTTGAAAAAAAATTCTATTAAAATTTAAAAAAAGACAATTCACACACACCGTTAAAAAAAACACACACACACGTGGTATACACTAAATTTGATTTAATCAAATTGAAAGCCAGAATTCTTTTTATATTTATTTTACAGCTAAAATGTGTTTAAATCATTTTCGTGCAATCGATCAAAGTTTTCGAGGTAATACATTGAAATCGTATTGCGGCAACATTGCATTCATATCGAAAAAAATTTGTTTTTGTTTTGTACTTTGTGGATTTATTTTCGTTTCATTTATTTCACCTCCTATTAAATTGAATTCACAAGAGACGAGATGCATGGAATTGAAATTTTTAAACCGGTGGAACAATGTGGAAAATAAATGATTCATTTAAAGACTGTGAAACAATGAGAACAAGAAACGACGAATAAGAGAAAATTGAATACATTGGCCATTCATATAAAGCAATTGGTTCTTCTCTATCTATTGTTATTATTCGTTGAGTTTTGTTCAGCGTTTAAGTCGGCAAAATTTTTCATTTCTTTTTGCTAAACAAAATTAATCGTCATCCACCATATTCCCCCTATCTGGAAAGAAAACGATGGCATGACCATAACGTAACGCACACTATAATATTACGTATACAATGAGAGAAGTAGCATTCGATTGATTATTTGTATGCATGTGTGTGCTGTGTGTTTCACTTCTCTATTATAATCCAATTCGATTCGAATGAAATTCTCGTTCTCCTTCACACTCTCATAAAAAAAACTGCTGTTGGTTTAACTCATTTTTGTTTAGTCATTGTTTTTATTTTTGTTCTTGGTGAATGTTGTCTTTTTTTTATGATTGCTTTCGATGTATGCCCCTTCACATCATTCGGTTTGTGATCGTTGTCGTTCGTTGCAGCGGCATTGTTTTTACGCGTGACTGTCGTTAAAATTGAAATGCAAAAACAAACGAAACAAATTACTTAAAAACAAAAAATCGTCGAAATAAATGAAAACAATTTAAAGAAAAATCGAAAGTTTTTACAAATAAATATAAAATAAAGAAAATGCTTTTAAAAATAAGTGTACTGTTCTCTAAATTTAAAACAATAATTACAGCGTTATTTTAACAACCAACATTTACTATATGCACACACTTTTGTATAGCATTTCAGTATTCAGCTAGTATCACAATTACCGACGGTTCTTCGCAAATAAACTGTTTACATTTTTTATTTGTTTTCATGTCGTGTTTTTTTTTTTTTAATTTCAAAAGGAGTGATCGACGATATTCAATTAACTCAACCATTCTATATAGTGATCTCATAAGATTTCTCTATGTATACGTGAAGTGTATTAAATAAAATTCAGAAAGCGGTGTTTCCTTTCATCTGACCAATTTATATGTTATTAAACATAAACATATCAATTTTTGCATTACTTTCTTTCGAAAAACAAACAATATTAAAAATTACACCGACCACAAAACATTCAAATTTGTATGAACAAATAAATGAAATCGGGTTCAGATGGCGAGAATTATGGTAAGATTTAATGAATAATGAATTGAACGAATTATTGAATAAAAAAATTTAAGACATATCTGTCACTCATTACATATTTTTGAAAAATTGTTGTTTTATTTAACTACAAATACAAGTTAATTGTATTCTATTTAATATATTTCTTAATTTAGTTATTGTTAAATTATTAGTAAAAAATTTTAACCAAATGCGAAAGCAAAATATGGAGGTTGAAGATCCAATACAATGGAATGTTTTGTGTATCCATAGTTAACGAAAAGCTCTACATGCAGCTTAAGCTTTTAAAATGGTGATGCCATTAAAATATATTATAACATTAGTATGTACCTACAAGTTTTATTTTTTTATTTTAAAATTTATTTGTACCAAAACGACTATAAACATGAAAATACCTGTGAGTATCTTCGAAAATATTAGCACTATTAGTAGTGCAAAAACTGGTACGTTTTTATGGGAAATATTGAAATAATACACCTTGAAATATGAAATTTCGTGCACAAGTTCGAAGTAAAACCTTCTCTTACTCTGAAATCTAACAGCAATAAGAAATTAAGAAAACTCCTTGTAGACCTCATAAGCCTGATTTCTAGACGAGATGTATAGATGATTCTCAAAGATCTCAATCAAGATCCAATAAAAAGTGATCTAAAATTACCGAAAGATATTGAAAAGTATTCCAAGACTACCGCGACGCCAAGAACAATAATTTATATTTTAACGATTTTAAATATAGAATAGTTTACAAAAATTCACTTCTCTCAGAAAGAATCATAAATTCTGTCTTGTATTTGCTAAAGCTGTTTGATTAAAAATATATCGATTTTTGGAAATTTGCTTAATTGATGGTGTAACATATTTAGAATTGATGGCGAAATCAAGTTATACAAAAAATGTTAAAGAAAAGGTGAAAGGATAGTGCCAATTTTATGGTGGGAAGCAAAGGACTCAGCTGATTTTTGTTGAGGGTAATATCAATAGCTCCAAGTGTAAAATCATATTGGAACAAAATCTAAAGGCATCGGTTGACAGCTTGAACTTTTGGTGCCTATGAATTTTTTCTTAGCAGGATATATACCTCAACTATACTGCGCACATCGCTTCATCGCCTGCAGCAATTAATACCCGGGTGATCCCATCAAGAACAATTTTTTGCCTTTATTTCAGTTCTCATGTAAAAAAAATTGGTATTGCTTGTAGTGTACGTTCACTTTTTGTGATGTATTTTTATTTCAATATTTTGTTTGCGTTAATTTTTTGTTTTATTTATAACATATAAAAATTACCTTACAATGTGTCTCAAAATTTTTATAAAAATTACCTTTTTAAAGTTAGTGTGGGGGTATGTAAAGGTATTTCTTTTGAATGTTAAATTAAGAATTAATTTTTATTCCAATTAATTGACAAAACGTATTATAGAACGGTTCCACTCGCAAAACGTTAAAGAGCAAATAATTAAATCTATTAAAACCAACAATTTTCCTTCGTGGATCTTCTCAAAGAAATTTTAAAGAAATTTGTTTTTTCATATGCTTGTAATTTTTGGATTTAGTGCAGCGAAATGCGTAAAAAGTGTATTTTAAATTAAACTGATATTTTATGATAGGTCTGGATAGGATAGGTCCCGAACAAATTCAAGTTTAGCTACAAAAGCATTTTAATGACTAGAAAATATAAATCAAATTGCCACCCTAACCTTTAAAATAATTATATGCATGTACATATGTATGTTTATAAATATAGGGGAATATTTAGTTATATGTGGACATTATTATAAGAATTGCTATTCAACATATTATATATGTACATACATCTATAAATGTCGCTAATTTAATATAAATAAAATAACTCTCGTAAAGTAAAATGTATGTATATAAATTAAACAAAAAATTTTTCAAATAAATAAAAAAATCTTAAAAATAATACAAGATACTGAACTGTTACTAAGTTCTAAAGTATTAACGTTATTATAAAGAAATTTTACGAAGAGTCAAATAATTAAACAAATGTTTCTTAAAGTTGGTTGGGTTACATTCAGGTACTAAATTTGTAATAGACAATTCCAAAAGCAAGCACAAATGCCATTCTTACACAAAAATTGTTGTAGGCACATTATGACCCTTATGCTTCTAAGTCATCCGACAAACCGAATTTCATTTGAAATATATTTAAGTATTTCTGAAAAACGGATGTCATATAAATGTTCTTACATTTATTATTTCTAAAATTTTATTAAAGAAATTACCATAAAGATTTGGGCCAAAATGGAAAACATTGTCGTATGTTCTTAATCTTTTCACATATCTAACAATATTATTAGATGGCATAATCGCTAATCGAATAGCTCTTCGCAAAAAATTTACATTCATTTATTAAATCTGAAAACAGGCACTTTTCAAATATAAAAAGTTAAAGTCTAGTATTGGCAAAGGTACCTAACCACAGTCAGTATAAGTATGTTCTAATCGCGCTTTAACGTGATTTGTTTAGTATCGATTATTTAAAGTTTTTTCGCTGAATTTACAAAATATTAATAATAGATCCTTTTATTAAATGTTAACAGTAAAGTAATTTTTGTGGTCCGTGAAGTGAGATGGAGTACAGCTCTACATCAGTTTCTGCCATACGTTTTTAGACACATCAAGTAAGGCAGTTCTGATAAATGCAAAAACCTAACTATTTATCTGACAACAATTCTATATATCCCTGATGAAAGATGATATTTGAAAATGCCTAATTTTAGACAGGTAGTAAGTACAGTATCATTTTTAGTCTAGATTCAAAGTCTGTATTGGGTATTGGATAAATACTAGTCATTATCACAACATTAAGAAATGCACTCTTTTTCAATTTAAGGTTTATGTGAGTCAATAGAATTCTGCGTTGGACCCCATTATAAAAAAACCAACAAATAACAATCAGCTTAAGTTAAAAAGTTATAAAAACTGTTATCAGTTGGCACCAATGTCGTATATAAATAAATATATATAAATGTTTCTTTAAAAATGATTTGTTAAGCTCCTAAACATCGAACTGGCATTTGTTTACATTGTCTGTTCCATCAAATCCAATTTCTCTTCCATACTTGCCGAACGTCAATCGTGGATGTCAGTAAAGTGAACGTTCAATAGTGTGAATTATATAATTTTAGGCCTTTTCGTAATATTGGAAAACTTGTATTTTTTGACTACAGTTTTATTTTTTAATAAAATAAGACACATGTTTATATTCGTACATTAATTTATATTACGTTTTTATTAAAAACAATAAATTGAGAAAAGTTGTAAAAGATTCAAATTACAAAAAACGAAAAATGAATGGACAAAAAAATTAATGGAAATAAAGATTAAACTTTATAGATGTACGGAAAAACAGGCAACTGAACCTAATTTTCATCGAAAACTAGTCGTCAAACAAAATAGTCAAATTAGACGTGAGATCCAAAAGCGAGAAAAGTCACAGTTTAGAGTAGATTCTGGGCTAGCAATGTCGTCAGTCTATATTTTTTGATAACGACGTTTGCCCAGCCTTCTCGGTCAATGGCGAGCACTATAGATCGTCCATTACCAACTTATTTTGGTCTAAATTGGAAGATCTGGATACCAACAAAATTAATGACCGATTTGACAACATGATCATTTGGAACGGGGCGAATGTGAACTGGTCACCGAGATCGTAAGATTTGACCCATTAGATTTTTCTTGTGGGGTGCTATCGGTCAAATTCAGCCTGATTTATGTGTCAGATTGGATATTTCAAATATACTCCTCCTAGAGAACGCATAGCGGACATTTCGCTCAGCAAATAGTCGATTCCAATCCAAACCCAGAAATTTGGGTTATTGGGTTGATTATTAAATGTTCTAATAAATTAATTAATTAAATTAATTAATTAATGTAATTGAAAAAATTTAATTAGTCAAAAAAAATGAATTTTCTCAAAATATATGGATTCTTATTTTCGAAATTTTATTATTCACATAAAAAATTAAAATAAATTATTCAGGTAAGTTTTATTGGACAACCTACTGAGTTGCTTACAATTGCAAAAACTACTCATATTTATTAAATATCATAAAGCAACACATTTTATCAAAAAATTATCAATTTTAACAGCTTTAAACGCCTTCAAGCCATTAACAAGTCCACTCCACGTTTAATATATTTTAGCAGATGATATTTCAAGACAAACATGACCACAAGAAATAACACACACACACACACAAATTCTGATTCTGCTATTAACAGGAAACGCTTTTGGTCCTTAATGGTTCTGTGTCAATGATAATAATGCTGCTGATAAAGCCAATAACAGACTGATAATGGGCAATTACAGATTCAGAAACGGTCACGTAATTCTTCATTAAAAATATTTTAGTTTTTTCAAATTAAAAAAAAAAAAACAGAACAGGATTATGTGTAAGTAACTTAATAATATATAAGGGATATTCCAAATCGAAAATCTATTCTGAAATTCTTTTACAAACATTATCATAAATTTATAAACAAAAGAGATTTAATTGAGTAGGAATGTTTCATGATACATGAAAGGTGTCTGCTCAAGTTGCCTTTTTAGCATTCCATCTAATTGGCATATTTTAATAAGTAACAATAAACAAATTGAATAATAAAAATACTTTGATATAAAATTAAGTGACTAGGCAGTGAGTGGATGGGTTACACAACAGTAAAGGACTGCATGAAGCTTTTAGGGACCACAAATGGATTGCCAATCTTAATCAATTTATAAAATCCCTAGTCATCGGCTCCGAAAGTCCCAGCTCTCGTTAATAGCTATGATAATCGATTTAAGTTAATTTTCCGAAGTCACTAAACTACACACAACTAAGTTAATGCTATGTTCGCACGAGCCTTCGAATTACTTCGCTCTCTGTTTGAATTACTTATTTGAATTATCATGTTCACACGGTAGTTTTGTAATTCTTTTTTACAGTTCTTCTTCTTTTTATTACTAAATTATTATTATTTTTCATACAGCTTCTTCAAAAGCTGCAAATACTTTCCAAAAGGTTTTCTACGCCAATAGTGGCTTTCTCCGCTAATTTCGCGAATAACTTTCTTATAAATAATACTTTCTTAAAATATTATTTTTGGGTTCCATTATTGTTTACTGTTTACAATATTTTTTGTTTATATTTTTTGTGCTTTGACAGCTGGTGATGGCAAAAATACGATAAAATTTAGAGATTACATTGATTTTTAAGTAATCCACAGGGTAATAGAAATTGGATTACACACAATTTGGGTAATTCGCTCACAAAATTTTGTATGGCGAATGACGTAATTTAGCACATAATTGGGTGTTGAATTGCGAATGAGAGAGCGAATTACAAAAAATTGCTGCCGTGCGAACATGGCATAAGACAATTAAAGCCACTGTTACTTTAGTATTGATAAGTTATTAAAACTCTGCGTGTTAAAATTTTTTAAAAATGACTGCAACTGTGTATCATACAATACTAAACATAATTTACCTAATGACCGAATTAAATACATGTCCTAAGTAATTACTAGACTAAGATTTGCTTTCGATTTATCTAAAATAAATGATTAACATTACATTGATGAAACATGATTTAACATTAACATGATTAACAAAAGCTACACTAACAAATACAACGAACTTGTTAGCAGTTAATCGACAACATCGGTATGAAAGAAAGGGAGAACGCAACAACAAGCAGTGTGAACAAAATATACAAACAACAATGAAGTCGCAATAGAGTTCTCGAGAAGGCGAAAACACGAACATTCTGCTTCAAGAACCTTCATCAGACTGTTTACGTGAACATATAAAAAGTCAAGACAAAGCAGGCAACGAGTAGTAAGAATTCAGTCAGCTTTGTATGAAGACGGGTTGCTTCTGAGGAGAACAGTCGTGGTTTGAAGATCGCCGTTGAAAAGATCTGCGTTGTAAGCAAGCAATTATTGTTGTATTCGTCCAGTGTGAACAGTGGCAGAAAATAGCGAGAACAATAAAGAATTTATCGATAACGAAACACAAATTTATTTTTATTTCGTTTGCAATCAACGAACTCATATTCTAAACGTTTTTAAAAGGGTAAAAACGTAACAGTATCATCAATTGAAATAAAGATTAATTCGATTTACTTATGAAGTTTTTTTATAACTTTTTTAAATACTTACATTTTTTGTTGTTGTTTTCAGTATGTATAAAGTTTTGGTTAAATATTTTTATTATTTATTAACAACCAAAATGATTTGTCTAAATTTGTTTGCTGCAACGTGAACATCTTCCTTGCTTATGAAGATACATTTTATTTTAGAAATTATTTAATCTTACACTTCCGTAAAGTTGAATTTGTATAATAAAATTGAGCATGTTACCGGTCATTTAGTTTTTAACTTTAATTACTATTACATACAGCAGTGGTTTTATAATTAGCACACTCATTTATTTATAAAAGCATTAATTTTTCTGTCACATGCTATTTAAAATGGCTTATCGACTGTAATTAATAACACCAAGTAAATAAATAGTAAGATCAACAATAATTATTAAAACTACCCGCCTCTTTTCCAGAAGATCAAAAAAATTTCGGGATATGTGCAACTAGCACACAATGTACTATTTTGTTATTATTTTCTCAGTGAAATGAAAGAGTTAAACTAGATTACATGGTTTTGTATTAATTCCATTACGTTTACGTGTTTCCTTGGAAAGAAATATATATATATTATGGGTATTTGAGTTAACAAATTTCTTTACACCCAAGTTTCGCGAATTATAATAAATGTACACGCAAATGAAAAAAAACTACTTTTGTGAAATTGCAAGTGCTAATGGCAGACATATAAAAATTGTTCACAAATACTGTCGTATCAAAAATATCACAAAACACCTGCGGTCATTAGAAGAAAGCTGGGACTTAAAAACACTACTAGTACCGGAGATAGTCTAATAATTATTCAGGTGAACTCGAATTTCTTCATAAAGTCGTATGTAAAAATACAACATATTAAATTCAACAACAATCATCCGTCGCGGACTAAAGGCAACCAATTTAATTGGGTATGTAGTGCACCACAAACCCATGGTATAAAAACTAATCTCGCGACTCGTTTCTCTTTCGCTAGTATATGAAGAGAAAGCTAACATTATTCGGGAAAATAGTTTTAGGGTCAGCTTCCATATAATATAGTGTGGGGCCGAACGTAAAGAATGAATGACTTGATGGATCAACATTTAACCAAACATATGGTATAGATTCATTTGATTCCATTCATTTATGAGAACTTTTATACGAGTTAATAACGATAATGACATTACATTACAAGATTTTAATAATTATATTATATAATTATTGATATTATATAATGCCAGCACAAACTTCTGATTCCAATTCAATTCATGGAACAATCTTGAAATACAAGTTTAAGAATATTTAACTGTCCTTAAATAAATTTTGAAAACATCTTTGTTTTTAGGAGGTAAATGATCTATACGGTGTGCTAATTAAAAGACAACCATTGTATGTATATGTAGTTCATCATGTTAAGTACGCAAGTTAAATATTTTATTTCTTGATCATTAAGTCAAATTTAAACCAATACCTTCAAATTTCGAATTAATCTTCCTCAAGGTAGAACGTTCGCATAAATATTTTCTTAATCAGAATAATGAGATTTTAAGTGATCTTCTACACGAAACGACTTTTGTATGGTATCGATACTTAATTGCTCATTACAACCATTTAGTCAGGATTTGACCTAGCTTCTCACACCATCAATGTTGTGTGTGTTAATTTTTTTATCCATAAGTGGTGGGACCTACAGTTTAAAGTCGACTCCGAACGTTGTCTCCGATTGTTGAGAAACATTTCATGGCAATTTCATTTACTCTCAAAGTTTTTGCCACAATCTGCTGAGAGGAAGTCAGCGAAGATATATTTTTTGATATTTTCATTTTGTTGTCTGACCTGGCTTTTAAAAAGTGGCCTTATAAGCCAACACACTACCTAATAGACCACGGCGACCTTAGATCATTAAATTCGGTAACATAAAAATGAACTTGCAAAAAACCAAATTTATATAAGCCCCAGTGTCCCCAAAGATCGGACATATAGGAAGGTTCAACTATCGCTATTATGCAATCTTCGTAAAGACTACAACAATCGTTCGTGTTACAAGACGTAACAATCGCCTCCAGATTATTCCTCCCTGTGTCGTTCGGAGTCGGCTTTGAACTGTAGGTCCTGCCACTCATGTACAAAATTAACACACACAAAATAAGTGGTATGAGAATCGTAATCTTGACCGAAGGGTTGTAATGACTAATTATGCATGCATATATGTATGTATATTATATTAATTTTTTATGAAATTTTTATATCTCATTTCTATATCTGCCACGAAAGTGAAGATAAGATTAGAAAGAAATAAGATATGAATTAAGTCAAAATAAAAGCATGCCTGAGATAGATATCTCTATATAACTTAAGGTCAATAAATTTACTTCCTATAACGTTAATTATTTCTGGAGCATGTCCAACCTTTTGTTGTATTCATTCTGTGGTTTACAGAGTAACCCGTATAGTTGGGTGGAATTAAAAATATAAAATCGTCGGTGAATTTTAAAGTTTACTGATCCAATCATCAAATCGAATGAAAATAAACTGAGGTTCTTCTAATTTTGTGTATTTCTCTTCCAAGATTTGGGTGTTCCTCGATCTACTCCTATAGCTTAAGAAAAATTATCTGAACTTACGTTATTGAAATTGTGGTTTCG
This sequence comes from Sarcophaga rosellei, assembly GCA_930367235.1. Taxonomy (NCBI): domain Eukaryota; kingdom Metazoa; phylum Arthropoda; class Insecta; order Diptera; family Sarcophagidae; genus Sarcophaga; species Sarcophaga rosellei. The sequence continues at coordinate 45,841,507 of OV884021.1, read as the reverse complement.
TTTAAGTTTTAATTAAAAAATAAATAAATAAAATAAAATAAATAAACATGTGCCAGTTGTATAATCTTCAGTTGATTTGAGTATTTTTATCGCTTCAAAATGTATGTTCTCCGTAAGAAGGAGAACAAAAACTAAATGAACGAATAAAAATGTTAATTAAATGGGAAAAACGCAAAGGTAACAAAAATGTGCTAAAAGTTGGAAAGAAAACAACAGACAATCAGACGGATGTTGAACAACAACAACAAAATTCTCAAATAAAATGAAATCATTAAAAAATTTAATTATCGAAATGCTAATAAAACAAAGATGTAGTCATGCATAGACATATGCATATGTACATATGCATGTATGTACATTTGCGAATGCATTTGTTCTTTTGCCGGTTTATGCAAATGGGCGTGGCTAATAAACGCATATCGTGGCTGCATATAAAAATAATATATTTATGCATGATCATTTACTCTGCATAAGCTACTCATTCGCACATACACCTACCTTTAGATGATTCTTCAACTCGTTCATCTCATCTTTCGCAGATGGGTAGATAGTATAAAATCTTTGAGAAAGACTAATAGGCAACATAAACAAAAAAGACACTACGAATAACACAAATGTCTTTTTTTTTAATCTTAGGACTTTGCTTTATAGATAATATTTATTTGTATATTTTTGTTAGAAATATATTATTCATTTCATTAAGATGTACTGTACATACTACATGAGATACGATGCAATTGAAAAAAAAGGAAAAAATAAATTTCGTAGAGAAGATTGCTTCACTCTATCTACAATCAATGTCAATTGATAAGAGATGCCAGTAATCAAAATTAGGGCCATTATTACAACTTGCCGTTAAACTTGGGTTTAGTTAAATCTACCTTTTGCTAAAGGAAACTGTAAAGTTACCTTTAACTTGTTTTCGTTATAACAGCATATAGATAAGATAAAGTTAAGATAAACTTTATTCAAAAATATACAGTGCCCGAGTAATGTCGATAAAACTGCTCAATTAAACAATTTTTTTTTTTAACGCAGTGGAAGCGAAGGGCTTCTTTTTTGTTGTTGTGTTTCCTCATTTTGCTTATGTTTGAAGTTTCCATATTGAAAATAATATATAATATGGCAAGTTCTACCATAAACTTAAATTTAAAAGTTAAAGTTAGGATGATCCTCCCTTTAGATTAACGTTCACTTGTACCTTATTGTCATCTTATAATAATGAAATACAATTTATCTGCCCGTTAAAATCCTTAAATACATATTTTTGTTATATAACTTTTTTTACCTTAACAATAAATACTTTTTGTCAAACACATTTAATCATTAAATGAATCGTCAATGTAGATAAAATAAAGCACTAACAAAATTGTTAAGTATTGGGATCAGAGATCAGCAATGAGTATTCAAAAATATGAGTAGATTCGAATCATACTCATAATTTCTGATACTTATACGCATTCATACTTATTTTAATATCATACTCATAATACTCATACTCAAAGTTGGAAGTACTCGTCGTACTCATACTTAACAATACGCATGATGTTGTTCATTTTGACTCTCCTTTACTCAAAATTTGCAAGAATCACAAAATAAGTATTATTCGCGTACGAACACTACACTGCTCACAAGAAGTTTATGTGTTTGCTTTGCTTGCTGTCTTTGTCTTTTTCTTTCTTCTTTTTCTATAAATGCAACAACAACTAAGACTGTACATTTTGATGAATGATTCGAATCACTCGAATGAAAGTTCATTCTTTTTTCGCAATACGTTGCAAATAGAAATAAAATCGGTTCTCGGCACTCAGTGTGTAGATCTTGTTTTTCGGCTTCATTAACAAATTCATAAAATTCTTTAACAAATTTCTAAATTAAAGTAAAATTTTTATTTATAATATTTTCAGGATCAATAGTGTGCAGTTCTTTAAATTGTTATGAAAATCATTTCTTTTTAAAATTTGGTCAGATAAGTCAAAATAATAAAATGATTTTACAATCGTTTTTCACTGTTTTTGAAATAACAGAATATATGTTTTATATACACGCAATTACACTCGGATTTTATGTAATCAATTAGTGCGGTTATTGTAATTAATCGAATAAATTTTGTCATTCCATTTATCATTTATAAAATTTCTTAAGATTGTTTTCAGAAACCTTTACATTTGCAAGTGCACATTGTGAATTTGACTTTGGTCTTCTCTTCTACAAACCAAAAGTCGTAATTTTACAAGCGAAAATCCTTAAGTCGCCAATTTTGTTAAATGGGAGAAAAAGCGGCAAAAAGACGATAAATCGCCAAATTTAACAGGTGTGGATAATTGAATGCTATCTTATGCACATACATTTTGGTTTCAAGGTAAAATTCTACTATCTACAATCTGCGAGCTTTTTCATCAACTTCTACTTGATATGATACTATGATACATACTTACCGTAGTAATTTTATTTATATAAGATTTCAATCTGCCTGATTTTCTACTTAGGCCCATAATTACTTACGTTATATTGAAGAAACTACGCACACCGTTTATTTTGTGTTGAAAGTCTCATTTTATTGTTTCAATTAATCTAGCTTTTGGTCAAACTATGTAACTAAACATTTAAATCACTGACACAGATTATCTTGTATCCTATCGTATCGATCTACATCCGGTGGCTCGGTGTAAGCAAATATGACAATCTAAAAACAAACAACCCTTCAAATAAGCATGTACATTTTATATTGCTACGTTTTTTTGATTTTTAAAAACGTTTAAAATATGAGCTCGTAGATTGCAAATAAAATAAAAATAAGTTTGTGTTTAGTTTTAATTAAAATTCTTTATTATTCGCACAATTCTGTGTGCTTCTGTTCAAAACTTGATGTAACAACAACAATTGCTTTGTTTCTCTGTTTAAACCCTTTGCATAAACAGTAACGATTGTTCGACGGATCTTTGACTAAACTTTTATTCACTCAGCTGCCTTCTTTACCTTGACTTTTCTATGGTAACGTAAACAGTCTGATGAACGTTCTTGAAGGCAAATGTTCGTGGCTTCGCCTTCTTGAGATCACTATAAATGTGAACATCGTTGTTTCATTATTGTTATTTGTGTATTTCGTTTACATTTATTCTTGTATTGTTTGTCGTTGTATTTTTGTTTACTTGTTTACCAATTTTTTTTCATGCTGATGTTTGTTGCCATATTTTTTGTTTACTTGTTTATAATTTTTTTATGCTGGCGTTTGTTGTTATATTACACGGTGCGATAATTTGTAAACAAGTTCATTGTTTTTGTTGTGAAGCTTTTGTTTATAATTTTAATGTTACACGACGTAAAAGCAAAACACCAGTATAAAGATTTTTTTAATTTTCGTAACAATATGTGCGTGGCTTATGGGCGCATGACTTCTAATGTTAATAACCAATGATCTATTGAGTGAAAATGGTGGCACCTGACAACCAACATTAAAAACTTTACTTCTAATTTTTTTTTCTTTTTACGTTTTGTTGTCGTCTGTCTCACAATGTAGGATAAGTGATTTTAATTTTAAATGTTGGTTCAATCAATTGACGGTCGATGATTATTATCCGCGATATGGATGTTCTAATTTAGTACTGGATAATATGTATAAGAAAGCTTCTCTGCAAATTATTGCGATACTTGAAGTAGTCGTTATTGCCTTCAAAATGCATGTTGGATGGTGGCTTAATTTTAAATCAAACGCAACAGAATGGTACTTCGAATAAAATGAATGAGAATAAGTCAATGAATTGCAGTCGTCGTATATTAGTGGACAGTGGTACAGATCAGCCAAAATATTTCTTTGGAAGACTGCGAAAAGTAAATGAAATTTGCCATTTATAATTTTTCAAATCTGTAGTTAGGAGTAGACGTTAATAAACTTCTTAAATTAAAGTTAAAAGTAACACAAACAAAAACTAGACAGTAATCGTGACTAAAAGGTTGTATTGACCAATTAAGTAAGTAAGTAGAAAGATGAGGTGTGAAACTGTTGTGAGAGACACAAGGCGAGACTTAATAACCATCCTAGCATATTCACGTCTTAAACAAATAACAACGCAAATACTCATCTAAAACGAAAAAAAAAATACTCTTGAATTATTGTATACCTTCCTTTTCTTGTCATTTGTATATATGTACATATGTATATATATACTTATGTCTGTACGATGGCTCAAATAAGTCTCCGTACATCAAGCTGACTTTTTTTGAGTAAGCATTTTGGATTATTTTTTGAGTTATTTTTATAAGTAGTTTTTAAAATATTGTGAAAATTGTCTTGGTGTACGGAGACTTATTTGAGCCAGTGTATATAGTTTTCTTTAAACTTAGAAGTTAGCCTTAAATGTGTCGTTCATTCTGGCAATGTCTCATGTGCCAGTATTGTAAATTTTGTTTCAATTTCAATCTCATTTACTTATTGTCCTTTGTGACAGATGGTAAATATAAAAAATAAATAAAAAAGGACTAATAATACCATTACCGTCATAGCATTGTTTAAAAAAGTGCAAATCACTAAATTCAATTAATTTTCAATTATAGTATATATTTAAAATTGAAATATCTGATCTCCAGATGCATCCTGTACATTTAACATTAAACCTACCGATACTTCATGTATTCCTATTCCTACCAAAGGGGGTCAAATGACCCGTCTGAAAAATCTTATATATATTACTATGTCTTGTGAGAAATATATGAATTAGGACAATTTGGTACATGTATAAAACATTTTTTTTAAATAACGACTCAAAATAGTTTATATATTAAATTTAAAAACAAAAATAATACAAGAAAAAAATTAAATATTCTTCAATTAAATCTCAAATTTAGAAAATAATTAAATAATATGCTAACTTTATTCATGTTCATCGCATATTTTGCAAATTATTGGGTTCTCGAATGTACATTTTCCACACACATATTTATTGCATTTGAAACAGATTTTCGCAGTTTTGTTTTCTGTGCAAAAACCTATTTGGCACCTTTTTCGCATTTGAACACGTGAATCCGAGCTTAAATTTGTTGACGTTTTCTGTTTCTCTTTTTGTTTTTCCTGTTGCTCATTTTGAAAATCTTCGACAAGTGCTTTAGCTACCCACACTTTTCCCGTTTGTGAAAAACCTTAAACATTTTTTCGTTTTATTATAAAATAGAAAAAAAATATAAAAAACATCAATTATTTGTACAAATGTTTAATCAAATATTGGGGTACTTGAGCTTTTGCTGTACAATGTCAGACATTCGCAAACACCGAGAATCTCTGTTGTGAATCTCATTGGATAAAAGTTGTTTAAATTTATGCTTTAAATAAATTTTTTCTACAATGAAATCTTTTAGGATTGCAATAATTATCATACTCATACTACTCATATTCAAAGTTTGTAGTACTCATCGTACCACCACTTAACAATATGCATGATATTGTTCATTTTGACTCTCCTTTACTCAACATTAGTTAGAATCACAAAATAAGTATGACTCGCGTACGAATACTACAATACTCACTAGAAGGTTGTGTGTTCGCTTTGCTTGCTGTCTTTGCCTTTTTCTTTCTTCTTTTTCTATAAATGCAACAACTAATGATTTTGATGAATGATTTGAATCACTCAAACCATTTATGAGTATTATACGTATTTTTCTAAATTTATGAATCTGAATGAGTACGCATATGAATCAAACATATTTCGAATGTTATGAGTTTACTGTCAACGTTGTACTCATCAATGTTGTAGTGAGTACGAATGAAGCAGAGTAGTTCAATTTCAATACTGTTGACTCACTTACGCTCTAAATAGCATGAGTACTTATGAGTAGCGATTTATTGCTGATCCCTACTAGGGATAGTGTCAGCAGCATCTCCATTTTTTATGTGAATGTGACCACGGAAGTTGAAGATGCTGCGTACCACAGGACTTGGGCGGAATGGGAACTTCTGAAAGTATATCTCTAAAGAATCTTTGTTTTGGCGAAAGGTACGCTGGGGTCAGATGAGCTACAAATAGCAGCGCTTTACATTGTAGTTCACAGCCACATGTTTTCTGTACAATGAACGCCAGGCATTTTTTTAATTTTATCCAGGTATTTTTCACTCAGCTTACTTATGTTTAGACCTTGGATTTATTACCCTCTAATTTGATTATTATTAAATAAAATAATGTTCTCATGATTCTATCCTTCACTGTAGACACCTTTTGAAAGAAACAACATTGAAATGATTCAATTCAATATCATCCAAATCTTTTCGGTTCTCAAAATGATGACAGTTTTTATGGACGAAGTTTGGCAATGATTAAGACGAAACTAGAACAAAACAATATTTATTTATTTATTTATTTTTTTTTTATTTATTTATTTATTTACTGATTAACTCCAGTACAACAAGTATTTAATCTTATTTAATAGTACATACTGTTTATACAATGTTATGATTAAGTTAATTGTTACTTATATACATATATATATAGGTAAGTGTCACAAAGAAAGCAAAATTATATGAATTAAATTTAAGTTAGCCACAACTTGGATTAATTAAATGGTGAATTTTAAAGAAGAGAGAGTGTGTTGATATTGCAGTTTTAAATTGCATGACATTGCTTTTCAATTGAATTTCTGGCGGAAGTTGGTTTCATGAACGAATTGCATTAATATAAAAGTGCCTCTCAGACATCTGTTTTCGGAATGTTACGGAGTTTATCCTATAGCCCCTGTTTGTTCTGGAAAATTGTAGTCTGGTAAATAGATAATTAGGTTCCTCTGAATAAACAATCTTGTGTAAGAAAATTAGCATACGGTATTTCAAGAGGCTTTCCAATGTCATATTGTAGATTCTGTAGGCAAAATACGATATACTACTATATCTACTGCGTCCAAAAATATACCTTGCTATGTTATTATAAGTTATCCTAAGTTTATTCCTGCTGACAGAATCCAAACCCGCAAAAAGCTCGCATCCATATAAGAGGGTTGGAATTTGGTATGTCTTGGCCAAGAGCATACGTATATTAACAGGCGTAAAGGACTGAGTCCTACATAGATTTCTCAGCATAGCATACGTCTTCCCACAAATCGTATTAATATGGTTAGTCCAGGAGAGTTGACTATTAAGAGTAATACCCAAGTTTTTAGCATATTGTACGAATTCTATGGGCAAGTCCCCAATGACTAATGGTGGCAGTAAGTTCGGCAAAACACCAATTGTTCCAATTATGATAGCCTTTGATTTGCTGGCATTCAAGCAAAGACCATTTGCAGTAGCCCATTTAGATACATTATCAAGGTCTTGGTTCAGTCTCAATATACAATTGTCGATGTCAGCCTTAGAACAGCTAATATATAGTTGGACGTCGTCGGCATACATTTGAATTCCACAGTGAGTTATACGAGAAGGTAGGTCATTTGAATACATTATGTAAAGCAGTAGGCCGAGAATTGAACCCTTAGGTACACCTCTGCGGACTAGGCTGCTAAATGATTTTGCATCGCCATAGTGCACTGTCTGACTTCTCTTATACAGGTATGTACGTAATAGTTTTACTGCTGATGTTGAAAATTTAAAGGCTTTTATCAACGTGTGACAAAGAATGTCATGATCAACAGTATCAAAAGCTTTCGAGTGATCTAGAAGTACCAGAATAGACACCATGTTCTGATCCATTTTTGACCTCAACTGCTCTACAACATCCACTAAAGCCGTAATGCAGCTGTGTTTAGGTCTGAAACCGGACTGTCTGCTAGTCAGTAAAGAATTGTCGTACAAATATTCGCTAATTTGCTCATGAAAGCCTTAGACAAGTAAGGTACAATCGTAGGTTTGGGTAAGGGGATAATTTTCGCGTGCTTCCACATTGAAGGAAATTCCGATGTCGTCAGAATGGTATTAAATAAATGGGTTATATACACAATAATGTAGTCCAGTATAATCTTCAGGAATTTCGGATGTATCTCATCGTAGCCAATTGAATTTGATTTGATGCCTCTAAATGATCTACTTACGTCCCCAAGGTTGACATTTGAAAATTGAAAGCCATTGTCATTCAGATCAGAAGCAACACTTGGATCTGTGAAGTTATAGTAATCAATATTCGATTCAGGTATAGGGATATTCGAGAATTCAAAATTCAACTTGTCTACATCTACATCATGATTAGTATTATTATCGTTGTTATCCAAGATACCCATATTTCTAATTTCCTTCCATTTACACCGCGATGACATAGCTGATTTAAATTTATCCCCACAATATCTACACTTAGCGGTCCTAATTTCGTAGTTCACCTTTCTTCTACAATTCCTATAAATATCCCTAAGTTCCGGAGTTCGGTATCCTTTCCATCGTTCGTAGGCCTTATTCCTGCTACTAATCAGTTCCCTAATTTCATGCGAGAACCATGGCTTCTCGTTGGCACGCATTGTCTTTGTCTTTATCCGGACATATTTGTCATACAAATTTTGAATATTACAGTGCAAAAAATTCACCTGCTCGTCAACATTTGGCATATAGAAGATCCGGTTCCAGGCTATGCTCATTAATTCATTCTCCAGTGATGGAACGTCAATATTTCTAAAATCCCGAAAAGTTATTTTCTTCTCCTTCGAGGATATTTTGAAGTCATAAGACAGGAAAATAAGATCCAATAATGTCTTATAAAAATAAAATTATGCCTATAATAGAATTTGAGCAGTATTATCCGCGATTTGATGGTTTTCCCTTTGCAGCATGAACATGATTTTTGCTGGTACATGTGCGTGTATAAAGTCGTGTTTTCAAATATGTTAATAATTTCTTAGATTAGGATTTTAAGCTGATGAACTAATGAAAAATATACAACAATAACACTTTATAAAATTGTTATCTTTATTTGTATTAAAAAAAAAAACAAAAAAATGAGAATGTAAACATTTCTGACGAAAGTTCTTTTTAGCAAAAGTTCGCTACAAACATTTTAATTTGCATGTAATATGAAAATTAACCATAATTCATTATAACTTGTGTTCATCATAATTGTACTCTATTGTAATATGCATTTATATTTAAGTGTTCAGAGACCATCTACATAAATAGTTTGGTAGATGAATTAAGGTACTAAGTATGCATATGAACGAGTTGCCTGTATTCCTTTTCATAGGATTCAAATGAAGCGCAACTGTGACTATGTATTGCAAATTAAGAATTTTCAATTTAAACACCACCGCTCACTAACCACAATATAAAAAAGGGAAAATACAACAAGAACACCAAAGAAAATTTTTACGTTAATAAAAAATTGTAAAAAAAAAAATTATGGTTCACCGTATCGCTTTGTAAGAGTTTCTTAGGAAATCTTTGATGTGTGGAGATCATAAATTTTGCTGGTTTTTTAAAAGTTAAAAACTTCCTCATGTATAGCAACAATTTGAATTTAAGTGTAAAAATTGAAACATATTTTTAAAAGTCATTAATGAGACTTAAACTGGTAAATTAATTTACTAAATATGTATGTATAACCATAATACGACTATTATTATTAAAAACTAAAATCAATCACTGTAAAAATTTAATCTTGCATTTGGGTTTTAACCTTTTTTGTTTAAAATTTAAGAAACATTAGATTAATTAATGGAGGACATTTTTTTATTCAAGATCAATAATGTCATAATGATTGGCGATATTTTGACACATTGCGCTCTGTGTTCTCAACAAGCAAACGTTCTAGAAAAATGTATGGCAAAAAGAGGCGGCTGCGTGCACATATCTAATCTATTTTGGATTGCTTGATTTGTTTTTTTTGTTTTTTTGTTTGAAAGACCTATTGGTGCCATTATGTGTAAAATATACATACATAATTCTTCTCCAGCCACTCATGTTGCATGTGTTAACTTGAGTGGCGGGACCTACAGCTTAACGTCGACTCCGAACTACAGATTTTGAGAAACTTTTTCATGGCAGGTTTATTTACTCTCAGAGGTTTTGCCAGAAATGTGCTGAGAGGTAGTCGCCTAAGAAATATTTTTTTTTTTCATATTTCGTTTTGATGTTTGGCCTGGGGCTCGAACCCGGGCTTTTCGTCTAATAAGCGAACACACTACCTACTACTCTACGGCGACTACTGTGTAAAATATAACGTGGTCAAATGTCCGCCACGGCTTCCTTCGCATAAATGATTCTGAATTTGACAGATGGCATGGATTATGTTCGCATTGACCTGCGAGTTAAAAAAAGTCCGCAAGAAATGTTTAAATAAGTTAAAACGTTTGATCTCGGTGGAAAGTTCATATCACCAATGTTACAAGAGGTGTGTATCACGTAGCGCTATCCCGAAACAACCTGTCTTTGCTTCTGGTAATCCAATTCAGACCAAAAGAAATTGATAATCATCGAGCTCTAGAGCTCGCTGTTGACTGATGACCGCACTAGCATCATGAAACATTCGCATTTGCTACACACATATGTATATGTATTCAACATCGATTTCTACTGATATTGCTATATGTTTATTAGGGTTGTTTTATCTCATAGAGTAAAAAAACCTCAGAATTTTTTTTGGGGGCGCCCCCTAATATGTTTCTTTCTGTCAGATTTTATGATGGCCAAAGTTTGAGCACAATTAAGATGTTAACCCGTGCCACTGGGGCCTCAAAGTTTTGAAAATCTCGTTTTTTGGCAGTTTTGCGACTTCGGCGATCCATATCTCTGGAACGGCTAAAGCTATTTGCCTGTGTCATACATCAAATTAAAGGCCATACTGTTAATAATATTTGATATTCTGCACAATAAATACACAAATACTGAAACCGAAAAAATAGAGTCAATGGGCCATAATCATAGTCATCAAAAAAGTATACTTTAAGAATCATTTATTAAAAAGTCTACTTTTCAGCTACTATAGACGAAAAAAAGCTTACTTTTTTCGCTAAAGTCAGTTTTATACTTAAAACAAGCTGAAGTTGTTTTTAACAAAGTTAACATCACTTTAACTCTATCAGCTGTTTGTCATTTATCCAAATTTACAAAATCAAAACAAAAAATGTATGAATTGTGTTAAATTTTTCATAAATTGTGGAAAAAGTGTTGAAAAATAATTGGAGAGATGTGTACAATTGAGGACATTGGAAATGATTTCCCCTGATTCATTTTATGCAATTGTTTTTTTCAAAATAACAATTTATATTTTGTTTATTTTTTTGCGCTTTTATTGCATCAGCTGTGCAGAGATGCCACTTCTACAGTATTTATACCAGTTTGTATGCAAAATTTCAAAAATTATACTAATCACCCACTTAAAGCTGGTTCAACTTAAAACTATTATTAATTTTCACTATAGTTAAGAAACAGTTAGTAACAGGTTTAAATATTAAAGTTGTTTTTAAAAAGAACCGAATTTAGTGTTTGACTATGATTATTGGCCAATGTCTCTAAAAACGTGAGAGTGAAGATGCGTTATTTGTATTATTATTGGTTATTATAGACCATACATGGGCATACTGCATTATAATTCTAATGCATTAAGCTTTTCAGTATTCAGTAAATGTTTACTGGTAATGAAATTTAGATTGCATTACCAGTAAATTTTTACTGATTATTGAAAAAAAAATCAGTATTCAGTAAATTTTACTGGTTACTGAAAAACAAAATCAGTATTCAGTAAATTTTACTGGTTACTGAAAAAAAATTCAGTAAGTCAGTAAATTTTTACTGATTACTGAAAAAAATCAATATCACTAAAATTTATTAATTACATGTTAGTAGAATTATTTTCTGGAAAAATTGCCTTCAGTTCAAGGATTCGAATAAAATTTGCTCTTTTCAATAAGCTGAATTATTAACAATTGTTACTGGAAAAGCATTCATTACCTCAAAAAACTTGCAAGAACAAAAAACTAAAATTGTCAACATTTTTTATCGTTGCAAATTATTACAAGTTCTATTTTGAATTACCTTTTGTTTACATTATTGTCAGAACAATTTAAAATCAAAATAGTTTACAATATCGACTAATCAAAAATTATACATGTACCTTCTTTTACAAGTTTTTACTATAAAGTTTTCATTTACTATATAGTTTTTGATGATTTAAATTAGAAATTTTCCATATTTTTTACTTTCACTCTCTTAATAGGAATTTAATGAACATACTTAAAAAAAAATTTCAAATACACTAAATTATTAGTGTCCACCGTTAGCTTTTCTTAAGACCAACATTTCAAAATTTGCATCGCTGTGTTTCTGCCTTCTTGAACGATTTACAATTCCAGCGAATGAAAATAATCGCTCTACAGGGGCGGGGTATTGTATTTAGGAAACAAATTTTTTATTGCAATGTGAGTCTTGAAGCACTTGGTCGTCGTGTCTTGTTCGGCCAGGTAAAGAATGGTTTCTTGTAGATAAATTGAACAGTTACTTTTTGTCAATTTGCCTATTTATTTATATAGGTTTTTACTCTCAAGTTAACGATTTTTGTATTCAAATTAAATTTTTTTAAAGTCAAACACAACTTTTTGCAACACAAAATAAATTTTTTTTCATTTCAGATTAAATTCTTTTTATTTAAAATTAAAGTTTTTGTATTTCCAATTAAATTATTTTTATTTAAAATTAAATTATTTTTTTTCAAATTAAATTTATTAACTTCGAATTAAATTTTTTGTTTATTTGACTAAAAATTTACTAAATAAAATAAAAATAAACTTATTGCTCAATTCATTTTTTTTAATATTTGGACGGGTTTTATTGCAACATTTCTCTAGATGCAGATAATGACAAATTCATGGTCATATCGAGATAATAAATGTTACAATCTGAATGTGTTACCGTTTCTACTGATTATTTACTTATTGTTACCAGGATCAAATTAATGTCCCGATCAGCCAATAAATTTCGGGCATGTAGCTTTGTTTTAGAAAAAACTTTTCTATTGGATTAAGCATAAGTGAGCAAGGAGGAAGAGATATTAAAATATGACCGGACTCTGCAACCTTATATTTTACTTCTTGAGTTTTATGCATTATCAAGGACCATCGTATTATTATAAAATTAATTTTTAAATTTTTGGCCAAATAAACAGAAAATTAAAATCGAAGTTAAATAAATTTAATTTGAAATAAAAATAATTTAATTTAAAATGAAAACGATTTAATTTGAAATGAAAAAAATTTAATTTGTGTTGCAAAAAATTGTGTTTGACTTTTAAAAAGTTTAATTTGAATACAAGAACTATTAATTTGAAAGTAAAAACCTATATATTTATTTTGAGAACTGTTTTTCACACGAATAAAAAATAAATTAGTATTAGAAACAACACACTTAAATAAATATTTCGGTGGAGTTGTGAGTACAACGGCGATCAGAAATCGGGTGGTCGTCGGTTCAAACCCAGTGGGCTACATCTTTTTTTTAAATTCATATTAGACATTATTTTAATTTTTGTTTTTTTACAAATATATACTCTCTATTTCTACTAATAACATCTATTAGAAATGTTGACAATTTTTTGATAATTTAAAATTTACTGGTGATATATAATGGATTTCAATTTACTGGTACTGATTTTTTTTCAGTAACCAGTAAAATTTACTGAATACTGATTTTTTTTTTCAGTAATCAGTAATTTACTGAATACTGTAATTTTTTTCAGTAATCAGTAAAAATCAATTTTTACTGAAATTTTACTGGTACTGCAAAGTGCCCATCTATAATATAGACAAATACTTGTACTTTGGAATCTCATTTCATTTAAATATGTTTGCTATGGTATACCGTTAATTTTATTTTAAGTAGAAGTCCAGGGGTTCAGAGTCTGTTATTAAAAAAAAGGAAAGCATAGCTACTATGTTCTACAATTTGCGTACTGTTGACGAAGTTTTCGTTTTTTGGACAAAAGCTGGAATTCCTACAAAACAAAAGAAAAATTTCATAGTAAAGCTGAAAAAACTGCACGATGATTGGAGAAAAATGCAAAAGTACAAGAATACAAAAAAAGGGAAAGTGCAAGAAATGCTGTATAAGAGTTTACGCTAAAGTTGGATGATCTCTTTGATATTGCCCACCAAGATGCCGATGATGACTTCAGACGAAGGCAAGGAGTTTCTGTTGAAACTAAGAGAGAAAGGAAGACCAGGCTCCATGCTAGAAGTTGACCTGAAGTTGGCTCAAGCTGAAGAAAGACTACTACAGAAACAACGGAAGGTCTTGGACAAACAACTTGAAGCGAGAAATTGTTCATTGTTCACAGAGAGAAGATTCAAAAGGACGTGAAACGCCGTATGAAGTGCTCTAGACGAACGTAGAATCTGAAGGACCATCTGTCCCCAAGAGAATCAAGCGTGGCTTCAAACCATGAAATTGACATTGTTGCTGGATTGCTGTAAGGTGTCCGATAGGAATGCTACTCGTATCATTTTGGCTATAGTAGAAGCTCTCAGACAGGATCCCAAAGAATATAAGATCTCCAGAAGCGTTATCCGTGAAATATACACGGAAAAAATCAAGACAAACTTAAGATACCTCGAAACGAGGCTGTTTGCGTGCACTGGGATGGAAAACTACTACCAGGTATTCTTAACACAGAGCAGAAAGAACGGGTTGCTGTTCTGGTATCACATGGGACTAAAGAACAACTCTTGGGCGTTCCTTAAACTGACAGTAGCTCAGGGGAGGAACGAGCCCTAGCAGTGAACGAATGTTTTGAGGAATGGGGTCCCGCCAACTCGGTTGTGGCTATGTGCTTCGATACAACATCATCAGATACTGGGAGACTCAATGGAGCGTGCAATCTCCTTTAGAAGTCTTGTTTTCGACTGCAAGTTTGGAAGCACAACGGGAACTCAACCAGACATATTCAAGAGGTTTCAAAAAGAATTGTCGGCGATTGATAAATCCAAGTTCGATGTAGGCGATAATGTTTTGAAACTACTGCCCAAAGATGAAGTAGAGAATATCAAAGAAGAACTGCAAAGAAAACTAATGGAATGCCAGCCAAGAGACGACTACAAAAAGCTGTTACAGGCTGTGTTCAGGTCTCCAGGTCCAGTACACCATGCCCGGTGGATGGCAAAAGCTATTTACTGTCTGAAAATACAACTCTTCCGTGACCCGTTTAAGCTGACTTCCCAAGAACAAGAGGCCCTAGAAGCACTTTGTGTTTCCATCGTTCGAGTCTACTGTAAAGCCTAGTTTAACGCCCCCAGAGCGTGTTTAGCACCAAAACAAGACCTAGACCTAAGAATAAAATGAAAAAGACATTTATTTTACTTGATTTTTTAAATATATAATTGTTTTCATTCCAAAAATTGATAATATAGGAAGGAAATTGGGTTTTTTCACAATAGGTTCACGTTTTTAGGGACATTGGGTTCGTTATCTCGAATTCAGTACTATTTACGTATTTTGTTATTCCATATAAAATATTATAAACAGTATCGACTTCAAATTGATGTATGACACGGGGAAATATATTAAACCGTTCTTGAGATATGGGTCGGCAAAGTTGCCGAACTGCCAAAAAATCGAGATTTTCAAAACTTTTAGGCCCCAGTGGCATGTGCTAACATCTTTCAATCATACTCAAAATTTGGCAATCTGAAATCTAACAAAATGAAACAAATCCGACATCGATTTTTTAAATCCATCGTTTATATTTGTGGTTTTTATTTACAGCGTTTTGTCAAGTAACGAATGATCTCACTTTCAAAAAACCGGTACATTCTTTGGATTTTTGAAATACGTATGCATAAATACTTCTGGAAACATTTCAATAAATATGTAAACACTCATACCATTCATTTTATATTTGTTGCTTTCCAATGCATGAACATCGTTACGCTTTTCGCATGTGTTGTCAATATTCGACACATTTTCATTGACATCAGCACATGATCCCAAGCACACTGCCAAATTGTCAAATAATGACGAGTCTATCTGACTCCCAATCTAAAATGCTAAATTTAAGCTCGGATGAACCCTTATCCATCCAATTCAGATAAGATCAAGTAGAACACTGTGATTTTTGGCGACAATCAAAGCAGAATTTACAAACAAAATTTAATCCGATGTGGAGGTGATTGGTTGCTCCAATTAAAGCAAAAGGAGAACAACAACAAAGTAGAAAAACATTTAAACATATAAGAATTATATTGACATTTATTTTCTTTAATTTTATAATACTGAAGTGAATATGATGAAATGATTACTCTAACAGTACGTGTTAATTTCAGTTAATTAAAATTCTATTTCTAATTTTTAAAAAGATTTACTTTCAACCCGAAAGTAATAAAATGATACGTGTGATGAATCATCGGCTTCTACCGCATTTTCCTTAAAAATATTAGGCAACCATTATATTTACATAATTTACAAAACTCTTTTAAATAAATTACTATTTGCTCTCTTTTTTAAGAATTTTTTAACATTTGTATACAGTCCTCCAAGAGAGACTCCCGAGAGAAACTTGGCTCTCATGTATTATTGATTTCAAGGTGGTGAACGTTATTCCCTGAGAGACTACTAAAATGATATTCACTAGAGTTGTTATCAAATCATTCTACTATCACATTCTGTAGAACTTTTGTCCTTTGGACTTCATTAAACAATATTCAACTTTGTCCTTGGAGACAAATGGCTCATAAGTTGTTGTATATCGTCCAGACTCAATTCTTAGTTTGGAATTTTAATTTAGTAGTGTTAGTTGCGTCTCACGATAGAAATACATCATAAGTAACGTGCCCCCACAGCTGCTTAAAAAATTTATATTTTTTAGAATTTGAATTTTTGCTCATAATTTCAGAAGCAGTGGCATCAAAGAAAATGCAATCACTTATATTTAGGCAGGTTAAATTGTAATTTGTTTATGCAATATTTGGTAGTGATTGCTAAATTAAAATCTGAGGGATTTCCGTAACTATTAGGGGGCAAATAAAAAATATAACAGCATCACTTTTGGAAAAAAAGTTTTCATAAAAATGATTTTGCAATATCTTGATTGTGAAGTACGTTTTATAACAAGTTGTTCTATCTTGGGGAAATCAAAACCACAGTACAAATTCCTCAAGAAGCTTGCCATACATCGTAAAAGCAAAATTTTTGCTAATTTCGAAAGAAATAAAGGCTGGTGATGCCGTCAGTTTAAAAATTTATTTTAAAATTTTATATATGTAGAAATATTCCAAAAATTCTCAAAAACATGGAGAGTCACTTAATACTCAAGTAATTTATTTTTAAATTAATAACGTATATTTTCGCGAAAATATTTCTAAACTGAAGAAATTAAAATGATAACATAAGAATATTATTCAATATCAATCTGACAATTACAATTAAACTTTAATTCCTAGCATTCATGATTTTATTTATCATATGCACTTGATCAATGTTATTTGCATCATATTCAAAATTTATTTCCATTCTTTTCAAATCCTTAAAACTGGTAATTTAACCATAAAGGTTTTTAATTCTCTCATTTGTCTAGTTTGGACATTCTAGATTTACTTACCACACATTATGCGAAGATTTCCTACTTCACATATATGTAAATACATTATTAGTCATTACAACGATTACGACCTACCTTCTCACTCCACTTATGTTGTGTCTGTTAATTTTATATACGAGTATACGTATGTATATGAATAATAAGAAAAAAAACATATAAGAAATTATTTAAATTATTCTATGTTATGTGCGAATTTTAATACTTTACAAATACAAAGGTGACTAGTGTTTGCATTAAAATGCCATTTATTTATCAGAGATCATCAAAAGATTATTTGATCTTTGTGAACGAGCATTTCTCTTGCATTTAAATTTTTACTCCAATTACATATATGTAAGCATAATTTATTTTTTAATCTGTCAAAAAACTAATTATGTTTTGTATTTAAAGTTCATTGATAGCATACATATTTGCCGGAAGCAAACTTTTAATGTCACTGATAAACAGAATACGTCCGCAACTTCAAGCAAATACACTGTTAAAAAAATGACCCATAACAAAGTCGACAACAGCTAATTCAAATATGTACTGTCAAATTACAAATTCTCTTTCTGTTTTTATGTTTCTTTTACTTTTTGGTTTTATTTTCTTCACGCCTTATCAAAAACATATGTTATTTGTTTACAAAATGAATAAAATGCAGTGAAGGTACAACGCAACGCCACAGACAGATTGTGCGAGCACAATTGAGAGAGTAAGAAAAAACGCTGTCAAAATAAAATAAAATCTATCTCACGAATGTTTTTCATTTTATATGGAAAAAAATCGTCAAGCCCCAATTCTGTTTAATATTTTAAATTTAAGCTGAATCGGACAACATTTTTTATATGTAGTTTGACAGCTCTCTTCTAGAGAGACAGAAAATATTTAATACGAACAACTCTTAGCTTGATTTGGTTTTGAATTTGATTTTATATTTCGTTTGGACAAACTTGCACAGGGCTGCCAAACTATTACCTTTTTGATACAAAACTGAACTGATTTGCCCGTAAAAATCATGTAAAATTTTGACAGAGTTGATTGCAAAAGCCACCAAACAGAGAAAATAGATGGGAACAATAAAATATTTGAAAAAGTTAAGGCGATTTTTAAATCTATCTGTTTTAAAAATCCTGTTTTTAGGTAAAATTAGTCTTTACGTTCCGCTTCTGTTTTATATATGTATATAATACACATACGGAACGTAACAGGACGTAAAAACTAATTGCCATCTTTTATTGTTTTGATGTAAATATGCAGCTTTTATTTAGATACGACCACAGAGCGTAAAAGCTAAACGGTAGGAAACGTTCCGCTTGCCGCTCTTATTTAGAGTTGCACAAAGTGATAAAATGGAATACGTCCGTAACTTCAACCAAAAAACGCTATCAAAAAAATCGACAGGAGCAACATCAAATACTTTCAATTACATTCGAACATATGTTCATAAATGTGTTAACCCAGAGGAAAATTGTTAGTAATACATATTTTCAAGTGTACCCAATAATATGTACATGTGAGCGAAAAATATAGAAAAATTGTACTGCGCTAAATCCCTAAAGACACCGTATTTAACTTGGCAAGTATTCTTCCAGAAATCGAAATCATTTCTCATTGATATTAGTGAATTCTACTGTAATATTTCTTGGGTGTAAAATTGAAGTCTGAAAAAAAGCGACATGAACCTCCCTCTTTAGAACGAATGCATTTTTACCAAAGTATAACATTTTTACGCTCTTTTTAACAAACATTGTTGATGTTCGTGTCCTATGTATGTAAAAAGCCGAAGATGTTTTTCCCCTGAGCAGCGCACAGAGGGGCATTTTGCCTGAAAACCTGGCCAAAATTAATAGAAGTGTTTTATGAGTTAATGGCTGAAATTTTTTGATAGTGTTAGTGATAATTAGGCCCAAGGATGAATCCAACTGATTTTTGTTCAAATCGGTCCGTGATTTCGCCTAGCCCCCATACAAATTCCCCTCGAAATTGCACTTATTTTCACATAATTATGGTAATTATGCAACAATCATGATAAAATTTAGCACGGATCAGTTCTGAGTACTAAGAAATCAGGGTGTAAAGTTTGGTGAAAATCGGATCACATTTGACCCTAGCCCCCATATAAAGTCCCCTTTAGAAATTCACGTTTGCGCTTATAAATGGCTTAAAAACATCGGTATTATGATGAAATTCGGTATGAACGTGTATTTTGTAAATCTAAATCATATTACCAAATTTTGTTAGAGTCGGTCCATAATTTCCCCTCTGTCCAAAATAGGGCCCCTTAAGAAAATATGTTTAGCTATTATAATTGGCTTAAAAATGTTATTACCTCGATGAAATTCGACATGAACATGTTTAATATGAATGTGAATCATTTTACCTGATTTTATTATGATCGGATCATAAGTGCCCCTAGGTACCACATACGGCCCATTGAGAAGATCAAACATACATCTCATATTGTTATAATAATCGATATATGTAATTAAGTTTTTAAAGTTCTATGATAATTAATATTTATTTATAATATTTATTTTACGTTATTTAATACTTGAAAATACCTAAAAAGTGAAGCTAACTACATACATTCGTTAAAATCGTTATCATTTTCATCATCAATGTCAGGAAGGAGTAATTTAATAGTATCTGATGAATATGCTTTTCTATTCCTTCGGGTTTTTTGTGTACTGCAGCTTATAAAAGGATAATTTTATTATTTTTTACCAGTTTACAGGTAAAAAGGATGAAAATAGAGATTTCATACTTTATTGCGGTATATAACAATTTTTGAGCACGTGCTACTTTCAGTTTTAAAAATCTTGTGTGGTTCGTTTTTTGGTAGAAAAAGGGTAATTTTTTTTGATTTTTTTTAATTTTTTAAAATAAGCAAAATTTTCAAAAAATCGCCAAAAAAAAATTGCGCAAATTTGCGCAAACTTTTTTTTGTTCCTGAATGTAGAGAGTTCATATTTTCTTGTGGTGTATAACATTAAACTACTAAAAAGTACTTTCACCTTTAAAATCCTTATCTTTTTTTTTTTGGGAAGGGTAAAAAAAATGTGAAATTTTTATTATTTTTAAATTTTGAACGAATAATTTTAACATTAATATATGAGATATACAATGGTGGCCACGAATTTAAGACACGACATATGACTGACTTATTCGTGATAATTTTGACAACCCTGTAATATCAAATAAGATGTTCTTTATTTTTCTATGTACCCTGTAATGTTAAGAAAAAGTACCGTTATTTTCTTTTTTTTTCTTTTTACATTTTGTTGCTTTTTAATCATATTAATGTAGAAACGAGTATTTGAAACTGGCCACGAATTTAAGACATTTCAGAATTTTCTGATTTTTAAGCGATTTTTTTGTGTTTTTTGAAGCTAAACGGTGAGCAACGAATGTTTTTATTATTTTATGTTGAAATACATCGAAATATTTAATTAGAAATGGCCAGAGGTACTTGCAGTTCCGATGCCGAGCGAAAACTGATCCAACAACTAAAATCTGCTGGAAAAACAGTAGTAGAGATATCCATGCTGCTTAAATGTTCTAGATGCAAGATCTACAACGCGATGAAACACATCAAGCAACATGGTACCACCCAAAATATCAAACAGCAACCTAGAGCCCGAAAAACTACACCCAGGGAGGACATTTTAATTTATAGAGTAGCTGCTAGTACTCCTTTCACGAGCTCAACTAAAATAAAAAATAACATTGCATCGGATTTTGGCATTAATATTTCGTCTAGGACAATAAGAAGGCGATTAAATGAAAAAAACTTGCGTGGGTGTATTGCACAACGTAAACCACTTGTGTCAAAAAAAAATATCAAAGCCCGACTAGCGTTTTCGAGAGAACATCTCAAGAAACCCATGATATTTTGGAAAAATATTCTTTGGAGCGACGAGTCGAAGTTTTGCCGCTTCGGCTCTGATGGAAAGCGGTTCGTATGGCGCCCTCCAAACCTGGAGCA
This sequence comes from Sarcophaga rosellei, assembly GCA_930367235.1. Taxonomy (NCBI): domain Eukaryota; kingdom Metazoa; phylum Arthropoda; class Insecta; order Diptera; family Sarcophagidae; genus Sarcophaga; species Sarcophaga rosellei. The sequence continues at coordinate 45,820,063 of OV884021.1, read as the reverse complement.
TCATCCAAAGTACACCCTAAAAACGGTCAGACATGGTGGTGGAAATGTGATGGTGTGGGCAGCATTTTCCTGGCATGGTGTAGGTCCCATTTACAAGATAGATTCTAAAATGGACCAGCATGTTTACAAAAACATTATAACAGACACTATGATACCATTCGCTGAAGACAACATGTCTCTAATATGGAAATTTATGCATGATAATGACCCTAAGCACACTTCACGTCTAGTGAAGTGTTGCTTAGAGGAAAAGGATATCCTTGTTCTTAAGTGGCCAGCTCAATCCAATTGAGAACTTTTGGAATGATGTTGAGAAACATGTACGAATAGTTAAACCAAGAAATTCCAGCGATTTGTGGGAAGAAATCCAAAAGGCTTGGTATGCGATTCCAAAGCAACGTTGTGTGGCATTAGTCGAAAGTTTACCAAGGAGATATGCTGCTGTGATCAAAAATAAAGGATTTCCCACTAAATATTCGAATTTTTTTTATTAAGCTGAGCTTAATTTAGAGAATAGTGTTATATTATGCCTATGTCTTAAATTCGTGACCAGGTAAAATTTGTGTTTATGTATATAATATGTAAATAAAAATTCTTAACCGAATATAGGTAAGAAAATATTATTAATTTTTCTTCATAACATTACAAAAGTCTTAAAAAAAATATCATGGACCCATAATTTTTTCGATAAAATGTAAAAATGATCTCAAATAACTCAGTCATATGTCGTGTCTTAAATTCGTGGCCACCACTGTATATGTATATATAAAAAATTGAAAGTAGCAGTTGCTCATACCTTTCAAGTAAAAAAAAAATCAATATAAAACCTCTATTCGTTTAGCCACAAAAAAATATCATATAAACATATTAAAATTAAAAAAAAAAAACACCAAAAATGCATTTAATTTTCTTCACTTTCCTGACTTTGACATCGTCTCAAATCTACAAATCTCAACTTAAAGTCGTGAAAATCCACTATATAATGCAGAATTTTGTCTATGGAACTGCATACTCAGTTTATTAAATTGCCTAAAATTCATTTGAGGGTAAATGCCACTTAGTGCAGCGTTGTCATTTGCCAAATTTTCTCTTTTTTCCAAGTTTTTTGAGATGCGAAAAAATTTTCATTAAATTTGTTTTCTAATAAAACAAATTTTTGCGACAAAATTAAATTTAAAATGTTTCAATAAATTCAGTAATAATAACACGAAATATTTACATTTTTAAATAAAATATTGTGTATTTTATTAGTCCCAGGCAAAAGAAGCAAGGAAAACAAGTTTTTTTTTATAAAAAAAAGTTTTCTTTCTCAGATATAAAAGGTTTTTTTTTTATAAATTACAGGCAACGCTGCCCTTAAGGGACATTGGTGTCGACGTCTGATGATAAGTGTGCCTGACTATTTGTGAAAAAAGTAGCTCAATAAGTAAAATTTCAATCTTAAAAATATTATTGATGTTGTAAAAATAACAATGAATGCATACATGGCATATGAGCAGACAGATCTAGAGATGGCATTAGATTTTTGAACGTCTTTATTTATTTTTCATTTTATTTAATTTTTTACAAAATAAATCTTTTTAATTAATTACCTTATTTGTTTTTGTGTATGTTTTCCTTTTTGTTGTTTGTTTACAAAATGCATAAAATTTAGTGAAAGTACGAAAAAACGCTGTCAAAATAAAATAGATTCAACTCAGGACTGGTTCTGGCGATAAGTTTTTAAGTATTTTATGGAAAAAACTGGTAAGTCCCAATTCTGTTCCGTCTTTAAGTAACGAATAATTTTGTCTGCACAAAAATTTTGTTTAGCATTGCAATTCTCAAAAAGTAATTTTTCTCGTGAACACAAATTTATTATTCACGACAGGGGCGATTATTTCTAATCCCCAAGCCTTGCGTATACTACTCATCTTTTAAAAAACCATCCGACAAAATCTTGGGAACCTTTTTTGAAAAAATTCATCCATTTCTACTCATTACATCCCTATGGTCAGAATAAGGTTTACCATCTGGCATAATATGACATCGATTTTTGGTGAGAAGCTTTTCCTTAAGGACTAGAGCTTTTGTAAAAAATCTGCTAAGAACTTCTACCTTCTTTTCGCTATAGAGCTTTGAACTCTTAGGAATGTTACTGTAGTAAATCAAGACACTCCCCCAGTCGATTACAGCGAATCGAAGTTTAGAAAAATAAAAACTTTAGGAATTTTTCAAAATTTTCTTAGTTTTCTTTTTAACTTTTTCAGGTATTTTCATTACATTCGATGATGCCAATTTGGAGAAATTTCAAGTCTATCACACATAAGTTTTGCAGTTTTCCTGATATATTTTAAAACTCTTTATATAAAATAAAACAGACAACAATTTGAATAATTATTTTAAATTTTAATATCAATGCCGTCATTGCAAATATTGTCACTAGAATTTTATTTATTTAAATGCGTCGCACTTTTTTTCCTTAAAATTTTATGACTGGCCATAAACTTATTTGCATTAAATCTTAATATTCTTGTTGTTTAACATTCAAAGAAATAAAAAAAATTAATATAACGCTAAGAGAATATGTAGTGAGAAACATTTATTTTGATTAAACGCCTTGAGTACTAAGGCACAATTAAAGTGAAAAAGTACGAACAGAATTCATATCGCAATTTGTCAAATATGTCCCAACATTAACAAGTTCAAATTTTAAACATGATAATTTTGTGGTAAAAGAGCTATCCAAGAACTATCAAGGCACATCGAAAAAAACTTTCCAATCCAAAGAAAGCTAGTACATCATACGTCATTCTTTGAATAATTAAACCCTGTACCTTTTGTCGATTTTAACTGAAACATGACGATGAAATTATACATATATTTAATGGCATTTATTCATGAAAAGGCGACAGAATCGAAACTACAAAATAAAATGCGCCAGTTTTGAATCTCTAGTTTATTTCAACAAACAAAATAAGTACTTTATCAGCCTGCTTAAATGTAGTATAAAGCATAAGTAATATTATTTAAATTATGGATATAATATTTATTTTAATAATTTGATTCTATTTTCTAAAAAAAAAACAAATTACTAATGTATTCAACAAACAAACAAACGAAAAATAAATAAATTTTCTGGTGACTGCTTTTCAATTACAAGAGTGTATTCACACTCTAAAAGGAAGAGAAAGTAAATTTAAAATATCGAGGCTCAATGTATTAAGAAAATATTCATAACATTTGGTAAAATAACACTTAAAGTTAAGCACTTCAATTAAAAACGCCCTGACATTGAACAGTTTTTTAGTCCTCTGAAGCTATTTGCTGTTTTTCAGTTAAGTTTTGTTGGAGACTTCGTGACTACCAAACCGGTTTTCCAAACATTCCACAAATGAAAAATTGTATTCACTTAGTCCTATTGGAAGTAATAATAATTACGAACTCCTAATCGAATAACCACCTTCGTTGAGACTGTTTTTAACAATAACTCGCAAAATTATTAGCCGCCGAAATACATTCAAACTCCATTGTACTGCAACCACAGCACAAAAAGTTTCAGTCGAGTCCTTTAGATTGAACTCGTTGTTTTCCTGCATACTAAAGAATTAAAAAAATTGTTTGGACTGCAGTTTTTTTTTAAATAAATGAAATGTGCATGTTGGGTATCGGGACTTGCAATAGGCCCTTCCGGCAATTGGCAATTGACAACAGAAATCTTGTTAAAGCTACATCTGTGAAATTAGTTGTCAACAACAACAATTACAACAACAGGTTCAAATAATTATATTGTTTTCTTATAATAAGTGTTCTAACTGAGCCCATGTGGTCCATGTCTGGATGAATAGATATGTGAACAAGTAAATTTGTCCAATGAGATCTAAGAGCATGCAATGTATTCGGAAAGCGTCTTTATTTGGTGTGGGTTTTGAGAGGCGGCGTCATCGGTCCATATTCTTTTGTATTGGATGATCTGGAAATCGACACATGTGGTTTTCATAGGAAAGTCGAACGTACCACACAGCTCTGCCACATCAGATAATGCTCACGAGCAATTTGAGAGCATGATTATCTTCAGTGATGATGATATAAACTGGCCATCAAGAACGTGTGATTTGACCATGTTGGAATTTTTCCAAGTCGCAAGTGCGTGCGAATACACCATAAACCACAGCGCTTCTCAAAGTCAACATGCCATCGGTTAAATGCTGCCTGACTTACGCGCCATACATATATATAGCAGAGTAATGGTTTTTGCCTTCCAAGGATTTCCTTAATACATTTAATTGCCTGAGAGTTTGGTGTTTCAATTGCAAGCATTCAAGTTATAAATCTATATGATTTAACTTTTGTATACATGTGTTAATCTATGTACATATATGTATATATTAATATCTATATTCATTTAATATCAATAATTGGTACTATTTTAACCTAAAGTACCAAATTCTTCTTTGTCTCGTGATGTGAATTTATTATAAATACGTTAATTTTTTAAAAACACATGCAGAGTTTTTCTTTCATTTATTTCTAATTGCTCTCTCTCTCTCTCTCTCTCCCTCTCTCTCCCTCTCTCTCTTCTCCACGTATGGTAATGGAATCTCATTTTCGTACATCAGTTCGTGCATCAACACTTTAGGGTTATTAAAATCGCAAGCACATCAACGTCAGCATAATTCCTAATGACATGATCAACACTCGAACGATTCGTCATTTTAAAAGTCACTCATTAGGACCGAATATGAGTCTGCTTGTCTGTTTTGTTTTCTTGTCAGACCGTTCGAATTTTTTATTATCCAATATGTAGATATATAAGTACATACATACATATGTATACCCGTAATGTTTTTAATACACTACACTTTTATATGCTGCTGCTGTGGTTGACTGACTGAAATAATTTTGTACGTATCTGCTGCTACTTATAGCTTTTGCTTTTGTGTTGTTTTTGTCATCTTTCTGATGTTTTTAATAACAAAAATTATGTAAATTAAATATGAAATGATCATTATTTAATTTTATTCTTTCAAAATCAAAATAAATTGAAATTTATGAGAAATATTTTCTGAACGTAATTTTTTTTTTTTTTGTAATTTTAAGTATTTCAGAATGATGAATAGAACGTGACATTGTAGCATATTTAAATAACGATCAAAGGGTTAAAATGGGAATATATTTGCCGCAATTTACTTTACATTATAATAAATTTATGTTTATCATCTGATAAAAGTAACATTATTACGGCTCTACCGCAATTACCGACTTCACAGTAGGTAAAGGAATATTTAGTTATGTATTGTGAAATTTTTAATACAAAATGAAAAAGTGCTTGGCATATTGGAAAAAGCTTTGTCAGTGATCATAATCAGATTTGTTCGTATTATGCTTTATTTCCTAATAAATAGAAATAGAACAATGAAAAAAAGGAAGGATAAATTGCACGAATTGTGGCAACAATATGTATATAAGTTGAAAGAAACCATTCTGTTTATACTTTTATACGCTCTTTTTGTAATAATAAATTCGTTTAATTCATTAAAAAATCATTATTTAATTAGTTATACATACATACATACTTATAAAAATACATAGTACATAGTACATAGGTGGATCAGTCTATCCTCTTTTCCACTTAAGAGGCTTGAGAAAATCATTGTTGTCTATTTTAGATCAATTCTCGATCCGAATACGCTTTCAGCGTCACAACACGTTTATATAAAGAGTAAATCTGCCGAAGCTGCGCTACAATCATCACAAAAATTATCGGACTACAAGGAATATATTCCATTTGCCTTGATATATAAGGCGCTCTCAATACCGGAATCAGTTAGTAATACCATTAGATAACTGGACGTTAATCGCTTCTGGACGGTGATCGCTTCTGTCGAAAACTGCTGAGATACAGAAGTTTCGAACCTACTTTGAGGAAGAGGAGATTTACTCTCATCTTTGCTGTGCTGACTGGGAGTTAATCCAACCAAAACATACTTGGTATTATTTACAAGGAGATCCAAAGTTCCTAAATTTGGTGTAAGCCGATAGTTTTTAATTTATCCAGTAGCTCCAAATATCTTGGAATCTTCGACAGTAAATAAAGGTTAGGGTAATTAAGGTGGCTTACCTCTGTTAAGGAAGAAGATCGAATGTATTATTACAATTAATTCTATCCGAGGGTCAAGCATTCTGTGAAGAAAACCACCCCAAGTCCAAACTAAATCTTGCTATTGCAGCAATTTTTATATTAGAGGGCTCGGTCAAGAATGTCAGAAAGTGAGAAATAAAAAACTTCCGTCCCTTTATGTCAAGAGCAGGGCACTGACACATGAAGAGAAAGACAGTTCCTTTCTCCCTCTCAAGCCCACAGTTCCTTTAGAAGTTATTAGCCGGAATTACGAGTCTTTCTACATGTCTACCAAAAGGATAGTGACCCGTAAGGTTAGCCATTTAATTTAAGACACATGATCAGCAGAGTCTAGAAATATTGCAAGTACGCTCTTTCTGCCAATGAGATTGTGTAATTATAGCAAGTGTGAATAATATCCAAGTTTACTGAAGCAATCGAAGTCCTGTAACATGCAGGATATTGCGAGGTCCGTACTAGATCTGGCCAACTCATCGGCAATCTAACCAAATTCCTATGCCCACTTTGAATGATACAAAATTCATCTGAGAAATCGACTGTCCGAGTAAATCAAGGGATTTTCTGAAAAAATCCCACCACTCAGCAAGCATTGCGTTGCTTTCAAAATTGCCATGAGGTACCCTATAAGAAAGTTTAATATCAGAACCCTTAATAAATCTGTCACAGTCCAATCTGCCATTCGTCTTTGACCCACCAGTGTAAACTTCAAGGGTCACATTGGGAACCTACGGATTTTGAGACCAGTAGTCCCCAGTTAAAATTCTAAAATTTAATGTTAGGTTTAGAAAGTTATAAGAAATCATATAATCGAATCTGATGTGTCTATGTCTTCGCAGAATAGCAGCATGTCCTTCCGGACAGATTGACAAACATTACGCTTATTCAGGGCCCCAACAGCTTTCTAAAGGGTATTATTGGAGACGCTGTCCATGTCAATGAAAGCTGCCGGTGAGTGCAGTTTGTATGCCAGAGATTTTTCAATGTTCCCCATCAAGGAACTTAGTAGTTAGGGATCTGCCCCTGTGGCATTGTGAGCAGTACTGGCAAGAGTAGAAAGTGGTTTTACTTTATCTCGAGGTCGAGAATCCTTTCCGTTTTTTTGAGAACGAATGAGGTTCGACTAATAGGTCTGAGATCATTCGCAATGAATATCAAGGTCTCCCTTGGTTGGGAATGACTCACCTCCTCCATTAGTATCTCAGATTCCCCACATGAGTTGATGAGCGTTGCCATCGGCACTAATTCGTGTTTCCCTATTTATCTAACTTCTACCATTGAGCGTTTCAGACAGCTATTAGGTGGAGAGTAGTCCTCATAATGCATATAATAGGAGAGCATGAATAAGGGTCTGCTACCAGGTTGCATGGAGTTTACTACGACCGCCATCATGTTAGCATTGTTAAAATGAGTAAGAAGAATAATAAATATCATTCCCGATAAGGATATAAGCTCTCACCTACGCCAAGAGGAACGATCAGTTTGTACCCCTACATCAAAAAAAAAAAAATTTAATGAATTAAACATGAATACACAATCCAGAACCACAATGGCGACAACTGCCCTATTTTAAAAGCAATAGATCGAAATTGGAGTGTTAATCCCAAAAGTATATATATTGGCTATAAGACTTTCTAATCAAACCAAATTCAATGAGGCCGTGGTTGGTTTAGAGAAAAGTAATCATCAAACCCGGTCTGAAAATATTATAAGGATGGTGCCGATCATGAAAACATGTGATCTTAGAATTACATCATGTAACGTACATAAAAAATAGATGAAATTGTTTAAAACATTTTTTGTATCTAATTATTCTAAGGCCATATTGAACTTCTTTTATTCAAAACATTTGTTATAACAAATGCTACTTTAGTAAAGTAAAGCTAACAATCTTTGATTCTCTATTACTTATTGAATCTCTCAATTTTTTCACTAACGTTTGTATATATTAAAATATTGGCTTTTTCCTAAAAGTTATTTTTCGACTTAGGCCGTTATTACTTCTTACTATACCCTTGGACAACTGATTGGCAACGTATATGATCTGAATCATTGCTTTCAATGGTCTCATATTTATTTTATATTGGCATTAATGAATATGTAAAAATTTCTTTTCAATATGATCAGTTTTAGTTTACAATTAATTTATTAAATGCAGAAATAAAATCATGAATAAATAAATTAATGTGTAAGAGGAGTCAACAAGAAACACATGTTTCCCATCTTGTTTCTTGACGTTTCATGGCAACTACAAAACGAGGACCTTATTTTCACTTCTGTATCTTGTTTTAATTTTAATTTTCTTCATAAAATAATGATTGAAGCATGAGACATTAATGTACATACTATGTACATACTTATGATTGATTGTGAGTGTATGTAATTTTTTGTGGGAAATCGTATGACATTAAAAAGAACGAAATTAATAGAAATAAATGGAATACTCGTCTAAGTACGAGGGAGAGAAAATAAAATCTAAAAGTAAAAAAAAAAAAAAAATTCAAAACATATCGATAACAACTAAAAAATTAATTATAAGAAGAAACGAAGAATAAAATAGATACATATACAATATACATATGTACAATGAAAGTTCATTTTAATATTCATTATTCATGGTTTTAAATTTCATTGATAAACAGTGGGCATACTAATTTGTTTTGGCTTCTCTTCTCCTTTCTTTTTTTTAACTTTATGTTATGCATTAAACATGTTCAAGGCTACCGACCACAAGACTACCAATTCTGCTGCCCACAAATGCCGCCAACCAGTTAGCTTTTTAATTATTTTAAAAACGGCAGCGACGAAATAAGCAACTTTCTGTAATTTTAACTTTTTGTAGCGCAGTATATTAACTTTTTTTACCAATTGTGCAATGCCACAACTGTTGCAAATTTAGAACCAGATTTTCTCTGAGGGCATACTAGATGAGTCGTTTTGGTAAAACAATTATATTTTCGATGTATAAGAAATTATAGGGACATTTTTTTATGACCTGCGCTGAGAAATAAACCTGAAGAAACTATTCAGCTGTGGATAATATATACAATCTATCAGCAATAATAATTTACAAGCTGTCAGAAAAAGAGACCGATTTTTATCGATTTTAAAGTGTGGCTAGAAAATCTGTGATCTACAAACTTTATACAATGGGAGTATCATACAAATTTTTAAAATTTTTAGAAGCTATATATAGTATCATGTAATCACCTGTGTGGACCGGAAAAAATTCTCTGAATATTTTGAAGCAAAATCTGGTGTGGAACAAGGATATTAGATATCTCCTTTGCTCTTTGCTATGTACATATATAAACAATCCTCACGAATGCTTGGAAGGCGAACGGATGGTAGACAATTTAAATATTTGTCTTATCATACATAGGTGATATAGTTATATTAGCCGATGATGTGGATAGGACGCATGGTGAAAATCTAGAAGACTATTGCAACTTAAAAATGAACTGAAAAATGTCATTTCAACGGTGCAAAAGTTGAAATTGCTATCGAATTTAATTATCTAGGAGGAGTGTTTACGCACTGTGAAAAAGTGAATAAACTTAAATGTAATTTTTTTTCAAGAAAATTTTGAATTTATCAAGTTTCACACCAAACTTTTTCTTGATGTTAGACACTGCAGCGGTATAAACTCATTTATTTACATTGGCGCCAGAGATCAGCAATGAGTACTAAAAAATATGAGTAGATTCGGATCATACTCATAATTTCTGATACTTATACGCATTCATACTTATTTTAATATCATACTCATACTACTCATATTCAAAGTTTGAAGTACTCATCGCACTCATACTTAACAATACGCATTATGTTGTTGATTTCGACGCTCCTTTACTCAACATTTAAAAGGATCACATAATAAGTATGATTCGCTTACGAACACTACAATACTCACTAGAATGTTGTGTGTTCGCTTTGCTTGCTGTCTTTGTCTTTTTCTTTCTTCTTTTTTTGTAAATGCAACAACAAGACTGCAAATTTTGATGAATGATTCGAGTCACTCGAATTATTTATGAGTATGAGTATTTTTCTAAATTTATGAATCTCAATGAGTAGGCGTATGACATTGTACGAAGACGAATGAATCAGAGTAGTTGAATTTCAATACTGTTGACTTACTCATATTCAAAATTTCATGAGTACTTATGAGTAGCGAATAAATGAAATGTCACCATTCATACCATTCGTTCTGTATTCGTTGCTTTCATGAATGGTATATGACGTAAAAACGCCTTATGTCTCCAGAGTGATTATCAGTCGTTATTTCAATTTTCGTAGTGTTTGGTTGCTAAAATGTATTCTTCGGATAACGATTTATTGCCCTTGACCAGGGCTGTTAGGTTTTTTTTGTAAAAAATCGTCAAAATTAAGAGAAAAAATCGTCAAAATCGTCACAAAAATTAAGAAAAATCGTCAAAAAATCGTCATAATTTAAAACATGAATAATATATTTTTCTATAAGTGTAATTCTATTTTTAATTTATAAAAACAATATTTAACATAAAGGAACAATTTACATATATTTCTAATTAAAGTTCGTACAAATTATGTGAACAAAGTTTACTTATGAAACTTTTAGTAATATTAACATTAAAACAATTAGAAGAATTATTTTTTAAATAATCGTTCGAAAATAAAATTCCTTCAATGGTTTTTGAATCCAAAGAATTCCTTATTTTAGTTTTGTTTATATTAATTGTACTAAATATACGTTCAACGTTAGCTGATGAATTTGGTAAAGTCATAAGTTATTAACAAAATCACATAAGTTTGGAAAATTTGATAAATTATGTGATTTAATATTTTTCTAAAAATTTTTGAAAACAAGTAAATGTCAGGCCAGACATCAAAACGAAATGTAAAAAAAATATTTCTTCGGCGTCTTCCTCTCAGCAGATTTCTGGCAAAAAACTCTGAGAGTAAATAAACCTGCCATGAAAAAGTTTCTCAAAAATCTGTCGTTCGGAATCGACGTTAAACTGTAGGTCCCGCCTCTCAAGTATAAAATTAAGGCACACAACATGAGTGGTGTGAGAAGCTAGGCCGTAATCCTGACTGAAGGGTTGTAATGGCCAATTATGTATGTATGTAATTCTTTTATTTCATTTTCTATTACCTGATATCTTTAGTAACTAAATTAGGAAAACTTTTCAACAAAGGCAATATAGAAGTATTTTTATTTAAAATATCATTAGGTGCAATTAAACTTAAATTATTTATTATAGTATTTTGAAAATGAAACCTTTTCTTAATTTGATAACATAATTCTACAAAGTGGGTTTATAGAAAATGTAAGTGATGCCAAAAAATCGTCAAAATGTTAGAAATTCTATGGAAAAAACGTCAATCGTCATATTAGTAAATTGACAATAAAAATCGTCAAAATGACGTAAAATCGTCAAATATAACACCCCTGCCCTTGACATCGTGCAAGGTTGAATTAAGTTTTACATTCCATAAAGCGGGTCAACACTGGTATTTTTCAATAAATTGAAAAATATGTTGTTTCTTTTTTCATGTGCAGAAGTTTTCCATGACAGCAAATTACTATATATTATGCGCATATGCGCATTAGAGATGAGCGATATTTTCAAAACTGTGATTTAATCACGGTGATTGATAATTCACTGGTAACTACAGTGATTGAAATTGCCAAATAACAGTTACTAATAATGTCGTTCTTTCAAACTTGTCACATACTCAAATTTATTTCATTTTATTTTGAGCGAGGCAGAATTACTATTAGATGATGCTGATTATTTACTTTTGTCTTTTATACATGAACTTTCTGTGAAACTTAATTGTCAAACTTCATATAAAAATAATTACATTGTGGCAGCACCAAGTCTGCCAGCTAGTGAACGGAGTGAATCTGGCAACATTTTAGAACACAAAAGAAAAAGAAAACAAACATTAATTCCTCGCGTCGTCTTTGCTGCCACAACTATAGACAATTCTTCTCGCAACTTAATTTGAATTCTTTTATACTTTGAAACAAAATAAAATAATAATAATTTTAAATAGTTTAGGAATAAAATAACGTGTTTTATTTACCACAAACTATATTGGTGACCCCGTGCTTGGAACAAATTACATCGAATACCAAATTGGTAAAAATTTCAGCAGAAAAATATTTTTCGTGGAAACAGCGCAGTCGCAGCTTATTTGAAATTTTAACGTTTCAACGCTGCGATCAATTTTTTCACAACGAACAAGATCAATCCTGCTTATGAATTCAAGCAAATACAACTTGAGAAGTAAGCAAACTGTTTCAATAGAAAATACTTCATCCAGCAGTGACGAAATTAAAATGTCTGAAATGGATAATATTATTGCTCAAATGAGGGACCTTCAACGAGAAGTGAATTTACTACGGGAGCAACGTGAGCATCCAAATGAAGCAGCAAAATCGAATCTTCAAAGGGTGCATATACCCAAATTCAATAAGCATAACCCACACCTTTGGTTTGCTCAGGTTGAAAGGTCGTTTGCCTTGTGTGACATTACATCAGATACAGACAAATTTGATTTTGTTTCGGTTCGTCTTGAAGACGATATCCTTTTATCTGTTGAGGATTTAATTACCAATCCGCCCGCAAACGACAAATTCAATTTACTCAGGGAAAGATTAATTTCAAAATTTGCTGAGTCACCTGAATCCAAATTGCGCCGTTTATTACAAGGTGGAGAAACCGTGGGTATGAAACCGTCTGAAGTATTGGCACACATGAAACGACTAGCGCCTGGTAAGTGCAACGAAGCGATAATCCGTACACTTTTTATTGGCCAGATGCCAGAATCGATTCGTCCACTTTTAAGTATATGGGAGCAAGACGATTTAGACAAATTGGCAAAAACGGCAGATAAAATGTTAGAGGCGAACAACAACATGGTAAGTGCCATATCACACAGTACCTCAAGTAGTGAAACGCAACTTTCGGTAAGTGCTATTAACCCTTCAATGGCTGATCTCATTAAATCAATAAATATTTTATCGGATAAGATTGATAAGATGAAAATACAATCAAGTCACAATAATAATGGTCGTAATCGTTCGAGATCTCGGAGCCGCTCACAATCAGGTCAGAATCCTTCCGAATCACAACTTTGCTGGTACCATGTAAAATTTGGAAAGAATGCTAAACGTTGTAAACCAAATTGCCCACATTATAACAATAACAATTCGGAAAACTAATTGAGCTGTCGTCAATCAACTCAATTGGCGACAGCGACAGCAATAATGGAATAATTTCGGAAAATCGTTTGCACGTATATGATAACTCGACGAAATCTTACTTTTTAATTGACTCAGGATCGGTGGTCTCAGTTATACCCCCATCATTAGTCAAGGCGAAACTTTTCCCCTCGAAAATTAAACTTTTGGCAGCTAATCAGAGCGAAATCACAACCTATGGTCACTCGGTTTTTAAACTAGACCTAGGGTTACGTCGTGAGTTTAAGTGGCTATTCATTATTGCTGACGTTCAATCACCCATAATTGGTGCTGACTTTTTAATTCATTATAATTTGTTAATTGATCTCAAAACCAAACGACTAGTAGATGGTACAACCAAACTTGCTAGTAGTGGTAAAATTCGTAAAACGAAAGATTTTAGTATCTCAACAATTTTTTCAAGCACACCATTTGCAGCTTTACTCCAAGAGTACGTCAGCATTACGACAACAACTTTAACCCGAAAGGTCGCAGGAGATTTAACCGTCGCACATCATATCGAAACAACTGGTAAGCCGGTAGCAGATCGCCCACGTAGATTGTCTGGAGACAAGTTAGCAGCCGCAAAAGCAGAAGTAGATTTTCTTTTGGAACAAGGTATATGCCGTATATCTAAGAGTCAATGGGCTAGTCCTATTCACATTGTGGCTAAAAAAACGGGTGGTTGGCGTGTATGTGGAGACTACCGAAAATTAAACGCTCAAACAGTTCCTGATCGCTATCCAATAGCTAATATCAACGACTTTGCTGAAAGACTATATGGTAAGTCCATTTTTACTACATTAGATCTAGTAAGAGCCTATTACCAAATTCCGATGGTCGAAGAGGATATTGAAAAAACAGCTCTTTGCACCCCGTTTGGTTTAATAGAATTTTTGTATATGCCGTTTGGACTACGAAACGCCACGCAAACCTTCCAAAGGTTTATGGACTCAGTTCTAAGAGGTTTGGACTTCGTTTATTGTTACATCGACGATATTATCATAATGTCAAATTCCATCGAAGAGCATAACCACCATCTGCGATTAGTTTTTGATCGTCTTCGGCAGCAGGGCTTAACAATCAATGTTAAGAAATGTCATTTTGGCCAAAATGAGGTCGAATTTTTGGGTTACACTATCAATAGCAGTGGTTGTCGACCTCCTAAAGATCGTGTTACTGCCATCGAAAATTACGCTAGACCCGAAACGATTTGTGAACTACGAAGATTTCTGGGTATCATTAACTACTATCGCCGGTGCATCCCACATGCAGCTCAACTACAAGCACCGCTTAACAGTTTTCTCACAGACTCTAAGAAAAATGATAAGAGAAAAATACCTTGGACACCAGAAGCCGAAAATGCCTTCGAAGCGTGTAAAAAAAGTATAAGTGAGGCTACTACGCTAGCGCATACTGCTCCAAACTCCGAACTGGCACTCATAACGGACGCTTCTGATACAGCTATCGGAGCGGTTCTCGAGCAAAATTTTGATGGTCTATGGAGACCGCTAGGTTTTTTCTCCAGGAAATTGTCAAAGGCGGAAAGCAACTACAGCACATATGACAGGGAGTTACTTGCAATTTACGATTCCATAAAACATTTCCGTCATATGTTGGAAGCTCGTCATTTCGTCATTAAAACCGATCATCGACCGCTGATTTATGCATTTTCACAGAAGCCAGAGAAAGCTTCCCCACGTCAATTGAGACATTTGGATTTCATATCGCAATTTACAACAGAGATAATACATTTGTCTGGTTCCAAGAATACTGTTGCTGATGCTTTGTCTCGTTTAAATGCAATTTCGATGCCGTTAACAATATCATACGAGGAACTACAATCATCACAAGAAACAGACGACGAATTGAAAACCTTACTGGAAGGTAACAATTCGTTAAAACTTCAAGTAGTCCACTTCGATTCTTCTTCAATCTATTGTGACATTTCGACCGGTTATGTACGACCTTACGTTCCTAATGAACTACGCCAACAAGTTTTCAATTCCATACATAATCTATCACATCCTGGTGGTAAAGCTACACTTCAAGAGATCCGAAAGAAATATGTTTGGCCTAGTATGAAAAAGCAAGTTATCAATTGGGTTCGTACTTGTTTATTATGTCAGAGAGCAAAGATAACTAGACATAATCGTCTAACACCGAACAAGATAGATGTACCTGATAATCGTTTTGACCACGTCCACCTGGATATTGTAATTATGCCAGTAATACAAGGTTTTAGATACTGCCTTACTATGATTGACAGGTTTTCGAGGTGGCCGGAATCAGTTCCCTTGAAAGACATGTCTGCTCAAACCGTTGCAACTGCTTTTTGGACTCATTGGATATCTAGATTCGGATGCCCAAGAACTATAACTACGGACCAAGGTACACAGTTTGAATCAGCTCTATTCAAATCATTGACTAATTTCATTGGATCTAAACGAGCCCGAACTACTGCATACCATCCGCAATCAAACGGTATGGTCGAACGTTGGCATAGAACATTTAAAACAGCTCTTATGTGCCATCCTAATACTTCATGGATTGATATACTGCCGACAGTATTACTTGGTTTAAGAACCTCTTTCAAAGAGGATATTCAGGCTTCTCCATCGGACTTATTATATGGAGGCCCATTACGTTTACCAAATGAATTTTTCGAAAATACTAACGATACCACTAATCCGGACGAATTCCTTAAAAAACTTCGCAACCATTTTAGTCTTCTACGACCTATACCAACAGCTCATCATAACAAAAGCAAAATGTTTGTTTTGAAAAATATTAATGATTGTACTCATGTATTTCTTCGCACCGATTCAGTCCGAGAACCACTTCAGACGCCTTACACAGGACCTTATGAGGTAGTCCAACGTTTATCCGATCGTTTATATACCATAAAAATTAAAGATAAAAATGTAAACGTCAGCGTCGACCGATTAAAACCAGCCTTTATCATCAATGATATTCAAGACAATTTTCAACACCAAAGACCTCAAGACTCTAAGTCAAAACAGCATACCACATCACGACAACTGGAAACTTCAATTAACAATGATCCTGAAATTACCACTGACGAAAGTGCATCGTTCCCAGCAGTTCCTGACTTAGTCACTGGAGAGGGAGTGGATGTGGCAGCACCAAGTCTGCCAGCTAGTGAACGGAGTGAATCTGGCAACATTTTAGAACACAAAAGAAAAAGAAAACAAACATTAATTCCTCGCGTCGTCTTTGCTGCCACAACTATAGACAATTCTTCTCGCAACTTAATTTGAATTCTTTTATACTTTGAAACAAAATAAAATAATAATAATTTTAAATAGTTTAGGAATAAAATAACGTGTTTTATTTACCACAAACTATAACATTAAAAATAATAACATTTATGACACCACTTTGATTTTGTTTGGTAGTCTTTTCGTAGTATGTATCTAGTTGTCTCTTTCTTACGACTTAATAAAATACGTTATTGTCATTATTGTTTTCTTTTGGAATACTGTGATCACAATCACTGTTTTAAAGAACAGTTATTAACAAATCACGTTCACTGAGAACAACGTTCTTTAAAAATCACTGGAGCGCTCATCTCTAATGCGCATATCGAAGCAACTGATGCTGACAAGCATTGGTCAATCGAAATTGGAGACGATAAAAAAGTCATCAAATTAAAACATTAAAATTTTTTGATTTTCTATCAATACCAAAAACATGTATGCGTAGCCGCAAAAGTACAATACACGCGGGGTATAAATCTGCCCGGCCACACATTAAAATCGGCTTTTTGGTTATTGTGTTGGTAAATAATACTCACACACACCGTTGCCAGTAATTTTTTTTTAACTTTTTATTTCTGGAAAAAACCTTGGGCCATAATCATAGTCATCAAAAAAGTATACTTTAAGAATCATTTATTAAAAAGTCTACTTTTCAGCTACTATAGACGAAAAAAAGCTTACTTTTTCCGCTAAAGTCTGTTTTATACTTAAAACAAGCTGAAGTTGTTTTTAACAAAGTTAACATCACTTTAACTCTATCAGCTGTTTGTCATTTATCCAAATTTACAAAATCAAAACAAAAAATGTATGAATTGTGTTGAATTTTTAATAAATTGTGGAAAAAGTATTGAAAAATAATTGGAGAGATGTGTACAATTGAGGATATTGGAAATGATTTCCCCTGATTCATTTTATGCAATTGTTTTTTTCAAAATAACAATTTATATTTTGTTTATTTTTTGCGCTTTTATGGCATCAGCTGTGCAGAGATGCCACTTCTACAGTATTTATACCAGTTTGTATGCAAAATTTCAAAAATTATACTAATCACCCACTTAAAGCTGGTTCAACTTAAAACTATTATTAATTTTCACTATAGTTAAGAAACAGTTAGTAACAGGTTTAAATATTAAAGTTGTTTTTAAAAAGAACCGACTTTAGTGTTTGACTATGATTATGGGCCCTTGTTTTTAGCAAGAAAAGCTTTTTTCTACTAAAGTACTAAAATTTAAAAAAGAAAGTACCGGAGTCCGTTGCCTCTGTTACTGTTGATGTTTCTTTGATATCTTACCCTGGAATAAATATTTCGAGTTATTATTAAATATATTGAAAAAATTGGAAATTGAAATTTTAAGAAAAAACTTGTTTTGTTAGAAAACAAATTTAATTAAAACTTTATTCGATCTCAAAAAACTTGAAAAAAGGGAAAACTTGGCACCAAAATATCATACCATCTCTTTTCTTCATACCATCATATATGTGTTATTGTGCTAAGGAAAGTAAATATTACCTACACATACGTAAATATGATCAGTAAAATTTGATGTGTCGCCATGCAGAATTAGAGCTGGAACAGAATTGTAGCTTGACGACTATTTCCATACAAAATGACACAACATTTTGTAGGCAAGAACAAACGTGAGACAGAATCTATTTAATTTTGACAATGCCTTCTTGTACTCTCTCAATTGTACTCTCAAAAACTTATGTAGCGTTGCCGTATCTGAATTGTCACTGAATTCTATGTATTTTGTAACGTATTTTTGTTTTGCCTCGAAAAAAGGAAAACACAAAGTAAAACATAAACACAGAAAAGGAAACTAACATCTGTATGTATGTATGTTTAAATGTAATTGACAGTACAGTGCAATCTCGGCAACGAGAACACCGTCTAAGGTGAACACCGCCTAACGTGAACACGCTTTTGTTTATATTGACCACTCTGTAGAAGTATTCTATAACGTAAACATCATTTTCCCCGGCGTATGTTTTTATGTTTGTAGGCAACACCAAAATAGATACATTAAATTCGAATTTTTAAGTGCCTCGGCCACGTTCAAATTGTGGAGAAGACAACATCACATGGTTTTCATCGGAAAAAATTCTTTTATGGTTTTCTTTTTTTTTTGCAAACATTTTTCCTTAGGTTTTCTGAAAGAACATATGGGCTTTTGGTTGGGAGATTGTTTTGTTTTTGTTTGTTTTTTAGTTTTTTCTTTTAATATGACAAATGATTGTTTCATAGTCATTGCCCTGGCGCAGGCAATTAAAAAAACAAAAAAAGGAAACTGCGAAGGGTCTTTGGATGAAAGAGTGGTTGAAGAAAAGGGATGCATTTACGCACCAAAATGTTCTCAATGAACTCAAATGATTTTCAAAACTTTTTACGGATGGATGAAGGCACATATGAGGAACTTCCAAATTTGGTTGGCCCGAAAATTCAAAAACAAGATACTCAAATGTGTGACGCCATCTCTCCGAATCAACGTCTATCTATAACATTGCGTTTTCTGGCTACAGGCAATTTCTTTTCTGATTTAAAATTTGCCAGCGCTATTTCGGAACGAGCAATTGGTCCCATTGTTATAGAAACTTATGGAAAAATAAACAAGATTTTAAAATATAATATAAAAGCAATTAAAACAAATTATTAATGGACTTAATTTTATAAATAAAATAATTTTTATTATTTTTTTACAAAACAAAGTTAGTAAAAATAAAGGAACGATCATAACGAATCATAAATAAATGCAAAAATACATATACAAAAACAAAACATCCACTTCTTATTATTTTTATTATCATTTTCTGCTACACATTTTCAAAACATCCGCGAACCAGATGGTGATGTTTCTCCTACGAAATCTGCAGAAAAATGAAATTTGAAGTAATTGCCCGCACACACATCAAATTTGCTTCCAATTTCTGCGGAGCAGGTAGCGAAAATCAAAAGTATTTTGATATTCTTCAATCTCTTCTCAGCCTGTACGTGTGAGGACAGTTTTCTGTACGTGTGAGTACAGTTTTACCAATACAATCGCAAAAATGGCAGATTGATCAATCTAGTTTGATCGTGGCTGTGCTGCTTTAAAGTGCCTCGGCCACGTTCAAATTCTGGTGTTCAAATTTTGCATATGTGTTGGTAATATTTGTTTGACTCAGCACAGCAACACATCAAATTTCAGCCTTCAAATTTCATTTTAAAAATGTCGTGGAGAAGACAACATCACATGATTTTCATCGGAAAAAATTCTTTTATGGTTTTCATTTTTTTGCAAACATTTTTTTTTAGGTTTTCTGAAAGAACATATGGGCTTTTGGTTGGGAGATTGTTTTGTTTTTGTTTGTTTTTTAGTTTTTTCTTTTAATATGACAAATGATTGTTTCATAGTCATTGCCCTGGCGCAGGCAATTAAAAAAACAAAAAAAGTAAACTGCGAAGGGTCTTTGGATGAAAGAGTGGTTGAAGAAAAGGGATGCATTTACGCTCCAAAATGTTCTCAATGAACTCAAATTGAGTCCTCCAAATGATTTTCAAAACTTTTTACGGATGGATGAATGCACATATGAGGAACTTCCAAATTTGGTTGGCCCGAAAATTCAAAAACAAGATACTCAAATGTGTGACGCCATCTCTCCGAATCAACGTCTATCTATAACATTGCGTTTTCTGGCTACAGGCAATTTCTTTTCTGATTTAAAATTTGCCAGCGCTATTTCGGAACGAGCAATTGGTCCCATTGTTATAGAAACTTATGGAAAAATAAACAAGATTTTAAAATATAATATAAAAGCAATTAAAACAAATTATTAATGGACTTAATTTTATAAATAAAATAATTTTTATTATTTTTTTACAAAACAAAGTTAGTAAAAATAAAGGAACGATCATAACGAATCATAAATAAATGCAAAAATACATATACAAAAACAAAACATCCACTTCTTATTATTTTTATTATCATTTTCTGCTACACATTTTCAAAACATCCGCGAACCAGATGGTGATGTTTCTCCTACGAAATCTGCAGAAAAATGAAATTTGAAGTAATTGCCCGCACACACATCAAATTTGCTTCCAATTTCTGCGGAGCAGGTAGCGAAAATCAAAAGTATTTTGATATTCTTCAATCTCTTCTCAGCCTGTACGTGTGAGGACAGTTTTCTGTACGTGTGAGTACAGTTTTACCAATACAATCGCAAAAATGGCAGATTGATCAATCTAGTTTGATCGTGGCTGTGCTGCTTTAAAGTGCCTCGGCCACGTTCAAATTCTGGTGTTCAAATTTTGCATATGTGTTGGTAATATTTGTTTGACTCAGCACAGCAACACATCAAATTTCAGCCTTCAAATTTCATTTTAAAAATGTCGTGGAGAAGACAACATCACATGATTTTCATCGGAAAAAATTCTTTTATGGTTTTCATTTTTTTGCAAACATTTTTTTTTAGGTTTTCTGAAAGAACATATGGGCTTTTGGTTGGGAGATTGTTTTGTTTTTGTTTGTTTTTTAGTTTTTTCTTTTAATATGACAAATGATTGTTTCATAGTCATTGCCCTGGCGCAGGCAATTAAAAAAACAAAAAAAGTAAACTGCGAAGGGTCTTTGGATGAAAGAGTGGTTGAAGAAAAGGGATGCATTTACGCTCCAAAATGTTCTCAATGAACTCAAATTGAGTCCTCCAAATGATTTTCAAAACTTTTTACGGATGGATGAAGGCACATATGAGGAACTTCCAAATTTGGTTGGCCCGAAAATTCAAAAACAAGATACTCAAATGTGTGACGCCATCTCTCCGAATCAACGTCTATCTATAACATTGCGTTTTCTTGCTACAGGCAATTTCTTTTCTGATTTAAAGTTTGTCAGCGCTATTTCGGAACGAGCAATTGGTCGCATTGTTATAGAGACTTATGGAAAAATAAACAAGATTTTAAAATATAATATAAAAGCAATTAAAACAAATTATTAATAGACTTAATTTTATAAATAAAATAATTTTTATTATTTTTTTACAAAACAAAGTTAGTAAAAATAAAGGAATGATCATAACGAATCATAAATAAATACAAAAATACATATAAAAAAACAAAACATCCACTTCTTATTATTTTTATTATCATTTTCTGCTACACATTTTCGAAACATCCGCGAACCAAAGAGTGATGTTTCTCCTACGAAATCTGCAGAAAAATGAAATTTGAAGTAATTGCCCGCACACACATCAAATTTGCTTCCAATTTCTGCAGGTAGCGAAAATCAAAAGTATTTTGATATTCTTCAATCTCTTCTCAGCCTGTACGTGTGAGGACAGTTTTCTGTACGTTTGAGTACAGTTTTACCAACACAATCACAAAAATGGCAGATTGATCAATCTAGTTTGATCGTGGCTGTGCTGCTTAAGTTTAGGGAATCCGCTTCAATAAAATGTGTTTTTTAGGTTGAGTTTTTCTTCCCAATTGTTCACGAGTGGAATATTGATTACTGTATTGATGATACGGCTGAAATCCATGGAATTGGACAAAACAAAGAAAGTGACATCGCTAGTGAGATAATTGAAATTTTTAACAAGGCATTGGTGAATCAAACTGCCATGAGTTTACCAAGACGCTTAAAGGAGAAAGCAGTATTTCAGCTATTGGAAAGGAAAAACCAACAGAAAAAGATAACAGATTTCTTTAATGCATAAATGCAATGATTAATTCTATTTGCTACATAATTTTATTTCAATGGATATTTTTTTCGTGATCTCGGTTTGTTCTGTGACGTAATGAATTTTAATTAATAATTGCTTTTTTTATATATGTATGTAAATGTAAATAATAGCAAAAGAATTTCACGTTCAAGCGTGTAAAACACATACATATATTTTTTCGTGAAAATCGAAAATAGCTAACGTGAACAATTTCGCTAACATGAACTCCCTTGGCCTTAATTAGTTCACGTTACTGCGAGCGCACTGTATTTGAAGT
Source organism: Sarcophaga rosellei (assembly GCA_930367235.1). NCBI lineage: Eukaryota > Metazoa > Arthropoda > Insecta > Diptera > Sarcophagidae > Sarcophaga > Sarcophaga rosellei. The sequence continues at coordinate 45,797,459 of OV884021.1, read as the reverse complement.
TGCAGGCGTATTCTGTTTCACCCTGTCTACTTTTGTGAATGTATTCAAAGCTCAAAATTAAAAAAGTTTTAAACCGTTCTCTGATGCAGTCCGGATGTGGGTGTATTTCTACATTTCGGATGTAGGGTAATAAACGCAATATGTTATGCATTTATAACATTTGTATCACTGCCAAAAATTTGTAAGCATTTACTATTCATGAAAATTATTTTAAAACAACTAAACCCATATATTTTGTACTTTAACTTGTCATTTAATCAACTTTTCTCACAGTGCGTTTCGTGCTGTCTCACTGAAACAATCACATTTTAATTTTTGGTCTTTTCTATTCTAAATTTTGACATTAGTCAAATGAATAAGTACCATTTTTCTGTAAGAAGAATGGTTTGTTTGTCTGGAAAACATAAACAAAGTTGATTGTCCGTCTTACAGAAACAGACCCAAATCTTTTTATAATTCGAGGTATTTCACTACTGTATAATTCAGCATGGAGACATACTAAAAACAATTTTTTATTTTTGCAAATCATTTAATTTTATATAATTATTTTTACAAATTGAAATAAAAGTTTTATAGAAAGATTAAAATTTGATTTTCTATAAAAGTTTAGGAACTATTTTTTATGTTAGAAATCGTATCCTTAACAACAACAAAATATGTCCTGTTTTCGTAACGTATTGCTGTTGTATAGAAATAAAACAAAGTGAACGATGGCGGCATATATTATGATTTTGTTAAATACTTTGTTAATTTTTTTCTTTTTGATGCACAATACAACTTACATACATATGTATGTACATATATGAAAAATATGTATAGAAACTTAAAGCTCTTCGGTACGATAATGAAATTGTGCTCTGGAAATACAAACAAAAATATTCCAAAATTTAAAAGAATGTCAATTAAATTTGTACACAAAAATTACCTTAATGTGCATATCAGACAAAACAAAAAAAAAAAACAACGATTACTCTAATTAGCAAAATGTTTAGTAATATTTGAAATTATTTGCTATTCTCGTAACCATTGCTTAAAGTTTTGTGGACTTTTAAAAATTAACTAAAACTGTATTGTTGTGGTATTTAGTTCTTTCATTGCAATAGTATTTTAAAGAATGTGGTCGCAAAACCAAAGCCCGTAATTCCAAATAGTGTTCTACTGTGTCAGTCAATAAATAAATGCCGATAATTTTTGATATTTAGAATAATTTAGAAGCGAATAAACGTATTATTATTCAGTTGTTTGTGAAATTTTGCAATAATTAAAAGAAAAAATTTACCCAAAACAAATATGTCTACAGCAGAGTTAAAAATAAATAAAATATAAAACAATGATAAATTATTAGTTACAGATTTTTTAATGGTGAGTCTTCGTGGTCCTTGTTTAGTGTAGATAGAGGTTGTCGACCACGTAAAACAGGCAAGACCGATATAATAATTCTAGCAAGTGCGCTTGTTGTCGTCGCATATTTTCCACCGATGAAAATAAGATATTACCTAAACGTGAGCCTGTTTATAAACGTTACTTCCAGGTACTTAATTGCCCGCTTCGATGTTGTGCGCTGGTCGTTATGGTAATAAATTCCATCCTCTTCCTACTGCTTACAGCTAGAATATCCGTTTTGTGATCTGCTAGTTTGAGACCTATTCCCGTGATCCATCTTCTACCATACCAATCGCAGTGATACACGTTCTCATCAAATATTTTAGGACGCTGCACATTGGGGATTTTGATGCCTAAAATGGATATTAATTGGAAAATGAAATTCTTGAGTACCAAATATTTTCTTACATGAGCTGGAAGTGCACAAAATTCTGCATCCCTTTCTTAAAAAAACGTGCCTCTAGCAAGTACCGTTACATTACTATGCCTTTCTGAAGTGCGTGTTTTTTGATATTTTTTCATCTTTCGTGAAAAAACTAAATTTTCCGTGTTTTCAAAATTAGTTCTCGGCAAGTTTTTAAGTAAAAGTATTAAAAGAAAATATGGAGGCTTCAACAACAGACGATTGAGATTATATTTGCTTCGTTGTTTTTTAAGATAATGTAGTTTTGTTATTTTTAAAAAAAATTTTTGTGAAGGTCTATAAATTTGCTAATTTTGTAGCATATATGGAAAAATAGTTGTGAGTTAAGCAAAGTTAAGCAAAAAAAATTTTCTTTTCTTAAACTTAAGATACCCTGTGAATTAATGGAAAAAATATTTTTTGCACTTTCTTGCACCTGATTAAAAATAAGGAAGATATATTTTTGTACCTATATAATTTTTATCTATTCAATTTTTTGTATAAAATTATAAGACCATATTTATTCAATCATAGGTACAAACGTGAATACAATTTTTATTTCTCGAAGAGAGCTTTATGAACTAGTTGCAAGATCTGGATTTGAAACCTTGACTGAAAAATCGCATTTCTTAAAGAAAAAAAGTGCTTACACGTTTATTCCCAAGCAATAAAAAAAGTATTAAAGTTTTTAACGATACATTGAAAAATTTAATTTTCCAATTGAAGAATCGCTGGAATGCATCTTATAGAGTTTCTGAGCGTTTTCTTCAGAACAACAAGTACTGGTTAGATTCGTCAATAGGTTTCCCGCGCCAATCTGGTGTTAAGCGTGGTAGATCGAAAGTTGATTTCGACGATTGCAGTGAAAGAAGCAAAAGTCAAAGGAGTAAAGGAAAGAAAATTCTTCATCTTTGCTGGTGCGGACCAGAAGTAATAAACTACTCTTTAATACCAATAGGGCAGTTAACTGAGGAAGCGCAAGAAGCCCGAAACAAAGACTTCAAAATGGAGTAAAAATTTGTTTGGATACTCAAAATGATTTATTCTAATTTGTATTAAGATTTCTATGTTCAATTCTAATTATATCTGGTTGGTAGATAATCTTTAACAGTAGGATTATAAAATTTTGTCAGAACATATATTTTGATGCAATACGTCAGAATCAATCATAAAATCAATTTTGAATTTTTTGGTTGTTAGGCCCTTATGCATTTCAGGTCACGATTTTTTTTTTTTATTATGGATTTATCTTCTTTAAGCGAAACAAACCAATAAAAGTTAAAAAAATCAACCAGGAAAGCCCCCACGATTTAATATCCATTTTAGGCATCAAAAACCCCATTGTGCGCTGAGTCAAAGAATTATATTGTTTTTGTACATATTTTGAAATGAACAAAAAATGACATAGCGAGGGGTGCCCAGCAGAACTCCGTCGCGCCTGTGACATGTATAAATTAGTGAGTAAACTGACCAATAAGTACTCTACAACATGTTATTTCAATTATGTGGCATTAGAAGACATATACATACATACATTCATATATTGCCGTTTACAAGTGTGAGTTAACCCTCAAAATTGGTACATTCGAAAACGGTTTGAAAAGCAGATCAGCAATGCAATCTAAATATTCAATTCACATATATCAAAGCGAATTCATAGGAACTAGTATTGGCTAATAACTTTTTCCATTTTTATTATCAAGAATACATTATTTTGCAATATATTTTTCTAAAGCAAGTAAAAAGCTAATATGTAATGATGCTGACAACAATTAGTTGAAAAGAGAATTGAACGTCCATTGTCAAAAAAAAAAAACAAAGAGTAAAATACACTTCAAATCGAAACATTTTGTTGTAGCAATCGACCTACGGTTGAATTCTATTCAATATAAAGCAAATATTTTTCATTTGTTTTTTCTTTCTTTTATTGTTTATTCTATTACTGTTATAATATTAAATTATGAATTTTTGATAAGATCAACAACTGTAGCAACTGTTTCCATTTAATCAAAGATATGCAAAGGAATTGTAGTGTTTATGTGAAATGATTTGAGAAGAAAAATTGATCTGATGCTGATGCAGTGTGTTTCGCGATGACAATGCTTCATTACCATCATTATAGTCATTATCACTGTCTTATTAGCATTTTGTTGTGTCACTTTACTCTGAGCATATTGAAATTCATCTCAATTTTCAAGTACGACCCGGAGAAATATAATGTTTTGATGGTACATGTTAGTTTGTCGGTGCGCATACATTATTGTTCTCCATGCAACTCATATTTGAATAATGTTGTTGTAAAGTTGATTGTTTTGATTGTTGATTTAGGCACGTCTCCGACGAATAATAAAATAAATAAATTTTGTATTTCTTTTTCATTAACCATACAAAACAATTCTTATGAATTTAATTTTCTAAATTGTTTTTTTGTACTTGTTGTTCTTTTTATTATTATTTGATGCTTTTGCGGAGAAGTCGCTTTATATCAAAGAGTTAAATTCATTTATTGAGTCCTAGACAGACAGTTTTCTCTGTTTTTAAATGCATTACTTAATATTACACACACAGAAATAGAATAAACAACAAAAGAAAATAAAAAAATCAAATAAAAATTATTCATATTCGAAAAATTACGATTTGCGTTGTTTTGAAAAGAATCAAACTGTAGATCGATTGTTAGGACAAAATTATTCCATTAGAAATTTATTTAATTTTACGTATAATAAGGCAAATACAAACAAACAACTATATTAGTGGGTTAATCGCACTATAGAAGAACCACACAAACAACAAAATGAGATTGATCTAAAAAAGGGATCGTGAAGTTGCCAGAAGTGAATTAAGAAGAACAATACGACCAGAGAATAGTCTGACTTTGTGTAACTAACTTGCCGTTAAACTTGGGTTTATTTTAAGGTACTTTTAGCTAAAGGTAACTGCAAAGACGGATCAATGTTGATAAAGCTGCTCAATTGAACAAGTTTTTTTTAAACGCAGTGGCAACGAAGGGCCTCTCTTTGTGTAGTTGTGTTTCCTCATTTTGTTTATATTTGAAGTTGCCATGTTGAAAATAATATATAATATGTCAAGTTCAAACATAAACTTAACTTTAACAATTAAAGTTAGAATGATCCTCCCTTTTGCTTAACGATCACTTCTATCTTATTGGGTACTTAGAATAATGAAAAACAATGTATCTGCCCGTTAAAATCCTCCCTTTAGTTAATGGTTTAGTTGTAATAATGAATTAAAGAGTACTGTATGTGATAACAAAATTAAAATTAAACAATTTCTTTTATTTCAATTGCATTCTACGAATCCAAGCTCGTAAAAATTAAAATATGGCAATATGTATGGTGTATATTTTCTTTTAATTCAAAAAAGAAAACTCATTATTTTGTGGGCAAGTTCGACTAAGCACAATGTGAAATACAAATTAATAGAATTTTTAGCGTAGATAAGCAATATTCGTACAGATATTCTTGAAAGTTTCATCCAACACTGACAATGACTTTATTAGACCTGAGGCTACGGTTTGAACTTCATGTCAGACAGATCCAACAAAATGAAATATGAAAACAAAAATTTTTCGGCAGCTGCCTCTCAGCAATTTTTTGATAAAAACTCTGAGAGTAAATAAAATTGACATTAAAAAGTTTCCTAAAAATCTATCGCTCGGAGTCGACTTTAAACTATAGCGTCCTCCACTTGTGGAAAAAATTAATACATTCAACATGAGTGGTGTGAGAGGCTAATCCTTAATCCTGATTAAAGAGTTGTAATGACCAATTATGTATGGATGCATGTATGTGAATTATTAATGAAATATTTTATTTGATGAGTGCTGTTTACACTTTTAAATATTTGCATGTTTTTCTTTAATACAAACGATGGAATTAATGCCATTTTTAAATACGAACATTATGAGGAAAATATAATTCATAAAATATTTTCATAAAGTATAATTTGTTTCAATTTTCTTTTTAATGTAAATAAATGCATAATATTAGAGGCAAAATAAAATAAAACACAAATTTTAAATTTAAGTTTATATAGAATAAATGTCACTTTATGGGATATGAAGTAAAAATCTTGTTGGCTAAACAATTTATATCTAAACTATTTAAGTGCCAGTTACTCACACGTAACGTAACGTACCGTAGCGAATGTAGTCATTTTAGCATATGAATTTTTTCGCAGTATTCTCTCACGTTTTACGTGACATTTGAACATGAGTGATGTGGCTATTGTATGCGGAGTTTGAGGCACATATGCCTCCTTTGGTACATTCATTTTTATTTATATAAAACTTAAATTGTTACATGTGTATAATGAAACATTTAATTTTTGAATAAAATAATATTAAAAAAATATTTTATAAGAAATAAATACTTATTGTCATGTTTCTATTATGAACACAACACAATTTTAACAAAATAAATAAATAAAATGTAAGTATTTTGAGTGATGAAGTGGTACGAATTATCCTTTTTTGTACATTCTTATATATTTATATTATTATACAATATATTAATATAAAAAATGATTTTTCTTTAATTATTATTATAATTGTAATGTGTATAAAAAACTTTGAAACATAATAAATAAATAATATGTATTTTAAGAGGCAATGTAATATTCTATAATATTACAAGAATAAATATTTGTAATAACATAAAATTTAAGAAGCAAATATAACTTCTTCCAATTAAAAGTACCCAATTTATACTTTTTGAATTTTGCTTTATCTTAACTCGCCACTGTTCTGAACAGCGGACTTCGTGCAAATGTATGTACACTGCTGTTCAATAAAATAGATTCACCATGATCGACATCTTGCAATTAATTAAAGAAGAGTTACGCTTCAAATTCTTGAAATGTATCGGAGTTATATTCATAAGAGGCCAGTAAACAAAGTGCAGTTACTTATTTACATATACTCCTTTGCATAAGATATGTCTAGTAAACCTTTCGGAGAGCAGGTGAATCTATTTTTTTGAACAGCACTGTATATCAATTTCTTTGCATTGTGTTGTGTTATTTATATTCTTCGCTGACAGCTGTCCCGTTTTAAACGTTTCTATAAGTACACAAACGTTTTTAAGGCTACGTACGTTACGTTTTTAAGTATGAGTAACCAGCCCTTTAGGATCCAGAAAGTTTTTGAAACTTTTTGAGAGAGCAGACACATTAGGTTCGGCTCACAAGCTATTGTGTAGTACAAGATTAATTTTTATAGTACAGCTAAGAAGCGGAGAGGGAAATTTCGTCTATAAACACGACAATAAGACTGAATATCAGGTTTAACTACCAGATATAATAACATACTATATACATATATGTGTAAGCAGTGGTGTTGTCGAGCCGGAACGCTCCGGAACGTCGTTCCGGTACTTCCTTTTTGGACAGGAACGCGTTCCGGAACTAAAGATGATTTTAGTGAATTGGTTGACGTTTTGAAAAAAAAAAAATTAAAAAGAATTGCTGATTTTTTTTTTCTAATTTTTGACGAATTTTTATATGTATTTTATAATTTGTTAACTAATTTTTTATTAAACGTTCCTATTATTGTAATAAACATATATATATATATATATATATATACACAAAATGGGTTTCGTAATGATTTTCGTTTCCTACTTCCCCCCCCCCCCCCCCTCGTTAAATTTGGGACGTGAGACCGCACAGAGCGGCCGCCTACCCAGGATCGGCCCTGTCTATATAATTATATATACGCGTTCCGGTAAAAAAAATTAGCACAACACCACTGTGTGTAAGTACATACAAAAGTATTTTTATAATATTGTCAATAAAAGATTTTATGAAAATTTATATATTTCTTTATGATAGCAGCCAATAATACAATTTTTGCAAAATATACACAGGTCCATAGCTGTTCAGCCATAAATAATTCCTTTGAGATAAAAATAATTTTTTCCATTTTTTGCCTCAAATCAGAAATATGCTAGACGATTTAAATATTGTTTTTCTAAAATCGTGGATTCTTTTTATAATTTGATCTTCCCTTTAATTGTACGTGAGGTTTTTATATTGTTCCCGTTATTTGATTTTAAAAAGCTCAGCATTCTACCTATATCTTAAATAGAAAAGGTAGGATGGGCAGGACTACAGAAGATAAAATGAGGCTCAAAGACATGGCCTACCATGACTCTCGTTAGAAGGAGTAAGAATCTTACTGTCAGAAAAGCGGAATGTACAACAATGACGTATTGTTACAGATGCTTGAATTGTTCAAAACGTAAAATGGAAAATACTTGCGATAAATTACCTATAATCCTATATACGTAAGAAAGAACAGTCATTTAGAATTGAAACGATTTGCCATCAGGTTGTAATCATCTGACAATCACTGTCTATAAAAATACGTAGTTTATATTTTTGTTTATTTTATTTTTTTGTTAATTTTATAAAGACTTTCACGGGGATATATAATGTAACAAATGGGGACAAAAATACTACATAGTAATATTGTTACTAGTTAAGTTGTACAAATTAAATTGAATTATTTAAAAATTATCAGTAAAAGTGTGAATACTATTTTGTTTAACCTAATAACATGTAATGAAATCATTTTTAAAAATTAAATATTATTTATTTTGAACTTTCTTTACAGATAAACACATTTGAGAACGTCATCGGTACTACATGATTGTTCAGATTTTTACCAAAGAATGCCTAATGAATGCTTATAAGCCTTATGACAGCAGATACAACCGAACATGTTTATCTTCACAATATTCTTTTTTTTTTAATTTCACTAGTCAATAAATAACTGTCTCATTAAAACAACACATAGTATGACTCACAATAGACTTAAAAATTAGTTTCGAAAAAAGAAGGTAAACCTAAAGAATTCAAAAACTGAAACCAATCAAAAAATGTATAACTTTCTAAATTTATTTATTCAATAGACTAAAGTAAATTCTTTAAAACTAAACTTTATTAGATTGTTTTTAAAGATTTTTTGTTAATGTTAATGCCCTTTCTTTGGCCACATAAATGCCGTGCAAGTTATATCACATTTATTTACAGTTAAGGAATATCCTTTACATAATAGACAAAATATTGAAAATTTTATAAACTAAGAAAATATTATCGACAAATACAAACACAAGAGCAAAGAATTACAACAGAGATTAATTAACAGGAAAAACCACGAATGATCGATCATCAAGCCTGACTTGTCAAGAGTCAAGTTTATTCTTTCTTTTTTTTTGGCATAATATTCTCTAGGAAATTAAAATGTAAAATGAGAAAAGTGTTAAAAAGAGAAAAAAAAATTGAACAAGAAGACTTGATATGTGTGAGTAGTCAGGGAGCTGTATTGAAAAGCAAAGCTTTCAAGCACAGTTGGAATATTGACCTTTGTTAGTAAAAGATCGTGTTATAAAATAGATAGCGAAGTGTTACCATTATTAGTGGGTTGTTACTTTTAATACTTAAAGGATTTATTTAAATAAATAAATAAAAAATAACAAAATTAAAAAATGGCTTTTATTTTAAATTGTAATCATTGAAACCACTAGGAATAATCGTTTTAAAAGGTATGAAGAACGTAACAAAATCAACTTCAAAATGTTATATAGTATGTACGGTAAGTTACAATATGAATGAAAAAATCTGAACACAGTAAAATAAGTTTTGTATATACTTTTATGTATGTACGTAGAAACGCATTAGTAACTGTTTTTGGAGATTAATATAAAATGTAAGAGGGCTAAGGAAGTGTAGGGTAAAGCATAACTTTTTAATATTTGTCTATGCGTAGCATTATATAAATAGTAGCTAATTTGCGCGACACTAACTGCCATTCCTAAATTAGAGCGGCAAACTGAACATTTTCTACAGCTTAGCTTAAACGCTCTTTGGCCATGCCATCCAAATTTATGTCAAAACGATAAAAACGGGGTTAATAAAAAATATATCTAACAACCCTGTTTATTTTTCAATTGTTTTATTATTCTCAGCTTTTTCTTTGTTAACATTTGTTGAAGCCTTGGACAAGTACTTTACGCCTATGGTATAAGTACAATAAATAAAAACTGAACAGCTGATGATATCTTTATGTATGGTTCGATAAAATTTATTCCTCGTTTTTAATAGCTATATTTAATGCATCAAGCTTTTAAAACCCCCGTTACATGCACCTTTATGTATTGACAGTACTAACCCGTTCAGTGACGCGATCAAAAAAAAAATTAGCCTAAGTGCGCAGCAGTAGCATTTGCGCTTGATGGCGCGCTGTCTTTAAAGTAGTCATATTGTTTTTTAAGCGTTTACCGCGTAAAGCGTCGAATGTGTTTATGGCAATATGCTCTCTAATTAAAAGAAAATAGATGCAAACGGTAATGCCTTAGCTAAGTAGGATTTTTTTTTAAGGCGGCAGTGCCAAAATATAAATAAAATATTTTGTAAAAATAATATAAATAAAAAAAAAAATAGTGCCACTAAAACGTTTTTCCGCTGACGCTAACGTTGTATGTACCGAGTTTTTATCGTGAAAAAACAAATATAAATTAGACTACGTGCGCCATCGGCGCTTGTTTGCTTGCAGCATTTGATGCCATATATGTGTTTATGTTTAATAACGTATTGTTCACTTTTCGGGTAATGGTACGAACACAAATATTATAATCAGGCACTTGTAAATTTATTGTTATTTGTATTAAAACAAGAAAAATTATGAATAACAAATATTTTAAATGGTATATAAATGGTAAGAAAATGATATTGGAATTTAGTAATTTTTTCTTAGCTTAGCAAAGAGCTTCTATAAGCCTCCGTAGGCTTTTGTTTTTGAGTTTTTCCTATTTGCGAAATTTTGTTTTCCATAACTGTATACCAGAACCCGGGGACTTTTTTTTTTACAAACGCACTCACAGATTCCAAAACTAAAAATAAATTGATAACGTATTTTATAATATATTTTTCACAAACCATAAGAAAAATAATCGAAACATTCTTATGACTGCATACTTTGCAGCACAAAATTGTAGGTACGCCGTAAGAAGAACTCAGAGTAAATTTAAACTTAAAAAACTCAATGTATTAAATTGTTACACCTCATATTTAATAGACTTAAACCACGTTTAAACAACTTAGAATTGAATGACTCCGCATTTTTTTGTATTTTCTGCTAATGTTTGCCGCCATTAGCAACTTATTGTTTAATTTTTGTGATCTATGCAATCGTTCTATCAAATGAACCCCTACTACTCTTCTGGTACGACTTATCCAGAATGGAGCTACCTTTTGTTCATTGCAGTAGCAATGCTTTGATGTCTCTCAAGGGATATTCTTCTCCAGTATTCCTGAATTTGTTTCGGCATAGTTTTCAATATCGCATCCCAAATTCTTCGTAACACAATTACCTATTTCAGCAAAAATAAATTTCGCTAGTCAGCTGATGTGTTTAGAATTGTTATCATGCAGAAATATGCATTTAGAGAGATTTCAAATTCCGCATAAAGCGACATAACGTTCTGCAAAACACCATAATGCGGAACACCATAATAGGCATCACACTCCAAAACTTTTTCACTGTATCCTCCGTGTCTAACTTATTAATGGTGTATCGACCGTCTTCCACCAGTAAAACAATTTATTATTTGTCAAACAACATTGTGTGCTACTTATCCGCTTTTTCTTATGTATTTTTATTTAACAAAGGGACAGCATGGATTTCTTACTTGTAAATGCCTCTGCAGTATATATGCCTACAGCTTTAATGTTAAGATGATGGCACACATTATCGCTGATTTAGCGGGCAGGACATAGAGAATTTTCGGTGCTATGCAATTTTACATGTCTCCTGCTAATGGAGTTTATCGATATATTTCTTTCACCTGATTCGTATTTTTTCTCAAACAAAATATAATTTTTCCTGAACATTGAAAAAGACTGTATTTTTCTTATGTATTTTACCTGCAGTGATCATCTTCTTTCTAATACATTGCTTGTCTTCTGTACACTGCTTAGCCCGACCCATTTTTTGTTTAAAAATATTAAGAATTATTTTATAAATTTATAGTATTTATATTTACACTGCTGTAGAAGGAGAACTGAAGCATGTACAGTGAAATCTCCACTTAAGGACACCTTAAATAAGCGGAAATTTCCCGAAAAGGGACGAATTTCCAGGTCCCATGCCTTTGTTAACAATTTTAGTTCAAAATAACTGGACAGTACTAATTTCTTTTATTAGTTCATACCTATTTAGTGTTACACATAAATTATTGTGTCAAGTGTTTTGCACTTCATTATTATAAGTACACTACAAAATTAATTTTATTGGTAATAATATAATAAAATTTTACGCTAAAGAACTGATTATCAGTATATTGCAAATATCGAGCCATAACCGCAAAAAAACTCAAGCGACAAAAATGAAATTTTACAGGGGAAGGTTTTTATTACATACATATGTATTTATTTCTTGTTCAAATTAGGTTAGAGAAATAAACAATAGTGCACTTAAGTTAAAATTGTTTTTGTTATAAATTCATAACGGTACAGAGTGCGACGCTGAAATTTTTATAGATGATGATAAATGATGCCAATGAATTTGTTTATTACAAAAACAATATATGAAAAATATGTCGCTTGAGCTTTTTTTGTGGTTATGACTAGATATTGTACTTATAAACATATTTACGTATACTAGTTACTTAAGAAAAAAATTAATCGATTTTTATGAATTACTAGCTGTACCCTGCGCGCTTTGCTGCACTACAAACTAAAATAAATTTGAAGGAAAGACATTAGACAAATATCCAATTAAGTTTGAATCATTTTATTGATTTTGTTTCCCGTTGTCCAGATGATTCAAACGAACGGGCCTGAGTAGTACGCATTCGATCAAGTGATTCATTGTTCAAGTGATTCATGCGAACGGATCTGTGCGGCATGTACTCGAAGATTTTTCAGTCTCAATGCTGATTCTGAGGCAGGTAATGCTCTTTTCTTTTCAACACAGGATCAAATGCACAGTTTACGATTTAATTAATTTCGAAGAATTTTCAGTGGCGCCACCTGTCGGAAATTGGTTATACCAACTTAGAAACCTTCGTCGGCTCATGCGCAACAACTTTGCTAAAGATTAAATGCATAGTTTACGATTCCATAAAGTACATTCATTTTTATATATATAGATAATTTAAACTTGAAAAAAAAATAAATAAAACAAAAGTCTACGAATTTAATTTTGGTTATATTTTTTCTTATTTGGTGAATTTTTTCACAAATGTTGGTTACAAAATTTTTTTCTTTCCCTTCTATCTTTCCCCCCGCGTCGTTCTTTACACCTTATTTTCTTTGGTTTTATACATCAAGAATCACAGATAGCATACTTGTAGGGGTAACTACTATGCGTATGAGTAATATATTTCAAATGCAATTAAATATTAAGTATGTAGTATGTAGCATACGTGGGCATGGTCCCTCGCTCATTTGGAATATCAACATAAAAAGTAGCCTATAACTCCTTCCAGACATACAGGAAGATACTGTGAAAATTTCAAGAAAATCGGTTCAGCCGTTTAATCGTCTATAAACTTCAAACATACAAACATACAATCAAACACACATTCATTTTTATATATAAGAAGATATTTATCAGCACTACCAATATCAGATGGAAGTTTAGAATTCAATTTTAGTAAAGAATTATACAGGTTTTGACACTTCATTTCAAAATTGTATTCACATATAATAAAATGAGACATTGTTTATGAGTTTAAGTTCAGACGTCCATTGAGCTTTTATCAAAGAAAAATACTTCCACGTTTGCGTTATGAGCAGGAATACAAAAAATAAACGCAATCAGTATTTTTAGCTCAAAACAATTAACATATTTTTTAAAAAAAACTTTGTATCAAAGGAATTCGTTAAACAGCAACTCTTCATCAACTAAAATCCATGGAATGGGTCCAAACTGTGCTTGAAATTTCGGAAACGCCTTTTGCAGAATGGATTTAGAAGAATTTGGTCTCATTTTCATAGTTTGAAAGTCCAAGTCTATGACTCCATAGTACGATATTGCTCCCCAGACCATAAAACCATCTACTCGACTATGGTTACGGGCTAAAAAAACGTTTTTCCATTCTCAAATCATGGAAGTAGTGGTTGAAGTTGCCTTTGATTTCTTCTTCAATTTGAGTATTTTTAGGTGTTCCGCACAAGCACATCTAAAATCTAACTGAATTTTTTCGAGTTTTCTTTCATTCCACTCTTTTTCTTAATTGTCAGACGTTTAATAAAAAGTACAACAAAATTATATCAAAATTATATTATTAGGTTGCACTGGTGAACGATGTTGTTGCTGTTTATGGTTTTGCAGTTGTAAGTAATATTGTTGTTGCTGACGATGTTATTTGGACCATCATCTTCAATCTTATTATTATTTTGGACGGTATCGTTAATTTTTCTATAAAATGTTTAATTTAATATTCGTTTGTGTGTGTTTTGTAATAATATGCTGTAAGAAGCACTTCTTCATACAGAAAAGTACGCCTGCCTTGTTACACTGTGAGTCGAGCAGTTACTTGCAGGTTATCAACAGGAATATTCCACTTGAGCTTATTACCAATATAAACTCACAGATACTTGTTTGATGACAAACGTTCTATTAGTGTTTTATTATTGTCGTTGTTATTGTTTACATATGTATATTGTGTAGACAATTTGTATTGTGAAATTTGATATTGATGTTTGTGCCAGTAATGTGCAGTGGTTTTATGTGCATTAGATTAGTTTATTGTTTGCAAGGTTTTGCTGATCTGCGTTATTTCCGTAGCATTATTAATGGATATCAGGTGGAGGGTTAAGTACATAGTTTGGGGTTAGTACTTCGTCACAAAGTTTATTGTTTATCTTTACGCTATCTGTGCTATATTCCAGATAATTTTGAAACCATAATAAGGCATATCTTATTATTCCATTTTTCTCCAATATTTAAATAAGTCTCACAATTGTCAAAGGCTTTGCTGAAGTCTATAAACAATACATATACATACATACATATAGGAAGTTATTCATGCAATTCGCAAAATTTCTCTACGTCTGCATTTTCTGTCCAATTTAAATTCAGCACATCTTTCATGATAGGAATACTCCTTGTACCATTACCTATCTGTTAATATACTAAACTGTTTAGCAGACAAATGCTCCATTCAGTTGTATTACTGCTTCGAAAGCTGTCAGAAAATCGATTTGTCAGCTCACTATACTTTTGTCTAAAATTATTATCCTAACCACAGTTTTCAATTCTCTGGTTTCGCTACCATATGCAAGTGTCTTAAATCCGTCATACGACCAGCTCCCATGACACCACTTATACCAACTCATCCAACTCCAACTCTTTGAACTGTTTTCAAGAACGTACTTGTTTAAAAGAGCAAAATAAACACTAAACGTTCAAATATAAGAATTTTTTTTCACACAAGTATTTTGTAATTTATACGTTTGACTTATAAAATGCAATGATCGCAAATAAAAATATTTTATTCTAAGAAATTCATAGGTAGAACAAAAATCGAAGAAAAACCTCAAAAATATATAACCGATATTGTAATTTTTTTTTTGTTTCGATTAGTTGAAATAAATTTATAACAAAAATTACAATTATAATTATAAGAATTAAAAATAAGAATCAAAAATCAATTTGCAAAACGCAATTTTATGTAATGTGTTGACAACATTGTATACAATAATTATTTCCCAACAAAATAGAGCACAACACCTGATATCCATGGTATAAGAAAAGAAGGTAGTTTCATTCTCTCTTTATTTTTTAAAATTCACTATCTGACATGCTTAAGGATTCTGACGTTTTCGTTAAAATAATGCTACCATATTAATTTTAAATTCCCCACATTTTCTTTAAAGTCATATGAAAATAATAAATTCAATTCAATTGAAAAATATTTTGAAAAAAATTTATATTAAAATATTTGTGTTTAAATTGGAATCAAAGGTAAGACTTGTGATACATCAATACTTACGAAGCTAATTTGAAAATATTATTTCAAGATTTAAAAAGCATGAGTTGTATTTTCCCCCAATGCGAAAATACGAAATATTTTTGCAAAAATTCAAATATACGGTTTTTTAAAGTCCCCACATTTCCCAAAAAACGCCAGCAATGGCTGGAAGTGTGTAAAATTTGTGAGTCTGAATTGCCAAAGGAGCCGATGGTGTGCTCGAAACACTTTATTGAAAGTGATATTTCAGTTAAAGCGAAACGCGTGAGATTGGATGGAGATGCTGTTCCAATTAATACAAGGTAACAAGAAACAGAGCAGTTTTTGGATGATGTTAAAAATTTAAATGATATAGAATTCGATGGTTTGGAAAATTTTGCGGGTTATATAATTTTCAAAATGGGTCTTACAGAATTTGGCTTTAAAACTTCCGCACAAAAGGATGAAAATTATACTTCTATAAATTTATTGTCCGAGGGAGGTTTACATAAGCCTAATACCAATTTTTTAAAACTTTTGGAACATGTAAACTCAATTTTTTTTTTTAATTAATGGTAATTCTTTAAATACTAGCCCAAATTACATGTTAAACTTGTTGGACCTAACTAATATAAATTTAGATATAAAAATTGCTAAAAGGTTTTATCTTGGACGAACATTTTTTCGAATTCGCTTTCTAAATCGTCATATAAAAGAAACTAAATATTTGTATACTAATAAAAAAATGAAAAAAATTATTACTTAATTAACCTTAAAAACTAGTCAATGTTGTAATGTGTGATTAATTATGACCGGAAATTTAGTTATTCAATCTGCCACTTTTAGCACAACATAATACGGCAAATATCATACTTAAATATACTTAATTATAAATTACACATTTGTCATAAATAATTTATTGGGAATATACAACAAAATTATAAATGTGGCAACGTTTTTTTTGTATTTATGAGAAAATAAAACTTCAAAAAACCTTATTTTTAAAAAAAAAATTTGATTGAAACTACCTTCTAAATTTCTTATACCATGCCTGATATCAAAGTTCAATTTTGTGTGTGTTAATATAATAACTGCTTCTTAAATCAAAAATTTTTGAATAAAATATTCAAATAATTAAAAAAAAAATATATAATTTCCACAAAAATTTATTGAAAATTTGTAGGAACATGTCGACAAAAGAAAAGTTGTCAGTTGTGTAAAATATTGCCGGCTCCCAGTCATCCATATTTGTACTAAAATAATGGCTAGGCAAGTCTCTTCGGTCTCGCTCATATCACTAAAGATTGTTTCTTAATTTTTGAATTCTCTAAACTGTTTAATTTGTTTAGCTTTTTTGTATCAACTAAAGTAATATTGAAATGTGTGTGTGTAGGTTTTGTTTACGTTTTCATGCTATATGAACATGAAATGGCACCATAACAATTTTTTTCAATATTTTGCAAATTATTGAATAGTGTAGGGCAAAGGGACAATAATAAACGCAATAAAGTACTTAATAATATTGTATAGTTTATAATATAATATGTACTTTATAATATATAAAATTGGAAAATAACATTTGACATATTCCAATAAGTATTCGCACGTTGTTTTTACTTTGATGCATTGTATAAAAATCATCGATTTTTCATCGAATTGTATGGATGTATCAATATCGATGTATCGTCCATAATACTAACTTAACTTGACCTAATTATATGGTACAATAATGTATTAAAATAAACATACATACATAATTGGTGATTACAACCCTTTAGTCAGGATTACGACCTTGTTTCTTACACCACTTATGTTGTGTGCGTTAATTTTTATACATGAGTGGTTGGACCTACAGTTTAAAGAACGATAGAACGACATACATATTTTTGAGAAACTTTGCATGTCAATTTTTTTTACTCATAGAGTTTTTGCCAGAAATTTGCTAAGAGGAAGTCGCTGAAGAAATATTTTCGTTTAATTTAAGATGCCTGACCTGGGATTTGAACCGAGGCCTCTAGTCTAATAAGCCAACATACTACCTACTAGACCACGGCGACTTCTTATTACAGTAGACTCGCAAAATAAATTTTTGGCTATTTTGCTGGTTGTAAACTTTCTGACTGGGATTAATGTGGCGACCTCCAGGATGACCCTTATCTTGCTGTATTCAAGTTGACACGTAGCCTCCACGCGGCCCTCCTTAATAGCGAAGCGAAGTCCCATCCCCTGGGACTTAAATTTTCGTTGTGCGTTGGGCTTGGAATCCACCACGTAAAACTATTATCCAGTGAAAGCCAAAACACAAGCCTCTAAGAAGATCCTCTTAAACGCTTAAAGGACAATGATTTACAAATGGCATGTAACTTCCGCCCCTTCACAGGGTAGCCTTCCGCCCAGCCGTATACGCTCATGAAATTCAGGGCGGATATCACTGCCATACAAGAAATGCGATCGTAAGACAAGAATGCAATAGACTTGCATCGTGCGATGTATACTACAGCTGCCATGCGGATAAGCACAAATTCGGTTGCAGCAGAAACTTGGTTTAATTTAAAAATTATGCAAAAGTTTAAAAAGTATCATAACATTTTAAAATCTATAAATAAATCTAAAAAAATTTTTTTATTTAAAATCGTGTAAATGCGAATTTGCATAACAAAATCCGCAAAAAACGAGACCTGAGTGTATTTTATTTTTGCACAGTTGAAATCATAGAATTTCCTGGCAGTTTTATATAATCAAATCCAAATATTTTGATGTACATATATGAATTAGAAGAATGTATCATTTTAACACTTTGTTACAATTGTAATGTTGTTACGTTTTTAAATGCAAGCAAAATAATAAATAAAATAAGAGAAATTTCTGATTTTTTTTAATAAATTCTTTATTTTCCTTTAATTTATTTAAATAAATCCTTCATGTATGTACGTAAATAACATCTTACTTTAACTGATGACGCTGAGCTATAAATTTTATGTATCATTCTTTTTAAGAAGGAACAGTACCACTGTGCTTAAGATACATTTTCTAACCCGGCGGCTTCACAATCAATTTCTGCCTTTCAAATTTTTAACACACTCACAAATCCAAAGATTGAAACAAAATTGTTAATTAATTTTACTTTTAATGAGTATTTCAATATTCGTTAAAAACAAGCTGATCAACATATTTTTACTAAAAAATTCCGAAGCTGTATCTGATTGTTTTCTTGACGAATATATGTATCTCGAAAACAAAAATTTATACAAATTGAATGAAAAATTGTGTGCAGTCTATGCCACAACTAATAATTTTAGGGAGTAATATATACTGACAGGCAGTATGTGTGAAAAAATTGAAAGAGAATATGGAATGTGAAAGCACAGTATAATACAACTCTCAGTTACAGGCATGCGTCTCAACACTGACTGACTATTCACGACTACATGGCAGCACCGTCCTTGTTCTTATTGCATTTCTTATTATTGTTTTTTTCCTTCTCGTAATTTCCCAAGTATTTGTTTGTGTTTACCATATGATATACACATTTTGTTGTTGTATTTTTTCCTTGTTTGCCTGTTTTTGCTTAGTCATGATTCACACTAGTCAAGTCAAGTCTTGTCAATCCTCGTCAAGTCTTAAGTTTGTGGGTGAAGGACGAAGAGAGAATTGAAAGGGGTAAATACTTGACCGTACAGTCAATTTTAAATTAAAATAAAAGGAAATGTCAAAAAATACCTAAAGTTGTACGCAAAGAAAACAAAAAATTGACGAGACGAAATGTTCACGTATGAACGCGAATGCAGGTTGAAAAGAAAATCTAAAAAACTTGACGAGTCAGACTTGACTAGTGTGAATCGTGACTTAGTTTCTTTGGTCCACGCAACAATATGTATTGTAATTATAATTTAAGCTGAGTTATGTTGAATTTAAACATTTGTAATAAACATTTTAAATAACAACGTTTAAAAACGAACTCATATTTTGTTCGTTGATTGAAAATAAAATAAAAATAACTTGGTATTTAGTTTTAATAAAATTCTTTATTGTTCACTCTATTTATGTGCCACAAGACTGACTGAATTCTTCCTGCTCGTTGCCTGCTTTGTCTTGCCTTTTTCTATGCTCAAGCAAACAGTCTGATGGAGGTTCTGGAAGTAGAATGTTCCTGTTTTCACCTTCTCGAGAACTGTATTGCGACTTCATTGTTGTTTGTGTATTTTGTTCACATTGCTTGTTGTTACGTTCTCGCTTACCTTTCTATCCCCTTTTCTTTCATACTGATGTTGTTGGTTTACTTGCATCAAGTTCGTTGTATTTGTTAGTGTAACGTTTGTTAATCATGTTAATGTTAACGATGTTTTCATTTTCGCAATAATCGGCCATATTCCATTTGTCGTTATCGTTTTAAAAGTCGTTTCTAAGTTGTATTCGTTTTTATCGTCGTTTCGTTATTAAATTGGCATTCTTGAAATACATTGAAACGAAGACGAGAAGTTATCGAAGCCAAACAAAAATAATATTATATAGTTGGTAGCACTGACAATATTTTTCGTTGTTTCTCTTACATTTTTTAAATCGTCTTGTTATTTTAAATATAAAATTAAAGAATGGCGAGGACTGAGTTCTATTTTTCTAGTTCGAGTGATGATGATGAAATAAAAAAGATAAATATACATCGGAAGATTTTACGACAGAACATAAATATCTTTAACATGCCCGATACATTGTAAGAAATTAAATTTTTATTAGATCATTTGTAAAAATATGTTCATGTGTGTATTTTCCTTAAGATTTGTCAACACATTTAGGCTTAATAAAGTTTCATTTCAATACGTCCTGCAACAAATCCGTCGAGATATGTCTTTCAGACAAACTTTTATGGACACCAAATGGCTGCATTGCTCTTGCTGTGTTTCAGTTTGCTTCTTCAATAACGCTATCCTTTCCTTTTCAGCGGATTTATTTTTTGATGACGTGCCCCTAGTTGAAACGGTTGGTATATCGTCACTTATGTTTATTGCGGCAGGAGTCACTCGTTCATCGTTTTCACCACTTCCCGATGTAAAGTTGGGTGTTTCCTCTTCCTCGTTTAGTAGTGCCTCAACTTCTTCGCCGAATCCTAATACTTGTCCTTTTGGGTTCACCTGTTTCTCAAACTGCATTATATTTGCCACCGCTTCCTCCAGTGGTGACAAAGGCATTTGCTTATAAACGCCTCCTCCCGTTGCTCTTATTTCAGCTTTGTTGTGTACAAGTTTTTTTTACTTTAAATTTTATGTCTTTCCACACCTTTAGTTTGAATTATATACAGATATATATTTATTATTTAAATTTTTATTAAATGAAAATTTTGCTTTATGAACTTACTTTGTGCCAACCATCTCCGTCACGAACTGGCGGTCCAAACGGATTTAATTTTTCTGCTATTTCCTTCCAAAATGTGTCAAAATTTAATGGTTTTATTCCCTTCCGAAACCCCCTAGCAAATGCTAGATTTTTTCCCATTTCAGAAACTAAAACTTCAAATTGTTGACTCGTAGTTATTTTCATTTTCGCTTTAGTCGTTTTAATTTCGTTGTTAATAATTCTGACGACAGAGAAAGAATGATTCTCTGTCGTTATATTTTTCGTTTCAAAATGGGGAATACCAACATATTTTCGATAAATGTCGATAACGCCAACGGTGATGCCAAACTCTCGTTTTTATTCCGTTTTTAAACGACAACGCCAAATGGAATAGGGCCGAATATGTTTATGATTTTGTATTCAATACCAATAACAATATTCGCTCCGATATAGATTAATTTCCTAATTTATTTGGAATTAAAATTAAATAACATTCTGAATATTTTTTGACTATTTCAATCTTTTTAAATAATCCTGCAGTTTAAAGAGGCTTAACATGCAGTTCTATAATTTGTAGGAGCTAAATAAATCAACACCAAATTCTATCCAAGGTATTGAATAATAATCAATCATATAAATTAATTTGCATAAAATTTATTTGTGCAACTAAGGCAATTGTGCAATTTATGTAAAAACAGCAGTTGACAAAGTACTTAAAAAAATTCTGGATACAATATTTTTTTTTATTATATATACTTTATAATATAGTAAAATATTGAGTTTTCAGTTCGTTATATTTAAAACTTTGTAACAATACCTTGTGCATTTTAAGAAAAACTAATCTATACAAAATACTAAGTGCTGCTAAAGGCAAAGGTTTCATGTTGTATTCCCATTCACAATGAATACGGAGAATAATTTATGTAAATTTACTTTCAATCAATTAAAATTAAACAAAAGTTCCCACTTACAGTTTACATTTTACACTTCCACATTTTAATAGGAAAACTTCAAAATAAAAAAATTATTAAAGATTTAAGCCTGGGGGATTTAAAACATAAATTGAAAATTACACATAATTTTTGCGTAACAAGACAAGCAGAATCCAGTAAACGTGTGAAAAGCAGCTTCAATAAAAAGCAAATCAATTCCAAAAAGAAATCAATTTACGTGTGTTCATAAGTATGCACATGTGCAGTATGTACCATATGCATGTATGCTTATACGAATTGAGCTGATATCAAGGCAATGCAGCAGATATCGAAAAATGAAAGAAATAAAATAGACTACAGATGCCTATTGTTAAGTGTACGGTATGATGAAGAAGAAATCTTTATGTTCTGTATTAAAAAAAACAAAGATGCACAGTAGTCCGGTTGAGTAATACTTGCGGGATATAAATAAATCTCATAATACTTGATCTTGATCGTTTTAGTAGTAAATAATCAAAATAATTTCAAAACTACATTAGTTGGGAAAAAAGTTTTGATTTGAAAAATATTTTTCGAATAAAAACACCAAAAATAGAAATACAAAAAAATAAAAAAAATTACAGAAAACGATGTAAATAAACATTTAATTTTACATCGTTACAATATAGAAGTATTTCCAAATAAACCACTTGTATATGGAAAGATATAAAATACGGTATGAATAGTTATCTTTATAATTTGTTATCGTAGCGATACATACATATATGGAACGTTTATGAAATTAAAATAAATTAAGCATAACCAAAACAAATTCTAAAATAAAAAATAATTATTCTCTACCATTAGTAAAACCCTATAATTCTGATATTTAAACCAATACTTCACCGCCCCATAAAGCCCACTGAACAAACAACGCGCCATACTATATCAAAGCTTGAAACGACGTAGAGATTGTGATTATTCCATAACCAATAAGTTCCTATTCCTACTATTACTATAGATACATACTGTGAACGATATAAAGTCAGAAAGCGATGAGCAACCGATATGTGCAGTAAAACAAATGTGACATCTTCCTTGCTCTACTGTTACGAGCCCTGAAATTATACTGCAAACGGTATAATCTCACTGCAAGGTTTTAGTTATAGTTTCGTGTGGAAAATATAAAGCTAATTCCCATAGTAATTTTTGTCAGAAACCAACAGAGCTCGATTGGTCATGGTTTCAAATAGCCCTGGACGATCTCAAAGGTGGAAATTGAATAGAACTTTCATGGCAACAGAATAATTTAGGAGCAAAGAAAGCTAATGGTGCTCTTTGTTCCAAGCCGTAAGAATCAATATACAGTTTGGCATGAAAATATTTCCACATACTTAAAGTCGCTTCGGTATTAACTTTCGTACGAATTATTATCGCTTTATCCTGTTGGCGATAACAAAAAAAAATATTTATTGATTGAATTAAAATTATTTTATAAGCATCAACAAATTTTAATTAAAAAACAATCTTCGTTTTCACCGAAAGAACTTATAAGTATTTAGGGTCTTATAGCGCGTTTCCATTATGAGCAAAACAACTGATTTTGCGCAAAACTAGTTTATGTTTCCATTATGCCTTAATGGTTTATCTTTTTGATTTTTCGGAATTAATTTGATACTTATGTTGTAAAAAAACTAAGAACCAAAAAAAAATTATTGTGAAAAAAATTGTAAAATGGAAAATGAAATTGAATTTCTTTCAAATTATATTTTATGTACCAATAATAATATGGCAATAAAATTACTAAATAATGTTTCAAATACAACAGTTTTGTTCCAATATCAATTATCTCAGTTTTTCGAATTTGTCATTCACTATTATTGGATTCTCCACAGTCGTTTTTAAATTATCGAAGTAATACAATGTTACACAGAAATATTTCGATATGTTTTGGAGCAAAACTAATTTTCTTCAACATTTTTCGAGCACTAAATATTATGGGAAAACCTGGTGCAAAACCAGTCTTGTGCCCAGTGTTGCCATATAAATTTCAACGAAAACCTTCAAATTGAGTAAAAAAAATCTTTTTTTCAAAAAAAAATCTTCACTTTACATAAACTACAATTTATCAAATTTAATACATGTTTATTATGATTAAAACATAACATAAAAATGTATACAAGACATTAATTTTTAAATAACGTTTAGAAAAGGAACAAAAAATAACGTAAATAATATATTTTTCATAAAATTATAGCTTCATAAAATATATTACAAAAAAGTACAATTTATGTATTTGTTACAGTTACTTTGTACATTTCTTTATTAAACTTTGTATTAGATTTGTACAATTGCGATAAATTTTTTTTTGTTCTTTGTCTTTTGTTCTTAAAATGCCACATAATATAGATATTTCTCGTTTATTTCTAATTTTATTTTTATTAATATTAATTTGAGAAAAAATTCGTTCAACATTAGCTGTTGGAATAGGAATAGATAATACGGCATAAATAAATTTTTTTGGGTGAGGGAAACCTTCAGATCCATCGCAATGTTTTGTTTTCAAAAAGATTTCCCAAAATATTTCAATGTTTTTTTCTTCTGTTAGATTGTGTTCTTTAAAATTAAAGTGACACAATTCTTGCCATTCATCATCTGTTTTTTGAGCATTTTCAGATGTTATAATATTCGGGAAAAAACGAATTAATTGAGAAATAGTTTTGACTTTACCTTTAATAACATTATCAGGAGCTAAAATCTCTACATATTTTAGGAAATCATTCTTAAAATCAATTTTTTTTAACACGCTGTTGCATAACTCAATATAAAATTGGTAGTTATTGGTAGTTGTTAGAGCTATGAATACTTGGGTTCCCAAATAAATATCCATAGGATCTTTAATATACAAAGAGTTGTTTAAGTCAATCTTGTTAAAGTTTTCAATAGAAATAAATTCGTTTTTAACGAAGTATGCAAATATTTTACGATATAATCGTAAAATTTCATTGTACAGTAGATGTATTTGAGGACTTTGGTTCTGAAATAGTCGATTCAATATATTGATGTCATTTAAATATATAGCTTAAATTCGCTCTTTTGTAAATTACTTAAAATGCTTTCCGCTGAATCGAACTTTTCCAAGGCTTCATGCAAAAAGTATAATTCTAAGAGATCTATTCGACTCAACAGTTGATTAAAAAATGAAGAATCTTCAAATTTATAAAAATCTTATTTTTAATGTAGAAATCTTTTAATCTTCACGTCACCTCAAAAAACTTCAAAAAGAAGATAAATCTTCATATATGGCAACACTGCTTGTGCCCCAAAACATGTATATTGAAACGCACTATTAAGCTTCGTCAAATTTAAACTTTAACTATCCATAAATCCAAACAAGCTGCTGGCAAAATTACACATTGAGTCTTTGATGCACATTCATACAGTTTCAGTGCAACAGTTTCCTTAAAACCCTTTTCTAAATACATATACAACTCTAAACCATTACGTTCTCGTTATGTTACAGTTATTTGATTCTTTTAAAGGATTTAAAGGTTTTCTCCGCACTTCCGTTTTTACATTACAAAGCTACATAATTCCAGTAGTTGTCGATCTTCGAAGTATTTTTGATTTTCTTTTTATTGTTCTATAAGAACATTATTGTGCAATTTTGTAAGAATCGTCACTTGTTTTCAGCACTACCTATGTCACGTTTTTCTTGGTGCCCACAAATGAATTATATTATATTTAAAGACTTAATCCTGCCCGGCATTTTGAATTCAATTTTTTTCGTTAAAATGTTAATAAGCGGTTCTGAATTTTTTTTATGTTTTATAGTTTGTTAAAGTGGATATAAAATGGAAATCAATAGGAAAAGGTTTCATTAATTTAAAGCAGATGAAAATCAATTGTTATAAAAAGTAAAATCAAAAAAATTTTGTTATTTCGAAATATTTTCATAACAACTGTGTATAATAGTATTTCACCCATAAAAAAATTTTGAATAAAAGATTGACGAATTGAATCACTGTTCGTAAACGATTAATATGCCACCGGTTGTAAAAATCTCTGTTCAACACAATTTAATCTTTATTCAGTAAAACTATAAACTATAACCTTAACTAAAACTCAACTTCTTGCTATAACTTTTGAAAATGTATGGTGTTACAATATCTATGTATGTGTTTCAAAAGAAAAAAAAAACTAAATGCTGGGTCCTTTCAACAAACGACTTCAGAAATGTATGTGCAATTTATTAATTTATTAAATGTATCGGCGTAATGCATACTTTTATTAAATAAGAACGTTATTCAACCAGATACAAATAACTTACTAGTCTAAAGAAAAAGAAAATAAAAAGTCTATTTTCAATTTAAAACATTGATAGCATAGCTTCCGTACAAGAAATGAATGACCGAAAATAACACAAACAAGTTTTTCTTACTCTACAGTGACTGGAGAGTTGCATTACTTAATAAATCAAAAATAAATCATTACATCATTAGTGATAACAAAATGACTGGTCATTTGAATGTTACTCTTTAATACGTTCCCTGTCAAGCAGTTCATGAGAAGGTGTCTTTTCTAGCCCACATGAACCATTTTCGGTACATGGTTACTACTTTAATAATTTTCTATAAATAAATATATTTCTCTTCTTTATGAGAAACAGTATATTATTTCTAAGGTTATTGATATTTAAGTGAGTTCGAACAATTAAAAATGACAATACTGTTTGGGCACAAATTCAGTTTAGTGAGGCAAGGAACTAGTTAACTTAAAAAACTAAATTTAATTTAACTTAACTTAAAAATGAAAGAATGACAAAAAGGCGTGTGACCAAGGTTTTACATTCATTCATTCAAAAAAAAAAACAATTTTTGCAAAAATTAAATTTGTCAAATTTCGTTTCTCCTGTAACTATCTCTCTGATATTCCAACTCAATCCACTGCATGAGTAGTAATGTGTTCGCTGAATGGACTCTGGACAGTTGGAAACTGACCCTAATTTCATCGAAAAATCGATTTTAGTCAAGAATATCCAATGCATACCGAGAACGCCACAGTTTTATCAACGGCACACACTTCAAACTGCTAATCATGGCCAAACACTTTTTGACTAACCATGGCCAAATGACTGCTGCTGATCCGGTAGCATTGAACATTAATTTATTCATTTAGTTTGTTTATATTTACATAAAATAAGCAACTGCACTAAGTATAAAGAAAAGAGTTTATCAACAAGAGTTTATAAAGGTCAGATATATTGAAAAGGAAAACATACCAAAAAAAAAAAAATTCTTTTAGCAGTGATGGTAGAAAGCTTTTCAAAGCAGACGTTTTTTTTTTATTCGAACGTCCCCGGCCACACACTAACCCACCCTCACCCGACCGCGGAGGGCTCGTCCCCATTACGTAGGGACACGTACACACTACAGTCCGGACTGTAGCGGGTATGGGAAAAGTAATGGCAACAAGAACATATATCAGCTACAGAACTTAATCACAAGCTATAAATAAACTATTAATAACCCTTTCAGACCCAGCTATATCAATTGTGAGATCTGGCTTTTTTTAGTTAAAATTACAAGAAAAAATATTTTTTGTCTGTTAACCTGAAAGCAATGGTTGTGTGAAGTTATTTTCTCTCTAAAAACAAAAGAAATGAAAAAGGTGAAGAACCTAATTGTTAGTTTTGACTTCAGTTTGATTGTGTCTTTCAGCAAGTGTAAGCATGCGTCCACGCGGTAGGTATTTTTTTTGTTACTTTTTGCAAATATATTAAAAATTCCACTGGTGGTAACTGTACGTTGATATTGTGCAACTATTCTGTTGTTTTTAAGTAAAAAAAATTCAATGTTACTATAAGTTATGGTGAAAGGAAATACAGATATCACAATTGTGTTGATCAGGCACAACATAACGTTTCATTTTGTGCTCACGTTTGTGCTATCATATAATTTTTTTCTAGGAAAGTTGTTTAATTTGAATAACAATGACGATATTGAAGCAGTTCTAGACATTTTAGACCAGTCCGATGCTGACTTCAGTGAAGACGATGAAGTTGATGAAATTTGGACCGCTTTAAATGTAAATACAGAATCTGAGAGCAGTGATGATAGCATATGCAGTGAAGATCTTTTTGCATTTCCAACTGATCAGCTAAGTGCAGCCGTAGAGCAATCAAACTCCATCGAACAACCAACAACGTCAAAACAACTATCGATTGGCAAATCCAATACACTAAACAGGCCGGATTTATGGAAAAATGTATCATTTCAGAATACAGAACGTCCTTCAGGCTGTCAAAATGATATAATTTCTAAAACGCCGTTAGAATATTTTAAAAACTACTTTCCGGAATCACATTACGAAGATGTCGTAAAATGCACTAAAATGTATGTAATGGGTAAGCGTAGTGAGGAAGTTCGTTATGTACCAGCAGACATTAAAAGATTCTACGGATGTTCAATTATAATGGGCTGCCTTGGTTACCAAGCCATAAGAATGTACTGGTCAAATGAATGCAATATTCCTGCCATATTCAACTCTATGTCCCGAGACAAATTCCTGCAACTTCGATCAGACATACATTTTCAAGACTACTCTGCACCAAACCCAACAAACAAACGTTGGAGAGTTCAATCAGTCATCGATACGGTAAGAAAGCGGTGTAATGAACTAGCTACTGATATTACACACTATTCTATTGACGAGCAAATGATACCGTTTACGGGAAGATGCCCTGCTCGTCAGGTAATCAGATCTAAACCACGACCTGTTGGATTAAAAAATCTAGTATGTGCAACTTCCCGTAGAGTTGTAGTAGATTTTGAAGTATTTCAAGGAGCAGGAACATTTGAAGATTGTGGTCTTGGACATGGACCTTCAATAGTTATTAGATTAGTGAAAAACTTACCAAAAGAGAGTCATGCATATTTCGACAGATTTTTTACTACAATCCCACTCATAGAAGCCTTACATCAAATGGGTTTTCTAGCAACAGGAACAATTATGGCTAATAGAATATCTAAAAGTGTTAAATTTCCTTTAGACAAAGATATGAAGCGCAGTGACATTTTTCAATTTACAAATTCTAAGAATGTAGCCGTTGTGAAATGGATGGACACAAAAGCTGTAATTGTTGCTTCCAGTGCAACCGGAAAAGATCCTATAGGCGAAATAGACAAGTGGAATAAAAATTTAAAACGTCGTTGTCCCGTCCAAGTACCAGCTGTAGTTGAAAACTACAATGCATTTATGGGTGGAGTTGATTTATGTGACCAAATGTTAGGGTATTACAGGATTAAAATGAAAACCAAGAAATGGACTGTCAAAGTCTTTTTCCACTTTCTTGATCTGGCAGTCTATAATTCTTGGATGGAATATAGGAAAGATTCAGAACTTATGGGGCTGCCGAAATCAAAAACAAAGCCATTTTTAACATTCAAAATGGAGCTAGGTACTGTGCTAGCTGCTTCATTTGAAGCTCCTGAGAATGTGGAGAAATTTCAACTGCCTAATGATTTCTATGGTACTAAATATCGCCCCCATGACGCACCTGATGACATAAGATATGACAGATTTGATCACTGGCCAACATTTTCTGACGATCCGCCAAGAATATGTCGCAATAATTGTGGAAGTCGATCAAGAGGACGATGCCAAAAATGCAAAGTAACGCTTTGTTTAGCAAAAAATAAAGATTGTTTCGAAAAATACCATTCTAAATAATGATTTAAGTATATGAATTATTATTTTTACTTATTTCTTTTTATTTTTGTTTATTGAATTCATTACGAATTGATTTCTTTGTATGTTCCTTATTATTACCAAAGTTATTTTTTTAATGCAATGAAGTACCTGCAAATTTTAAGTTAATTTACAAATAAAAATTGTTTAAAACACACATAGTTTTTAGAAAATTATTTCGGAGCTTATAACCTAGACCGCACAATTGTGCGATGTCCTTGATGTAAAAAAGGACATTATGGCGATATTGTCTAGGTATAATTTATGCTAAATAAATCATTTTTTTTACAATTCAGAAAATTTTACACATTTTACAAGTAAAAGAAAGTATAGGTCTGAAAGGGATAAACATGAACTACCTATAACTATAATGAAAATACATTTTTATATAATAATTTACAAATTAATGCTAGCATATAAGCTACGTTTTAAATTACAAACACTACAATTAAAATCAATCAAATCGTAATATACGTTAAAATCATTACATAATCTACGAAAAGGAAAATTACATCCGTAGTTAGTTCTATAGAAATCTAAGGAAAGAGGACGATAGTGCCGTGGAAATCTTGCAGGAATACTGAAATTCAGGTTACGAAGCAAAAACTCAGAATCGATATCACCTCTAACCAGATTAAAAACAAAACAAACACCTAAAACAGTTCTTCTACGTTCCAAAGTTGGAAGTTTTATCAAACCTAATCTATCCTCATATGGCGGAAATCCATTGGCATAATCCCATCCTAAGCCACGTAAACAGAATAATAAAAACTGCCTCTGCACAGACTCTATTGAATCACTATGACAACGATAGTATGGATTCCAAACAATAGACGCATACTCCAAAATAGGTCTAACAAGTGAAATGTATAGCAGTTTAGTTATATAAGGATCAATGAATTCCCTAGCCCATCTTTTCACAAAACCAAGAACAGCCCGAGCCTTGCCAATCATCATACTAATATGATCAAGACGTTACTATATATAAGACGTTAAACTATAGTTCCCTACAAATTGAGGCTACACTAGATTTGTCTTCTTATCAAGGCCGCATAATATTTTAGGCTAGTAAAGCAAGCAGCTGCATATGCTTATTCACGAGGTTTCTCACTAGATGTGGATCGGTTGGTTTCTGATAAAGCAAAAAGCAAATAAGAAAACTCTTGGGTTAAAAAAACGACATTGTTACAAGGTATTTGAAAGGTCAAATAAACGCTGTGGATTTTAAAGCTTGTATATAAGTTGGATTTTTCACAAACTTGCTTCTTCAAGACTATGTCCTCCAACAACACTGAACCGAAAATATCCGTAAACACTGTAAAAAGGGGTGTAGAACTGAAGAAATATTATTATATATATATTAGCTAACAAAAATGTGTATTCATGTCTACGTTTTTTTTTTTAGTAAAAATTTTGAAATTTGGTAAATTATTCATATTGAAAAATTTCTTCATTTATTCATATTAAAGAAATTTCTTCAATATGAATAAAATGCATTCGTTATTTTGAGGGAAGTAAATATGACGAAATTAATGAAATTTATTAAAAAACTTTGTTCATATTGAAGAAATTTTATTTGAATTTACTAATAATTTTTATTTATATTAAAGAATTTTTATTTAATTGTATTAATATTGTTTCTTAATAAATTTTGTTAATTTTAAAATAAAAATAAATTTAAACCTTTCTTTCAATTACATTTATTATAAAATAAATGCATATTATTAATCAGTGTTGTTGTATACTATATATTACATGTATTAATATATACATACATATACTATATGCTTACATACAATATTCTTATTACAAAATGTAAATTAAACGATAAATGTAATAAAACGAAATGCAGTTAAAAAGTTTTATAATTAAAAAGTAACTTGAAGATCGAAAAAAAGTATATGTAAATTCAATAACATTAAAACATACATATATTAAAAAAAGTAAGTATACAATTAACAAAATTTTCAAACTTAAAATTAACGCTCTAATCTGTGGGCTGTTTAGTCTGTATTTGTAGTAATATTATAAACATATTTTTGAATAAAGGACTAAACCAGTATATATTCCTTTGGGTACTCTAAATTAAATACAAAAAACAGTTCCAAACATACATATATCTAAAGCAGTTAATGCTGAGTGCATACGATATTTTATGCCTTCAAAGGAAACAACTATTTTGATTCTAAAATTTCGCCTGTTACTAATACTAAGGGCTGTATTTGTATTTCAGTTTCGTATCTCTTTAGTGTTTCCTCTTCACAAGCAGCGAATCTATTTTCCCTTTTTATGAAAATTAGCTGGGAGTCGCGAATGAAATATCTCGTATAACTTCTTTTCATCAATAAATCAAAAGTTTTTTAATGGATACCAAAATGCTATGAAAAAGGAGAAATATACCAAAACACTAACCATCTAAAAAAAATAAAAATACATACAAAAAATGCATATCTACACCCATAGGCAGAGTATAAAATTTATAGTAAACTTACTTTCACTTATAATTGTCATTTCTTTCATAGTATTAAATCAAATTTTATTTGTCTTGTCTTTAATTCGATCCTCCAACATTGGGTAAATTTTTAAGGAAAATGTTTTAAAGTATTTACGTATGGGCTCTGATTTTGGATACATGTGCATGAAATTCATTTCGATCATGTCATGCATCATATCAATGGCCTAGTTATCAACCACGTGTAATGGTACTATTTGATTACATATAGAATTTTCTAGAACACGAGATTCTATAAAGCATTGTACCATTGTACATTTAAAAAATTTTCTTCAATTCTACTAAATTATATCTAAATTAACAAAAAATAATTATTCAATATGACTAAAAAATATTAATAAATATTATTTTTTTTTTTATAGGAGGTTTATTTAATTTTGGGTAAATTTTAGTTAAATTTACAAAACATTTATTATTTTTAACAAAATGTTATTCAAATCAACAGGTTCTACTTAAATAAATTTTAAATATAAAACTAATTTCGTTAATTTGAAAAAAACTCTTTGTTTTTAATAAGATGTATGTGGATTTGAAGAACACTTGTGTAGACTTGAATAAAAAATCTACAGATTTGAATATAAATATTTTTCGTTGAAGGTTTACTAAATATTTTAGTTAATATTACCTACGATATTTTTTCAGTGAATATTAATATTTTTATATTTTAATTTGTTTTGTTTTAGCACCACTAAACTTTAACAGATAAATTTTGACATTTTGGTATGTTCTTTTTAGTAATATCTTAGTGATCGCAAATTTTTGTCGAATGGTAAAATCTGTTCTGTATTTTGACCACGTGCGTATGTACATACATTAAATTAAATCAGTTCAGGTTATGTTCTCCTTTTCTGCATAAAATGTTAGTTTAACTAAAAACGACTTCCATATTTAACAAAATATGGATATATTTAACAAAATAAAACGCATTGTGTGTAACTTGCAATTAAAACCGCATAGAATGCAAGAATCGCATGTAACGCAAGGTCGCAAGAAACGGATGGTATGGACTTTCGGCTTTATAAGCACAGTACATACCTTATTTTTGCCACCATTTATAATTAATATTTTGTAATACACTATGTGACCCTTTTACATACAGTCTTGTTGCCAGAATTGTGTGTGCATTAGAAACCAATTGATGTTAATTGTTTTACTGGTACGGGATGCACAGTGGAGTATTTTGTTGTTCACCTTTTCCTTTTTGTTTTGCCTTAAGCAGAAAGGATTTTACCTGTTTTCAACATGACATTGCCGTCGATTGAGAAAACTGAGCCACTGGATCTTTCCTGTTCCAACCTACTCTATGAGTTCCTCGAAAGATTATATGTTAGTTTAAGGTACCCACAATAACTTACTTAAAACAACATCTCACAGGATGCTTTATTCACTTCAGAACTTATACTAGTGAATCAGAGTAGTTGAATTTCAATACTGTTGACTCACTCACACTCGAAATTTCATAGGTACATAGCGAAAAAGCGATTCATCGCTGATCTCTGGTATGTATCTAAATATAGCTTGGTTAAAGAACAAAAATGCTTATTAGTAAAAATGTTTTAGTAAACTGTAAGAAGTGTGTCGTATCCAATACATACTTTATATTTTAAAAATTGTGTTTCGTAATAGCCAGGATTACATATAGTCAGTATTTCCGTTTTCCATCAATGAATGTCTTTAAAATTTTTTTTTATGTTAACGTACGTACGTATTTTTTCTCTAGACTGGAAAATACATAAAAGCCAAAATCTACATTTTACATTTATGATATCATAGAAATATATGGAATACTTATTCTTATTTATTCCTCTAATTTTTAATATATGTAAGTCATTACTTTTATTCGTCTTTGATGAAATGTTATTTGCACTTGTACAGTGCATACTCTATAGTAGCATTATATTTCGATCGAAGTTCAACTAAATTTGAACTAAATTAGGTTTTTTGGATTTTAATAGAAATATGTATATAGAATCCTATTACAAATTAAATTATAATTGTTACGAGTTAGTTAGACCTTATAGTCACTGTAGTTTAGCAGAACAGAGTCTCTGGTGGGAATGGAACCCACGAACTTCACACTAATAGTCTAGCACACTACCCACTAAGGCAACTAATTCTTGGCTCTTAATTTCTTCTAATCAACAAGAATACCGACGTTTTTTACGAAAAGGAATTGCGAAAGATGCTGACCATCGATTTGTGTCAAATAGCTAATCGTCTTGTGACGAAAGCAATTTAAAATTAACACTTGTTATCTCAATGCAGTCATAAATTATCGAATTCCTAAAGAAACGAAGACGAAACATGTTTTGATTTGTTTTAATCATATTTATTTTCAATACTATTTTAATATAAACCTTATCGTTAACGGGTTACGATATCATAGTAGGTAAAATACATAGCTACAGATTATCACAATTCAGGCTTCAATTTTACCCCATCAAAATTCACGAAATATTAATTCGAACAATATTATTATGTGCACAATGGCAAACTATCAAGCCGAATACAAAATCATAAGATAGTATGAGATTAAGAAGAAAATATTAAACAAACAACATTACATAGGAAGATCGTGAAGTTGAGAATTGTACGCCGAGAGCTTAATCTTTGTATGTATATGTATAGAAAAACGTGCTTACTTAATTCCGAACAACAGATTTTAAGAAACTTTTTACAGCAATCTAATTTATTCTCAGAGTTGTTGCCAAAAGACTGCAGATCGAATAAATGTGTCGTTAATTAAATAAAGGATTACTTTAAATAAATAAATAACAAATAAAGTGTATCTACGATTTTACGAAAATAAACATTTTAAAAGCGTAAAGACGTAACAATTGGTGTCAGAAATGGAATTCCAATTAAATTTCAAGATCTTAATGTAGATCAGCCAAAATGAGATCTGGACCTTCCAATAGCCGGTACAAGGTGCAAATTACAAAAGATACAACGAAGCATGAACGTCAATATCTATGACTTCGAAGATGAAGCGAAAAAGAAAAATTTATATTACTCGCTCACTGAAGTAGAGGATACAACTGCTGGAGAAAAGTTCAGTGCAAGTATAGGAGAAGAGGTAAAAAAGGCAAGGAAGCAAAGCTCTAACAATTTTAAATATCAGTGGTAAAGATCATAGAAAGTCGGAGAGAAAAGATGAAAACTGAGAAAGCAAATTAAACAATTTGAAGAATAAACTTAACATCTATCAATATTAGCAAAATGGATACATATACAATTGGTCATCATAGCCCTTTGGTCAGAATTACAAACTAGCTTCTCACACCACCCATGCTGTGTGTGTTAATTTTATGCAGGAGTGGCGGGACCTACGGTTTGAGCAAAGTTGATGTAACAGGATAATGTCGCCTAGGATGGGAACGTGAGGAGAAGACGTTAAACGTGCTGTCAGAATAAGTACAGAAAGTTAATCGTCGGCTTCCAGTGAAAGTTTGGTTAAAATTCAAAAAGGAAATGTTGCAAATGTAACTCTCCAGCATTTCGCCGCATAAATAGAGGGACTGCTACAGTTTGTATTAAATGTACATCGTTAGCCTTTCTGAAAAACCCATAAATTTTGCTCGCATCTTTATCGGAACATGCATTTAGTTATTGGAAATTTATTAATTAAAAGCATTGAATCATCAATAATGTAATGGCAAGACATTTTAAAACTACGACATCAAGGTTTGGAAAACGCTACAAATTTTATAATGCAGTAAAAGTGCCTCAGGAATCTGTTAATGGTCACTGGCAGTAAATTGCGATTTTGGAGAGAATTTGGATATGATACTTCCAGGCAAATTTGTTGTGACACTGAATTAGCGTCCGAAATAAAATATTTTTGGAAACCGTTAATAAGTCCCTCGAGCTATGCAAACTGCCAATACAACACTTTGCAACATTTTGGAAGAACAAAACATTGAGGCTAAGAAAATTATTAAAATTTTATAAAAGGCAAGCAGTGGAAACAACGACAACAGCAGCGATTGAAGACACAGCAAGGCAAACAAAACAGCAAGAGAAGCAGAATCAACAACAGCAACATCATCATCACAATGTCCGCAAAAACAAGAAACAGTGAAGATTCACTAACTATTCGAAATTTTAACAAATTATTTACCGGAAAATACAATTTTAAATTTAGATGAAATTGAAAAGGAATCAGCTAAAGAAAAAATAATACAAAAAGTTAAAGAATTGCAGGACTGTTGACCGAAAAAAAGCTACTGATAAAGACTTACTATCTTACTTTGCGAGGGGATTCGAACTTGATGAAGATTTTGGTTGTATATTTTGGGGGTATAAAGTAGTCATACCAGACAACTTTCAATTGAAAGTATTGAAGTTTTTGCATGAAAAGCACATTGGCATTGTAAAAATGAAATCTATGGCAAGAGAATGTTATTGGTGGCGAAATCATAGTAAAGATTTCGAACAAATAGTAAAGGATTGTTAACCATGTTTGTTAACTCGGTAAAGTCAATAAAAGCACGAACTGTTACCATGGGAAAGAAGTGAAGAAGTGTGGCCTCAAATCCAAGTGAACTTTTTTAGTTCAATTATTGTTGGAGCTTGATGATAGTGTATAGCATTAGTAAATGGACTGAATGTGTCGATATGAAATAAATACCACAAGTAGCGTTATTATAGCAGTTCTAAGGGAAATGTTTGCAGTACATTTAAATATCTCTAGAATGTCCCACAAAATTATTTTTAATGTTCAACTACGGTAACATAGAATACGAAATAGATCAAACGAAATAGAGCATCAGTCACAAAAATTTAAGGAAAAGCAATTGTATGACAGAAAATATTTTGAATCGAATGCGTTGTATTCGAGGAAATCAATAGTTAAAACCTTTAATGATACATTGATCATTAGTGCTGATACCTAAGTGTTTGCTTATCGCAAATAAATCAGTGTCACAAAGCAATTATCTCATATTGTACAAAATTATCATTTTGTAAATTGTATTCAAATAACGCTGCTGATTATCGCTCATTTTTACATTTAAATTATCATTTAAATTAAAAGGTACGTTATTATTCTACGAAATATAATGTGACCAAAATCGTTATTAATCAATCTGATTGAAGTAACCGTGGGAGAAGGTGTATTCAATTAGCGTGTGTCAATTTCAAGAGATCTACCATATGCTTTTAACGAATTTCAGTTAACGATATGTCTTGAGACAACCATTAACAATGTATTATGGGATTTCTTCCATATTGGACAATTATCGTAATCAAGTGGGGACTATAAGTTCCCCCTATCTGCGCTGAGAACATAACAAAAAATACTGATTAATACTGATTAGAGCAAGTAAAATTGCTATGAATAGTTTCTCAAATATTTATCATTCGGAATCGACTTTAAATTGTAGGACTCCGCCGCTCATAGATAAAATTAAAATATTATTTAGGGTAACAATTAATACACTTTAATATTAAACAACAGTTTGAATGCGATGCGGAGAGTTGAAAATGTAACAAAAATGTTAATTGTTCATTTTAATGAAATTTTCAATAAAGTTTAAATAGTATTTCTAGTTAATTTAATACATTTAAATCCTTTTTAATAAGTATCAGTATACAAAATCAAATCATAATCATACATAAATGAGAATTCATTCTCCAGACATTGCTACGAAATATATATTTTATTATTATTATTTTATATATTACTGTCTTCGCGTATTGTTTTTACGTTAGATTTTAAAAATTTTTGATTTTGGAATAGGGAGCTTTATTGAAAAAATATTTTTAATTTGGAATTTCATTTTTTGAAAAGTTCAATTCATCGCAATCATTTTAAAATAAAATGTTATCTCTTGAATGGCTAAATACCTAATGTGCAATGTTTTAAGAATTACAATGCCAGAAGGGCTTCTTGGTAAACACATATGGAAAGCATTCTTCTAAGCTAACATTTGAAATTTTATTGCCTTAAGAAATTTTAAATAACTATTCAAATAAAAAACCAATTTTCAATAGTTTGACGTTATTGGAAATAATTTTGTGCATCCATTCGAAATCACAAGTATGTTTATGAAATTTGGCCGTACAATTAGATAAGCTTTGTTGTATATTAACCAAAACGTTGTTATTTCAATTGACTTAAAATCAAGTTCGGCTCAAATTTAGACTTTAATTGTTTATCAATATTGATGTTGTTTATCAATATTATAGTATTTTTAAGGCGATTTTTGAGTAAATTATTTCGAAACTACTTCATGCATTAATTGAACTCAGAAGACCACATATCATCTTTTGTATGTATGGATGAGAGATGCCAACCAGGAATTTGTAATGTTTTCAGAACAAATTTACTGTTTCGTTATTCTTATACATAAGAAAAATTATAACAATTTATATTTTATTTCAATGCGTTGGATCAAAGTCACAAATTGAACTGTAATCAGAAAGAATTTAAAAATCTCATTATTACATGTATGAAATAAGTTTTCAATTCGCCGTGCCGCAAGTGTAATATTTCTTTACCCAGGAGTAACGATTTTATTGCATTGAACCACTTCATTCTTGTCCTTTTTTTTAATTAAATTTATGTTAAAACCTGACCCCGATTAACAGAATAGAAATTCAAAGTCTTAACAAAATATTAATTTTGTACATGGACGTACATATATCTCAATAACGCACTAATATAGAGTCGATTTTTTCTTTTAAACGCACTTTACTCAAAAAGAAAACAACTGAATTGAAGAAACAAATTAGATTAATAATAGAGGAAACTATCTTAGCAAATACAAATTCAATTACTCTTACGATACGTATACATTCGTATAGTCATGTCAATTTATGTACATACATATGTACAAATACTGAAATGTTGTTATTTTGTTCGATGTATCTGTGTTTAGAGAAACTAATATGGAGAAATATTTGCACAGTAATTGGACATGCTCGCAGTCTAAATAATTTATTACAAACTATTCATCACATGAATGTTCTTGCAGTAGAGTGATAAATTATTTACAAATATTTTTCTAAATAGATTTGAGATCAGAAGTTAAAAGGAGATATCCTTTTGTTTTTATTCAATTTAACAACATTTACTGTTAATGATACAACAAACAAACAAACGAAAGAGATTCATTTGTATTACACTATTTAATATCAAACAATGATGTTGCAGTCTATGAATCCATGGAGCCAAATTCAAAATCGATTGTGGAATGTAAATTTGTTTAATTTCACCTCCATTACTCGCTAATGATATGTAGACGTAGTCATAGTCATAGTCGTAGACAGTGTGAAATAGAAGCTGTGCAGTTGCCTTCATCATCATCATTATCATCATCATCAACATTATAAAGAGCATTATTGTAACATTACCATTAACAGCATCCTCATGACTGTGTTGAATGACGGTGAGATTCGGAGTCACGTTTGAATGGAAACAATTTGTCAAAGTCAAATATTTGTACAAAGTGTTGTATTGTATATTTATAAACGTAATTTAAATCTGCGGTCATTACAACATTTATCACCCCGTTTTCTTTGTAAGCCTTGCTTGCCCTTTTTATTATTCGAAATACCAATTCAATATTACAAATATGTACCAGATATTGTTTTCTCTTCAACTCCTTTTCGATTGCTGACACCAATCGCATTAAAGAGATTTTTTTACTATATTATCTCTTGATTGTGTGGAATAGAAAAAAGTTTATATGCATGTAGATATATCCATTGTACGTACATATGTATGTATGTATGTATGTATTATGTAGGTACACCAGTGTGAATCTTTGAATTTTGAATGTAAAATAGCCGTCATTGTTTGCTTGTCGCATTAAAATCGTTGCTTTTGATATATTTGTCAGACGAGTGTACGTACGAATAAGGGTAAATTGGTGTCTAAAAAGGCGTTATAAAAGGATGGATGACAATTATTAAGTACAAAATAATAACCTCATTGTTATTGAGATTGTCATGCTCATTATAATTCAAAGCAGATCGCACAGTCACATGAAAACAATTTCTGTTGAACAGAAGAAAATTTTACAAAAATAACCAACCATACATACCTTTCAACTTTCATTTATCATAAAATGAATTTCTTAAAATTGTTTAGCTTTTTTACTTCACAAACGCATTTGAAATATGTATGTACATGGAGACAAAAGAGTGCAAAGTCTTCGTATTTCCAAATTTCTTTACTTTTCTTTTTTTATTTGTATTGTTTTGTAAAAATTAATAATTACGATCGTACATGTCAAATTTATAATGTTATTTAAAATCCATTATTGACAAAAATCTATTTGCACTGAGTATTGAAATAATTAATTCGAACCTAAAGCAAATTCTTCAAATCAAAAAATAATGGTCAAAAGCTGTGTATTAAAGAATTCTTTTATTTTTCATTTTACATTCGAATAAAAGTAACAAATGATATGGCAAATTTAAATTAATTGCTTTGCTTGAAGTGTTTCATAAATGTAAGTCAAAGACTTTTTAAATATAATAAACGATTTAAATAATAATAATTTCATTTCACCCAGTAATTTGTATAAAAAAAGATTATTTTAAAAATTCTTAGCATTAAGTCCCTAAGTTTTGGGAAGTCTCTAACTGGAATATGCATCAACGCAAGTTTAATTCATTCTCATAACTGGAAACTATACACGTGGGGAACTAAAATCCAACCAGTAGCCGCAACTCTCTTAGATAAGGCATATGCAATATGTATGATTTGTAACTAATGTTAATTAAAAAAATTCAGACTAGCTAATGGTACGAAATTATAAATTTGTTTGCCAAATATTTTATAAATTGCGAAAATATTGTGCAAAAAAGTAGTGCGATATTAAGATATCTCTTTAGAAAAGTAATTACTACGGAAACACCTTAAATGGAAACTTTGAAAACAGAAATAATTTGAAATTGGCCAATGAGGAAGTGCGCTCTAACGGTAATAATGTAAGTAAGTTAGGTTCAAACAATGAAAAAGATTATCAACATAATTTTGAAAAGAGGCAAAGCATACGTCACATCGTTCATTTAACATCACTTTTTTAAGAACTTCTCTATCTCTCTCTTTTTCTCAAGTGTTCAAACTTTACTTAATTTATTTAATATAATTAATATTTAATAGTATTAGTGACAAGTGGCGAGATCTGGTCTCCAAAATTTTATTTCAGTCTTTTGCTTTTCTGTTAAGCCTTAAACCCGGCTTCTTTTTTAATTTTTTAGATTATTTTTTCAGAGATGTGTCTGGAGAAAATCTTTAATAATTTACATGGTTTGCTATGGTTTGCAGATCCTTTTGTTCTTCTACTTCCACGTTTTATTTCAATACTCAAAAGCGAAGCGGAGTTTTATTGAAAACTTGAATTATTAGTTATTTACGCGATTCTAGTTCTACACGTGCTTACTGTGATACAGTATCAACCAAAACTTAAGCACCCCCTCAGTTCAATTTTTTTAAATGAGAATTTTTTATAAGAAAACAAAGTTATTAAAATTTTATTTTATTTTATTATTTATTTATACCTTTAGGATTGAAAAACACAAACTTATTGAATTCAGAATTTAATAAAGAAAGGTTAAAATTCAAAAAACATTTTAAAACGCAAATATAAGCAAACTAAACTAAAGCACCCCCAATTTAAGGTACATAAAAAAAAACTATTGAAATCAAAATTTCGTTGCGAATCCTTTATTCTGGATGACACACGCACATCTTTTAGGCATAGAGGGTATTAAATTATTAGTTATTTCAGGTGATGTTGCTTCCCAGGCTATTTTTGCGGCTTCAATTAAATCTTCTTCTTCTCGATTGGGTTAAGATCAATTGAGTGCAAAATATTCGATCAACAGATCAATTATTTCTAGGCTAATTAAAAAGTTTTTGCGGACTGGTCGCATATCTCCTACTCATTTTGGAGGAAGGCCACGTGAAACTTCGCAGATTCGAAGATTGATTAATTAAAAGGACAATGCAAAATGATCTTATAGCATCTTTTAGTCACATACGAAATCACTTAGATTTCGTCGACGACCAGCAAAAATACCTTTCATATCGTCAAAAAATGAAAAAGCCAGACTTGAATTCGCCAAGGCCCATCTCAACTGGAGTTTCCAAAAATGGAGGACTGTGGTGTTTTCTGACAAATCAAAGTTTAATTTAAAGGATTCAGATGGCATAAGGCGCAGACCAAATGGACAACGGTTGAATCCTAAATATTGCAAAGGCACATAAGATTGATGGAATTATGGATCGTTTCATGTATCGCGACATATTAAAAGACGTGATGTTGCCTTATGCTGAAGAAGAGATGCCACTTTGGACATTCCAGCAAGATAACGACCCAAAACATATGTCAATAGTAGTTAAGGAATGGTACCAAAACAATTTGATAGAAGTTTGTAGATGATTAACGAAAGTAGAGTGACATTAATTATTTATTATTGTATGTGTTAATTTTATACATGAGTGGCGGTACCTAAAACAATTTAACATTGAATCCCAACGACAGATTTGTAAAGTTTTTTCATGGTAGTTATTTACTCGCAGACCTTTTCACAGAAGACAGCTGTGAATAGGATCGAATAGTGAAATATGAACAAAATCACCAAAGCCAAACTAATAAAAAAAATTCCCTCAACATAGGAGCATATACAGTGGTGGCCACGAATTTAAGACACGACATATGACTGAGTTATTTGAGATAATTTTTACATTTTATCGAAAAAATTATGGGTCCTTGATATTTTTTACGATTTTAGTAATGTTATGAAGAAAAATTAATAATATTTTCTTACCTATATTCGGTTAAAAATTTTTATTTACATATTATATGCATAAACACAAGTTTTATCCTGGTCACGAATTTAAGACATAGGCATAATATAACACTATTCTCTAAATTAAGCTCAGCTTAATAAAAAAAAATCCTAGTATTTAGTGGGAAATCCTTTATTTTTCATCACAGCAGCACATCTCCCGGGTAAACTTTCGACTAATGCCACATAACGTCGCTTTGGAATTGCATACCAAGCCTTTCGGATTTCTTCCCACAAATCGCTTGAATTCTTTGGTTTAACTGTTCGCACATATTCCTCAACATCATTTCACAGGTTCTCCGGGGATTGAGCTGGCCATTTAAGAACAATGATATCGTTTTCCTCTAAGCAACTCTTCACTAGACGTGAAATGTGCTTAGGGTCATTATCATGCATAAATTTCTATATTGGAGGCATGTTGTCTTCAGCGAATGGTATCATTGTGTCTGTTATAATGTTTTTGTAAACATGCTGGTCCATTTTAGAATTTATATTGTAAACGGGACCTACACCATGCCAGGAAAATGCTGCCCACACCGTCACATTTCCACCACCAGGTTGTTTTTAGGGTGTACTTTGGATGATGCTCTAGGTTTGGAGGGCGCCAGACGTACTGCTTTCTATCAGAGCCGAAGCGGCAAAACTCCAAAGTATATTTTTCCAAAATATCATGGGTTTCTTGAGATTTCTCAATTATCACAAAATTATCACAAATAAGTCCATCATATGTCGTGTCTTAAATTCGTGGTCACCACTGTATACACGATCGATGTCAGAAAATAAAAGCTAAAAGTAAAAGATTTTTTCATCTCGTCACTATTTAAATGAAATAAGACAGTCAACTAACTAAATTGAAATCGATTCTGTCATTTTAGAACCCTGGAAACATAAAATCCTACACTTTGTACAGTGGCTTAAATAAGACCTTTTTATAGCTACATAAATATATGTAATGCGTATGCACATACATATCTAGATATATGTGTCTTACTGTGTCACTGCAATAATATTTTTTAAATCACTTTATTGACTATTAATATCAAAATTTATTGCGTTTAAATTAGAATTCACCCTTTTTTCATCACAGTAGCCTAACATAAATGTAAATGAGTACATCATTAACTTAAATTAAAAACGCTCTAATTATCGTTATGAAAAGAAATGTATATTTATAATTGAAATTGACCATTAATTGAATTTAAAAATTCAATAAAATTTCTAATCAATTCCACTATACGACCGGCATAATCTTATATTCAATTTTTGCTTTT
The DNA here is from genome assembly GCA_930367235.1 of Sarcophaga rosellei. NCBI lineage: Eukaryota > Metazoa > Arthropoda > Insecta > Diptera > Sarcophagidae > Sarcophaga > Sarcophaga rosellei. Next base: position 45,753,114 of record OV884021.1, on the reverse strand, counting down.
AAATTGTACAATTTATCGATTATGGTGGCCAATTACATATACAAGTGGCCAAGTACCTTCATTTCGTAAATTTTGATTTAAAATTTTTATTTTTTATTGTCATTATTTAAAAGTTAACGTTGAACTCTAATGTCTGTGATAAAAATACTTATTAATATAATATAAACAAAATAAAAATAATACTAATTCCTGCTAGTTTTTTAAAACAGTCTCAAAATAAATTAAATAATATAACTCTGGACTCATAACCACGTGGTGTCAGGAGAGTAAAAACTACAAGCTAAAATAAAAAAGTGAAAAGTATGTGGTACGTGGGATAATTCGGGATCAAAATATCCCGAAATATCTTTGGATTTCGGGATTTTCTCTTAATAACAAAAAATTTTAAAAATTATTTTATTAAAAATTTCATCAATTTTTAATCTTTATCAGTATTACATACACATCGCACTGCGTAATATATGAACAAGCACCAGCAGAAAAAAATGGAAAACAAGTAAACAAAAATACAACAACAACACTACAATAATAAACGTAAACAACGATTATAGAGATTTCGAGGAGGCGAAGTCATGAACATTCGCCTTCAAGAATATTCATCAGACTGTTTACCCTGCCATATAAAAGGCAAGGCAAAGCTGACAAGTGAGTTAGTGCAGTTCAGTCAGTCTTGTGTAAGGACGCGGTGCATTTGAAGAGAGTAATCGTCGAACAATTGAATAGTAATTGTTACTGTTTATGCAAAGAGCGTAAACAGAGGAATAACAAACAAAGCAATTGTTATTGTTTACATCAAGTTGTGAATACAGAAATGTGAGAATAATATAGAATTTTAATTAAAACTAAACACTAATTTATTGTTATTTTATTTGTAATCTACGAGCTCATATTTTAAACATTTTTAAAACGTAACAATACAATAACATTTTCACATATTTTTACCCCTGGTCGATTCAGATTTTTAAAACCCCAAACCTTACAATTTGAATTTGAATATTTCAAAGTCCCCATTGCATTTACGATTGAAATTATTCCAAATTATTACATACACATGTAATTAATAACACATGTAAATTGAACAACAAAACAAAAAGTAACGTAGAAGCGTAAAGTAATGAAAATTAAGATAGAAAATTAAGATAATTAATCTGTGTCTAGTCGCCGTAGTCTAGTAGGTAGTGTGTTAGCTTATTAGACGTAAAGCCCGGGTTCGTATCCCAGGTCAGACATCAAAACGAAATATGAAAAACAAATATATTTCTTCGGCGACTTCCTCTCAGCAGATTTCTGGCAAAAACTCTGAGAGTAAATAAACCTGCCATAAAAAAGTTTCTCAAAAATCTGTCATTTGGAATCGATATTAACTGTAGGTCCCGCCATTCATGTATAAAATTTACACACACAACATGAGTGGTGTGAGAAGCTAGGCCGTGATCCTAACTGAAGGGTTGTAATGGCCAATTATGTATGTATGTAATCTGTGTCTATATACATATATAAATACATATATTAGTGACGAAACAAATTTATACCCTTTTAAGAATACTACTTAGAGTCCAAAATATATTATACTTATACTTATTACATATACTTATTGTTTAAATTAATTTTTTAAAACATCAAAGCCTCTGATATTTAATCGGAGAGTCTTGAACGAATATTGTTGCCAACATACGCTACCGCTGAAAAACCTCTTTCGCATCCTAGACTTGTGGGTAAAATGGTTTCAAGACAACTTTATGTAATACTATATAAATATTCACCTCTACTACTGTTCATTTCGTCGTTCAAACAAATCTATTTGTTTAGAAAGTTGATGATCTAAATCATTAGGTCTATTAACAGATTTTATTGAAGTTATACATTCTTCGATGGTAGAGCTTAACTTTTTAATAACGAAAGTTGGGTTCACGTTCAATTCGATATCAGGTGATATGGAAGAGGTACTTAATTATTGCAAGATACACTTGAAAAACTAAATGGGTGTTATTTATGTGATACTAAATAAAAAACAGTACCTTAAACAAAATTTTTTTTTTACTTTATAAAGTATATACGGTTTCAGGTTCCAGTTGTGAAAGATGCGATTTACATCGTATGTCGTCCATTTTAACAAACTAATTGTGTTTGGTTCAAAAAAGAATTGTTTGGAGCTGTCTGCAATGTGCTTACTGGTAGAGATTGCTGAGGTAGACAAAGAGAAAACGACCAAACGAAAACTGAAAAAATTACAATAAGAGAGATGCATGATATACGCTAACTACATAATCGTAATGAGAATTACGTTCAATGAACACCTTAAAAATATGGCTGAAGGTGTTTAACGACTACCCACGGCAGGATTAAAACTCAGCATAAAGGAATGCTTTCTATTACAAAAACGAACTGAAGTATCAGGAATCAGCGCGGATGAGTATAAAGTGTGTGCTATGCTAGTTTTATGACACTGTGCACTTGCTATACACGTCAATTTTAATGCCAAATTTTTCGAGGCTGACGAAGTAATCAAGACACTATCAGTGGAATGATGTATATACATGAAAAGACGTTCAAGACATTAAAAAAATCTGTTATGTGCTGTGTTATATCTAGTTCCAGAGGACAATTTTGTATCAGACACCGATGCGATGGTATATGAAATCTCAGATCGTTGATGGAACGGAAAAGGACATTGTCTACTATATTCGAACGTTATCAAAGACAGAAATACGGACGGTCCTGAGCTAAGTTAGAATGCTAAATTATTACCAACGTGTGTGGTTAACACTTTCTGCTGAAAACCACACATTCTACAATCAGCTGTCTTTTGCAATTGAAAAACCCCGAAGAGTAACTGGAATGTTGGATCAGGAGACTGGAACGCTACGAATTTGGTATCGAAAAGTTGTATAAAACACGGTATTATGAATGCTATCTAGCAGCATCATTGCTGTCAGTATTGCAGATACTTAGTCCAGGCGAAGTGTGAAGAATCTTCTATTAATGCCTGGCTAACAAGAGTAGAAATCAAAACGGAGTGGGGCACCACAACACAAAAAAACGATCCCATATTGTCGTGAATATGGAAAGAAAAAGCGCAGACGGTTTGGCCGCAAGTAATTATTTGCTGGAATCCCTCTTATGAAAGCTTTTGGGATCCATGTGTCAGCCTAAAACTAATTGGTGGGTGCTTACATCGCAGAATCGATATGTCTTCGTCGTAATGGACTTCTACTCCAAACGTGGACCTTACCCAAGGAGTGAATATATTCGTGAATAATTGGGTGTGTTTCTATGGTTCTTCACTAAAATTACATTCCGATTAAGACAGAAGCTTCGAATCTTCTATTTTTTATCCTCTGACGCATAGAGGTCACCACTGTCCCAAATAATTCATCAATTCACACAAGCCGTTGTATCGTTGTATTCATTGTATTGTTGGAAGAACATACAACAGTGTAGGATTGTTATTGATCATTTTCATATAAAAATCCCCATTTTTTCCATTGTGAACGCTCCATGCTATGCTGTATTGTGTATTTCGTGGCATTTAAACAATTTGATAGCCCGAAACCAACACAACTTTTTAAAAACATATGAAAACATGTACACATTGTTTTTAATCCACACAATTTGATAGCACGAAACCAATACAACTTTTAAAAACTCCTTTCCTTCGAACTCCTTTTACCATTTGCAATAGGGTATGGTAAGTTTTCTTGCAATAGAGGCAAGTGTGCTTACTTTTGTAACTATTGCAAAATTTATTTATTTAACAACAGTTAACAACAGCCCCATATCTATCCACAAAGAATTGGGACATTTGAGACTATTTAGGAAGCTTACAAGGAGATGTGCGCGATTGCTCTCAGAGAGCTAGAATTAAGTTAGGAAGTTTGGTAGAGATCAATCGTTTGAGTATCGGATCCTAACTTTCTACTTCTACACCTAAACTTCTAAGAGTCGCTAAAGAGTCATTAACCGCAGATTGCATTCTTCTAATGGATTTGCTATCCTCGGAGCATGCAGCGAATATGTCAAATAAAATTTTTATCTGATTATCCACGAGAATTAGTTTGTTCTCGTATCGAGTCTGGAGCGCATTCCATGCTATGTCGAAATTATTGTGGGAAATAGTATATCTTTTCACAATTGCATCAGCTTCACTTCTAGTTTTATTTCGGAGGTGATAAAATTTAGTGACGGGAGAGAGCTTCGTGTGATTTATATAGACATGAACATACCTCTGAATGGGGGTCACTGTTCGTAATTTCCTTCAAATACTTCCGTATCGCAAGATGGTAGTTTTATGCAATTTCTAGAATTTGCTGGCATCAATGATTGTGTTTGACACTGAGGTGAAATTGAATAGCGAGGTGTTGATTGAAATCCAAAATCCATTCGAGTAACTCTCATCAAATTTTGAATTTGATAATTGCACAGATAATAAGCGTCCATACACACTTAGAAATTTTTCTTTGCCTCCTGTTTTAAATCAGGCGCAACTAATTCACGTGGAACAACATGACATTTTTGTAACATGATTCGAATTCAGTCCAACGAGCTTCGAAATCCTTCAATTTATCGCCAATAATTTATTCTGTTTAGTCTTCGACTGGTCTTCCGTGAAATTTACTACAAAACTGATGAAACAGAAAGTGTTCGTTTAAGGACTCTTGTGAAGTAGATATAGAAGTCATCTTAACGAGAATTACGAACGCAAGTGATAAAATAAAATAAAATAAGTGACTATAACAGGGCAACAAATATTAACTACAAGAGTTAGTAATTACTAAAGGGTGATTTTTTAGCTATTATCTTTTTGGCAACACTAGTTTAAACAGCTCACGCACGTTTCGTGTTTTGTTTCACTGTCAAACATCTTCAGTTTGGTCTATAATTTAACCATGAATCGTCTTACAAACGAACAACGCTTGCAAATCATTGAATTTTATTATCAAAATGCGTGCTCTGTTAAGAAAGTTCATCGCGCGCTTCTTCCATTTTATGGTCAGTTTAATCTGCTATTCGGGATACGTAAATAAGCAGAATTGTCGATTTTGAAGTGAATATCAGCCAGAAGCATTGCAAAAGCTACCAATGCATCCAGAAAAAGTCACAGTTTGGTGCGGTTTATGGGCTGGTGGCATCATTGGACCGTACTTCTTCAAAGATGCTGCGAATCGTAACGTAACTGCGAATGGTGATCACTACCCTGAGATGATATCCAACTTTTTTTGCCCAAAATGCAAGAGCTTGACTTGCATGACATGTGGTTTCAACAAGACGGTGCCACATGCCACACAGCACGCGTAACAATGGACTTATTGAGAGGCGAGTTCGGTGAACATTTTATTTCACGTTCGGGACCGGTCAATTGGCCGCCTAGATCGTGCGATTTAACGCCTTTAGACTATTTTTTGTGGGGCTATGTTAAAGCTCATGTCTATACATACAAGCCCGCTTCAATTGACGCATTGGAAGACAGCATTGAAGCATTTATTCGTGAGATACCGGCCGAAAGATACCGGTTGGAAAGAGTATGCCAAAAGTGGACTAAGCGGACATTTGCATGAAATAGTCTTCAAACATTAAATTATATGGATCGTACTATCGATTCAAATAAAGATTTCATGCATTTTTCTGAATTTTATGTGTTTTTTTTTAATTTTCCTATAGCTCTTAAAAAATCACCCCTTATAAGAACAAGAGATTCCTAAAGTTCCTTAGTGTCGGGTTTTAGTAAATTTAGGGGATTAGTAGGGGCCAACCGTGACATCTAGTTATTTATTATAAATAAAGTTTATTTTTAGAAATAATTCAAATAATTTTAAGATTACAACTAAAAATTTAATGAAATTGTGTGAAAGGCAAACTGATTCGTAATGGATTAAACACTGTAAATGGGGGTAGAGTTACCAAATTTAAATATTGAGTAACAATAATTTATTTTTAAATAAATTGGGAATAAAAATTTATATGTTTACGATCCACAGTGAAAGAGTAATTCCACCAGTGTTGTTGTTGCTCTTTGTTATGGGATATTGTGGGGGGAATAGAATTATTTCTTCTTGAGAGTAGTAATGAGTACCAAATTTTATTCCATAGGTTTGCGAAGAAATATACCACGAAGAAAAATGTAATTGTTCCATAGTTTCGAGAAGTTCGTGTGTTATTTTAAGCAAACTCTCCTGTGGAACATTGGTAAATAGTGGTTGAAAGCAAGTGTACCAAACTTCCAGAGAGCGTTGCGATTATGATTACACGATGTTATTATAATTAGGGTTAATTAGAAGAAATAAAAAGAGAAGAATTAATAATTCTTCTATTTAATATTGGTGAAATATTGAGAAATCTTACCTTATGAATGTAGAGTACCAATGGATTTCTACCAAATGGAATTAAGAGTGTGTGTGTTGGTTTTGATGTTTTCAATATAATATACTGTTCGTATACATATGTATGTATGTACAATAATGATTATTTAAGGCGAAGAAAGAGTTAATGATAATGTTTCAAGTGCAAAAGGAGAAGTGAATTTACAAAATAATTTTATCCTTAAGGAAAATTCAAATATATATATATATATATATATATATATATATCAAGCGTATACACAACCATATTCGTCCAGCGGAAGGATAAAACTAATTATCTGTCAAATCAGACATGAGCTAAGTGTTACCATTCACGAAATAAGCACTAGTTGAAAAAATAACGTTAGATGGCGGACCCTTACTATACTATACTACTATCTGTATGTATATGAACAACGCTGGGAAATACTGCGACATTACTTTGAAAATCATGGTAATGTTGCAGAATGTGTGCGAAAATTGCGTACGGATTTTGGAAGAAGAGAAGCACAGTCAGTTCCGTATGTTCGTTATCTTGTGAACAAAGTGAAAGAAACTGGCATCCTCATCGATAAACCAAAGCGTGAAAAGCCAAAAACAGTGCGTACACCCGAGAATATTGCTGCTGTGGCAGAAAGTGTGCGTGAAGCGCCATCAACATCAATTCGCCATACAAAGTCCAATTGGTTCAGGAGTTGAAACCAGGTGACCATCCAATGCGTTTTCGCTTCGCTAAGTGGGCCTGCGATCGACTTACAGAAGATGCCGATTTTGGGAAAAAAATTATCTTTTCAGATGAAGCTCATTGTCGCATTTGGGGCACAGAACATTGAAAACGCATACATTGCAAAGCCGACGCACCCAAAACGAGTCACTGTTTGGTGCGGACTTTGGTCCAGAGGCATAATTGGCCCATTTTTCTTCGAAAATGAGCAAGGAGTGGTTGTTACAGTCAATGGCGATCGTTATCGGGCCATGTTGAACGAATTTTTGCTCACAAATTGATATTGGCAACATTTGGTTTCAACAGGATGGCGCTACGTGCCACACAGCCGAAGCTACACTTGATGTTTTGCGCCCTGTTTTTGAAGATCGCATTATCTGCCGCAGAGCTGATGTCGTTTGGCCACCTCGGAGCTGCGATTTGACACCGTTGGACTATTATTTGCGGGGTGCCGTCAAAGATAAGTGTTACGCCGACAAGCCAGAGACAATTGACGCTTTAAAGGAGAATATTCATGAAGCCATTGGTGAAATACAGCTGCACACAATCGATAATGTGCTTAAAAATTGGACCGATCGTGTAGGCTACTGCTGCATGGCCAGGCGAGGCAGCCATTTGAATGAAATTATTTTCCATTATTAACCGGAAGGATTGTACTTTCAAATAAAAAAAGAAATTTGAGAAAATATTCAATAGTTTTTTTTAAAGCATTTTCAAAAAAAAAAAAAGTTATTTGGCGGACCCTTTATATGTATGTATATACATATGTATATATCGATTTCCCTGCAGAAGTACAGTTTCTCTGCAGAAGTATAATTTTTCCTCTAGTAGAGGTTTAACTATTTCAAGGATCATGTTATATTTGTAATTATTTTGAGAATTGATTTTTAATACAATATTGCAAGATTTTCTACTATAAACAGCATTTTGTGTAAAAATAATCGTGTCAATACGAAACAATTTTTATGGTTTCCAACAGTCAAAGAAAAAAAAATAAATAAACAATGAACATAAAGAAATAATTCTAACCGATTTTAATACAAAGAAAACAGAATCAATTCTCAACTACTATTCATATTGTTCACGCGTGAAACGTTAAGTGCGCTTATTTGAAGATGGCCAACTGTCGCAAGAGAGTACGAACATCTCTGCCTACTCGTCAGCTTTTAAATACTCAAATTCGTGTCCTAACTTAAGAATTTTATAACATTGTAAAGTTAGTTAATTACGGCAACCCAAAGTAAAAGGTTCGTATACCTAAGAATAAATTATCAACCCCCAGTAACCATTAATATTTTTTATTTGTGAAAACATTTTTCTTTTCTTTTCCTTGTACCACCTCCCCCCATCATTTTTGGTCCTTCGAGCCGGATTGGAAAAGAGAAAAGAAAAAATTCACAAAATTCTATTTTCAGAGTGGACTAGCAAACCCCCGGTGAAATCACCAACAACCCCTCTATATACCCCATATACATATCTTTGGTTCATCTCTGGATTTAGCCCGATTATATCATCATACAAAAAGTAAGTCGATCACTTTTATATTTTAACAAATTCATTGGAATACATATACAGTGAACAGTGTCAAATACTTTTTTGTTGAAACAAAAATCAAGAAAAAAAAATAAAAAATAAATAATAAAAAGAATAAATACAAACAAAAAAAAAAAAAATACAAAAATAAAAAATCGCGAGTGCAAAGGAAAAAACAACAAAACCTTGTATATGCAGTTATATAGATTTTTTTGTCTCGTTTAAATAAAATATCCCTTTGTAAAGTGTAACGAAATCCACAAAACGCAAAAATTCTTGTTATTGAGTGTAATTGGCGAAAATTCTCTTAACACCAGTCTGTGAATTATATTTGTTTTTATCCAGCGGGTTTGATCTATCTTTTAATATAAATATTAGCCAAGTGTTTGAGTGCGACAACAGTGCGACAGGTTTGATTCTGATCACACGCAACATTATGAAAACGGTTTAAAACGAGCACACAACATTTGTTCGAACCAACATGTGCGTACATATGTGAATGTAAATGAGTTGGAGCCATGCGAAAATCATAATAATATAAAAACAAAACACCACAAACACAAGATCGAAAAAGAAGAAGAACCAACTGGTGAACTTAAACGAGAATAAAGCAAAGTATATATTTTTATATTAACCGTACAAGCAAGGTTAACGAACATATAAATAAAATAAAAGAATTTGCAAAAGAAAAGGATAGATTCATTTGTTATATTGATAAATGCGTTACACTGTTTCCACAAAAAAGGGAAAATAGATATTTTATTTAAATAAAAAATGCAATTTAATATAAAAAAGAAAGAAAATTCTTGATTATTTTAAATAATTTGAAATATAACAACCTGGAATTCTTGCATTAATTTATTATAAAACTGAATCGTTTCTTTTTTAGAATTTTATAACTGCACACAAGTTTTAACCGTACTTAATTTTACGCACATTTCCTTTTACATATTTTTATTTAATACTTGATTTTTTTAATAAATATAATTTGCGAATATAATCATATCCCTAACACATTTTGATTTAACCTAATCGTACTAAAATCGTATAGTATTAGTGTAAATTAAAAATTTTATCGATTGCCGATCTCGTAGTATCTATTTCCCGGCGTATTAGAGAGTCATTGGTTTATTTTTCCTATAGTTGCGGGAAACTTGGTTAACAGTTTTTTAATCCCCAGTTTTAGTAGCCTATTCAGACCTCTTTAGGTTTTCAGTATGTCGTTGTTAGACTCATTCATTCGTGCCTCAGATCGGGTGGTCGAATTCCAGGCCTACTTTGACAACTTACCTATCGATACTCACTCGGTTCATACGGTTGGAGTTCAAAGGGATGAAGTTGTCCGTCTCTGGTCGGAATTTAGGGCATGCTACGACACTATTTTAGGAAAATTTGATAAGTTGGAGGAGGAAGTCCAGCTGGAAACGATCAAATCGCGTTTTTATAGAACCTTTGAGGCCCATGTCAAAGTTATGGCGAAGACGAGTGAACTTCTAGATGGCCTTACTCGAAAAGTGTCTTTAGAGTCTAAACCCCCTTCAACCCCCCAAATCGACCATACTGCAAATATTTCGTTGCCACCTTGTGATACTGAGGTATTTTACGGCGATTATCAGTCATGGCCGACTTTTCGGGATATGTTCACGGCTTTATATCGAAATAGTACGCGTTTATCTCCAGTAGAAAAGATGTGTCATTTAATAAAAAAGACTCAAGGAGAAGCTCGGGAATTACTAAAAACTTGTCCAATTACCAACGATGGTTTTGAAATGGCCTGGCAGAATTTGGTCAATCGATATGAAAATAAACGGATACTGGTCAATGCTCAACTGAAAACGCTTTTCAATATAACACCTGTTTTTAAGGAAACTGGAAGCAATATCAGGCGTATTCAACGGACAATCAATGATTGTATCACAAATCTCACTCTCCTGAAAATTGAAACTAAAAATTGGGATATAATATTTATATATATTTGTTCGACCTGTCTTCCGGAAATCACACTTAGTCTGTGGGAACAGTCGCTACCTAACAGCACAGAATTGCCCACGTGGAAGCAAATGGACGACTTTCTAACATCTCGATTCCAAACATTAGAATCTGTAGCTGATATTCGGACCACATTTGTCACTTCCAATAATTCTCAAAGTTGCAGGCCGTCTAATCCTAAAAAAGCAAACCCCCCTGACCATAAGAAGGTCAAAAGTTATCGCACCGGCGTATCTAATGATAAAAATTCACAGTGTTCAGTCTGTTCTGCAGCTCACCCCCTAAGACTTTGTCCTTCTTTTCTTGGCATGTCTGTAGAAGAACGTTATGCGATAGTGAAAAAACAAAAGCGTTGCACTAACTGCCTCGGCACCTCGCATGAATTTAAAAAATGCAAAAGTCAATATGTCTGCCAAATATGCAAGCATAAACACCACTCCTTACTTCACCGAACGGATAACTCGTCAAATGCAGTACAATATATCAACCCCCAAACTTCGTCTCAAGCTGCAACCTCAGCCCCGAATACTAACAGGTTTCATACTGTTAACCCCCCTCAAGTATCAAATTTGAATACAACCCCCTCTACGTCTGCTGAAGCTGCAGCCCGCATAAGACAGTCTTACTCTGCGCACATACAGTCCACAACGAATTCCACAGTAATACTTGGTACCGCTCTTGTCGATATTTATTCAAAGGATCTGAAGTACACCGTTCGAGCCTTAATTGATTCTGCGTCCGAAGCAACCTTTATCTCAAGAAAACTTCAAAATAAGCTTTGCCTTCCAAGTCGTAAGTCACAAACCGAAGTTCATGGCCTAAATGAAGCTTTGACTGCCACTTCCACTCAATTGTGCAGTATTCGTTTAGGCTCACCTATTGATAGCTCTTTTGAAACCTCTGCGGATGCCTTCGTTGTTAGAAAACTTACGGGTCAACTGCCTTATTACCCCCTCTCATCTCTGAGAGTTAGCGAGTTTGCCGATTTAAAAATGGCGGACACTCATCTGCATAAGTGCTCTGAGATTGAGCTCCTACTTGGTGGAGATGTTTATCCTAAAATTATCAGAAATGGTTTGCGATGGGACAACGATCGGGCATTAGTCGCACAACAAACAGTTTTCGGATGGATTGTGACAGGAAAGGTAGCTACACACACCTGTGTTTCTTCGGTGTCAGCCTTCTTCAACGAAATTGCCTTGAACGATCAGCTGCGAAAGTTTTGGGAACTTGAAGAGGTTCCAAGGAAGAGTCGTCTCTCTGGCGAAGATATCTACTGCGAGGAGTTGTACAAATCGAGTACATACCGAACAGAATCAGGACGTTTTGTAGTTTCGCTCCCATTTCGCCGGGAGTATCCTGCGACTATTAATATTGGCAGCTCTCGCCATATTGCTTTGTCGCAGTTTTTGAGAAATGAGGCTAGGTTATTGAGACCCCCGCAATTGAAATCTGAATATGACCGAGTCATTTCAGAATATTCATCTTTGAACCAAATGACAAGTGTCACCCCGTCTACTTTAAATAATACGTATTACTTGCCGCACCATGCGGTGCTAAAGCCCGATAGTACTACCACGAAATTACGGGTAGTATTCAATGCTTCGAACCCCTCTTCAAATGGAAATAGTCTTAATGACTTACTTTACCCCGGTCCTATTCTTCAATCAGATTTGACCATTCTTATGTTGCGCTGGAGGCTCTTTAGATATGTGTTCAATGCGGACATTGAAAAGATGTATCGTCAGATTTTGGTGCATCCGTCACATACCCCCTTTCAGAGAATAATTTTTCGAAATTCCCCCCGTAAAGAGCCAAGTGATTTTGAGCTTACTACAGTGACATTTGGCGTAAACTGTGCGCCTTACCTGGCCATTCGTACGTTACTCGAGTTAGCGAAATTATGTGAAGTAACGCATCCTGTTGCTTCAGACATTCTCAAGAAGTTTATGTACGTAGACGATGTACTTGCCGGCGCTCATACTTTATCATCTGCACTTACGGCCAGAAATGAACTCATTGAGGTTCTTCAGTCAGCTGGTTTCGCGCTCCGTAAATGGACGGCAAACCACGATTTTCTACTTAAAGATCTATCCCCCGATCATTTGCTGGACACAGAGTTCCTGAAATTGTCAGACTCTAGCACCACAAAAACCTTAGGCCTACGCTGGAACGCGGGAGAGGATAATTTCTATTTTAAGCTGAAGAACGCACCTGACCGATCATTGACTACAAAAAGGTCAATTTTATCAGAGATAGCAAGGCTTTTTGATCCCGCTGGTTGGCTTGCCCCCAAAATAATTGTAGCGAAAATCATTATGCAGCAAATCTGGAAGGACGAAACGAACTGGGACGAAAGTCTAAAGGAATCAACTTTGCTACAATGGCAGTCGTTTTTGGATGACTATATTAATATAGAGAAAATTGAAATTCCCCGTTTTATTGACTTCGATCCGTCCTTTTCTACCGAGCTACACGGATTTTGCGATGCTTCAGAGAAAGCTTATGCTGCAACGCTATACATCCGTTCAGAAAATTTAGGATTAGTCTCATCACACCTCTTGGTCGCTAAAACTAAAGTGGCCCCTGTCAAATTCGTTTCACTGCCGAGGAAAGAGCTTTGTGGAGCAGAACTACTAGCAACAATGGTCGAATCCATTCAATCCGAGCTTAATCTCAAAGATTGTAAGCTCTTTTTATGGACTGATTCAACTATAGTCTTGGCATGGCTACAAAAACCCCCTAACAGGTGGAAAACCTTCGTTGAAAACAGGATTTCCTCCATCATTGAAAAGGTGGGGAGTGAATCTTGGCACCATGTTGATTCAAAAAGTAACCCCGCTGATTTGGCAACCCGCGGACTCACAGTACTGCAATTAAAAGAACATGATCTATGGTGGCATGGACCGTCGTGGCTCAAACTTCCTCAGAGTCAATGGCCGAAAACTCTCTTAAGTGATTTTTCTACTGAGGAAGAGGCAAAACCCGTCAAAGTTCATCTGAATCAACTCCAGAATACTGACATCTTAAAGGACTTTTCCGATTTTCCTAGGGCTTGGCGTATCGTCTGTTGGATATTTCGCTTTTATTACCGGTGTAATAGAAAACTAAAGGATAAGTTGGTAACGAATGATACGTTCACACGAGTTGAACTGAAACATGCCAAGTCTCGTATGATCATTGCCTGTCAAAGGTTATACTTCGAAAATGAATATAACTTATTATTGCAGGGTCTACAAATATCTAAGAAGAGTCACATATTAACGTTCAACCCTTTTTTGGACTCCGCTGGGATTATGAGGATTAATGGTCGTTTATCAAACTGCCCAACATTAAGCTACGACGAAAGATTTCCAATAATATTGCCATATCATGGAAGCTACACTCGATTATATCTGGCATATCTGCATAAATATTCGATTCATGGTCAAAATGCTCTTCTGTATAGACTAATGCGAATAAATTATTATGTCCCCAGGCTTAAAGTTTTAATAAAACTCGACTTTGCTGGCCCCTTTGACATAAAAACGTATGCAGGGCGTGGATGCAAGGTTACTAAGGGTTATGTGCTAGTCTTTGTTTGCTTTGCCACCAAAGCCATACACCTGGAAGCTACGAGCGAAATATCTGCTCAGGCCTTTTTGGCTGCGTTTGCACGATTTTTCTCCCGTCGAGGTTCCCCAAGTGCCATTTATTCAGATAATGGTACTGCCTTTGTTGGTGCTTCGCACATACTGGACACTGACAAAGAGCACTTTATGTCACTACTACGACGTAAACTTCTAGATGGACATATTTCCGCCCTACTTGAATGGCATTTTATCCCCCCAGGTGCTCCACACATGGGTGGTCTCTGGGAAGCTGGCGTAAAGAGCTTCAAGATGCATCTAAAAAGGATCTCTCATAGTCAGAGTTTTACATTTGAAGAATTTTCTACAATGTTAGCCCGAATTGAAGCATGTTTAAATTCCAGGCCACTCAGCCCAATCAGTGAAAATCCTGCGGATCTGTGTGCGCTTACCCCAGGACATTTCCTTATAGGAACGCCGTTACTGGCACCCCCAGAGCCTGATTTGTCAGCTCATACATTGTCCTATGTCAATCGTTGGCAAAAACTTAAAATACTCCACCACCATTTTGCCCAAAGATGGAAAGAGGAGTATCTTAAAGAGCTTCACAAGCGTTTTAAATGGAAATACCCCCACCGTGATTACGCTATCGACGACCTTGTTGTTATAAGGAAAGAAAATTTGCCCCCGAATCAATGGCGGCTTGGCCGCATTGAAAAGGTTATCCGCGGTAGCGATAACAGAGTCAGAGTTGCCGAAATACGAACTGCCAATGGCATCGTTACAAGGCCCATTGTTAAATTAGTCTTACTCCCTAACTCAGAGCAAACTAATTAAATTTTTTCTCTATACCTTTTCCACAGCCAAAACATGCCACGTCACAACATCAGAAGCCAGTCCCCACTAGAGGAGAAGAGCACTGCTCGCAACCGCTATCGTAAGCCGACTAATGATTGCCGAATTTGTAGAAAGGATCATCCATTAAGGAAATGCATTAGGTTTAAGAAGATGAACGTTGCGGACAAGTTGAAAATGGTCAGACGGTATAAATACTGCGAGAACTGTCTGGCTCACTCCCACTTGGTCCAAAAGTGTCGCAATACCGATCGGTGTCGTCAGTGTAGAGGCAAACATCATACTCTTCTGCATCGACATAAACGCCTAAGTGAAGGCAAAAAGATCTCTCAGCCCTCTACCGATCTACCCCGCCCCAGGACGGGCACTGTCACTCTCTTGCCCACGATCACAGTAAAAATTGAGCTTGGAGAGAGTTGGGGCAACGTCAGAGGAATTTTGAATCCCTGTGTCGAAACGAGCTCTATTGCAGAATTCCTCATTGAGCGGTACAAACTTCCGATAGAAGCGAGCGGAAGCGAACGTTGGTGCAAAGTTAAGATAAGACCACGTTTTGATGATGGCCCAATATTTGTTCTCAACGCTAAAATTGATAGCAATCTACCCATAAAACTGCCGAAAGAAAAAATCGATGAGCGTGTTGCCTCCCTGTATACAAATCTACGACTCGCAGACCCAAATTTTTATAAAAATATTGACATTAATGTCATTCTCGGGGCTGACATATATCCGAGGCTCATTAAGCCCCACATCCAACCCGAAACAATTGGCTCACCTATGGCTCAGGACACAGTTTTAGGCTGGACTATAATTGGAAAATTTGGCGTGTAGAGAAACATCATTAATATGAAAATTATATTTTATTATTATTATTATTAACTATTTACTATATATTTGAATTTTTATTTTTATTGAATTTAAAATTTGTTAATTAAATTGAATTAAATTTATGCTATTATCCTTATACTATATTATAACATACAACACATTTTTTAAATTTAATTTGTAATATAATCTGTACCTTCCATTGACTTATTATATTGCAATAAGGCAAGGGGGCCGGGATGTTCACGCGTGAAACGTTAAGTGCGCTTATTTGAAGATGGCCAACTGTCGCAAGAGAGTACGAACATCTCTGCCTACTCGTCAGCTTTTAAATACTCAAATTCGTGTCCTAACTTAAGAATTTTATAACATTGTAAAGTTAGTTAATTACGGCAACCCAAAGTAAAAGGTTCGTATACCTAAGAATAAATTATCAACCCCCAGTAACCATTAATATTTTTTATTTGTGAAAACATTTTTCTTTTCTTTTCCTTGTACCACCTCCCCCCATCACATATTTTAATATTTCAATTTAATATCAATATGTATTATGTTTCATCGCGACACGTTTTATTTAACCTTCCTATACCCGCGCCAAAAAGTGAAACACCAATACCCGCGAACAGTCTGCGAGACCGATAATTGTATAGCCTATATCCTTGGTATTATTTAAAAAAAATTTATTTGAATCATGTTTAATATTAGAACTGAATGTTCTCAAGTATGTATATGCAAAAAAGAAAATACAGAAAAATATTTTTTTAATTAAAAAAAATTCATTTTTTTCAGGTATTTTAAAAAGGCACTTTTTCGTAAGGGCTACGAAAACGTGAACAAAAATATACTTATACTAAAAATAAAAATTCATAACTTTAAAGATAACAATATATAAAATAAAAATAAAAGAATTAAGACTTCAGACCCCTTACAAAAGCAGTCAGAGCATACCATAATAGTATGTTCCAAACAAAAGTAGTTATTACAAGAAATACATTTGTAGCGTGTCTTGCGGTTTTTTTTTGAGTCGCATTCGAAACAACGGCCTATTTTTTGACTACTACATCTTGCAGAAGATTCTGGATCATCTAATTTACATATTTCGGCAAGTCTATATCTTATCAATCTTGGTAAAGAGATGCTTGTAACACGTCTCCTCTGGTGGGCACTTTTGAGATCATACGACAATGTTCATGTTTTATAACATTACATAAATAATAACAAAAAATAACACAAAACAAAAAAAGGTACCTGTGATATCAACTTACTGGCACTATTTTTTTACAAAAAAAAATCGCAATAATAAAAAAATCGGTCTCACAGACCAACGCGCGGGTATAGGAAGGTTAAATAATAAAACGGCATTATTTCCTTTTATTTTGAATACTTTCCATGAATTGAATACTTTAATTCAGTAAGTTTGTTATTTATTTAAAATAGCAACAAAATAATAGTTTTGCTTTAAAAACGCTTAAAAGCTTACTCATATTTAATAAAATATTAAATTAAAATGATAATAAAAAAATAGCAGTGAGACTAGAACGCGTAAATGCATACATCGTCCTAATATAATGTGGTAGTAATGAGATTATTATGAACCATTTATTCACCTCTATTCTCGACACGAAAAGTAATTTTCTCCGTCTAGCAATTTTGGTATTGGGCGTTTCAGTCCCATTCGATTTCTTTCGATTGTATGTTCTCTGCGTATCAATTGTAGCTAAGTTATTTCAATTTTTTTTTTTTGCAAAACAAAAATGTGATGATAAACAACGATCAAATCTTTTATAAATGATTATTTATTTAATTTTGTTGTTATTTGAACTACAAAATACAAATCTTATTAATTTATTGCAGGTCAAGAAAAGTTTTGGCTGCATTATTAAACGTGAGGCCTCGGTTCAAACCCCAAATCTGACATTTCCAACAAAACGAAATGTGACAAAAATTCTCAGAATAAATAAAATCGCCGTAAAAAGCTTCCCAAAAATCTGTCGTTCGAAGTCGACCTTAAACTGTAGGTCATGCCACTCATGTATAAAATTAACACACACAACATAAGTGGTGGGAGAAGATAGGTCGTAATCCTGACTGAAGGTTTGTAATGAACAATTATGTATGTATGCATATCCGAAAGAAAAAGTACCCACACATCGGTTAAGCAGCGAAGAGGTCGCTAAAGAATAGGACTGTAATTGAAATTGATTTGACAAGCCTGGGAAAAAGAACCACTGGGATAGGTTATCTGTCAATTTTTACTTCTCCAATCTTCAATCACGAGATTCTAGCACGCTGATCTTCTTTTCCGATAGCAATGCGCTAATTTTTTTTTGCCGATTATGTCAGCAGTGCTCAAAAGCTCAAAGTATACTTTTAAAGGACAAATACATTACAGTTATAAAATAGGAACAGCCCAAAGTTGTGGAAAGTGGCCTCCGCTCTTAAAGTGCCTATAGATCACCACCAAGTAACTAACATCTGCTTGGAGAACTTTTTAAAAATTTATTATATTCGCGGTTTACTAAACTCCTAGAATTTCCGATAACAGAAGACAAATATCGTAACTCAGCTACCATTATACACAACGTACTTTTTGAGTAACCCCGTGCTAAGCGATTGTATAAAAATTAAGGCTTCATCAGATCACTCGTCTACCATTCTTAAAATCTCAAACCATAATGACAATATAAATAAATGTCAGAATGAGAATTTTAAAATATACACAGTGCTTACAATACGAAAAATAGACAGAGGAGAACTCTACGAGATACAATATATTTCTATCTTCAACTTTCAAGGTTTAATGTAATATATTCTACAGACGAACAACGTTTGATTTCCGATCATAGATAATGGTAACAGAGCAGATCACCTCAACAACCATTATCAAAGTATGCACATATCGCCCCGGAGAACTTCTTAAATATCAATCATTGGCATCTGTTACTAAATATTTAGAAGGTCTTGATTCTACACAAGAGGTAAATTATTCACTGTGGTAACCTAATAGAACCCTTAAAAACCCTTACTTTTAGTCATTGGACATTTTTCTAGAATAAACATATTAGTGGTCCCAGTAAAAAACACATCTATTGTATTAGAATTGTTTTAATGAAAGTCTTTTTTTATTTGTGTGATCCAGACTTAGTCATTAACTAGGAATAAGTGGTCAAATCTTGAAAAGTTCTTATCATATTAAATATTACGGAAATAACTGCTCTGACGATTACTGATGCAATGAGGCAATCGCTCATAAGATCTTAATTGAGCGCCTCGATGGTTTTGTTTGTGTGACTCTGATCTGCGCTATTGCCACTCTCTACTAACTCTGCTTTTATCTCATACCAACCTTGATTCATCTCATTAAATTGTCGTTAAATCCGGTTTCTTAATTTATGGAAACTGCGTACAGGGCAGTATGCTATACATCTGAACATAATCGGAGTTAGAAGCATTTATATCCTTTGATTATATTTAACGTCTATTTTCCAGGCAATGAACGCTGAGGTATTGGTTTGTAATAATATTGTAAAATTATAATTCCACTAAATCTAGCGGTTGCGATTTTTGAAGTCTTGACGCGTAGACTACTTCCCGAAGTTTTGTGACATTTAGGGCCATTATTACAACTTGCCGTTAACTAAAAGGAGGATTTTAACGGGCAGATAAATTGTTTTTCGTTATTATGAGTACCCAATAAGATAGAAGTGATCGTTACGCTAAAGGGAGGATCATCCTACCTTTAACATTTAAAGGTCACTTTATGTTTGAACTTGCCATATTATATATTATTTTCATTGTGGCAACTTCAAATTGAAACAAAATGAGCATGTACAACAAAAAACGAAGCCCGCGGTTGCCGCTGCTTTAAAAAAAACTTGTATAATTGCGCAGTTTTATCGACATTGTTTCGGCACTGCCATATTTCTGAAAAATTTTATCTGTAAGTTGTAATAACGAAATTAAGTTAAAGGTAACTTTACCGTTCCCTTTAGCTAAAGGTACCTTTAACTAACCCCAAGTTTAACGACAAGTTGTAATAATGGCCCTTAGTCTTCTTCATGTTTATTTTATATTATCCGATTTGGTCAATCGTGAAAAGACGACTCGGGCTATACGAAGCAGCCCCAACAAATATGGATAAACTTTGGGATCGTATAAATGCGGAGTGGAATCGAATTCCAAAAGATGTAATCGAAAATATGGTAGAAAGCATGCCAAACCGCGTAAATCAAGTTATTTCTAATAAGGATCTATGGACCAAGTATTGAAATTGGGTTAGTTATTAATTTTCTTAAAACGTGCACAATTGAGTTTATGTGGGTTATTTAAGTTTTTTCTTTCAAATTCATTGAATTCACCTCATTAATTATTGTTTCTTTACTGCTATTTGATACGAATAAAATAATAAAAATAAAATTAATTTCTTTTTTTTATGGTTTGGTTTTTATGGATGACGAAACTCAGTATCGTGAACATGCACTCACTTCTGTTCGCCACTGTATATATATTTTTTTCTAAATAATTGGAAATGTGGGCATTTAGGGGTTAAACTAACGTTTTAGGCTAATGGAATAAGACTTTTCATCCTCTAATTTTTAGAAAATAATATCGAACTGTGAAAATGTATACGTCTATTAAGTACAAACTCAGATTCAGATTTAGTATGTTGCAAATGCTAACTTTCAGTCGCTTTATTATAATTTAAGCACGTGTTATCAGAATACCATATTCGTCGAACCTTCCGCTAAAAGTCTGGCACTACTAGGGCACCCTAAAATTAACTAACTTTATAAAGTTTTTATAAAAAGAAAATGTACATAAGGTTTCATAAATTTGTAATTAAATTATGCACAATATGAGAATTTAACTTTCTGATTGTTAATGCCAAACTTAACCCTTGGCATTAAATACCAGTGCATTTTAAACTATTCTGTATCACATATTTCTCTTATAAATAAAAGCTGAAAATTGTGAAGAGCTTACGCCATATTTGCTGAATGCAACTGTCAACAGGTTCTAAAACGTCCTTATATTGCTTCCGTTTTTCTGTCCTTTCAAAAAACCTCCTTCTTGATTCATCCTTTGTCCGATAAGGTAATATTTCGATTTATTTCAATAAAATTAATTATAGTCCAAAATCCTAATTCTCTTTTGTTTTATTTTCTTTTTTTGCATTTCATTCTAAATTGGGATTTTGTCCGATTGAGCCTATAAAATCATTTCTGTTTTATACGCTCAATCCATCGGCTTAGAGAGTAACCATTTCTTCCAAATAGAATTAATTTCTCACCCCAACACTGATGAAAAAATTCAGTCCACTTACTGGTTTGTTGCCATGTCTTTCGTTCTTTTATGCTTTTATGCTTTTAGCATATTTTTTTTTTTTTTTTGAAATTTGCAGTACATAAAGTATTTACATTATATACAATTTACATACTGCCACCACTACATAAAAACTTTTTTCCCGCTAATTTTTATAAATTTTTCCCAATAATTTCTACGTAATATTTTTTAAAATTCGCTTTACTTCAAACATTCTTAATTGTAAATGTCTTTAACATCGATAAAGCAGCTTTTTAAATTTGTAAAAAAATGTTATAAGTTATATATAATTTGTATAATTTGGCATCGGAACATTTATTATTGCAACACAAAAAAACCTACAGTGTTCCAACAAATAATGACTTCTTAAGCACGTTATTTTAGAGGTCAAAAGGACTAGATGGGTCAACGAAAACCGAAATGTAAAGCAATATTGTATTAAACATACCAGCAAATAAAAGTATTTGATGGCTGTTAACAAAGATGCGAATATAATGTACAAGTTTCAAAACGATGTCCTCACGATTGTTATATTACCACTCTGTTCCACTTTATGTAACCGCATTTACTGTAAATTTTTATGGAAAATTAAGTTTCAGAAAAAGCCTCAAAAAATAAACTCAAATGAATATACATACATACATACATATATCTTTTGTTTAAATTTTTGTTTTGTAGAGTTTATAAAATGTAACTCAATCTAGCTCTTTTTTTTCTACACATAAGCACAAACAAAACAAGGAATTTTATTAAAATAGATTTGATGTAATGTTACGTTTTCATACTGTATGTCTTTTTGTTACATTTTAGAACATACATACACTTAATTGATCATTACAACCCTTCAGTCAGGATTACGGCCTAGCTTCTCTCACCACTCATGTTGTGTGCTTTAATTTTATACTTGAGTGGTGGGACATACAGTTTAACGTCGACTCCGAACGACGGAATTTTAGAAACTTTTTCATGGCAGGTTTATTTAAAACCTGCTGAGAGGAAGTCGCCGAAGAAATATTTTTTTTTTCATATTTCGTTTGATGTCTGGCCTAGGGCTCGAACCCGGGTTTTACCTTTAATAAGAGCGACTACACTTTCCAGAACATAGCCACTGAATTTTATAACTCTTGATAACATAAAAATAAATCTGCCTCAGACATTGGATGAAGTTTGGGATCACATCATTTAAAATAAGGACAATGTTAATGCGAAAGAATTAAATAGTCTTCTTGAAAGTATTCATAATGGAATCTAGGCTAAAAAATCGCATAGAGAATACTTTGAAGTACTAAGGCAAACAAGAATTCCAGGCGCTTCAAGAGAGTACGTCTTAATCGTGATAGAATTTAAGAATTTCTTTCTCCCTGCCACTTTCTATCACCAATTCTTTCTATTCTCCATACGTTTTTATATGAAATAACTTTATGATTTGGTACAGTTAGTTTGAGTGTAAAACTATTTATTTAAAACTAAAATATGTTTGAAGAAAATATTCAAAAATACGTTAATGAAATCGGTTCTCTTACTTGAATTTATAACTTAGTTTCTAACTTAACGAGAGACAACAACAATTATTACTCATGTGTTGTCATTCTTATTCTTGTGTTTATATTTTTTCATTTGTATTTAATCCTGCCACAATCCTTTACAAAACAGAATAAAAGAAATCCTTCTCCACCTCTTCAAACAAAACGAACTGTGTGTATGAGAATACAATACGTAATTGTACTAAGCTTTCTATTTTTTTTTTGTTTTTATTGTTATTTGTATTTTTTCCTACTTCTGTACTTCTTTCTTTTCTTCATTTATTAAATCAATTTGTTAACGGTCTCCTCATATTATTTTACCATTCGTCCATTTACTATGTATAGATTACATGATAAGTAGACTAAACAACTGATTGTGGTGTACTTATCTGTAAAAATCAATCATACTGTATTCTCAAAAGTACAATTAAAAAAAAAACCATCAATTGTGCTACAGTCGGTCGCGTTCGGTTATACATATATTATGCACGTTAATATGTAGATTATGCATAGACAATCTAAGTCAATTCTTCAATCACACTTCACAAGTTGAGAGTGACATTGATGCTCTACAATGGTGGCGATAATATTGCTTCATGGAGGTCATTTTCCGTCTACGGTGTTACGTCACAATGTCGAGAACAAGGCATTTAGAAAGTAACGGATTATATTAAAATCCTTCCTGCTACATAATGCCGAATAGAATTGTGCCACATCCAGAAATAATTCGAAGATGACAATATCAATATATGGCAGCACAATCTTCAGATCCAAAATCCAATTGAGAACTTAAGAAATTGTATAGTAAAAAACAACAATCAGACAAAAGTGTCCAACAAATTCTTATTAGCGTTGCGAAGTACTTTGACATCATAGTCTGATATATTTGGGCAATTCACACAACTTTGTATGCTGTATGTTGTATTGACTACATTTGTTTGTTTGTGAACGCTCAATGCTATGCCGTATTGTGTATTTCGTGGTATTCAAACAATTTGATAGCCCGAAACCAACACAACATATGAAAACATTTACACATTTTTTTCATTCACACAATTTGATAGCACGAAACCAATACAACTTCCAAAAACATAGGAAAAAAATGTGTATGAGTGTATCGGATTTTTATATGAAAATTATCAACAACAATCATACACTGTTGTATGTTCTTCCAACAATACAATGAATACAACGATACAAAGGCTTGTGTGAATTGACCAATTATATTCAGTATATTTAGATTCAGTTTTAAAATACATCAGAGCTTTATAAAACCTTAAACACTCTTGAACAACGTCATAGCGGCTACTGTTTTATTATTTTTTAACGGTTTTGAAAAGAAAATAAGGTATGAGGACAACTTATATATGATTACACTTATACATAATTTCTTATACATATATAATTACATATATAATTACACTTTGCTTTGTTTAAGTTTCAATCAAACTAATCAGGTGAGAATGGGTTCGTCTGTCGTGTTCTAGAAATAGCGTCATCTGTAAAAAAGTGATCATTGTAATTGTAACATCTCTTGTTTAAGACGTGTTATATGATTGTTGTTCCTCATGTTTATTGTTCCACATGATGTTATTTTTTTCTAGAGGACTGGCGCAGAGGAATAAGCCAATTAACTTATCATAGGGGATTATTTATATGGGATTGCAATCCCTTCACTTTATAAATTAAAAAATATGACATATCTTTTTCGACTTTTACGTGATTTGAACCAGGTTAAAAGTCGAGCACAACCTTATTTACACATACGTTTTTCTTATTCTGACTTAAAAACTTGTTACCTTTACTGATTGAAATTTCGGTATCGGTAGTATGGCTTAACTTTTTTAAATTAATTTTGGTGTTCTTTAACTATCTGTGATCAATTATAAAACTTTTTAATCAAATTTCGAACACTAATTGGCGAATGAGAAGCTAGGCCGTTATCCTGACTGAGGGGTTATAATGGCCAAATATTGCTAAATTATTTCAAATATTTTATTTAAAAGAAAATTAAAAATTTTTAGTTTTAACCCTTGTTTTATGCGCGTTATGTATTTCTTTTTGAATCGTCTGCTAAAAATTAATTTACTTCCACTACTGAAAGTGACGTATTTATGTAGGGTATAATAATCCACAAAGAAATATAAGAAATTGAAAAGAAGAAAAGAAATTGGGATATAAATATTAAGGGATATTAAATTCTTAAGAATCCTTACAAAGGACTTGTAATAAACAAGGTGACAATTACAAAATATAAATGCACATACATACGTAAACATGTAATATGTACTTATGTTATAACTCCCCTTACAATCAATGTAATTTTATAATAATAAAGTTTTATCATCTGTCTTTTTAGTTCTAACAGACATTCTGCTATGGTTTACATTACTATACAGTTGAACTTTGTGCAGATATATATATTTTTTTTTTTTTGGAAAAAGCAACAACTCTTTAAAAAAAAACCAACAATTCTATCCGAATTGACTTTCAGGGTCGATAAATTCAATTACAGTTTTTTTTTCTTTTTAATTATTAATTGACGATTCATTTCAAGTCAAAATATTTCTAATTAGAAATCACCAACTGTTCTCTTTATTTATTCGAATGTATACTTATGTTGCAATACTCGGGGGGAGTATTATTCGATGACCTCTTATGAAATACTGAAATCTGATAAGATCCAAGCGTTTGTGTCCCCTCAAATGGAGAAACAAGAAAAATTAATAACGTTTTACGTGTATTAGTTGCCCCGATTGTCTCATTTAATACAAAAGTATACATAAATATAAATTAAAAATATTATTTTCGCCCACATTTAAGATATCTAAGAAAGTAGTGGATTTTAATTGTATCGGAGTAACTGAAGATACCAGAGCACAGGTTATTGTAAGGCATAAGTAATTATATATATATATATATATATATATATATACATATGTATGTAGAATAGTTTTATGTGTATTGTTTTTATTTTCAGTTTTATTGTGAGAAATTATAAAGTTGTAAATGCATTTTACCAAATATTGAAAATATCGTTGTTTATTGGTTTGTTTGTTTCAAATAATTAGGTTAACATACAACATTTTTTTATTTGTATCGAAAATATGGATTTAGACAGTCACACAGATAATTCGATATGTCAAGTTTTTATATACATGAGAGTGGATAGTATTGTGTAAACTTGGAAACGAATTAAAATTTCACAGTCATATTGCTCTCTTTATTTTTCACAATCTTCAAAAACCATTACACTTCATTAGATCAATGATACATTTTTATGTAAACAAATATATCTATTTATATACGAAGGAATACCTGGATTCATTGTATTTTAATTTTTGTTTTTTTATCAAGGAACTAAAAACGACATAACTCCACATTTGAAAGTTAAGGATAGGATAAACTTGGAAGTTATTGCTTAGTGTAACCAATCGTGTAGTTTGTAAGGGAAATTTTTGACGCTGTGTCTTTAACATCTGTCACGCTCCATAGAAGTTAGTCCCATTAATAGAATGGGGAAAAATCGGACAAATGCTGTCATAAAGGCATGGATATATAGATAAGATTTTGACTTTAAATTAATAGCTTTAGTTAACCCACAGGTTTACCAAAGGATTGTATAATTTCAAATCAACCGGCTAAATCATATCAGTATTACAGTCTCGTCTTTGAGAACGTTTTGAGGATAAAGCAGACATAAATTGCGATTTGATATTTTGTGCAGAATAATCATCCATTGACCACACAACTGATAATGACCTGTAGTTCTGTTACCTCTCACTGGATAACACAATGGGCTATATGGGCCACCGAGTGGACTTGCCTGTGAACGGTAAGCCACCCGCTAACCTAACCTCTAAAACATCTGTATTCAGATTTTCATGTAACTCTGAAGAAATGTTAAAATTTAGGTCGCCATATTGTAACTGCCATTTTTAATTTGAAAATTTTTACTTCAAATTCGAAATCAGCAAACCCAAAATTCCCCTATATCGATTTTCATTCTTATTCAGTGATACCTCACAGCTTTGACCAGAAAATGTGGTTATTTTACCTAAAGTGCTATAATATAAAACTAGTATCTCGTTATACAGATCACAGATCCAAACCCCATAAAGATTTACGGGCTTGGAATAAATCAATTAAAATTTTCATTGCTGTACGGACAATCTTTTAAGATATAATTTTGAATTGTTTTCGGATTTTTTAAATAAAATATAAATGAAAATTTTGAAAAAAATTTTTGTATCTAATTTTTATAAGCAAAACCCGTACTTTTAAAATCTGGTAAGTAATTTCTGAAATATTGTGAAAATAGTTTTGGTGTACGGGCAATTAAATGAGTCGGTGTATTTTTATCAAACTACTTTTCATTTATTTACTAATTATCATACAATTACACATTATTACTGTGATCGGTGTAGCATAACGAACCAGAATTTGGTGCGAATCGAACCCACGATTCTCGCGCCCGTAGTCTAGCACACTAGCCACTAGACAACAGATACATAATTGGCCATTGCAACCCTTTATGTTCTAGCTTCTCACACCGAACAACAGGTTTTTGAGAAATTTTTTCATGGCAATTTTATTTACTCTCAGAGTTTTTTGCCAGAAATCTGCTGAGAGATTTTTTTGTTTTAATGTCTAAACCGAGGCCACACGTTTAATAGACCAACACACTACCTACTAGACCATGGCGACTTCAGACTACAACGATACCCAAAGTACTTTTTAATTATTATACATATACAAACAACTGATGTACGTGTCAATTATACTTACATTAAATTAAGCACGTAAAATTTTTCAGTATGTTATTGAGAATACTTATGTGTTCAGTGCATTACATCGCTAATTAACACTTTTCTAATTTCTATAAAGTTTTACATAAATTATTTGTTAATATAGTGATAAAAATTATTAAGACATTTTCAATATCGTTAAACGTAAGAAAAAATTCTACATTTTCTATCATGTTTGGAAAGTCCAAAATTTAAATAAATTTTATAAGAAGAAGTTCTCATAACAAATATTCAAAAATGTCAAATTGCAATAAAATGTTTTTAAGTCACTTTAAAATTATGTAAGTAATTTACGATCAATATTAATTCAAAGAAAATTAATTTTTTACCAATATTAAATTAAAATATTAATTTTGTATCGGAATGATTTTAATTTTTAATAAAATATACTAAAACAATTTTTTTTGCTCCTCATTCAGATTTTATGATTAGTTTTTGTGCTACATTATCGTAAATAATAACAATAAATTAAAAGCATTGGTTTTGTACAAAGTTTTTATTCAAATATTGTACATATGTATGTATGTATGTATGTATAAAAACGCAGGAAGAGTGTTTATAAAACGAATTATTATTATTAATATTTCTGTGGGATCGCACTTGAAAAGCATATCATTCGGGTCGAGTGATGCGCCAGGAGGGCCAAATGTGGCATTGCACTTGAAAAGCACATCATTCAGGTCGAGTGATGCGCCAGGATCGTACTTAAAAGTTTTATGGCGATCCCGTAGGGTTAAAGAAAAATTGAAATTGTAGTAAGCGGACTAAAAACATGAAACATGATCAAATATGAATACTTGATTGAGTCGGAAAAATAATAGTTTTCATAGAAAAGACATTTAAAATTATTACATATTTGGCAGTTTTCGAAGTCGCCGTTGTCTAGTAGGTAGTGTGTTCCCTTATTATAAAGCCCTTATTTCAAAACGAAATATCAACAAAGAAAATATTTCTTCGGCGACTTCCTCTTACCAGATTTCTGGCAAAAACTATGAAAAAGTTTCTTAAAATCTGTCGTTCGGAGTCGACGTTAAACTGTAGGTCCCGCCACTCAAGTATAAAATTAAGGCACACAACATGAGTGGTAAGAGAAGCTAGGCCGTAATCCTGACTGAAGGGTTGTAATGGCCAATTATGTATGTATGTATGTATACATGCTTGCCGAGCCAAGCAGTTTGATTTTGAATTCAAATAAAAAATGAAATAAGAATTGCTTTTGATTACAATTTGCTAAAAAACTTAATAAATAAATTCAACCGGGATGAAAATATAAAGAAAAGACGCCAACAAGCTGTGCAAAAAAGATAACCCTTTTGTCAAATTAAAAAATTTACCAAAAAGTGCGGTGCAGTAAACCGGAAGTTTAATTTAATATCAAGAAGGACGATCTCAGTGAGTTAAATTGATTATCAAGAAGGACAATCTCTAAGGACAACCTCTGTAAGTTACTCAATGTCCAGATTCATACAAAGGAAAAAAGGAAAGCCGATGAAATTATTAAAAGTATGCATGTATGTAAAATTTGAAGAAGTTTGATGTTTGCGAGAGAAACGCATGAAATGTAAAAAACGGTTAGAAATTTATAGCAGAAAATAGAAGTAAAGAAAAGTGAGTTGAAGTGTACCGAAGAGAATGGAAGTTTACGGAAGAATGTGCAAGTTTATGGAAGAATATTGAACAATATAATAAATTGAAGTACATATGTATATAGAAAACATTGAAGAATATAAAATAACGAAAAAACTTATGGAATTTTGTAGGAATAAAAAGGTTTTTAACCGATAAACCTAAAAACATTTATTAAACATTTCGAAATTATATTAATTTTAACGTTATTTAAATTATTATTACATTGAAGTATTTATTTATTTATTTCATTTAGTTATTTATTTATTTGTTCAAAACAATACAACAAGAATAAATCTTATATTATAGTATTGCTTAGCAATTGTTACTTACATTAATTTTGAATCATTTTAACTAATTTAACAAATTTAACAATAAAAAAATTAATTTAAAATTTAATTGAATTTGTGTTTTATAATTCATTTATTGTAATTTTATTTAGAATTTTCATTTAATTTTGTATTTTAAATCTATAATAATATTGTAAACGAAATGGAACTGCTTGACATTTTGGCACTTACTGTAGAGGGATTACAAGGAAAACTGATAGAATTCGGGTTACAAAAGGACGGAACGAAGACAATTTTACAGGCACGTTTAATAGAACACTATCAACATTTTTACAATATGGCCAATGCAGATAAAGAGTATGGCGAATAGGCTTCTGTTGTCCGGCAGATTGATGTTACAGAACAGCCTGGATCAACTTTTTTCTTAAGGGACATAGAAGACACAATCTCGAAATTTTCAGGCGAGGGCCAGCCGGGGATAGGCCAGTGGCTTCAAGACTTTGAAAATTGCGCTTATAAAGTGAAATGGAATGACTTGTAGAAATATATCTATGCCAGACAATTGCTAACAGGGGCTGCAAAAATTTTCATTAGAAGTCAGGGCAACGTTCGTGAGTGAAAATCGCTTAAGGACTCTTTCAAACGAAAGTTCGGAAATAAACTTTCCTCAAGGGCACTGCTGCCAGATTAGGGGATTTATCTTCAAATAGGGGATTTTTTTAGCCAATAGGGATGAAAATTTCAGTTGATGGATCTAAGGATTTTTTGGGGATGAACCAACACTGCTGGGGAGTTTTTGAGGATGAAAAACTATAGATTTTTTTACATATAAAAAGTCGATTTAGTAACATGATGGATAATAATAAAAAATATTTAAGTGATAGAATTTTTATTCTGGCAAGTCTATAGTTTTCTTTTGTTAAATTTTACCATGGCAAGCCCAAATTATTAATAGACTAATGTATAGCGAAGAAAACATACTATATTTATTGTCTATGTGTGTTCTAAGTGAAATGAACAGATTAAACATGGACTTTTAAAGCAATAAAATCGACGCAGGAAGTATTTATGAGAAGCTACGAATAACTCTTTTCTCACTTTTATCAAGGTTTTTAAAGCCTGTAGTAACTTCTATATTGTATGTATAAAGAAAATGATTTAGAAAAAATTAAAGAAGGTCTAGATGTGGATACATCATTTTTGCCATTAGACAATATGGATTTTGGATGTGATTTTGAAAATGAATTTAATGTTCAAATACAAAAAAAATCAGAAATTAGAAAAACCATCTTATATCTGAAAAATCTTGTGATTCATATGTTAAAACGTTTTCCAACGAAAATGATGTTTTTTAAAACATACAAACAATATTCTCCAAGTATATGCTGTAATTCAATGGACCAACCAAATTTTTGTATTAAAGGCAAATATCCCAATAGACTTACATACATATATGAAGAGCAATGGAGAAAAATGCCATTTGTAAAATGGAACGATTGTTGTGGAGGAGCGTCTGGACAAAATTTAAATGTATTTGGGAGTAATATTTATTGCTACAAAGATTCTGCAGGTTCTAAGCCATTCAAGGAACTTGCTGAACTAGTTTTAAATATTCTTTGTGTACCAACAAATAACGCTTGCGTTGAACGCGTTTTTTCAATAATGAATCTTACCAAAACAAAAATACGAAATAAAATGCAATATGAATTATTAGAAGCTCTTCTTAGACTAAATATATATATATATGTATATATAACAAATAATTCTGTTTGCAATTCACCTGAAATGTTGAAACTTGTTAACTCAAATACAATGCACAATAAAATTTCTGAAGCTAAAGACTCGGAGGAATTCGATACCGAAATTTTTGAAATAGTCAATATTGGCCAATAGTTTTTTTAATTACAAAATTTTTATATTATTAAATATTGTAATTAATCTAATTAATTTTTGCTTTTGACTAAAGTAAACAACCTTTAAGGTAGGTTATAAAAATGAATTTTAAACTATTTTATTAAAAGTGGTATGTGTACTTTTATGTACATATATGGTAATATTGAACTCGACATTAATTTGTACTTACATACATATGTGCACATAAAATAAATTAATATTTAAATAAATTAAGAAACAATTTTTTGAATTGTATTTGTAATTTTTTTGGGGATAAAATAATGAACTTGGGGATTTTTGGGGATAAAAAAATTGATTTGGGGATGAGGATATTTTATTGAGGGAATAGATGATGATAAATCGTGATTCGTGAGTGGAAATCGTTTAAGGCTTCTTTCAAACGAGAGTTCGGAAATAAACTTTCCTCAAGGGAAGTACATCATATATTGAAAAGTCAAAGAAAACGGGCTAATGAGAGTTTTCGCGAATATTTGTATAGTCTTATGGAGATGTGAGAAGCTAGACCGTAATCCTGACTGAAGGGTTGTAATGGCCAATTATGTATGTACGTATGGAGATTGGATCTCCAGTTGGTTTAGATTCTGGAAGCATAATCGGATATTTTATTGAGGGAATAGATTATGATAAATCGAACAAGTACATTTTGTATGGTGCGAAGAGTATCAATGAGTTAAGGGACAAAATTTCGATATACGAAAAGATAAGTTCGCCGAGAACATCAAACTTGAGAGGATCACATAGAAATTTATTTAAAAATACAGTGACGAAGACGGAGACTAGGGATGAAAGACGATGTTTCAAGTGCGGTGACAAAGGACATTTGTTAAACAGTTGCACTAGTGTCGGAATAAAATGTTTTAAATGCCAGCATTTTGGACACAAATGATTTGAGTGTAGGGAGGAATTGAAAAAGGAAAATACTTCAATAAAGGATGTTAACAACGGAAATAAGAGAAATATTCATACTCTATCCAAAGATATTACCCCTCCACCTGGTCGAATTTTCAAGGATATCGAGATTATAGGAAAAACTGCTTCAGCTTTTGTGGATACTGGCAGTAATATAAGCACTATTCGTTATGATGCACTTTCCTTTTGTGGCGATGTTGATCTCGGACCTGAGAAGAAAACATTAGTAGGTATAGGTGGAAAGAGAATTACGACGATAGGTGATTTCACTGTTTGTGTCAGTGTAGATGATGTTGAATTGGATGTAACATTTCATGTTGTCAGGGAAGGTGATATTTTATATTCAGTTGTGCTGGGAAATGTTATTTTTGAAAAGGTCTATATGCTAGTAAACTTGCTTGTAGCAAACAAAGTTTATTTATAGAAAACCCCCGTCGGAAGTTCGTGCAGGGGAGATTAGCTCAGTGGTTGAATTACAGGGGGAGTTTAGTAATATTATTCATAACGCTTCTGAACACTCTATTGAGGATCGACTGGGTACAGGACATCTCAGGGAGAATATTAACGTAGAACTAGACGAGTTAATTGGAACCTACAGACCGATTAGATCAGAGAATTATCCGGTGAAAATAAAAATCATATTAATTGACGATATTCCTGTAGCACATAGGCCAAGAAGACTGTCATATGCGACCAGCTTGTAGTACAGAATAAATTACAAAAGTGGTTAAAAGACGGTATAATTCAGCCAAGTTACTTAGAGTATTCTGCACAAATAGTTTTGGTATCCAAGAAAGATGGAACTAAACGTCTTTGTTGTGATTATCGTAAACTTAATCTCATGATCGTGTGTGACAATTTTCCAATGGCTGACTCTGACCAAGCTCTGTGTAGAGAAACCAGACCAAATATTTTGAACGTGTACAGAGGACGATTAATATTACCGCACCACGGAGTACCGTGAACCGTTTAAGATACTGACTGGACTGAACATGAGGAATAATGACAATACTGATATAAAACTTTTATTAGATGAAATTTTCATAAAAGAGTTAAACGAGGAACGTGATTGAGGGAGGAAGCATTGAGGGAGGAAGCTAGAGAAAATATACTACGCATTCAGGACAAGAATAGGAAGAGTTTTAATAAAGGCAGAGTTCCAGAGACAGTTTATGAGGTAGGAGAACTGGTCGCAATCAAGCGCACGCAATTTGGACCATGATTAAGTTTCCTCACGACCTTATAGGCACCTAGATACCGTGAAGAATCGGCTTTAACTTCATACTTACATACATAATTAGCCATTACAACCCTTCAGTCAGTGTTACGGCCTAGCTTCTCACACCACTCATGTTGTGTGCCTTAATTTTATACTTGAGTGGCGGGACCTACAGTTTAACGTCGACTCCGAATGACAGATTTTGAGAAACTTTTTCATGGCAGTTTAATCTTTTAACAAATCTATATCAACGTTTTTGGCGCTTTCATATAACTTCCATGCGTTTACTACACTCGAATTTACCATAGACGTAAAAAGAGGATACCACAATTTCTTCCCCCTTCATAGCAGATAATTATATTCTATATATATATAAAAATTGTACATATATTTTCCCGCTATACCCAAGCGATTACACCAATATTTATGCTTACCAAACAACACTTTTCTAAATTTTTTAAATAATTTTTTTTTATTAAATTATAGTTAATTAATCTATTTACTTTACTTTTTACTTAAATTTGGCTGCATTTAGTTTAAAATACAAAAGATATACGTCAACATGTGATGAGAAGTGAAAAAATAACCAAATATAAAACACTGTACAGATAAAAGAGAATGATAACTTACCGTTATATTTTTTACTTTTTTTATTATTTATTAATTCTTTATATTCTCTATTAATGTTATGAAAAACAATTTTTTTTAAAAAAGTCGGTAACTTTCTGTATATAGCGCAATAAAGTTGGTCGATTTTCTGCACTCAAGCGAGTACAGTGGGAACGAATGGGTTTAAATAGCTTTTCTATGCTCATCTTTCTTCTTTAACTCTTCTATATATAGGCAAAGTTTTTCTTCTTTTATTTTAAAAATGTTTCTGTTGTATGTCTCTATTTCAGAAAGTTTTTGTTTTTAGTCTAAGCATAACTCTTTTTGTTCTTTATTTGTTCTTCCAAACGATTAGCTTTTTCTTTACATTTACTTGTTTTTTTATTTTTGACGCGGACGAAGTGCAAGGTCCATCAATGTCATCCAAACTTTCATTTGAATTTAAATTTGGCTCAGGATCCGGAGAGGAATTTCGAGGTCTTTTTATGCCAAATTCAACCTTGTGCTTTACCATTGCATGCAAATCTAGCAAATCAACTGCTGCTCGCCACCGGTCGCATGGCTTTCAGCCTTATTGTGTGTTAGCTTCTTTTTAAGTTTAAATTTAAAATCGGCCCATACCTTCATCCAGACTTCTCCCGAACGAAATGGAGGTCCAAAGCAATTTAAATCTTCGCTTATGGCATTCCTTTTTACTTTTTACTACCTTCCATTTTAATTTAATTTTTTACAAAATTTATGTCTGGCGTTACAAAATTTCTTGACGAAACTTTTATTTAATTTTGAATGGCAAATACGCCAAACACGGTACGGTTCTTCGACTCTTTAGTAATAGATTTATACAAACCGTGCTGTATGTATAGGCGTTTTCGGTAAACATGGTAAAAAAATTTAAAAACGCCAGAAATTCGTCACAAAAACGCCAATCACGATAAGGGGTGATTACATTTTGTTTGAGTTTTAATTGCACTATATATACAAACAGACATTTATCTGAAACCATTCGTCTTACAAGAATAGGTCCTATCTTATTAAATTTCAAATTCTACCACAAGTTTTGCGGATTCTAGCTTTAGTAGGCGTAGGCTATCAATGCTGTGTATGTTTTTTAAATCGCAAATATTATTTTATCATACTCAGGGAGTAGGGCTGCCAGATTCCGATTCGCAAAAAGCTGGACATTGGGTTTTAAAAAGCTGGACAAAACAAAAAAAAAGCTGGACATAAAAAAATACTGAGAAAATGTTAATTTTGGTTTTGTGTAAATAATTTTTATTAAAATATCCATTATTCAGGGATGCCATAGAATCCAATAATGTCGGAATTGGATTTGAAAACGACACAAAAATCTATTTGGTGTCATACAATCCAAGATTATCGGTTTTGCTTTCGAACTTGAATAGTATCGGTTTTAGGTGTCACAAAATGTCTTGTTATCGGTTTTGTTATTGGAAATAAACCAAGCAGCTAACAGCTGTCTGTTTGTTATATGAAATAAAACAACATAATTTTACTTTATAAATAGCTTTTATTTTACCAATCTTTTATAAGGTTATGGCTATTTCGTCTCTGATTCTCTGACCTTTACTTTGCAGAGTCGTGATTGATGACAAAATAACATTGTCTTCACTTTCAGGTAATGATAAAGTTAGCTCATCCTCTCTGGTTTGCACATTATAGCTCCTGCAAATGTTGTGCAGAGCGCAGCAGGAATTTATAATTCCTTTTTTTAAAAAACTAAAGACGATGCCAATTCCATACTTTGGACAAAGAAATGCCTGGATGACTAGTTCCATATGGCTTGAAATTTTAACCGATTTCGAGAAAACTCTGACAAAGGAGGTTGTTCTTTTTATCGACAATGCAAGTTGTCATAAGATTTCAGATGATGTAATTTTTAAACACATAACAATACATTACTTGCCACCAAATACAACCTGCCTAATCCAACCTTTAGATCAAGGCATCGTTAAAAACTTTAAAATGCATTACCGCACATCTCTAGTACGGAAGCAGCTAATGGCTCTAGAGGCGGGGAAGTCATTTGAACAATTTTCAAAAAGTGTAACTGTTCTTCAAGCACTAAAAATAATTAAGAGAGCATGGTGGCTTGTAACACCTAGGGTAATCAGCAACTGTTTTAGAAAAGCCGGATTCATAAATGGCGTAAAAAATCGAATGATGTAGAGGATTGTGAAACTATTGACCTACCCCCTATTCCTGAAGAAAAATTCTCTTCAATTCTAGAATGTGATACTAATTTACAATGCTGTGGTGATCTCACTGAAAGTGATATTTTAAAAGAAATTGGTTGGGAAAACCGAGCTTTAAGTCCGGACCCTAATGCTGAGCAATTTGAAGATTCCATTTGTGATGAAAATCCTACTCCTAGTCGCACAGATGCTATAAAGGCCTTCCACACTCTTACAAACTATATTGAAAACAAAAATGTAGATTTCGATTTTGAGAAATTGGAGGAAAAATTATTTAGGGTTGAACAAGAAAGCCTGGTGCAAAAAAAAAATTCTGACTTTTTCACCAAATATACATAATCGTCCCAACCAATTTTTTTAATAACTCTTTTATTTGATTTTTTAATTTTATGTTTTCCTAGTTTGTGATTTTTTTTTATTTTTTAATACTGAACTGATTTTTAAGTTTTTATAAAAAACTTGCAATGTAAGCCAAATATTAATAAAAATATAAAACAAAATTAACTGTTGACAGTTTATTTCAAACTGAACTGGTTTTTACAGATAAGTATACCTATATATAAATGGTACAAGTAACATATACAACTTACGTTAATAATATGTACACGTACTTATAAATGCAATAATCGTGCACTTATGTGATGTTTATATAAATGCAATAGTTGTGCACTTATCCGAGTTGTGTATAAATACAAAAAACCGCGTAAGTGCACAAAAAGGCCGGAGAAAAGCGGTGTGCAATTATCCGTAGTTTACTGTAAGTAAATATTTTTAATGATATATGTAGGATGGCTACTCTGATAGAATAGGACTCTGTAGTTTATTAATAGAAAATAGAATAGTAGAAAGAAATTGTAAAGTATGAAGAAGAGAAATAAGGAAGTGTTCGGTCTTTTTTTTAAATTAGTTTTTGTCAAGTCAGTTGAGCAATCGCAGCAAAAAGTTGAAGAGTGAAAGTTGAAAAGTTGTGAAAATAAGTTGAAAGTTTAAAAAAAACAAAGTTAAAAAACAGAAAATTGTGAAAGAAAAACTAAAGTTGTGAAGTACTGATAAAAAACTAAATTTGTAGATAATTAAAAGAAAACAAATTTATTAAAGAATTGAACAGAAGTTGCATTTGTAAATTTTAAAATAACTTTAAAACCATTTTTGTGAATTTCCTAAATTACTTGAATTTTTTTTATTTAACATTATATATTAAAAAACATTAAAACCAAAACTGAATTTTAAAATAAATGAAAACTAAAAATAATTTTAAAAATTAAAAAATCCGAGTATTTATATTTAAAAATTATAAAACATTTTTACATTTGGGGGCTCAACCGTCCAAACTTGTATAAAATAAAGTTTTAAAAGTGGTGACAAAAAGTCTTGTGTTTGTGCTAATAACTTCGGTCGAACAAAAAGAAAAATTATAACTAAAAATAATAAGAATATTGCACTAAAGTTGTTGTAAATTTAAAAATTAAAATTGAATTGAAATTTTGGTGAAGTGAAATTAAAATATTATTTACATTTACATATGTAAAAAAAAAAGAAAAAACGGTTTAAAGTAACGGTAAACTGAAAAAAGAACCAGAACATTCGGACTAGCAACCAGTGTTGCCATTTTGGAAATGCAGAAAAGCGTCAAGCTTAAAGCAAAAAAGGGTAAAAAGGGTAAAATAATTCAGAAAAATAGGGTAAAAAGCGTCACAAGAAACAAAAAAAAATGGAAATAATTTTCAAATACTTATACTATCTAGCTTTGCGTATAAACCATCTTAAAGGAAAAAAAACGGAAGCAACATTAAATACAAATAAAATATGATTTATTTAACAAAAACTCAAAGTAACAAAAAATAAATTAATATAATTCAGTAGTTAACAAAAAGTTAAAATAAAATAACTAAAAAATGAAAATATTTCATTATAATTCAAAAAATAACGAAGACTTTGAATAAAATAACATAAAAAATTAAGAATTTTACAAAAACTTTAAATAAAGCTTAATTTTTTAAAGTAAA
This sequence comes from Sarcophaga rosellei, assembly GCA_930367235.1. Classification (NCBI taxonomy): domain Eukaryota; kingdom Metazoa; phylum Arthropoda; class Insecta; order Diptera; family Sarcophagidae; genus Sarcophaga; species Sarcophaga rosellei. Next base: position 45,714,845 of record OV884021.1, on the reverse strand, counting down.
AGAAAAAACAAATATGAAAATAACGTTTTATAGTAAAACAATTTCATCTTCAAATATATCGGCCTCATTATTTTCTTCCTCGGGCCATAAAACTGTTTTGATAAAATATTGAGATCGTTTATATGTTTGATTTGAATTTATTTTTAGAAAAACACTAGATGGCAATTTGTAATTGTAACAACAAACATTTTCTTTTTTAAGACCGTATTTAATGTACAACAAAGAATTAGCCGATTTCTTATCTTTGGTTTGAAAAAATTCATTAAGCTAAATGTTCTCTCGACCTCAGCATTCGAGTAAGGTAACGAGCGAATTACAAAGACTACTAATTCTTGGAAGGGATTCACCCCTAAAGAGTTTTTAAAATTGTATACCTCTATCCAATTGCTGTATAAAAAAGCATCAAAAGCGCCACAAAAAATGAGAAAAGCGTCAAAAATACCCTTTTTTTAAAAAAGCGTATCTCGAAAAAATAAAAGGGTAGCGAGACTAAAAAAGCGTCAAAAAATACCCGAAAAGGGTAAAAATGGCAACGCAGCTAGCAACTCAACAGCTTAAAAGTTACAGCATACACATACGAAAATAAAAACAAAAGAAAATTAGCAAATCAAGGTCAGTGCCAAGTCAAAGAGAAGGACAAAAAAACCGTTTTAATGCCTACAAGCGAAGAGAAAAACATAAAGGCTCAATCATATACTCTTCGATCAAAAGTTAAAGAGACAGAAAAGAAGTCAAAAAGCGAAAGTGAATTGAGTGAAAGAGAATTAAATGTTAAAGAAGCTGTAATAAGTGAAATTGATAATAATATACAAGAACCTAAGATGACGACAAATATTGACGTAGCAGAATTAGTTAAATTACTTACAGTGCAAACGAAGATTAACAGTGAATGCAATAACAATATTACATTAGACGCTTTTGCAAAAATAATGAGTGAGTTTGATGGTGCAAACATACCGGTAGAACAGTGGTTCAAAATTTTCGAAGACAATGCGAATGCGTACGATTTAAACAATAAACAAAAATATGTGCAGGCGCGAAATAGGGTTATCGGTTTGGCTAAAATGTTTTTAGAGACAGTAAATATTAGTGATTACGAACAATTAAAAAAAGCTCTCGTTACAGAGTTTAAACGCGAATATGATAGTAGTGAAATACACAAAATGTTGTCTATGAGAAAAAAGGATAAAAATTAATCATTTCATGAGTACATGTTAACTATGCGAAAAATTGCATCTCTCGGTAATATCGAAGAATGCGCTATAATTCGTTATATAGTTGACGGTTTACCGGCTAAAAACGTTTTTAAACAAAATTTATATGCGGCAAGAAATTTTAAAGAACTGCGCGAAAATTATGAGATCTACGAACGTGTAAATACGGAAAATTATTTTTATATTAAAAAAGAATTTAAACCAAATGACAACAAAACAAATGTGAACAAAGTGCACTGTTATAATTGTGGATCTAGAGATCATAAACGTAGTGAATGTAAAGTTGATACAAAATGTTTTAAATGCAACAGGTTCGGACATGTCGCAAAGAACTGCAGAGAAAATAATGTTGTTACCAAAGAAGTTAATTTAATAGTGAATCACGACAGATATAAAAAATTTAATATAAATGGACAAATTTTAAACTGTTTTATAGACATTGGATCAGACGTTTCAATTATGAAGTATGATCTGTATACAAATAAATTAAATAATTGTGAAATGAAAAATTGTGACTCAGTGTTAGCTGGACTGTGTAATATGCGGACAAAAACATACGGTTTTATTCAATGTAATGTGAAGGTATATAATGTTGAAACTGAACAAACTTTTTTAATAGTACCAAATCGGGCAATCAAATGTGACGTGTTAATCGGCTATGATTTCATTCAAAAATTTAAAACGGCAATAAATAAAGATTATTTTCAATTCGAATATGATTATGAAAAAAACACAAATGAGTTTAATGTCTATAATATTAGTGCATTCGAAATCGAAGTTAACCCTAAATACGAAAAAGAAATAAAAAATTGTGTTTTTAATTATAAACCGACTGACAATGTAAAAAAATAACCGGTAGTAATGAGAATTATTCCTAATGACATAGTTAAACCGTTTCGACATACTCCAACTAGATTATCATTACAAGAAGAAAGTGTTGTGAATTCACAGGTAACAGAATGGCTCAAAAATGAGATAGTAAGAAAATCGTTTTCGGAATTTGCAAGTCGAGTTGTCGTTGTTAAAAAGAAATGGTTCTGAAAGACTGTTTTCCTGTTCCCATAATTGATGATGTGTTAATGAAACTACAAGGTGCAAAGTATTTCGTAACAATGGACTTGGAAAATGGCTTTTTCCATGTGCCAGTAGAAGAAGAAAGCAAGAAATATACGGCTTTTGTAACCAAACAAGGTCTCTTTGAATTTAATCGAGCACCTTTTGGATTCTGCAATTCACCAGCAAACTTTATAAGGTATGTTAATTTCATATATCAAGATCTTATTAATGCTGGCGTGATGGAGATGTACGTTGATGACATCGTAATATACGGTTCTACGGCTGAAGAATTTGAACTCTGTTGTGATAGTTGTGTATTTTTGGAAGTGCTCCTCTTAAAATTTTATTTTTTTGGTTTTTAAGTGTTTTAATAAGTTTAGAATTTTTCATAAGTGTTTTAAAAGTTGTTTTTATTATTTTCTTTTATTTTGCTTGAAATTTTATCTTAAAATTGTAAGTTTTATTTGTTAATTTTGATAATAATTGTTTCATTTTAACAAAACAAAAACAAAAATTGCTTTTTGTTCTAATTATTTTTTGTTTTTGTAAGCTTGTTACAGTTTTTTATTATTTTCTTTCTATCTGTATTCCTTTTTTACTTTTTTCTTTTTATTTTTGCTACTGTTTTGTGTATACTGCTTTGCTTGCAATTCTTGTTTATTTATTATTATTTTTGTTTTTTGTTATTACATATCTTTTATTTTCTTTTATATATATATATAATTTACTCAGTTAGTCTATTTATTTATTTAATTTATTAAAATGAATATTTGTAGTGCTTCGAAGTGTATTGTAAAGAAAGAGGGTGAACGCCAGATTTCTTGCTGGTTGTGTGACGGTTTGTTTCATATCAAATGTATTGGGTTGCAGCCTCGCACCACGGGCCAATTGATGGATAGTTCATTGGGTCTGCGTTGGTGCTGCCCTAAGTGTAAGGTGGTGGACGTCCAGTTTTATAAGTTTTTTGTAGGAACTCGTCGTGAGTTTGCTGAGATGCACGCTGAGTTTGCATCTCTTTCTGCTAAATTTCGGCGATTTGAGCAATTGTTTTCAGGGTATGGCCTGTTGGATAAATTGCTTGAATCTGAAAAGGTTCCTGTCCCTCTTTCATCGGGGGCTCCTGGGCATGTGGCGCAGGTTTCTGTACCAGGGGAGACTGCGACAATAAATGAATTGACAAAAAGAATGCATAAAGAAGCTGAAAGAGGTTTTAGAAACAGCAGAACAATATAATTTAAATTTTAAATGGTCAAAGTGTCATTTTATGAAGACCAGAATTGATTTTTTGGGTCATATAGTTGAAAATGGTTCAATTTCACCGAGCGAGGAAAAACTAAGGCGGTTACGAATTTTCCAGTACCAAAAAATATTAAAGATGTGCAAGCATTTATTTATTTATTTATTTATTTGTTCAAAACAATACAACAAGAATAAATCTTATATTACAGTATTGCTTAGCAATTGTTATTAACATTTAATTGGAATAATCTATTTTTAACTAATTTAACAAATTACATTAAAAAAATTAATTAAAAAAAAAATGAATTAAAAAAAAAGAAACTTAATATCTAAGAAAATAAAACAAAATTTAAGTAAGGAAAGGGAAAATATCATAATAATGTTAAAAATAAAAATAACAAGAATATCACAGACTGTGATTCACAGTTATAATAAGTCTAAGGGGAAAAATAACATTTACAAAGTTAGAGAAAAATTATTTATGCAAAGTGCTTGAAAATGGCATTTTTAAAATGGGTTGCATTATTGATTTTTTGTATTTGAGGGGGAAGTTGGCTCCACAGACGGATAGAGTGAATGAAAAAGTGTTGTTGAGAGATGGCCTTGTTATATTTCATAGAATTTATCTTGTTCCCTCTATTTGGCCTAGAAAATACTAGTCTCTCATATAAATAAGGTGGCTGTCGACTATATACTAATTTGTGCAGGAACAGCAGAGTTCGGCAATTCATTAAGTTGTCAAATGTGACATTATAAATTAGTCGGGCGAAATGCGATATACTCCTATTTCTCCTAATGCCAAAGATATATCGTGCTATAGCGTTGTAAGTAACGTTAAGTCTTCGTCTACTAACTGCATCGCAGCTAGCAAACAGCTCACATCCGTACATAAGAGTCGGTAGTAAATATGTCTTCGCCAATAGCATTCGAATATTAGCATTCTTGGGTTTGACCGGTTATTTTCGGAAATTTGTCCACAACTACGCGCATATAGCAAGTCCATTAACAAATCTACTTAAAAAAGATGTAAAATTTGAAATTAAAGAAAAAGAGTTAAATGCAATGCAACAGTTGAAAGAAGCCCTTTCAAAAACACCGATTCTAAGAATTTTCTGTTGAGATGAACAGAACTTCATACTGACGCATCAAAATTTGGTTTCGGTGCAACGTTATTTCAAAAATTTGAAGGCAAACTACATCCTGTATATTTTTGGAGTAAGAAGTCGTCACAGAATGAAAGTCGTCTACACAGTTATATTCTTGAGGTTAAATCGGCATATTTGTCGTTTAAAAAATTCAGACATTATATTTTGGGTAAAGAATTCAAACTTGTAACAGATTGTGCAGCCTTTAAACAAACTACAAGTAAAGCTGACCTTCCGAGAGACGTCGCACAATGGATTATGTACTTACAAGATTTTAATTATACAGTAGAACACAGACCAGGCAATCGTATGAAACATGTCGATGCTTTAAGCAGATATCCAGTCAACGTATTCATTATTTCGTCCGAGTTCACAGCTAGATTACTTAAACTTCAGCAGTCAGATGATCAGATTAAAGCAATAACAACAATCTTGAAGTCACATCAATATGAAGACTATAAAATGAAAGGTGGTTTACTGTATAAGAGTGTCAACGGGAATGATCCATTAGTAGTACCGAAAATATTAGAAAAAGAAGTTATAAAAAATTCACACGAAAGCGGCCATTTTTCTGTTCAAAAAACTATGCATACTATGCAGCAGCAGTTTTACATTCCTCATCTTGAAAGAAAAGTAACGCAGGTGATCGGCAGTTGTATTACGTGTATTATACACAATAAAAAACTTGGGAAAAAAGAAGGTTTATTAAATTGTATTGCGAAGGGTGATGTACCATTACACACGCTGCATGTTGACCATTTAGGTCCTATGGACTCAACTAGTAAACAGTATAAATATATCTTTGCGATGGTTGATGGTTTTTCCAAGTATGTCTGGCTTTTCCCAACAAAGACAACAAGTGCAGATGAAGTCCTAAAAAGTTTAAAAGTATGGTCTGAAATATTTGGTTTCCCAAGTCGTATCATCAGTGATAAAGGTCCAGCCTTTACTTCGCAGCTCTTTGAAGACTTTTGCAAACAACACGGAATTGAACATGTGCTAACTACTACAGGTGTACCGCGAGGAAATGGGCAGATAGAAAGAGTAAATCGGTCTATCATTTCAATAATTTCAAAGCTATCGTCAGATGATGCATCAAAATGGTATAAACACGTGGGTCAAGTGCAAACAGCAATCAACAGCTGCATTCACAGTTCAACAAAAACTACACCATTTCAAATACTATTCGGAGTAAAGATGAAAACTAGCTTAAGTGACAACATATTGAAGATGTTAGAAGAGGAGCTTATACAGCAATTTGATATCGAACGACAGGAAATTCGGAATGACGCTAAGGCGCAAATATTAAAAGCTCAAGAGCAGTATAAGAAAAGCGCAAAGTTTCAAATACATATCGAGTTGGTGATTTAGTAGCTGTCAAAAGAACACAGTTTGTAGCAGGAAGAAAACTAGCGAGTGAATTTATGGGTCCTTACAAGGTGGTAAAGGTTAAATGCAACAATAGATATGAAGTTGTAAAAGCAGCCAATGTTGAAGGTCCGAATAAAACATCTACAGTTCTGATTTTATGAAGCCGTGGGCGAATGACGAAGATGCGAATTCTGTACTGTCATCTGGGACAGATGGGTATCAGGATGGCCGAATGTAGGATGGCAACTCTGATAGAATAGGACTCTGTAGTTTATTAATAGAATAGTAGAAAGAAATTGTAAAGTATGAAGAAGAGAAATAAGGAAGTGTTCGGTCTTTTTTTTAAATTAGTTTTTGTCAAGTCAGTTGAGCAGTCGCAGTCGCAGGAAAAAGTTGAAGAGTGAAAGTTGAAAAGTTGTGAAAATAAGTTGAAAGTTTAAAAAAAAACAAAGTTAAAAAACAGAAAATTGTGAAAGAAAAACTAAAGTTGTGAAGTACTGATAAAAAACTAAATTTGTAGTTAATTAAAAGAAAATAAATTTATTAAAGAATTGAACAGAAGTTGCATTTGTAAATTTTAAAATAACTTTAAAACCATTTTTGTGAATTTCCTATATTACTTGAATTTTTTTTATTTAAAATTATATATTAAAAAACATTAAAACCAAAACTGAATTTTAAAATAAATGAAAACTAAAAATAATATTAAAAATTAAAAAATCCGAGTATTTTTATTTAAAAATTATAAAACATTCTTACATATATATATAATGATATATATATATATATAAATTAATTCTTTCCAAATTCAAAAGTTAAAAAAAATTATTTTTTTGTGTTGTGTTTTTTAAGACACAACACGTCTTTATTTATGCACAGTAAGAACAACAGTAAAAACAATTTTTATTAAAACTACTCTAACTGCCTAAACGTCGCTGTTTTGATCACATACCTTTGCTGCTCGTGTTGTTTGTAGACATGGTGTCAGCATTTTCCCACCGTTCCATTAATGTTGAAATAGGAACCAGGTGTCAGCATTTTCCCATCGTTCCATTAATGTTGAAATAGGAACCAAGCAAAGTTGTTGATTATGCAATAGCAACGTCAGCTTAGTAACTTTTGTTATTTAAACATATTTTTCCTTAACTCCTCCCTCCTTAAATACAATCGTCCCGATTGTTTTAGAATGTATGAATGTCGAAGATGCTTGAAGATTTCCTGCTTTTCTTGTTTACCTTAGCATCTTCTTCTGTTGTTGGGTTATCCGGACTTGTATCCTCTTTTTCTATGTCGTTTTTCTTCTTGTTAACCAATTTTTTTATGGACATCCACGTGATAATGGAGACGACAAAAATTAACAAAATGCTGCTTGTTGTTAAAAGTGCATTGTTCTTGATATCTAGGTTATCTAATCTTTTTATATTGCCCAGATTAATTTTCTGCAGTCTTTCTAGTGATAGTACTTCTTCGGTTTGAATGTTCATTCCTCTTGGTTGTAGAAATACGGGGAGAGGTTTACTGCTAGTTATTTCCTTTGAGTGAAATCTTCTGCCGTTGATGTTTATTGTTACGTTAAAGTATTTAATCAGGTAGGTTCCGTTTAGCGTTATTTCTTCATTTTCGACCTCTATTTTTCCAGCATATTGATTTAATAGTAATAGGTCACTTCCAATTTCCTCCATAGTTGGTATGTGATCATTGTTTATTTGGGTACAATTCCCTATCTTGTTCTTAAACAAACTAGTAATACAATATTCATCAGTTAATTCTATAAGTTTATCTCTACCACAAATAGTTAGATCATTATAAGATTTACAATTTTCTTTAATAGCGAATAAGTCTTTGTTGCAATCTAAAATTTTATCAAATTCGATTCTATCAATTAAATATTTGTTTTTTACTGGTTTAACCAAGAATCTTTTACATGTGTCTTCTCGTACGATTGGAATACTTAAGATATACAAAATTTCTTTATTATTTGCTACTATTTTTACATTGCCAAATGATAACAATTCGTCTACACTAAAAGTTGGGATATTATAATTTTCAAGAACATCATTTAGAATTTCTATTTCAGTTTTTGACAGAATAAATGCATTTACAATATTGACTTTTGCCCACTGAATGGCATATTCGATATTTTGTAATTCCTTTTCTATTACAATGAGTTTATGTTCTAATTTTACAAGCAATTCATTATTCCAGTTCTCTTTCTTCACTTTCAATATTTCGTTTGTAATGTTAGAAATTTCTTGCAATCTATTTGTAGTTAGTTCATTTATAATCATTTGTCTGTTGTTATTTTCAAGTACGTTTCTGATTTTTTCATCGAGAATTTCAAAGTCGTGTCCGTCTGGGGTTCCGGCTATCCATTTCCATGCACTACCGATGAAATCTATGGATCTTTTCTTTCTACCGGGACTAAGTCGTTTAAGGAGTCCTTTTATGTTCAGAACTTGCTGTAATAAAAACGGACGGAGCGGATGAGCGTATGTAATATTTGAATTTAAAATTGACTCGATGTCTTCTGATAAGGTTTGATACTGTTGTAGATCGATTGAATGTATTACTTTAAATGCACCCTCCTGTCGTCTAGCGATACCGTTCTGAATAGTTATTAGCCTTGCATTAGAGTAGTCAAGTATGTTAAATTCCGCCGATACGGCACCAATAAAGAATCTGAAAGAAACGAAACGATTCAAAGAAAATTCTTCCCCTTTCCTGCAATTTTTCAAAATATTTCAGTTTCTAATATGGCTTTTGTGAATAACACGTCCACTTTCAGTCACAATTGTCGTATTACGATTTTCCCTAACGATTTCCTGTTTAAATCGATTGCTTAATTTGGTGCCCAGTCGTTTATTAGTCCTAACATACACCAGTTGCCCTGGCACATAATCTTTTATCGGTTTCCTTTTCTTGTTGTGGTAGGCCAAATCCTTTTCTTGCTTTTGTCTGAGCCTTTCGATGTTAGACAGCCTAGTTATCTCCAGGTCTTGTGGAGAGAAATCGACAGTCCTTCCGAAATAAAGGTCGACAGGTTTTCTGTTGGTGGTGGAATGGATTGAATGATTATATTCATTAACTGATTTTTCAAGTAATTCCTCAAAATTTCTGGATGTCCCGTCGCTATTAAGACATCTCATAATTTCTGCCAAAGTGGAATGGAAGCGTTCCACTTGACCATTTGCCTCGCTTCTGTATGCAGGAGTTGTAAAAACATTGATTTTCAGGTCATCCTTCAACATAAACAGAATTGATGCCGAATTTAACGAAGGCTCATTATCCATTACAATATTTTTTGGTACCCCATAGGAAAATATAAGTTCCCTCAAAGGTTTCCTTACATCCTCTATGGATCTTCCATTTAGCAGTTTGACTTTAGCATACTTTGAAAATTTATCAATGGATGTTAGTATTAGTTTGCGATCTGTTGAAAAAATGTCAATATGAATTGTATGTCCGGGAAACGTTGGTATAGGTGTTTGTTTTAGTTCAGTCATATTTGGGTGTCTTTCATATTTGTTTTTCTTGCATGTTGCACATAGTTTAATAATTCGCTTTATTTTTCCAGCCATTCCTGGAAAATAGTATTTTTCCAATATTTGTGCCCTGTTCTCTTTTTCGTTGCGATGGGCTCTGTTATGTTCTTCTACAATTATGTTCTCTTGGTCCCCTTCTGGAGACACATCGGAAACAAATAGCTGTGTAAACCTACACTTATAATTGGAAAAATGTATTGGGTATAATGTCTGAATTTTTCCCATAATGGGTTCAGGAGCCTTTATTCCATTGATGACGGATGGATTTAAATATCTCTTCATTATATTTAAAAGGTTAATCTTTGATGAATTCCTGGAAAAACAATCTTAAACTGGTATGAGGATGTTTCGCCAATGCTAAGGAATATTTGATTCCTAAACACATTAATCGGTGTCTCTACGCTTGGAATTAGATTCTCGGATGAACTCTCTGCACTATGTTGGGTTTCGGTGGAAGAGTCACCCTGTTCTTGGAGAACATTCGTTTCCGTGATGTTTCTTGACAAGGCATCGGCCACTACGTTTGACTTACCCGGTTTGTACCTCAATTCGTAATTATATTCTTCTAGAGCGCATTTCCATCTTTTTATCTTTGAATTGTGATTGTTGCTACTTAGGGCATACGTCAATGGTTGGTGGTCAGTATAAATAATTACCTTTCTTGAGCCGTAAACATAATTTCTTAGGTTATTGAGAGCCCAAATTATAGCCAATAATTCTCGCTCATTCGTAGCGTAATGTTCTTCTGTCGCATTTAAAGTTCTGGAGATGAATGCAATAGGTTTATCCTCTTGGCTGAGGACGGCTCCAATGGCGAAGTTGGATGCATCTGTTGTAAGCTGAAAATCTTTATCGAAATCTGGGTGCGATAATATTACTTCCTTTGATACTAAAGCATTTTTAAGTGCTTCGAAAGCTTTTTTAGCTGCATCGTCAAGGTTTATTTTTATCTAACTTGATGTTGATTTTGACACTCGTCCTTCTTCTCCTCTTAGTAGTGTTGTCAGTGGTTTTGCTATATCAGCATAACCCTTTATAAATCGCCTGTAATATCCAGAAAGTCCGAGAAAAGATCGGAGCTCCTTTAGTGTCTTGGGATACGGAAGTTTCAAAATCGATTCAACCTTCTTTGGATTGGGTTTTATTCCCTCTTCTGACACAATAAACCCCAAAAATTCTACCTCCGTTTTCGCATTTATCCAATTGAATCTTCATGTTAGCCGACTCAAGGGTTGCAAATATCTTCTCCACTTTCTGTAAATGCGATTTTTCATCCTTACTGAAAATTATAATGTCATCGACATAAACATGGCAAATCTTTCCTATGTGGTTCCTCAATATATCGTCCAGTGTCCTCTGGAAGATAGAAGGCGCATTTTTTAATCCAAATGGCAACCTAGTGAACTCGTACTTGCCATTATTGACGGAAAAAGCAGTTTTCGGCATATCCTCGCTTTTTAACGGAATTTGGTGGAATCCACTCTTTAAATCAACCACCGTGAAATATTTATTTCCCCCCAAGTTCGCCAAAACTTCGTTTATTTCAGGAATCGGATATCTGTCTGCCACCGTTACCGCGTTCAATTTTCGAAAATCCACAACTAACCTAAACTTTCGCTTTCCAGAGTGATCCTCCTTTTTTGGTACCACCCAAATGGGAGAATTGTATGGGGATCGTGACGGTCGTATGATTCCATCACGTAGAAGACGGTTAATTTCCTCCTCCACTACATCTTTCAATGCCATGGGATAAGGGTAACTTTTGGAATATACTGGATTGTTGTTTTCTGTTCGGATCTCTCCTTCCACCACGGTGGTATATGTTAATCTTTCATCAGGATCTGCAAATAATGGACCGTGTTGCTTTACAATATCCTCCAATGATTCTTGTAGTCGTTTAGACAAATGTTGAGTTCTAAGTTCGAGATTATTAACGCTCTGTGACGTACATTGTTTGATTTGAATTTTTCTTCCGCCGTTTATGGTAAAATAGTTTTCGGCGGTATAAATTACAGCCGATAATGCTTTTAAGCTGTCATTTCCCAGAATTCCATCAAAAGAATTGAATCCTGGTAAAAGGAAAAATTTAATGGGTGCGTCCTCAACTCCGAATAATTGGACAAATGTATGATGGGTTATTTTTATGTTACCATTGGCCGTTTTTGTGCTAAAAATGTTCTCGTTAGGTTTAGGATTTTTTACTAAATCAGAGTTAATGTAATTCTTATTGCTACCAGTGTCTAATAGAAACCTTAAAACTTTACCGTTCCTCGTGTTTGCCTCGAAATAAGGTAACGAGGAACAATTTAGTCTAAAAAATGTACAGCAGCTTCTATAATGTCTGGTCTTTCTTCAGATTCCTTGTCATTACAATCTACTGGAATTTGTTGGAAACAATCATCAACATAGTAAGGTGTCATTGCTCCGGCAAGATCAGCCTCGTTGTCTCCTGAATATGGATCTTCCCAGTAATAAGTTTCGTCCGGTATAGTTCCCAAATGGAAGTTTCTTTGGTGTTTGTTCACTGGTCCTTGGAATGAAGTTCCAGCTGGTCTCTTGAACATCTGCTGAGGTGGTTGTCTGTTTGAATTTGACATTTGAATTGATTTATCCACCTCCATTGGTTCCGGCTTCATTTGTGGGATGTTGGTTGGCTGTTTTTGAACAAACGGGGTGTGTCGTTGCCCTTGATTAAAAAATCTATTCTGGTATGTCTGATTGTTCCAAAAATGTTGAGGGTTATTGGGACGTAGATTCGGATATTGATAATTAGGGAAACTAGAATTATTGTAAGTTGGGAATGTCTTGTATCTGGTTGCCGTAGCCCCGCCGATATGTGCCAATTCTGGGTAAAAATGTTTGTTATTGATTGTACTCACTCCTACCCTGTCTTTCTTATTTTGTTGAGATTGGGCGTAATTTCTTCTAAAATTCATATTGTCCAATTTGAGACATATATGAAGAGCCTGTGGCAGAGAACTTGGCTCTCTTATACTTAGCAATCTCGGAAGGTCTCCATTTAGCCCCCTAACAAAGGTGTCAAGTGCTTTTTCTCTATACGTATCTGTCATAGCGCGAAGACTACTCTCATTCAGATCTAGACAAGAAACTTTGTCCAATATTAATGACAGGTGTCTATAAACATCCTGATAGAAGTCCGTAATTGATCTTTGGCCCTGACATAGAACAGTCATCTGATACTCTAAAGTGCCAATGTCCCGTTTATCGGAGTAATGCATACTCAAACATTTTTTTATTCTCCCCCATTCCAATGGAGTTCTGTACGACTCCAACGCAGTATCAGCATTACCCGTAATTTTCGTCCGAATCGTATGTAAGATCGCGTAATATTTACCCGATCCTTTTATGGAGTCATACAACTCTAATATCCTATCTACGGACTTTTTCCATGAATTGAATTCACCCGCGATCCCTGAGAACTCTCTCAAGGATTTGACGATATCGGGTACTCTATCTAGCTTCTCGAGTTTTGGAGTAAGTTCACCGATTGGTTGATCTAAACCCTCATCTAAGTCATGATCACTTGTTGTTTCAATCGTCTCCTTTATAAGTTCCCTAATTTGTCTTTTCTGTAATTCGTTTAGTCCTGTCATGTGGGCCGCATTAGAACCCGATGGTAAATTATTGTTTGCCATAGTCAAGGTTCTACTTAGCCTCTCTGTTAGTTTGTCAATTGATTCGTCTGGCATTGAAATTTATTGAAAGTTAGAACGAGATTAAAAATAAATTTTTATTTTTTTCTTTAAAAAAATTATTTTTTTTTTTTTAACCTTTAATAATTAATATAATAGGATAGTTCTCTTATTCACATTTAAAATTTTTAATCGATTAATTGAATTAAATGATTAATTTCTTTGTTTGATTCTGTTTACTTAATAAACTATTTCTTTCTTTTCCTTTTTTATACAAAAATTTTTTTTAAAAAAAAAATTTCAATTATATTGCAAAATATCTTAAAAAAATCAAAACTAATATTTGTTATATCTACATTAAGCTTACATTAGCAGATTCAGGATCATGTTGTCCTTGTTGATGTCCTCTGTCTCTTGATTTGGGTTTCACTGTTTCAACTGTGTATTTTATGTGTTTATTGTGTCTTTATTATTATTGTTTTTATTTATATTATTTGCACGTACTTCACAAATTTTTAATTTTTCAAAGGTAGAAATTTTTATAAATTGAGGTTGTTTTCCATGTAGGTTTTTAAATATTATTTACTTGATTTCAGTTTTTATTAATTTCTAAATTTTTAGCTCTTCAATTTTTATTCACTTATTTTATTTTAGCGATTTATCATTTATTATTCACTACTTTTTCTTTTCGCTTAAAATTACTTTTATTTTTCAAGTTCTTTCAAAATATTCTTAGTAATAATTTTTTCCTTTATGAACTTGTTGCAGTTTGAATATTTTAACACAATTTTTTTGTTTCTTACATTTTCTTTGTAGGTTTTATTTATTCAATTAATTTTTTTGTTCGTATTTGTTATTAACACTTGCAGCCTCTTTAGTACGATCAATTAATTTGATTTATTTATATTTTTGTTCACGAATTTTTCTTTTCCACTGCACACCAAACACTTGTTTTAAATTTTTTAATGTTTTCACTTTTTAATTTAAATTTAATTAATTTAGATAGATACCGGTTTTACGCGGGCTTGCCAGGCCTTGGCATACGCCAATCCTTTTTATCCTTTACGGATTACTAGGGCACCTGGCAAGGCTTGACTGTTAGTTCTTTACCGGGATGGGAATCCTTGTAAAAAAAGGATGTCCCTGCTCGGGCGCCAATTAATTCTTTCCAAATTCAAAAGTTAAAAAAAATTATTTTTTTGTGTTGTGTTTTTTAAGACACAACACGTCTTTATTTATGCACAGTAAGAACAACAGTAAAAACAATTTTTATTAAAACTACTCTAACTGCCTAAACGTCGCTGTTTTGATCACATACCTTTGCTGCTCGTGTTGTTTGTAGACATGGTGTCAGCATTTTCCCACCGTTCCATTAATGTTGAAATAGGAACCAGGTGTCAGCATTTTCCCATCGTTCCATTAATGTTGAAATAGGAACCAAGCAAAGTTGTTGATTATGCAATAGCAACGTCAGCTTAGTAACTTTTGTTATTTAAACATATTTTTCCTTAACTTATATATATTATATATATATATACATATCATATATATATATATATATATATATATATATATATATATATATATATAAAGACCTTGATTATAAAGACCTTGATTAATGTAACTTCGTACCAAAATTGCATTAAACTTTGTATTTTAACTTCATTTTTATTATTTATTTAAATATTATTTTAGTTTATAACATCGTTTAGTAACTATGCAGAAGCGTCTAAATTTTAATAAAATCAAGTTTATTTTAACAATATCGGGTTTGGGTCATTGCTTTTTAATTAGTTGCGTTAATCTAGATTGCACTGTATAAGAATAAAGCATAGAGTGCTTTCAATAAATTATTTGTTAATAAAACGAACTATATATGTACGTTTATGTTTAAATTAAGTTTTTTCGTTGTTTTTTCTTTTGATTTCTGTAATTTATTTATTTAATCATAATACAAACGTGAATACAATTTTTATTTCTCGAAAATAATTTTATGTAATAATGGCAAGTTCTGGATTTGAAACCTTCTGGTTAGATTCGTCAATTGGTATTGGCAACGCAAATAAATTTAAACATGTACTATATCAATATTATCAAACGTAATCTGCTATAAATGTCAGTTGTAAATATTGTTATTTATTCTTAACTATCTTTATTTTTATTTAAATTTTATTTTATATTATTGTTTTTTTTATTTATTTATTTTTATTTCTTTTTTATAAGTTTTGAATTTTATAACTATTGATATTTTATTTTTTTTATTTATTTATTTATGTAGAAGTATTCATAATACTTTAAAACATCTTTGAAATAAAATTGTTTTACTAATTAATATTCATTACATTATTCCTTATTTCTTTTATACAAATTAAAATTCGTTTCTGTTTTTATAAATTCTGGTAGCATGTTATAAAGTTTAAGTCCTTTGAAAAAAAGTGACCTTTGCATGAATGTTGTTGTCGCCATTGGTAAACGGAAATCTCCAGTGTTTCGCAGATGGTATGGTTGAACATCCCTTACATATCCAAGTTGGTCGGTTAGATAACTAGGCGCTTTTCCCATTTTCATTTTTTGAATAAATTGCAAGGTGTTAAGAAGCAGTCTCTGGTGGATATTTAGCCATTTTAGTGTGTCCAGCATATGTTGAATTGGAGTGTATCTATTATATTTAAGTATCGATCTCATGGCCTTATTTTGTAATTTTTGCAGTCTTTCTATTTGAGTTGTCGAGCAACATGTATACAAAATTGTAGATCCGAATTCAAAGTGAGGTTTTATATTTTTTATAAATTATATATATTTTTTTATTTATTATATATATTTATTGCAGTCATTATTGATATCTTATTTCTAACCCGTTTTAGGAATCCAATTTTTTCCCGATTTTTTTACATATATATTCAATGTGTTCATTTAATTTTAAGTCCTTATCGATTATAAACCCAAGGTATTTTATTTTATTAACTTTTTCAATTATTTCATTTTTAATCCTAATTACTGAATCATCGTGCATGTTAATTTGAAGTAGCTTGGTTTTGTTTTCATTTAACTTCAGTTTATTCATCTTTATACTATGTTCACACATGAATTGTTATTGAGCCAATATTCGGTTATTTGAGTACAATATTTTAAGCGTTCACACATAATATAAAAATATTCATTTGACAGCTGGTAAAAACAAAACAGGTGGTTGTTTCATCAACATTGTTTTCATTTTGGTCGCGAAAATTAGTGAAAACAAAGTTTATGAAAAAATGGAAAACAATTCAACGTTTGAAAATGTCTTATTAGTGATTAATAGAAATGCCAAGCAGTTGCGGTTGGTAAGAACAACTTTTGATTCCCAAGTGGCTTCTCTCAAAAAGGCCAGGAATAAAAATTTGTTAATTATGCAAAGTTTGCAGAAAAGAATGCTTTTACTTATGGCATTGTTAGACGAAAACGAAACGCAAAGGTCTTTATGGAAATTGGTAAGTATAATATAAACAATATTAATCAAATCAATAACTACATTTCTAATTTTCAAAACCGCCCATCGACATTTTGGGAACTCAATTGTCATTGCAACGACGACCAGTTTTTTAAAATGCATTTTCGAATGACCCGTAGCAGTTTTGATGTTCTCTGTGGTTTGTTAGGGAATTTGAGTAAGAATGACACAAAGTGGCGAAAAGCGATAACACTAGAAAAGCGCGTAGCCATCGATTTGTTTACACTCAGTTCATCTGGGGAATACAGAGTGGTTTCTGAGCTTTTTGGTGTTGGTAAATCAACTGTGTGCACAATTTTGTATGAATTTTGTGAGGAAGTGTGGCAAGTGTTGTCCACAAGGTATATGAAGAAATTGCCTCCAACGCAAGAACTTTTAAATGAATGTGTTGACGGATTCCAAAAGCTTGGTTTTCCGCAATGTCTAGGGGCCATTGGTAAGTTTGAAATTAAGATAAGAGAATCTTCAAATGACAAGCAATTCCAATTTATATTTACAGATGGATGCCATATCGAAGTTAAACCAAACCAAAGCGATGCCACTGACTACTACAACTATAAGGGATGGTATTCAATGCTACTTTTGGCGCTTGTGGATTACAGGTACAAAATATGTAATTTTTTTTTTTTGTCAAATATTTAATGCGTTTTAAACAAGTACCGTTTTTTATATATAAACATTGGGGCTCCTGGACGTTGCAATGATTCCCAAATTTATAATTCATCCCTATTGAAGAAGGAACTGGAGAACTGCGACGTATTGAAATCCAATACGAAACAAATAGGTGGTATTCAAATGCCAGTTTGCATTTTGGGAGACTCCGCCTTTAGATTCTCAACCAATTTAATGAAACCGTACCCGTTTTCATTGGCTTTATCAGATGAACAAAAGTTGTTCAACTATCAATTATCGAAGTGTAGAAGAGTGGTAGAGAACGCATTTGGTCACCTTAAAGCACGTTTTCGCCGTATTGGTAAAGGCATAGACAATCAAGTTGGGAATGCGCCGATTATTGTGCGAGCCTGCTGCGTTTTGCACAATTTCTTAAATGAAAGAAATGACAATATAAATCAGCTGTGGCTTGAAAACATGAAAGAATTCAATACAAATCGGGAGAGCCCAACTCATAACACTACGATTGGTGATAGCGAACCAACCGCTGAAGCTATAAGGCAAACCTTATGTTCCTATTTCAGTAAGTAAAAACACCATATTTAATTTTTTAATATTTTTATTTCATTTCTTGCTTAGATAATTAACTAGTGCACTGGTCAGTTTTTTATTTTCAAGTGCAACGTCGTCTAGAATATCTACTTTTTTTTCTTTTAAGGCCAGCATCTTCCTCTCATTCTCTTCACTTTTTTTTAAATGATCACTGAATTCCATAGAAATAGTGTAAAATTTCTCAATAATTACGTCCTTAAAACTAATTTCCTTTTCCTCGCAGACTCTGAAGTACTGGGTGCAGGCGAAGAACACAGCAATAGTGGCGATGATGGTGCAGGCATTGTTGATGGTACAGCCATTGATGAATTTGAAACATCTGTATAAATAAAAAAATTTGTAATTAATAACACAAATTAAAACAATCATTTTTAATAAAAAATAAAAACAAAACATACCATCAATGCTCTCCAATACCAGCTGAGTAAATACGTTGGCCTTAAATCCACCAATAAATTGGTGGACAAGCCCGTAATGGCACCATGTGGAAGGTGACCCACCAGAATTTCCAACGGCTGCCTTCTCCTTCCTGAAAAATTTAAAATTAAATTTTAAAACAATTTTTATGTACATTTATATGTATTTACCTATACCGCTGGGTGAAATTTTGCAGTTTCACCTGCACATCACGTGGGCTGCAGGAGTGTCCTTTCACTCTGAGCTCCTCCGCCATCTCAGCGTATATGTGGCCATTTTTCCGGTGCCCACGTAGCGCATCTACCTTGGTTGGCCACATATCAAGCAGGGCAGCTTCACTAGCATCGGTCCAGCCCACTCTGCTTTTCTTTTTTTTTTTCTTTTTTAAATACAAAATGTTTTTTTAATAAAAATTATAAATAAATAAATAAATAAGTTCAATAAAAACTTACCTTCCACCTGACCCGCCATTTTTTGTTTGTCGTTGTTGGCATTTGAGTTGTCAAACATCAATTGAAATTGTTCGGAAAAATGTAATATGCTTACTAAACATGCTTATAACAGTGCTGTATTTGAAGTTTTTCTCAATTTTATAACAATTTGCGTTTTTATTGAGCAATAATTAATTGAAATTTTATATGGAATATTGATATCAATAATGGCGTTTATTGCGATTTACGCAATAAAGGTGCATGTCTGAACCCGGTATTAGCCAGTAATTTATATTATTTATGTCGTGTAGTAGATATTGTTTACATTGCTCATCTGTTTCTCCTTCCGCATATATTAGGGTGTCGTCTGCATAGAGTATAATTTTACATCTTTTGAGTACGTGTGGCATATCATTTATGTAAATTATAAATAGCAATGCTCCCAATATAGAGCCCTGAGGTACTCCAAATTCATTAATTACTTCATCCGATTTTGTACCATTCACCTTTGTCATTTGCTTTCTATTTGTAAGGTATGATTTAAACCATTCAAGTTCCTTCTCTTTAATGCCATACATATTTAATTTTTGAATAAGTATTTCTCTGTCAATTGTTTCAAAAGCTCTTTTTAAATCCAAAAATATTGCCATTATTTTTTATTTATAACTTGTCAGATTCTGATACTTTAAATTATAAGATATTATGTCTTGTTGTATCAGAAATTCAAATTTAATAAATAAATACAAATACAATAAGTTTCCCGTGCCAATCTGGTGTTAAGCGAGGTAGATTGAAAGTTGATTTCGAGGATTGCGGTGAAAGAAGCAAAAACCAAAAGAGTTAAGGAATAAAATCCTCATCTTTGCTGGCGCACGCCACACACATGAGCCTTCGGGCAGAGGGTAAACAGAAGCTTTAAAAATGGTCAAAAAAATCACTACGTCTTCGTCAAAGAAAGTTGAAAAATTATACAAATCTTTTTCAAACAACTCCATAGTCACCCAAATATCTAGAGAAGAAACATTGGCTATAGTGGTCGAAGCTAAATTGTCACGGCATCAATATAACAGTATCACTTCCGCCGCTCCTGACCATCATATTCGTAAGTGCAAATAGCAGAAAATGATTGCTATTCCAAGAATGAGTGTCTTTCTGTTGGTGAAACCTCAGCAAAAATTGGTTTGCAAGACCTTTTAGACCACATTAAATTTATACCATTGACATATTAAATAAAGACGATTTAAAGAGTTTCTGTTTATATACGATATGGGAGTTTGATGGTAGTCTTGGGCACTCACCATATAAGCAGGCATTTCAGGATCCGAATGCGGATGACTCATCAGTTTTTATAACTTTAGAAATTAAATTTAATTAATTATTCAGATTTTGATGCATCTGATTTGACGAATACATTGATAGCTTGTATTGGAACAGCTGTTAGCAACTCAACGATCGTTACGAAGGTGAGTAGGCCGTTGCAGCATGAATTAACTCCATGGATAAATAGAAATCTTCAGAAATTAATATCATTTAAACATAGACTATTGAGGAAAAGACGTAGATCGAGGAATAATGGGAATATTGAAATAGTTTTGAAGAGATTAAGTAGGGTTATTAAAGTGGCCGTTAGAAGATGTAGGGAAAATTATTATGCTGATTGTATGTATAAAGCTGGAAATAATCCAAGAAAGTGTTGGAAATTTATCAACAATATACTTGGTCGATCTGGAACTAGTGGTGTCAAATTTAGTGATTCATAAGGTAGGATTATTGCAGATGATCGGATCAAAGTGGATTGTTTGAACAATTATTTTATTTCTGTCGTAAGGGAACTCAAACAGAGGATTGATATTTTACCTGGTGACTCTTTTAACTCTTTGAGAACACTTACAGCATCGCGTAGTCGTTTTAATTTTAATATCATTAATGTAGATGATATTAATAGTATTGTGTGTAATATGGAGGTAAATAAATCTCCAGGATTTGATAACATATCTACAAAGTTAGTAAGAGAATGTTTTGATGAAATATCAACTATCATAGTTAAAATCTTCAATAAAATGATTACCACCTCACAGTACCCGGATAGTTTAAAGATTCATAAAATAGTACCCATTCCGAAAACTGCTCAGGCATCTACTTTGGATAAATATAGGCCAATTGCTGTGCTTTCTACTTTGGACAAAATCTTTGAGAAACTTTTGTATAATAAGCTCTTGGTTTACCTGGAGGACAATAACCTTTTATACAAATACCAATTTGGATTTAGAATTTATAGATAGAAATAGAATTTATAAAAGAAACTACGATAGTTGCAACAAAATAAAAAAGAGAGTAGGTGCAGAAATTAAAAAAGTTGAAGATTCCGTAATTTCTGTTGGATAAAATTAGGTCAAAGTAAACCACAAAATGATTTTTTCCATGATCGACGGAAAAATTTGTAACGTCCTAACCGAGACTGCTAGTTCTTAAGAATGTTTTTTATGTGGTGCTATATCAAAAGATTTTAATAATATTCAGCAAATGATTTCCCTACAAATTAAAACCGAACACTTGGAGTTCGGATTATAGGTACTCCATGGATGGATCAGATTTTTTGAGTGTCTGTTACATTTGGCATATAAACTCCCATTAAAAAGTAGCAAGCAAGATCAGACGAGGAAAAGCAAGTTGTGGCAAAAAAAATTACGGAATCAAGATTTTCATTGATCGCCCGAAGCCCGGTTTTGGAAATTCCAATGACGGCAACACAGCTCGTCGTTTTTTTTTTCAAAATGCATCTCTTTCACCAGAAATTACAAAAGTAGATGAAAACTGATAAGACGAATGCATGCAATTATGATTACCGCAAAATATTTTGTAAAATTATATCCTTGATATACATACATATGATACACAAATTTCTAATCCATGGACCAGAAGTAGTAAACCACTCTCTAATACCAATAAGACAGTTAACTGAAGCGTAAGGAGCCCGAAACAAAGACTTCCAAATTTTAGGGAGAATTATTATCGGAGAAGCTCACGAGAAAAACCTAATGAAGATATTTTCAAAAGATTATTAATTACTTCGGATCCTGTCATATCAAATATGAGAAAATTAAAAGGAAAACCCCCTCATAGATAGAGGCAAAGCGTTTACTGATATTTTACTCAAATCTAGATGATGATGAAGTCGATGGTAGTGATTCTTATAACAATCAGACAATCAATCAATGTGATAACATAATAGGTAACACATAAATATTGCTGTTTTAATATTTATTTTTGTTTTATTTTAGCAAATTAAGAAGCATTTATACATACAGTAAGTATGATAACTTATATTATAAAAAAGTAGCTTCAAAGAAATTCTTATAACATATCGTCATCCAAAATGCAGAAGGGCAAATAAAATGAAAACTTGTTTGTTACTCAAAACGATTTATTATAATTTTTATTGACATTTCTATGTTAAATTCTAATTTTGTCTGATTGGTAGATAATCTTTGGGAGTAGGATTCTAAAATTTTGACAGAACATATATTTTGAAGCAGTACATCAGAATCAATCAAAAACTCAATTTTAAATATTTTTATTGTTAGGCCCTTATGCATTTTAGGTCACGATTGTTTTATTATGGATTTATCTTCTTTAAGCGAAAATTTAAAATACGCAACCAGGAAATCTCCCACGATTTAATTCCCGTCTTAGGTGCCATTTCGTTCTCGGGCCTACGTTAGATGGCTTCATATTTTTCTTTTAGAGCCTTCCAGGGCCTGTGCGTGCCTAACGTTGCCGAAAATGCATGCTAAATATTTCGCCAAGCCTCTTACTTTTGACCTCTTATTTGCAATTACAACTTGGTGTGCCCCCACCAAGCCTACCACTAGTACCTCCTCCTCCGTTCAAAAAAGAGTTAACTTGATTTTATCTGTATGTGGTAAAATGAAAATATGTTAAAGGTGACTTTAAAGTTCACTTTAGCTAAAGTTTTTGTTAATTAGACCCAAGTTTAACGACAAGTTGTAATAATGGACCTATAGGAGATATTTTTAATATACATTTTATTTTAACATATTTTTTATTTTATTTATTTATTTATTTATTACAATACAATTACAAATTGTGTTTAATCACATACGAGCTGAGTAACTTTGATCACATGATCGGTGTAGTGTCACAGACCATAGTCTATGGTGGGAATCGAACCCACGACCCTTACGCTAATAACCTAGCACACTACCCACTAGACTATCAGGGCACCCTGATTTATTTTTTATTATACGTTATGTTTCTTATTATATGGTAATATAATATAATATTAATATTTGTTATTGTAACTAAAGATTCTGATATCATAAAAAAATTTAAAAGCCCTTACTACAGAAACTTCGTGCTGAAATTCATAACCAATTATTTGAAGTCCAAGAGGGATGTTTTACGTCTGAATACTATTGGTTGTGATAGTTCGGTTCAATGAGAATTTGACATTGAAAATTTGATTTGCGCTTGCATTGCTAAACTAAAATTTTTCTTTGACATTGATGTTACAATTTGGTGATAATGGCGTAGTTAATTCTAGAGAAAACTTTTTTATCATGGTCAGAATACTTTCTAAGACAGCTCCACGTTTTAACATATGCCTTATAAAAACCCAGAGCCTTCACAGGGAAACTGAAGAAATTAGATTTATCTTTATAGGATCAGAAATGGATGTAATTTGTATCTCAGACACTTGGTTCTATTTTTATTTCTTGAGTTCTTTGGTAGCCATCAAAAACTTTTACTAGGTTTAATATACCGATCAAACAATGTATTTAATTGCAAACCCTTATTGGATAAATTACCCTTACTTTTTTAGATTCTATTTTAATAGGCGACTTCAATGCTAATATTCTGTTAGATAGAGCTTTGGCAGAGGACATAAGTGCCATCGTTTTGCATTTAATAAGTAGCTCAATGCCCAAGCACTTCACATTAGCTGCTAGTACACTAAAAGAGATTTGCTTCACTAGATTAATTTTTTACAGGGAAATATACAATATCTATTTGAGGAATGTGTGCCACTAAAAGCTAGGAACTTACGAAATGGAAACCCACGGTTTGCCAATACAATTAAAATATCAATCAATGTAAGTGATAACGCCGACGACTGAATTTTATAACATTTTTAAAGCATTTAGGAGAGACTCAAATTTAAAAATGAGAGCCGCAAAATAGAGATATATTCAATCATTGGGAATAGTGAATAGCAATATCATACCCAATGAAATGGTTGATGTAAATCAACTCAGCTTAGATTTTGCATATGTCCTTCCGAACATAACTAATTTACTAAATACGATAATTACATCGTCTATTTTTCCTTCAATGTGCAAATGTGCCAAGATAATACCTGTGCCTAAACAAAATAAAACTTACCGCCCAATCGCAATACTGTCATACTTATTTGTATGACAATGGCGTGCTTTCTGAGAGGCAGTCTGATTTCAGACCTAATCACATCTGTATTTCTGCGCTCATTAATGTTGCGATTAAGAGTGGATAACAATATAACCTCATTTTTGGTTTAACTTGATCATTCCAAGACATTTCACATCTGTGCCAAAAGTTCTTCTTCTGTTGAGCTAATCTCGTCGTATTTAAGAGATAGAAGTCAATATGTGTCTCATGATGGTAAAAAAATAGAGCAATTTTTAATATCTAGAAGTGTGCCACAGGGCTCGGTACTTGGTCTACTTCTATATTCAATTTATTCTAATGATCTGCCATCGAGTTGAAGTTCTCGTACAATAATGTACAAATGTATGCAGTTGATGTTCAACTAAGTATTAGTTGTATAGGCAAGATAAATTGTGATCTGGATAATGTGTTTCAATGGGCGTCGATTAATGATATTTGCCTCAATCCGAGGTAATCAAAAGCTTTGGTAAATGGCAAAGTAAACTCTACAGAACAGCTTACACCAATATAGATTAATAATACCACTATTGCGACAGTGCTTAATGTTCAGAATCTTGGAGTTGTATTTAACAATATTTCTTGTGCAAAAGGTAAGCAAGAAGCTAAATATAACAAGATCAAAATAAGACATACTGGTTCGAGTCTTAAACCCTGTGAGACCCTTCTGTCTACTTTAAGAAATTCAGAATATTTGTCATTAAAGTGAACTGTTAGAAATCGTCCGGTAAGCTGGCTGAGTAAGAGTTGACTTGTTGTTGGTAAAAAGTACAAAAACATTTCCAGAAAGCAGATGACAGGTGTATTGAAAGCCTTTCTGTCATCCAGCGGTACTAGAAACGACACCATACCTTTATAGAGATCAACTACGTCCATAAAAGCTGCAATGGAACTCTTGCATTTTACAAATCTAAAATATTTTCATATTCAAGATATTCGTTCGTTTGCTGGTACATAATATTTTCCATAACTCTACATAGATGTGGTAGGATCGCGATAGATCTAGAGTCATGGCATTGCTTTGGTAGGCCAATGATTTTAGACAGTATCCCTCCGTCGAGGTGAAAAGAACTAGTAATTGCGTTTAAAAATATGTGATAAATGGTAAGAGTTTTGGCATGATGATTCCTAAACAGAAAACATTTTTCCATCCACTCCAATAGCTTTTGATTTAACTGAAAAACTTGACAAAATTTCACATTGGCTAACGCCACGAAAATTCAAGCAGGTCTCCTTAGGAGGCTAAGGCAAATCAGCATATAATTCATATATAAATTATGTGTGGCTTTCGGGATGTTAATAAATAAAATTTTTTATTCAAATCATCAATACAGTGCACTCGCGATAATATGAACTAATTAAAACAAAGCCTGATCATATTTTCGAAATTGTTCATATTTACAAATGGCTTAAATTGTTGTTTTCTTGCAAGATAAACACTTTTCCTGCTTTTTTTTTCATTAAATAATTTTATTGTTTGTTTTGTTTAAAAAAATAAACTTCCTGCACTAAATTTGTAAATGTGTTCAAATACTTATACAATCTTTAACTTAAACTAAACTTTAAAAAATTCGGTTATCTTTTTTGCTGTTTTTTTTGAACGAGAACTTTTAAAACAGCCTTCTTCCGCAACTGTCTAAATACATTTAAGTCTGTTTGTTCAACCATTTCACTTTCTGCCCACTCCAATGACTATTAAAAATTTCAACAGCTTCCCTGTCTTTAATGTTCTCTTTGAACGCACAATCATCTTCGTTCGATATTTCCTCTATTTCATTATCGTCACATTCAATAGCATCCTTATTCTATTCTTTAACATTCAATGCTGTAAATTCAATCTATAGACAAATAGAATAACATACAACTTCAATTCTTTCTTTCTTTTCAATTTTGTCTAAGATTACTTAAAGGAATTTCATCTTCGGGATCATTTTGATTAACCACCGTATTTAAAATATTATTGCAGCATTTGGATAGCACGGATGCATCTACTCTACTCCATGCTGATTCTAAAATAATAACGGCTTCGTTTAATGTAGTTTGCTTCATAGACTCTATTAAACTACCCCCTCTTACAGCAACGGAAGCCATAAGACTGTTTCTATAATAAAGTTTTTGTGATCCTGGTTGTATTTTGGTCCATGGGTTGGATAAGAGGTGTCACGTCCGGTGGCACAAACATTACAAAAATAGAGCCGTTTTCAGATTTTATTGATCATCAGGTGGGTGAGAAGAAACATTATCTATTAGAACAATGGCTTTTGCTGGCTTCACTTTTTTTAAGAATCGTTCTACATACATGTATCTACATTAGAGCGACTCACCAAAAAAAGTGTTCGATGTACCCTCCTAAAAATGAACCTTGGACTTTTTTAAGATGACATTTAAAATATTTCGGCTCCAGCTTTGACCTCTCGTGAGCTGGACCATTTTGAAAAAAGGTCTATTTTTGTATGTTTTGTTAATTTGAGAATATGTTTCCTTACCAACAGATACAATATGGGTACCATAAGAAAGGTTTTTTAAGGCGCGTCCAACTGTATATACAATTTGTCCAAGGACGATCATCCATGTCCATTTTTTAAGGATATTCTGTAAAAGAGTACGGTTTTTGAATATTTTCTTCGGGGTTGTTTGTAATAAAATAACCAAATTAAAAAATAGTTTAGGTGTTTAGTTTAGGAGTGAAAAATGAAGGAAAATAATATTTTTCTTATAATTTGTATTGCTGCTGGCATTAGGAACAAAAAATTATATGATTTCCAATTGTCGGCAGAGGAGTGCCGACTACTGGAAATTGAGTTTTTTCTTAGATTAAGCTCAAATTTTATAAAATGGTTTAGAAATCATCGCTCTTGCTATTTCTTAAAAAAAAGTGTGTAAAAACTTGATTTACCCAGTAGTCGGCATAGTCTATATTGAATACGCTGAGAGCTGCCGAGAATAGCACGTAAGTGATCTAAAGTCGGCAATCTTACATTTATACAACTAGTCCTATAACAGGACGAAAATTCGTGGTTTAGTAGGCATAATAGGCTGTTCTTGGAATTTCAGACAATATACATTTATGAAAATGTCCACCAACGGTAAAAGGCTCATACACCAATACTCCCAGGAGTCCCTAAAATGTGCTTTAATGGAAGTAAGAAATGGCACATCTACAATATTGGGAGCAAGCAAAAAATATGGCGTCCCGCGCTCCACCATACAGGACAGAATCCATGGCCGTGTTTCCGATGATGCCAGAAAAATGGGTCCACAAACAGTATTGACTGAATCGGAAGAGGAACGTTTTGAGAAATGGTGCAAAGATCTAGCAAAGTCTGGATTCACATTAAAAGCTGAAGACTTGATAAATACAGTTCAAGCGATAATACTAGATGATCAAAGACCCACACCGTTTCTAAATGGTCGCCCAGGAAGAGAGTGGTATATGGGATTTTTGAAGCGACATCCCAGTCTAAGCCTTAGAGAAGCGGAAGGTATAAGTAAAGGATGAACGGTGATAACGGAAGAATACATTAAAAAATGGTTCAATGAATTAAAAACCTTCCTGACAGAGCAAAACGCTCTTGATATTTTAAATGATCCATCGCGAATATTTAACGGAGATGAAACCAGCTTTAGTTTATGTCCCAAAACCGGAAAAGTCCTGCCCCAAAAGGATATAGAAATGTGTATCCAAAAAGTAAATGAAAAGGAAACAATAACAGTGCTGTTGGTTTTCTCAGCAAATGGTCAGATAGTGGCCCCAATGGTTGTCTTTCCAAATGTGCGACCACCTAAAGATGCCGGGACATTGGCATTTAGGCAAATCTGAAACGGGATGGACGATTAGTGAGACCTTCTTTGAGTACATCGCCAACGGTGTCGATAAGTGGCTTACTGAGCACAATGTTCAGCGCGGCCAATTTTGTTGTTTGTTGATGGTCATAAATCCCACATGACGTCAGAATTAAGCAAGGTTTGGGAAAAGAAAGGCATTATGTATTTTGTATGCCCTTCCTCCTAACACCACCCATATTATGCAGCCTGCGGACGTTAGCATGTTTAAGCGGCTTAAAACAGAATGGAAGAAACCCGTAAGGGAGTGGCAGTTAAAGCCTGAAAATAATAACAAAGTAGTTTCAAAGTCTACGTTTGGCCCACTACTTAATATGGTCCTTTCTAATACAGATTTGGAAGACACAATTAAAAATGGGTTTAGAAAATGTGGTTTATATCCTCTAAATCCTGAAAACGTAGACTACACTAAATGTGTTCAAAACTATTCGGAAGCATTGGCCATTGAACACGAAATCAAATCAAATCAATCAGAAATAAAGGCAACAGAATTCGACATAGCTATCGATATTATCAACAAAATAGCTCCAAAACTTCGTGAACGAGGCATTGACTCAGATGTTGTTGTGGAGGAGATTTGCGAATTAAAACAAAAGAGGAAAGACCTAAATATTGAAATTTTAGGGAACATCACTATCCAATCTGGAACGTATTTAGTCAATGAAGAAGGGATTTTGGAGATGCAAACGAAGCACGTAGAAGAACCAAATTTATTATCGAGTCCTGATGACTGTTTGGTACAAAAAAATAACGAACACAATATCTTTGAACAAATTAAAAGTGCAAGCCCAATTACAATTGCTGTGGACTGCCTTTCGCCTTCATCGTCAATAAGTAGTTATAAAACTAACATATTGAGGTCCGTTAGTAACTCCCCAAAAACAGGTATTTTTTATATTTCTTTGCCATGTGTACCAATTACGGTTGTATATATTTTTATCATTATTATAAAACTATAGGCCCTACTGTAATTTCAAACAGAGATATGTCACCTACGTTTGAAAGTCACTTGTACTTTCCTAAAATCGAAAAAACCTCAAGATTTGCTTCAAGACCTAAGGCTCCAAGTGCAATATCTGCTCTTGCATGGAGGAAACATATTGAAGAAAAAGAATTCGAGAAGACGTCAAAAGCTGAAGCTATAAAAGAAAAGAAACTCGAACGCCAAAAAAGGAAAATGAAAAAGGAAAATAAATCGAAAAATATAAAAAAAGGGAGGAAACTACTTTCTGGTGTATGTCAAGATGGCTTGGATGACGCTCTAAAAAACGTAGGGTGTGATAATTGTCCGCAATGGTTTCACCTGAAATGCACCAGTCTAAAGGAAGTAAAATACGAAATTGTCCAGGGTATAGATTTTGTGTGCAATGAATGCAAAACGAAAGAGACGGAAAATACTTTAATATTATATAATTGAATCTTAATCTAGTTTTTTACATGGCAAAAAGTATATTTAAATTAATTTTAATGATCTGTATAAATTGATTACTTATTTAATTTAGTTAATTACAATTAATTTTAAAGTTTTTTTAATACCAAATTATTAGTTTTTATAAGACATGAACAGATCTCATAATTAAACATTAAATAAGTAACTTTTATATTATTTTAAATAGATATAATTTGAATTTCTACCTATATGACTTTATATTTTCTTTAACAAACATTTTTGACGAACTTAGGAACACATGTGCCGAGCACTGGAAAAATCGATGATTTAAACAAAATATGGAAATTACTTATAATTTGCTATTTTAATGTTTAAAGTTGGTAAATGGATCTAAAACTAAACTAATCACAGAACTGTAATAACTAAACATCATCTCAACAATACTTTCCCACTTCTAATCAGTTTGAAAAAGAGAAAAAATAAAACTGCCGACTACTGGTACATTTACCCTATCTTCTGTATCTTAAGAGTTTTGAATCGTTTCTGTATTACGTTTTTCTTGAGGCACAAACGGGGTTTTTTGTTATTTTTATTTATTTATTTCGCTGTGAATTTTTTTTTTTTCGAATTAGGCTATCGGAGCTAAATTAATTTACAATTTGTTGCATTTTATATAATAATTATAAAATAATATGTATGTAATAAGTATGTATATACATACATATGTACACATATAGTATCCGTTTAGGTTTAATGCATCCGAATTTCACTATTTCTGTTGATAATAGTGTTTTCACACCAAAAGTTAAAACCTGCTTTTAACATTAAAACCATAATCAGCTGATTTTGCATTCACATTATAAGTTTTTTTAAATCTGGTTTTAACATTCATGATATTTATGACTGTGCAACAGCTGTTTTTGTTTAAGAAAAAATAAGAAAAAAAATTAAGAAATGAACAATAAATTAAAAATTATTCTAAATATTGTAAAATAATACTTGAAAATAGTATTTATATTTCTGTATTTTTATATATGCTTTGTTTTTTTTCAGCTGTTTTCAACATTTCAATGTTGGTAGCTGTGATTTAGTACATCGAAAACAAGGTTGTATTTTATAAAACCTACTTAAAACCAATTCAAAAAAAGTTTTAAGGTGGTTTAACACAAAAATTTCGTACGGTAAAACCAGGTTTTAATTATAGTTTTAACGTTAAAACCAACTTTTGCATTAAAACCACTCAGTGTGGAAACACTATAAGGCTTTATGCCTAATCGTTAACGTATGTTGATAGTCTATCTGCATGCCTGTTAGCGATTTTATTTATTTTTTGCCATTGTATTAACGATGTAAAATTTACATTATAAACCATTGTTTCTGATACCGCGTTTACTACACACGTAAGTATTTTATTTTATTTTATTACCTTTGAATTTAGAGCACGATACTAGTAGCTGCACTTCGCTACAGTTGCTCGCCATGACTTTGTAGTTGGTTTTAACATCTGCTTGTATGGAA
Organism: Sarcophaga rosellei; assembly: GCA_930367235.1. Classification (NCBI taxonomy): domain Eukaryota; kingdom Metazoa; phylum Arthropoda; class Insecta; order Diptera; family Sarcophagidae; genus Sarcophaga; species Sarcophaga rosellei. Next base: position 45,683,870 of record OV884021.1, on the reverse strand, counting down.
GAATTTTATTTTCTACTGATAATATTGAATTCTTACCAATTAATATTTTATACATACAATATAATTTTATATATTAAAATAGTTAATTCCATGAATCTACTTCTTTCGTCCCTGACTAACATATACAATACGGGGAAACCAACGAGGAAACCATCTTTTTTTATTTCAATTACATCTATTCTAGTTAATAAATATAGTTGGGCAATTCACACAACTTTGTATCGTGTATGTTGTATTGAATACATTTGTTTGTTTGTGAACGCTCAATGCTTTGCTGTATTGTGTATTTCGTAGCATTCAAACAATTTGATAGCCCGGAACCAACACAACTTTCTAAAAACATATGAAAACATGTACACATTTTTTTCATTCACAAAATTTGATAGCACAAAATCAATACAACTTTTAAAAACATATGGAAAAAATGTGTATAAGTGTATTGGATTTTTATATGAAAATTATCAACAACAATCATACACTGTTGCATGTTCTTCCAACAATACAATGAATACAACGACTTGTGTGAATTGAGCAAGTATATAGTAGTAGTTATAAATACCTGTTATAAATAAATAATGTTTAATAAATACATATATATAATATTTTAATCAATAATTGAAATAAAATTTATTTATAATATACTAAAAATTAACTAATAATACAAATTTTATAATTAAGAAATAGCGTTAAGGTCAACGAATAAATAGAATATATTACAAGGTCAGATAAAGCAACGGAGTTGCTGAATGTCCTTGAACCGTTAGTATGAAGTATGTATTAAGAAAATAAAGAGTTCAGTTGATATAGAAACGTAATCGTGTTCGGTCTTCGCCTTTAAAACTCGAATATTTTGGTCATACTTTCGCGAATGTTTTTAAGTTCATAAAGTGCATAATTTTATTTTAATTATAACTTATTTAATTAATATTCGCCCTTAAAAACTATTAAGGGAAAACATCTGTAATCTGAATAACTAGATAGATAGATTACATAGGTATACAAATATTACCTCAGAGAGATAAACGGTATTTTGCATATGATTAGCAAAAAATATAAGCCTTTTGTAAACTAGCCCTATTTGTACCATTTATTTTTTTTTTAACCAGTAGTTGCCTTCTAGGGCAAATAGTCAGTAGATTCTTCATATTGAATGTGTTGCTACACGATTACAGATAATTGGCTCCAATCTCGTAGCCGACCACAACTTTCATTGAAGTCGACAGCACTAAAATAAATAACTATAATAATCGGACTTACGTTTTCTATTGAAATTTCATCACGATTCATAAGATGAACAGCTTTATGTATACGTATGTCTGCATGTGACGTAATTCTCTAGGACACTTTGTAAAGGACGTGGCATTTGTCGGTTCCTAACGTGTTATTTCTGGCCATACTTTTCTAAAAGTATGTCTTAGCGATTCCTTGCTAGTATTTGCTTCGAAATGATTTTTTAATATTGTATTGTATTTATATTTATCCATTATTTCTTCAACGAACGCTAAAGTTTCAACACCAGCTGATCTTATAGTGTCCCAAGTCATGACGCTGTCACCTACATGCTTCACACTTGAAATTAAATTTCTTAGTTTTGATGCAGAATTGTTCCTGAAACACTTTTGCTCTACCACCGCCTATAAATTCAAACATACATACATACATAATTGGCCATTACAACCCTTCAGTCAGGCTTACGGCCTAGCTTCTCATACCACTCATGCTGTGTGCGTTAATTTTATACGTGAGTGGCCTGACCTACAGTTTGACGCCGATTCCGAACGTCAGATTTCTGAGAACGTCAGATTTCTGAGAAACTTTTTCATGTAAGGTTTATTTACTCTCAGAGTTTTTATTTTTTTCTAATAAGCCAACACACTACCTACTACACTACGGCGACTTCTCTATAAATTCGATTTCATCCACAAAATCAACCATTGTCCAAAAAACTACATCGATGTCTTTATAGATATTAGCAATCTCCAATCAAAGACTATTATTTTTCTCACTTATTAATGGTATTTATACCGGAATTCTACTCCTACATACTTATGTCCATTCACTTACTTCTTATTAGGGTTTTTATTTTTCACTAAGGATTTTCTCTTCTCAAAATGTTTAACTAATTATTTTCCTTTGCCCATAGTTATTGCTACATTTTGTACAACATAATAAAGAATACATGGTTTCCGTTAACTGCTTTCGTCTCTGTAATGGGCCCGTCTAACCGTAAGTTCTGGAAGTATTTAAAAGTGTCTCCGAATAAATAACACAAACAAAAGTTTATTAGGTTTATTAAGAATTTTTATTCGGTTTTTCATATATTTTAGTAAATTTAAGTTATTCATTCATGAAAAGTTTCTCAAAAACTCTCGACTTTAAACTGTAGGTCCCGCCACTCGTGTATAAAATTAGCACATACAACATGAGTGGTGTTGAGAAGCTAGGCCGTAATCCTGAATCATTTTATAAATACACCCAAACCTGTTTTTACACGGGTTTTTTACGCGAATTTGAAATAACACGGTTTTTTTTAACAAATTTACTTTTTTTTTTTGTTCGCTCCTTTTTATACGGATAAAATCGTTTAATCCCGTTTAACTCACACACTCACAACGCACTATAATAGAATTTGCTGTTAAAAGAAATAAACCAGCGCCAGAAGCAGCTTCTGAAGATGTAGAAGTAATAAGTATTTCTACTGACGAGACTGATATTGAGCCACCCCAGCAATAAAATAAAATTTTTTTTTTATTGAAAATAATTCCGTTCCTAATTGTCTTAAGAGCTTCATAACTAATATTATTTTTATAAATGGAAGAGAATTTTTAAGTTTTTTCTTTATTTTTTTATAATCATAAAATGAAATAAAATAAAAACTCTGTGTATACTATTGAACACGGCAAATTCATATAAGGTAGCCGTAACTCTACAACAAGTACAACAATGTAAAAACAACAGGCATTTTGTTTTTGTAAAACACTTCTTCGGCTGTCAAAATAGGAAAAAAAATGGAAAAGAAAAAAAATTAACAACAAAACACACACGCACAACAAACACACACAAATTTTGACAATCGTAGTAGTATCAGCTGTTTAAATAATCCCACCGGTTACATGAATTCGCCTTGCTATTGAACTAAATCTGTGCGTTTTTATAAAGTTATTCAATTTTATAGGCATATGTAGGCTGCTGCATCAATCCTATGTATATCTTTTCAGTTTGTTTATACACTTACATACATACAAAATATTTGTCTTTTTTACGCGTTTTTTTTACACGGTATCCCCTGGAACGTATCTACCGTGTAAAAAAAGGTTTGGGTGTAAATAAAATTGCTTTAATTCTATTATTCTACTTTGAGCATACATATGTTTTGTCGCACACTGCAAATATTTCAATACATTCCATTTACCAAAATTATGTTGATTCTACCTGTTTATCACATACATACTAAAGTCTTATTGTTTACGACATCACCTCACTAGTCACGTTTCCGATCAAAAGTGAAGCTAAGCTTTCTGAATGTGACTTGTATTACAATCTAATTTCTTATCCAGACTGTAATCGAAATATTGAAATAACATAAGGGGACTAAGTTTCGGCCAAACACATGTTTTACAGTTTTCTCGTAAGTAGCATTCATACATAGTAGACGACTTAGTGGATCGCAGAAAACACGACAGAAGCAATTATTTATTTATGCCTACGTCTAATTTTTCTTATTATATCTTTAGACATTAGTTTAATAGTGTTTAGCTTTGCCAATGCACCCGATTTTCTGAAATCATTCAACTCCTTTTATCTACGATTGGCGAAGGAAAAAAAAAATAACTTAGAGGATCTTCAAACAGATACAATAATGACAAACATTGCGTTTATCATGCTCTATGAGTACGTTAGAAAGTGCAACATGAGGAACGAGCTAGCAAACAGGCTGAAACATTTCTTTGATCCCCTACTCAGTAAGGGAGATTTAAATGATCACCCATTCCCAAGGAAGTTTAAGTTTGGATTAACGACAACATATGTCTTGGTTAAGAATATTTTAATATTTCTTTATAAGTTATGCATGTATGCACACATATCTTTCGCATTGAATTTAAAACAGCGAGAAATATTTAAAACTTATGAGGGAAAGGAAGCGTCTGTAACGACAGTTCCGAATGGCTTCCTACACTTCCGAAGAAACTTGATGAAAATGGTATTCTTCAAGAAGTTGAATCTTGAAAAATATAATTTTCATAGAAACCAGTGTATATGGGTTGATCAGGTGGCGAAGAGTTCTCTAAAAAACATGAAAAAACCCTCCATACAAAATATAATACCTTATGCGTATGCCTGAACACTTAAAATATTGTACACAATATTGAGTCAATAAACTCTGAACATAGTATTGGATTGAATATTAAAAAAAAATTAAAGAGAAACCAGCTGATGAGATTAGTTCGTCACGAAAACTGCTCGAGCATGTGAAGAAATCCTTTTTTTCTTTGTTCATAGACATTTCAGTACAGGCGTTAATTTTTAAAGAAATAACAGTAATTAACAGTAACATTTGAAATAAAAGTTTGCCAATTGAAAGCAAAATTTGGTCAATTATAATAGAAAAAAGTGTCAATTATAAATCAAAAATAGCTATTTTTAATAGGGCTTTTGTGGTTTTTTTTTTTGTTTTTATTATTATTGAATCTTTCTTAATGAAATTTACAATAGTTTTCAAATCTTACAACTAGTTTTGAAGGTTAATAGTTAACACGATGGGGTAATTGTGTATTCGTTGCGTTTTATGTTTTTAACAACGGCAAAATCTATCAAGTCTGGCGACTTGTTGAAGTCCGTTGGCCAGTAAGTCGGTGTACCACAAGAGGCAAGATCGAGCTTATTTGCAATTATTGTATTGTACAGCTGCCTTCCTCTAGGGCTAATGAGTCTGGATCCCCAAAAGTTATGTTTAGCGTTGTAGTCGCCAGGTGCAATAAATTTTTGGCCAAGCGAGGCAAAAAACGTCTGAAACTTGTCGACTTCAATTTTGTGTCTAGGAGGACAGTAAAGTGAGGAAATTGTTATTTTTAAATCCGTTAGATTTATGGTTGTGGCCTGAATAAAATCTTCTTTAAATTCTGGCATTGGAGAATGCCTCACATTTTTCCTAACAATAATGTCACTGCCACCGCATGCCCTTCCACTTGGTTGCTTAGTGTCATAAATGTAGAAGTCGTTGATCCTAAAACAGTTTTTATTGGTGAAGTGTGTTTCTGAGACCATAAGTATGTCGATCTCTTCTGTGTGCAAAAATTGATCCACTTCGAGTTTATGTTGGGATAGCCCGTTAGCGTTCCAGAAACAAATTCTTAACTGGCATTTTTTACTAAGCAAAACTTGCAGAAGCATGTTCTGGGTTCTCATCATCTCTTGGAACATACTCTGCATATTGGCCATGAAATTATCCATCGTATGGATTAATTTTTCGATTGAGGTCGAGTTACTATTAACCTGCGGGCCATCTTTTATCACATTTGCGAACGAATTCTTTTGTTCCATTACAACATTTTTTCTACCACTATAATGTGGCATTTGTGCATCTGTCCTCAATGCTTCAGCATAGGAAACGTTTGGTTTGTTTAAAGCCACATTCCTAGGTTGAGTACTAGCAGCAGGACTAGCGTAGAGGCGTGGAAATTCAGATGTATGATAATTTTCATGTGAGGGATTACGTGCTACTTTTGATTTGATGACGTGCGTATATACTATACAGCCCCTGTAGTTTGCGGTGTGGTTTTCCCCACAATTACTGCATTTCTTGATTTTGGTGTCACTTTTGGAGTGGGAGCATTCACGAGTATTATGAGCATCGCCGCAAATTACGCAAACTGATGGTAGCTTACAATAAGTTTTCGTGTGCCCGAATTCCTGACAATAAATGCACTGTACCGGACCTTTTCGCTTTAGTGACTCCTCGACGGTTATTCTTCTGTTGAGAAGATATTGCAAGTCATAAATGGGGTGCACTGATTTTTTCGATTTTATATGCTTGGCATCGAACACGATTTCTACCCGATGCGTTGGTTGTGGGGTTTTATTTTTATTTAAAATATTGTGCACCGACCGTACACCGTACCCTTCTTCTTCTAGCGCACTTTTAATGTCATTGGTAGGCACAGAGCTATCAATGCCCTTTATTACAACTATCAGGCCTTTGGCGCTCTTAAGCTGGTATGTGTAATAGCTTTTCTTTTCACTATCTAGTCGACTAGCAATGAGGCGATAATATTTTTCAGTGTACGTTTGGATCTTTGTTTCTTGGATTAGACTCCTACGTATCGAAACGACATGAACATTTTTTTTGCCTACCAGTTGAGACAACATATTCACTATGGTGTTTGATGTTTGTTCGCGCAAGTAAATTGGGGGTGGTTTTTGCTCCCTTGTAGTAGTTTCATCGCACTCTTCTTCCGCAGAAGCAAGGATGGAAAATCTGTTGCTATTCTCAGGTACTTCACTCTGAACTGTTTTGTATTGCTTAGTCGTCCTCTCCTGTTGAGAGTTTCTGGGGCTAGCCTTACGTTTGGTTATAGTAATATATCTATCCATACCTGTTTGCGTTTGAATTTGTACTAATGTTGGTGTTGTTGTTGCAGTTGATTTTCGTTCAGTTGTTCCCTGTTTTGTATCACTATCCGATTCTGTTCTTTTTAAACTCATGCACGCGGATAATGAGTATCTGCGCCCTAGACGTGCTGTTAAGTAAGCTCGGTCATCCAGTTTTTTATTTTTATTTATATTTAGTTTCTCAGTTTCCACTTCCGTGAAAGTGTAGTACGCATTCCTTTCGGTTAATTTATCATTTTTTTCACCACTGTTAATTTTGTGGTTGTTTGCATACATACAGTGGTGGCCACGAATTTAAGACACGACATATGACTGACTTATTTGTAATTATTTTTACATTTTATCGAAAAAATTATGGGTCCATGATATTTTTTTTAAGACTTTAGTAAAGTTATGAAGAAAAATTAATAATATTTTCTTACCTATATTCGGTTAAAAATTTTTATTTACATATTATATGCATAAACACAAGTTTTATCCTGGTCACGAATTTAAGACATAGGCATAATATAACACTATTCTCTAAATTAAGCTCAGCTTAATAAGAAAAAATCCTAGTATTTAGTGGGAAATCCTTTATTTTTCATCACAGCAGCACGTCTCCCGGGTAAACTTTCGACTAATGCCACATAACGTCGCTTTGGAATTGCATACCAAGCCTTTCGGATTTCTTCCCACAAATCGCTTGAATTCTTTGGTTTAACTGTTCGCACATATTCCTCAACATCATTTCACAGGTTCTCCGGGGATTGAGCTGGCCATTTAAGAACAATGATATCGTTTTCCTCTAAGCAACTCTTCACTAGACGTGAAATGTGCTTAGGGTCATTATCATGCATAAATTTCTATATTGGAGGCATGTTGTCTTCAGCGAATGGTATCATTGTGTCTGTTATAATATTTTTGTAAACATGGTGGTCCATTTTAGAATCTATCTTGTAAATGGGACCTACACCATGCCAGGAAAATGCTGCCCACACCATCACATTTCCACCACCATGTCTGACCGTTTTTAGGGTGTACTTTGGATGATGCTCCAGGTTTGGAGGGCGCCATACGTACCGCTTTCCATCAGAGCCGAAGCGGCAAAACTTCGACTCGTCGCTCCAAAGAATATTTTTCCAAAATATCATGGGTTTCTTGAGATGTTCTCTCGAAAACGCTAGTCGGGTTTTGATATTTTTTTTTGACACAAGTGGTTTACGTTGTGCAATACACCCACGCAAGTTTTTTTTCATTTAATCGTCTTCTTATTGTCCTAGACGAAATATTAATGCCAAAATCCGATGCAATGTTATTTTTTATTTTAGTTGAGCTCGTGAAAGGATTACTAGCAGCTACTCTATAAATTAAAATGTCCTCCCTGGGTGTAGTTTTTCGGGCTCTAGGTTGCTGTTTGATATTTTTGGTGGTACCATGTTGCTTGATGTGTTCCATCGCGTTGTAGATCTTGCATCTAGAACATTTAAGCAGCATGGATATCTCTATTACTGTTTTTCCAGCAGATTTTAGTTGTTGGATCAGTTTTCGCTTGGCATCGGAACTCCAAGTACCTCTGGCCATTTCTAATTAAATATTTCGATGTATTTCAACATAAAATAATAAAAACATTCGTTACTCACCGTTTAGCTTCAAAAAACACAAAAAAAAATTCTGAAATGTCTTAAATTCGTGGCCAGTTTCAAATACTCGTTTTTACATTAATATGATTAAAAAGCAACAAAATGTAAAAAGAAAAAAAAGAAAATAACGGTACGTTTTCTTAACTTTACAGGGTACATAGAAAAATAAAGAATATCTAATTTGATATTACAGGGTTGTCAAAATTATCACAAATAAGTCAGTCATATGTCGTGTCTTAAATTCGAGGCCACCACTGTATATACATAATTGGTCAATAGAACCCTTCAGTCAGGATTACGGCCTAGCTTCTCACACCACTCCGAATGACAGATTTTTGAGAAACTATTCACTGCAATTTTATTTACTCTCAGAGTTTTTGAAAGAAATCTGCTGAGAGGTAGTCGCCGAAGAAATATTTTTTCATATCTCGTTTTGATGTCTAACCTGGGGTTAGAACTCGGGCCTTACGTTTAATAAGCTAACACGCTACCTAAAAGACTACGGCGACTTCGTTGTCTGTATAGAATGTGTTAATTGGTTCCAGAGATGAACTGCATTGATGAAATAATTATACTCTACTATTCCTCTTTCAGGTCTATCAATCTGAATTTTATCAAAGAAATGACTACGATTTTCAAAATGAGTTATTTTATGCAGGAATATATGTATATATATATATGTAAGTGCTTTTATATTTAAATAGTTTTTGAAATTACCACCAAAAATATTTTTCGAAAAAGTATTGTTGTATACCATTAAAATGTTGTATGCTACCCGCGTCGCATTTGAAAACAGTTACAATTCTTGTAATCTACGCAGTCTGTTCGCGTCTGACAAAGGTATATCACTAGGCAAATGTAGCATATTTTTTACTAAAAATTGCTGTAGTTTCTCGACGGAATCATACTTTCTTTATGCTAGTTGACTATGAAATGATAGATTATAACATAGTTCTATGATTATAACGCAGTTCCAATCAAAAGCGGCGGAAAGATAAGGTATTCCAACCATCCATCATGTTTAAATGAACGAAAAGTCGAATGTTTTGTTTTCTGAAACGAGAATTCTGGAATTCAGAATAATGTTGTGTATACGAAAATGGAAATAGTGTAACATCGTTTAACATTAAAATGATAAACAAAAGCTACAAAAACAAAAACCATGAGTTTGAAATAAAAGGGTAAGTAAGTAAGCGTGAACGCAACAACAAAGAACGTGAACAAAATACACAAATAACAATGAAACCGCGATAGAGTTCTCGAGGAGGCGAAACCATGAACATATAAAAAGGCAAGACAAAGCAGGCAACGAGTACTAAGAACTCAGTCAGTCTTGTGCGAAGGCGCGTTGCGTGTGAAGAAAACAGTCGTGGTTTGAAGATCGCCGTTGTAAAGACCTGCCGAACAATTGTTAGAGTTTACGCAAGCAGAAGTATAAAGAACAATAACGAACTAAGCAAATTCTTGTTATAACATCAAGTTGTGAACAGGGGCACATAAAATTGTTCGAACAATAAAGAATTTACCTAAAATAAACACAAATTTATTTTTATTTTGAAACTCATATTTTAAACGTTATTAATAAGGTAAAAACGTAACAATATTTATCCAATCCATAATACGATTCAAAATAATGTCATTAAAAATAGTACACGTTGTATCATTTCAAGATGAACCTAATTGCAATTTTGAACCTATTTGGTGTTTGTTCTTTAAGGAAAATTACATTTAAAACATATAATCATTCTAGCATATCCATCGGATTTAGAAAATGAATTGGGCTTCTAAAGTAAAAATATATAATTAATATCTTTACAGAGAGGATTTATATTGCCAGTACCATTTTTCTATGTAGACAAAATTTAATTCGTCCAAAGCGATAGGATGATAGATATTAATTCTTATCTTCTACCACAATTGCACAATACAAAAAAGTTATTGAAGATATAAAACTAATGTATACAGTAGTGAAATTAATCTTTTACAATGACAAAACAGTAAGCAATCTTAGTGTTAAAGATAATGGCCCATAATCATAGTCAAACACTAAAGTCGGTTCTTTTTAAAAACAACTTTAATATTTAAACCTGTTACTAACTGTTTCTTAACTATAGTGAAAATTAATAATAGTTTTAAGTTGAACCAGCTTTAAGTGGGTGATTAGTATAATTTTTGAAATTTTGCATACAAACTGGTATAAATACTGTAGAAGTGGCATCTCTGCACAGCTGATGCAATAAAAGCGCAAAAAAATAAACAAAATATAAATTGTTATTTTGAAAAAAACAATTGCATAAAATGATTCAGGGGAAATCATTTCCAATGTCCTCAATTGTACACATCTCTCCAATTATTTTTCAACACTTTTTCCACAATTTATGAAAAATTTAACACAATTCATACAACTTTTGTTTTTGGTTTGTTTTGATTTTGTAAATTTGGTTAAATGACAAACAGCTGATAGAGTTAAAGTGATGTTAACTTTGTTAAAAACAACTTCAGCTTGTTTTAAGTATAAAACTGACTTTAGCGGAAAAAGTAAGCTTTTTTTCGTCTATAGTAGCTGAAAAGTAGACTTTTTAATAAATAATTCTTAAAGTGTACTTTTTTGATGACTATGATTATGGCCCAATAAGTAGCTAGAAATACATTATTTGTGTTTTTATTTATGACATTTAAGCTGTAAACAAATTCGGCGTATGCCAAGCGGCATAGTAATTAATTATTTTAAAGGCCAATTGTTCTAAACCAAAGTTAAACAGTCGATTACTTCTATTCTATGCTTCGCATTTTAAAAACCTATATTGCATGAATCCTATTGTATTGACATCACTAACACTTTTAGTGCCGCGAGCAAAATATAACCTAGCCTAAGTACGCTTTGACGCTTGTTTACGCGTGTTTTCTCTTCTTGATAGGTTGCTGCGCAGCAATTTGCTAGCCGAATGTGTTTATAACATTATTTATTTTAACAATATTTTAAAATAATGTATTTTAATAAAAATTTTCATTAGATACATATTTATTTATGTGCATATATGTATGTGTAAACTTCAACTCTCAATTCTTCAATTCTTTTTTAAATTCTAATTATTCTTAATTATTTTAAAATTTATATGCAGTGTGTGTGCCATAAAGTAATTTAATTTTATTTTACATTCTATACAACGGTACAACAAGTCAAATGTATTTTCATAACAAATTTCCAAACACCGCAGTTTCTAAAATTTGTTCTGTAGCGGACATAAAATATTTCTTCAAACGTTTCTTTTGAAGACCTCAACTGATATACGATATAAACTAAATAATAAAATCAAAAGTAGTTCTCTTTCTTTCGTAATATGTACATATGTACATACATACATAATCTTTATATGTAGTTTGTGTTTAAGTGTAAAATCATTAAATAAAAAAATAAATGAGAAATACATAAAAATATTTAAATGTTTTCAATCAACATGTCGATCAGTTTGATTTGATTGATTCCCTTTAGGCTAAATGAAATCCCTATAATTCGTGTCTTTAAATTCGATTCTCAGCATTCACATACAATACCATCTACATATACATATAAAGATTTATTAAAGAAAATAAAAAGAAAAAAAAAACTTTTTGATCATTAAAATACGAAAACGATTGTAAATATGTATACGAAAAAGCAATGCATCGTTATTAACCAATGGATTAAATACGAAGAAATTATTTACGATTTTATTTTTGATATTAAAGTGTATGAAAACAACACAATTTTATGATCATTAGCAGTCAAAAATTCAAAAAATAAAAAAAATGTAGATTATTACCATCATTAAAATCTATACAAAACGATTCCAATTGATTGATTTTCGACATTCAAATTTACTCGCCTATAGAAACATTTCATTTCACCGAATAATTATTGTTTACGAGGTGCCTGTATAAACGAATACGAAAGATCAATTATCGCTTTTAAAATTCTCATCGATACACTAACATAATATAAGACGATGAGCCGCCGCAAGAAAACTAACTTACAGTAAAGATCACATATTTAGCAGTAAAATGAAAAATCATTTAATATCAATTTGCATCAAATTCATAATTTCGACACAATGCACAACAATGTAGACCTTAAAACAAATTTATAATGTAATCTGATTAAAAGGTATAAGAAGATGAAGTATCTTAAATATAATACTTCTTCAAATATTATACTACTGATCAAATATTATACAATATATATTCAAATATTATACAATGCTCTAAGTATTACCACACCTGTAAGTAATTTCGAATACCGTAAATGTTTTCTATACAATCGCATCAATCTAAAAATGTTTTGAAAAATTATTGTAGTAAACATTTAAATGAAATTATGTTAAGATTGAATTTTTTTTTAATTTTTATTAATTCAAATAGACAACATTTAATACGATTTCATTGCAACATTATAAATAATGCTTGACTTTGTAATCAGATTTCTAAAAAATTATAGAATATTGAGGATCACATTTTGAATTAGACGTGTCTTGATCGTTTGTGAGTTAGTTCTGGGAGTACATAGGTTCTCTCTGTCAAAAGTACAATTTATATCAATGGTATCATGAAATTTGACACAAGTTTCAATCTAAAACGGTGTTTATTTGTTCGGTTAAATTTCTAGAAATTGACGACCAGAGGTTATACTTACTTACTTACTCAACTGGCCATTAACAACTCGATTAAGGGATTTTGAGCTGCCATAATATATCCTTCCAGGCGCCTCTGCTTCTTGCGCGCCTACGCCAGTTGGACAGCGTTCCCACGCAAAGAAGGTCGTCCCCTGCGCCGACTTCCGCAAACCTACGCATCAAATACCCTTCTCGCCGGAACATCCTCCTCCATTCGAACGACATGGCCGAATACTCACTTTTCTCTCGAATACTCACAAGGCTGCTGTAGACTATTAGTTTTGTCGTGCGAGAGAGATCTTTGCTACTTAATTGCCTATTGAGACAGTAGTAGTATTTGTTGGCAGGAATGATCCTGCGCTGCAGACTGACATCATTTTTGATGGTAACGGCAGAGCCAAGATCTGAGATTCAATATGCCGCATGGACCTACTTGTCGATAACATATACTTTGTTTTGCATTCATTTACTGCTAAACCCATCTTAATAGACTCCCGTTCAATAGCACAAAAAGCAGCAGTAACATCTCGCTTGGTACGCCGTATAATGTCAATGTCGTCAGTGTACGCAAGGAACTGGGCGCTTTTTTGAAAAATAGTGCCCTTGCAATGCACTACTGCCTTCCGCAGAATACTCTCCAGGAAGAAGCCGCATGATAAGGGATCGCCTTGTCTGAAACCTTGCACGATATCAAAACGTCCAGACAGGTCCATTCCTACCTTGACGAAGCCGTAAGAATTGCTCAACGTCATTCTGCATAGACTTATTAGCTTCGCAGGTATACCGAGTTCAGACATTGTGGCAAAAACACGATCCCTTATTGGGCTATCGAAGGCTGCCTTACAGTCGACAAAAAGATGTTGTTTGTTGACTTGTTTTTAGTGAGTCTTCTCCAAGAAGTCGTGTGCAGATCTGGTCGACGGTGGACTTGCCAGGTCTGAAACCGCACTGATAATGTCCAATCAGTGTTTTAACGAGCGCCTTATATAGGAAAGGGAAATAAATAAGCTAGTGCATGTACCCTACCATCTCATTACTCCCAGTGTAAAACAATTCAGAGGGGGGACTAATCGATGCTTTGCCCTCTTCATATCTAGGCGACGGAATCTCCATTGGGTTCGGTATATCCTATCTAAAAGCGGTATTGGTGTCGTGATCGCCTCATAGTTCCTCTACAACTTTAGCACCTCCTGCGTAATTGGTACCAAGTTTCCATTCTCATCTTTGCAGGAAGACTTAAAACCTTAGACACTTAACCTATTTATAGAATTTTCGAGAATTTCCTAAATCTACATAAAATGTATATTATACATCTTCACATCCTCACGCTCTCGTCTGAAAAAGCATGTCTCAGCCCTTCTCCTCTCTCTAAAGTTCTCGACAATGGCTCGCGTAGCAGCAGACAGCCACATTTTCTTGTATGCAGTGTTTTCGCTGCAGCTGTCTCGCGACATTCTTCATCTTATCATTGATTTCGTTGGAGTGAGTGTTCGAAACCAAGGACTGTTTCCGCAGAAGTATGCAAGGAGTGGGAGATGTTAGCCCACAGTCTACCAATGTCGCTTAGATTAGATGGAGAACGATGGAACTTATCCGAGAGTTGAACGGAGAACGTCTGAGCTGTCCTTTGTGATCGCTGCTTCTTGACGTCCAGCTTTCCCCATGTACCAGAACACGCAGACCTCAAGGCACTAATGTGTAATCGCAACTTGGCTGTGACTAGGTTGGGGTCCGAGTTGATATTTGGACCTCTGAATTTGAGCAGATCTAGTACATTGGATACGTGCCTTCCGTGAACCACAATGCGGTCAATCCGGTTGGAGGTTGATCGATCAGGATCGGCATTGCGGTGACACTGCCATATTTTTGAAAACATTTAAGTTTGTTTTATCTGTAAGTTTTAATAACGAAAATAAGTTAAAGGTAACTTTACAGTTCCCTTTAGCTAAAGGTACCTTTAACTAAACCTAAGTTTAACAGCAAGTTGTAATAATCGCCCTTATTCATATTACAATAGGCCCAATAGCTTTTTTATAAGCCAACACGTACATATACGCCAAAGTACGACATATTACATAATGAAAATAAACATTTGCTTCGATACCCAACTAATAAAATATTAAATATTTTCTGAATCGGCGTCGAAGCATCCGTAAAAAGTTTATAAAATTTAAATTCAGTTTAATGAATCTGCGTTCAATTTTGTTGTAGCGGTTTATATAAAAACACTTCATAAATAATACAACTTTAATTACTTTTCTCATTGTAGAATCCAGTATCTCTTAAAAACTAATTAAATTGTAGCCTATAAAAAATAAAACTGATTGTGATTTCATAGTCAATATATGAGTGAAAATGAAAATCGTATCCACTAATCTAAATCTCTATGTTCGTTTTTTTAATTATATTTTCTTAATTTTTTTTTCTAATAAATTGTGTTGCTTTGCTAGCAACTGACGCAATCGTATCATTTGACGCAACCCGATAAATTAACGTACACGGATGTATGGATGATATGTATGCATGTATGATCCAAGTAAAGACTTCACTCCATAGCATAAATAATACAGAATCAACACTATCTCACCTCCCACTAAACATTTGATACATAAGATCCAAATTTTGTTTTTTGTTACAACAAACAAGTCACCTGTCAAAACAAATAAATCGAACTCGAACAAGGCAACAAAATCCAACAAATTAAAAGTGATAGAATGATGAAATAAAATGAATGAAAATCTAAATAATTTTGAAAAAAAAAAGAAAATTTTTTTTTTTACATATTTGATAAAATGATAAAATTGCTTTGTGAATATATTAAAAATAAGCTCAAAAGGCGTGTATCGATTAATAAAAATGAATACAAACGAAATGCAAACAACAATGATAAACAAAAAAAGTTTTTTTTTTGTTTTTAATCTTGAAATATTTCGTGATATAAAACGGACAGCAGCAACTGCAAATGTTAAAAACAATGTTGTTTCCATTTTTATTTAATTTTCTTTTTATTTTCTATTATTATCCAAAGATACAACAAATGGAACAGAAACAAAACAAAAAAAGTAAAAAAAAATATACGGAAAGAAAAAATAAAAACACTGTATAATATTAGATGATTTATAATACCCTTCATTATAGGTGATAAGAATTTATTTATTTATTTATTTTTTTTTTTCAATTAAAATCATTAGGGTAGAACATAAAAACATTTTCTATTCATTAATGTCTGCATTTATTAATTAAGTCTTCACATTATGTAGTCTGAATTTTAAATAAATATTGTATTTGAATATACATATGTACTTATTTTCATTATATTTATATTTTTTAATAATATTTCAGTAATATTTTCAATACTTTGTTTAATCCTTTAAGTAATTATTTTAATTTAGGTTGAATAATAAATTATTCGGTCAAATCGAATTTTGAATTTTATATAAATATTGTATTTGAATATACATATGTACTTATTTTCATTATATTTATATTTTTTTAATAATATTTCAGTAATATTTTCAATACTTTGTTTAATCCTTTAAGTAATTATTTTAATTTAGGTTGAATAATAAATTATTCGGTCAAATCGAATTTGGAATTTTAAATAAATATTGTATTTGAATATACATATGTACTTATTTTCATTATGTTTATATTTTTTTAATAATATTTCAGTAATATTTTCAATACTTTGTTTAATCCTTTAAGTAATTATTTTAATTTAGGTTGAATAATAAATTAATTAAATATACACTTTTCGGTCAAATTGAAATTTTTAATGTTAATAAATTATTTAAATCAGAATGAGAAGAAAATCATAAATGATTAACATTAAGTTAATAAATAATATATTACCGCAATTCATTAATTAATTTAACCAATCTCTATGTCAAAAGTAGTGGATCGAAAACGACATACGACATATCGAAAATGCTCGTGATCGCATTCATCAATTCACATGCACACGCTATATAACATTGGTGCTTGTGAATATTTATTTACTCTCGTTTCTCATTCTAAAGATTATTATTTTAAAGAAGAGAATAAAAAGTTTTTAGATGAGTATGTACATTGAGCAGAAAAAGAATCTCTCCAATAAATTTACCGCTCTAGAACAGCATTAAAAGTTAAATAAATGCATATGTATATATTCTTCCGTTTTTAACTTTTTAAAAACGTTTAAAATATAAGTTCGTTGATTGCAAACAAAATAAAAATAAATTTATGTTTAGTTCCAATTAAACTCTTTATTGTTCGCACAATTTTTGTGTGCCATTGTTTACAACTTGATGTATCCAACAATAATTTGCTTTGTTCGTTATTCTTTTTTCCACTATTGCTTAGACACTAGTGTTGAAAAATTCAATACTTTAGTACTTTTCCATTTCAAAAATACCGCAGCACCCCCACGACGATTCAGTACTTTTTTTATTATTACATACATATTTTATGTCTTGCGCTTTTCAGCTGTTAATGCATTAGTAGCGTAATGCTAAAGGTAGAATTAGTCTTTAGATCCGGTTAGTCAAACATCTACGGAACGTACGTTCATTTTCAGAATTCGAAAAGCAATGAGAACGCTTGCCGAACCTTAATGTGGCAAAAAAGTATTCTTTCAGTTATAGGTCAGTACCATTTCAAAATTTAAATTTTACAACACTGATAGACGCGCAGTAAACAGTCGAATGCTCGTTGCTTCGCCTTCTCGAGAATTCTGTCGCGGTTTCATTGTTGTTTGTGTATTTTGTTCACGTGGTTGTTGTTGCCTTCTTGCTTACTTGTCAATCTTCTTTTCTTTCATACTGATGTTGTTGGTTTACATGTAAAGAAGTTCATTATATTTATTTGTGTAGCTTTTGTTTATCATTTTAATGTTAAACTTTGTTAAATCGTTTCCATTTTCGTAACAATATTATATTATTATTTTAATTTAATAAGAATCTTAAAATAAAAAAAATTATAAAATCGCAATAAAATTTGTTTTGTGATATAAATACGTATATAAGCTGCAGTTAGATATCAACAATTTTCTTATTATATTTTCTTGCAGGGAAGACAACAAAAGGTAAAATAAAAATAATAACAATAAATCAAAGAGTAAATCCTCAGAGATAACAGAAGAAAAAAAATGGAGTTTAGATAGGGCGAAATATTACATTGCCATTTATGTAGTTATTACAGAATTGGGAGTTTGATCTTCGCCTTAAATAAACAGTGTGAACAACTAAAGTATTTTGTTAATTTTAAATAAATAAAACAATTACTAAACAAATAAATAAATAGCGTCGAACGAAAAGTAAACAATTATTTTTATTTTAAATTGCAAACACTGAATCCTCAAAAAATAATCCGTTTTAAAAACGGACAACAATGAACATTGCTGAGTGTTAGTGAACTGAATAAAATGTATGAATTCATTCGATTGCCGTTGTTGCCTAGAGGCACACAGAGTGCCTGTACTCACACATACATAAATCCAGAAATCTCATCAATCATTGCTGAAGTAAGTGCCTTTCGACTGTGACTGAATAGAATCAAGCGACAAGGTCTGGTGTCATGTTCTGAATAATTAATTTTAATTTCGGTGTAACTTTTTTAATTTACAAAAATAAAACATAACATTTTTAATACTTTTAAAATCAATTTGGATGAAATTGTAATACCATAATAATAATACCTAGTGCTAGGTATATTTTTATAAATTGTCTTTAGTGTTTACAACATTTTAATAAAATAAACATATATTCTATTGCGTACACTTTCATTGTTTGGTAAATTATTAACCACTAGAATGCATTGGTATACAGCTAAGTTCTTTTTAACCAATTGTTCTTAGCAAAAACAAATGAGATATTCATATTATAGTACCTTCTCCGCCTCATTTCTGAAGTGCAAGCATGGCTGCCAGATTTGACGTTTTATCGTCATTTTGTCGATTTTGAGCTCCAAATATATCATTTTAATTTGGCGATTTATGCCCTTGTTTTTTGTGTGGTATAGGTTTTGAATTCTTGATAAGTATCGTATCTGTTTTAAAATTGGTTCAGCTTTGACATTCTGTTGAATTTTTTTTATCAAATTGATCCAAATTTTAAAATCAGATAATGACTTTAAACCCATGATAAAATATAAATATTTAACTTGACAGCGCCAAAATCATTATAGGTATTTTTCGTAGCCTATAGGCATTTGTAACTAACGTTGAATTGAAAAGTTTGTACTGCAAATACTCTATGAGTTTATATTCAGTATGCTTTTTTGTGCCTCTTGCGTGTTTAGGCAAAATATGTATGCTTATTGTTTACAACAGTGCCAATTAGCAATAGACTCGCTTCAAATGGTCTTCTCTTACTAGCAGAAATGAGGTTATGTCAAAATACCATCGGTGGTCTCTCGCTTCAATGAGAAACTCAGTATTATCATGTTCAAGCCTCTAGGGATTTTTGCCAGCAGCCAAGTTTTTTACTAGCTCTTGTAGGGCCATATTATCTTGTTACTGTTTCTTTTGAATTTTATAAAAAAAATTCAAAAAAATTTAAGAATAATAGAAATGTGGGTGGTCGGTAGTCTAGTGTACTAGGGTATTAACGTGAGGATCGTGGGTCCTTTTCCCACCAGAGATTCTGGTCTGTGACACTACATTTACTTCATTTTGATATAATTTGTAATTGTATTGTAATTAATAAATAAAATAACAATCATATCTATAAATATTAAAAGTAGCCATCCAACAGAACTGACAGTTTTTTTTTTTAATCCTAATCTTGACAGTCGAACTAAGCGTTTTAATGCCCACTTCCTAGGCGCAATGACTCGAATGTTTACCAGTATAACAATTAGTTGCCACCATCATAATTTGATTTGATTGCCACTGCGTGATGTTGACTCAAACTAGAAGGTTGCAACTACTATATACAGATTTGTATACCGATTAAAATAATATAACGGTATATAGTCATTGTTCGAAAGCGGGAAGAATTTTCTATGGAGAGTCGCTATGAGAGGCTGCCCAAGGTTTTCCTTTTTCTCATATGAGTATTACTATGAGGACGAGCAGCATTGACAAAAACTGTTTCTACCCGTTAAACTTAATTTACAATGACCGACTAGTATGTACATAATTAGTTATTACAACCCTTCAGTCAGGATCACGACCTAGTTCCTCACACCACTTATGTTGTGTGTATTAATTTTTATACATGAGTGGCAGGACCTACAGATTAAAGCCGACTCCGAACGACGGATTTTTCAGAAACATTTCATGGCAATTTTATTTACTCCCAGAGTGTGTGCTCTCACTGATTCTTAGCTGCTCATAATTCGTAGTATTTTCTGACAAAAATGGAACATTTTCTGGTTCTCCCAAACCTATGTAAAAAAACAAAATGATCATTATTAAAGAGATTAATTATTTTATTTTTGCTTTAATTTTATATTTTGGTTTTTGTGTCTCTCTTTCTTTTAGTTGTGTTTAGTATGCAATCCGCAATTGCCACACTTTGACATAATTGAGATCGCTCCGGCCCAACTCGAAAAATACTCATTTGTCATTTTTTTGACACTTCCGCTGTCATGCCCTGACGTTTATTATTCTTAATAAAATTTTTAAGATCAGACTCTGCCTGTCAATTCGTCCGACTATTTAGACGTTTGACTACAAATATATGTATTTTGTGAACACATATACAATACATATATGTATAATTTGAGCATGTACATATATTCTAAATAATAAATAAATATTTACACAACCGTTAATACACTTACACACATGTGTGTGTGTGTGTTTTTTATGCGTATACCTTCACGCATATTAAACATAACATGACGTTGACGAGTCATTGAAAAAGTTTTTTGTTTCATAAATTGAATGAGTTGTAATTAGTGTTTTTCATTTCCCGGACTTATTCATTTCCCGGGAAACGGGGATTGATTTTGAAATTTCCCGGGATGCCGGGAATTTCCGCCTAACACATATAATCATATACATATTTACTTTATTAAGTATGTATTTTTTATTTTAAATTCAAATTAATGAGATCAAAAACATAAAACAAAATAACAATAGTAACATATAAAAGGTACAGTTCTTTAAAAAGAATAAATAATTCAACGTATTTTAAAAACTAGTTAAAAATATATACATGAAACGTAAAAAACTTGTATATATGTATCTATTAACATATTTATTTAATACTTTTAAAATGAGTTTTTAAAACCGGAAACTCTCTCGCTTTCAACAGATTATGGCTTAATAATTAACAAGATCTAAAAGATTTTTATGTTTTCCGTTTCCTTCCAGAATTCCAAAATATTTTAAGTCTTTTTTTAGTGTTTGATGTAAATATTTCACTAATGTTATTTATTGCATCGTTTAAAATGTCCTCAGAATTTGTATCTTCTAAAATATCATTATCGTTGCTTCCTATTTCTTCTAATTCTATATTTTTTTTTCAGTAAAAAGACGGTTATAAGTTTGTTCTGCATATAAAATAATTGAGTGTTTTTAAACATTCGGAAAAAATTTATTATTTTTATTAAAAATTTCAGGATCTTTCAAGTATTTGGTCAAGGTATACAATTTTATACCTCTTCGTTCTCCAATTCGGTATAAATGTTGCCAAATAGTAAAAAATTTCATTCACAATAATTCCCGGGAATTCCCGAACATATTTAACGGGATTTCGGGATTGAAAAATTTGCTGAATTCCCGCGAAAAACACAATACATGTTACACTAATGAATAAAAGTAATCAATTTAAAATACTCTGTAAAGATCTCTTCAAAATTATCTTCTCTTTTCAACAACCAACTTTTCCAGGTCAAAAAAGAAAGTAGAATAAAATAATTAAACAGGTGATCTAGAACAGATGCGCAAGCCTTTCTTCGGTTGCCAGTCGTTACTGGTAGCAATTTAGACTGCATTCTATTATATCCTGCATCAGACTGGTCATATTACTCATATATTATTGGTACAAAGTCAAATTATCAACGATGGATTCAATTCTTCAACGTCACATCGTCTGCATGTATGTGACCCTTGATTTTTTTGGTGATACACTGTTAAATTTATATTATCTAAGACCATTGATACCTTGTGGGTGTTTGCATCGGTAATAGCTGGAAAATAATTACTTATTTCAAAATTTTTATAAATTGTAAATATTGTAAAAATCATAAGAAACAAACAAATTTTCTAAAAAAAAAGAATCATATGCAGCTATAGCTTAAATACAAAAAAGTCATTTAAAAGTTCACTTTCATCCATTTAGAAAAGTTTTCATTCAATATTAGTAGAATATTACCAGTAATACAATATTATAATTTAAATCATAATCCATTATAATATTTTAAAATATAAGTGCGTTCACAACACTGTAATTTAACTACTCTAATTCACTCATATTCACTGCATTACAACCCTACAGTCAGGATTACCGCCAAGCTTCTCACTCATGTTATGTGTGTTAATTTTATACATGAGTGGCGGGACGTACAGTTGAACGCCGATTCTGAACGACAGATTTTTGAGAAAATTTTCATGGCAATTTTATTTACTCTCAGAGTTTTTGCCAGAAATCTGCTGAGAGGAAGTCGCCGAAGAAATATTTCGTCTAGACTACGGCGACTTCATACTTACTACAACGTTGGCTTATTAATAAACTATGCAATAAAAATGCGTCCAAAGTCGATATCAAACTTAAACCATACCAAATGTATTTTATTCATGAACCACATTGTTGTAGCCGATAGGTTGAATTAAAACACGCTTTATGATTTAGTTTTACATTTAAATTCAAGTTAATAAAAAAAATATATATATATATATATATAGAATTACAGTTCATTAAGTATTTTAACTTGTGAGCACAAACAAGAAGAAGACAAAAAGAAAGAGAATGAAGACGACCATCCTGATTAATAACAAAGTATAATTATACTTTGATTAATAATAACATTGATCTGCGAAGTTGACAATAATCTTAGTTAACACTGTGTGAAGATGATGAGATGTTGTTGCTGTTTACATGTCTAACACACATCATTTAGATTTATAACTTTAGAGAAATATTTATAATATTTAGGGCCATTATTACAACTTGTCGTTAACTAAAGGGAGGATTTTAAGGGGTAGATAATTTATTATAAGTGGACAATAAGGTAGAAGTGAGCGTTAAGCTAAAGGGAAGATCATCCTACCTGTTACTTTTATAGTTTAGTTTATGTCCGAACTTGCCATATATATTGTTTTCAATACGGGAACTTCAAATATAATGAGCAAACACTACAAAAAAAAAGAGTCCGATTGTTGCCACTACGTTCAAAAGAACTTGTTTAATTGAACAGTGTTATCTACATTGCTCCGGCATTGCCATATTTTTGAAAACGTTAACTTTATTTTATCATTAGGTTGTAATAACGAAAAGAAGTTAAAGGTAACTTTAAAGCAAGGGTTTTTTTGTGTTAGTGAGTAAAAGGGAGAAAATAAGTAGAAAGAATTTATTTGTTTACAGTCATAGAAAAGTGTTAGTAATATACAATATTTTGATTGTCATTTCATCAACATAACTAGGGAATGTTTGTATATATTTATTTGTTGGGATCAAATTGTGGTTGAAAAATTTCCTCACCTACTACTAACCAAGTTTTTATTTCTTCCGAAATATTACTTTATGCCCATAAAAAAGTTATTTTCCTTCCTTATTATTTAAACTATTTACTTGAATATTAAACCAATCAAAATGTTTTTTAAGTGTAAACCTGAAAAAAAATTATAACATCCGCTGACATGTGTGATTGTCGCAGTCTGATCGACATCTAAATAAAAGAACATAAGAACTATGTGTGAGTTCTCTGTGCGCAATTGTGGTATGGAATGGTAATGCCTACTTTAAAGTTCACTTTAGTTAAAGTTATCTTTAACAAAACCCAACTTTAACGGCAAGTTGTAATAACGACCCTCACAATTATTTTGAGTACGTTGAATAATTCCTGACAATTTACAGTTTCATTTACAAAAAATAATAAGGAATCGCATATAAAGAAAAACAATCATAATAGAGAAAGTGTAATTTTATGGGAAACATTTCAAAAAATAAATAATTATATTTCTTTTAGTTTTTATAAACAGATTGTATGTACATAGTGATTAATGAAATAATAAAGCAAATATATGTAAATATAATATAAGCCATAGAAGTCTTTATTTCTTTCACTTGATGCACATTATGACCCAAAACCCTGTGTTTTTTAATATCCATTAAAAGTCTTCAAAATATTCTAGCGGTCATATTATGCTTCCCGAAATATACGTTTTTATTACATCTTCTTAATAGCTTTTTTAGTGTTTGTAAACTTCGTATCATATGTATATACATTAGTGTTGAAAAATTCAGTACTTTTGTACTTTTTTCAGTACTTTTTCATTTCAAAAATACCGCTACGCTTTCAGTACTTTTTTATTATTACATATTTTATATCTTGCGCTTTTCAACTCTTAATGCACTTAGCAACACGTTCAATGCAATGCTAAAGTTGAATTAGGCTTTAGCCGCGTTTAGCCAAACGTCAACGGAACGTATGTTCGTTTTTAGAATACAAAATGCAATGAAAACGCTTGCCGAACTGTAATGTAATTTCGGTAAGTATTTTCATTACTCTTCAAACGAACGTATGTTACATTACGTTCCATCGAAGTGACTAAACGGGGTTTTTACGTTTTGTTACGTTCCGAATAAGCAGTTTTTGTCCTGTATGTGTATTAAATATAAATAAATAGTCTAGTAGGTATGCGCTGGACGTGAGCCCTCGATTCAAACCCAATGGCAGTTCAAAATAAAATATGAAAAGATATTTCTCCGGCGACTTCCTTTCACCAAAAACTTTTAGAGAAAATAAAATTGCAGCGATAAACTGTCTCAAAAATCTGTGGTTCAGAGTCGACTTTAAACAGTAGGTCACGCCACGCATGTATAAAATTAACACACACAAAATTAGTGGTGTTAGAAGTCCAAAATGATTTTTACCTATTATGAGTTTGTCTTTCTTTTCTCTGTTGACACATTAAGATCTTTATGTACATGTGTTCTGGTACATCATGGAGCTGCTGTTATCATCCCTAAGATTTTAATTAAAGTCTTTGAATTTTTTAAATGTTAGAAGGTGACAAAGTTCCCACAACTGAATGGTATAAGACATATTGGTTTCAGAAGAAAATTATACAGTTGAACTTTGCAGTCCATTTTCAAGGCAAGTTGTTAACAAATAAATTGAAATATTTTTTTCAACTTCATTTGCGATAATTTGGCTTAGATAATGGAATATCCAAGTCAAGCACAAATCAATGTTTGTGCAAAGATATTTTATATGCGATTGTTTATTTGAACAGGTGAGCATACCAATTGTGGACCCATTCGACGTCTAAAATAAAAATGCAGTTGAAAAACGGCAACTATACTGGACTGTTGTTAGGTAGTACGAAAAAAATTAAAAAAAGTTTTTATATCTACCAACTGACAAGTACTAAAGGTGTACAACTGGTAGTGAAAGGTATTGATAATTTGGTTCTAAGGTCGTCAATCTCTGAACTAAAAAATTAGTATTTGGACTAACATTTACGTTTTCGAATTGACCCAAAATTTTGAAATCCGTTTATATAACGATTTCGTTGCTTATTTATGCATTTAATGTATTCTTGGTATATTGTGAGAATATAGACTTATAATTCATATATTACGTAAGTTAACCCAGCTAAGTGAAGCGAATACCCAATACTACAAGCTGTCAAAAGTTAAAAACAGCAATCTAAATTGGTGTCGCTGTAGTAGAAGCTGAAATTTCAACTTCGAAATTTTAAAATTGTCGCGCGACAATTATAAAATATAAACATATGGTTTCTATGATTTTTAATATATTCAACATTAAATTTTATGCTTCACATATTTAATGTAGGTGGAGAGAATATATAGTTGGCTATGCATTTATTATACAATTTGATATACATTTTATTAGAAGATTCACATAATATTTTTTCATTATTCTGTAAGTTTTTGAAAGGATTGTTTGGCAATATTATAAGAGAATTTCACTATTAAGTTCGCATTTTTTCTGGCTACGCTACTCATTACGTGGTAAGCTTCAAGTTCTACTACAACCACTTTATTGTGTTCCAGTTTTAATGCATCAATGATATGCAATACGCAACTTACATTTTATCATTGTAGCTAAATGGATGCATCTCGTAAAAGTCTCCCCTCCATACAATGTAACAATGTAATTGTTGGCTGCAGCATGCTCTTCCGACAAAAATGCAGCTGCAAACAGAATCAACTATTAAATTGGCGTGTACATTAGGTTTTAATTTTGCTTTTCACTTTAATTAATTAATATTTGTTTATCTATTTATTTTTTAATCAAACAGCAGATTAAAGCTTGAGCGGATAAACCATTTTTATATATTTTTTATAGTTTGTAACTATAAAAATTCGGATTCTAACATAAGGGTGATAAACTTACGTATTAATGTTACAAATTATTGTACTCCAGAGTAGTTGGCTACTGACCCTAGCTTTCATTGAAAAATCATTTTCTGCGATGAGAGCAATTATGTCTCATACCACTCACGTCACAATGGATATTCTCAAAATATTTTCGGATGAGTTCCACCCAGAGAATCGGTAGCATTTTAACGATGTTATATTTCATACATAATAGCATTTTAAATATAAATCTTAATACGGGTAGAACCTTGCAAACAACTGATCATTTGAGTAATATGAATTGAGCACATTATCCGTGCGTCCTCTATCCATACAACGTTAGTATATTTTATGATCCAGACTTCGGTTACCTTACATATATATGTACGTATTTCTAATTTCTCCACATGCAGTTGTATATTTTCCGATCACAACTGTTACTAATATTTAAAAATTTCAAAAAATTAATTCAAATATAATATTGAAATAAAAATTTATTAAATACAATTGAAAGCTCTAAAAAGTTGAGTATCTTAAAATAGAAGATAAATAAAGTACGTATGATGAAAAATATTTTTATTAATTTTGATAATTATGTTGTGGTTTTCAGTAGGAGGGCCGGCAGTGGAACATTAATGTTATTGTTGTTGTAATAGTATTTTGAAGGTGATGATAATTTTCTATTTTTAATTTCCTTCTCCAATCAGGGGAAACATTTTTGTTAAAAATCCATTTGAAATTTCCACCGTTTGTCACTTAATCAATCACAAACGCTCATGATTGACAGGAATCCATTAAAAACAGACAACCTATGGAAATTATAAGAAAATCATAACGAAAAACAAAAAAAAAAATTTCTTGAATATTGTACATATCGTTAGTTGAAATGCAAAGGATCCCAACTAATAGGAAATCTGAAATAAATATTTTTACATACCACATCTTACATATTTACACAACTTTGAAAAGTCTTTAAATTCTACGGAATGTAATTTTAACAACACAACATGCAACAAATAAGTTTTTATTTTATTTTACGTTTAGTTAAGACGTTTTATATTTTACTCGACGATATGTATAGAATATTGATTTATTCGTCTAAGTCGAAAAAAAGCAACACTCTGTTTTCTTTATTAATAGAATTTTGATTGTACAACAGAAACTGTTCGAACAATATTAAAATTAAAAGTGTACTAGTTTAGTTTTAAATTTAAATTAAAAAAAAAAATATTATTCTTCTGATTGTGGAAATTATGAACTTTCAAAAAAAAATATATATATTAAATTTTATCTTAAGGATATCTATTAATAATTTAGAAATATTTTCAATTATTAATTTGTTGCTTACATGTGCATTACTATGCATTTTACATCGAAGAAACTTCAGGGTTTCCTCTCTAATGTAGTCGCTAAGCCATTATACTTTTACTTGTCACAATTGGCCCTTCAACAGGCATTAGAAAATTTGATATGTCTACATCGGTAATATTGTCGTAATTGGAAAGTATGTTATTTTAGGAAAATACACTCTATATTTGCGAGGATTTTTACGAAATAAAGTTTCTTAGAAATATCGTCAGTTTTGGGGGATCGAACCAGATACTGCCAAAGTCGAATCTCTTGAAAATTTTCACCGCAATTAAAACGTGAAAAAGTTTAAAATATTTCTACAAATGCCCTCATGTCATAGGAGATTCATATGTGGTTATGCAAACCTGAGAGGAAAACATGCTCAGGTAGTAACAGCTTAATAGCACACTCCAGCTGGTAACACGCTATTAATTATTCACTCAATCCTCTTATTACAATGATCAAAATTCCCAGTTCACTATACAACAGTATAATTCCCAGTTCACTAAACCCAGTATAATTGTTCACGTGTAACGTTACGTTACCTTTTGCTCAATTTATATTTAATTTACTTTCTATGTGGTAACTTCGAGAATATGAATATGAGAATATTGTTTTGTTACTGCTTGTTTTTCTGCTTTGGTCAGAATATTTAGGAAAGTTACAATATATCTATTGATTACTCGGAAACTCCGAAGAGAATTATTCTTGAAACAAAAAAGATGCTGGTCACTGTCTGCGGCCTGTATTATATAAAAAGAGGTCATAATAAGGAATGAATGAGAGGAGTACAAAGATTTGTACGCCTAGTAAAGTATACCCCTTGGATAATTCTCTCCATTGAAATTAGTGTTTCACTCATGGCCTGAATTTAATGGTTTTCGTACCAACATAGTAGAATCTTCCAAGAGTACAGGTCCATTTATCAACCGCGGACTTTTAGTGTTGAACGCATATAATAAAAGTGGTACATACTATATTAGTATGTACATATATCGTACTCGAATAATCGAAGTGACAACATGGTTGGCTGGAAATAGGCATGCGAATGGCTTACTTCTTTAGTTACAACTTTTAATAGTTAATAAATTCATATTTATTTTTAATTAAACCGGATCATTCAGCAGCACCTTAAAATATTTTTATCAGTAAAATTCTTTTAAACTTTAAATGTAGTAAAAATAGTTGTAAAACTTAGTAATAATAGTGAAAATAAGTAATAAAAATGATAAACACTTGTTTAAATGACTACGTGCATAACTAAATAAAGACATATCATTACTTACTGCTTTCCCCACTTAAATATTAAAGATATTATAATGGACCATCCACATCCAGCTTAGCAACTTTGCGCCAGAGGCTGGACATGCTGAACACAGCTACTGAAGGTGCAGGTAAAGTCAGTCTACGGCAGCACAATATCCGTGGCGTATCCACCCCTTGCGCAAAGGTCTTCTGGGTCTATGGGATAATCCATAGGTATCTTCCAAGCGAAAGGCTATACCACCGTTAGATGTACACAACTGAACTTGGATGGAAGTCCAAAAGACAGGACACAGGAATACTATCTGACAATATGTCACCATTCAAGCACTTGGATCTTATGAGGTTAAATCGAAGATAATATGGAACTGTCTAAAGAAGCTAAATCAGTTAAGTATAAGATCTGCTGATCCCAGGTCATGTAGGAATTCTTGGCAATGACAAAGCAGACGAGGAGGCCAGATTCCATGTAGTTGATCGGGCCAGAATCCTTCTATGTAGTGGGAGTGGATGTTTGGAAAGCATTCTCAGCGAAAGGTATTTTTATCAAATCATGTATGTTTGAGACAATAAAAACTTTCGTTGGAAAGTTACAATAAGAGGAGATCTAAGTCATGCATCAGATTAGATGACAGAGCACTATAAACTTTATTCAGAAAGGGGATGCCTTGAGTCCAACATTTCGATTCTGTGACAATAAAAATTAAGCCTTTAGGGTGTTAATTCAACCTAAGAAGAAATACCTGGGTGCATTTCAAGTACCAGGTTTGGAATTACCATAGTTGACTGTAGGTAGCATCTTAAAAGGCTTGTAAGAGACGTTATAAGAATATATTATCAACTTTGAGGGGAGTACAAAGCACCTCATGACGAGAAACAAATTATGTCTGCACCTGACCTAGTGAGAATACCACGTTTTCGGCGAGGTTATTTTCAGTGTTACACAAAGCGACAACCTAACATTGGGACCATAAACGCCCATGTTGGCTGATTAGGACATAAAATGGTCTACAAGTGGATAAGCCAGCCGTTTCAGCCTCTCTATTTCCACGGTAAAATCCTGGATCGATTTACCACGTTTTACCAGTAAATGTAGATTATTATCCTTCTTCGGTTCTTGTGTCGGCTGCAAGTCCAGTTTGGTTGGTTCTTCTTATTACAGATATATTTTATTTGTAAAACTAATATTGATATTTGACATATGTGGAGCAAGTTACTTTTGTTTTTCATCGAAATTCTTTATTTTAAGGAATTTATTGGTAGGTTCGTTTTCTCATGACGGAGTTGATCCGTTGGTGAAAATCGATGGTATTTTGAATGCCACTAAATACTGTGAGATCCTAGAAGAAAATATGCTCCCACATCTTCTGGAAAAAATGCCCCCAAACAGCATATTCCAACAAGACAATGACCTGAAGCATTCTAGTCGCTTGGTTCGTAACTACCTAAGCGACCACGATGTGCATATTTTGGATTAGCCGTCACCATCTCCCCTTAGAAAACCTATAGGAGACTTTAGATGGGGAAGCTAAGAAGAAAAATCCTTCAAATTTGGCGGAATTAGAAAAAATTTTGAAGTCAGAATGGGAAAAAATACGCCTACACACCGTCGTGTCCCTAGTGGATTCTATGCCCTCCAGACTGCAAGCGGTAATAGAAAATAAAGGCTACGCAATCAATTATTAACTTTAAGTATATTTTTAACCAACATTTTGTAAGAATTTACATTTAATTTAAATAAAGTTATGAATAACATAGCGTTGCATTTTTTTTGCTCGCTGAAATTTGGCACTTTTTTTCTTAAATGTTAAAATAAAAATAAGTGGATAGAAAAATTTTGATATTGTAACCTGCATTTGTTAACTAAGTTTGTGGAGCATAAAAATAAAAAAAGTTTTTAATTTCCGTACTTTTTTTTTTGAAAGAGGCGCATATAAGGATCAATCGGCTTGCCGTTGCATTTTTATGCTCGCTACTGTATATGTAATTTTAAATTTTCTGATATTAATTTTAATTTCGTTATGCTAACTTTTTTATTAAGCTTTTATTTGTTTATTTATTTATTTATAACAAATACCTTCTTTGCGTGATCTCAAAACTCTACTAGGTGAAGCTTTCGGAGGCTCATGTGTAGTTGGAACGGTAGAATCACTTTCAACATGAATGGAACTTCCATTTTCATCACTGTTCACCTCCTCTTGAACGTTTCTTCCAATTTCAAGATTTTGAATTAATTTCTTGTTTCTAATTTGATCCGAATGTCGCTTAATTTCTCTGTTATTATGAGCAATGATACGAGAATATGATCGGTTTGTTATGATATTTGATATGATAGGTTTGTTAGGGTTTTTATAATCTCTTATCATGACATTTTGGCATGTTGAAAACTTGGCATTGCGTTTACCTTTGTAATTTCTTATGTTGTTATTTTGAGCGTCAACAATACATAATTTGCCTTGTTGTAGGTGGCTTTAATCTGCTTGAACGTGTTTTTAAAAATTTTCCAAGAAAAAACTTAGAAGGCAATTCACCAGTGGTACAATGTACAGTATTGCGATAATCAAGTAAAATCTGTTCAAAATAATGTCTAAGCAAGAGTTTTTGTCAACTTTAAGACTTGCTAAGATTGACTTTTTAAGTGTTTTTAGGAAATTTTCTGCTTGACCGTTAGTAGCTGGATATCCAGAAGCAGTAGGAATATGTTTGATATGATTTGTTTCCAAAAAAAATTTCAAATCTTCAGACGTGAACTGTCTTCCGTTGTCACTAACAAGAGTGTCAACCAACCCATACCTACAAAATAGTTCCCTTAATTTTGTGATAGTGAAAGACTAAGTTGTTTCTTTTGTTTTGAAAACTTCAACCCATTTAGAATAAGAGTCTATCACTACTAAAAAATAAAAGTTTTTAATGGAACTGGCAAAGGAAAATTCGCAGGACTTTGTTCCAATTCCTGGCAAGATATGCAATCTCTTATGATATTTTCTATTTCGTGGTCAATGTTTGGCCACCAAACGTAGGAACGAGCTACGAAAAGAGAACAAAATTTTGTGATTTTTTGGGATAACTGATCTGTACCCCCAAAGGATACAGTCATATTCAACTGAGAGGTCATATGCTTTGTTGCAAAAAGGAATGTATTCATCTCCTTTTAACAAATGAACTGTGCCATTTTGAATGGCTGCACTTAATTTTGATAAAACTGGATCACGGTGTTTCTCTCTGGCTATGTTCTTAAAATTTAAAGAAAAACTGGGATCACTATCAGATTCTATTAAATTAATATAATTGCTTTCAATTTTATATTCAGTCGATAAAAATTGTGGCATTCTGGAGAGTCCTTCAGCTATGTTTCAATTACCTTTAATGTATTCAATGAAATAATTGAACCCTGATAAAATTAATGACCATCTTTGAATATGAGCTGAAGCCGTAATTGGTAAGCTCTTATGTTTATCAAAGATGCCCAATAACGGTCTGTGATCAGTATGCAAAATAAATCGATTACCTAAGAGGTATTGCTTTAATTTAGTTACGCTAAATAAATATTAACGCTAAAGCTTCATTTTCTAAAGTACTGTAATTTGTTTCGCTTTTGGATAAAGCTCTTGAAACAACAGCAATTGGCTTTAAGTTTCCTTGAATTCTGTGACACAAAACACCAGCCACTGCATTATTGCTAGCATCGGTAGTTAGAATTATAGGTAAATTTGGGTTAAAATGAACTAAAACCTGATCGGATGTCACTTCAGCTTTAACTAATTCATATGCCTTTTGACATTCTTTTGACCAATGAAATGGAACATTTTTCCGAAGAAACTCGTATAGAGAAACATTTTCTGGCTAAAGGTGCAAATAAACTTGGAATAATGATTCGGCATTCCAATGAAAGCTCTTAGTTCAGAGATTTTATTCGTATAGGTGCCGACGAAACACTTGAAACACGTTCGCCAGGCTTACTTAAGCCGTGTTCATCGATGGAAAAACCAAGAAAACATATTTTAAGGGCGCCCTGGTAGTCTAGTGGGTAGTGTGCTAGACTGTTAGCGTGAGGGTCGTGGGTTCGATTCCCACCAGAAGCTCTGGGCTGTTACTCTACACCGAGCACATGGTCTAAGTTACTCAGCTCGTAATAAATAATTGTATATAATTTGTAATTGTATTATAATTAATAAATAAATACAAAATATTTTAAGTTTAAAAATTCACATTTGTTTAAATTTTATTTAAGTCCAGCTAAATGAAGTTTCTTTAATACAAATTTAAGAGTTTCGATATACTGAAAATTGTTCTTTCCAGTAATAGTTATATCGTCTTGATATACTACAACATTCTGAATACCTGAAAATAAATTTTCCATAACCTTTTGACTTTTAACAATCCTATATGAGCGCTCCAAATACATACACAATAATTGCGATTCATCATCTAATACTAACTGATTATAAGCTTTGGAAAGGTCAAGTTTAGTAAATAGTTTTCCTCCTTCCAATGAAGCAAAAATTTCATCAATCCTAGGCAGAGGATGAATAAAGTTTTCTAAATTTTTAAAACTGGAACTAGAGGTGTAGCCCATTCTGAATTATCTATCTGCTCGAAAACTCTATCTTGAATTAATTTTTGAAGGTGACATTCAAGTTTACTTTTCCAAGCAAAAGGTAGCGGTCTAGGTTTGAAAAATATAGGCTATGAACTTTCAATAAGTTTCAAGGATATTCTGCTGCCTTTCAATTCTCGTAATCTTTCTTGAAATACTTCTGAAAACAAGCAAGTATTACAATCGATTTTCATCGGAATTTCGTCAAACGAAACCTCCAAATAGTAGATGGCGCTAGTAGATTCTGAAGACACACTATAAATAGATAAATCAAATAAATCATTATTTATATTATTTTGTGGAGAATTAGAATCTGATACATAGTTTACAGTTCTATTTTTCTTGGAACATATAGGCGCCATATACTTAATTTTACCGCAAGAATGACACTTACTGTTTTTGTATTTACAAAACCCAGGCTTATGGTTGTGCCAACCACAGTGCACAGTGTAAGATTTAGCCATTCTGGGGAGACAGAATTAAATATCTTGGAAAAAAGTAGCTAGACCTATGAATTTTGGTACAAGGTGTTATTAGGCCAATATGTACCATTGTCAACAAAATGGGCACCATTGGACCGCTGCCACGCACACCTCCCATACAACTGAAAATTTTTTTTCTTATATTATTCGCGTGGGATAATCAAAAAATGAAAAAGCAGTGAGCATGCATGATAATGTTTAAAATAAATAATAAAGAGGTATAAGTAATAATTAATTTTTTTAATTTTGATATTTTATTTTTATTAATTTTAAGATAAGAATATATTTCATACGTACATACATACACTGGCGAGCAAAAATGGCTACATTCCATTCACCATCACTTAGAGATCTGGTCTGTGGATGATTGGAAAAAAGTTATATGGTCGGACGAAACAAAAGTGGAGGTTGGAGGAGCAAAAATTTCAGACATTAAAATTGCCAGCACAAAGTCCGGATTTAAATCCGATCGAGAATTTGTGGGCAATTGTAAATCGAAAATTGGCACAGTATGAAACCCCTCCAAATAACCTTAACGAATTGTGGCTAAGAATTGAGGCAGAGTGGCAAAGTATAAACAGCGAAACCATCAAAAAACTGGTAGAAAGCTTACCAAAACGCATTAAATCAGTAATAAAGAATAAAGGATTATGGACAAAATACAGAATTTTTCATTTGAAACGAAACGAGCAAAATTGCATAAATGCTACTAAATAATGTTAAGCTGTATTTTATATTGAAAAGGAAATATTATTACTGAATGGTTTCTGTTTTAATTAGAGGATAGTCTAAATAAATGTTTAACATATGGATTGTTTTTTTTATTTTAATAAATAAAGTACAAATATAAAGTTTATATATTTTTTGATATTATGTATCCATTTTTGCTCGCCAGTGTACATATATATAAATTAAAGTAAGAACATGAATCAATATGAGAATTAGAACTACTGCTTATTTTTCCACAAATATTATGGAACGGTTAAGCCTTTCATTTTCGGGTGTTTTAAGACATATATCAAAAAGTTCGTGGTATGTGGTATTATCACTCATTATTTGTTTTTTTTTATATACGGCAAATCTCGGCATATAATTTTATATGTGCCTTAAAGTAGGTGCTTCAGCCGTTAGTTTAAAACTAATTTGGTGTTGAAGCGTTCTGAAGTAAAAAAATTTATCGATTATAGAATATTCTTTTTTTTCTTAACTTAACAAAAAGAGCAATTATTTGAATGAAATAGAACGAAAATAATTTTCCAGGTTCTAAAAGTAAATTCACGTGATATTAACAGCGAATAAGTTGAACTTCAAAACAAAACAAAAATACATAGTTATAAAATTCCATTCCAATAAAAAGTTACAAGGTTTTAAGAACCAGCAATTTTATGTAAGTGTTTTTGTTGTTTTTAATTCACTCAAAAATAAACTAATTTAAAGTACCGTTATAGTGTTATTGTTGACAAATTAGGCAAATTTTTTGTATTTTCTTATTTTATAATAAGTGCTCTTTCATATTGGACAAAAATATTTACTCAAATTGAAACGCAAAAAAACGAATTTTGTCCAGCTAGGTTAGCAAAACTTTACCCTGTGCAGTGTGAGCATACTTTTTTATGTTTTTGTTTACTTCCACCTGCGCCACTGCTGTTACCTGCTCCAAGTCCATCACCTCTAACGCCACTGCTGACTTTTGAATTGAAAGATTGATTGCCTTTTATCTTACCTTACCTAGAGCGTAACTTCATGATAAGACTAACCATTTCTTCTTTTGCGAGGTTTGACATCATTTCTGTTTCCATAATTATAGCTTGTTTAAGCGCTTCAGCAATCGTAAATGTCTCATCTTCCTCACATAGCCTTTCAAAAATTTTGCTATGCAAATGAATGATAAGTTTATTTAAAACAAACGGTTCGAAATTGTTACCAAACTTGCACTTTAAAGCTAGACTTTCGAAATAAATGTTTTCTCTCTCTAAATATGATTGTTGGCGGTGTGTAATGAAGGCTTAGAATTTTGCAGATCTCATCATAATTTTTTGAAATCGGTGATTCGGGACTACACAATCAATTTAATGTGCAATTAATTTCACAGAAGTAAATTTCCAGTTTTTCCTTCCAAATTGAAAAAGTTTTATTGTCTGGAGAAAATTCTGGAACGTTGGACGTTTGAAGCAAATTAATCGATGATTTTTGAGATTCTGCTGTAGTATCAGTTGGCATTTTAAAAAAAATTTCAGAACCGTGCAATAGCTTAAATGACTGAAAGATAAATAGCCAAACTGTTGAATTATTTCACTTCGGTTTATAAATAATTATCTTAATCATAATAATGCTTATGGCATACTTGGATGCAAGAAACGCTGGTCTTCCTTATTTAACAAAATTGTTATTTATATCTCTTGTACGACCTGTTCTGGAGCATGGTTCTATTATATGAGAAACTTTTTATGTATTTCAAATAAATAATATTGAATCAGTGCAAAAATATTTTTTAATTTTCTATCTACATACGTGGCCATGGTTGGAGCTCCTAATTATACATTGACATAAATAAATAAATTAAGATTTTATGTCAGAAAAGGCTTTCCGCAAATAAAATAAATCCATAAAGTTTTTATTTCAAATTTGTGCGAATTGAATGAATCACATATTCAATTATGTATGTATTTCTATATATTCTATTTATGTATGTATAAAGTTTATACATTTTTAAAATGCTGCCCAAATATTCATAAACTTTAACCTAACTGATGTACATATATACAAATGTTAGAATATTGTATATGTACATGCATAGATATGTTTGCATAACGAATATGAGTTTATTTGTCGTAAATATCGTCAAAAAAATCGATAATGATCTATTGATCATGTGGACAATCGTGAACGGAATTACGACGAATTTAAACTAGCGGATGTTTGTCCGTTATATCTGTCATCTTATAAAGTATCTGTCAACATATATACATATGTATGTGTACATCTACATTATACGTAGACAAAAACATCAATTTAAACGCATTCATGTGAAAAAATTAAAATAAAAAAAAACCTATATTTGTGTTTAAATATTTAAATAGATTTTTGTCGGCTTAAAAGTATAAATAATTGTTAACAATTAGTTAAATATGAATGAGGTGTGAAATTGTGATTTAATATTAAAATTAAAAACCCACACTTTCACAAACATTCAATCATACATACAAAAGTATCAAAAAAACTAAACAATTACAAATTATAAAGAACAGTATTTGACAGGAAATGAGATGGTGAAGCGTAGTTATATGTATAATATTGTATAAATTCAAAAATCCATTTAAAAAAATTTCCTATAGCGTTAAACCTCATCTATTTCATAGACCAACAATATATAAAAAAATTAGGTAATATTTCTAATAAATTATAATAAACATTTTCATAATTTCGATACGATACTGAAAATACGTTTGAAGAAAATTTCGTTACTGTTCTCAAGAAGTTCAAACTGAAATTACGTCCAGATGAGATCATTTAAATTTTAAGGAAATAATTTTTTTAACTGCATGTAGTTTACATATGTATGTATATGTATATACATACATATATAAGAATTCAGTTAAATACACAATTCAATGCCATTTTTTAATATTTATTTTTATTTGCCATAACACAGATCTTTTAAGCTTTGTTAACATCTTTGTAATACATACATAGAATGGCTTTAAAATGCTAATGGTGTAGTACTCTCTGGGTTATTTCTTTATTATTTATGTATCCATTGTAAATGCTATTTAATGCTCGTAATTAAGATAAATTAGACAATTTTTGTTTAACCCGTATATGCCCAACTTTTTTTCTCGTAAAAGCATGGATTTTTTGTATTTATTGGAATCTACATGGTATACCACACAGCTGGTCAATATCTTACCTTTTAAAAACGGGTTAAATAAAGCGAAGTAAAAAAATAAATCTTTCCGAGCGATTGATTTCTTCTAGGAAAAACATGAAAAGGATTTCACTACTGTTTGAAATAATAATTTAATAAAAAAGAATTTAAGGCTTTTATATTCACTTTATGATTTCTATATTTCACAAAGTACTCGTACACATATGTACTCGTATGTTCTGAAAAGTATGCTTATTAAATCAAAATTCACGCCGAATTCCATACGTATATAATCACTAAAGTTGGAGATACATTGAATCTCTCACACATCAAACTTTGACATTTCCAATTAACATCAGAGTTGAAATCCATGTTTTCTTATGGGCTTTGTTTCATTCTATACTTCTCCGTTAAAGCAACGCGTAATGTTGGGCCGCTTTTAACTTTTGAGTTGCGTCGGGAACTTTAAGTTTTTGGTTTACATTGCTTTTTTCTAGGATTTGTATGCAAGCATCACAATCAGCGTATACTAATGTAGGGATCATGTTTTCGGAGTCACATCCTTGTATGTGAGTGACTAGCTACAATTCAAATAAATCAAAAATGTTTGAAAATATTATCGATCACATAAGTGTATTTCTGATGCTTCAGCTCAAGCACACAAGACTTCATAAACTGTGTTACTAACTCTAATACTGAGTCAACAGAAACGCTTACATACAAAAGTCATTAGAAATAGAAATTGCACCGGAGATGAATAAAAATGTATTTTATATATTTATTATTATTTTATTATTTATATTTATTTATTACAATTGACATAGCACAACAAGATATAAATCTTATAAGTGAAAGTGCTATGTTTAGAATCAATAAGATATAAAATATATAAAAAATTAACATTAATTAAAAGTAAAAAATTAGGTAAAATATACAAAATAAATATAAATATTGAATTTAAATATAAAGAGAAATATAAAACATAGGAATTTATAAAACTAACAATACTGTATTTCTACAATAAAAGAGTTTAAAGGTAATAAATTATAAAAAGGGTAATAATTTAGAAAAATCGGGTTAAAAAGTAGTTCAAAAAGTAGGAATAAAAATATAATATAGATATAAACATAAAAATATTAACCTAAACCGATAGATATAAAGCTAAAAAATAAAATCACTAAATTTATTAATTTATGAACTTCCTTTAACTTAAAATGTTGTAAAAAATTTAATTATGAAAATAATTCAAATAACTCCTTTTTGAAAGCATTTGCATTGCCTAGATTTTCAATGTAATTTGGTAGAGAATTCCAAACACTGGTGGTGTGTGTTTAAAAATTTACTAGTATAAAGCTGCACATCATCAGCATACATATGAACTAGAGTATTCAAAAACCGAAATCGGGAACCGGTTAACCGGTTTTTTTACTTTTAAAAACCGACCGGTTTCGAATATTTCATATTTTCGAAGTATTCGATAAACCGGTTTTTTTTTGTTAAATAACCGGTTTTTTATTTTTCTCCTCTTTTTTTAAAATTTTACAAATGAAATTATTTATATTTACATAGATACATAGATGGTACCCTTACTGTCTGCTCTGAAGTTGGAGAAGTTGTGGCAAAATTGCGAAAATACATACAAATTTTCAATAAATCAAATGAAAAGCAAAAACGACTTCAGTATTTTGTAAAAAAAACGAAGGTAAAGAACTTAGATTGGTATGTGACGTAAAACACAGATGGAATTCGTTATCGAAAATGATTGAAATTTTTTTTAAGAATATGGAAATGTGTGAACCATGCTACGATGGACTTTTCTTTAATACCATTCTTACCTATCGAAATTGAAGCTTTAGAAAATCTTTGCAAAACTTTGCAACCATTAGAAATAGCATTCAATTCATAAATGTTTATTTAATAATTTAAATAGAATTAACACACAATATGCGCAAGAATTATGCAACGGACTAATGAAAAGACTTACTGAACGTAGAATTAAAGTAATTAACACCCTTATTGTGTACCTAAGTTCAGGAAAGTATCCAACTAATGACCATATTTTGAAGTATTCAACCAAAGCCGAGTCCAAGGAATTTGCTGTCGATTTGCATAACCGTTTTTTTCCTTGCAATAATAAAGATGATGAAGAGGTAGATTCTGACCAAGATTTAAGTCTTGATGCGGATAATCCCAGCAGCTTAATTTTTGATTTAAATAATACAATAAACAGTATACAAAATCCAAAAAAATCATAAAACCACATTCATCATTATATGATGATTTCATCTACGTCGACAAATGCAACAAAAGAACAGAAAAAATGGAAAATTTATATAACTGCCTTTTGACTATCTGCCCAACTTCAACATTCAGCGAGTAGGTATTTTCAACATGCTAAACTAAACAAAAAAAATTTTTAAAAACTCCCATCTTAACCGTGTACAATTTTTGAAGTATTATTTTAGAAATAAACGATGTTTTGTTTGACAATAAGAAAAAATAAAAAAATTAATTTTAATTTTATAAAACTAATAAATTTTTATGAAATATTTAACAATGTATTTCTGTTATTATTAATAAAATACATATGTATTACATTAATTTATTATAAATGTTGATTTTTTAACTTAAAAAAATTAAAGTAAAGAAATAATAAATAAAACCCGGTTAACCGGTTTTGTTTGCAAAACCGTATTCGAAACCGGGTTTGTTTAAATGTCAAAATTTCGAATTATTCGAAAACCGGTTTTTGGAAAATGTCGGTTTTTTTTAATACTCTAATATGAACGTTACACTGAACCAAAACATCTGGTAGATCATTTATATATGTACATAGAAAACAACAGAGGTCCAAGTATTGAGCCCTGGGGAATACCTCTACTAATATTAAGTCGATCTGATATATTGCCATTAAATTTAACTTTTTGAAATCCGCCTATCAAATAAGAATAATTGGGGCGGCAATATTATTGCTAGCCACCAACGAAAAGTGGTGAATTTGGCCCAAACCATTTCACCATATAAAGGCATTCGCACCGACTCACATTCCTCACAAATGTAGCCTTCATGAGCCGCTATTGGTATTTTCAGGCAATGGGCATGCACGGCTGTAGGACAAGTTTCACAGCACACCAACTGACCACCACCAACACATATAAAACACCAGTTGACATTAGCGACCATGCATTAGATTGCATGCAGACTTAGAAAAATTAAAATACATAAATAAAAACAGAAACTTCTGGAGGTTTTTCATTAGAAACTTGTGATCGATTGTGTCAAATGCCTTGGTGTGATCAAGGAGAACGAAAAACGCTACACTATTTTCATCTAGTTCCGACCTAAGATCCTCAACTACATTTATTAGAGCGGTAGTACAACTCCTACCTTTCATGAATCCAGACTGACTTACAATTAAGTAATTGTGACTCTCCAGATAATAAGGGATTTGTGTGGCTATAATATTTTCCATTACCTTGGACAAAAAAGGAGGGATAGCAATTGGCCTGAACTCATTGTTAGTTTTGGGAATGGAAAGGATTCTAGCTAGTTTTCAATGTTCAGGAAAAGTAGATTTAGTCAGAACTGTATTGAATAAGTGAGTATAGTATGGCAAAAGTGTAGGAGTCAGATCTTTCAAGAATAAATGATCTAAATCATCAGAACCAACTGCACTCGATTTTACCGCTAAAATACATTCTAAAATATCGAACTGATTTACGCAACGAAAACTAAAGGAATATTGTGGTGAAACACAACAAAGGTCATCGTAGAAGTTATTGACAGACGTTGGAATCTTAGAATTTACGAACTGGCCCTATTTCACGAAATACATTCCATTTGGACCTGTTGTCCATTGCGTTAGAAAACTTTTCATCATAATACAATTCTTTCGCAATTTTTATGCGCTTAGCAACTTCCGTCCGTGCGAATTTATGTAAAGTTTTAAAATCATCAGTCCTATACCTCTTCCATCGCCTGTAAGCACTATCCCTGTTCTGAATTAGTGCTTTTATTACCGTATTAAACCACTGCTGTTGTTTTAGTCTGATGCGCTTGGTTTTGACAGGAACGCACCTATCATAGAGCAGACGCACTTATTCCTGGATAAACGTTAATTGGTCATTCGCATTACCCAGTGTATATACCTGATCCCAAGATATGTTATTCAATTTAATATTCAGAGTTGTATAATCCATGTTCTTAAAATCACGATAAGTAATAAATTTATCAACAGAACAAGTTACAGATATATTATTATTAAGGAAGAGAAGATCATGGTTGGAAAAGCAAGAAGCAGAAATTTGGTCATATAATAGTACCCTTTTAATACGATTTACAAGGTCAATCAAGCTATTGGATGTTGAATGGAAGTATGTAGGTATTGATACATATACAGGACTGAGATGAAGTGAAAGCATTGGTCCAACAAGCTTTCTTATATATTAAGGTGAGATAACTATTATTAAGCAAATTGAATGAATTAAAAACGGATCAGAAGCTCTGTTCAGCTGCTACTACAAGCCGATATAATCTCCATTAAATTTCTGTTGCATTCATATGTAGTAAACTCTACCGAAAAATACATATCTGCGTGCCAAAAACTGCCAAGTTTAAAAAGAATAATTGGAAAACGTATCATGGATATTAACGTCGATATATTTTTTGATGATAATGATAATGACAGCAATAAAAAAAACATATCTCTTATTTGTTAATTCAAGTTTGGCTTTTATCGATTTCATTTGCAAAACAGCCTTATTTTTTTAATTCATAAATTTTTTATTGATTTGTTAATTCTTGTATGTATAATTTTCTAATCGTTTTAATGCAGGGTTCCGGTCCCTTGTATCGTAAAAGTCAGAAGATAAGAATTATATTTTGAGCTTTATTTTTTACTTTTATTTTTTCGAGCAGAAATAAAAGTTATTTTTGTTTCAATTCATGATGAATTTATAATATTTATTAAAAAATTCTTTAAAACAAAGTAATATATGTTAAAAAAAAATATTAGAATTAAGTTTTACAATCATAATTGCCCCCTCTTTGTGTCATACGGGATAAAAAAACAAAAATAACTTTTATTTCTACTTTTTTTTTAAATAAAAATTAGGTTTTTTAATAAATTTGGTCCAAGACAATCAAAATGGTAAATTTGGTTTTGTTCTCCGATATTTCCTTGCAGTTGCTTTTTTAATCAAAAATTCAAAAATAATTACTAAAAGAAGGATTTGAACGGGCAAATAAATTGTTTTTCATTATTATGAGTACCCAATAAGGTAGAAGTGAGCGTTAAGCTAAAGGGAGGATCATCCTGCCGGTAACTTTCAAAGTTAAGTTTATGTTTGAACTTGCCATATTATATGTTATTTTCAATATGGCAACTTCAAATTTAAACAAAATGAGCATATTCAACACAAAAACGATGTGCGTCTTTGCCACTGTGTTAAAAAAAAAACTTGTTTAATTGAGCAGTTTTATTGACATTGCTCCGGCGCTGCCATATTTTTAAAAAAGTTAATTTTATTTTATCTGTAAGTTGTAATAACGAAAATAAATTACGATTAACTTTACAGTTCCCTTTAGTTAAAGGTGCCTTTGACTAACCCCAAGTTGTAAAAATGACCCTTAATGTTTTTAAGATCTCCTACTGATTTTTTAATACTTGCAAACGTTCATGCTCCAGTTTATTTTTAGAATAGATAGTTGGTGAAGGCTCCTCAGGAGTAAATGTCGATTCCGCCCCATCGGAATCTTCTGGATTTTCCAAACTCATTGTAGAACCATTTGGGTTTACTTGCTTTTGTATCGAGACAAGTTCCACAGGTCTGTTCTAATGGGCTCAAGCTGATTTCTTACGACGGACCACCACTAGTAGCTTGAAGGTTTCTTTTGTTTGCAGCCAATTTTCTCTTCAAGTTGGCTTTATAGTGAGTCCATACCTTTGGTAAAATAAATATAATTCTTAAGCAATATAATATAAATTTTATAGTAAAATTGCTACTTACTCCTTGCCATTCTTTAGTAGTTTTAATCGGAAGTCGCAAGCCATTTAATTGATCCCATTTTTCTTTAAGCTGCATTAATTTTTGTGAGATCAACCAGCTTTTCAATTTGTTTTTATTTGAAATATTTGTAAATAATTATATTTTGCAAAACAAATTTTATATT
This sequence comes from Sarcophaga rosellei, assembly GCA_930367235.1. Classification (NCBI taxonomy): domain Eukaryota; kingdom Metazoa; phylum Arthropoda; class Insecta; order Diptera; family Sarcophagidae; genus Sarcophaga; species Sarcophaga rosellei. Next base: position 45,639,787 of record OV884021.1, on the reverse strand, counting down.
CATACTTACATACTTTTCTCCATTTTCGTTTGTTCAATTTGTAACGTAAGTAAAACAACAGCTATTGAGCTGTTGTAAGATTTTTACAATCTGACAACACATAATTACACATGTTCTAAACGATAATCGATGTCAATAAACATAGACAACTCAGAATACAACAGTGCTGACAATAGTTGTAAATCATGATTGCATTTTAAAAAATACAACATTAAAATAACAACTGTTGTAAACGACAATCGGGGCCTATATATTCACAATCACTGGGCATGAATAAAAGGCATCAAACAGACCGAATATTAGCTGAAAAGTCTGCCAAAGAGTAAAGTTTACAGATGGCGATATTAAAGAACGCTCAAATAACAAATAAAACAATCGTAAAAGAAAGAGTAGGAAAAGGAAGACGGGTGACACGAAACTGTTTCTAAGCCACGAGTTATACCAGTTGCAAAAATTGGTAGAGTTATTCCAATTTGAACAGCCTTATCGTATGGAGATATAACTAGCAGAGCATCTTGCGGAGGCTACTCGTCATAATAAGAATGTATATGGAGCCCATAGCTATGAGACAATGATTGTATTTCAAACCATAAAGAAAGGCTATGGTCTTTATTACCAATAAACATCAAAACATTTTTAGAAAACCTACCAATCATGTACTAACTGGTCTAGACATGAGAAAGTATTGTGTGGATAACTTCGACATTCCGGAGGTATTTTTATGCGTGACTCTTAACATTATTTCAGGAATGTGGAATAGAAAATCTCGACAATTCAAATGGTCCCAGAACACACTGGCTAGCACATTATAAAAGTCGAAACTATAAGGAATATTTTGATACATAGCTTTGATGATTTACAACCTCCACTGGAAATTATTAACTACATAAAACCCCCTATCGAATACTATTATGATACAAAAATAAATAAATAAATACATTAAATTGTGGTCACTGTATCTAAAATTTCTTTTTAACAAATACTACAAATATAAAATAATTTTTTTTTCTACATATTCCTTATATTTCATTTATTGATGATATTTTATAAAGTCGCAATGCATACGCATTAATACCATACTCTCCAATACATTTCTTATCATCTAAGTAGCTTAATGTAGACTTACTAATATTTGATGATCCGTAGATCGAAATAATTTATTTTATTTTATTTATTTTTTAACATTTTCTAAAATCACTTATACTTAATTTATTAGTTGCATACATATTGTTTAACAGCCTTAATTTTCTTTTTCAACAATTTTCACTGAGTACATGTTAGGTCTCAAACCATTGAATTCCCTAGTTTCTTTCGCATATGCAGGTGTATCGAAGAGAGTGCTAATGTCCATGTCATTTAAATTAAGGTGTTTACAATATAATGATGATGAAAATTGTACATTTTTCATTTTTATAATTCTACTACTGAAAATCCAATATAAATTATTATTTATTTATTTATACTTAGTTTTGATTCTATACATTTCAAAAGCATGCACATTACATATTGTGAATTTTGAGTGAACTTTGGAAATTAGTCTATTACAACTACTCTTCTATTCACATACTATTTAAATGCCTTTTCTCATATCAAATTTTTCCATAGATTTTCTTCAGTCTTCAATCCATTTAAAATTATCATAGGGAAGGCATTGTGACATTTTTTATATGTATTTATTTATTTGTTTCTTATTTAAGTCAATGGACAAATTCCTTACTGACTAATAACACAAATCAAATAAAATTAAATAGAATTACAATCAGTTTCTTTAAAAATACAAGTAATAGCTACAATAAAAATATGAAAAGTTACGAATTGGGAAAAACAATAAAATTATGAATTAAGAAACACAATAATGTTCCGTTTTATAACGCAGAAATTTATAGAAAAATAAACAAAGTCTGACAAATAATTAAATTGACGGCAAATTCTAGTTAATGGATCAGCAACAGCATAATTAGTTCTGCAGAATTGAATATAAATAAGATTATAACAGCGGAAGTTACGACAAGGAACATTGAATTTAACAGATCTTAACAGAAATTCACAGCAAATATTACCATTGATCAGGTTAATCATAAAGGATATAGTTAACATTGTTCGACGACTCTTAAGGGTAGGCAGTTTTATTAAAGCCAGTCTGCTAGTATATGAAGGCATATCCAAATAATTCCATCCAAGGCTACGCATGCAGAAGAGTAGAAATTGTTTCTGAACAGATTCGATGTGTTCGCTGTAAACATTATAGTGAGAATCCCATACAATGGATCCATACTCCAAAATTGGTCTGACAAGCGATACGTATAGCTGTTTAGTAGCAAATGGATCAGTAAATTCCTTTGCCCCACGTTTTATGAAACCAAGAGTGCTTCTTGCCTTATTTACAGTCAAAGTGATATGATCATTAAAGTTTAATTTTGTGTCTAATAGGACCCAAGATCAATAAAAGAGTCCACTATTTCCAGTTGATGAACTCCAATCAAGTAATTTCCGCGATAAAATTATTTCTTGAGAACCGCATACATTTGCATTTTTTAATATTCAGCTCCATCATGTTGTACTCGCACCACAAAAAGAAATTATTGAGATCACTTTGAAGACAAATATGCTCGATGAAATTATTAAAGGAGAGAAAAACTTTTACATCGTCAGCATACATCAAGATATTGGCAAAATTCTTCATGTTGGGAAGATCGTTCATAAACAGCGAAAAAAAGAAGTGGACCAAGATGGCTGCCTTGAGGAACACCAGATAGCACATTAAATATACCTAGATAAGCTATTGTTCACACATACAGTCTGCTTTCTACCAGTCACGTACGACTCTATCTTAAACTCCTACGAAGAAGTTTGTGATTCACTTTATCGAAAGATTTGCGAAATTCCGTAAAAATTGCATCAGTTTGCTTCCGTTGAGAAAAGGCCGCATTTATCATGAATGTTAACTGAAGCACATTAGTCGTTGTTGAACAGCCCTTTCGGAAACCATGTTGATAAGATGATAGTAACGATGAAGTATGATGAACCAAAAAATCGGCTGTTGGATTACGGCGGCCAAAAAATAATTTTAAAAGCGCTTTTCTTTTACTTCATAAATTCTTTTCTTTATTCATCAATAAATTTACAAAAAAAATACAAGAGCACGGAGCTTCAAAATTTTATTAATTTTTTGCCTCGTCTTTTTATGTTGAAATCCAACTCTATATAATTTACTTTTTCTTTAATTTACTTCCAATTCGATTATATTTTCTTAATTTTTACGTGACGAGTGCAAAAAAAAAACGTTAATGTTTTTTTTAACGTAAGTACATACGTACATATGTTGACAATATGCAAGTCTGCAGTAAGTAACATTTGTTTTTTTTTTTTTTTTTTTTTTTTTTTTTGTCTTGAGCCGGAGGTGGGAATCTTCTAAAGACACTTTTGTTCCAACAAAAGAGTGCACGATTCACCATCACTGGTGCCTACGTACTAAACCCACCCCCTACACACTTCAACCACTCTCCCCCCGCGGGACTGCCGTAAGGTATTACTTCGCGGAGGGCTGGTTAGCTCGAAAGCTTCATCACGTTAAGGCAAATTTCGCCTCCGTTTCTCTAGTCTACGGAGTTCTATCATAACTTCAGCCATTCTCTGGCTATATTGGCTCCATAGGTTCCTACAGTTCATCAGCTCTTCCATTAGCCGGTTTGGTCCTAAACTCGTTTCTCCGGGCCATCTAAATCTGGGGCAGCATGTTAGAATATGCTCCGCATCTTCCTCCTCATCTACACAGTTTGGGCATATAGGGGAAGTGTCATGACCAAATCTGTGCAGGTACTTCCTGAAGCACCCATGACCAGTTAGGAACTGGGTCACGTAATAGTTCAGCTCGCAATATTTGTCCTTCATCCAAAGGGTTACGTCAGGGACAAGGCGAAATGTCCATCTTCCCTTTAAACTGCTCTCCCATTGTGACTGCCATCTGTGCATGGAAGTCCTTCGTTCCTCCGCTTTTATAGTTGCTATTTCTTCTGGATACTCGAGACGGCGAAAGTATATCCTCCTCATCTCATCCGCCAATATGTCTATCGGTATTGTCTTTGCCAATACCAATACTGCTTCATCAGATACTGTCCTGAAGCCACTTATCCGTCTAATCGCGCTTAAACGATACACCGAGGACAGTATTCTCCTTGTCGTGCCCACGGAGAGTGCCTCCGACCATATTGGGCATGCATATAGCATTATCGACGTTACAACCGCCGAAATTATTCTCCTTTTGAATGGACCTGGTCCTCCAATATTTCGCATCATCCTCGCCAGTGCTCCCTGTGTTACAGACGCCTTTTCGCCGATGTATTTCACGTGCTCCTTGAAATTCAACCTGTCGTCGATAATCACTCCCAGGTATTTTATCGCTCTCTCTGATTCGATCCTAGTGCCTCCAACGGTCACTTCCATTTTCTCCACTATCTTCCGGCCGCTTATCAAGACGGCCTCCGTTTTATGTGCAGCAAGTGTCAAACCTGCCTCATCCAGCCATGCTCCAACATTTCGAATCGCTGTGTTCGTTTTCTCCTCTATTTCCGCTACCGTCTTAGCCACCGAGACTATGGCAATGTCATCTGCAAAGCCCACAATTGTAGTCCCGTTTGGCAATCGTAGTCGAAGTACACCATCGTACATAATGTTCCACAGTAGTGGCCCAAGTACAGAGCCCTGCGGGACACCCGCCGTCACTACGTATTCCTTCTCTCCTTCATCCGTTAGGTATATTACTTTCCTGTCCTGAAAGTAATTGTTCAGAATCTCCATTAAGTATGGCGGCGTAGCCATGTTAAAGAGGGCTCTCATAATCCGCCCCCAATTCGCTGAGTTGAACGCGTTTTTAACGTCAAGGGTGACAACCGCACAGTATTCCTTGGTGCCAAATCTCCATCTTTCTCCTTCTATTGCGTCTTTTGCAATGTCGACCACCCTCCTTATGGCGTCAACAGTGGACCGTCCCTTCCTAAATCCGTATTGCAGGTCCGAGAGAGCTCCTCTTGCCTCGGCACATGTCAGTAGTCGATTGTATATTATCCTCTCCAGTATTTTTCCCATCGTGTCAAGTAGGCAGATGGGACGATACGATGATGGTTCCCCTGGTGGTTTGCCAGGTTTTGGAATGAGAACCAATTTCTGCTCCTTCCATCTACGTGGAAAAACACCCTCGACGAAGCACCTGTGGAACACCTTGTCGAACATATTCGGTCTAATCCGGATAGCCGCCTTAAGTGCCCTGTTCGGGATTCCGTCTGGCCCCGGTGTTTTCCTATCTCCTATTCCAGTGCATGCTGCAAGTACCTCCTCTGCCGTTACCTCGGGTATGGTATGAGCGGCCTCCGGCTCCCTACTTATAAAAGTGTAGGGCTGGCCCCGTGGGAATAATGTACCAATAATTTCCCGTAGCAAAACTGGACAACCCAGTTTAGGCTGTTCCCGAGCTCCGATTTTCTTGCGATATGCTCCTGGCATATCCGCTGAAAGGATAGTTTCTTGCTCCTTTTAATGGCTCTTCTAAGTTGATGCCTTAGATCTTCATATGCAGCACGTTCGGCTTCCCATGTCGGTCTTCCTCTCGTGCGCTGGGCCCTTCTTCTCGCCCCAAAGCATGCCGACCGCAGATTTCGAATTTCGTCATTCCACCAGTAGCAGGGGGTACGTCCCCTGCATACAGTCCTCCTTGGCATAGCAGCATCGCATGCAGTGTTGAGCATGTCGTATACGCCGTTCACCATTTCCTCGACCGTGCTGCCAGTCGTACGAGAAGACGACAACATCAATCTGTACGTCTCCTCGTCAAAGCGGGAGTCCTTCCATTTAGGTCCCGTAAAGTTCGGCAATCCGTGTGTTCTCGTGTTGCGCCCAGTAACCGTCATCACGATTGCCTGATGGTCACTATTCGTGAAGTCCTCAGTTAGCCTCCACGCAGTCCGTGAAACAAGGCCATCGCTCACAAACGACAAGTCTATTATCGAGCTCGATCCAGCTCTCCTAAATGTGCTTCCTCTTCCGTCATTCATCAGCGCCACAGGAAGGGAAGCAAATGTTTCCAAGAGGCAGCGACCCCTGGCGTTAGTATACCTACTACCCCATTCGGTCGCCCAAGCGTTGAAGTCTCCTCCAATAATAACGGGGGTGTTCAGGCGCACGTGTGACGCCAGTCTTTCCAACATATGCTGGAACTCATCCATTGACCACCTCGGGGGGGCGTAACAGCTATAGATGAAAACTCCCTTTATCTTGGCCATAACGAAACCAGTGTCCCGCGCATAGGTTTGCTGGAAGGGTAATGAACCACAAATCCATATAGCCGCAGTGGTAGATCCGTCCGTGATCCAAGTATTATTCCTCGGCACCCTATACGGTTCGCTTATGATTGCGACATCGATATTCTCCTCCTTTACTCTCTGGACCAATAGGTCCTGGGCTGCTTCGCAATGGTTCAGATTAATTTGTATTAACCTCATCTCCTGGAACGTGATTTAAGAGCTCTCAGAAATTGCGGACACTTTCCGCTCCCCGCGATATGGTTGGCGGATTTCGGGTTATCCACTTTGCAGAACATGCATAGTGGTTCCCGTTCGCAATTCCGAGCAACGTGACCGTCCTGTCCACACTTGCGGCATGCTCCCGAGCGGTCAACTTTACTCCCGCACTGACGGGCTATATGTCCAAATTGCAAGCATCGGAAGCATTTCATGGGAATGTTCCTCTCGCGAATCCTGCATATGACCCAGCCGATTCTAATTCTACCTTCCTTCAGGAGAATAGCTGCAGCGTCTGCATTAAGGCTTACTGTGGCCGTCTGCGTCCCACCATATGCCTTCCTGAGACCAACTATGTCGGTCATACTGAAGCCCTCAAGGCCTGGGATGTTCTGTATTGCGTTGTACACATCCTCTCTCTCCGTGATCTCATCAATGTCCTTTATCTCAATTGTCCTCCTCTCCTTTAGAGTGCGGACAGACGCGGATTCGCCTAGGAGCTCTCCAATGGCCCCTCTGAAGTCCTCCGTTTGCTCACCGTTCTTTCCGAGCTGGAGTAACAGCTCTCCTTTGACGGTTCTCCGAATTTTTGTCACGTTTTCCCCTAATTTGCAAAGCTTGGGGTCGGTTTTAACTCTCCTCAAAATGTCAGCATACGATGTATCATCCCTCGTTGCTATCATTATCGCGTCAGGCTTTGTTTTCCTCTCCTGAGGCTTCTTGGCCTTCCTTTTCTTTTTAGTGACTTTTTGCCACTCTGGTTCTCCAGTTGATTTCTGAGCGTTTACCTGCCGACCCGGAGTCGTCTCAGTAGTCCTTCTCGCCAGAATTTCCGGTGCAGGATTTGGAGTTTTCCTCTTTGCTTCGGGAATCTCGACAGCTTCCTCCTGTCTCCTCTTCCCCTCCTTATTTCTCAACCAAGGCGAAGTTTGTGTTGTTGAACTGCTGCAACTCTTCCCATTGGTTGTCTGCTCCCTTAGCTCACCTGCGCACAGGTCGTAAAGGGTCTTAATGGTATCAATCGCATCTCTCATCGGCTGGTGGATCGATCTCCTTTTTCCATCCTCCAGCATTTCGACTAAACTCCTAATCTGGTCCCCGAGTTGACCAAAAACACCGCTTGTGGACGCCACCGGATTTGTCCGCGATTGTTCCGACTCTGATATCGCCAATCCTGAAGATTCTCCATTTACAGGGGACCTCGGAGTCCTCGTACTCTGTCCGAATGGGTTCATCTCCCGATTCCGCACTGGAGTAACAGTGCGAATTTGCTACTGCGAAAGCAGTAGCAAATGCTATAAATAAGAGTGTGAGTGAAACGTGCATTGCGAAGGATCGGCCTAGTTTCGGCAGTTAAACAGAAAAAACCCGCACTCTCTTAGAAGAACGTCAAAGCTCATCTGCAGTTTTGCAAGCACACAAAGATTGGTCTGTGGATGATTGGAAAAAAGTTATATGGTCAGACGAAACAAAAGTGGAGGTTGGAGTAGCAAAAATTTCAGACATTAAAATTGCCAGCACAAAGACCGGATTTAAATCCGATCAGAAATTGGTGGGCAATTGTAAATCGAAAATTAGCACAGTATTAAAAACCCTCCAAATAACCTTAACGAATTGTGGCTAAGAATTGAGGCAGAGTGGCAAAGTATAAACAGCGAAACCATCAAAAAACTGGTAGAAAGCTTACCAAAACGCATTAAATCAGTAATAAAGAATAAAGGATTATGGACAAAATACAGAATTTTTCATTTGAAACGAAACGAGCAAAATTGGATAAATGCTACTAAATAATGTTAAGCTGTATTTTATATTGAAAAGGAAATAATATTACTGAATGGTTTTTATTCTAATTAGAGGATAGTCTAAATAAATGTTTAACATATGGATTGTTTTTTTTTATTTTAATAAATAAAGTACAAATATAAAGTTTATATTTTTTTTGATATTATGTATCCATTTTTGCTCGCCAGTGTACATATACACAAAATGGGTTTCGTAATGATTTTCGTTTCCTTTCCTTTTCATGCTATATACAGGGCCGATCCTGGCGACGGGCAAAAATTGGGGGAAATCTCCCTCCCCCCGTCGTTATATTTGGGACATGAGACCGCACAGAGCGGCCGCCTACCCAGGATCGGCCCTGTCTATATAATTATATATACGCGTTCCGGTAAAAAAAATTAGCACAACACCACTGGTACTCAGTAATACACAAGAGAGAGAAAATAAGTTGAGAGCTTACAGTCATAGAAAAATGTTAGTAATATATCCTATTTTGTTTTTTATTTCATCAACATACATAAAGTTATACATCTTTGACTTAGTAATTACATACATACATACATAATTGGCCATTACAACCCTTCAGTCTGGATTACGACCTGACTCAGTAATTAGTTAATATTTTTTAGATATTTGCTGGGTACTAGCTCTGGTTCATAAATTTTCTCTCCTACTAATAAACAACCTTTTAATTCTTCCAAAATATTTATGTTTATAAAAAAGTTGTTCTCTTTCTATATTATCTAAATTATTTACTTGACTATTAAAACAATTAGAATGTGTTTTAAGAACGTATAAGACTTTAAATTTAAAAAAAAGGATTTTTTTAACATAAAATATTTTTTGAGTGTAACCTAAAAAATATATTATAGCATCCGCTGACATGTGTGCTTGTCGCAGTCTGATCGACAACTAAACAAAAGAGCATAAGCAATATGTGTGAATTCTCTCACACATAGCACAATTGTGCTATGAAATGGTAATCGCTATTTTACACGCTTTTCAAAAAATTTTAAATCTTCAACGAAAAAATAGCCTACAATTTTTTGAGACTCAATGCTATAAACCGAAATGAATCTAGAAAACGCAGTTTAATTAACTATTATTATATGAATACATATACATACATAGTTCCTTATTCAAAAGGATAGTATTTATGTCACCTTCAACAGGTTATAATTCTATAACGATATGCTGAAAGATTGTGGAAAATGTAGGAATAAGGTTTGCAATGGTCAGTTACATTATCTTTATCAGATGAGGACTTATTACAAATGTAACATATATTGCTTTAGAGTGATCACTGGTTTGATTGCACCTAAGTAATCAGTCTAAATTTTTAAAATGTAATCAAATAAAGTTTTAAAAAAATTTTAAAAATATAAACTAGAGTTATATGAACACTTAATATTACAGTTATGTATAAGCAAACGGAATGTGCTTCTGAACTGATTTTTTGACTTCTGAGTATTAACTGATTCGAGTAAACATTCAAAATCAGCATAAACTACAAAAGGTACATCCATTTGCTTTTTATAATTCTTCAAACTAAGCCTACTTCTGTCTGTGCAAACGGGTACCGTCTCCGTTTTTTGTGGACTGCCGTAACCTCAGTTATGGGCTGCTTGCAAATCGGACACGTATTGTGTCATAACTTTCTGGAACAAACAGCACAAAATTCATGTCTGCAGTTCATAAAGAGCATATTATACTCTAATTCCACATTTATACTCTAATTCGTACAGAGTTTTGTTTGTAGTGTTTAAGAGTGATATGACATTTTTTCTGCCTCCGTCGGTTTAAATTTATATTTTCCTTTTTTAGTAAAAATCCTATTTCTCTCAATTCCATTCCATCGGTGTCCGACGTTGACGGCGACTCACTGCTGGTAATAGCGTTGCTCCGGAGGTGATGAAGAGAAGTGCGCTTCTTGCGAATCATTATCTCGAAATAATTTGTTGAAAGAAAACTTATTTGATAAAAAATTTCTATGATTTGAAATGCTTTTTAAATAAAGAGTTGATAATTACCAATTAAACAATAAACTCAGTTTAATGTTGGCGCCCTGGTAGTCTAGAGGGTAGTGTGCTAGACTGTTAGCGTGAGGGCTGTGGGTTCGATTCCCACCAGAGGCTCTGGTCTATTACACTACACCGAGCATATGGTCAAGTTACTCCGCTCGTATATAGTTAGAATATAGATTGTAATTGTATTGTAATTAATAAATAAATAGTTTAATGTATAAAAAAATGTTTTTATATTTACAATATCAAATATCGTTAGTCTTCCCTTTTACAAATTTTGCAGGAGACACAAAAACATTGTAACTTTTTCAGTTTTTAAAATTTGTAAACTTTTTAAACCCAATTATTTTTACAAAATAGGTCTTTTTAAATGACCTAGAACAAAAATTAATAATAATAAATAAATAATATTCGTGGAGTTAGCACGCGCTTTTAATTTTTTTCGTAGTTTTATGGACTTAGCGTTTTTGCTAAGTCTAATTTTGCAAAATTACAACAACTTTAAACTACATAACGACGTTTTTTGTTGTCGTAAAATATGTATTTCGTATAGTGTTACCGTTTTGCATTAAAATCTCAATTTTGGAAAAAAGTGGACTTAGCGTCTTTGCGAATTATACTAACGATATGATATTATCTTCATTTAAAATTAATGAGGAAATATATTTATCAAAGTATGCTTTTCTTATTATTGTTTATATTCTATTCTTTAATTAACAATATTTAACAATTAAATGCACATTTATTATTATTATATTTTATTTTTTCTTACAATTAAAATTATTTTACTATGCTTTTCGTATCAGAATTTTTACATAATATTTTTAATTATTTAACTATATTTTTGACCACAATTAATGTATATATATACTTATACATATGCATATACATGCAGACATATATATTTTTAAATAATTAAATGCATTTCTATTATTATCAGTTATACATATGAATATGAATATATATTTGTAATTAACTAAGTTTTTTATCGCAATTAAATACATTTTACTATGTCTTTCAGATCACATTAACATATTCACACGGGATGGGAGGACTGGGAGACTCAAATCTTTCTATCTCTCTTTTTATCATTGAACAATGACGTCACAGCTATTAATAAAAGTGGGCGGAGCATTCACGCCACAAATATATCTATTTCTTCTACTCACACCTTAATTTCTTATCAAAGCACGCACAGGGCTTAGGTTGTAACAGTAGAGGAGGTCCTTGCAGCATGCACTAGAGCAGGAAATAGGCAACAGGACCAGATTTAATAGCGAATGGGGTACTTAAGGTGGCTGTCCGGCATAGACCGGATATGTTCGCCAATGTGTTCCACAGATGTTTCGTCGAGGGTGTTTTTCCATCTAGATGGAAGAAGCAGAAATTGGTTCTCATCCCAAAACCTGGTGAACCATCGTCATGCCGTCCCATCTGCCGTCTCGAGTATCCAGGACAAACAGCAGCTATAAAAGCCGAGGAATGGAGGACTTCCATGCACAAATGGCATTCACAATAGGAGAACAATTTAAAGGGAAGATGGACATTTCACCTTGTCCCTGATATAACACCTTGGATGGAGAACAAACATTGCGAGCCGAACTACTACGTGACCCAGTTCCTAACTGGATGGATGATTCCGGAAGTACCTACACAGATTTGGACATGATATTTCCCCTATATGCCCAAACTGTGTAGATGAGAACGAAGATGCGGGGCATGTCCTAACATGCTGCGCCAGATTTAGATGGCCCGGGGAAACGAGTTTAGGACCAAACCGGCTTATGGAAGAGGTGTTCAATTCTAGGCAGCGTTGCCGTTTTGGTCAAAATTGGTAGTTTTTATTTAAAAATGTTACGATTGGTAGTTTGGTTGGTTTGTTCGAATTTAATTTTTTTTTTGGTAGGAAAATACAATTAATATCTGTATGACTTAAAGTTGGGAGTATTATTTTGTTTTTGGTCTAAAAGAGAAAATAAAAAAAAAGTAGAGAGCCCTGGTTTAACGTACCTTAATGTTCAACATATCTGTGTTTACATAAGGAACAACGAAATGTGAATAAAGTGTCAGCGTAAAAGAAAGGTAAAAAGCTATTTGTTACTTGTAGTTTTTAAGCAAAAAGCCACAAAAAAGTTATGGACAGGTAATTTTAATGTTTCTTTGGTTTATTTAATGGTTCAAACGTGTAGTATTTTTAGATGAAGGATGATTTTTTAAGAGCTATAGGAAAATTAAAAAAAAACACATAAAATTTAGAAAAATGCACGAAATCTTTATTTGAATCGATAGTACGGTCCATATAATTTAATGTTTGAAGATTATTTCATGCAAATGTTGACCACGACTGCGCCTCAAATGGTCCGCTTAGTCCAATTTTGGCATACTCTTTCCAACGCGTCAATTGAAGCGGGCTTGTCTGTATAGACATGAGCTTTAACATAGCCCCACAAGAAATAGTCTAAAGGCGTTAAATCGCACGATCTAGGCGGCCAATTGATCGGTCCCGAACGTGAAATAAAATGTTCACCGAACTCGCCTCTCAATAAGTCCAGTGTTACGCGTGCTGTGTGGCATGTGGCACCGTCTTGTTGAAACCACATGCATTTTGGGCAAAAAAAAGTTGGATATCATCTCACGGTAGTGATCACCATTCACAGTTACGTTACGATTCGCAGCATCTTTGAAAAAGTACGGTCCAATGATGCCACCAGCCCATAAACCGCACCAAACTGTGACTTTTTCTGGATGCATTGGTAGCTTTTGCAATGCTTCTGGCTGATCTTCACTCCAAAATCGACAATTCCAAAAAATGAGCTTCGTCGCTGAACACAATTTTTCGATAAAGAAGTGTGTCTTCAGCCAACTTCCCAAGAGCCCATTTACCAAAAATTCTGCGTTGCGGTAGGTCGTTCGGCTTCAATTCCTGCACCAGCTGTATTTTGAAAAGCTTCACACCTAAATCCTTCCGCAAAATTTTCCACGTTGTTGAGTAACAGAGGCCCAATTGCTGCGAACGGCGACGAATCGATAATTGATGGTCATCATTAACACTGGCCGATACAACTGCGATATTTTCTTCAGATCGCACTCTATGTAAGCGTATTGGTGGTTTAATGTCCAACAATGTAAATTTGGTGTGAAATTTAGTCACAATAGCCCGAATAGACGCTTCAGTGAGTCGATTAAACTGACCATAAAATAGAAAAAGCGCGCGATGAACTTTCTTAACAGAGCACGCATTTTGATAATAAAATTCAATGATTTGCAAGCGTTGTTCGTTTGTAAGACGATTCATGGTTAAATTATAGACCAAACTGAAGATGTTTGACAGTGAAATAAAACACGAAACGTGCGCTAGCCAAAAAGATAATAGCTAAAATATCACCCGTTATATCTTAAAAATTCCAAGACTGGAAACAACGAATTCTAATAAAGATAACCAAATATTAACTGAAATTGAACCATCAAGTAGGTAAGAAAACGTTCAGAAAATAATAATATGAGTAACCGATTTATAATTTAATTTTTTTTGTAGTGGTCAAAGTTGCAAAACGAAGCGAAAATTTAGGAGTGAGTGACTTCAACAATTTGACTGGTTGGAAGAAAAGGATGGGAATTGTTTTTGTATTGTGTGCTCCAAAATTGTTTTTAGTCACTGCACCCATTTAAAAAAACCACGAAAAAACGAATTTCCACATAAATAATTTTTTAAACACATTAAATGTGATATACATATATGAAGTTCTTTTGTTAACTTTAGCAATAAAACGTTAATTTCATATTGAATAATCTATAATTATTTAAATTCAAATTTTGGTAGGATTGGAATAATTTTGGTAGGTTTTGGAAAGAATATTGGTAGGAAAAATTTTTTCTTTGTGGCAACGCTGATTCTAGGATTTATGAAGCCAATGCAGCCAGAAAATGGCTGAAGTTATGCTGGAACTACGAAGGTTAGAGAAACGAAGGCGAAATTTGATTTGACGTGATAAAGCTTTAATGTTAACCAGCCCTACGCGGCATGTTTTAACACCGCTTTCAAATCGCTCATATCTACTGCATAAGCTTCAAAATAAATTTAAAAAAAATTTCTATATTTGGATTACAACAAAACTAATGCAAGTTTAAACTCAAGATTAGATGAAGTCACCGTGGTTTAGTAGGTAGTGTGTTGTTAGATGAAAGGCCCGAGTTCAAGTCCCACGTCAGATATCAAAACGAAAATATTTCTTCGGCGACTTCCTCTCAGCAGATTTCTGGCAAAAACTCTGAGAGTAAAAATTGACATCAAAAGCTTCTCAAAAATCTGTGATTCGGAGTCGACTTTAAACTGTAGGTCCCGCTACTCATGTATAAAATTAACGCACACAACACGAGTGGAGTGAGAAGCTAGGACGTTCTACAATGTGTCAATTCGACCTCCGGGTACTGTACTTGTCACAGTTGACAAGTACACGTCCTCTAACCTAACCTTAAACTCAAGATTAAGTTAATCTGTAGTTAAATTTAACCTCTCGTTCACTTAATTTTCGTTTTTTGATTGGTAGTTTAAACCTTGTAGGGCTGCCATTCTTATAAGCAAACATTTCAATGTGTTTCATAACAATTTGCTTTTGTATAGAACAAAAAAAAAAAAAGCTGAATAAGTAAAAAAAATTATTTTTGAAAAATTATTTATAAATTAAGACTGTCTATTGTCAATTTTTGTTTTATATAATTCAGAATCACTTAAAAATTTGTCTTATTCGGCTTTCTCTCACTTAAAACCTTTTTTTTAATAAAATTTGTCAATTACTTTTCATAGTTAACCCACCAACGTTGGTGGTTTAAACATAAGGTTAAACGTACGATTAACTAAACTCAAAAATCTTGAGTTTAAACTTGCATTCAAAAAAAAGGCCTAAAATGTTATCATTGAAAATATCTTTCACACATAAGCTACTGAGTTGCATTAGAATTCTCATAATTGTATACCTCTAGATATTAAAAACTTGTTCGATTTATTACCATCATAATATACAAATTGATTTCTATCCCGTAAATACGACCAGATTAACATGACAGCGGTATTCGAAAAATTGCACGTGTGTTTTAACTTTTGGCAGAGAATAGTATGATTAACGGTGTCAAATGCCTTAGAATGATCGAGTAAAACCAAAAATGATGTCATATTGTTATATTAATCGCAACTCTTCTGAAAGATCAATGAGCGCAGAAATGCAGCTGTGATTAGGTCTGAAACCAGACTGCCTCTCCAAAAGCATGCCATTGCCATACAAGTGTTTGGTCATCTGCTTATAAATTAGGTTCTCGCAAATTTCCGACAAGTATGATAATATTGTGATTGGGCGGTAAGTTTTATCTTGTTTAGCCACAGGTATTATCTTGGGACGCTTCCACATTGCAGGAAAGTAGATGATGTTATTATCGTACTCAGTAAATGAGTTATGGAAGGCAGAACATATGGTACAATCAATTTTCTAAATTTGGGATCACTTCCGACGGAGTTCAACTTAACGTCTAGAATGCTCTCAACAACATCATCTTGTGTAACGTTACTGAATTCAAAATTCAAGTGATTAGTAGTAGAGAAGGCATCAGATGCGTTGTAATACTCCAAGTCGGCATTAATTAATTTAAAAATTCTAAACTGAGTTGATTTAAGTCAACCATTTCGCTGGATTTAATACTATTATTCACTATTCCCAATGATTAAATATCTCTCCACTTTCTTCCGGTGCTGATATTGGATCGCAATCTATCAGCGAAGAAACTCGATTTAGCGCCTCTAAGCTTCAGAGTTGTGTCTCTCCTACATGCTTTATTACTTTTATTTAAGAAATAATATGGATTTCTCTTAGTCAAATTCTTTCCAATAAAAGACCTCTTTTTATTTTAAATTATATTTGTGCGTCGTTTGTCATTAAATCATTGTTGCTTGGTACTATTTACTTTGAATCAGTCAAAATATTCTGACTCATATATAATTCGTTTATTTGTACTTAAAAATTAAAAATAAAAAATAAATAAATTTAAAAGTTTTCAAAAGGGATATAAACACACTTTTTTATTTTTATAATTTTTGTCTTCAATTATAAGTAAGCAGATAAAGTGCAATCAAGTCCCCAACGAGTGTCTATTAAAAGAGATATGGCGTAAGAAAAAGTACCAGCCGTGTGGCTCTCAAAAAGATAGCTATGTAATATTAGAATTTGTATAAAATTTCTTTCTTGGAATCGATTACTATATTTCATAATCCACAATTACAATTGCAATAAAAATTTGTCCTCTGCTTGACATTTTATGTGTATATTTAATTTAATTATGTATGTAGGTTCAAAATGGCTTAATTTATATTTAATGATATAAATGTTTTTTTTTTAAATAAATTTATTACATTTTAACAAAGGTTTTTATTATTACAAGGAATAATTTAAAACAATTATATTTTATTTTATTTATATTCAAAATTGAATTGCTTGGCTCGGCTGCCAAATATATAATGATTTTAATTGTCTGTTTTTTTTTATTGAAAAACTATTTTTTCAAACTCGATCAAGTATTTAAGTTTTATTATGTTTATGTTTTTTCAGTCCGCTTACAATATTTATTTCAGTTCAGTTTTTCTTTAACCCTACGGGATCGCCTTAATGCTTTCGGGTGCGATCCCACATTCGGCCCTCCTGACGCATCATTCGACCCGAATGATATGCTCTTCAAGTGCGATCTCACATTCGGCCCTCCTGACAAATCATTCGACCCGAATGATGTGCTCCATGGTTTCATATACTCGACCACTGTGTTACATCTCCTAGACCCTTCACATTCTCCAGCTTTCTCTACCTCATAACGACCATGGTTAAGTTTCCTCAAGACCTTATAGGGACCTAAAAACTTCGGCTTTAACTTCATACCAACACCAAATTGGGTGCGCTTGATTGCAACTAATTCTCCTACCTCATGAACTGTCTCTGGAACTCGGCCTTTATTAAAACTCTTCCTATTCTCTTCCTGAATGCGTAGTATATTTTCTCTAGCTCCCTCAACATAGGAATAATTATCCTATGTATCCTTTCAACTTGGCCGTTCCCTCTTGGCACTCCAGTTGCAATCATAAGATGCTGAATATTTTCGGATTCACAAAACTCTTGAAACTTGTTTGATGTAAACGCCGAGCCTCTGTCTGTAATAATTCTCTCCGGGCTTCCGAACACTGCAGATTGTCTTCTGAGTCGTTCTATTACCTCTTCAGTCCCTGTGCTTTTTGTTGGATACAACCACACAAACTTAGAAAAAGCATCGACTTCTACTAAAATATGATTGTATTTCTTATGCGTGGCTTCCATTGGTCCTACGTGATCTAGATGGTATGTTACTATAGGTCTATCATTTTTATTTATGGGGTTCAAAAGTCCTTCCTTATGATCTCTCTTAGCCTCCGATACTATACATTCAACACAACTCTTCACTATCCTCTCTACTTTTGTCCTCAATTCAGGTATATAAAAAGATTTCTCCATTAAGTCTTGGGTTTTACGAGATGAAAAATGGCCTTGACGGTGCGCAGTCTCTTATTCCATGCTACTCGGTATAACTATTAGTTCTCTATCGGGGTTCTTATATAATAGGTCAAACTTTATGTAATAATCCTCATATGAGCTATGCTCCAAAACTTTCCTGATTGCCCTTATCCATTCGTCCTGAAGTTGAGCCTCCCTAACACGATATCTTAAGGAATCCGTCATCATAAGACACGAAATGCGGCTTAAGGCATCCACATGCCTCATTTTCGATCCTGCCCTTTGCTCTATTTCGTACTCAAAGTCCTGTAAGAATAAGGTCCATCTTGAAACCCTCGGTGGAACATCCTGTTTTCTCATTGTTAATGCAAATGCGTTACAGTCGGTCACTATCTTCACTTTCAATTCCAGTACATAAAGCGGGTATGTATCTACAAGGCAACGCTACTGATTGGTTCCAACTTGGCGGGGCCCGGTGCTATCCTTGTAGGTGCATGCCAAGCAGCTCACAGCCTCCGTATCTTAGATCAGGCGCTCCCCGGGTACTGGTACTCAGCATCCGCTGAGTACTTGCTAATGTGAGAAGGCAAGATTGGCGACTCGGCACGACCTTGACTATGAATGAAAAATCGATTATGAAGATGACGCATGTGGGCTGACGTTTGTTGCATTCTGTTACCTGAGTACACCGGATGAAAACCGGTCGAAATGGCTTTCAGGCTAATGTTGCAGACGCCTCCGTTCCGTTAAATCCGTGGCAGGGCTTCAAGTACGTTCGATTATCGTCGCCATTTAGTTGGTGGTGCAGGTTTAGTTGAGATGACTCCTAATTAGTGTCCGACCTGGCTCTGAACGCAAACTCCCATGAAGATTTGCGTCAACCCTCGCGAGGACCTCACTGATTATCATAGGCACCCTCGGGGTCTTTAAGGGGCAACTGCATACCCGATATGAGATAGCGGCTTGAAGATGGAACCCAAATAGAAAAAATGAATAGAAAAATAACAGAAGTAGAAGAGATGATTCAGGGCGAGGTTGCCTTTATGAGCAGCCCAAAAATCAGGCGATCACCGGTGAAGAAATCCCAAACGGTGGCGAACTCTCAGGGCACATCTGCGAGGAGCACTGGGATTGAGAAAGGTGTCACGACACCTAAACCTGCGCGGGAAGGTGCACAATCGCATGCACTGCAACCAGTACGTGGAGGAACAGGGGAACCGCTTTTGGGGCACAGTTCCCCGAGACAGGAGTTTATATCCAAGATGAGGAACTCAGAGGAGGAGACCTTTGCTAAGTGCGAAAGTGCTATCCGCAGGATTAGAGCGGCAATGACGAAGGCAAGGAACATCAGTATGGAAGTTCAGAGCGGAGTATCAGAATTAGAGGAGCTCATTGAAGTAATGAGGAGCTACAGAGAAAACTGGAAGACCGCAGAAAAGGAAAAGGAAGCGAGTAAGGCCCTTGAGGGCGCGAGGAAAACCGGGAACGAGTGTGATGTCTCCACACCTGTAAGTTCCCTCAACAAGCGAGGCGCCTCAAGCCCGGCGGAGATCCGCCCGGAAAAGAGGCCGAGAGCAAAACCGGCAGACACGGCACAGCTCAAGGAAACATTAGCTGACGAAGAATGGGAAACAGTTAAGAGCAAGAAATCGACGAGGAAAGAGAAAAAGGAGCGACGAAAAACTGTGAAAGAACGTCCAGAAGCTGTGATCATTCACCCAACCGAGGGGCGCAGCTACGCTGATGTTCTGAGGAACATACGAAGCAACATAAAACCAGAGGAATCGGAGATAGCGATACGCGCCGTCCGGAAGACAAAAACAGGGGCCATTCTGATTGAAATGGGTAAAGGAGGCAAAAGAGACGAGTTCAGGGAGAACCTAAAGAGCGTCCTAAATCAAGAGGCAACCGTGAAGGAGCTTGTACCTACGGTCACTTTGGAGATTCGCGACCTGGATGCCCTCACAACCACCGAGGAAGTTTCGGCAGCGGTACAAAGAGAAGCGGGCGAAATGAATCCGGATATATCCATTCGTCTAACCGAGGCAAACAGTCGGGAACAGAAAAGAGCCTTCGTGACAGCCTCTGCAAGTTGTGCGAATGCGCTTCTGAAACTACAGAGGATCAAAATAGGCTGGACACGCTGCAGAATAACTATCAGAGACGAACCGACACGCTGTTACCGATGCTTTCGAATAGGGCACAGACAGTGGGAATGTGATGGACCGGACAGGTCAAACCTGTGCATGAAATGTGGCGAAAAGGGACATAAGAGAAAGGAGTGCCGAAATGCACCGAAATGTTGCATATGCTCTGAGAAGCCGGGAAAACGTCTGGATCACCTCCCGGGATCGCGGGGCTGTGAGATGAGCATACGAACGGCAGCATGAGGATTTTGCAGCTGAATATGAACCGAGGGAAGGTGGCTTTTTCTTTGCTATCGCAAATAGTCAGGGAGCAGGACGTTGACGTAGCCATTATAAGCGAACAGTACGCATCAAAAAATAACGGATTCTGGCTGGGCGATGAAACATCCACAGCAGCCATATGGATACCGGATAACCAGGGTCCCCGACCGAGAAGATCTGGTAGGAGAGATTGTTTCACCTGGGTACAGTTTGATGAGATTACTCTAATGAGTTGTTATTTGTCTCCCAATGACGACGTGGGAACCTTTGAGGAAAAATTGGCCAGAATCGAGGACGCAGTGGCGCGGATCGGCGGCAACCTCATAGTGGCAGGCGACTTTAACTCCAGAGCTGTAGAGTGGGGAATGCAGAATACCAACCCAAGAGGCAGGCGAATTGTGGATATGGCAGCTCGAACCGGTCTGGTCTTCGCGAATGAGGGGAGCGTAGCTACCTTCAGACGACCAGGCTGCGAGGGGACCATCCCTGATATAACTATGGTCTCGGAGAGCATGTATCATAGAGTGAGGGACTGGAAGGTCTTGGAAATATATACGGGCAGTGATCACCAGTACATATCGTACACCTTTACTTCAAGGAATAGAGTAGAGGAGGACAATTACATCACGAATAGTCGAAGATGGGATGCACGGAAATTGAATGCGAATCGGCTAATTTTAGAAGTGGACAGATTGTGTAGCAGAGTTGAATTCTCGGACGATGCGAGGACGAGAGTAGAACAAACCATGGAGGTAATAAGACGCGGCTGTAAAAAGGCAATGCCCTTATTCAGACCCCCGAATATCAGGAAGAAGGCAGTGTATTGGTGGGACGACAACATCGCAGCACTCAGGCGGGAGTGCCTACGACTACGGCGGAGGTACACTAGAGCTAGACCCGACGGACCAGCTGAAGAGGAAATGCGGGCATACAAAGAGGCAAAAAAGTCACTGAAGAAGGCCATAACGCTCAAGAAAAATCAGGCATTCCAAGAACTACGAGATGACGTGAACGTAAACCCTTACGGACTTGGATACAAAATTGTAATGGACAAACTGAACAGGAGGAAACCAATGGAAATTATGGACGAGCGAATAATGAGAAATATAGTGGATACACTATTCCCTACTCATGAACCAGTGAACGAAGGACGACAGAATATGCTCAATACGGAATTTTTACCATTCACCGCAGAGGAGCTAAAAGTAGCCGCAGCAGGACTAAAACCCGGTAAGGCACCAGGGCCCGACGGCATCCCGCCTGAGGTAATGCGGGAAATTGCCAATCAAAGACCGGAACTCCTACTAGGAATGTACAACGCGTGCCTAAAAGAGTGTATTTTCCCCGAAATATGGAAGAAACAACGGCTAGTCTTAATAAGCAAGGGAAAGGGCGACCCAGAGGACCCATCCGCCTACAGGCCACTGTGCATGCTGGATACTTCAGGGAAGCTGCTCGAGAGGCTTTTGAAGCCAAGGCTTACAGCTGCTATAGAGAATAGTGGCGGACTGTCGGATAGACAATATGGTTTTCGACCTGGTCGGTCTACAATTGGCGCCCTGAGAGAGGTGACTGAAGCGGCCATGGTCACACAGCGAGGAAATAACTTTTCGAGGCCTGTGCTACTGCTTGCGACTTTGGACGTTAAAAACGCGTTCAATAGTCTTAGATGGAGCGATGTATTAAATACTCTGGAGTACAAATTCTCGGTGCCACACTACATCTTGGCCATGATAAGTAGTTATCTGAGTAACAGACAGCTGGTGTATAACACAAGCTCGGGACCAAAGGTGAAGCTCATAACATCAGGTGCGGCACAAGGATCTATCCTAGGCCCCGACCTATGGAACGTTAACTACGATGGAATCCTGAGAGAGGATATGCCAGAGGGAACCTTTTTGGTTGGATACGCGGATGATATTGCAGCTGTTATTACGGCCAGGAATACGGAAGAGGCACAGCGAAAACTTAGACGTGTCGTATTAAGAACAAAAACGTGGTTGGATTCCCACGGCCTAGACCTGGCCATGCATAAAACGGAATTACTACTGATCACTGGTCGTCGTATCCCTTTGCACGTGGACATGAGTATTGGAAACGAGGTAATCAGGACCAAGAGCTCGGTAAAATACCTGGGAATAAGGCTGGATCCCAGGCTGACATTTTCGTACCAGATTCAGTACTCTGCTAACAAAGCCCAGAAGATCGTTGGACAGCTCAGCAGATTAATGGCGAATATTGGAGGACCGCTACCGACGAGAAGGAGACTCCTGATGGAGATCGGAAACAGTATTATGCTCTATGGGAGCGAGATTTGGGCCGAAACGCTAGATGTCAAAAAGCGGGCAAGGTCACTTGTATCGGTACAGAGAACGGCTGCTTTGCGTATCACGTCGGCATATCGCACAGTGTCCGCCCCAGCCGTACTTGTGATAGCAGGTACAATCCCTGTGGATCTGCTGGCGGCAGAGCGGATGGAGATATATAGAGCGAAATCGGCTGGAGATCATATAACCGGCCACTTCAGGGAAAACACCGTCTCAAGATGGCAACGACGATGGAACGAGGAAGATAGAGGAAGGTGGACGGCGAGACTTATCCCGGACATAAGGCCATGGATTGGTCGGAAATTTGGAGAGGTAAACTATTACGTTACGCAGATGCTATCGGGTCACGGATATTTTAGGAAATATCTGCACAGGATAGGCAAGACCGCTTCCCCTCACTGTCTTTACGAAGAAGGGGAAGTTATTGATGATGCAGAGCACACGGTTTTCGAATGTGCACGCTGGCAGAGCTATCGCTCTGTACTGACGTCGGAAATCGGAATGATCACGGCCGCTAACATTGTCGGTGTTATGACTTCGAGCAGAGAAAATTGGGCCTCAGTGGCGAATTACGTGGAGCGCATTCTAAGGCTGAAGAAGAGAGACCTTGAGGCTGCAGAACAGGCAGGCACGCCGGCATAATTGATACGGACACATGTGTCAAAGGAAAACGACACGGGATCCTTATCTAAAGGAATAGTGGAGACACGTGAATGTCTCCTCAACTTACGACACGCAATCCGGACGCGGATATGAACACGAAGGGGCCAAATGGCCAAAAGGACTCCACTCCGAAGTAATACCACCGTAGTTCCGGAGTGGGCACAAGTCCACGAGACGAGGGGGGGAGTTTAGTGGGTGAGGGCCCCACACACGGAGGATGTGACGACTTCCTCTATGGTGCGGTTAGGAACATTCACCCCTCCTCGGCGTGAAAAAAAAAAAAAAAAAAAAAAAAAAAAAAAAAAAAAAAAAAAAAAAGTACATAAATCCTCCACTTCTTCAATGCTTCAATAACAGCCAATACCTCTAACTCGTAAGAATGATATTTTTGCTCCGCTGACGTTGTTTTTCTACTCATGTACTCTATTGGGTGCAGCTGTAGGTCTTCATCATCTTGTTGTAATAGCACAGCTCCATAACCATACATGCTTGCATCAGTGTGAATTTCAGTCACTGCCTTTGGATTAAATAATTTGAGTACGGGTGCCGTCACTAATGAATTTCTTAATTGTTCAAATGCTATAATTTCATTCTGTCCCATTTCAAATTTCACATTCTTCTTCAAAAGGTCCGACAATGGCTTTGTTATTGTGGCATAATCAGGTATAAATCGACGGAAATATGATGTTAATCCTAAAAATCTCTGAAGCGACTTTTGATTAAGAGGCAACGGATATGTAGACACGGTTTTAGTTTTTTCCTCTGAAAGTCTTATCGTAGAGTTTTCTATTATATATCCCAAGAAATTAATCTTCTTCCTCAAAAATTGACATTTTGACCACTTGATATCTAGTCCGTTCATTCTCGCGACTTCCAATACCTTTCGTAGCTTCATGATTCCTTCCTCTTCATTCTCAGAAGGAATAATTATATCGTCCATATAAATCAATAAAGTACCATCATTGATAAGATCCCTAAGAACCGATGTTATATACCTACAGAATACTGCAGGAGAATTCGAAATACCGAATGGTACATACAAGAATTCGTATATTCCACTGTGTTACAAAAGCTGTATACTTCCTTGAGTCCAGCTCTACTGGAACATGAAAGAATCCATTTCTTAAGTCTAATGTAGTGTACACTTTTGCACCTTGAAGCTTTTGCACAACATCATCGATAACAGCCATTGGAAAATTATCACGCACGATCTTGAGATTAAGTTTACGATAATCACAACAAAGACGTTTAGTTCCATCTTTCTTGGATACTAAAACTATTGGTGCAGCATACTCCGAGTAACTTGCCTGAATTATACCGTCTTTCACTCTTCTAATTGGTTCTGTACTACAAGCTGGTCTGCATATGACATTCTTCTTGGTCTATGTACTACAGGAATATCGTCACTTAATACAATCTTCATTTTCACTGGATAATTCTGGGGTCTAATGGGTCTGTAGGTTCTAATTAATTCGTCTAATGCTACTTTAATATTTTCCCTTAGATGTTCTGTACCCAGCCGATCCTCAAAAGAGTGTTCAGAAGCGTTATGTAGAATACTACTAAACTCCCCCTGTAATTCAACCACTGAGCTAATCTCACTATGATCCAGCGCAGCACTAACTTCCGACGGATTATTTCTGTATATAAACTTTGCTCCAAGCAAGTTTACTAGCATATCTACCTTTTCAAAAATATCATTTCCCAGCACAATTGAATACAAAATATCACCTTCTCTGACAACATGAAATGTTACATCCAATTCAACATCATCTACACTGACACTAAAATCACCTATCGTCGTAATTCTCTTTCCACCTATACCTACTAATGTTTTCTCCTCAGGTTCGAGATCAACATCGCCAAAAAAGGAAACTGCATCATAACGAATAGCGCTTATATTACTGCCAGCATCCACAAAAGCTGAAGCAGTTTTTCCCATAATCTCGATATCCTTGAAAATTCGATCAGGTGGAGGGGTAATATCTTTGGATAGAGTATGAATATTTCTCTTATTTCCGGTGTTAACATCCTTTATTGAAGAGTTTTCCTTTTTTTAGTTCCACACTACACGCAAATGATTTGTGTCCAAACCGCTGGCATTTAAAACATTTTATTCCGACACTAGTGCAACTGTTTGATAAATGTCCTTTGTCACCACACTTGAAACATCGTCTTTCATCCCTAGTCTCCGTCTTCGTCACTGTGTTTTTAAATAAATTTCTATGTGATCCTCTCAAATTTGATGTTCCTGACGAACAAATCTTTTCGTATATCGAAATTTTGTCCCTTAACTCGTTGATACTCTTCACACCATACAAAACGTACTTGTTTGATTTATCATCATCTATTCCCTCAATAAAATATCCTATTATGCTTCCAGAATCTACACCAACTGGAGATCCAAGCTCCATAAGGCTATACAAATATTCGCGGAAACTCTCGTTAGCCCGTTTTCTTCGACTTTGCAATAAACGATGTACTTCCCTTGAGGAAAGTTTATTTCCGAACTCTCGTTTTAAAGAATCCTTAAGCGATTTCCACTCACGAATGTTGCCCTGACTTCTATTGAAAATTTTAGCAGCCCCTATTAGCAATTGTCTGGCGTAGATATATTTCTGCAAATCATTCCATTTCACTATATATGCACAATCTTCAAAATCTTCAAGCCACTGGTCTATTCCCGGCTGACCTTCGCCTGAAAATTTCGAGATTGTATCTTCTATGTCCCTTAAAGAAAATGTTGATCCAGGCTTTCCTGTAACATCAATCTGCCGAACAACTGAAGCCGCTTCGCCATACTCGGAATCTGCATCGGCCCTATTGTTAAAATTTTTATAATATTCTATTAAACGTGCCTGCAAAATTGTCTTCGTTCCGTCCGTTTGTAACCCTAATTCTGTCAGTTTCCTTGTAAACCATCTACAGTAAGCGCCAAAATGTCAAGCAGTTCCATTTCGATTACAATACTATTAAAATTTTAAAGTACAAAATTAAATGAAAATTCTAAATAAAATTACAATATGTGAATTATCAAACACGAACACAAACACAATACAATATAAAGAGATGAGATATAAAGTAATAATAATTTAAAATTACGTTAAAATTAATATAATTTTTCAAAATGTTCATAAATGTTCTAGGTTTACGAGTTTAAAAATATTCCTACAAATTTCCATAAGTTTCTTCGTTCTTTTATATTCTTCAATGTTTTCTACATACTTCAATTAATTATATTCTTCTATAAACTTACACGTTCTTTGTTCTTCTATAAGCTTCAACTTCTTTTCTCTTCTGTACACTTCAATCTCTTTAAACTTTTATTTTCTTCTATAAACTTCTAAATTTTCCTCACATTTATGCGTTTCTCTCGCAAACATCACACTTCTTTAAATTATACATACATACATTAAATGATTTCATCGGCTTTCATCTTTGCATGGATCTGGACATTAAGTAACTCACCGAATTCTTCCTTAGAGATCGTCCTTGCTGGTTAAATTTCCGGTTTATTGCACCGCAATTTTTAGGTAAATTTTAAAATTGACACAAGGGTTATCTTTTTGCACAACTTGTGGGTATCTTTTATTTGTATTTTCTTTGCTTTTAATTTGTCGATCCCGGTTGAGCCCCCAATTTGTAGGTTCAAAATGGCTTAATTTATATTTAATGATATAAATGTTTTTTTTAAATAAATTTATTACATTTTAACAAAGGTTTTTATTATTACAAGGAATAATTTAAAACAATTATATTTTATTTTATTTATATTCAAAATTGAATTGCTTGGCTCGGCTGCCAAATATATAATGATTTTAATTGTCTGTTTTTTTTATTGAAAAACTATTTTTTCAAACTCGATCAAGTATTTAAGTTTTATTATGTTTATGTTTTTTCAGTCCGCTTACTATATTTATTTCAGTTCAGTTTTTCTTTAACCCTACGGGATCGCCTTAATGCTTTCGGGTGCGATCCCACATGTATTCTGTTTTGTGCATTAAGGATTACATAAATGTTTATGTTATTCGGAGAGTAATTTAAATTATAACTTTGGTGGAGCTGCAAGGCGAGAAAAAACAATATTAATATAATTTGTGGAACAGTAGATGTAGAATACAAAAAATCACTTGCTTTTAGCAAGACTAGATGGCAACCTCTTAAACCGTCCATGGGAAGAACATTAAATCTTTTTAAATCTCTTAAAGGATACTTTTTATGAAGCGATCTCGCTTTAGAAGTCTGGCTTTTCTTCATTGTATGGTTATGGTTTCCTCAATATTAATGAATTAAAGTTTAAATCTAGAAATTTTTTCCGATTTCAGTTATTTGAGTTAAGACAATAGAACTATTGATTTGAACGGTTTTTGTGCAGATTGCATTAAATATCTAAATCAAAAACTCTGCTTATCAAGAAATTGAAGTATTAAAATGGGTTCTTCTATGTGAAACGACTATATGGGAACATTTTAAATCTCGTTATAGAAAAAGAGCGAGCTAAACATAAAAGACACCGAATTATTTGTTAAAATATATACAAAATGAATGAAATGAAAATCAAAAATCTTCAGAAGAGCCTTGGGCGTTGTCTCAATATTTGAAAGAAAGAGACATCAGTTTCTAAAATATGTTGAAATTTGTCGAATGTAATAGAATGTATGTTTCGTTGGTTCTAATGTCTCAATAGAAAGAGATTTTTCGGGTTCAAATAATCTACATATGAACTACTGACAGAACTCAGATGAAAATGTAGGCCATCAGATCTATTTCAAAGAGTCAATTAAACTACGTTTTAAACTGTATTGATTTTAAAGAATACATACAGAGCTGTTTAAATCATTTGCAACTGAAACCATATCTTAACTAAACCTTGAACTATTCGAACAAAACAACTTAAGTAGCTTTTTGAATTAATAAAATAAAATAAAAATAATTCAATTCGTTTTCATATTAAAAAAGAAAAGTTTTTCTTCATTCACTAAAACAATAAAAATGAATATTTTTAACAAAATTAGTCGAAATTCAGGTGCATCAAATATTAGCAACTCTTAAATCTTTCATATTTTGTTGCGTATCCTTTGTTTTTTATTATTTTCAAGAAATTCGGAGGAAATAAGCTTTACAACGTAATTCCACTGCTTTTCCGATTCGACGAAAATTTCTCCATTTCGGAATACTTTATATTATTATTATATTATATTATATTTATTATATTATTATATTATATTATGTATATTACGTTTTGCAATCATCCAAATGCTCTCAATCGGTTTGAGAACGGGAGATTACGGTGGCCAAGACATAACTGGGATTTGAAATTCCTCCAACCAGGCTTTAACAACTCTACCCCTGGGTTTAGGATCATTGTCGTTCTGAAATATCCATGAAAGTGGCATCTCCCATTCTGCGTACGGAAGCTTTACTGAGTTTAAGATATCTCTGTAGACTGGCTGTCATTGTATCAGTAATGCGATGAAGTGAACATATCCCATATCCCGAGAAACATTCCCACACCATGATATTGCCCCCTTCATGCCCAACTATGGCGGTTCTATACCTCGGATTAAACTTTTCACCTCGAAGTTGCAGAACATAGGATCTTCTATCTGATCCTCGTAAATTAATTTTAGAATCGTCCGCTCACAGCACATGTTTGCATTGCTGTGGAATTCAATTTAAATTCATTCTAGCAAAATTTAGGCAAACTCTACGCTTTTTTCTGACACGTAGGGTTTTTTGGTACATCTGTAGCTTCTAAGACCGTAATCTCGGGCTCTCCATTTTATAGAGGATAGACTAACGTCTAACGCATTACTGTTTTTGCTTCGAAAAGGTCTTCCCCCTTTAGGTGGTGCTTGGATATTTCCATTACGCGACGAAGCATTGATTTATGAATACCAAGTTTTATAAAAATTTCAAAACAATTAACAAAATGAGATTAACCTTCTTAACTCTAAACTTCAATTTCAATTTTTTATAAAATGCAATGACCTAAATATAAAGTTATTAAAAATAATGTGATTACCGTTATACCTTTTAGGTTGTTAGGCGTTGAAAATGTCTGGAGCGGAATCAGTTTTAATTTGACATGATCTATAAAACAGTGAATAGACAAATGAACAAACAAATTTTGTAAATAAATAATTGGAAAAAAATCAATAAAGGAAACCACATATCGACGCCTCCGTTCTATAACATTCTAAGTCGAAAAAGTGTGTTTTGAGTTATGACCTCTCAAAGTTTTCACGCGCCATACGACATATGTATATTCTAAGTAGATTTTTCCCTATAACTTTGGAACGGATCGGCGCATCTTAACCAAATTTTGACAGTATTTAAATTAGAGAACGTAGAATTTAAAAATGCAAGAACATTAAAAAAACATTATAGAATGGAGGCGTCTATTTGTATCCTCGGATGCAAATGTTTTGACTACATATGTAATTGGACATCAGGTATGCGATTATTCAAATGCCGATTTTTCCAATTCAATGGAAATATTTTTACAAAATGTTGATGCATATTTATAGATAATTAAAAAGTTTTTAAACAATGTATACAGTAGTTTTCGCTTATAGTCCACACCCATAGTTGCAAAACATTTGTGGACAATAAGCCAAATTCGGCATTTAAACGAATTTTTGTATATGCCACTTTATGGCATATATCTGTTTTCAATTATCTTCAGTAATATGATTACAAATTGAAAAAAATATATAAATAAAAAACGTTTTTATTTAAAAATAAGAGTATTTGCTTTAATTATAGACTTGAAAAAGTCTTCTAGTTCATTGACTATGTAATGAGTGAGAGACAATAAAAGGAAAGTTCATTTTAACATTATTATAGGCATAACTACTTAAAATTCTCCATAAATTTTTACTGTTTTTTTAAGAAAATCGTTCAAAATATGGTCCTCAATTTTTTCAAGGACAAAACTGCTCTCAATTTCATTCTCAGAGCAGTACTTAATTAAAATATCAATAGCTATATAACTTGTGCTTACAAATAAGTACATATGTATATACATATACATATATTACAAATAATACGGGGATTTCCGTTTTTGACACTAATGCTGCCGACTACATTTACAAAAGCAGTGTAACCAATATTTGTTTTGCATAAAATTTTGCGTTTATTACGTTTTACTTAATGTTTTTTATAATTTTGTCGATTAATTTTACAGTGTGGACTATATCAAGAATACTTTATATACATTGATATTTATTAATGTGACAAAAAAGTTGAATATATGCCTAATTCGACTATATAAGAAATGGACGAACTGGACGAACTAAATGTATGAAATTCTTCTTATTGCGAAATTAGAAGCATATTTTCTGGACTATATCTAAAATTCTCTTATATATGCGATGGACTATAAGCGAAAACGACTGTAATACTTAGCATTTTTTGCATAATTTTTTTTGCTTTTTTTACTGTTTCCAAATGTAGAGGCATCGCCTACACAAGATGGGCATAAAATTGCCGGGTTATGTTGTTCCATTCTTGCCTAATACTTTGTTACAACTGCTTAACTGTGTTGATACTAGATTTATAGAGCTTACGGGCAAGTTTTTCCCAAACATGCCCAATAACGTTGAGATCAGGGACCTGTGTAGGTGTTTGGAGTAGGTTTGGAGAATTATGCATAGGCTACAGTTTCGCAACATGCAACAGTTTCGCAACATGCTTCGGATCGTTATTCTGGTAGAAACAAATCTGTCCAATATATTTAACTTATCGGCACTTTGCTTCATATTTTGTTTTAAAATGCCTAAATAATGGAATGAACCACGTCAGCATTGCCACCAAGTCAGCATTGTTAAAGAATTTAAGAAGAAAAAGGTTAATAACATTGCTAAATAGGAACAAGCTCTTTAAACTATGTCCGCAAACCCGATCACTGTAGACCCACGGTTCTTCGACCAGAATGGTATCTTCCCCCCATTAAAGAGATGGAGAAGAATTGCAGCCGAGACTACTTTGGAGTGGGGAAGATTAATCTGAATCGCCTTCAATCTCTTTGGCTGCAAGGACCGTGGTGTCTATTTCATAGTCGGAAAGAAGACTTTCTGCTTAGTTCTAGGAGGGAGTTTATCTTTAGGGAGAGCTTGTAGAGGTCATTTGAGCCTTGATCGTCTCGAACTTAAATTAATATTGCCGTGGCACCTGGGCACCGCGTGAGGTATACGTGGGGAGGGACCGGGGTGCCTTTTCGATCATATCAAAGAGTATCAGTATACAGCCTGTATTAGGCAGAACCTTGGAATTGTTGCGATCTTATCCCGAAATTTTCTGGTTCTCTGCAGACCTTTACCTTTGAGGCGCTGAATTAGCAGTGTCCGCGGACTTGTCGCAATCCTTTTCAGATACCTTAGTATACTTTCCCGGTAGAGAATTTCTAGTTTAAAGTTTCCCTTAATCATCCCCTAAGTGTTAATTGGGTGGAATTTCCTTCAATGTTGATAGTCTCTTAAAACATTTCGTAGCTTCAAATTTGGCCTTTCGTAATAGCAGTTTTATTGCGTGAATTTACATTCCTAAGTCTACTTCTCTATGAAGTTAAGGTATTATTAAACTTTGCTTATACTTATACAGTGCACTCGGGAAAACGTCAACGAATTAAAACCGCGGGTGTTGACGTTTATGAATGTAAAAAATTTTAATAAAAAACATATTGATAGTGCGCTTTAAAACGATTTTATTGACTATAAACTAAAACCAAACATAATCAAATTCAGAAAAGAAACAAAAAGGCTTTCAGCCTAACTATAACTAAAAGAAATGAGATCATATTTTTAATTTCACATATGTATGTACATACTTATTCATCTAAAAAAAATCTGTTATTTTTCCTTTTTAATACTTGGAAGAGAGCTTTCTCTCGCAAACGTCTTAATACATTTAAGTCATTTTGCTCAACATTCTCGTATTGAGCCCAATCCAAAGCCCGGTTAAATATTTCGAAAAAGCAACTGAACATAAGAAAGACTATACATATGTAAATACATACAGATTTTTTTTCTACTCTACATACTTATAAGGGGAATCCCGAATTTCTGAACTAAATTCATAAAATAAATGTGTGTGTGCACAAATCTGTGTATTTTAACTGTTGCTAAATTCAAAATTTTCTTTTATTTAAAGTTGACGTTTAAAAAAAAATTAAGGGTTGATGTTTTGGGATGTTGACGTAAATGAGTCTTGACGTTTTCCCGAGTGCACTGTATTTATGTATTCAGATAAAATGCAAATTAAATTCCAGATAATGACGATTATGTATGTAAGTATGTATTATGTATTAAGAATGTGTAAATTTGGAAGAAATCAATACATTGACGTTAGTTAGGAAATTATTTTTAATATGTTAAGTCTAGAGCAAATAATTTTTTAAAATTTTCCAAAACTTGTGGTTCTTCATATTGTTCTCTATTACGTTGTTGAACTTTTTAAGTCGTTTTAGTCTATGTTCAGCCGATTTTTGATAAACAGCAGTGGATCATGTTTAGAAAAATTAAAAAAAAAATGTCAAACTTCCTAACATAATAACTGCAGAAGATTCTGACAGTGCAGACAATAAAGGACCATAACGTTTCCAAAATAATATACCCTTTAGCAAGTTTTTAATGTCGGCTATACTGTATTAAATTTGGAAACGAATGCCAGAAATAATATTTATTTGAAGAACAGAAGAGCCAAAGATTTCAAAACTGGCTGACTAGCAATAAAACTTGGATTACTTCCAAGTTCCAAATGCAATTTTAACAGTAATCAGATAATTTTTTTAAATCCAAATACTATAGCTCCTATTCAACCCATGGATGACAGCGCTATTGATGCATTCAAAATATATGTATAATTATATATAATTAGTAATTGTTTGTAATTAATAAGCAAGAAAAGATAAATAACTCAGGATTATCTTAACGATATAAACAAGAAAATTATAAACTTGGCCCACTCAGTAGGATATGCTGGTAAAAAAGATTCTGACATTAATTACTGTGGAGGATGAACAACTTACGAACTCAGAGCTCTTTGACTCGTCCTTCAAATCAATATAGTAAAGACCAAGGCGGATTCATATAAAGTGGCCTTTAGTCACCAGCTGTTGAGTATCGTCGTTGTCAAAAAAAATTTTGTTTTTTGTGTATTTTGTTTTGATAATCAATTTCCTTCAAATCAATATAGTAAAGACCAAGGCGGATTCATGTAAAGTGGCCTTAAGTCACCAGCTGTTGAGTATCGTCGTTGTCAAAAAAAATTTTGTTTTTTGTGTATTTTGTTTTGATAATCAATTTCGTATTTATATTAGTTATAAACCCTCATATGTACAGCATGTATCCTTAACGATACGCACTCTCAAAATTCTTCAGATTACTATTTTAAAGCAATTATATTAAAATTTTTGTAAGATGATTAACAATATTTAAGCATTTAATACGAAATACATATATCTTTTAAGCTACAACCTGGATTTACTATATTTATATATGTATTTAGACCAGAGTGATGAAATACCAAAATAAAAATAAGAATTCGGTCTCTCCAACTAGGTGCCTAAACTATGACAAATAAGATATAACATTTGCAGCTGCAATTTTTCTCGATGGCCATAACAAAACATCTTCTTTACCTAAAGTGAAAATGTTATTGACTGAATGAAATAATTTTTTTCCATTTATAGGTGCTGCACTATTATGTAATTTAGCATGACACAAAAATCATAAGAATTCTCAATATATAAAATTTATTTGGTTTTTTTAATTGCTTTAATTAATTTTCTCTGGAGGCACAGAGGAACAATGAGGTTAAACATTAATTATCACCAAGACTTGAAATGAGAGAAAAAATTATCCTTACCATTTATTATTAAATTGCTAATTCATACATATATGTACATACGTATATAAATATAAAATGATAAACAAAAGCTACCACAACAAAGCAATGGACGTGTTTATATGATCAACGAATAAGCAAAAACATAGCAACAACATCAGTATAAAAAAAGGAATAAACAGGCAATAAGAACACTGCAAGGGCAAACGTAAAGAATTCCATCAGTCTTGTGTGAAGAGAATAATCGTGGTTCGAAGATCTCCGTTGAAAAGATCTAAAGAACGAGTGTAAAGTAGAATAACAAATAAAGCAAATTGTTGTTGTTTAAATCAAGTTGCCAAAGGTGGCACACGGAATTGTGCAAACAATAAAGAATTGATTTAAAACTAAACACAAAATTATTTTTATTTTATTTGCAATCTACGAACTAATATTTTAAACGTTTTTAAAAGGGTAAAAACGTAACTATATAAATCATATGTGTTGCTATTTACAATTCCCTTTGACGGGTTTTTTTTAAGCTTCCTCAGAAATAATACTTTACAGTACGTATGAGCAATTTGAAATTCGATTTGCATTGTTCCCATTTATACCGTCATTTTTAGAACCAATCGCTACGCAGACCGCTGGATTTCCTTTTAATTATTTAAATAATACATGGAATTTAATAAAACTTTTCATTTTTAAAGTTTAGTACTTTTCGCTGCTTAATTGTAAAAGTACGACTAATTTTCACTCTTTAACAAGTGGTTTATTAGGGGGTACATACATCAGTATGTGTTGGACTAAACATTGCGTTAAGATGTCAAGCGTTAAGATGACTTGACAGCAATTAGAAAAACCTACGATGATTACTTGATGAATAGAGTATTCAACTGTTTTTTGCTTGTTGTTTTCTTTATGTTTTGTTGCTGCATGAAGCTATTGATTTAGTACCACAATTTTCAAATATTCTTAATACAGTGGAAACAGAATGATTTATTATTTGCTTTTAAGATTTGCCTCTTTCTGTGTTATCGTATGAAATTTGGAACGAAAATTTTAAGTAATTCTCTGTGAAAGTTGGCACTCTTCCTTTCCGATTTCATGTCTCTCGTTTCTCCCTTTCTTCGAAATTAATTAAATATATTTGAGGTAACATTTTAGAATTTTATTCAGATAACCATGAGTTTTGTTTACGCCCATTTCGATAACAGAAAATTCCAAAATAAAAAAGAGAACAAATGAAAGAAGCAGTGTATTCATTGATTGTTACAAAAATTCTTATCATTCTCTTTCGTTCGTTT
The DNA here is from genome assembly GCA_930367235.1 of Sarcophaga rosellei. Lineage (NCBI taxonomy): Eukaryota > Metazoa > Arthropoda > Insecta > Diptera > Sarcophagidae > Sarcophaga > Sarcophaga rosellei. Next base: position 45,604,417 of record OV884021.1, on the reverse strand, counting down.
CTATTCGGATACGTTTCTGGATAGAAATAATTACGAAATAAATAATGAAAAACGAAAAGGGCGTTCTGTCGTACACAGATACAAAGTTGAATGTTATTCATCGCTCAAATTTAATTTGTAATTTTGTACTGGAAATACACCAATAAGAACAACAATAACAACAACAACCCCAATCGTCGTTGTATCGAATTAGTGCGTTAACTTTACACATCGCGAACAACAGTAAGAAATCATTAAATAAAAAATAAAGCAAAACAAAAACAAAAACGATGAAACGAAACAGAACGAAGAGTGTGCGCGAAACGTATCATCCCTGACGAACAAATTTCAGTTTTGTTGCCACATACAATCAATTTGTATAATAGAACTGTTCTCATTATATAAACTCTTACACTTTTTGTACTCTTTATCATCTTCTTTCTCTTCATATGGTTTATATCTACAGTCAAAGCTGCGAATAGTGAACAATGACCAAAACTTGGTTGGTCAACGATAACATGAACGGGTGCTTTAAGAATATTAGAATTGTTGCAAAATTCATTCCTCTAACCTACTACTATAGTTGAGCTAAAATGCATACACACATACATACATATAGTCTGAGCGTAAAAACCTGTTTTAAATTTAAAACAAGCGAAAACCACATTTTTTTTTGGTTAGCTAAATACACATTTTAACAACGTCTCGAGTCGACAATTGCTTTGTCAGTTGCCGTTATTAAAGAGAGACAAAAAGTATCACCAGCCGTGTGAGACAGATTTCAAAATTTTTATAAATTCGTTTCATTGAATAGTTTTTAATGTTTGCATAAAAAACCGTAAACTTTTCTTTTCATCACTTCAACTTTTCGCACTCCATACATAGTTACATATTTACGCAATTTTCAATTAAAGATATGACTTGTTTATTTTCATAATATTTGACTGTGTTATAAGGCCCTCTTAAATATTTTAATACGAATTTATTACATTTATAATGGTGGTCATTTTTAAAACTTAGAAAATTATACATATTTGCATGTCTGTATAAATGATAGGAAGTGGAAGTGAAACAAAAAACACAAAATAATTTAAAAAAATGTTTAATAATTTGTTTTTACTATGAATTAAAGCAATTGTAATACTTCTCTCACCCACAAACTATAATTGCACAATTATGGTATCTTATGCAATTAAGGCTCCAATTAAGTTCAGTTCATCATTCAAAAAGTTCAGTCAGTTTATTTATGCATACTGGTAATGATAAAATAAAATTAAGGCCAAAAAATATTTGTTTTTCAATTATTTTGATAAAAAAAAATTTTAATTGTACGTATGTATGTATATGGAAACAGTAAATATGATTCCTCAATTTAAATTTTAATTGACTCAATTAAAATATGTTTGTGAAAATGTTGTTAGGAAAGATAATTTTCCTTGTTTAATATATGTATAACAAAAACCATTATTATTTATGATAGTCTTGGCATTGAATGGACAATTTATTCACTGTTTCAATCAATCAATACTCATAACTGGTCCTTATTAAACAAATTTTAACTTTAACTTTAACTTTAACTTTGCATATATGTATTGTAAACACTTCGTTATTCGAGCTACAGAGTTTGATTTCATTCAATTCGTTTCCATTTTGTTTTCAGTCTTGTAAATGACCTACCGGTATGAAAAATGCTCGCACATTAAAAAATGCAATTTCTTCTTTTTGAAATTAGGATAAAAATAATAGCACAAGTGGCATAAAAGAAACTTAATGGAAGGTAGCCTCACTTTCATGTATAAGAAATAGATAGCTTATTTCTAGGGAGATATTTCGAAAACCAAACTAAAAAAAAATAAAAAAATCCTGTCTTGTTTCACAATAAATATTGTAATGTATTTACATACAGTGTGTAGCACTAAGGGCTACATGATGGTACTTTGTGGGTTCAGTATGGAAAAAAAATAGAATGGAAACGGAACCAATAAATGATTTTAAACTTAATGATTTTTAATTTAAACAAAATATTTAAAGACATAAAATAAAATGCAACAAGCTCCAAGAGAAATGCATAAAAACGAAACGGAAGAAACCCGCATATACTCCTTTAAGGTTTTTCTTTCTTACCTGTAAGACATGAGCAACGTCATGGAGAGTACTTCTTACTGCCCATTGGCTAAATTGATTACTTATTGTTATCAAACCATCCCATGGTTTTAAAAACTTATTCTTTTTCATACAGGTATGTGTGTATATGGTCATATAACGTCCGTCAGAATCTATAAAAAAGTTTTCGACCAACGATTTAACGACTACAAAACTCAACAAATCTCTCTGAGATCGTATCCATTTCTTCAGTAACTTAATTTACCATTTAAACTAAAATGTTTAAACTATATTATAACTATAACTCTCACACGGTGATAAGAACTGTACAAATGATGAACAATAATTCAAAACTAGATGCTTGTGTCGCTGCTGGAAACTTAAAAACTAGAATCTTCCGTATGTTCGAAAATTTAACAACAAGGCAAATAAATGGAATTATTCCAGAACAGGTATTTCGTTTTGTGATCAACCTATTTTCAGTGATTAGGAGAAAGTCAAACATTGAACAGAATTAGAACCATTTAGACCCAACTGTAAATTATAAACCAACCGTAATCTCGTTGTTACTGAGGTCACGGTGGAAAGAAAATTATGAAAAATCAAACGCATTCAAGACTACAGTTCAGCGACTAGAAGCGACAAAAGTTGAAAACACATGTGCCCATGAAAATGATTATTTTCTCGACAACGCCTCTGCATGATTGCAGAACCACCGTTGTAACTGACTATGTACTATGGTATACACTTCTGTGTATATATTACTCAAGGATTCTTAAACGGCTTGGTGTAGTTGTTAACGTGTTCGATTTAAAAACCCAGCAATTCCACGTGTAAACTACGGAGATGGCGAACAAAATCAATAGGTTTTAATCCGCTCTAAATATTCGGTTCTAAATTCCGTTCTCCAGAGAAAAACATCATCATCAAACATTAGGTTGGTTGTGACATGACCTTAAAACATTCGCATTTAACTATTATTCTCTCTTAGTATTATTATAATTATTTCTTTCCAATCATCCCCTTGAAGCCGCCGTAGTCTAGTAGGCAGTGTCTTCGCTTATTAGGCGTAAAGCCCGGGTTCCAGCCCCAGGCCAGACATCAAAACGAAATATGAAAAAGAAAAAATATTTCTTTGGCGACTTCCTCTCAGCAGATTTCTGGCAAAAAACCGGAGAGTAAATAAAATTGCCACGAAAACTTTTCTCAAAAATCTGTCGTTCGGAGTCGACGTTAAACTGTAGGTCTCGCCACTCAAGTATAAAATAAAGGCACACGACATGAGTGCTGTGAGAAGCTAGGCCGTAATCCTGACTGAAGGGTTGTAATGACCAATTATGTATGAATGTAAATTCTGTTCCCCAGAGAAAACACATCATCATCAAGCATTAGGTTGATTATGACATAATCTCAAAACAGTCGCAATTAATTATTATTCTCTCCTACTATTATTATAATTTCTTTTTAATCTTACCCTTATTAATTAGATAATTTTAATATTTCAACGCTTTTTGAAACGTTAAATATCGAGCGATCTTCATAGCATCAATATGTGGTTTCAACAAGACGGCGTTACGAACCACGCAGCTTATGCTATATTGGAAATACTGAGCGAGCGATTTAAGGCACGTTATCTCACGTGGAAGTGATGTGAACAGGTCACAGAGATCATGCGATTTGATCTCGTTGTTTTATTTTGTTTTATTTAAATTTAATGATAGGAAACTCTTAAAAAAGACCCTATATACAAGAAATTCTAACTTTTGTACATGGTGCTGCATAAATAAGGTTCACCCAAAGTAATTAAAGGGCATGTTTTTGCAAGTCGAACGTGTGAAAACAACGCCGAAAAAAATTGAATACATCGGAGTAACTCGTAGTCTACTTTGTACATTTAGTTGAGTAGAACTCAAAAATACTTGTTTATATTTCTCGAACCCTCCACACTACTTTTATTTGACATAAACTATTTCTTTTTTTTTAATTTTTCACACAAACGCATTTATTAGTCAAATAATTTTCAACCGATTTTGATTTTTTAATATAAAAAAGAACGTTTTGCAGTTCTTAATTTCAAAATTAAACTCAAAAATATAAAATAAGTGACCATGTACATTAAAGTGTATGTATTCTCCTCTTGTGAATAGATTGACATTTGGATTGCTCAAATAGGCCAAAAATGGCCATAATTATTATCTAAAGAGCACACCAGTCATATCATATTTCTCGTATACATTTGTTTTTCTTTTTTTTTTCAAACTAACTTTCCGTTCAAAATTTTTCAAAATATTTGATGGATCTTGAATGTTTATCGGAAAATGCGCCAACTAAGAAGACATCGGCTTATGTTTTCGTTTCATGCAAATATTTTTATTTCGTTTTGAGCAAAACATTAGTTACTCGGATGTATTTTCACTGTTGCAATGCGTAATTAAAACTAAACTAAATGAACAAAATTAAATGATGTTCCTAAATGTTGATTATTAAATAATTACCTTAAATAATCCAGGTAGTATTCATAAAGTACAATCTTTTTTTGAATTGATAAAATTTTGAAAAACCTCAATTGAAATATACTCTCATGACCATAGTTATAGGTGAACATTTATGAGTCCCGACGTAGACAGAGTCTTTAGCGTTGTTTGCACACCAACCTTTCGCTCAATCTTTATCTACGTCTATAAATGTACATATGTATGAATGTACATATATATGTACATATGTATATACACGAATATTGTTTATATATCAGAGATCAGCAATGAGTCATGTGAATCATTATGAATCATACTCATAATTTCCGATACTTATACGCATTCATACTTATTTTAATATCATACTACTCATATTCAAAGTTTGAAGTATTCATCGCACTCATAGTTAACAATACGCATGATGTTGTTGTTTTCGACTCACCTTTACTCAACATATACAAGAATCACAAAATAAGTATGATTCGCTTACAAACACTGCAATACTCACTAGAAAGTTGTGCGTTTGCTCTGTTTGTTGTTCTCACTTTTTTGCCTATGTGTCTGTTTTCTTTATTTGCAAATGCAACAAAAACTAAGACTGTAAATTTTGATGAAGGATTCGAATCACTCGATTCATTTATGAGTATTATAAGTATTTTTCTAAATTTATGAATCTGAATGAGTAGGCGTATGAATCAAACATATTTCGAATGTTATGAGTTTGATGACAACGTTGTACTCACAATCATTGCAACGTGTAGGTATAAATCAATGCTGTATTGAGTACGCATGAATCAGAGTAGTTGAATTTCAACACTGTTGACCAGTGTTGCAAAATTGAAATTTTGAAATGGTACTGAACGATATCTGAAAGAGTAATTTTTTGCATTAAGTCGTACTTTTGCAATTCCATCAAACATGAGTTACGCGCAATAGAAATTCTTGCTTAAATTATTGTAGGTATATACATATGTATACACACATACACAAGTATGTAGATTTCTGTGGATACATACATACATACATATATATATATATGTACGTATGTAAGTACAGTGTTATTTATTTATTGCAAAAAAAAAGAATGTTCACAAAGAATTGCTAATATTGACGTGAATTAGTTGCCACGCATGTCGTGCTTTCACTGTCGACATTTATAAATTTCTACTTGTACACAATTGTTGAGTTTAATTACATACATACAACGTATAAATGGATGTATGTACGTATTTGAAAACGAATGAAAATCTATATTACAAAGAATATAAACGAATTTGAATTGATGGAAAGTAATGAAGAGCAAAAAACAGCAACACGGAAATAAATAATAACAGCCAACCAACACCATCTCACATCAACCACCTGGCTGGCAAATGAAATGACGAAATCCGATTGGCTGCGCAACGATGAAATAAATTTTATATTCAACAATAAAAGAAGTAACAACAACAATAAACGTGGAAAATGTTTATAAGGGGAAAAACGAATAAAAATTAAAAAACGAATGAGAAAAATCATACAAACTCTGTTCGTTAGAGAGAGAGAGTGATAAAGAGCAAGAGAGACTGAAAAATACAGAGAGAGAGAGAGAGTGAGCGAGAGGTGAGCAAAAAGAAAGTAATTCATAAGGAAATAGTATAACAACATAACATATGTGATACATAAATAAAACAAATATGTATAACGAAAATAGAAGAGCACGATGCCGGTGATTCCCAAAAAAAAAAAAACAAAAAATAATAATAAAAATATAATAATAAATAAAATATAACCCTAATCAGTGTTGTCAACTTTGTATTTTTAAAAGCAATTCCCTGTAAACGGCATTACATTCAATGTTGCTCAGATAATAGTTTCATAGCAAATACCTGTTGTTTTTAATTTTTCACTGTAGATACTGTGTCGCATACACCGCTTTGTGATTCGACTGTTTGTGAAAGTAACACACGCTAGAATGAAAACAATTTTATTAGTGTTATATGGAATGAACTGGTTCGATTGAGGAGAGCAGATAAACGAATTATTTTCAAAGAGGCGTGTCATTGACATGAATTAAGTTCGTCAAAACCAATGAAAATTCAATGAATTTTTGTTTACTGTTTACGTTTTATTCATTGATACGATGACTATCGAACATATTATGAATGAATTTACACATAATACACATTCATTATGAATGTAAAGAAGGAAAAAACGATTTAGTTTTTCTTTTCCTTTCTGTTTTTTTTTTTTGTTTATTTTTCTATCTTTTCGATTTTTTAACGAAAAATAATTGCGAAACGAATAAGTTGACAACTTTGCTAACATTTCCAATTAAAAAAGAAAAGAATTTGAAACAGGGAACGACGGAACAAACGAAAAGATTTATAAGAAACGCATCGGAAATAAAGCAAGTATTATAGTTTTAAACATTTAAATTCTATGTGTATTTACATATATGTTGTAGCGTTTATGATTTAAGTTAAAAACGTATGTATGTATTGCGTTGGTAATAAGTAGTTCCTTTCCTTTAGTGTACGTCTTACATATTCGTTTTTTTTTTTTGAAAACGGTAGAAAGGGTAGAGTGTTCTTAATGTGCTGGCCTGTTGTTTATAAAAGTTTTTCTCCTACTACGGATTCTCTCACGAAGCACTTCCTACCTCTAAATTTGAATACAATAAAGTGTGTGTGTGTGAGATACTATCGAAATTTATTATTCGTTTGCGAAATCTAATGATGCCACTATATGCGGAGTAGTGGCCGCGATGACTTCTCTGGATGGAGTGCATCAAAATTGGCAAAATTTGCATGACTTTGGAGCATAACTCAGACTGAACTTGAGGACCACTATGATGTGTGGCTTATTCGCATCTGCTACTTAAGACCACAAGAAAAAGAAGTTAGTAATCATGGATCTGTAGTGCCTGCTGTTGTTTGCTCACGTACCCATTCATCTAGAATTAGATGTAGCTCTAACAAGACGACTGTTATCAAATATTCAGAAGTCTCTCTTTCAAGATTCTATAGAAGTTAATGTGAAGCGTTTTATATTTTCCAAAAAATTTTCATTAAACATTTCTGATTTTAGATTGAATATCATTTCTTGATTGAGCACATGATACACTTCAAACAAGAAAGCGTGGAAGGATAACTCATGAAATTTTGAGCATGAGTGTGTCAACAGTATTGAAATTCAACTACTCTGATCCGTTCGTACTCACTAAAACATTGATTTATAAGTACAGGTTGCAATGAGTATGAGTACAACGTTGACATCAAGCTCATAACATGCGAAACATGTTTGATTAATACGCCTACTCATTCAGATTCATAAATTTACAAAAATACTTATAATACTCATAAATGATTTGAGTGATTCGAATCATTCGTGAAAATTTACAGTCTTAGTTGTTGTTGCATTTACAAAGAAAGAAGAAAGAAAAAGACAAATACACAACCTTCTAGTGAGTATTTTAGTGTTCGTACGCGAATTATACTTATTTTGTGATTCTTGTAAATGTTGAGCAAAGGAGAGTCGAAATCAACAACATCATGCGTATTGTTAAGTACAAGTATGATGAGTACTTTAAACTTTGAATATGAGTAGTATGAGTATAATATTAAAATAAGTATGAATGCGTATAAGTATCAGAAATTATGAGTATGATTCGAATATACTAATCTTTTTGAATACTCATTGCTGATCTCTACTAGATATTTTGACAAATGGTGTTGGAAACCTGGATAATTATTTATAATCACTAAAATTTAGCCGGGGATCATCTCAGTTTAATAGTTCTTTTGAACGCTTTACAATGTTTTTACTCTTTAAACTTCAAGAGGTAGGTGTCTAGTTGTTATCATGCTCAAAAATTTTGGAAGTATTTTCAGTTTTATATTGGTTATCAGACATTTAGATCTTTATTAATATTGACATTTATCTCCATCTTGGATAGCGCTTTCATAAGTACAGATCTAACGATAAGCATGGATATAACTAACTGCGTCTTCCTAACCTTTTTAAATAACATTTTAATTGTGTCGATCAGTTTAATATCTTATAAAGGCTAAAATAGCTGCTCTAATTTATGATAACAGTGTTGAAAGCGACAGTGTTTTTTTCTCAATAAAATACCTTTAAATTTTGAATATCGAGCATTTATTGATGGGACTAATAGTAAAATTCTTTCAAATATATTGTGATTTCATATTTTGTACGCGTTTTTTATTTGCAGCAAAATAGCAAACATGTTAAGTGAAACTAACGGACTTCATTGTGTTTTAATTGAAAGAAAATAAATCGAAAATTTTTAAAACAAATAATTTTTTAAACTTCAAATATATTGTATTGCTGTATTGTAAAATAAAGTGTTTAATGCGTTCCACTTAAAAAGAAAACTGTGAGGAGCAAATAAATAATGCACGTAACAACAGATTAATTCCTACCAGGAAGCTACACTTATGCGTCGGAGTCCTCTAAACACAAAAAAAAAAAACCCCGGTAACTAGTTATTGAAAATTTGGATCAATTGTCTGGCCCTTTGCTTAACATGAAATGAGGACAACATCTGAGCTAAAACAAAAATGGAATACCTGTGGTGGAGTCTTTTTAAGCGCACCTGAGAAGATCCCGTGGTGAAATCAGGAATTTGTAGATTTTTGCTTTAATCTTGTAAATTCTATAAGACGGCGATACTAAGAGGTTACAATGAAGTGAACGGTATAGTCGTACCTATTTGTAAAACACATTTTATTTGTTTCTAAAGTATTGCAATTACGGAAATGTTTGTTCCCATTATTTCTGCTTGGCATTATTTTTTCAGATTTTATTTGTTCTCATTACTGCATTTTTTTATAATTTCTTCTGTTAACAATTAACATTAACATTCAATTAAAATTCATAGCTTAAGAAAATACTAAAATTTTGGCCTGTCCACATTAATAAAGAATACCTACATACATTCTCACACCACTCATGTTTTGTGCCTTAATTTTATACTTGGGTAGCGGGCCCTACAGTTTAACGTCGACTCCGAACGACAGATTTTGAGAAACTTTTTTATGGCAGGTTTATTTATAAAGAATATATACATACATCTGTATTTATTTGAAAAGCTAGGTCGTAATACTGCCTGAAGGCAGTTATGACCAGTTATGTATGTATGATTGTATATAGGTATGTACATATTTTTAATTAATTTGCTAATTTATTAAAAAAAGGATGTACACATCTATAGTTTCTTGTAACGAAAAATGCCAATGTTTTCTTATTCAATGTTTTTTGGAATCTCGAAAAAGTATGCATAGGTATTCATTCCGTGTGTTTTGGAACTTTTTCACTTTCACACTTACAGAGTTATCGGCTGTGTATTCTCACTTATTCTGAAAATACATACGTTTTTACATCCGAATAGAGAATATTCAATCATAAAAGTTCAAAACTTAACTACAGAGAATGCATACTAACACCCTATGATTTGTTATTATTAATTAAATAATAGTATTATTTTTGGAAATTTATGGAAAATAAGAACCAATACTGTCTTTATACTTTGGGAAATGCATTGAATTGGAACATATGACGTACTTAATAAAAATCATAATAAAAAGGTATGCATTATTGACACTGCCCGTTTGGTGGAAGATAATTGAGACGGAACGATTTGGTAAAAGTTGAAACAATATCAAGCACAATGAAACAAAGTAAGAGAAAGAAAAAAATAAACAACAAAATTACAAAAAAAAACAAATCCAATTGGATTCTATATAAAGCAATTGTTTGTTATATTTAGCCTTTAAGAGATACATATGCATACGTACACATGTATATCCATAGACATTTTTTGTTTCTTTCTAACCAAATCAATCGTCATCCACCAACGACACCATAACAACAAAAACAACGCCACACTATAACGAAACACACACTAATAAAAATTCGTAAAGAAGAGAGAAAAATAATCATTAATTTGGTTGTAGATAAGTATGCATGGATGGGTGTTTTTAAGCACACACAAATAATAATCCGCAAAAGCAACAAAAAAAATACTCTTTAATTTGGTTTTGCGTAGATGTATGTATGTACCACACTATAATATATATTTGTTTGTTTGTGTGCATTTAAGGTATGTTTCATTTTCAATTTGATTCCAATTCGAATCGAATTAAATTCTTGTTTCCCCTTAACACATTTTGTTTTGTACAATTTGTATATGTTATTTTATTGTTGTTATTGCTATCACTTGTGTTTTTTTTTGTTTTGTTATTTCATTCGTTATTTGCCTCTATTCCTCATTCGGTTTGTGATCGTCGTCGCCCGTGCAACGTCGTCGTTTTTGTACGGAAGTCAGAAAACATTTTCGTGAGTAAAAAGAAAAAGAGAAAAAAAATTCAATGAAGATTAACTTTTGATTAAAACCGAAAAGCAAAAAAAGTGGTTAGCAAAAAATGTAACAGTGATTGTTGTGAAAATAAGAAAAGGAATATGTAATCAATAGAGTTGATGAAAGAAAGTTCTTGTCACAAATTCTCTAGTGAATTAAACAATTTCAGTTTCAGATAATCAAGTATGAAATTCAAAATATAATGAAAATATAAAACAAAAATATTAAAACATATCCTAACTCATATGGCACATACAATGTCTCTATTATCTTGTAATTCACAAAGGTCATTTGTTTGAATTCCGTCGGCATTTAGTAAAAAAAAAAAAAACAGAAATTAAAAATAAACTGAATTCAACAATTTCTTTTGAATGTTCTGTGGTGTTTCTTTTAGTACAAATTATTAATATTATTTTTTTGATTATAAAATGTAACGGTTAAATTCGATATATTAAGTGTCAATAAAAGGTGACTATTTTCTAATTTTTTATAACGCCCACCGCCTCTCGTCTCCGTCCTTCGAATTGAAAGTGGGGCGACCATATCCATATCGAATTTTATGTGGCTTAGACAACTGTGCGTAGTTGACTGAAAGAAATTACCGCTAGGAAATTTCTCAATGCACGCGCCGTGAGTGAAAATCAGTGATTGTGTATTATGATCTTTTTTTTTCAAGTTCAGGAAAGTGATTTCAGGTTGTTCATAAAAAAAGAGTGTTGTTTATTTAATAACCTAATTGTCAGATAAGCACTTTTTATATAAAAAGTTATTCGAAATTGTGTACCTAATGCAACTCAACACAATGGACTGCACCGGACGTTCGAATTTAAATGAACGAGATTCGGAGTTGGGTGACGATATGGTAAGAATTCAATTCTCAATTTTTCAAAATCCACAAAATAAGTTGTCTACAAGTAATATAATCGGGTATATATTTATTATTTTTAATATCTCCAGAATTAATTTTGTTTATTAATTTGTCCATTTTAAGCTGACATTACTATAACATTACATATCTTTTTGCTTAAATATAGGTACTTTACTGTAGGGAAGAATGTCATAAATGGCTTGTATCTGATTCCTTTAATTTTATTTTAAAACAAACAATTTAAATAATGTGTTTAATGTTAAACTAAACACATTTTAAGAATTCAATATATTTTTCCGTGACATTCTCAGACACAATGTGTTTTACATTTTAGAGTAACTTACATACTTGGAGTTACTGGCCGGCCGCAATATCTAAACGAGCGGCCAAAGACTGTACTCATAGTGTGCTATAGTTTTTGCTTTAAAAACTCTTGTTAATACTGTAAGTATATACTGTATTAGAAAAAAGCTCATTGGAGTTATAATTTCTTTGGGCTAACATTCTCGATATTAACTATGTTTCAATCATTCTGACAAAATTCAAAAATCTCCCACTTTTGAATATTTGATATTCGTATTAAGAATGATCTGAATTCAAAAACTATATCTCTTGGAAAAATACAAATAAATGTATTGATTCACAGTGACACCGGCAAAATGATAATTTTGATTGATTTCATTTAATGTGTTTCTTTTCATTCAGTAGAAACAATAATTCTTCATTATTTACTTATTTGACATACCTAAGTATGGGCGGTACGTACGTACTTATGGACATTTTGAATAAACCGCTGTATAGGCTGCAATCTATTAAAATATTTAGCATCATCACATATCGCTATTTAGAACTGTTTAGTACTCACATAACTACATACTTACTTACAATTTGAATAAAGGAAAAACCTAAAACAATCAAGAAATATAAATTAAAAAAAAAATTAAGTGAAATTATTGACTAAATCGTACAGAGCTATTGAAGTTTTTCAACTCATAAGTTCATGTAGTGAGTAAGTGAGAGAGAGAGAGAGAGAGTAAGAGGAAAGGGGTAATAATTGCTTTTATTCTTTATTTCATTTTCTCTTGCTATTCTCACGTCCTTCTTTTGGCGTAGATTAATATTTGACATTTCTTTTCATTCGAACGCTAATTAAAGAAAAACGGCATTATTGAAAGAGAGAGAGAGAAAAAAAAAGAAATAACAAATAATATATAAAATAAGAAACAAACAAAAATTTGTGGAAAAACCAATAAAAAAAAATAAATATAACAGGAAAATCTATAATTTTGTGTCTGAGCATACCATATAGAATATTTTCACAAATTATTATAAGAAAAAATGAAAATATTAAAAAATATAATTAAATAAACAGTAGTCAGTGATTAATTCTAAAGTACAAAAAAAAGAAAAGTAAAATAATTCTGAAAATAAGTTATACGTAGTGTGGTGAAAGTTAAACATTTCTTTAATTAAATCAAGGACAAGGTTCGTTTGGCGAGAGAAGATGTTTCGCTTGACGATCATTTTGTAATATAGTGCACCACTTATTACAAAATGAATGGAAAGAGGTTAGTTATATTGTAATAAATTGGAAAGATCTGTACACAGGCTTCAAACTTATAATGATTATGACTTAAAGGTCTATGGGATCGCATATGTATATCCTTTCGCAATGTTATACATATGTTTGTGTTAATTCACTTTTGTATGTATAAGCTGATTTAACAATGTGTTCCTGTGTTTATTGAAAACCTCTTTGGTGGTATTATCAGCAAAAATTGAAGTATGAGGATAATTCCCATGTATTTATTAAATATAAAACAAACCTATGGAATGCTGCCTGCCATACTCTCTCTCTTACTTTCTGCCCAGCTGGCAGAAAGTTGAAGACTGAATTGGCGTTTTAGACTTATTGTTTATAACGTTGTTCAAGTTACAATGTTTAGCAGAATATGTGTAAAATGTTTCTCTTATTTTAAAAACTATATACCTAAATGCCGTATTTATTTTATTAAATTCATATTTAATTTTGCAAAGCTTTCTTTATCGCTAAATGAAACAATATACATACATATATAATACGATACTATACATATAAACATACATATTTGTAAAATAGTACACTTTAAAATCTACAATATTTCGTTATATAAATAACGATCTTTTATAAATCAGAATCAATTTAAAAATTCCCATGCAATTAACAATAAAAACGTATTGTTAGAAAATTTAAGGAAAAATTATCACCTAAACTAAATTTGTAAACAAAAAGTGATTTCTTTGAAAATAATACTGTAAATTAACTTTTATATTTCTTCGTCAACTCTTCAATTGGTACACGTATTAACGTACATACGTACATACGTAGGTATTTGTATTAGCACTTGACAAATTAAGCCGAAAGAAGAAATTTAAGAATACAAAAAAGAATTGTTAAAATCATATAAAAAAAAAACAAAATTATGTTAAAAACATCAGTTGGTCAAGACTGTTGTTTAATGCCCTGCACGACAAATCCATTCACTACACAATGAAACTTTCTTCTGCTTTGGAGTAGTTTGAGGGAAGAAAAAGAACATGAAGCTATTTTAACCAATTTTATTAATCAAAGTTTGTATTCATATTGCTAAGAGTGTGATATGGGCATATATTTGCGAAATTTTGTTCATCCAGTATGAGTATTTTAGGTTGAAAATAATAATAACGACGTAATGAGAATAGTATTTACATTCCTAGCCACACTTTCATGGCAGAGTTTATAATCAAGCAGAGGTATCTGACTTTAACACCTTCAGATGAGTTGTAGGGTACAATAAATCAAATTTCCCTTCCACAGAAATAACACAACTACACCAAGAGTCATCTTCAGACCTGTATCAATAAATAGATAAATGAGGAAGAGGCAGAGGCAGAGAAAGGAGAAAAAATAAACAAATTGACTGTATTCAATTGAGATAATCTTTTGTATTTGACATGATTTTAGTGTTAATATGACACTATTAAATATTCCCATTCTCCATACATTTGCTTTCTCTCTTTCTCCTACAATTGCATGATACTGTACAAATCCAATCAAATAAACACATGCTAAATGAAAGTGAATTGCTATGAGTAAGCTTTCGAAACTTACTCTAGCTCACCTCTAACTTAACTCTGATTCTGAAACACTGCCACCGAGTAACAAATAACGCAGTTATCTTTACTCTTTCATCCATTTGACATAGTGAATGCCATAGTTTGAGTATATGTTTGAAAAAGTCCCACACCAATTATAACCGTTAGATCTTCCAAGCAATTAACCCAAGTTAGCTGCTGTCTAGCCATCTTTATTTAAACAGTAATAATAAAAGTGTATTTTGTAAAAAAAAATATTGAAAAAGAAAACAATACAATAGTTTCATTTAAATTTTCTTTTTATTACCTTTCATCTCCACTTGATTCGTTTTTTTTCTTTATCAACTATGATGTATATGTAAATGAAAAAGCGAATGTTTGTTTCTTTTTTTTTATTTGGTGGAATGCTATACGTACATACCTTCCTTCAGTAGGGCTGTATGTTTTATATTTATTAATCTTTCATAAAATTAGTGAAACCTTGAACGCGGAGTGGATCTTCAAATTCGGTACTATTAGTTTTGCTATTTAGGCAATAATTTTGGGCAAAAAACTGAATATTTAGGAAAAGTATGCGTAGTGACTTAGAAGTCGCTATAGTCTAGTAGGTAGTGTGTTAGCTTATTAGACGTAAGGCCACGGTTCAAACCTCAGGTCAGACATCAAAACGAAAATTTGGAAATATTTCTTGGGCGACTTCTTCTCAGCAGATTTTTGGCAAAATCTCTGAGAGCAAATATCGATTTTAAACTGTAGGTCCAGCCACTCACGTATGAAGACTTTGGACTTTGTCCTACATATTTGCATGAAAAATTGCAATATAATAATAATATCCATAATTATAATACAAGGAGAAGAGAGGATTACAGACTACCATATATGAGAACTTGTAGAGATATGAATTGCTTAGAATATAAGGGTTTGAGAAAATATAATGAGTTACCGAGTAATATAAAAAATTGTGAAAATATGACTTTATTTAATAAACTTCTTAGAGATTTTTGCAAGAAAAATTGTTAATAGAGTATTATATGTATATATTTAAGTATCTAGATTGTAAAATCGTAATAATAAATAAATAAAATAAAAATAAATAAAATAAATTAACGCACACAACATAAATGGTTTGAGAAGCTAGGTCGTCATCCTGACTGAGGGGTTGTAATGACCAATTATGTATGTATGTATGCGTAGTGATTTCCATGCAAGTTAAATAAAAGATATGTTCCAATGCTGAATAAAACCATGATAGAATTTAATAGATTGCCCAACAGCTAGGATGCTAGTTTTATGGACTTTATTTTATTTATATCTTTTTTTTTTGGTTTTTGTTTTAACAATTACAATGCTGCGAAGCACACCGGATTCCGGCCAGTTGTTTATAAGTATTGTTTGTATTTGTATTTGTTTTTCTTTTTTCTCTTTTAATAATAAAGTTTTTTGTTTTATTTTATTGTTAATGGTGTTCGTACGTAAATTAATTGTTTAAATATTTGAATTATTTGTTAGCAACTTAAATGAATATTAAATGGGATTTGATTTTTGTTTCCTCATAAACATCAGCGTTGTTTATCAAGACTTATAAAACTTTAATGATTTTTCGTTTTAATTTTTGCTTTTCTTCTCTGCTCTTCTACATTCATACTTAATATATTGCATACGTACATGTATTTCTTCTTTCTCGACTCAAAATTTATGTACATATTTATACACCTTAGGATTTAACTGATGAGTAATCGCTGAGTTAATTAAATTGATTGACAAATTCAATTTATTAACAAATATTTTTTCAAATAATCGATTTCACAGTATTTTTGTATTTTTTACCATCAGTATGAAGAATTTTTAAAATACAGTGAAAGCTCCCATAGGCGGACACCGACCGTCGAGGCATTTTTGTCCGCCTAGGGGAGATGTCCGTCCAAGGGATATTTTGTTAAAATATTTCGGGAAAAATTTAATAAATACATATCTACCTGTGTATTATTTGTTGCCAACGATAACTGCTATAAAAAATAATCTTTAAAAATATTTTCATTAACTTTTATTTTTCTCATATTCATATACATTGTACATACGTAGATATGTATTTATATTCAGAGTAGCTAATTAACTAACCATCCATTAGTTATCACATAAACCAAAATAAAAAGGGGAATCACAATTTAGATTTTGTCTATGAACATAACATTACATAAAATAATAAACCGGGGAATCACCGCACTACGCAATGCTACATAATCTGATTAAGTTGAAAAATACACACTCAACAAAGAAAAATTTATGTAAACTCTACACATTGCGCATAGTATAAAAGGGAGATAAACCGAAAACAAACAATAAAATTGCTCAGCGTTGCCTTTTGCAATATTTATTTGTCCGCCTATGGGAGATGTTTTTGGAAAAACAGGTGTCCGCGTCCGTCCAAGAGAGCGTCCGTCCAGGGGAGATGAATTTGCTCTAAAAATACGACTTAATTGACGGGACTTAGAAAATCGTCCGTCTAGCGGAGATGTCCGCCTATTAGAGCTGTCCGCCAGTGGAGCTTTCACTGTATTTGAAATGAAATTAAAAAATAAGTTGCCTAATGCTATAATCAGTGTATCGTCATTCAATAAGGAATATAATTTGAGTTAATCAGGCTGTTGAAGACCAATTGCACTCTTAAGCCTGATACTTTTGATCATTCAATCCTACCAAATAAGCTATATATTTTTTCTGAACGCTTTAACTAAATACCTAAATGTATGTATGTATAGATAGTAAAGAATGTATGAATCTGAATTCTAGAATTCTGCTAGTATTTCTAATACAATGAATATTGTCTTCTGGATTATTACACACAATCATGGACAAAAATCAACATACACTCATTCCAATGCTCGAAAAGCAATATTTTTTTAAACAACTAATGTAGATTTTCTTCAAATTTATTTTTATTAATAAAAACCATTAAAATAAACCACGAGAGAGAATTGTAAGAAAAAATCCAGTAACGTAGAGGTTAAGAAACCAACAAGCGGTTCTTGCTTGCTGTTCTGCTGCGAAAACCATACATACATAAATACATAATTGGTCATTATAATCCTTCAGTCAGGATTACGATCTAGCTTCTCTCTAGCTGTTCTGTGTGTTTATTTTATCCATAAGTTGCTGGGTCTACATTTTAAAGTCGACTCCGAACGACAGATTTTTTTGAGGACTTCTCAGAGTTTTTGCTAGAAATCTGCTGAGTAGTCGCTAAAGAAATATTTTTCCATATTACTTTTTGTTTGTATGTCTGATCTGGTATTTGAACCATGGCCTCGAGCCTAACACACAATCTAATAGACTACAACCATTTTCATTAATTGATCCTTTTTACTGTTCGCGGATTTCAAATATTCCTGATCTTCCGGCAATAGCTTGAGCTAACTTTCAGGTATCTGCTCTTGGGTTTTTCTAATGTCATACGATATTTTTTTATTTTCAATATTCTTATCCCACTTTTTGCATTAAAATCTTTAACTGATACTTTATTTCTAAAAATTAATGTGTTAAGTAATATTGTTCAAGCGTAAAGTGTGATAAGCTGACCGTCTAAACTACAGATTTATTAAAAATTGTTTATTTTCAATCAATTAACAAGGCGGAATGTTTAATTAAAATCTTAGTAACTTTCTTGTTTTAATTTTTTCCCTCTGTTATTGTTATCAACGCCCCATAGAACCCGGACATACATATAGTGATTTAATTCATGAACATTTTCCCACATGCAAAAGTTTTCTGAGTAAATATTTCTATGGGAAAAATATTTTATTTATATACGGGTATCCACGTAAAACCTACATTATTTTATAATTTCAAATCAAATTAAACCTAAACTTTATTATAAAACCTCCACTAATTAAAAGAATATAATCTTTTGGATATCGATCTTGTATTAAAAGCCAAAAAAAAAAAAAAAAAAAGAATAAAATACTGGCTATAAAGTAAATAATGATTTATATTCATGATTTATTGTTTAATTCGGCAAAACCGAATTCGCTATGCATCTTTATTTCGAAAATCGATGAGTATTTTTCTGAATGAATTAAAGAATAAAATTATTAATCTTTTAATAAATGATTTGAAGAAAGGGCAGCATTCCTTTTTTGGCAGGGAGCACCTGCGTATATGCCACTCCATAGCTATCCTCAAATCGTTGGTACATTACATTTAATTATTATTATATACTTATCTAAATCAGCCACTAATTTATCTTAAGCAAATTAACACAAGTTATAGTTTCATTTTGATATACTCAGCATACAAACAGTTTTAATGCTGATATGAAAATTATTTTCACTTTAAATCATTAGCTGACCGGCAAGGTAAACTCAAATCCAGAAAATTTATTGTTTGGGGGAAAAATCAAAGATTTTTCGTTCGTTTCATTTAACAGCATCGATAACACTAACACGTGCTGTTCGTCAGTGTGAATGGTTCCCACATTAAATCTTCGAAATCTTGCAACAGATTTAAAACCAAAAACGAAAAGATACTCGTAAACGTTTAAAATTACAAACCTTACATACATACATATACACTCCACGAATGCAAATTTATGTGGTTGACTGACTCATAGACGGGCCGACTATCTGACTTTGTGAGTGTATTGTTGTTTTCACTATTTTCCTTTGTATTTATCGTACGTACGTATGTATGTATGTAAGAAACGTCAATGGCATCTTTTGTTTCTGTTTTTCAAATTTTATTTTGACTTTTCAGTTTTTGAACGTTTTTAGTGCTTTTTGTGTTGTTTTTTTTTTTTTGTATTAAAATTTTATATGAAAATAATGAATCTAAAATTATGTACATACATATTATGTTTTCTTATGAATGGCGCTCTTTAATTCTTTGCAAGTTTCTTTACTTTGTATTGCTTAAGGTTAACAATATAAATTTAATTTGCCTGTTTACGATCGATTACGAAGAACTTGAAACAATTTTTACATTTTGATATCAATGATAAAAGAATTTAATCATTTAAAATAAACAATTTTGCAAAATAATATGTTTGCCTACACGTTTAACTCACAGAAATTAAAATTATTTTTATTATAATCAATGCAAATTAGTATTAATTTTATATAAACATGCACGAAATTTAATAAAAATTTGTTAATACAAATTAAGTCAACGAAAATACATACTACACTTCACCACCTAAATAAAAGAATTTAAATTGAATAAATATTTAAAGAAAAACATTTCTTATATAATACGGTGAAAGCTCCACTGGCGGACAGCTCTAATAGACGGACGATTTTCTAAGTCCCGTCAATTAGGTCGTATTTTCAAAGCAAATTCATCTCTCCTGGACGGACGCTCTCTTGGACGGACGCGGACACCTGTTTTTACAAAAACATCTCCCATAGGCGGACAACTAAATATTACAAAAGGCAAAGCTGAGCAATTTTATTGCATTTCGGTTTATCGCACTTTTATACTACGAGCAATGTGTAGAGATTACGTACATTTTTCTTTGTTGAGTGTGTATTTTTCAACTTAATCAGATTATGTAGCATTGCGTAGTGCGGTGATTCCCCTGTTTATTATTTTATGTAATGTGATGTTCCAAGACATAATCTAAATTGTGATTCCTCTTTTTATTTTGGTTTATGTGGTAACTGATGGATGGTCAGTTAATTAGCTACTATGAATATAAATACATATCTACGTGTGTACAATGTATATGAATATGAGAAAAGTAAAAGCTAATGAAAATATTTTTAAAGATTATTTTTTATCGCAGTTATCGCTGGCAACAAATAATATACAGGTAGATATGTATTTATTAAATATTTTAACAAAATATCCCTTGGACGGACATCTCCCCTAGGCGGACAAAAGTGCCTCGACGGTCGGTGTCCGCCTATGGGAGCTTTCACTGTATATACAACAATAACACATATGTATGTATGCACGAATTACTGTTAAGTAAAATATGTCTCAAAAATGGAGGTAATTGTATTTATTTATAAAATAATAACCTGAATTTACTAAAATATAAGAAAAAAAAAACAAATGAAAATTCTTATTAAATTTGGGTACAGTTATTTGTGTGCGACAAAACATATGCACGCCTTTAGGTTACTCACAAAAATATTAATTAATTACTTTGTATTTAGTTGCGTAACCATAATTTTTATAAAACATTTTCATATCTTCGTGTTCTGAGCCCGATTAGGTTTGATAAGCTTTCTCCAAAAATTTCATTGCAAGCTATTTCCACTTGGCGGAAAAGTTCGTATCTATTTCTGCAATTATCGCTGTTAATTATACGATCTATAATATCTCATAGATTTGCTATGGGACGTTTATTTTATTGCTTTGAAATCACTCTTTCATACATTTAGCAGTCTATTTAGTGTGACATGTTTACTTCACAGAAGTTCATGCATACTTTTTGTCGCACACAGTCGATACCTTATTGTGGAAGGGCTCTATGTAATTCTGGTTTTTTTGCAAGGAAAAATGGAATTACGAATTAGATTTAAACCATTATATTCGGACATTATTTTATTAGTTTATATTTTTGCTGTTTTCAGTATGAGCTCTTAGATTTATTAATCTATTGAGTGGTCTATTTGTTAATAAATCAATAAGTTAAAAGATTTTCTAGAGATTTGGTTGATTACAATTCGTTAAAAAAAAGTATCTTTACCAAGCGGCATAGTTTATGCAGTGTATAATACATAATACTAAGAGTTTTAAAGTTTTCAATCAATGGAAAATTTGAGTTTTGTGCAAATTTTAATTTTGAATAAAAAATAAATAGTAAAACTTATACAATTCGACCAGCAGTCTTTTTGTTTGATGTTGTCTGTCTGGAAGCCCAAATCATCTATCAAACATCCCTATTTTAAAACATAGTGTTGAATGGACAGTAGTAAACTCCCATCCTCTTAAATATCCAGCGCTTGATGATATTATACCTGCAGGTTTATAGATAAACACAGATACTCTCATACGGTGAGTGTTAATATTTTTCACAGCATACATAAGCGTATCTGATTTTAACTCAAACTGAACAGTCTAGAAGTTTTTCTATCCACAATCAAGCACAAAATATTTAAAATCAAGTCATCAATCCTATATGTCCATTTAAGACATTTAAAGAGTCTTTGATGTCTATATTAGATTACACATGGTATTTTTTTGGGGTCTGAGCTACCTCAAGATACCTTCTTTAACCGGAGTGGGTTATTAACAGTGGATTTATGTCTAGTATAACTGCTAGGCAAAGAGTGACAATAAAATTAATAAATAAATAGTATGATAGTGAACTTTCAAATATGAATAAAAGGAAAAATGATTTGTATAGAATATCAACACAAAGTGGTGACTGGAATGAATATAATAATATTAAGAAACAATATAAAAAATTAATAAAAATAAAGAAAATAAAGTACATGGAACATAAAATAAACATTAATGCAAATAATGGTAGACAAATGTGGAAATATTAAAAGGAATTAACTAACTTAAAAGAACAGAAGGGAGAAATAAAAACAGTTAAAATAAATTGTATTGTTTATGATAATGACAAGGAAATCGCAGAGAATTTGAATGAATATTTTGTGAACAGTGTGAAAGAAATAAATGAATCGATTGAGCAATATTCAAGAAAATTAAAGTATAAAATTGGTGGTAAAAACCTTTTTTCGGAAGGTGTACTAAAAGACTCTCTAAATTACACGGCATATTTTTACGCGTGTATGATAAATGAAAGTTTTTCGAAGGGTATGGTGCCCAGGAAATGGAAATTAACAACTATTGTTCCAGTACAGAAAGTTGCAAATACTATACTTGCAGAACTGATTGTGAAGAAACAACTAACTAAACATATAGAGGATAATAATATATTAATAGAGGAACAGTCTGGTTTCAGGAGAAACCACTCATGTGAAACAGCGTTAAATTTGGTACTGTCGGAGTGGAAGAACAATCTCAATGACAAGATGAACATCGTTGCAACATTCCTTGATCTGAAAAGAGCATTTGAGACAGTCGATAGAAATATATTGATGACAAAGTTGCGGAAAATAGGAATTGGTGATGCTGAGGACAAATGGATGACCAGCTATCTGAGTGACAGACAGCAACAAGACAGCAACAAGTGGTTGTATCTGATACGGTATCGACAAAAATTAATGTAAATATAGGATTGCCGCAAGGAACAGTGTTGGAACAGATTTGGATAATGCTATGAGGAAGATGCAGGAAGATATTGACAATTTATATATATGGTTATGTGAAAATAAATTAAAATTGAATATGTATTAATAAAACTAAATTTATGATATTGACAAGAAATCATGTAAATAGCGATGAGTGTGTAATAAAAATAAAGAATGACGCTATTGATAGAGTAAATGTGATTAAATATTTGGGCATAATGATTGATGAAAAATTAAGTTTTGATGATCACTTAAAGTATATTGTAAACAAAATAGCAAAGAAGATTGAAATAATGGCTAGATCAACTAAATTAGTGAATAAGAATTATAGGATTAAAGTGTATAACAGTATAATTTTACCGCATTTTGTTTATTGCCCGTCAATACTATTTCTTTTAAACAGAACTCAAATGGACAAACTTCAGAAGTTGCAAAATAGGGCTATGCGTATTATTTTAAACAAGAATTATGATACAAATATAAGAAGTATGCTGATAGAATTAAATTGGTTGAGTGTTAGACAGATTATTACTTTTCACACTTTGAAATTTATTCATAACATTAGATTTGGAAAATGTCCTCAATATTTAAATGGGAAATTACAATGTAATCATGAAATTCACAATTATAATACTAGAAGAAAAGATAATTATAGATTACCATTCATGAGAACTACAAGGGATATGAATTGTTTAGAATATAAAGGATTAAAAAAGTATAATGAACTACCAAGTAACATAAAAGATTGTGAAAATATGATTTTGTTTAAGAAACTCCTAATTGAATATTGTAAAAATAATTAACATATTGTATATATGTATATGTATGTCTAGGTTTAAAAAACCGTAATAATAAATAAATAAATAAAAACAAAGTGGTAGGTTACGTAAACACTGAGTTGTATTTCAGTCAATGCAATGGAACCTAAACTTAACAACCTACTAAAATCCATAGCTGGAACATTCTACTTATGCAGACGGCGCACACTGGTGTGGCTTCATACACTTTTATGACCAAAATATGAGACTTTCTGATTAAACTAAGAAAACAATGGAATTTCATAAAAGTAACCACGTACATCGCCAACCGTCCGTACAATTCAAGTGGATTTTTTTAAATAAATTTCTTTGTATATAGGCAAACCTCTTCAAGTTTGATACATACACTTTGCAGAATATACCAAAGATTCATCGAATTCTCCACCGCCCATACAATACGAATAGATTTGGACTGTTCACCGATCGGTAGAAGTTGGTTGAATTTAAAGAATAAACTCTACTCCATCATTTGGTTCCAGTAACAGGACGGAGTTGACTTCCTTTTTTTCATTGCTTTAATTGTGTTTTAAAGCAGTTGGTCTAAACTGCGTTGTTATCATTAAAAATGTACGTATGTTTGTAATTTGTTTGTCGCAGAGTACAAATCAGCAACGTAAAAATAATGACGAACTTTTTCGGCCGGTGGAAAATGCTTGCAATGGAAATTCTGAAATGGTATTATCAAATATTATATTATATGAAATATGAAAAATATTTCTTCGGCGACTTCCTCTCAGCAGATTTCTGGTAAAACTCTGAGAGTAAATAAACCTGCCATGAAAAAGTTTCTCAAAAATCTGTCATTCGGAGTCGACGCTAAACTGTAGGTCCCGCCACTCATGTATAAAATTAACACACACAACATGAGTGGTGTTGAGAAGCTAGGCCGTAATCCTGACTGAAGGGTTTTAATGGCCAATTATGTATGTATGTATGTATGTAGTATGTATTATGAAATTGAATTGAGTCCATGCAACGCTGCTGTGCAGACATCTCTAATTTAAATGAATAATTTTATTCGTTTTTGTATTATTTTAGTTAAGGAAATTTTTATGTACAAGAATTTCGTGCTTCAGATTTATCCGATACTGTATATACATACATATGTGCGCACCAACTATGTAGTGGTGGCAAATGAATTAGTGCACGGCGAATGTATCTTCTTCTTATATTTCATCTGTCGCATGCATATCAGCATATTATTCCAAATCGATCATGTTTTATTTTTAATTCATGTCTTTCGTACATTTGTTTATTTTAGTTATTTAAAATACACATTTTAAATACAAAAACAAAAAACAAACAAAACAAAAACACAAAAAGGACTGGAATAAATGAACGAGTAGTGGGTATGCTTATTAAATGGTGGTATACACGGAGAAACAAAAAACGAATTAAAAAAGAAACTGTATTTTGTATAAAAGCAGTAAAAATAAAATCTACAACTAAAATTAAATATGTAGTAAAAAAATGTAATTATCAAAACGATAATAAAATCAACGTGTACATACATACATATGTGTATCTGAACGTGGTTGCCTTTGCCCGTATTATATGCGAATAGGCGTGGCTAATAAACGCATAGCATGGCTAAAAAAAAGTTTATTTTGGCCATTAAGACACTCGCTCGTACACACGTACATGTATGTCTATATATACATACCTGAATACATATTTTAACTCATTCATACATAAATACAAGTACATACATATGTATATACATACATACATATATAGTTGCAAAAGCGTACTCTTTAAAAATATATATAAAATTTTAACTCAGTTTTATGGAGTTGTAGTGAAGTTTCAGAAGCATGAAAATATGTATGTATATCAAGGGTAAAAAGTTTTGCATTTATGTAAGTGAAGAGAGGCATAAACTTAATAATAAATAAATAAAATGAATTTAAGTTTTATGAGAAGCAATTTTCGTTGAACAAAAACGCTCTACTTTGTAAGTTTCTAAATAAAATTATACATTTTTTAGGAGCCAGTTACCCATTTTTCGTTAATTAAATTTGCACATATGTACTACGTATGTTTACTTTTCTTAAAACTATATAACCCCAATTAAACCAAACAAACTTTAATTTATTTTCAAAATTTCATTTGAACTTGTTTTGCTTTACGCAAAATATATTCTGTATTCTCTAAGTCTATACCATCAAAAACGTATGTCGATAACTGTTTCTACCGTTACTCAATATATAGTTAGGGCTTACTAAAAATAATTAGAAAACAAAACAAAATATTGTACATTTGTATGTATTTTTCCATTCTTTGGAATGGTCTTTTTTGTGAAAAAAATTTAATTAAAAAATAAATTATTTTATTATCATATATTTTCCCTTGCTATGTTGATAATCTTGAATATAAAATAAAATTATTTAAAATTAATTACATATCTACATATAATAAAATTGAAGTCACATACATACATACATAATTGGCCATTACAACCCTTCAGTCAGGATTACAGCCTAGCTTCTCACATCACTCATGTTGTGTGCCTTAATTTTATACTTGAGTGGTGGGACCTACAGTTTAACGTCGACTCCGAACGACACATTTTTGAGCAGCTTTTTCATGGCAGGTTTATTTACTCTTCGAGTTTTTGCCAGAAATCTGCTGAGAGGTAGTGGCTTCATTATAATTGGAGCTTCCAGTTTATTAAAAAATCTTCAATTCTGAAGAAGTGATCAATAAACTAGCCACCACACATACGACCTTTTTACCATCCCTGCGTATACTATCTAATTTTTCCCGAACTAATAAAATATTGTCCGTAATTAGCAAATAATTTTTTTAACAATTTCTCTGTTAACATAACGTTATCTGCAGTGTGACCAGGTCTGAAAAATTTTTGCAGCTAAATCCTATCCAAAATAATGCTAAAAAAAATGCTAAATGGATTTTTAAATGCCAAAAAAAATGCTAAATTTTTTTTAATAATATTATGAAGAAATTCTTTACTATTTGTACAGCTATTTCCACAAATTAGGTTTGATTATATAAATAAAACCACATCGAGCTCAAAAACAAATTATTTATTCTCTTCAAGAATCGCAAACTAAAATTATAAAACAAAAATTAAAAATACATTTTTTTCAGTCTTTATACATATACATATGTAAATAGATATGTCTTCATATATAAATACATAAAACAATTTTGGACTAAAACGACCATTAATTCATGTAGGTTAGATTAGGTTAGAGGACGTGTACCTGTCAATTAAGACAAGTACAGTACCCGGAGGTCGAATTGACCCATTGTACAAATTAATTCATGTAACATTTTATGTATTTTATATATTCTAAAATGTCAAAAAAAAAATATATTGCTATATAATAACATTTGTACTTCCCAAATAAATTTGTTTAAACAAAAATACCAACTTTTGGCTACATATTAAATACTTCATCAAAAGTGTATTCTTCACTTTCTGAGGGTTCTGTTATAATATTATCTATATATATCTTTTTATCGCATTTTTGCATTAATTCTTTAGTTATTTGAAAACTTTGGCAACATTTATTCAATCTTTTCAATCCACATCTTATATAGAGGAGTAAATTCATTGTATTTAATGTCATTCTATTTATTATTTTAGTTTTTAAAAGATTCATTTTGCTAAATACACGTTCAACTTCTGCAATACTAAATGGCAAAACTAAAAATTTCATAACAAAATCGGACAATTTCTTGAAGGGATTTTCACTCACAGCATTCTTGTATTCATAAACTTGTATCCAAAACTTAATAGTTGTCTTCTGACTTTCCCACTCGTATGAAGTTAATTTTTGCCATTGCAATTCTAAAGTTGTAATTTTATCATTTGAAAAATTTATCATTTCTTCTTTGAAATTTTTAAATAATTTACTTCTATTTATTTTTAAACTATTGCTTATAGCAAAAAAGTTAATATACTTTAAACTTAACAAATCTTTGGGTAATCTTTGCCTTAGTTGGCGTATTAACTCTGCTATGAAATTTCAACATATTCTACATTCGTGGTTACCATTAAACTATGTATGTACAATCAATCAAATTTTAATTGTAACAGGAGTAAAAATGAAAAATTAATTGAAGCTAGAAAATGCTAAACAAATTATTCAAAAAGGCTAAAAAAAATGCCAACTGCTAAATCAAAAATTTGCAGCTAAATCAAAATAAAAAATGCTAAATCTAGCTGCAAAAATGCTAAAATGGTCACACTGGTTATCTGCAAAAAAAAAAAAAAAAAAAAAAACCAAGTTACTTCCGCGTTTAATTAAGGTGCATATTGTGAATTTGCTTAGGATTTATCATTATGGACGTGCTATTAACCGTGCACCTGCATACTACAATAATCTAGCAGACCCCAAACATGATGTACATATGTGAAGATCATTTCAAATTTAACTAGCAAAGACAAAAACCAAAAACTTTAACAGAGCTAATGTTAGAGTTAACAGAGCAACGTTAAGTGGTTAACAGAAAATGTGAAAAATAGTCAAGGAAGAAATCACCCAAATATACGATATCAAAAACTTGCTGCAGATATCTGACTATATACAAATTGTATCCTAAGGTGTCCCTAATAAAATCCAATAAGTGGTATATCCCAAATAAATTTGGAACTTGAGTTATCGGGCTTCAAATATACCCTATGTTAACAGTGTCTGGGTAGAATGCCGGATGATGGATATTGTGGAAACATGGGACTTGATGCACATATCCCACTATATACAAATTGTAGCCTAAGGCGTCCCCAATTAAACCCAGTAAGTGCTATATCCCAAATAATTTTGGAACTTGATATATCGGGCTTGAAATATTCACTTTGTTAACAGTGCATGGGTAGGATGACGGATAATGGATATTGTGGAAAAATGGGGCTTGCTGCACATATCCCACTATATACAAATTGTAGCCTAAGGTGTATTTTAAAAACTAGTTCATTGCTCATATTTGTCTGCATAAGTTTAGTTTTATTTTCGTTTAATTTTAAGTTGTTAATTTTTAACCATTCATTAATATTATTAATATCTTGTGTCATATTATCATAGCATTGATGATCCGTATCTCCTTCCGTAAATATTAGTGTATGTATCATCTGTGTACAAAATTCACATTTTTCTAACACTTTAGGCATGTCATTTATATGTGTATATAATAAATAACAATGCACCTAATACCGATCATTATCTATATATTCCGATTTTATGTGGTTTACTTTTACCATTTGCTTCCTATCGGTTAGGTATGATCTAAACCATTTTAGTTCATTTTTTTGTATGCCGTAATTATAAAGTTCTTGTAATAAAATGTTCCGATCAATTCTCTCTTTTAAAATCTAAGAAAACAGCCATTTTTATTTTTTATGTTTATACCTATAGCTTCGTAATCCGCTATTTTATTCGCACCATTATTTTTTGCCGAAACATTAATATTATTTGTGATAACAAAATCTATTAAAGTTCGTGTATTTTCTGTCACTCTCGTATATTCGGTTATTATTTGCTTAAGTACATTATCATTTAATGTCGCTTGTATTCTATTTTTATATGTATCGTTTTTGTTCCAGTCTATATTGAAATCACCTGTTATTACAATTACAAGATTGAAGTGATAGAAAATGGTTTTAAGTAGAAAATATCTTGTAGGCTCTTAATACTGATTTATGTATCTTAAATCATTACGTTAGTCAGTTTGACAGTGCACATTCCTCCCAGCTAAGCTCTATTAGGAACCTCTATTCATTACTTGCTCTTTTAAATATAACTACGATTTATGGATTTGATTTTTTCTCAATCAAATTGAGAAAATAAAACAGAAATTCGAAATAAGGACCTTATTTGGTATTGGAACGTGAATATTTAAATTTTCATCAAAAATCCTCATTTCAGTACATTCTATTTATTTATTTATTTATTACTATAGAAAATTGATATTCAATAATTTTAGAGGATGTATTATTTCTTTTATTGAATAACAATATGCTTATCTAATGCTTTGCCTATTTATAGTCGACAAATGTACATATATGTATATGTACGTAGGGTTAGGCTTAATCTGCCAACTATTGTTGCAATAGATGTCGATCATAATAATATTTTGTATTACACAATTTAATTAAACAAAAACTATTGCTTTGTTTATATACAATACATACATACATACTTGTCTTGAGTATTCAAATTCATACTTATTCGACTGTTTAGGTTTTTTATTTTTTAATTTATAACTATAGCGTAGTATTCAAAGACATACCGCTCAATACTTTGAGAGTATCCTGGTATTCTAAGTCAATACGATACGATATTTCAGCACAATTGTGCATACATAATCACGAGATCGTTTTTTTGCGTTAAGACAACAGTAAAGTTAATAAGCGATATGTAATTATGTATGTATATAATATACATACATACATACATTCTCAAACATCTCAAATAGAGAGCATTAGTGGTAAATGTCTGAAATTAATTTCGTAGTAAACCGCGAAAATAGCAGCGAATACAATTACATATTGGAATTCGTTCCCGTTCAGGTTGGGCCAGGGTAGGAGAACCAGCATTGCATTGAGAATTAGTTTGAGTAATACACTCTGTTCCAATGAACATTTCCTTATACATATATAGTACATACATATGTACATATGTAGGTACATGTATACATCTATGGTACTTCTGAATGTGCATAGAAGAGGTACATATGAAATAACAATATGCACTCGTACATTCATTCGTGATTAACCGGTTTTGCTTTAAAGCATTTAATCGTGGCTTGTTGCTGTTTTTTTCCCTTTGGTACTTGGTACTTTAATACTATTTTCTGTTTTATGTTTAAAATTTAATTTCTCTTGATAAATACTAACACAAATTGGCTTTGTTCTTGGTTATGAAATTTATTCCATGTTCGTTTGTTTGTAGTTTTTGTATCGATGTACATATGTACATACATATGTATGTGTAGCATACATATTTGCATACAGTGCACTCGCGATAATATGAACTAATTAAAACAAAGCCTGTTCATATTTTCGAAATTGTTCATATTTACAAATGGCTTAAATTGCTGAAAAAAAATGTTGTTTTCTTGCAAGATAAACACTTTTCCTGCTTTTTTTTCATTAAATAATTTTATTTTTTGTCTTCTTAAAAAAAAAGGAACTTCCTTCACTAAATTTGTAAATGTGTTCAAATACTTATACAATCTTTAACTTAAACTTTAAAAAATTCGGTTATCTTTTTTTGCTGTTTTTTTGAACGAGAACTTTTAAAACAGCCTTCTCCCGCAACTGTCTCAATACATTGAAGTCTCGTTCTTCAACCATTTCACTTTCTGCCCACTCCAATGTATTGTTAAAAATTTCTACAATTTCTTCTCCACACAATCATCTTCGTCCGATATTTCTTCTATTTCATTATCGTCACATTCAATAGCATCCTCATTCTATTCTTTAACATTCAATGCTGTAAATTCAATCTATAGAAAACTATAGAATAACATAGAACTTCAATTCTTTTACAGTACATTAGCACATTACAGAGAACATTAATTCATTAATTCTTATTAAATTCATTTGTAAGCTTTGTCTAAGATTACTTAAAGGGATTTCAGCTTCAGGATCATTTTGATTAACCACCATATATAAAATATTATTGCAGCATTTGGATAGCACGGATGCATCTACTCTACTCCATGCTGATTCTAAAATAATAACGGCTTCGTTTAATGTAGTTTGCTTCATAGACTCTATTAAACTACCCCCTTTAGCAGCAATGGAAGCTAGAAGACTGTTTCTATAATAAAGTTTTGTGATCCTGATTGCATTCTGGTCCATGGGTTGAATCAGAGCTGTCACGTTCGGTGGCATAAACATTACAAAAATAGAGCCGTTTTCAGATTTTAGTTGGTCATCAAGTGGGTGAGAAAGTGGATTATCTATTAGAAGAATGGCTTTTGCTGGCTTCACCTTTTTGGTTAAGAATCGTTCTACACACATGTATCTACATTAGAGCGACTCACCAAAAAAAGTGCTCGATGTACCCTCCTAAAAATGAACCTTGGACTTTTTTAAGATGACATTTAAAATATTTCGGCTCCAGCTTTTACCTCTCGTGAGCTGGACCATTTCGAAAAAGGGTATATTTTTCCATGTTTTGTCAATTTGAGAATCTGTTTCCTTACCAACATATACAATATGGGTGTCATAAGAAAGGTTTTTTCAATGCGCGTCCAACTGTATATACAATCCAAGGACGATCATCCATGTCCTTTTTTTTAATGATATTCTGTTAAAAAGAACGGTTTTTGAATTTTTTCTTCGGGGTTGTTTGTAATAAAATAACCAAATTAACATATTTTAATCTTTAGTTGATTTAATTAAATACGGGTCTTAGCTTTTTTGGAATTCGCCCATGTTTGCGTTTTTTGAGTATAGTTTTGTAAATATAAACAAAAAAATTAAATACCTTTTTTTAATTTGGGAAAAAAATATGCCCACAAAAAGTCGTGGATCACTTCTTTTTTTCTTTCTTTAGTCCTATTTTCATCCAAACATCATCTAGAAACTAAATCCGCCAGCATATTAGAGTTAATTTGGTTAGAAAAGAAGAAAAGAAAAAATTCAAAAACCGTTTTTTTACAGAATATCTTAAAAAAAAGGACATGGATGATTGTCCGTGGACAAATTGTATATATCGCTGGACGCGCCTTGAAAAAACCTTTCTTATGACACCCATACTCTATATGTTGGTTAGGAAACAAATTCTCAAATTAACAAAACATACAAAAAGAGACCATTTTTCAAAATGGTCCAGCTCACGAGAGGTCAAAGCTAGAGCCGAAATATTTTAGATGTCATCTTAAAAAAGTCCAAGGTTCATTTTGAGGGGGGTACATCGAGCACGAATTTTGCTTCCATACAACTTGAGTCGCTCTAATCTACATACATATTTATGTATGTATTTGTGATTTTTTAAGATTTGGTATTAAAATAAACATAAAAAACTCGGGATTTCCCCAATTTCTAATGCTTTGTAACTGGAGTTTGTATGCTTTAAAAATAAAAAAGCTGTTCATATTTTAAAGCCTTTGTACAAAGTTCATATTTTGGAGTAGTCAATGGTTAAGAAAAAGTGTTCATATTTTGAGGTGTTCATATTATCGCGAGTGCACTGTATTTGAATACATTTGAATTTGAATACATTTGTATGTGTAGCATATGCATATTTGAATACATTTGTTTGTCGATAATTTTGGCAATCGTAAACCAATTTAATTTACATACATGCATATGTATATAAATAAGTGCGCAGTGATGGACGCTAGGACGTTACATATTAGCTACATGTGTAAATGTATATATATGTTTATTACATTAATTATTTTTCGTTTTATTATTATGTAGCTGAACATTTGTGCGAGAATTTCCAGAGAGAAAAATTCTAACAATACAACAAATAATATATAATTCTAGAGAATATTCTCTAGCTTTCCTGTCCTGCGCATTGGTAACATGGATAGGTATGTGTTCAACGTCTCCTGATCATACCAGGTAGTCCTTCATCGGCCAATATTTCGCCTGTTTAGGGTAGAAAGAAAACTCAAAATTTCTTAGAATTTAATTTTTCCTTTATCTTTGTTATACATACATATGTATGTATACGAATACATTTTAAGTTTGAGTGAAATATTTTGATTTTGAGACGTTTTGACTTTTGTGACGAAGTTGCACAGTTTGCTGTGAGAAGTACATGCATATCATGGACTCGATGGTTATTTGCCCGTCCCAAAAAATGTTTCCGAAACTCAGTATGTTATGTTAGAGTTTGTGTACATGTTCACAAACATTAAAATAGAAACGAAGAGTTTTGCTTTCGTTATAGTGAATGTGTTTGTGTTCTTTACCCACGACATTCAGTACAGTATATAAACGTTGTGTACTTTATAGTATTTTTTCGAACACTGATCTCACCATATATGTACTATGTACTTTTAGCGACGTCTAATTACTGCGGTTTTATTTAAAGCACTTATAAAACTTATGAATTTAATTCTTGACACAATATATGTACATCACCAGTAGGCAAATATTTTACCTAATTTTAATAAGAAATTAACATGTATGTACATATGTACATATGTATAAGATATCTTTGCTAACCTAATATCTCTACTGAACTATTTAAACTGAATCGATTCGTTCACACAATGACACTCAGCTAAATTTTCTGTTTTTTTTTTATTTATTTGTTATAAAAATATCATATTATACATATATTATGTATATCATAAAAAATTATTGAAAATTGGGAATGAACTCTGCTGAGCTTTTCAATGTCAAAAATTCACTGGTCAGCGCCTATGGTATTGTTAGTTTATTCACCCAGTTCCTTGAAATAGATGCAAGTTTTTTGATCGCATTTTCAAAATAAAATTCTCTCATTTTCTTTTTAAATGATAATTGATTTAAATATTCCTTCAAATAGGTGTTAACATTCTCTGCGCATTAATTTTTTATGGTTATCCCGAGACAGAGAGAGAGCCGTAGGAGAAAAAGGAAGAAAATATGATATTTATTTCAATCCTAATCTGTTTATCACATGACTACCGCATGTTTAAATAATAAACGGTCTCAACTTTTTTGTTTAGTAGTATCCGTTTTAAATTCAAATATTCATGTGACTATATGCGTTAGCACATGTTACTCTCGTCAGAAAACAATGAGAGTTATTGTAATAAGCAACGAAAATAACTAAAGAATCTCGAAAAGGATAAATTAAAACTCAGCAGGGTCACAGGCCGCGCATTGCCAACAATGGATTATTTTTAAGGCATTGTCGCATTATCATCCTATTGAGCTACTTAAAAGACAAACAACCCTGATATAATGACCTGTGGCATGAAGAAATTCTGAGAAATATTTTTATAAGCGAAGTGTCGGTAGGAAGTAAATACAGTTAAAAGAAAAGTACATATGAGCCAAAAAAATTAACCAAGTTTTTAGACTAGACCTGATTTAGCAAACAAAGAATTTTTGAAGGAAAAATTTCACAGCCATAATAACAATAAATATTTGTGTTTTTCCGGACCCATTCATCTAAGTATTTTATAGTTCTTCTATTGAAACCCATGAAAGATTCATACGTTATCCTTGTGCGTTTACACATAACGATTTACAAACATACAAAACACAATATGATATTTGTATCTATCGGTAAGGATAGTGAATAGAGGCACAAACCGTCGAGTAGATACAATATTATAAACAGTGTTGCCAATTTAGCGCCTTTCGCGCTATATTTAGCGCGTTTCAACCACCAAAAAGTCGCATTTTTTCTCTTTAGCGCTTTTTTAAGAAAACGCGCTAGGTTGGCGCCTTTCTAATTGATTTTTTTAGTTCCCCATTGATTAGTTCTTTGGGATATAATTTTGAAAAGGCCTGTCGTGATAATAATATTGAAGGTTGTGAAAAAGAATTAATACAGACAAATTTAATTAAATTTACTAAAGCTTTAGTGCATAAAATAAGATCATGATTACCAACTAATATTACAAATTAAAATAAAATATCATTATTTAGTGTCGAAAATATTTTTTCGAGTAATACAAAAGATATCATTGAATATTTGTAAGAAGGCGATATTGACGAAATGGAAAATTGTCTTAATAATTTAAAATTATGTCAGTGGAAAAATATATGTAATACATAGCAGTTTTGGACTTGTAATTAATTTATTAAGTTTTCCTTTTTCGAACGAAGTGATGCATGTTGGCACGAAGTGTGAACAGTTTGGAATTTATTGAGAAAACAATGAATTAGAGAGACTATTTAAACATTCTAAAGAACACATTTATGTAAAGTTCGGAAGAATTAAGAATCGCTGAAGTTCGTTACTTCCAACATGTCAATGAACAATGTGAACATGTGATTTGCCTGCCAAAGGCGACTGGCTTAATACACTTGCACAAAGTCCCGATATCACTCCAAGAGACTATTTAGGAGATCATTTGGAAGAACGGTTACATAGTCGCTAAACCGCAAATAAAAGTCAACCGAAATACTTGCTCATGAGTGCATGGTGATAAATATCAACAGAAAACACTTAACAATGCCAAATAGGTTAAATTGTGTGCTTGACCTTTAGGGATATTCTACTAAATGTAAGGGATAACATTTTCATATATTAGGCCCTGAATTTTAAATTTAGTCTGACTTCTCGCAGGATCCTACAATTTTTGCAATGCAAAAATAAGGAGTCATCAGAACCTTTTCCTTATTTTTGTGACAAACATTTAAAATCTTTTTGTTTTATAATAAAACAGAAATAAATTAATATAATAAGCATAAAAACTTTAATTGTTTATACCGACTTTTGCTACATATTTATGGAATTTCTAAAATGTATTGTGGCACTGTACATAATAAAAATATTTTTTTTAACAATTCCATTACATTTTCAATTTTTTTTTTTTGATAATAATTAGTTACTAAAATTATTACTTAGCGCTTTTTGACGCCATTTGAGTAGTAGGACCGCGCGTTTTGACCATAAAAAATTGGCAACACTGATTATAAAACAATAAAATAATTTAATAAACATTTTGCATTTATAATGAATCCTTCCGAGAAGAATTAGTGAGAGAGAGAGTGAGAGAGAGAGAGAGAGAGAGTGAGAGAGAGAGAGTGAGAGAGAGACTGGGAGTAACAATTACTTTATACTACTGGACGAAAGACATGCGTAAATTATTAAAGATTTAAGTTTAATTAAAATTTAATTTTGCATTTCCCAATCGATATATTTTCGAAATTTATCATCAGTAGTCAGTAATTTGAGCTAAAAAACATTCAGTTTGACTTAAAAAGGAACATTGTAGTGAAAGCGCTATTTAGCGATTGTTGACCAAGTAGTGTTAAAAAATGTTGTAGAAATTTAATAGCAAAATTCTTGTTCGCTCGACTTGGACGTGCTCGCTAAGGGCCTTTTACAGAATACCGTGGAATTTATTGCAACATCGTTTTACATTATAAATTCATCTCACAAATTTCCGATGCCAAATGGTTTATGGTCATATGAATTATCAAGATCGTCACCAATACAAATGCAAAACTCATCGAATACTTTATGCAAAATACTATATTCTGTCATTATCCAAACACGCCTATTTTACAATGTTACAAATATAGAAAAAAATTCTTTGATCTTTCATATACTCCATATTATTTTATGCTATTTTTAACATTTTCTTTTGAAAATTTGTTTAAATCTAGTTTGTTAATAAAAATATTAATTTTTTCAAGCACTGAGTAGATTTTATTAAATTCGTTTAATTTTATTACAAGTTTATTTCAAATACGAATCGACTTCGAGAGCCATTATTTGATGCTTGTTCGCATACACATATGATGTAAGAAATCCCTACAAGAAAAAGCCAAAAAGTCCCGATATCGGTACCTGTTCAAACCAATCTTGCGAAGTATTCAATTGGCATGAGTTGTGTAGCGCGTAGCGCAGTCCTATTGAAAGCACACGTGGTTAGTGTCCAGACTATCCAATTTAAGTCTTTGCACTTCCTTATCGCCCCATTTGCGACATTTCGTATGTTAGGAATAAATCCGTTGTCGCCACAATTGCGAAACGCTTCTTTATCTCACTCAGCGTTAATTTTTAGAAAAACTTCTTTATCTCACTCAGCGTTAATTTTTAGAAAAACCAAAGTGTGCAAGCCCTTAGTCGATTAACTCGTTGGACAATTCCGAGAAGATCGATCAAGACTATCCACCTCAAATCAAGAAACTAGGCTTGACGAAAGACTTCACATCTTGCGTAAGAGAAAAAAGGGATTGCATAGTTTGTTCCAACAGGCAAGAACGAAGGCAGAGACGAGAAACCGTGGACTTTTGCTATACTTGTCCCGATAAACCTCGAATGCATATGGGCGAATGCTTTGAAAAATACCATACTTTGATAGGGTTAATTGACAAACCAGACAACTAATTTAACAGATGTAGCTTCAACAAAATGACGGTTAACACCTGTAAAAGTTCGGTAGTCCCCCTATTGAAGGACTCAATATTGTTTCGAATTGATGAACAAAAATAGACATTTTGCCGGAAGAAGAATTTATAAAATAAAACTAAAACAATATTCCGAAAAATGTTCGTGAAATTCGTTCCAAATTACATTAATTCATGACTAGAACATATTAGTTAATTCTGTCTAAATTATTTGTGCTAAATTTATTTCAGCCCACGTAAATACTACGTTTTGCAATCGGCAGACATGCCTTAATTCAATTTAATTAATTTTTATAAAGGAAAATGTTGATTAAACATCGTTATTATAATATCTTTTAATATCTTAAATAATTAACTTTAATTGTCAGGTTGTGATGTTTGAAAACAAACTTTAAAGATATATGTAGTTGGTTATCAGTGCCAAATAGTCGTTAAGTGGGTTGTCATCTATCTATTTGCAAATAGCTTAAATATATTTATCACTTGATCCTTATTGCTTAGTTTTATACTAAATGCGTACTATTATTTATTTAAATCAATCAATAAATATCATGTAAAATAAGTAAAATAAACAATAATGTGATACAAATAAAGAAGAATATAAAGTAAAAGTAACTGGAACTAGTCAAAGAAGTTTTGATTTAAATTTATCTGTTTCTTATACATATTTTATTAACAATTGATACTTCCGCATCATTAAGTAACGGCAAGTGAAAACAATTTCTGCAAAATACTGTAATCAAAATACATAAGCATTAAAAGTTTAAGTAGTAATTGGCGCAATTTTCATTTGTGGACAACTGTTAACTAATTAAGTGAGTGATAAAAAGCAACGATAATTGGATAAATATTGACATTCGTTATTTTTGAACTGGTGTTTATCGCTTATGATTAGATGAATTTCGAAACTACATAAGTATGCCTGGAATATGTAGTAAAATTTGGGAACTTTCAATTTTAGCACAACCAACGCCACGGTACAACAGTAATCATATCAAAATCGAACATTTTCAATGCTTTAAAATTATACAACCACAACAACAGTAATAAAAAACAAAATTATTAACAAAATTTGTCGTTCATAGCCTTGCTATATGAAAACTTCTTAAGAAACCTTTAAAGTAAGGTGACCATAAATATTGTATCTACACTATACAAAAATAGAAAATGCTATTTTTGACACGTATTGTGATTGTATTTGTTGTGACTCGATCTTCATTGGGTCCATAAATATGTAGTTGCTAGTATTTAACATAAATTTACAAGTAATCCGTCAATAAGAAAATCAATAGAAAGTCTCAGTTTGTTGATGTTTGCAAACTTCATCACTCGCATTATCCATGGTATGACGACTAGGACACAATTAAAAGATAGAAAAATAACTTTTAAAATTGATTATTACGATTTTTGTGAGAAGCTAGGCCGTAATCCTGACTGAAGGGTTGT
This sequence comes from Sarcophaga rosellei, assembly GCA_930367235.1. Taxonomy (NCBI): domain Eukaryota; kingdom Metazoa; phylum Arthropoda; class Insecta; order Diptera; family Sarcophagidae; genus Sarcophaga; species Sarcophaga rosellei. Next base: position 45,565,036 of record OV884021.1, on the reverse strand, counting down.
AATGGCCAATTATGATTTAATTTTTAACACATTTAAGAAGCTTTTTAATTCAAAATTATATTTTAAAACCTAATTAGGTGTTAACAGATCAAATAAATGATTCAATCTAGAAATGATGTTTTTATCTTTAAATATAAAGTAATAAATCAATTTTATCGTCAGTATTATACGAAGAAACCTATTATTTTTTATATTTTTTTTTTTTTTTTTTTTTAATTTGTGTAATTTGTCAAATGCATTCATCAATGTTCGTGTGATGTGATGTAATGACAATTTTTAATTGAATTTTTATCAATTATTCGTTATTGACAAATATTGCAAGAATGTTCTACACAAATACAAGGCACATTGGATAGTACAAGAAAAGACATAAAAATAAACATGAAAACACGTATCGCACAATACATAATATGTATGTATACGATGTTGAATATATAGACTTAAGTATGCATTTATATTGAAATATATCAACCTGTATGTGAGTGTGCCTGAGAGGTTTTGTACGAGATACTTAAACGAAATTGCATTTAACAATTGTTCGTAAATAACTACAGGGGTGTAGAGTAAAATAATGCAGGTAGCAGCGTTATTGCATATGAAAATGAATACATCATTCGCCACTGTACCGCAAACTGTAGTATAAACTAACCACCGTATCAGCAATCCAAGTAAATGTACTCTACAGTCTATACTAATAGGCAGAAGCTAAAAAGAATTAATTCATTTTAAATATTTAGAAACGTAAGACACAACTAAATAAAATAAATAATTCATTATTAATAAGTCGATTCGGACGAGGTTTGTTAAACATTTTTTGTGTAAATGGCTTAGGTACTTACTTAATAGGTCCTTACAACCCTTCAGTCAGTATTACGACCTAGCTTCTCACACCACTTACGTTGTTAAAAATTATTTTATCCATAATTGAATAAAGTCGACTCCGAACGACGGATTTTTGAGAAACTTTTAGCCAGAAGAGAGGAAGCTGCTTAAGAAATATTTTGACCTGGAGTTTGAAGCATGGCCTCATGTCCACCTACTAGACCAAGGCGAGTGCCATCAATTATGAATCGAATTGAATTAAAATTAATTTTATTTAGTTTACTCTTTTTTTAACTCGATTTAATTCATAAACACCAAAAATATTTTGGTATTAACTGATTTTTTTACAGAGGATTTTATTTGGCATAAAAACTTACCTCAAAAAGTTTGTTTCATATATAGTCGCATTATAAATGCGCGTAAACTTATACACGAAATTTTGGTCTTTACGATATTTACCGTAATGACCAATACCGTATGCTTCTTAAGCAAAGAGATTTATATGTTTCTTCATCTTGCCCTAATTACCGTCATATTAGGCAGCTAACACATGGTCTGCCTGTTCGAAATCATCTTTCAAAGACAATACTCAGTGGAATAAAATTAAATGGAGTCTAGTGAGGACAAAGCCTTCTTTATCTCTAATTTACTCGATAAAAGGTTCTCTAACACTCACTTGTAAAACTCTACATGTCCTTCTTTCGTAGGAGCTTCTTAAAAGCCTGACACAGATGTATGTATAATTAAAGTTCTGCATTCGACATCGTCATAATGGCAAATATTGTATTTGCATTTGTATAATTTATGTATTTATCATAATTTAATTAAAAGTTATTGTTTTAACTTAGTAAATAATAACTCATTGACAGACCTGTGGTTAAGTATAGCAGTAAGATATTCGGACTGTGGCACCCACATATACATAAAAATAGAGAAAAACTAACAAAATAAAACTAACAAAAACATAAAATGCATGCGATGCACCGTAAATGCAATTAAAACAAATACAAGAGGAAAGAAAATCGTTTACAATAGTGAACACAGGAATACATTCGTATTCAAACATTAAACTGGAAAATGACATTAAATTGTAATTATATTTATAGTTATCGTTGTGTATTATGAACAATTTCTTTTCTATGGTTTTGTCTTTTTTTTTTTTTTTTTTTTAAATACTTTTTTTGATAAAAATATAATTTAACTTAATGAGTTTTTTTAATATTATTTTTTTGTTGTTGTTGGAATTTAATCACTATTTTAAATGTGAACTAATAATGATCAAGTAATTATTTAAAGTGCAATAATTGAAAAAAAAAATTGTTTAAGGTTCCTGGTAATTAAAATTAATAATATTTAACATAAGTAAAAGAAAAATTGTCTTAAAATATTTGTGTCTATATGTACATTCTTGAATATCTAACTATTTTGTTGTAATTGCTAGGTTTTCAAAATTGATAATAAAATTCTTAAAATAATTTTAAACAGTTACAATGTATGTATGTAGATTAGAGGACGTGTACTTGTCAACTGTGACAAGTACAGTACCCGGAGGTAATTCATACGTAATATGGCATTACAACCCTTTGGTCAAAATCACTTTCTGACTTCTCAAACCACTTATGTTGTATGTGTCAATTTAATACATGAGTGGCGAGATCTACTGTTTAAAGTCGACTCCGAACATGAAACTTTTGAGAAATATATTTTCTTATTTCGTTTTGTTCGATCTGGGGTTTGAACCGTGACTTTATTTACGTGTAATAAGCCAACACACTACCTATTAGACTATGGAGATTTTAATCAATTAACAAATAGAAATTGTTGTTTACTAACCATGTAAACTAATAAAGTCAAAAACATTAAACGCACGTTAAATAATCTTCCGTAAGTCGCTCGTAGGATTGTGATCAGGGGATTGAAGAGGTCACTCGGAAACTTTAATCCAATTTTTCGTTAGTCATTTCTTACAAACTTTGGAAGGGTACTTTGGAAGTATATTTTTATTGTACTGGCATTTTTTTGTCTGCTTATAGTACCATAAAATTTGTAATATATCGCGATCCATTATTTAATCAATCTTATAAAGTGGTCCAATTCCCGGACGAGAAAAACGATCACAGAAAAGCTCACTGACTTCATCGTGCTTAACACTTGCATTACAATGTTTAGCATTCTGCCTTTAATATATTGATTTTAATTTTTTTTTTAATTGGGCTGGGGTTCGTCAGAAAACCGAACTGACGTTCAGACATTACCATCGAATGGATTTTTTTTTTGTTTACTAATAAGAAGGACTTGTTTGCCGGTCGTCGACTAAATAAGTATGTAATCCGACTTCTATTGCTCTTTTACGAATCGCAATTATTCAAATTAACATTGTTTTTTATTTGGAACTCAAATGTTGTAGGATCTGATTGAATGGGTAGTGGATGCCTTCCAGAATGTCCCGCTGGTATTCTCTCTCATAACAAGAGATGAAATTGGATAAATTATTGATCGGTTGATTAAATACTTTTTACTCAATTTCATTTCCATTTATAGGTTTTAAATAAAATATAACATTTTAAGGCAATTGTCATATTATTGTTAAAAAATTAATAGGCTACTGAAACAACAACCGGCTTTAGATGTACAAAATTTGTAATGGAGGTGTTTTATTTGTGACTGATGCTGTATATTAAATACTAAACAATTGCTAACCTGAGTCAGAAATAAGACATTCAATGGAAAAATTTGTGTTAACTTACTAGGCACAAGAGACATTACAATCGATTACCTGAAAATATATCCTCTTTAAGGCAATAGGAACTATGGATGGATGGAACTTAAGAGAATATGGAATTGGTGCGACAATATTGAATACTTTCACATGATGGGACTACACTTATTCAGAATCTATAGTTTCACCTAAATGGTGAATATATATTATGCAGCTCTCGAAATAACGATTTGACTATGTATTTCAAAATCAGAGTTTGTTTTGATAAGCTATGAACAATTTCAAATAAAATTATTCTTCTATTTAAAAGCAAAAATCACCATAAAAGATCTCCTTCAGTAGATTTAGTTGTTTAAATTCAGGAATTGCATATGTTTTACATAAAGTATGTACATAAAAATATTGTATATAAGCGAGTCAATGAACTTTTAATTAGAAGTGCTAGCAGTTATTTTAACACTATTAAAGGTCACATTAGTTTGAATGGGTTAAAATCCCAATTAAAGAAACAAAATAAAAAGAATCACATTTATGTTGTCTGCAGGCAAGCAGTTTGAGTACAAAATTTAAAATTCCAAAAAAAATCTTAATGGGAAATGAATACCAGCTACAGAACTCGTTTAAGTTAAAACGACAAAAAAAAAAAATAATAGTTTTAACCATTCATTTATCATATTGCGTTCTTATAATATTCATTCATGATTTTGCTAAACGCATGTCACAGATATGTATATGTATGTACATATGTATGTATTATAATTTAAAAATACAGCATTATTGAATGAATGTATAAAATACTGTTTACCATCATTTGTATTATTATTTTTAATGAATGAAATTCAGAACATGTTTTGTAAACCGATCAATCGATCACTTTATATTATTGGCCAATCTATTAATAAACCAAATTATAAATGAAAACACAAAAGGGAACTACAATTTAAAGTTCAATGTTCTTCAAATAGTGTTCTACTCTAATCCATTCAAAATAACTTTAAATTAAATTTTACGATAATTAATATGTTCGGATTTTATACCAATAATCGCATAAACGACTCAAAGGCTCGTATTGTATATGTATACATATTATGAAAATTTACCCCATTTGCTAAACAAATAAATACGTGCGAAATTAGCCACTAGAACTCAAAGTAAATACATAGTCTAGAATAATAAAAAAATTTTTTTCTTCTTTTCATATTCTGTAAGTTGGCAATCGAGAGAGTTTATGAGCCTACGACATTTCAACATTCAAACGCGTTTCGGTTTTAATGAATTAAAGTCACTTTATAGAAAATTACTCAACATTATTCACGGTACTAACTTTGATTTATCGGACGGACATATCGACAAATCTGCCAGGCCTAGTTCGATGTATTTATTGAATTTATTAAACAACATTCAGATCTTTAAATGGGTGTATTCTGTACATCGCATTTACTTATGTATGCCGTTCAATATGCTTGTCAATTTTGATTTTTTTAGATTTAGATTCGATTTCTATCATTTGGATTTGAATTGCTATCAATGTCCTAAATGAAATAGTTTATAATGCGCAATAGATTTGGCTATTATCTTAATCTGATTAAGGATATTGCAAAACAAAACAGAAATACATTTTATTATCTTAAAACTTATTGCAAGAGCAATCCTTCAGTTATCTGACTGACTGTTGTTGTTTATCTTGGTATAAAGTGTGAGTTATTTGAAGTTGAATAGTACGTTGTTCATTTTAGTTCTGAATCGCTCTGAATGTGTGCGCGCGCATTAAAACTTAAGTTAAAGTTTGACTGGAACATAAAATTGCCACAAATGAAATTTGTAGACGTCATGTTATCCCAGCAGGTGACATACTTAGGTTTTTACAGCAAAGAACAAACCGGACAAAAATTGGTCATGATAACAAACAAAAATAAAAAAGACCAAAACAAATAAATAAAAAAAAAATTGAAATTGGCTTGGAATGGTAAGGTTTAGGAATAGAAAACAGAAAAATATAAAGCAAAAGAAAACAACAAATAAAAGCTATCAATCCAACAAAAAAGCATTTGTTTGTCATATCGTTCAGACGATCGATTTAGTATTGATCTTTTATTGTCTTGCTCTAACATAAACGTGTATGTCTTATACTAGGCAACATTATACACTCGAAAGTTTTTTTTCATTTGATGTAACAAAATAATCACAAATTTATTCCATTTTTGTGTCTTAACTAAAGAAATAATAATTTTCTCTTCTTTTAAATCGCGAGCTACTACTTTGCAGTGGACAAACCAATATTTTAAGTTTTATAGACACTATTAAACTAATCTTCTAAATACTAGCCTATAAAAATTATTAAGCAATTGTAAGAGAGTAACAGTTATTTGTAATTATTATTGTAGAGATAAAGTTCTAATCAATCAGGTCAGAGAGTAATCGAAATAACATCCTCCTTACCGATCAATTAGTACTTTACTTACTATACATCCAACAATTATGTAATTATTTATGAAGGACCACGAACATGAAACTTTCTAAGCTTATTGACTCTTCTTACTTGTGATACTTCTTATTTATAATAAGCTTGAGCCTGTTGTGTACTAATATATTCTCAGACGAATTAGCTAATATTTGTAATCTTTAATTATTTCTCCATGGATAAATTACTTACCGGATCGAACATACCGCGTCTTATTGCAGGATTATAATTGTCTTTTTTTGATACTTGATTCCGGCCTAGGCATTGTAGGCAATTGTGTTATTCCTTGTGGTGTAGCTTTTAACAGACATTTTGCGTTGAGTAAAATATATACGATGATCGGCCTCTCCTATTTAATATTTACTCTATCATAATGTAAAATATAACTGCATTAAAAATTAAATGACGACTCTATTTGTGGTGTTATTAGGTGCCCGTATCTTGTGAATGGTGTTGCTCAATAGTATTGGATCTTTATAATGTCACATATAATGGGCTTTGATTGAAAATAGCAGTGCTAGAAAGTGTGCAAAGCAAAGCAAAAGAAATGAAAACGAAATAAATGCAGCTCATTTTATTTTTACTTGTTCCAGCAAACACTGCAAATTAATATCGCTTCGTTTACTTACATATGTATGTATTTATGTATTTATTTCATATTTTCACGTGTATTTACAGTCACACGATGACCATTCAGACGATGAAATGCGGGAATGTGATTCGGTTGAAGAGGATCACATATCCAGAATAGGATCACGTTTAAACACATCAATGACGAGTAATAGTGCTGTAACTGCTGGTGATATTAACGGATCTGATCATATAAACGATATATCCATGAGGTGAGTACAGTTTTTTAATAAATACAATTTTTGAAAAGATAAAACGATGTAACGCATCGTTATAACAAATTTCGAAAAGTGGAAGAAATTAAAATTATTCCCCTATACCCCCGTGTACAAATTAAAATTAATTAAAAATTTTAATGTTTTTTTCTAAACAGTCTTATATTACACAAATAATAGTTTTATTCAAATAGACCATATCTGTTCAAAGACAGGATTTTAGTAATTTTATTGTTTACTAGATACATATGTACCTATTACATATCAATTAATATTACTACATACATATACATATATATAATATGTCTGTTCTCTATTTTCTAGTAGCCATCATCATCAATTTCCACCAAATCATCCGTTAAACGCTTTGGGTAATTTTATGGGCATCGGTGGTTTACATGCGATACCAAATTTGCAGCACAACGATGTGCTCGAAAAACTCAAGATGCAAGTACGTGATATGAAAGTCGGATTAATGGTTAGTTAAATCTAATATTGTATTGATCCCATTTAAGTATTTATTTTCTTCCATATTTTTTTTAAGAGCATGACTTTAAAATTAATCTATCGTTTCACCTGATCCTCGATTCCGATACACAGACTTTTAAAAATATAATTTAAACTTTTTTCGAGATAAAGCATTTAATCATTATATGCGCTAATGAGCTAAACTCAAAACCATTGTTTTTTGTTTACATCTTTGATGGTAATAATGAAATCAAAATCTAATTGAAAACATGTCGGACATTCTTGGTTATTGAGCGTAAACTCCTTAAGAGAACACTTAAAAATTTATTAGTTTTACTAAATTGTATGATTTTTCAGAAATTCTAATATTTATTTATTTATTTATTAATTATAATACAATTACAAATTATATATAATTATTTATTATGAGCTGAGTAACTGAGATCATGTGCTCGGTGTAGTGTAACGGACCAGAGCTTCTGGTGGGAATCGAACCCACGACCCTCACGCTAACAGTCTAGCACACTACCCACTAGACTACCAGGGCGCCTAAAAATTTCTAATATTTGCTATTGTATAAAAGCAAATTCAATTCATGCATTTTTTATGCTATCTTGATAATAGCGAAAAGTACTATTATGATTCGTATAGTAGTACGCAGTACCTGTGCGCTTTTTGTCCCGGTACGGGATCTATCAAACAATAATCTTACAAGAGATGTAATCGCTACAAAACAGAAAGAAAACTCCACAATATATATAAATATTGTTTGTAGGCTTCTACTACTATAAAAAACTCTTAAATAACAGCAAAATAAAATGGCGATAAGTTGTAGGCAATTTAATTTTATTTAATTTTTCAATATTAGTGAATACAATCTATTGAAAGTCTGTATTATTTTATTCGATACTGGTGTTGTTTCAACTCAATAAATATGAATTTGTTTTTGTTTCTTTATTCTACAGGATCAGGAATATGCTGCGGCACATGCAGCTGCCTTTGGGTCAAGTGTTTTACCAAATTCTATTAATTCAGCTTTCACACTGCCACCCTCCACAATGGCATCGTTTACTCATGCAGCACAAACTTTGGCTGTACAAGCGGGCAATAACATGAATTCACATTTGAACCCCAGCGCTACGTCGGGATCAATGGGAAGTTCTTCAGTGCAAAATGGCACCCACAATACATTTTCATTTACCTCACCGACAGCTCCAAATACAAAAGACGGTAAGCACAATTTCGGCTTCGGCTATAGTAGAATAAATAGTTGCTTTCAATGAGATGATTGAATTTTTTATATATATTGAAACGTATACAACCATCATAACAATCCTTATTGTTCGCCTTAAATGATTTCATACTAATCGGAATAGGAAATCTTTGTCGAAAAGTGATTACAGACTAAGATCAGTAATTGAAATGGTAGAACTGAATAAGAATGCGACGGGTTTTTCCATGCAAATTGACAGTTAAAAACTGGCGTAGAATACTATTGTTACAGTGACATTCTATTTAAAAACGCCGACGGTTTGTAAGCAGTAAAAACACTTTTTTTTACTTTTAACTCCGATATTAGTCAAGTCGAGCGAAATACCAACATCACCACCCATACTGTTGTTCAAATATCAAACTTTTTATTATTATTTCATCTTTTTGTTTTATTTATTTATTCTCTCTTTCATATCAACGATGCGTTTAATGTCCCACAAAACTATAAAAACTCGTTCGACTTATGCTCTCAGCATGATTTAATAAGACTTTTTAATCATGCATGGATGATTCTTTTTAAATTTATAAATTTTTTTTACACACACACAGCCATACTTATGTGTAAGCAACATACAAGAACATTTTCAGTAATGTTTTTATTAATTGTTATCTTTTCTTACAATTTAATTTAATATTTTCAGTAAATCCTGCCTCGAATTCATCAACATCGAGTGAAACATCTAATTCTTCTCAACAAAATAACGGCTGGAGTTTTGAGGAGCAATACAAACAAGTTCGACAGGTATGTTTTCCCCTTTACTCTCTCTACTTCATTTCTTGAATAAGCTTACAATATTAGATTTTTGGATTTTCTTTCTTTAAATCATTTCTTAAGTGAACATTTTATTGTAATTTCCGCATTTAAGTGTATTTTCAAGCAGTATTTAGTTTACGGTTTAGATTGTTGGAAACCGGTAGTTTAACAACAAGAATTGAAGGAATTTTGTTTGAGTTACCTTTTGTTTTTGCTACTTATTAAAGGTGCTAATTTGCCTTTGGATGCTTCTGCAGAAGATATGTCTAGACTGTCTGCGCATTCAGATATTTGTATTTTTACCACCTAATGATCATTAGGATCTGTAAATCATTTGCTTGCAGTGGTGTTGAGATACAGTCTTTGTACTTATGATTTTAATGATGCTGTTCTATCTGGACTTGTGCCAATTAACAGACGAGTCTAGTCACTACTTTTCAGTTTATTATAGGCTTGAATATTTAATTCATGTATGCCTGCTTTTAAGTGTTAATAAATGTAATAAAATGTGAATTCCGAAAAAGGGTTGTTAACCATTAAAAATCAATTCTTTTAATAATCATTTACCATATTGTTTGTGATTGTTAGACACATTTGTTGTTTTTTAACAAAAATATACCAAAATGGCATTACGCTGTTTGAATTCAGATACACGCGAACTAAGGAAATCATTTAGAACATGTAGAAGTGTTTATTTTTTGTTATTATTATTTTTTTTCTTGTGGGAAAATTATCTTTAAACCTTGATTTTCCTTTAACCTTTAACCCTGATATAAGAACATACATAATTTCTTCGTCCCAATAATTAATTATTTTTATTTATGGTAAATAAATTAGTTTAATAAATTAAAGTTGTTAAGTTTTTAACCACAAATAATATTTAGGTTTTTTTTTCTAAGTAAATAAAACATAAATAAATATAATTTTATATTATCTTTGTAATAAAAGATTCTTCACATTTCACAAGATGGTACATTAAATAAGTGTTTATCAAATTATACATTTAAATACATATTTCTTACATTAAGCTGTTCACAAAAATGCAACAAAATATTTTAGAAGATTTTTATAAATGATAATAATTGTTTAATTTATAAAAGATTGATTTAAGCAGTAAATATTTGATCTATAAATCAAAAATATTTCTTTTATAAATATTATATTATTATTTTATTTCACTATTATGTAGAAAACTAAACTGAAAATTCTTTGAACGGCAAATATCTTCAGTATCTACTATAGGTATATTTCTAGACAGGGGACATCTCTGACTCACCCGCCGATAGGTTTATGGAGGTAATGAAAGCATTCGCAATCTCGATTCCTGTGTACCACTTTGTCTCGGAACTCAATAAATATAGGTCTGATTTAATTAGCGTAACAGCCCGCCGGATCGTGTATTGTGTGGTTGTTTTAAAAATTTACTCAGATCTTGCTGTCATCTGTATGGTGATCGCGTAGTCTACCTTCCGAGCTGCCTCGAATAAATATATTTCCAAATTGTTTGTTTAAAAAGGTAGTAACTATTGCTTAGTTAGAAGGTCTACCTGCTTTTTAATTCGTGAACACGTTTTATTTTGAGACACCCTGTAAAATGTAATGATGAAATCGTTGTTATGCATTTCATAACTTAAATTATTATCAGATAAAACAGCAATACTCCTACTTCTTCAAATGCGTTTGACAACAAACTGATTTCAAAACCATGTAACTAATAGTCGTGCTTAATTTAAAAAATGTTCATTTCTAGAGATTTTTTCTCCATTTTAAGGGCTTACTTAAGCTTGTGTATTCGTATGGGCTCGTACCATTAAATATCCATGTATAAACGAATTTAATTAATTCGTTTACGTTTTGATATTTAATTCATGGCTATAAAAATAAACGGTTGTGTTAATCCCCTATACGAAGAGTGCGAACTTCAACCACATACGGTCATTAAAACACTGTAAAGTGCTAAAACTACGGTAACATAAACTTATATGCTATACGTACATACTATGTATCTACAGCGCAACTCATTACAGTTTACCAGATACATACATTCTTATACATTTAAGCGATACGTAAGTGCTCACCACACTTATACAATCACTTAATCATTAATTTGTAGCCGTTTAAAATCATTTTATTCGCATTGTCTGTTAATTTGGTAATCGATAAAAAAAATTAATTCTTTGTGTAGTCCTTTTAACTAATGATGACAATTATACCCTTTACAACCAATGGTAGAATATAGTTTTCCGTTTGAATTTATTCTTTCGGATTCATAATATTGCCTGTCTTAGAGCGAGTCATGCAGAAGGGCATTATATAAGTATTCGACAAGTTCATTCTTAAACCTGTGTATATGTATATGTATATATGTTGTACATAGTATTCATGTGGTGTAATTGAGATTTTCCAATTACATGATATTCTAGTTGTATATTTAAGTATCGTATTTATTTAAGCATTTGTGGCATTTGTTCCCTTTTATATTTGGTTTTCATTTACTGAATTTGTTGTGGACTTTAGTAAAGGCTCACCTTAATGAGCACAAATTAATGAAACAGTAACACGTTTTCTCATGTAGTATAAAGAAATATTGACATGTATTACATATTATAGGATATATGCATTAGTGTTACAGCAAGAAAACGAATTTGTATATATATACATAAGTATATACGAGATCGTACTGCGACTCGCTGGGGATCATAGGGCTATAATATATTGATTTCAATTTTATATATTTATTCAGTAGTATTTACCATGATCTCTTCGAAAGTAATGTAACATAGTATTTATTTTACACTGTTACATTATGATTTGCATATAATATTTGAAAATTTTTGAACCTTTTTAAAACTTTTGTTCTTATTTGACTACAGCTCGATCACTCTATCTGATTTCCCAAAGTATGGATGTGTCCTCACTCTTCGGCTCACTTATGGTTTCTATAGCATTTTTGCAATTTGGTAGTTTGTTTTTCAGAGAGTGTGGTCAATAGATATTCATTCTTACAGAATTTTCTTTTAAATTGAAGTTGCAAAAAATTGAATGCGGATCGATAATCGCTTCAAATTTCGTTAGCAACATCGCAACAGTGAGGAGTAATAGTAACACTCATAGTGACCACCAGGTGATATTTGTTAATATAAACAGAGTAAATGCCACGAGGAAAAGGTACTCGAGAGATTAGGGAAACGATAAACCTGATTCCAATACGGTTGCAGAATTGTCCTCCAGCAATTAAGTGGGTGAGTCGAGGATAGGAAAAAAAAATATTAAGACCCAGGAATGATGTGAGGCTTTACATACATACCTAATACATAATTGGCCATTACAACCCTTAAGTCAGGATTACGACATAGCTTCTCACACCATTCATGTTGTGTGCCTTAATTTTATACTTGAGTGAAGAGACCTACTGTTTAACGTCGACTCCGAACGACAGACGTTTTGAGAAACTTTTTCATGGCAGGTTTATTTACTCTCAGAGTTTATGCCAGAAATCTGCTGAGAGGAAGTCGCCGAAGAAATATTTTTTTTTTCATATTCGTTTTGATATCTGACCTGGGGTTCGAACCCGGGCTTTACGTCTAATAAGCGAACACATTACCTACTAGACTGCGGCGACTCCAAGTGAGGCTCTAATCGGTCGAAATTATTTTGAATGTGTTATATCCTCCTTTATGATGAATACTTGGTCTTATTATTATTATTGTTATTGACAATGTTGCATCTTTTAACTATCTCGTGAGCAACCTAATTAATAGATGGCAAGTCTGAGCATTGATCAACCACTTTCTGAGGACAATCCATTGCATATAAGACAACTTAATATCTAGATGAATTATGGATTCTTAAACTTCCATTAGGTGAATTTGCTAGAAGAGCTCTTGAATAAATCGGCGAATTAAACGAAAACACTTGGATACTTGAAAACTTCTGTGCTTCTAAGTCTTCTGTTCGATTGTTCTACTTCAAAGAAGTTTCGAAGAAAGAAATTTATAATAATAAAAGATAGCAAATATAATACTCTTATCGACAACGGTTAATAATTAATTAATAATAATAATTAACAGTTCAATATTTCAATCGATGTTGTATCTCAATTAAAAAAAAAGACTCTACACAGGAGAGAGTTTAACTATTTATTGAGTGTGATTTACTAAAATTAGTGCCACTATTATATCGATAGCTACTGTTTGTAAATACGCAAATATTTTTTATTTTACATTGTTCAATATTCTTTAAAGTAATGCCGCCTAATTGAATTATAACGTTTATTGTGAGTTTGCTCGTCAGCATCTTCCAAAGCTGAGTTTAAAGTATATTTGAACACTATTTCGTAACGAAGTGTAGTGAATATGAAATGCAGAGTACATACCACATGGTAATATATAACGAACGTGGGTGTTTCTTTTGCGGTATTAAATAAATTTGCATACACTGCATGAATACATATACTATGTATATAAGTACGCGTGCGGTTAATATATAATGTGTATTATTATTTGGTGTTTATGAAAATCCCTTCTAGAAGTTCTTTTGAAGTCCTTTCATATTTAACATATTCCAATTTTATGATTTTAAGCCTTATAATTAATTCACTACGGTCAGTTAATAAGTTCTTTTGAATGAAACACAGGTTGCTGAATAGATAAATCATTTAATTTTTTAATATAGCCTCTTTTGAGCTTAATATTGTCCAGGTCTGAAGACAATAATGAAGATAAGGAGGCAATATGTAGGTTAAATCAGTGGCTGTAGAACACAAACTAAATAACTCAGTTTGTTCAAATTTTGATAGTAGTCAGTTGACAGATGCCTGATGACTGGATCAGTTAAGAGGCGGAATAATCAAAATTGCAGAGTTATTAACCCACCCTCGTATATACATTTGCAATTATGAAAAATACTTCCGTTAAATCAAACATATGTATGTACCTATTTCGTTTCAGAATTTCTAAAAAAACTTTATGAATTATTTTGTTTGGAATTCGATCACTTCGATCAATATAATCTACCTTTTATTTCACTAAACACTTACATAATTATTTTTTTTATTTATTATACATATATTTTTGTTTTAAGTAAAGTAAATGAATAAATAAATGATTGTGAATAGAGGAGTAAAAAACAAAATTTAAAAACATCAATATGGAAGGCGTTACCTTATAATTAATTTTTTTGTATTTTCTTTTTTTTCGCTTTTATTTAAGAAGAAACATCCAATGATTTTTTTTTTTCACAGACGTTTGTAAGATAAGAATGAATGAAACAGGGAAGAAAAAAAAACAATAATTTTGCTCTAAATATTAAAAAGTTTAATGATGTACAAATATGCCCAGAGCCATTGGGGGGATATATTCAATTTTTCAGTTTTTTATGTATACACTTACGTCCATATACAATATATTTTTACTTATTGAATGTGAAATGCTTTTATTAGTGTATGAGTATATGTATGTACGTATATGTATACTTATTTTTATGTATTTACCATCTTAAACAAATAACTTATCAATCAAAATAACTACTATTCTGAAATTAATTAATGAATGTATTTCCTGTTATAAGAACCAAGCGAATGACAAACATGTGGGGACGGACACATACATATGTATAAAAAAATTTAAATTATATATTTTTTATGTAATTTCATGGGGTTTTTTCTATAATTAAATTAAGAAAGTACCACAATTCGGAAGCCTTAGTTACGTTCTTGATGTTTCTTTAAGGCAATGTTCGAAAATAAAGAGAAGTTATTCCGAAAAGTTATTCCGATCTTACTATATCATTATCGTTGGATTCATGTATGTATTTACACTGCTTTTTGAAACCAAAAAATTCCGTGTAAATCAAATTCGTTTTAGTTAGAACTCCTGTGAGATCCACAATTTTTCGTTTCGCGTAGCAGTTACGTACTAAAAACGAAATTGGGGCCTTACAATCACGTTAAATCAGCATGCACTTAAATTTGTTTTATTTATACAACGAAAGTACAATGCCGATATATCGGCAGTTAATAAATATGGAACAAATTTTAAACAACAAAAAAAAAGAAAAAAAACACACACACACACACATTTACATATTCAAGAAAAAAGTCTTTTATTGTTATATTGAATCCGTCTAAAAAACTACACTTTCATCAAACCTAAATGCATTTTTGATAAAACGTATATATTCGTTTTCTAATCACGAATAAATTTTGCGTTTTTGTATTATATACTGCTGTATGCTATCTGTGCATTACTTATTTTACACAGGAACAATCGACAATACGACATTTTATATTGGAATAATGAATCAGCATAACTAAAGTAATGTTTTGGCTAATTTTGGAAGTATTTTATGTTCGTTATTCAATTTATCATTTATTTTAATTATCAGTACAGTACAGTATACATACCTACATGTATGTAAGTAAGCAATCGTCTACTACAGTACTAGCTACGGTGTAATTTATTTGTACACAATTTGTCTACATTTTTTACTGTTAGTCTGTCTGACTATCTAACCTTAATAAGTTTTCATGTTTATATTCATACACACATTCATTGTTACATAGTGTAAAAGCACTTAAAAACAAAATCAAATTATGAAAAGTATAAAGAAATTATTTTTTGTCTTTAATGACATTTATTTTATATACATACTACATACATACATATATCATGAGTGTGTGTTTGCGTATTTCTTGTTATTGTAACCAATAAAAAAAAAAAAAACTTAAGTTTTTATAAAAATTTCCCAAAATTAATTTCGTATTGGTGTACATGCTTAGACATTAGTTATTGCGAGTGTATGTCAAGCATTTAGAAAACGTCGGTTGTTGGTTGGTTGGTTGGCTGTTTGACGGATAGTCTGATTGCTTGCTTGAGTTAAACTTCATATTCATGTGCATACATAAACACACACCGGCACACACATATGTGTGTACATATTCGATACATTGTATTATTTTTGTTGTTCATATTCTTTCTATATGTTTATTATTATTTTAATTTTTCTTCTTTATACATACTATATACTATGTTTAAGTAAATTGAATTTTAAATTTCCATTTTTAGTTTTAAAAAGGGAAAAAATACACGCATTCGTGTATTCAGTAGAGGACATACTCTCGTCTACACGGGGATGGTTAGTTCATGTTTATTCAACTATACATACATATGTATGTATGTACTTATGAAATCTGGTCGTTCGTAATATTCATACATATATTATTTGTTTACGAGTGGTACGAACATTTTCGAATATTTCATCTTTTCATTTCCATTAATCACTGTCAATTTTACTTTGGTTTTCTGCTCTCGCTATCTCTTCATTCTAAATTCTCGAGTACCAAATAATTATATTTTTATACTTTTAATTACGGTTTTGATGGATTTTATTTTATTTTATTTTTTTTTTAATATATTGTACATTAAAATTAAAAGCTCTCATTTAAGCAATACAGACGAATATAAAGTACAAATTAGAAAAAGGGGTTTTTGCTTGAATTATAATCACCGTTGTGATGTTTCCCTTCTCCTGCTGTTTACAATACTTGAACGAGTAACTACAGTTATTATCAGAACGTACATGCATGTATGTACATATAATTTTTATTTTGATTTCAACGATTTAGCGTCATCATTGTCTAGTGCTGGTTCCGTGTAGAAATTTAATACGTTTTCAGTTCACTTATGTATATATGTGTGTGTGTGTGTTCGAAATGTAAAATGAGACTTGGTGACAAATCTGTTGAACATATTTTCGATTTCAATTTAATTTCTTAAAATTTTACAAGCGTTATAAAACTCCATGTACTAAAAATTTCAATTACAAGTATTTGTACGTTCAGGCTTCAACGAATACAGCAAACAATACCTAAATGAACAGCATAAAATAAGAGGCATACATACCTACATGTAAACATTTATCTTGAAATCCTACCAAATTAATTTTAAGAAAAGGACAAAGAGAAAAACGAATTTGAGAAACAATAAAAAAGACCTTATTTTGCTATAACTTTCCGCATTTCCATTTTAGTATTCTATTTTAGTACTCAATATTCAGGAGTATTTTAATCTACGTACATATGTATGTATGTACATATGTTTCTTTTTTTGTTGGTCCGTATGTGCATGTTCGCTGACAATGACACCCAAGTGCTTCCTATATTTAAATTTAAATAAAACAGAGTGTGATTGTGAAATATCATCAAAATTTTATACATATAAGTTTGAAAGACCCATCGATGCCATTCTGTGTGGAACGTAACATCATTCAAATGTCCGCTACGGTTTCTTCTTTAGAGCGCATCTGAAATGTCCAATTTTCTGTGAATCTGGCTGATTTTGGTCACTGCCGCGGCTTTTTTATTTTAAGCCTTATAGCCGCCACTTAAGGAAAACTCACAAGAAACATTCAAAGGGCATCAAATCATCACCTCATATGACCACCACGTGAGATGATCATAATCTTTAATCCTAAATACATATCCATGGTGGCATGAGATGTATGGCACGTAGGACTGCCCTATGAAAACGACATGTCGCTGATATCCAGTTCAGCCTATTCAGGCCAAAAGAAGTTGGTAATCATTAATGTCAATTTCCCCCGATAACAATATTGATCTGGACAACATCGTTCCTACAGGAATATGAACCGATAATACCGACCAAAATCTACACCAAACGGTAACTTTATCGGGATGCATCGGACGGTGTCGTTCCAAATATGAAATTTTTGTTTGATCACGAATGTATTCATTCACAAATGTACCTAATTGATTTTTGGAATAAATACATAGACATAATAAAATAGCGGGCAAATTTTGGATGGAAATTTGAAATTTATTATTTAGAAAATTTTGGTATCTAGGTATTTTACTACGTATTACACGTAATGCTCTTAATTGCAAGTATTACACATTCATTTGCGTAGACATTTCAAAGTTTGATTTCTATTCTGGTTGCTTCTTTATCTTAAGTTATGGCTTCGATTTCCTCCATGCTGTCTGGCCTGTAACAATACGATGCTCTTAAAAGTTTTTAAGCATCTTACAAAGATTTTAGCTTAATTGATGAAAAAGGGGATTCACAATTCATACTTTTAAGGAAGGTTGAAAATTCGCACAGTTGGGACTTCGCGGTCAGTAGGTATAGTCTTGTTTGCTTTCTGTCGTGTCTTTAAATTGTTTTGTTGTGTGGAGGCAAATTCTACATACGCCAAAGTACGTTGTTACTTTGCTATCAGTTCAAAATTCGAGATACATCATAGGATGCCTTGTTAATTTCCTTTCAGTTGACAATGTCAAAGTACAACACGAGCACAGTGTTACCAAATAGAATACTTGAACATTCAATTAGCGAATTGTATTTAACTCAGTATGTCGTTGGACAGATGTGTTATGGAATGGAATTGTGGGTAATGTTCCAACAAGATGTTTAAATCTAAAATTAATTATTCCTTAATATTAATTTTTTTTGAAATAATGGCAACTCTAAAAGGAACTATAAATAGTTAAAAACTGAGCAGTTTAACCGTTTTCGTGGAAATAATAAATAAATATCCAGCCACGGGTCATAAACTTAAGAAGTGGATTGAGGATAATTTTCCAGGAACTAAAGTATCAAATCGCAAACAAGTATAGCAAGTACAGTGTCATTTTAGCTAGTGTTTAGGATACAATATTCCACTTAATTACAACGCAACATCATAAATACTTTCAGACACATGTACAAAATTAGGATATTGTACTCGTACATATGTATGTAATAAATAATATATCTGACTAGGTAGATAAATACAAACGAATATATTAAAAATTATTAAATGTCTGCACATAAACATTCATATGTCTGTCTGTATATGGATAATTATTACTTGTTGTGTTCTTACTATTATTAGATTCGCATAGAAATTTATCGTAAGCAATATTTGCATTCGACTAAAAAAATTACAGTAATTGATATAAAAACGAAAAAATACATTGATTTGTCTTTTGTCTTCCACTTAAATTAATTTTTATAAAAACAATGAATGTATCTCGTTTATGATTGGTTTCGATACACTGGCTCAAATAAGTCTTCGTCTAAAAAAATTTTGTTTAAAAAATGTAATTTATTTTTTGTACAAAAAACTCAAAAAAGTATCTAAAATGCTAACTCAAAAAGTATCCGTACAGAAATGAACATTTAAATTGATCAATTTCTTGTTAATAACAGATTTAAAGTCATTTGGCGGTACAAACTTCTAAACGGTTTTTCATAGAAATAGCCATCTTTAGTGTAACATTCACAATATTCCAGATTTCTGAAACAATGTTACTTTGGGGCATTTGCATCTTTGTGCAAATTTTTTTTGCTGCAATTTTTATTTTTCAAAATACCCCATAAAAACTTTATGAAGTTTGCATCAGCGGTCCGGGTGATGAGATATTACTTTTATACTATTGTATAGAAATTATTCTTTCACAATATTGTGATAAATGAATGCAATAAAAGCGTATTGTATATCTATATTTAAAGCGCTCATTTTAAAACGATATTATAAAACATTTAGATAATAAAATTGATCACTCATAATTTCTCTAAACGGAAGATTTGTGGCAATCACATTGGCCATTGCACCCCGAACCACCTCCATGATTGATGGTTTAAGTTGTTCAAGTGAAACGCATTGTAGTCGATTAGTCACACAAATCGTTTGCCATCTGATCCAAAAATATTAAATGGGGTCTTTTCGGAAGTTATTTCACTTATTAACATACTTTTATACCCTTGCGGCTAGAAAAGGCTTCTTATGTGGAAAACATGACATACATATGTATATTTCTTTATAACAACAAAATTCTGTATGATTTGTACATTTAATAAAAAATGTTTTCATAAATTCGAATAGTTTTTTTTATTGTTTCACAGAATTGCTTTTTCCAATCGAGCTATCCGTTCGATTTTAGCTCGACCTCTTCCTCAAGAAATTAAATTTCATCGCGTATTTATTGAACTAATGATCTTAGTCTAATATTTTCAGCGTGAAGAAGTGCCATTATTACGCATTTTAACAATCAACTCACTAATGTTAACAGAAGTTATTTTTGATTTTAATTTTTATGTCGCATGAAATCGAATAACTATTAATAACGTAGAATTCTTAGATTTTGCGAAAACAAAACTCAAATTTCAACAAAATCACCATATTAAAGGGGAGGGAGGGGTACAACTATTTCATTTGAGTTATCAGTTTGGATCATTTTTCGAGTTTTTTATATAAAAAATAAATTAAACTATTCAAACACATGTATAGGATTATTATAAGTGCAAATTGAGCTTTTAAAACAATTTTATTTTGTTCAAATCTGGCAATTAGTTTTTAAAATATTGTGAAAATTGTCTCCGCCTGCTTGGTGTTCGTTGACTTGTTTGAACCAGTGTATGTATATACATACATCCATATGTATGCATGTACATATTAAATTTGTCTCTTTATTTTTATTACATTACTGTTGTTGCAATTCACTCTATAGACACTTTATTCTGAGTGAGCCGGTATTAGTGTGTATTTGAAAGTATGAGATAAATACATACATACATACATACTTATATCTCAGGCAAACAAGGGTTGTTGCTGCTGTTATAAAGCAACCGGAGAACAATTTATGGTAATAATAACAAAAATACAAATAAAAAAAAAAATCTTAATAATAATCATTTACTAATAGATAGAAAAATACATACTTATGGATAAAACATGTATTTATTATATGTATATATTGTATGTGTGTTCGCATATGTTTGTGTTTAGCTTGTAATAATAAAATAAAAATAACAACAACAACAACAGTAATAATAATATATCTAATAGTTTTGTTTAAATGAATTGAGTTGAGCTCAGGTCAAAAATTAATATTTAAAATGGATCTGATGTCGAGTAGTATCTGTGTGTATTGTCGTATTGCCGAATGTAAAAGTGCGTGCGAGTAGGCAATATTATATGAGAATTTGTGTGCGATTGTGTGCGAGAGATTTTGGTTTGGTTTAGAGTGTGTGAGTGTGGCTATGTAAATATATTTAATGTATGCTTGATTATGCGTGTACGTTTCTATTTTTAGTCGATTAAAGACCTTTGATATCGTAACATCATTGAATTATTTTTTTTAAAACGGTAAAATTCAAAAAAGATATTTAATATAAAAAAGTGTGAATAATAAAACGAATTAAAATATATAAGTGCGAATAAATAAAGTTAAATATGAGATAACAATGTAACTTTTGTCATATCGTGACAAATATTATGTAACTGTAATATTATATAAAGTAGAGAACAATATTATTTCAACATTGATAAAATGTTGATTACCGAGGATCAAATACAGGAGGTAATTAGTAATGATGTACAAATTTACATAAATAATAACTGCAATGGCTTACATACTCTACACTATACCTCAGCTAGATAACGTTCATACATACCTAACAATAAAGAAAAAAGTTTCTAAATTAGATTCAGAGTTACTTGTTTTGATTGATATCAAAGTGTTACGCCTTGAACATCCAAAAGTACAATAATTAATCAAAGATATATACATACACACAATTGCATGTCTGAATAGGAAATAATGCGAAATTCACAAATTATAACTCAACCGCCCCAACACTCACAAGGGCATCCATACAGTTCTTAAAAATGTTTTTTCTTTTGTTAATTTTTGCTCCATCGTAATTCTCGTGTGGCATTTATCAAATCCGTTGATGTTCAAAATAAACAACGATTTATGCAACACACACTGTTGAACGAACTTACAAGCATTCATCATTCCTGTAATATTCATTTTATTACAACAATTGCAACAACAGCTGCGGAAAAAAAAATATCGTAAAACTAAAACAAAAACAACAAAGAAAAAAATGAATCATAAAAACTCTTCCATTTTTAATACATTTTTTAAAGTTTCCTTAAAAGGAATATAGAAACGACCAAAACATAAGAAGGAGTTAAAATCTTTAATCATAAATAACTCCATTGCAACGAAAAGGTGCTGGATAATTTCTATTCCACCAAACTCTTTGAGCATATACAAATACATATACAAAAGCTAAGATTTTATTCTGAATGCCTTTTCATCATTTCTTTTGTTTTTTCTCTTTTTCTACTTTAAATTTCATGCATGCATATTGCATTGATCTGCCCCCATTCAAAAAATATACGATTTTCGTGTCGTAAATGAATCAAAAATATCTTGAAATTCAAGTTTAAGAAAATAATGACTTGACGTTAAAATACGTTAACTTGAATTTGACCCCTTTAGACGACGTTATATTTTATTTTATTTTACATTAAAGGTGAACATAGTTAAATGTCTTGTATATGTATATATGTACATACCTGTAAATATGTACATATGTATATACTTACATATACATATACATATGTATATATATTATGTTATATGAATTACTCTTGGTGTCATTGGTCATTCACATGATCAATTCTGTTTTCTAAACATCTCTTAAAATATAACTTTAATTTAATTAATTATTTCCTTTTGAAGATTTATTTATCTTTTCATGTACTTTTAGAACACATAGTTGTGTAATTTTTGTTGCTTAATTCCTTATTCAGTGTTTCGTAATATATTATTTTCGCAATTATGTTTTATTAATTTGCTTTTATTTAAAAGTAAACTAAATATGCTATTTCATTTTGCTGATTTAGTTTTTTAGTATATACTTATATATACTATATAAAGGGTGATTTTTTAAGAGCTATAGGAAAATTAAAAAAAAAAAACACATAAAATTCAGAAAAATGCATGAAATCTTTATTTGAATCGATATCGGTCCATATAATTTAATGTTTGAAGATTATTTCATGCAAATGTTGACGGCGACTGCGCCTCAAATGGTTCATCCGCTTAGTCCAATTTTGGCATACTCTTTCCAACATTTCGGCCGGTATCTCACGAATAAATGCTTCAATGTTGTCTTCCAATGCGTCAATTGAAGCGGGCGTGTCTGTATAGACTTGAGCTTTAACATAGCCCCACAAAAAATAGTCTAAAGGCGTTAAACCCCACGATCTAGGCGGCAAATTGACCGGTCCCGAACGTGAAATAAAATGTTCACCGAACTCGCCTCTCAATAAGTCCATTGTTACGCGTGCTGTGTGGCATGTGGCACCGTCTTGTTGAAACCACATGTCATGCAAGTCAAGCTCTTGCATTTTGGGCAAAAAAAGTTGAATATCATCTCACGGTAGCGCTCACCATTCACAGTTACGTTACGATTCGCAGCATCTTTGAAGAAGTACGGTCTAATGATGCCACCAGCCCATAAACCGCACCAAACTGTGACTTTTTCTGGATGCATTGGTAGCTTTTGCAATGCTTCTGGCTGATCTTCACTCCAAAATCGACAATTCTGCTTATTTACGTATCCAGTGAGCCAAAAATGAGCTTCGTCGCTGAACACAATTTTTCGATAAAGAAGTGGATCTTCGGCCAACTTTCCAAGAGCACATTCACCAAAAATTCTGCTTTGCGGTAGGTCGCTCGGCTTCAATTCTTGCCCCAGCTGTATTTTGAAAGGCTTCACACCTAAATCCTTCAGCAAAATTTTCCACGTTGTTGAGTAACAGAGGCCCAGTTGCTGCGAACGGCGACGAATCGATAATTGATGGTCATCATTAACACTGGCCGATACAGCTGCGATATTTTCTTCAGTTCGCACTCTACGTAAGCGTGTTGGTGGTTTAATGTCCAACAATGTAAATTTGGTGCGAAATTTAGTCACAATAGCCCGAATAGCCGCTTCAGTGGGTCGATTAAACTGACCATAAAATGGATAAAGCGCGCGATGAACTTTCTTAACAGAGCACGCATTTTGATAATAAAATTCAATGATTTGCAAGCGTTGTTCTTTTGTAAGACGATTCATGGTTAAATTATAGACCAAACTGAAGATGTTTGACAGTGAAACAAAACACGAAACGTGCGTGAGCTGTTTAAACCAGTGTTGCCAAAAAGATAATAGCTAAAAAATCAAAAAAATTATATATATAATTATATTATTGTATATATTATTATTATATATATTATTATATAATTATATTATTATATATATGTATATATAAATATTAAATATTATTAAATGCATAATATACATATATATGTATAACGCTTTACTTTCACAAAAAAAAACCGCTCACTTCATACGGATACATCTGTTCATCAGAATATATACATATGTATGTAATAATATACATATAAATATATAATATGTGTATACATACATTTATATATGTACATACCTATATACGTATATAAGTAGAAGTCGTCGTGGTCTAGTAGGTAGTGTGTTGGCTTATTAGACGAAGGCCCGAGTTCAAATCCCAGGTCATCAAAACGAAAATATGAAAATATTTCTTCAGCGACTTCCTCTCAGCAGATTTCTAGCAAAAACTCTGAGGTTAAAAATTGCCATGAAAAGCTTCTCAAAAATCTGTCGTTCAGAGTCGACTTTAAACTGTAGGTCCTGCTACTCATATATAAAATTAACGCACACAACACGAGTGGTGTGAGAAGCTAGGACGTTGTACAATGGGTCAATTCGACCTCCGGGTACTGTACTTGTCACAGTTGACAAGTACACGTCCTCTAACCTAACCTAACCTAGGTATATGTATATGTAAATGCATATATGCAAATGCATATACATATATATACATATATTATAATGGGAAAGTGAAAAATATATTTATCCGTCATGCAATTTGTGGATCCCAGGCCGATAAAACTTTTTGTCATTTGAAGTTAACCAAGTCTGCTCAATACGTCGGATGTGGTAGCAGCTCCCAGCCTAATGTTGACCGTGTCCTGCGGTTAATGCATGGTCCAAATTAATCATTTGTTGTCGACAGCAGTCTGTATTAACTGTTTCATCAGGTTTTAGGAGCTTGTAGTACGTCACACCTTTCTGATCTCACTAGACACACAGCATAACCTTTCGCCTAATCGATTTGCTTTTGCAGCAGAAGTTGATGATTATATTGGATTAAAGCA
This sequence comes from Sarcophaga rosellei, assembly GCA_930367235.1. NCBI lineage: Eukaryota > Metazoa > Arthropoda > Insecta > Diptera > Sarcophagidae > Sarcophaga > Sarcophaga rosellei. The sequence continues at coordinate 45,539,653 of OV884021.1, read as the reverse complement.
TGTTTTTTACCGTTTGGGATTATGAACAGTAACAATGTGATGAAAAATTTCTGACATGGTTTTTTAATTTTTCATTCGTCTGCCATTCAATTCAAGTGGCATCTACTTTCCGGAATTTTAGATCCTTTCCAAAGCTTTTCAAAAATTGTATGTTCTGCAATAATTAATATTTTTGCCATTTGTTTCCTTTAAACTTAAAGTGTCATCTCCAGCCAATATTGCTTGCAATTCGGGGTCTTCAAATTTTTTTTCGTGTTCTCGTGTTGTATATACATATGTACATATGTATTTATGTATATAAAACTAAATTTATTTTTAAATCCTCTGTTATGATCAATTCTCAATGTCCACTGGCTTTAAAATACAACATAGAAGGTTTAAAGTATCAATTTAAATTGGTTAAAAATAAATTAATTCAATTATAATATGAACAGTGAAAAAAGTAGAAATTGATCATATATACATAGGCAACAATTCCATTCCGCAGAAAAACATTAGAAATGTACCCCACACAACTGATTTTTCAACATATAAAAATAAGAATCGGATTTTATTTGAAAATATTAGAGTCCGATTATTATTATTATTTTATCTTTTTTCGAAAAATTGGTTTTCGTTAATATAATTAACCGGAGAAAATATGGTGTAAATAATTCCTTGGATCAGCAGTGCCTTAAAAGAAATAAATTAAGTGTTTTTGGTAATGGAAATGCTGATTTATGTATATGCATCAATTAAAATTGTTGAAGACTTTTTTAAGGCTGTCGTTTACCTAATATTTTCAATCAAGTAGATGCATTACATCACATTACATTACATTACAAGTAGATGCATTCTTATCAAAAAATTAAAGTTAAAACAGTGTATCGTTAATATTTTTTCCTAATATTTCCTGTATATCCATAATACACGTGCATCATTTTATTGCTTTTAATTCAATATACTATGTATGTATGTATACTTCCAAAATGCAAAAGCCTTAAAGCGAGTATATTTTCATTATTTTGATTACGGTGTTTATATATGTATATACATATATTTGTTAAATAAATACCATCATTCATGAGTTAAATGCGCCTAAATGCTAAGTGTGTTATATGCGTGTTGCAGTACATTTTTTTTTTGTGACCAGTAGCCAGGCACATGTTATGACCATAATTTGCAGCTTCAACACTTAATTGAGACAAATTAATGATCTCATAAAGAAAGAAACAAACAAAAACATGATTTTTTTTTTGTTTTGTTGAGATCGTTTTGTGTGTATCGCAACGGCAAGATCACCAGGGAGGCAAAGGATCAAAAGAAATGAAACAATGCAATTTGTGCTCCTATTCAATTATTATCTATTCTATCCTATTCATATATGTATACTTAATTACATGTATTATTTTGTTGCTATAGCTCGGGTACATCATAGGCATTATAGTTCGTAAAAAACCGAATAATGGAAACAAATTAAAATCATTTAATACTTCACACCTATGTTTTACGGATAATTGCCACAACAGACAAAAGATTAAAGAAACAGTGTCACAACCACCAAATATAATACACTTTTGTTGCGTCATTGTTTCTCTTTCTCTCCCTCTTCTGTTTTCATAAAATTTATTATATGATTGTTTTTTTTTTTTTTTGTGTTATTGTTTTGAACAAAAACAAATTGGCTTTTGTTCTTTTAGTATTTTGGGTAGTGTACCACTTACATACTTACGTTCATAAAAGTACCCCTACATAACGACTCAATATTTTGTGGCTATTGAGGTTTTATTCTAGGCTTTTATTATATCGTTAGTATAATTCGCAAAGACGCTAAGTCCACTTTTTTCCAAACTTGAGATTTTAATGCAAAACGGTAGCACTATACAAAATACATATTTTACGACAACAAAAATGTCAGTATGTAGTTTAAAATTGTTGTAATTTTGTGGTTAGCAAAAACGCTAAGTCCACAAAATACGAAAAATATTAAAATCACGTGCTAATTTCACGAATATTAATTATTAATTATTATTAATTTTTGATCTAAATCATTTAAAGAGAGCTATTTTGTAAAAATAATTGCGTTTAAAAAGTTTAAAAATTTTAAAAACTGAAAAAGCTACAATGTTTTTTGTGTCTCCTGTACAATTTGAAAAAAGGGACTTAACACATTTGCGAATTATACTAACGATATGTAGTTTTGTATTAAACTCCTATGGAATTATTTATTTTTTTCTTTTTCCAGTTATACGAAATCAACGATGATCCCAAACGCAAAGAGTTCCTGGATGATTTGTTTTCATTTATGCAAAAGAGGGGTGAGTACCGAATCAAATACAATAACATTCCAAACATATATATATCTTTACAATTTCGAGTCTGTAGTCTATTTATCAACAATTTTCATTCATTATTGTAAAGTGTAAAATGGCTCAATTTTAAAACTTCAGCATATCATCGAAATTTTTAATCCCTTTAAATACCTATTGATGCCATTATCTGTGGAATATAAAGGCGTTCAGTTGTGGAGTGTATTTGATATGTCCAAATCAGACTGAACATTTGACCATTTTTTACCGTTGTGGTTTGTGGCTTATTTGCATGCGTCTGCGACTTCAGAAAAGCACAGAAGAAAAAAAAACGAACGGCGTCGTGAGATAACCATTCTCTCCAATCGCTCGTGCAGGATACCCAATTGGCAGGTGGTTGTTTAACCAATCTAATCATCGGCTTACATTGCTGCCATTGAGAATGATGGTCTCAAGGATATATAGACCAATGATTCTGCCAGACTAAAATCCGGTCCAAATCACTGGATCGTTCCGAAGTCGCCGTGGTCTAGTAGGTAGTGTGTTGGCTTATTAGACGAAAGGTACGAGTTCGAATCCCAGGTCAGACATCAAAACGAAAATATAAAAATATTTCTTCGGCGACTTCCTCTCAGCAGATTTCTGGCAAAAACTCTGAGAGTAAAAATTGCCATGAAAAGCTTCTCAAAAAATCTGTCGTTCGGAGTCGACTTTAAACTGTAGGTCCCGCCACTCATATATAAAATTAACGCACACAACATGAGTGGTGTTGACGAGCTAGGCCGTAATCCTGACTGAAGGGTTGTAATGGCCAATTATGTATGTACTGGATCGTTCCACATTCGAAAATTTCATTTGTCAACCTATCCATTCATCCAGAAATTGATATTATCGCTTAAGTTGTCAAATACTCCAGATAAATGATACACATGCCGTTGTCTATGGTCACCCACGTTGATTTAAAAAATTAGACTTGTAGCATAGCATATTTTAGATATAATTAAACCTTATTTTATTTTGTAATATTATACCGATTACCATTAAATTGTACGTCATTATGAGCAGTACGTCTTATTTTGATCTTGTAATATTTAGCTTCTTAATTAACTCTTGCACAAGAAACTGTATTCATTATGACCGAAAATCACCCGCATTTCGATTAATATTTAAATATTTAAGAATCTTTAAACTTTTCATTGAAGAAGTTAAAAAATAATCCAAATTTTCCCTTTTTTAACACAAAATAAATGTTTATTTACATTTAGTTTTTCTCCTTTAACCGCCAGTTTTCACTCCGTGTATCTGTTGCTTCTCACACATTTGTTTCGCAATACATTGTAATATTTTGTTTCTCCCTCTAAGAGATAAGTTAAGCTACTGCTTTGAGCGTTTATTAAACGGCAAAAGTTTCGACTCTGTGTACCCTGTGCTTTTCTATTACTGCAGGCTAGTGAGGGACACAGAATACACACAGAATCCTTACCTTTGACGTTTAATAACGCTCAAAGCAGTAGCTTAACCTGCCAATCAGAGGGAGAAAAAAAATTTTAAAATGTATTGCGAAACAAATGTGTTAGAAGCAACAGATATACAGACTGAAAACTGGCGGTTAAAGTAGAAAAACTAAATGTAAATAAACATTTATTTGAGTGTTAAAAAAGGGAAAATTTGGAATATTTTTTAATTTCTTCAATGAAAAGTTTAAAGATTCTTAAATATTTAAATATTAATCGAAATGTGGGTAACTTTCGGTCATAATGAATATAGTTTCTTGTGCAAGAGATAATTAAGAAGCTAAATATTACAAGATCAAAATAAGACGTACTGCTCATAAAAAATGTTTCTTGCTTAAAGATGCCAATATTTTTTAATTTCTTGAAAGGAAAAGTTAAAAAGGTTATTGTTATTAGTTGTTTTTATTATTTATTGATAGTTTTAGACAAAAATTACAATTTTTTATTAACTCTCGCCAATATAAAAAACCAACCCCGAAAACTAAAAAACGTAAATAAACAAAAAAGAGTTGTATTTAGAGAGGGACAGAAATACTTTTTGGTAATATTTTCTGTCCCTTTCGCAATGCTAGGTTAAATGTCAAAATCTCGTTTCGATTCTGTGTGTATTCTGTGGTGAGGGAGGTCGCATGACTTATTACAAGTGATTATAAGCTTCGTGACAGCGGTGGTTGTCTTTGCTTATTTTGTAGATGCAATTGATTGACAAATCCTATGTAGATATTGGTGGCGCTGGTGGTCGCAAATGGTTAGAATTTTTGTGACTCTTCTTTTCTATTGTTGCAGATTATTTTGTAAGTATTTGTAAATAAAGAATCGTTTATAATTGGCGCCCAACTTAGAGGCGGAGGACAACGCCCATATATTTTAAAATTGAGAATAATAATTTTTTTCAATATTATATGCAGAATTTCCCGGATATAATAATTTGCGGCTTGGAAGCTGTGAAACTTATGGAATATTGATTTTTGTTTTAAAATATACAGAAACTATTTCGATACACATGTGCATCTCGCTTTTAAGCGTTTCCCGCTTATAAACGCGAAAAATTGTACTTCATACTTTAATTTTACTTAAAAACAATTCGTTTGTATGCAAATACTTTAGTTACAATTTCCTTTCCAAAATTGGCCCTGTTCTGGATTCCGTTTTTTTGGGATATGTTAAGTCATTGAATTATGCCGATAAAATAGCAAGTCTTGAGCCATTGAAAGCCAATATTCATCATATGTCATACGGCTGATTTATTGAAAAAAAAAAGTAAAAAATTGGTCAATGAAATGCAATTCCACAGTTTGTTGTGGTTTCATTTTCCTCGAGGCATAGGCTGTCCCATCCATCCGAAGCACAGGCACTGCCACAATGAATCTCAGAGAATTGATTCCTGATAGAAAACCTGTAATCCACCAATGCTCGTATTTTGACGCTGTTCTTCTTCTCGGGAGAGTTAACGACTTGACTCTCAGCCTAGTTAATGCTATAATAAAATTTTTGACTAATTTTCTTAATTGAAGATAATGTCTCTTTTTCGTTATATAATATTTCTACGTCAGTTCTCTGACAGTTTGTATAGAGAATAATATCATTGTCAATTTTGACGGTAGAATAATTTTCTTTCCTCAGTGACGCGTAATGAGTTGTGATATGCTATTAGTCTTTATTTTTCGCTTTGCGGAGTAGTTATAAAAAGAGTTAGGGTAGTTCTGTATGCCTCCGTATTGAATTCAATGGTAAATTGTTTTACCGTGTCATAAGCATATGTCGCCACTAGTACATTTTGAAGTGTAGTAAGATCTCAACTGTACTGTGCGATACCCCGGTTCTGACTTGAATGAAGTTTGAATGTTATATCAATGATGTTTTGAAGGATCAGCTGGCATACATACATACAAATACAATGTAATTATTCACATGTTCTGCGACGCCTTCACACATAATTGGCCATTACAACCCTTCAGTCAGGATTAATGTGTGTGTTAATTTTATTGATGAGTGGCGGGACCTACAGTTTAAATTCGACTCCGAACGACATATTTTTGAGAAACTTTTCATGGTAATTTTCTTTACTCTCAGATTTTTTGCCAGAAATCTGCTGAGAGGAAGTAGCCGAAGAAATATTTTTTCATATTCCGTTTTGATGTCTTACATGCGGTTTGAACCGTGGCTGTGCGTCTAATAAGCCAACACACTACCTACTAGACTACGGCGACTTCAACCGACGACACCTTCAGTGTCTCCAAATTTCTTAATATTCTTTCAAATCCTTTTAAAGTAGGTTGTACTAAGTTTTAATTACATTTAAGCGCTCTGCTGTTAAAAACGACTCATATTCGTAAAAGGAGAGAATTATTCACATGTGCGACGACGCCTGCAGTATCTCAAAATTTCTGAATATTCTTGCAAAATTCTTTTAAAGTAGGTTGTACTAAGTTTTACACACATCACTAATGTGTGTGTCAAGTTTTCGTGTAGAACAGAGCGGATAGTATCATACAAACTTAATGTGTAATGAAAGCGTACTTCATTGGTCCTATGGTTCCCTTTAATTTTTGAAATTTTTCAAAATCCGTTACGTTTTATTAGATCAGCGATATTTTTATTTTACTGTCGAACTTCACTATAATAAATCTGCAAGGGACCAGAAAATTACTGCAATATGTCGAAAATTCATTATAATGAAATTAATTTTATTTAAAATAATTAGATATTTTAGTTTACACTTTTACATATTTTTTTCCTCAATAAGGAAAATTTCACTTCATGGACATTTATTATAAGTAGATTGAAATTCACTAATATTATCACAAAATGAAATGAATTTATAATAGAGAGAACTTCACTATAGGGAAGTACTACTGTTTTGGCGTTCTACCAATCGCATAAGCGCAAAAGTTTGTCGTTAGATTTGTATTCTCGTTTTTCAAATGTGGATGAAATTCTGTAATATTTTCTCTCTAACTTTACTGAATAACGCTGCTGTGTTTGAAGTTCATTTCGATAAATTCCTTTAACACTTGTTTGACTGAATATAAAATATTTTTTTTTTATTATTATTATTTATTTGCAATCTATTTTCCAATAATAAGCAAATTTGATAAATTGAAAAATAAAATTTCGTATTGAAACCCTTTGGAAGCAATAATATAAATTATATATGTACAGTTAAATTTAAAGATAATATAATAAAATTAAAATATAAAATATGAATGAAATATATATTTGAAATGTAATTTTATTTTGTCATTAACCTACCTGCTACTACATACTTACATACACTGGCGAGCAAAAATGGATACATAATATCAAAAAAATATAAACTTTATATTTGTACTTTATTTATTAAAATAAAAAAAAACAATCCATATGTGAAACATTTATTTAGACTATCCTCTAATTAAAACAAAAACCATTCAGTAATATTATTTCCTTTTCAATATAAAATACAGCTTAACATTATTTAGTAGCATTTATGCAATTTTGCTCGTTTCGTTTCAAATGAAAAATTCTGTATTTTGTCCATAATCCTTTATTCTTTATTACTGATTTAATGCGTTTTGGTAAGCTTTCTACCAGTTTTTTGATGGTTTCGCTGTTTATACTTTGCCACTCTGCCTCAATTCTTAGCCACAATTCGTTAAGGTTATTTGGAGGGTAAATTTTCGATTTACAATTGCCCACAAATTCTCGATCGGATTTAAATCCGGGCTTTGTGCTGGCAATTTTAATGTCTGAAATTTTTGCTCCTCCAACCTCCACTTTTGTTTCGTCCGACCATATAACTTTTTTCCAATCATCCACAGACCAATCTTTGTGTGCTTGCAAAACTGCAGACGAGCTTTGACGTTCTTCTAAGAGAGTGCGGGTTTTTTCTGTTTAACTGCCGAAACTAGGCCGATCCTTCGCAATGCACGTTTCACTCACACTCTTATTTATAGCATTTGCTACTGCTTTCGGAGTTCTGACTTTATTTTTTCGTAACAATCGCTCCCGTGCGTCACCATCACTTAGAGATCTGCAGAGATCTGGACTGTGGATGATTGGAAAAAAGTTATATGGTCGGACGAAACAAAAGTAGAGGTTGGAGGAGCAAAAATTTCAGACATTAAAATTGCCAGCGCAAAGCCCGGATTTAAATCCGATCGAGAATTTGTGGGAAATTGTAAATCGAAAATTGGCACAGTATGAACATACATAAGTAATAAATTTGTTAATAGTACTAAATATTAGAGTTTATGCCTTTTACTTAATAACGAGAAATTGTTTAGAAACGCTTAAGTTATAAGCGTTATTAAAATGTGAAAATTGCAATTAAAAAAATTCTCAAATAATTAAATAATGTTAATTTTCTGCTTTGAAGTGTAAATCAGAAATTCTGAATTTGAATTTGGAAAGAAAATGTTCAATGCTAATATCAAAAATTTTAATTTAAACGTCATCATACTCGAATGTTTTATTGGCAAGCGTTTTAGTGTACTGAAGGAATAATTACAAGAATTTTATTTATTTAAAGGCGTCACGTACAATCTAAATGCTTTTTTTTTCTTTCTTTCTCGTTCATATAAATATTATGGCTGACTATAAAAATTATTTATAAATGCATTAAATATTATTATTGTTGTTACACAAGAAATACAAGCAAAAGTCACTACACTTAAATGTGCATGAAAGAAAAAATGAAAATGAAAAAGAAAAAGAAAATTAAATAAATAAGCAGCCACATTTATGGCCAGGCACGTTGGATGTCAAAACACATAGAGGGAGAGAAAATTTACAATTTTTACACTTGAAAAATCATTATTGTTGCTTTCATTTTGACAATTAAATTTTTTATTTTAAAGTCTGTCATAACATTCACAATTCTTAGAATAAATAAGATTTTGCCAATCATATATATATGTATGTAGTTAAAAGAAAAAAATCTGCGGTCACCTCAATTCAAACTCAATTTAGTCTGAAATTTTTTTTATTATGACAAGTTAAAGTCTATTATTCGACTTTTGATATTTTCAATTTCCCAAGTGTTTTAACCACGTTTTCGTGCATTAAAATTAAATTATTTCATAAATACAAATAATTTTATTCGTATTGTGTTAAATCAAGTTCTCTATAGTTAAAGATGTCATTGTCGCAAAAACTTCAGTACTACACGATCACTGATATGGTGGCAATGAGTGGGTTAACCAACCTACTGTTAAAACTGTTACATACTTGAATTAGAGATTTTAAGAGCTTAAAAGTGCAATGTGACACAGTTTTTTCGCGTTTTAAATAGTTCGTGCATCTCTCGCAATAACAACAAAACGGCAATAAAAATAAATCTAAGGTGGCTACAGGTGTAATGGCGCCCGTGTTATTATTTACCTGTGCTGTTCTTCTGAAAAAAATTATTTTGGTATGCACATACATATGTATTGGTTTTTTGACAAGTTGTAGTTGGTGAGTAGAGGCGTTTTCTTACTAGATGAAAGCTTATGAATAAAAACCTTGGCTCTGATATATAAAATAATATTAAAGTAACTGTTTCCCTCATCAGGCTTCTGAGATTGAACTAATTGCCGTGAAAAACCGTTTTCCATATTCAACGTTAAAGTTTTAAACATTAATGGATAAAATTAACGCACACAACATGGGCTGCGTGAGAACTCAGGCCGTAATCCTGACTAAACGGTCGAAATGGACAATAATGTATGCAGTCGGTAGCCCGTAGTCTTGAATGTGTTTAATGCGATTCAAGTGTAACTATTGCTTTTTAATTTTTTTATTCACATATGGTTGCTCATAAAAGCCTCCTATTTTCACCCGCCACTATGTATATCTGGACGTTGAAAGGGGAGAATAAGAGGTACATTTTTGTTCAACATATCAACGTTGAAATGACTACTAATGACACGATCAACACTTTAACTATTCGTCACTTCCAAAGACATTCATTTAGTTTGAATATATGTTTGTCTGTCTGTATTTTCGTCAGACAGTTTCTGTTGATTGTGTATTTGTTGATCCATTCATTTTATTATCCAATAAATGTAGGCACAACTCATAATCATTTTTTAATACACCACTCTTAAATGCCGTTGTGGTTGCTGTTGCAAGCAGTGTTGCCAAAACATTATTGAGAAAAAATGCTCGATTTTTCTAAAAAAAATGCTAAAAATTTTAAAAAAGTGCCAAAAAAAGTGCTAACAAAAATTAATAGAAAAAAATTGATTTATAGTTAATTATGAGATCTGTATTTCTTAAAAATTCATTTTTATACTTAAATATGATTAAAGAAATTGAAATTTAATTAAAAAAAATCAAAAATAACATGTTCAATTCATTTTTAAAAACAATAAATCGAAAGTAAATTCTTAAAAACAATAAGTCTTCAAATTACTGTTTAAACATTAACTTTTAAATTCATAGTTGTTCACATAAGTTTTAAGATGAATAAAACAATTTGATGAATTTAAAAAATCCAGTCATCATTATCGTCATTTTCATCTTTATTATCATAACTTTCACTAGATCCAATTAATTTCAGATAACTTGTTGGGACTTCGTTTTAATCCGTATCTAAAATGTTATTATATAATAAAATTAAGAAATAAAAATTTGACATTAAAGTTATATCTAATTGCTAAAAAAAAAGAATTTACTGTCTGTAGACTGAACACACGCTCTACGTCTGCATTAGACCATGGAAGACTGAGAAGTTTTAAAACAAAATTGCCAATCTCCTCGAATCTCTTGTTTCCTCCAGCATCTCTACATTCTTCTACCTCTGACCAGAATGATACTTTGTTGTTTTTATTAATCCATTTTATATATTGAAAGTTGGAATATTGATCAATTATTTTTCCAATTTCTTCCTCGCTTATACAACATAATTTTCAAATTGGTAAAATATCACCTTTCTGGGAACTTAAAACGTTTTGTACCGAAAAAAATCTATATTTTGTAAAACTTTTATATTGTTTGGTAATCTTAAATAAAGAAGGGATTAGTTTATGTATTTTTTATATTTATATTTATCTTGCCTTTACTTTAATTGGTCTATTAGTCCAACAACGAAGTTAATGCAATTATTTCTTATTTCTTGTACTTTATTTTTAAGAATTTTATTTGTGTTTTTCAATTTTTCCACCTGAATTTCAAATTCATGGCCAAGACTACAAGTGTACAAAACTTTATTTTGGAAATCGTCGTATATTACATCTATATTTTCATCATCCATACTATTTTTTTAAGAAAGTTAATTAATAGAGTTATTTCTTTTAAAAGGCGAGTTGGGTCACTTTCATTGCTTTGAAAGACTTTGTTAACAGTTTGTATTTCATGTAGAATTGGTTTCAAAAAAAGTAAATATAGATGAATTAAAATACCAAAAATTTTAAAAAATGCTATAAAAATGCTAGAAACAAATTTTAAAATGCCAAAAAAAGTGCTAGGTGCTAGATTACTTTTTTTGGTGCTAAACGAGTTTAAAAAGTGCTAAATCTAGCACCAAAAGTGCTAAATTGGCAACACTGGTTGCAAGACACATTCGGTGGCATTTTTATTTAAAAAAAAAAAATCCTCGTATTTGTGGCATATTTTCTTCATCTCTTGAATACTTTCAATAACAATTATTATGTTAATTAAATCTCAGAAGAAAAATTAACAAAACAATTTTTTTTTACTAAATATTATTTTTTTAATGAGTTTTAGACTGATGTACAGGACGTGACATTGTGACGTATTAATATTATGACCAATATGTTAAAATAAAAAGAATTTTGTTTTGCCTTTAGTGTTTTTACTTGGGTATCCTACGTATATATGTATATGCAGCGGCGAGCATAAATGGATGCATAAGATTTACAAAATATTTTAAGTAACAAATTGTAAATAAAATAACTTTTCACACTATCGACTAACTAAATGTAAAACAACGAAGAAAAATAGTTTAAAAAAACTTTAAAATCAAATTTCTTCATTTATCCAGTTTTGCACGTTTGCTTTTCAATTTTTAAAGCAACTCTACTTAAGAAATTTTTTTGGATTCTTATTATCAACTTTTTTTTAGTGTTTAAGCTTCAGTGGCGAAGAAAACATTTTGAAATTCTCTGTGAAACTTTTTCTTGCAATTTTTGAAGAAAAAAAAACGAAGTGAATTTCAATAGAAGTTGATAACAACATAGTCGCTGTAGCTGAAAAGGGTTATTCTTGAAGAAAAATTGGCTGGAAAAGTTGGCGTTTGCCGTCAGATAGTACTTGCAATCATAAAAAAAGAAATGCAAAGCAATTCAAATATCTTGGAGGTTGCCAAAGATCTCTAAATGATGATGGCCCACTGCTAACGATTGTTACGAATATGTATACGGAGTCAGAACTCCGAAAGCAACAGCAAATGCTGTAAACAAGAGTGTAATTGAATGAATTGCACGACGTGCATTGGGAGGGATCGGCCTAATTTCAGCAGTTAAACAGAAATGCGAAGCAAGCAAAACCTGATAAATATGTACTCTTAAATACCATTTAAGCTGTTTTTTTGTTTAATTAATATTTAACATATGGATTGTTTTTTATTTTAATAAATCATATACAAATATAAAGTTCATATATTTTTTTAATATTATCTATCAACTTTTGCTCGCCAGTGTATGTATATAAAGAATTTGAGAGTATGCAGATTAATTTGATTATATTTGCCGTGCAGTATCGGTAGTTATTATTATATATTATATACTAGATGTCGGACTGACGGTGGATTTTACGTAACTCGATTAAAATTAATTTCATGTTAATGTGTTCTTTGTTTTAATTTTGTAAAATGTTTGTATATACTGTAATACATAGATTTATTAATTTGGCTCTACTTTAATACCACACTACAGATGGATTGAACTTGAGTAATATATAAACCACTGGTATTAACCTTTTAAGACCTTAACGTGTACCAATAGTGTACTTCAAGCTTAGCAGTTGTTAATGAAAACGGAAGTCCTTAGTAATATGGTTTTCATTGTATAAGGTTTTTACAGCATTTAATTGCTTACAGCAATACAAAGATAGTTTTGGAAGCCGCCGTGTTGACCATAGGCAAAACCGTTTACCGTGTTTGCATCCCAACTTGCTTATCTTGGCTCCACCGTTACCAGGAAAAATTGTACCGTTTACCGTGTTTGCATCCCAACTTGCTTATCTTGGCTCTACCGTTACCAGTAAAAATTGTGCCAGTCTGGAGGTCAAGCGTAGGATAACAACAAGTCTCAAGAGGCAAATTGAGTAGCAGAAACCTCTCTCGTACGGCAAAACTAAAACTGCACAAATCGCGCATTCTCCTCGTGTTTCTCTATAGCGCAGAAGCATGGACGCTATTAAGCACTGATTCTGCAGCCTTGAGTGTATTCGAGATCTTCAGTCCAGTGCAAGTTGGCAAAGGTTCCCGCATCCGATCCAACAATAAGCTGTATGAGCTTCTCAACGACATGGACGTTGTGCAGCGCTTTAGTATACAGCGGTTGCGTTAGATCGGACATGTCCTTTGGTGTGACCAACTGGCGAAGGCACGCAAGTAACAGAGGTGTCTAGAAGTATGTGTTAGGTCTGACCGAAATCCGTTTAACGGATTGTTAATGGCCGGTTAAGTAAGACTTAAGTAACTACTTGTGACATTAGTACTTGTGAACTCATACTAAATCGTAGCTTAGGCTACATTCAATCTTCGTTCAATTATACAAAGTTTATCTTTCTGTAAATAAGTCGTTGGTATGCATTACCCTACAGCTAATCACAATCAGGTCAGAAACGTAAGAAAAAACTGTCGTTGGTCATCGGTCTCAGTTTCCCACTTCGCGAGTGAACTGTTTGTTGATCAAAATATAATACACTACCTAATAGACTATGGCGAATATTTTAAAAAATAACTAAACTTGTGTATCCAACTGATGAATTCATAAAATATTTATAACTCTAACTGATGGGATACTAAATAAAAAATTAAATCATAAAATTCAGTTACAAAAAGAAATGGAAAGATACAGTCAGTCTATTTATATTTATTTAAATTAAATGTCATGAAGAAAATAAATAAACTGCCACTACTGATCCTAACGTATCAGTACTTGGTAAAAGTAGATATATGTACATGTGTGTACCCAGAGTGTTAAGAGGTTAATACCAGTAACACCAAAGTGTTTTACGAATTATTTTCTCAGCTCATAGTTCATGGATATTAAATTTATTAGTTTGTATGAAGTTGCAAATCATAGAAATGAAAGTACAAATGTCTGCCATCAGTATGAGAATTTATTTTGCAATATATCTCAGAAATTTATGCGTATATACATAACCATCGTTTTTTGAGCTGAAAATAAGTGTACGAAATGGATCAGTAAATAAATTACATTAATTTTTTGCAAATAAATATACATATGTATGTATTTAGTATTGTTGCTAAGGAAGTATACAAACGCAAGGAATAATTCAAATTTAATATGCACAGAGAAAAAAAAACATATTATAATAAAAATATTACCAAAGAACTTACGGGAATTGGACATAGAAAGACCAGGATAAATGAAAAAAATAAACCAACAATAAACCAAAAGTGAGAAGTTATCAGATCGAAAATGGATTTGTTCTACCATACAGATCGGTGAGATTTGCAATATCATTAGTTAATTCGCATCCATGACTATCGAAGTTTATATAAAAATCTAGAATTACGTTTTTGGCAATTAGAGATTACAATATTTTACATAGGTTTGGACGTTGTGAAGAACTAACTGACTTTGGTGTGAACAAAAATATATCAAAAAGTGTTATTATTTCAAATCTTTAAATGTGAGTAGGAAGGAAGTTTAAAATTTACATGGGCTCCAATTGTGCACAAAATACACAGAATACCTGAGGATATAGACGCTTCCATCTCCAAAGATATCAAACAGACTGCTTACATTTCAACTTCATTCCAGTGACAGATTGGATATAACAGAGTTTTCTAGGAGAAGTGAAAAGACTGGCTTCGGAAAAGAGTAGAGCTCGATGCAACAGCAATATAAACTCATTGAACATAAAACAAAGCTTAATGAACGCACAAAACGGCTAAGAGAACCTTTGGCATTCGCGAAAGAGACATCCTCTTTTTGAAGGTTTTGGTATTACATGGCATAATTCGAGAAAAGTTCACAGAAATAAAAGAGTCAGTCACAGAGCTGTCCCGTTCAGTCGTAATTTTTGCTCTTCTAATTTTTAATGCGATTTGATGACTTGACTATTATCCAGAAGTTACACTGCTTAAAGTGATACTAAAGTATTGAACTTGGGCTTGTAACATGAGGTAAAACAAACTTTTCCTACTGAGAATATACTGGTAGATTATATTATTGGACGAAAATTCATAGTTTTAAAGGAGACTTGTAGTGGTTCCTAGTCGTATGGAGCCAGTGTGCCACAGCGTAATACATTGGGTCCAGTTTTGTGTTGAATATATACTTTGAATGTGGCATTGCAGTATCACATTTTCAACTTTACTAATGTCACTGCTCTTGGGATTCACCTTAATAGACACTGGATTTTGTAAACTCATATAGAATTGGTAGTGTTCCAAGCTGTTAGCGTGAAGGTCGTGTGTTTGATGAATGTATGAATATCGAATTAACGTTGCATTAACATTGTTGCAAAAAAAATGTTTTCAATTGAACAAAAGTTTATAAGAAATCATTCATGTGAAAAATTGTAACTTGCTAAAATAGCACCCACAACTCCTGTGCGCTGTTTCAGACAACTGCCAAGAGAGTCTAAACTTAGTTATGAACTATATATGTAGTTTGTCTATAATTTTTAAGTTGAATGAAGTTTATTATGCAAATAAAGAATTACTCGAAGCGAAATCATTTCAAAATACTTTTTCTTGTCGCCACCGTAAATAAAATCTGATTGTTGTTCATGTATTGTTTACTTTATTCAGTATGCGAACGAATTAAATTTAATTGTGGTCCTGTCCGTCAAAACAACTTAGGTTTCATAAATTATTTTTCGGAATTTTTTTACAGAACAGCCGAACACAATTTATTTGATCAATACCTCTGAGGGTCTCTACTAAAATATTAACGCCAAAGTATTTTAAAATTATATCTTCAACATGAATAAAAACTTGAATAACATAGCTTAGTTATTCAGATTTCTCAAAAACAAAAACAAAAAATATCTGATCCGAGAAATGTTGCACAAGCAACCAACAACATTTCATAGCCTGCAACGTTATGAAAGAAAAATAAACGAAATAAAAATAAGAATCATATGAAATTAAATGCAACAAATAAATGAAGAAAAACGAAGATCAGCAATAAGAAAAAAAAAAAAGAAAAAAGCAAAGAAAAACGTTTAATGGATATAATCAAATAAAATTACCAATTACTCTTTTTTATTCTTATCCAATTTTTTTCGTTTTTATTTTCATTAATTTTTTTTATCGATTCTTTTATTGATATTATTTGTATATTTTTATTACGTGTGAAGTTGCTTCTAATGATACTCTTCTGAGATGATTTAAAATTATTTCCTTTCGAATGAATTACTTTATGTACTAAACATAATATTTGATTTTTTAAATTTTTGTTCTGTAAATTTCTTTTATTTACAATAAATTAATAAATAAATAAAATAAAAATTTAAAAACACATTTGATTCGGATTTAATCTTTATTCCGAACGCATTCAATTGCTTGAAATATATAACATTTACGTTTTATTTTAAAGCTTCAAATTATGTAATATTTTCAAAAGGCTTTCAAATTATTAATTCCACCGTTATAATCTATATTTTATATAATATTTTAATTATAACAACAATTAAAAAATTTTACAGCTTCAATAACTTGAATACATAAATTTATTCTAAAATTTTTATCATTTCTATCAAAATATTAATTCCATTTACCGGCTACAAAAAAAAATGTATGCAAATAATTGTAAAGTCTTAAACTATTAAGCTGACTAGAGTGGCTTAAACGCAGTGTTATAAGCCTGGAACAAAGTAAAGTAGTTGTAGGAGAAATTAAATTTAGGGTTTAACATACATATTTGATGTTGAATATATTTGGGGTATTCACACGGTCGTCATAAAGTCATATTATCATAAAATAATAACACGAAAAATATGACTGCTGTGAGCAACCCTCATAAGTTAGTGTGCTATTTCAAATTTGAGTCAGCTGATGAAAGAAAAATACAATTATAAAAAATTACAAATATTTTTAATTAAAAAAGCCAAAAACAAGTCAAAAAACTGAAATAATAGCCGGTTTGTGCGAAAAATACATATTGGACATTATTATGGCTGATTCAAGTAAATAAGAAAAAAAATAATTACATGTTTATATTTAAATAAATCATTTTTATAAAAATTATTAAATATTTTGGCACAAAAAAAAAATATTTAAAAACATAAACATAAAAAGCTGTTATTGATTACTAAGCCGGTAATAATTTCTGACGGTGGTTATTTTAAATACGTTCGGTGTCGCCAATCAGCTAAAGTATAAAAACAAAATTTTCTTTTATATATTAATGTATCAATTTTTTTATTTAACTTTATAAAAGTTAATAACTTTTATAAATAAATTATTAACATGTATTTAATCTCGAAGTTATAGAACTTTGCAGAAGTTAATAGCATGTTTCACGTACATGTTGCGAATATTCAACGGCGCCAACTTCTAAATATTATCAACGGCTCGATGACGACTTTTTCCCTTTTGACTTAGATTTACACTGTTTAAATATGACAAAACAATAAACACATCACAAAAGGTACTATTATTTTATGACTTTTTTGTTTGAAGCACAACAACAATTTTTTTAAACTATAATAAAACTTTAGTATTTTATGACAATATGACCAGATAGCACACCGTGTGAATACCCCAATTATATTGAAAAACATGAAAACTTCATTACAGTTTATATTTGACATACAGCTGACAATGCCCTATAGCCCGAAAAGGTTTAAAAATTTGAATTTTGCGCATCAGCTTCTACATATATTGTTGACACCAATTTGAATAGCCGTTTTTGATGACTTCAACGCTACTCGTTACGTTGAGCTACAGCGAAGATTCTGTCGCCTACTTAATCCTATTTGGCGACGGCAGCATTAACCGCAATTTTAAGAGAACGTCAAAACCAGAACGTAATCTGCAAGTTTTGAGATGACGTTCTCTGTTTATCAATAATTTAAATAAAGTTCAGTATACATTTCGAACTTTATGGTCAGCTGATTCATTTTGTTTACCGTTTTTAATAATAAAAAATGTTGTGGAAAATTAAAATTTAATGCATAAACAATACAAATAGTAATTATAAATATAAAAATAATAGAAATAGGAGCAATTAATAATTATACAAATGTTTTTCATGTATATATATAGTATATATGTATTTAGTGAACAGCAAAAGTCTAGGTACCCAGATATATTCAAGCAATTTTATGAATTTTAAGCAACATTTTTTAAAAATAATTAACATTTTATATATTTACTTTATTTAACACGTTCACGCCGGCGCTTAAATTCATGGTTCGCTCTATCGGACGGCAGCTGTTTAGTAACAGTATAATGGTATCGTTTAAAGTTTTGTGTATTTTTTCGGGAATTCGTCCAATCCTCATTAAATCTTTTGAATTTTTACGGTGAAATAGAACGGCGTGACTCTCAAGTATTTTTTTTCGACAGTCGAACTGTTAAAGATCTAAATATTTGGTATTACGTGTGTTCTAATAGCATGATTAAGTTCGGGCCACCGGTGGTACACGCCGCCCGATGAGGCAGTCTAGCGCGGGCCACCGGTGGTACACGCCGGCGTGAACGTGTTAAATATTTCTATTTTATAATAAAATGAGTAAATATTTAATGTTTTTCTCAAACCATAAGAAAAATAAGGAAAACTTTTTGGTGTTTCCATATTTTTGCACCGTAAAAGTGTAGGGACCCCTAAGAAAATTCAAATGCCCAATGTATTAAAATGTTATACCTAATACTTAGAAGGATATCACCAAAGAAAATAAAGTATAAAGAATGTGCATTTTGACATATTTTGGAATATTTCTCAAAAATATTTCATGACGCGGGGGGAAAGATATAAGGGAAGGGTAAAGAAACCAAGAGCGTAACAATGCGTTGTTCTCATCGTGCGTTTATGTTGTTTGACTAATTTTTGTATTTATTTTTCTGAAACAGTGTTGCCACGAAAAAATATTTTGTAACCAACATTTATGAAAAAAATCACCAAATAAAAAAATATAACCAGAATTAAATTCGTAGACTTTTGTTTTATATTTTTGTCAAGTTTAAATTATAATTAATAAAAAAAGAAACAAAAAATAGCTTTTTTTATAAGAAAAAAATAACCAAAACCAAAAAAATCTACACACCTACATAATGATTAAAAAAGTATTCAATTTTGGTTAGAAATAATCAAAAACGGCAACACTGTTCTCAAATCACTTATTCTCAGACGTCGACACAAAAAGAACATGATAAAAATTATGAGAGGCAAGTGTTCACCCAGAGGAAAATTGTTAGTAATATTTTCAAGTCTACTTATTAACCCAATAATATGTATGTATATGTGAGCGAAAAACATAGAAAAATTGTACTGCGCTAAAAACCTAAAAACACCGTATTTAACTTGGCAAGTTTTCTTCCAAAAATCGAAATCATTTCTCATTGATATTAGTGAATCATACTGTAATATTTCTTTGGGTGTAAAATTGAAGTCTGAAAAAAGCGATGAGATCATGATGATCATGATGAGAGCAACACATTGTTACGCTCTTTGTTTGTGTTTATTTTCCTTCTGTCTTCCACCCTCCTCATCCAGAAATGATTTTAGTGAGAGCGGGTCGTAATGTTTGGTGAGAGCGGTTCGTGATGTTACAACCCGCCATAAGAAATTTTACTTCTACATAATGCGCATTCTTTATATCCATATTCTTTGATATCACTTAAGGTCAGGCACTCCATTTAATCTATTTCGAATTGAATATTCCAGTGCCTTTTTGTGTTTTCTGTTGATATTTGCAGTAATTCACTCATGAGTAAGTTTTATTTTAGCTCCAACTGATTTGAGTTAAATTTTCGTATAAAGGGGTTTGGATGACTGGTTTTTGTTGTTGGAATAACTCTGCAGCATTCGGAAATGTTTCCCTTCTGAATAGAATGATCTAAAAAATTAAGTATGGCTAGAAATTAATTAATAAATACTAAAGTATCTTGTTGTTGTAAAATAGAAGCCGTTAAAGTCTAGTTGTTGGTGTGTTGGCTTATTATATAAGAGCCCGCGGTTCAGACCCTGTCTAAGACATCTCGAACAAACGAAATATGAAAAAATAACTCTTTTGGGCGACTTCCTATCAGCTAGAATGCTGGCAAAAGTTATTATAGTTAAACAAAATTGCCTTAAAAAGTTTCCCAGAAGAAAAAGTTAGGTTGTAATCCTGACTAAAGAGCTGGAATAACCAATTAAGTAAGTAAGGAAAATATCGCTGGGAATTAATACAGCTAGTATTATCAACGCGGCTGAGTGTTTATTTTTTTTTATTGGATTGTCGATTACATATCAAAAACAAGGCGAAAAATTTATTTATTTATTTATACTTTTAGTTAAGATTTTTAAGTTGGCAAGGCAAATTAGATTCGACGGGATATAGACTTGAAAAAAGCAACAACTACCTACATGTTGTTTTTGGCACAATTCAATTCGAAATAAGCTGCCATAATGCTGCTACTACCTATAAGTAATGTCGCTTACCAATTCAAGTGCTTTCAAACAAGAAAAAGTGGTTTCAAAACATGAACGACTTCACTGTTTACAAGCTTTTTGTATCTGCTTAAGTACTCCATATCCCATACTTTTGCATTCTACCTTGTTTGTGGACATTTTCCTTTTTTATTTTAAAACCCTTAAAATCTGTCGTGAAGCACAGTTTCGAAAAGAACTATTTATTGACATTACTTTGAGCTCTACATCAAGAGTTCTAACTGGTGGGCCAAGAGAATTCAGAACAGTAACAATATCTTGCCACTCTATGGAATCCTATGGCGCATGGTAGACTTTTCAATCCCCTCCACAAGAATTTGGTTATTTTTTATATTTTTCTATTTATAATTTTGTTCATTTATTCTAATTATTTATTTATTTATTTTTTAATGTTATTTATATATTTAAATATTGTTGAGTATCGACGGCAAAATCAACGTTAATTAAAGACAACATCAACGCAAATTTTTCTTTCATAATACCAAACATACATACATACATATATACATATGTCAACAGTCATCGATAGGTAACAATATTGAAAAATAGAATATAGATTTGCAACAATGCGCAAAAAGTGACGTTGTATTGAATTGACGACACCCATTAACATTTCAAAATATTAAATGTATTGTTTTTTTTAGTATATGTATGTACAATATAGAAAACTTAGAACTGAAAAGGCATAATCTCGGCTTTACGTAGCGAAATTCGACTATAAAAGATGAGATTAATATTTTGTAAGAGGGATATTTATTTGTAAAGAAAACATTTTAAAAAAAAAGTTTTTAAAAATACGAAAATAATACATTTGCAATCTGTTCTTCAAATAAAAATGTTTGTGAAATTGTGATTTTATTTAAAAGAGAATTTTTTGCTGAGATGACTGTGCCACTACACTCATATCTTCAGAATGATAACGATTCCAAACACTTCTCCAGGCTGGACGTTGGTATTTTTGAGCGAGTAACCTGATGTGTATTCAATTCATTATATTTAATCAATTTATATATTGTAATATAAACTTAGGAAACAAACAGATTTGGTGTTAGGTTTATCAAAGGGTTATCGCTTTCCAGCAAAAAATAGTGTTGCTCTTTTGTGAAAATATATACCTGTACCTTGTACCTGTGAATTTTGCGTTTTTGTATATCTGTATATATATCTCCTTTATCATTTATAATTGAATTTTTGTTCACCTTTAGCTTCAATTAAAATTTAGGCTAATTTTAAATTTAAAAATATTGGCGTTAATTCCTTTTCGTTGGTATAAAATGTCTACCTCAAACATTTCATTATTCAACCGCATTAAATTTTTCCTTTATTCTCTTTAATAATTTTTTTAAACGTTTGTTTTCAGGCACACCCATCAATCGTCTACCAATTATGGCCAAATCAGTTTTGGATCTCTATGAACTGTATAATTTAGTTATTGCTCGGGGAGGACTCGTAGATGTCATTAACAAAAAGTTATGGCAGGAGATCATTAAGGGACTGCATCTACCATCGAGCATAACAAGTGCAGCCTTCACTCTTCGAACTCAGTAAGTTACAAAGTCTTTGTCTGGTACCAATATTAACTAAACAACACAAAAATCCATTAAGTAATGTGCTAATTTTGCCATCTACATACGTACATACATACATCTACATACATAACTCAGAGTAATAAAATAAAATAAAAAAATAAAAAAAAACATTATAGTTTAGCGAAACAGACAAAAAGACAATCACGATGAGTGTTCATCAGCAAAAGGATGGCAGATTATGACAAGCAACATTGAAATTAGTTTTAAGCAGTCTTCGATTGTCCAAAAAGCAATAAAATTGTAAAAGAATAATAACAACAATAGTAAAATGAAAAGGTATTCACCAGAGTGGACACCAGGCACAAGAATCTTCAAAATTCTTGGTACATATACATATGACATACAATTAGCATTTTCAATGTCTTAAATTTTCACTTTTCCAGGAAACTTGATAATTGTAGAATTGACTCTAACGGCGAGGATTAAAGCTAACCACACAGTTTCACTCTACTATTACTGAAGCTTTTACTTCTGATGACAAATTCGCACTTTCTACAGGTTTTTCGAACTTGGTTTTGGATAGAACATACCAAGCTTTTGGTGTAATTCATACTCTTATATTGTTCTTTTATTGCGCTCCAGACGTTTCTATTAAATTCAAGTCAGATTTCTAGGCTGACTAATCCAAAACATCCATCCTAACAAAATGCCTTTTTTAGTACTTCGGATGAGTATTTGGAATCATGTTAGGTTAGGTTAGGTCGGAGTGGTAGCTCTGATATCACAAAGCTCACTTGAGCACGCATAGCGGCCCGTTGTGATGCCACGGGTGAACGCAGGCCCTGTACTAACCAAGTTCCACCAAAAACCGAGAAAAGGAGGAAGTTGGTCAGCGCAAGGTCTGCACATTTGGAATCATAATCATTCCTGGCGAATGTTATTCTTTTCTTTTTCAAAGTACGAGTAGTAGTTTTTCTTAGGAAAAGCCTATGTTATGGCTTGCATCTCATCTGTTCTTCAAGCCATTGGGTTTTCAGTTTTGCTCTTAATCAATACATCGGTATTCTTTACACATCATTTTATCAAGTTGTGCATTTTTTTTAAGAAATTTGACTTATTCTAGTAATTTCTGACACTTTTCTCCGCATCTTTATGTATTTACCACATAGTCGGTCTTTTCTCAATTATGGTATTGGAATTTGGTGATCCTCTTTCACTTATGTACTTACTTTTCTTATTATCAACGTTCTTTTAGAAGTGATCAAAAAATTAAGTGATTGGAATTAGATTAGCATAAGCACTTGGAACAGTAACATATATATGTATATATATAGTTTCTTTAGCTTTATTATTATCTTTTATTAAAAAAAGAAACTTTAAAAAATTTTATAGCATTAAATTTAAATATATTTATTCAGGAAAAAATACTTTAAATTAATAAATCACTCAATTCCAACTAAAAAACTTTTAACCTAACGGGAGTTCGGATTGATTGTAAATTCAGAAAAAATATATATATATAAAAAACAGCATCTTAATACATACACTAGAATTCCAATGATTCGGTCGGTCCCTCGAAAAATAGCGTTAAATCGTAATAATTCCCCACATTCCGGTCCCCTCATTAATTCATATGCTTTTTGCAATACAAAATCTGTTAAACCTCTTATATTAAAAAAAAAAAATCGGTACATGTATGTACATGTACACTGTACTTCAACATTTTTGATAGAAAAACATGTCTCGTGTGGCAGGCAACTACTTTCAGCTTAACTATTTTAATATGTTGGTATTTCTTTCTTTCTTTCTTTTTTGTGGTCAGTCTTTTATTTATAAGACATCATGTAAAATATGATCAGTGTTGCAAAAACAAGACATAACTGCAGTCATTGATAATGTAGAAATGAAAAAAAAGTGGCTAAACGATTTAATATCACTCCGTCAGCCATATACATATGTATATCTATATCATATATATACATATAATTATATATATATACATATGTATACATATTTATGTAGATCTGTTTCATAATATGACTACAGTTTTCAATGATATCAATTTATAATATACACTTTCATCCGAATTATCTTTATTCGTAAAATTATACAAAATTTGATTTAATTTGAAAATATATGTACATTCTAGCATTTACGGAGGGAGTCTGTTCAAAAAATGTGTTTATAACAATGTGCTCGGCGTACAGAAACAGAAAAGGAAGCCAGCGAATTGTTGAATATTAATAAATTAAATCTTTGAGATTTTCTGAATATCTTGCTAGAATTATTGCAGAACTGACGATGGATATCTAATAATAACCAGGGACCGAAAGTAACTGTTATTTTTTGATTTTTATTTTTTCGAGCAAAAATAACACTTATTTTTGACTTTTATTTTTTCGAGCAGAAATAACAGTTATTTTTTGATTTTTATTTTTTCGAGCAAAAATAACACTTATTTTTGACTTTTATTTTTTCGAGCAGGAATAAAAGTTATTCCTTAACTTTTATTTTTTCGAGCAGAAATAAAAGTTATTTTTGTTTCAATTCACGATGAATTCATAATATTTATTAAAAAATTCTTTAAAAAAATTAAAGTAATTTATGTCAGAAAATTATTAGAATTAAGTTTTGGGTATATTAAACACTAATCTTTGGTTTGAAATAACCAAAGTAACTTTTATTTCTGCTCGAAAAAATAAAAGTCAAAACGTAACTTTTATTTCTGCTCGAAAAAATAAAAGTCAAAAATAACTGCTATTTCTGCTCGCAAAAATAAAAGTCAAAATATAAGTTTTATTTTCTGACTTTTACGATAAAAGTTATAACAGTTACGGTCCCTGATAATAACTGTTAATAATTAATAAATTTATCATTTGTATATGGGATACTGAACTTTAAAGGTGAATATAAAGCTAAGCTCAGGTCGGGAGATGGCATCAGCATTCGTTAGCAATTAAATGCGTAACAGGAATATTTAATTTTAATTAAATAAAAATACCCATCCCAATACCAAAGTTTTTGTTTAATACTCTAAGGGCTTTATTTTCAACTTGCCGTTAAACTTGAGTTTAGTTAAAGGTACCTTTAGCTAAAGGGATGTAAAAAGTTACCTTTAACTTATTTTCGATATTATAACTTACACTGCGTTAAAAAAAACTTATCGACATTGCTCTGGCACTGTCATATTTTTGAAAAAGTTAACTTAATTTTATCTGTGAGTTGTAATAATGAAAATAAGCTAAAGGGAACTGAAAAGTTACCTTTAACTTATTATCAGGTAACTTTTCAGTTCCCTTTAGCTAAAGGTACCTTTATATGAACCCAAGTTTAACGCCAAGTTGTAATAATGGCCCTAAATGAATTGGACTCAAAGCTCAAAATGTCCGTATTACTATTGAAATTTTTTATAGATATGTTGCAATCAGCGGTCTCATCGTTTACCTAACGAATGAACACTTAAGGAAACGAATTCGAAAAGGAAAAGTCAATTCGATTACATATAATTCATGAATTATTTTACACCTTTAACTTATAAAATAATTCAAAGTTTGTGGTGTAGAGTGTGTATTCTAATTCATTGGTATTGGTTAATATAATAGTTTGCTTACAAACATAATTGGTCATTACAACTCCTCAGTCTGGATTTCGACCTAGCTTCTCACACCACTTATGTTGTGTGTGTTAATTTTTTATAAATGAGTGGCGGGACCTACAGTTTGAAGTCGACTCCGAACTAAAGATTTGTGAGAAACTTTTCATGTTTATTTTATTTACTCTCAGAAATCTGCTGAGAAGAAGTCGCCGAAGAAATATTTTTTTCATATTTCGTTTCGATGCCAGAGCTGGGTTTTGAACTGTGGCCTTTTGTCTAGCAAGCCAACACACTACCTACTAGACTACGGCGACTTCCATTGTTCGCTTACATCCGAATGAAATGTACTACTTGCAAGATTTTGATAAAAGTTGAGTATATCGGCACAGTTTTTTTTTCTTTTTTTTACTAAAAACATACTTTTTTTGTATTAAAAACACAACTCTGTATAAAGAAAAAGTAAAAACAACGTTTGAATTGTTTCTATAGTGGGAATTAAATCTATGGAAATGGCAAAAAAAAGTGTTGTAATAATTTGTGTAAGATTTCAATCAAATACAAATGACTCTAAAATAAGAAAGAAAAAAATAACAACAATTTAAATGGATATTCAGATGAGTTAGAGCTTCAACCTTAGAGTTTGCTTACACTCCTTTAATTACAAGGATAATTAGGATAGCCCTAAGCAAAGAAATTAAATTCACCCTGCTTAATATGACATTTTTCACTTGATGGTGTACACCTAATTCTGTTTTTACACGGTAGATTGGTTCCAGAAAAACCCGTGTAAAAAAAGACACTGATCGTATGCAAAAATAGGTGATTGGTTCCTAACCTCTAAAACCTATTAAAATTAGTGAAAAACAAGGATTTTTTAACAAGAAGTATTCATGTTTATTTAATAAAATCACATATAGGTATAATGTTTATTTTTACAAAACTTAAAACTTAAAAAAAAACTAAACTTAAAAATAATATAAATTAATTGTTGAGGCAAGTTAAGGAACTAAAAACAATTTAGTTATGCTATGTTGTTGACGAAAAGAATAGGTAATTCAATTTTTAAGATAAAAAAATAAAAAAAATAAGTGATAATCATAAATACAGGAACATAAATTTAAATATAAAATATTTTTTGGTTTACCTTTTATCTTAATGCGTTAAATTTAATGTAACGATAGAAAAACAAATTTGCCAATAAAAAATTTCTTTACCAAAAACAAAATATTAACACATTTCAATTGCTCTGAACTTTGTGCTTGTATGTACAAAAAAAGGGAATTCCCCTAAATTTGTACCATTTACATTTGCTTTGACCAGTAAATTTGCTTGTACGCGCAAAAAGGGAAGTCCCTTAAATTTGTGATATGAACATACTTTGCAAAAATTAAATTTGACAAAAAAAATTTAAGCACAAAAAATTTTAAATCGTGCTAAATGGAATAAAATCGTGTAAAAAAAATTAAAAATATTTTATTTTCAAACCGTGTTATATCAAAACCGTGTAAAAAAAGACCGTGTAAAAATAGAATTAGGTGTAATTTGTTTTTGTTTTGTATCAGTAGTATTTAGCATTTACGTAGTTTCCATGCAACGTTTTATACTTTTATAGTTTATTTGCTATAAATTTGTTTTTATTCCACTGTGTTTACATTATTACGTACAGTGTGAATGTTTGTTTCGTTATCAGCGCTGATACTATTGTCAGTTGGTTGTCAGCTGGTCAGTCATGTTTTAGTCATGATTTGTATGCGTCTCCAAGTCTTTCGTTCCAAAACCGAAGCAAAAAATAAATTAAAATGAAATTTTAGTTTTTCATCAACTAAAAACTCAATAAAAAACCAGGTAAATAAACAACAAAAAAGAGAAAAAAGTAGAAAGGAGTAGGGGCCACAAAAGTAATGCTGAAGGTGGGAGGGGGGAGGTAACTTATGCACATATATATGTACGTCTGGTTGGCTGGCTTGTTGACTGCTAAAGAGAGTTGATATTTGGATGGTTGGTTGTCCGGTTTTGCACTGGTTGTTGTTTGTGTTACTGTTGTTGTTTTGTTGGATGTCAATGACTTGACTTAGGGAAATGAAAACGCGAAAATATAAGTATGTATGACGTTTAACTCGCGTTTAATGGTATGCGTGTGAGGTATTACTGCGCATACATGTATTCAAGCATTCTATTTACAAAATATTTGTGGAAGAGAGAATAAACGGCAATAGAAAATTATTTCTTTAATACATAAATTAAAAATGGCTGTCATAAAGTTTATTGTATTACATATAAGTTTTTTTGTAACTATTATTCACCACTTCATCAGTGTGCCGTTCCTTCGTTTTCACATGACGCTCAAGCATGTAATGCAACCCAAGATTGTTGGCAATAGATTTACACTAACCAACCGGCAATAGCAATGCTTAATTTACTTATAATATGCATTCACACATGCATGAATAACAATTGAACACTATTCTACAAATGAAAAAATGGAAATACATATGTACATACAGTCATACAACAAATGTTTTTATGTTCTCCCTCTGACTCTTTCTGTCAAAGTTTTAAGAAAAAAAATTTTTATTGAATGTTTTCTCGAAAACACCTACAAAAAGTCTAATAATATTTACATACGTTAATTCGTCTTACTACAATGTTTATTGGGTCGGTACAAAAGGCTATTTTTTTCGTTTTTTCGATTTCCTAATGCTATCAACGTAATGTTATAACCTCACTTTAATTTAATAAAGTTTAAAATACTTATTTTTTCCATTAAAGAAATGAGATCTAGTTGAGAAGCTTTGATCATTAGCACACAATATTTATGTAATTAGCCAGACGTAACGTTCTGTTTGGTAATGTAGGCGGCTTTGCTAATCAGTTTCTGTTTACTGAGGGCCAAGTAAGTAAAATCGGGAAGAAAATATTAAAAATTTTTAAAAATTAAAGTAAAATTACACACGTACAATTATACACATTAGCCTTGAACGGCTTCTTATTCCAAAACAGATGGTCTTCGGTGTCTGATTAGATAGCCCGCTACTATCCTCAGGCTACTTTAGATAGTCTGTTGCATAACTGAAATCTCATTCCATTGCAATTATTCAACAAAAATTTTAATTCTCAGTAAAATAGATATTGTCAGAAAAAAAGAGGTTCCGTCTCACTACACCTTTCGTTACAACCTCTATACCACAGAATTATCCTTAAAAGTATTTGTAGCATCCAAATTGTTCCCTTCACTATTTTAACTCATTATCGTAGGGAATCAGTTCACAAAATAATACTGTTACTAGTACCGTCTAGTGGAGAATTCGAATCGAATTAATTAATTAATTCGATTTGCCAGATCACAATGCCGCCTGATGAATCTCGCATTAACTTGTCGGTCATGATAACCAAAGCCTGTCTCAAAGAATACATTTACAGAACTTTTGATCGATTATAAACTTAAATATTGATTATATATTGAATATTGTAAAAGTTAATATTGACATAAGTAAACATTGTTTTCAAATTAAAATAAAAAATGTGCACATGTGAGCGTACATACATACTTTACTTTTCAGCATTAAAATGAAACATTGTTAACGAAAACATAATTGTTTTTTTGGAAACGATTAACAATAAAATCTTAATTGTTTATTTATTAAAATAGTTTTTCTTTTGCTAAACTAGTCATATGAGAGCATTTCAATTCGTTTATTTTTAATTAAAATTAGAGATTTAATGTTTTGTCGGTACCTCTCTCTGGTAAATTAATTCCACTCATCTGATTGACATCCTCCGAACACTGTTGAGGAGAAATATTATTCCATTGTCAGGATGCATTATACTATTCAGTATAATTAGCCGAATTTGCCCGGTTTGTAATTCTTCATGAAGCCTCAATGGATTTTAAGCCCACCATTCGAGGACCCTAATGTATGGTTCTGATACGGTTCATTGTCTTACTGTAATAATTACGAAAGTGGTAAATCGCACCATCGCTGATGGGATTATTCTGGAGGATGTCTTTTACTCCGGACCAGGTAAAATATATCCACACGCTTACTAATGATCCTCGGCGCTTCATCATTTTCTCTCTCTCAGTTTCACTATTTTTACATTGAACCGAAAATAACCTCCTAATTGTTATTCGTTGCAGCTCTATAAGCTCATTGTTACTGTTCATGTCTGCGCCAGAAATCTCTTCTCTCGTCCCTGAAAGTAATGCCAATGTAATAACCAACGTTTCGTGTTTGCAAATATTAGGGAAAAAAAATTTTTTATACCTCTATGACCCTCACAAAGCAGATTTCTTGCAATGTGGTTTGGATGACTAAAATTTTTTTTTTTATAAAATAAGAGATGGTTGCCCTTTTGTTTTCTTCCCGAATAGTGAGAATGTTAACATCCCTAGGGATGTTGTTATTTCTGATGTAGCAATTAGCACACGTAATCATTTTTAAAAGTTTAGACTATATCCTCTGCAATTTTTCTACATTGGATGATGGCACCTTAAGCACCTTAAGATTCAAATCTAGAGTTGACCGTGGCCAGTGCAGTTGGTCAGATTTTAATTTTATCTGAGTTATTTTTGCCGTAATGTGGCGAGACTATGTAAGACGCCGATAAAGATGCAAACCGAGGTAGTTGATGTTGTTTGGTTCCGATATGCTTAAACCAATAATACTCAATGGAGGACAATTTTTTCTATTAAGCGTGAAAGTTATGTGGACACATTTGCTACAATTAACTTTATTTTTCCATTTATCTAACCGTTTCTCTAATTCATTAACATGGGATTGGAGTGGAGCGCAAACAAGTACAGGGTTTTCATGAGTACTTATGTCATCCGCGAAGTTTGAAGTGTTAATCAATGAGCTCGTAGGCATATCTGTAGTCAAAACTAAATACAAGAACGCCAGGAGAAATCCTTTTCCGAGAAGATAAATTTAATTTTGATTTTGTGTGAAAATAAAATATTTCTAATTTTGTATGTCAAACCATCGTGCCAGACCTTGTCAAATGATTGGGAGATGTCTGTGAAGAGCGCAGTAGAAAAGTAGTAGGTAGTGTGTTGGCTTATTAGACCGTAAGGCTTATTAGACCAAACACCAGGTCAGACATCAAAACGAAAATATGGAAACAAATATTGCTTCGGGGACTTCCTCTCAGCAGAGATCTGGCAAAAACTCTGAGAGTAAACAAAATTGCCGAGAAAACTTTCTATAGGTCCCGCTACTCACGTATAAAATTAACAAACAACATGAGTGGTGTGAGAAGCTAGACCGTAAACCTGACTGAAGGGTGAATGTTATGCTATGTAGCATCAGAGCCTTTCAAATGGTTTCGTCCGAATGTTTTTGTGAGTCTAACTGTTCTTTTAATCGTTCTACGCTGAGAGGGTTTGTGCTGTTGCCAATGTTTAAATGAAAACTGAAATCAGAAAATTGATTTCAGAAGAATTTTACACATACATACACAGGTCATTTATCACTTCGTCGTAGATTTACCTAAATCAACATTTAACGTTACAACTAATATTTAAAGATGCACACAAACTCGTACAAGTAAGTGCCTCTTTATAAAGACGCACTTGTTTAGATATGAAACACTTGAGAATTTATGTAAATAAGTTTTAATGTGGCCAGAAAAGAGTGACACATCAAAATGCTAATAAGACGATAATGAAGACTATACTGATTTTAATGAAACGTTGTCACTTAATCATAGTTACACAACGACAACTTTCCCTAATAGAATTTTATTATACATTACGATATAAAAATAACTAGAGACTCGTATGTATGTATGCATGTATCTCTTGAGTTCAAAGGATACATATTTGGTCAATTCACACAAGCCTTTGTATCGTTGTATTCATTGTATTGTTGGAAGAACACACAACAGTGTATGATTGTTGTTGACAATTTTCATATAAAAATCCGATACACTCATACACATTTTTTTCCTATGTTTTTGGAAGTTGTATTGGTTTCGTGCTATCAAATTGTGTGAATGAAAAAAATGTGTATATGTTTTCATATGTTGTGTTGGTTTCGGACTATCAAATTGTGTGAACGCCACGAAATACACAATACGGTATAGCATTGAGCGTTCACAAACAAACAAATGTAGTCAATACAGCATACAAAGTTGTGTGAATTGCCCAATTGTATAACTATGTACATACATACATAGTTTATTTGCGACGTTTTCTTTAAAACTCGACTCAAGAGCACCAAATTGTTCATGGTCTTCTCATGTATCATATTTGGTCAATTCACACAAGCCGTTGTATCGATGTATTTATTGTATTGTTGGAAGAACATACAACAGTGCATGATTGTTGTTGATAATTTTCATGTAAAAATCCTATACATTTATACACATTTTTTTTCACATGGTTTTAAGAAGTGGTATTGGTTTCGTGCTATCAAATTGTGTGAATGAAAAAAATGTGTATATGTTTTCATATGATTTTAAAAAGTTGTGTTGGTTTCGGGCTATCAAATTGTTTGAATGCCACGAAATACACAATACAGCATAGCATTGAGCGTTCACAAACAAATAAATGTATTCAATACAACATGAATGTGTGAATTGCCCAATTGATCATATATGTATGTATACCACATCTTGAATGCCCACCTCTCTGCATACATACATATGTACATACATATATGTATATGTACCTGAGGTTCTGTTATGGGTTAATATTACGGTTGGATTGTAGTATTCGTAATCATCTTGTTTAATAATTAGCATAATCGTCATTATCGGCATCTCTCATTGCTTCGCGATTGCAAGTGTAAACAACGAAAACTTACCATTTTATTTGTCTCGATCCCTCTATCTCTCTCTACCTCACTGTCACTTCTTCCCTTTTTTACTTTTCTTTTTGTTTACCTGTTAATTCACAGAAAGTGAAGTTATGAAAAAAGATTTGTAAGTGAACATCTCACAAAACAAACATCCATCCAACCATGCGAACGAGATGGCTTAACCATCAGACACAAAGGATAACGTTAACCATCAAACCAACTAACCATCCATCGATATTATCTGCAGAAAGCACATTATCACAGTAAATCAAAAAAAAAAGACGGACAAATATCGTCTTCAGATTTTACTGAATCTGACTTTTTGTTTTACAAATGACCATTATATTGTGCTTGCATACGAAGAACAAGAACAAAATAAATACAATTTTTCACATATGTAAACACATAAATATTCGCATATACATACTCATGTAAAGACAATTATTGATTGAGTCCGTAAATGTTTATTAAATTAAATGCAAAATATGTATTGATGATGAATTATAAACAACAATACAATAGGATGTCGAGAGAGTGGATAAGAGCGCTGGAGAGGAAAATAGAAAACGAATAAAAAGAAAAAAATGTACAGCATGCGTTAAAAATGTGTGGTCTTGTATGCACATCCATCCATTTATTTATGCGTACGTATGTTTGCAGTATATCCTGGATATAAGGACTATAAAAACTTCTTG
Source organism: Sarcophaga rosellei (assembly GCA_930367235.1). Taxonomy (NCBI): domain Eukaryota; kingdom Metazoa; phylum Arthropoda; class Insecta; order Diptera; family Sarcophagidae; genus Sarcophaga; species Sarcophaga rosellei. The sequence goes on along the minus strand of OV884021.1, from coordinate 45,506,448 downwards.
CAGCGGGGATTTCTTACATCGAAATCGTGCACCTGAGAGGAAATATCCGCTTGTCATTCAAGCTGATAGAATTCTAGTTGTTTCATTGCTGTCAATGGCTTCGTATTGGATGGAATGCCGGCTAGTCGGTGTGGTGAACAAACTCGTTATTTGTCGGGCCCTCGCAGCAGACTTTATAGGTACAGTCAAAAGTGCTATTATAGCATTAACTAGGCAGAAAATCAGGCCGCTAATTCGTCCGAGACCTACACCAGGTCAGATTAGTAAAAGAAAAGCTTTTTAAATTACGAAAGCCGAACATTGGTGGATTGTAGGTTTTCTATTAGGAATCAAATAACTGAGATTGCGTTGCCTCTGTTGGTTATGCCTTTGGGATGGGACAGAGTGCAGCCTCCGCCTCAAGGAGCCTGAAACCATAAGGCATTTTACGGAATTGCATTGCGATGTCTAATTTGTAAACAACTTTTTCCAATAAATCTATCGTATGGCGTTGATGGTCAATATATATAAGCGGGATATGAGGAGTGCTTATATCCGTGGAATACTGCATTGACATATTTTTTGATTTTCAAATATTTAAATATACTGTGAACTTGCGGTAGTGTGAACATTCAATATAATGAACTATCCACTAATGTGAGCACTAAGTTTTTTATATGGGCGCTCTAAATAGTGTACAAAGTTTAATGGCTCTAAATAGTGAACAATTTTTTTTTTTAATTTTTGGGAATTTCTAAATTTGTAAAGGCATTTATTTTTAATTTTGGGAATCCCCGGATTATTAGATACCATGTTATCGATGAAAAAATCACACTTAAAGAAGGAGTTTATTCTAGAGGCATCCTGGCACCGAGTTGACAAAGAAACTTTATCTAACTGTTGGAAAAATATTTTGAATATGGTAAATGATGATGATCCCGAATATAATGTTCCTTTGACCGTTTTAAAAGAAAGGTGGCAATCGTAAGTTAGATCTTTAGAAAATACTGCAGCAGATCTTCTACAGACATTGTGCCCTCACAAAGCCAAAGAAGCTGTCGAAATTTTTAACAAAGCTGTGCAATGGGCTGAATTTCAAATGATCGATCAAACTGACATTAAATCTACCTTTTTTCATTGCAAACTTTATTTATTTTTTGTCGTAATATTTTATTTGTTTTTTATGTACACACTACACATGTACTCTTTATAAAGTGGTTTTTAAAAATTTTTTATGTTCTAAATAACTTACAAGATGTTGTTTTAGTAATGCTTTGCGTTTTCATTCCTTATAGAAATGATTTTTAGAAAGAATAACTTAGTAATATATAAAAAATTCACAATCGAAAATGAGAACAAATTCGAAAATATTAACTACCCCGACATTAATTAGTTCACACTATCGAGAGTTCACTGTATTACCATTTTTTGAATATACATAGAACATAACTCTCTTTTGATGAGGAATACACCTTCTTTAATTGTGTTAACATTTCCACTGTTTAATTCCTCAGACAATCGGTATATGCATTTCAATGATGTTGTAGACGATATATGTACAATTGTAATTATCAATGCATTTTAAAGCCATTTGCAAATAAAAAAGAGATAAAGTACTATATATGTGTGTATGTGTATATATATCTATGTATGTATATGTATAGTATGAAAATCGTATAGTTCGAGAAATACGCGATATTGCCGTTTTCGTCATTGGTAAATTTTTGGGAGCATTAAAAGATATATTTCTATTTTGATAGTTTTTGTAGTTGTGCACGTATGAATGACAGGACTACTTTATTAAGAGTAATTACAAAAAAAAAATTATACCATAAAATACATATATAGTAGGTATATACATACGTGTATAATAAGTTTCTATTAAGTTCTAAACGAAATACTTGGAAAAAGTAAGTAAACATGAAAAAATATACAGTTTGTCAAAAAAAATCTTTGCACATAGAAAAAAAATATTAAAAACTTCGAAAAATGCATTAATTTCTAATATAAATAACCAACTTTTTTATTTTTTTTTCAAACAGAATTTTATAAACATATGTTTTGTTAATATAACAAATAAAAAAACTTTTATAACAATGAAAATATTCTAATGTAGAACATTAAAAAATAAAAATAATTCAATTTCACTACTGTCAAAAAAATGTTTGCACTGTTGATAAAGTTTTAAGACTTATGTAAATTTTTTAAATTTATAGTGCTAATACTTTGTGTGTCCACCTTGAGCATCAATTACCGATTGCAGACGCCTTCTCACGGATTTAATAAGCTTCGGAATGTCATATTCTAATGGTATTTTCCCACTCTTCTTTAGTGAACCTTATCAATTCGTTTTTATTTGTTGGCGATCTTTTTCCTACCTTTTTCTTTAGATGAACCCACAAATTTTCGATAGGGTTAATATCAGGACTTTGGGCAGGAGTATCAATAACTTTGGTGCAGTTGTATAGTAACCAGGACTTTCATAAATAAGATTTATGTTTCTGATCATTATCTTGATAGTATTTGTAATTAAATTTATTCGGATTAACCGGGTCAATAAAACCAAATTTCTTAATTCTGGCGGTCAGTTCATTTTTTAAAATATCAAGATATACTTCCTTAGTCATTATTTCATCTATAATCCTGATTACACCAACTCCCTTGCTGGATATACAGCCCCATACCATTACGGACAGTTTTCCAAACTTTACTGTAGAAATAAGATTTTTATTTTCTAGTGCTGTCAGAGGCTTACGCCAAACTCTTTGCGGTCCGTCATGATAATAAAGCATTATTTTCGTCTCATCTGAGAAAATAACATCGTCCCAGTACTCTGGAGGAAGCGAAATGTATTCGGTGGCAAATCTTAATCTCTTTTCGACATTTTGTGCTGATAGCATGGGGTTTTTCCTGGCCACTCTTGAAGAATATTTGTGTTTTTGAAGAACATTTCTGATGGTTTCATGGGAAACATGTAACCCCAAGTCTTTTTCCACTTGAAGAGCTAATCCTATCGTACTGGATTGGGGGCTATCATAAACAGTTCTAACAATTTTTCTTTCAACTCGCTGCTTCACCTTTTTGGCCTGACTGTGGATCCTTTTAAGTCTAGTCGTCCTTCTTTTTCAGCACGGGATATAATATTATATACAGTTCTGATTTTCAGGGAGAACATATCGGCGATTTCCTTGGCAGATTTGCCTTTGTAGTAATTGAAATAGACCAATTGTGTAATATTCTTTGAAACTCGTTTTCCTGGCATTTTTTTAATTCAAATATAAGGACACTTGTTACATTAAGAACGATCACTTTATTACTAAGACCTTCTTTACCATTTTCATATTCCATATCATTTGTAAAAAATCCCAAAATGCACAACATTTTTGGGAAATAACGGCATTTTTTTTATTATCTTCGTTCAATATGCAAACATTTTTTTGACACTCTTTATACTGTGTAAACTTCTTTTGTTGTTGTTATTATTGTAATGTGTGGGGCTATTAGAAAACTATTGGCTCCTTATAGTCGTAAACAAATATAGTAATAAAATGTGTACAAAAATAAAAAAGTAGGTAAAGATTTTGTTCTTGGAATTCTTCAATGAAGATCACATTTAACATATTTTTTTTCTGTGCAAAGATTTTTTGACAAACTGTATGTATATTTCCTTCGATGGTCCTCTCTGAACAGTCCTCCCTGGACAGTCTTCTGGCAGAGTTCCGAGAGTAGTTTAATTGCTATGAAAAGGCTTCTCAAATTTGTCGTCCAGATTCGATGCTAAACTGTAAGTCCTGCCTTTAATGAATAAAGTTAAGGTACACAACATGGGTCGTTTGAGAAGCGAGTCAGCAATCCAGATAAAGGATTGTAGAGGGCAATAATGTATGTTCATATGTATGTGTGAGATCAAATCAAAACCTCGATATTTCAATATATTTGTTTGAGATATTTTTTGTTTAGCAATTCCAAAAAATTCTTTGATATCTTGTTTCGAACAATTAGCAATCAAAACAATTTGATCGCAGATTAAAAAACAATTTAATTTTAATTCTTTTTTAGATACATGAAGTATTTGTATCCGTATGAATGTGAGAAAAAAAATCTTAGTACACCAGCTGAATTGCAGGCTGCCATTGATGGTAATCGTCGTGAGGGTCGACGTTCCAGTTATGGTCAATATGAAGCAATGCACGGCCAAATACAAATGGTATGTATGAAGACATTGCAATTCCGTCAAGAGAAATATTTTTAATAAATTTTTTACAGCCTCAGATAACGCGTCAGTCACTGACCGGTGGTATGCAGCAAATATCACCTTTAGCTTTGGTTACACATGCAGCTGCTGCCAATAATCAGCAAGCACAAGCTGCAGTTGCTGCTGCAGCGGCTCATCATAGGTTAATGAAGCCCTCATTTGTTCCAAATTTGGTCACCCAAGAAATTGAACAGCGAATGATTGAATACTTGAAATTAATTCAGGTTAAAAAGGAACAGAATGCGATTAATAATGTTTCGGGTTCTATGGGCCTATCGCCCCACCAACAACAGAATCATCAACAGACACAACAACAACAACAGCATCAGCAACACCAACACCAACAACAGCATCAAAGATCGCAAAGTCCCGAAATAAGTACAAGAGAAGCATTAAATGCCCTGGAAATGTCACGCGTAGCACTGTGGCAAATGTATCACAACAGTACCAGTCCAGCACCCTCTGTTAGTACCTCACCACATGGTGGTGGAAATGCTAATTTCTCGACGAATCATGGTATTACAGTCAACGAGACACAACGGTGAGTCGGAAGAGTTTTTGTTGTAACATTAAAAGCATTTAGCGTAGACAACAATAACGAGGTGTAAAAGTGAACATTGTTTGTAATCAAATTTGACCTTTTATTTTCTAGTAGCGAGGCTTTGAACCTATCGGATTCTCCTCCCAATCTCACCACTATTAAACGTGAGCGAGAACGAGAACCCAGTCCTGAAACAAATGAAAGAGACGAATTTCACCACCATCAACCACCACCAAACAAACGTGCCAGTTTCTATTTACCTCCTGGACTGGGAGACTACAAAGGTGACCATCAGTTACATTCTGACGTTGAGGCAGACGAAGAGAACGAAGAAGAAGAAGGTAATCATAATACAACAGTTAATATTTCCCACGATGATACAACTGTACGCCAGCAATTAAACGGTGAGTCAGTAAGAGCACCACGCCATCATGGTAGCAGCAGCAGCGTACATAATGATAAATCAGACGATTCAGCTATTGAAAATTCTCCATCCACATCGGCAGCATCGGCTGGCAATGGTCACATTTCACCCGTCTCTACCAAGATAATTCAATTGTCCAAACAGACCCAGCAGCATAACACGGCAAGTTCTAGCGGAATTTGTGCTGAAAATATGACGGCGGTTGGTTCGCCTTCGTTGGGTCCATTCGAAGCATTAAAGCTGTTAACTGGAATGCAATTTCGGGTAACGCGGAATGGTATGTGTTTGTATTTTATATTCTCTCCTTTTTTTCATTTTTTTTTACGAGTACCAGAAAACACTTAAAAAGTTTTGAATACAAATTGAAATTGATCCGATTGAAGATATTACAATATTCAAATAAAACATTCAAACGAAAATCTACTGGTAAAAAAGACCAACAAGCTTTTGATTTCTAAATATCTTTTTCTTTTTGCAATTAAAAATTGTAACATTGATACATATGTATGTCTATGGCGTTCGAACAGGGATTTTTGACGGTTGATAATAGTTATTTTTTAGAAGCTATATTTATTAAATGGACTTTGGAGCAGTTGGCAATTGTCCCTAATTTTAAATTTTCAACTAATTTCAAAAATCAATTTCAGTGTAGTTCGTGAACAAATAAAACTCTGGAATTTGAGACGACACCAATTCACAAAGGCCCTCTAAGCTAACGTAACACGCGCTATTGGCTAAATTAAGCCGCCTGATGTGTGCATCAGAGTCACGGAAGTTTGAACATTTTGGATGCGCTCCACCCAAGACTGTAGTGAATATTTATCGCTGCTGCATTCCGTACATAATTTCATCGATAGGCCTTTCAAATACATAAAAACTTTCGATCTCACATTCACTTTGTTTTATTTAAATTTAAGAATAGGAAGTTTAAGAAAGACCATGTATATATATTCCGTAAATATCATTTTGAATAAAGTGAATAAATATGTACATGTAATGTAATTGGAATAAGTTTTATTATATTTATAATTTAATGACTCAATTTCTTATTGTGTATTGTACTCTTACCTTACGCTTAAATATAACCACTTTTTATAGCTTGTTAACAGAGAAACATGAGAATAATTGTAATTTTTTTCTATTTCCATATTTTCTTAAAGGCACAAATGATAATGGCGAACAAGAGTTAGCCGTTAACCTTGAATTAAATGGAATTAAATACTCTGGTATACTTGTTGCATATGCCTCGGATCTACCGGCTTCAATAGCGACATCGTCAGTTGATTCGACGGCAATAACGACGTCGTCGACGACTGCCATGTCTTTAAGGGATGACAACACCTCCGGCAATAGTAAAAACGAGAACGACTGCAGTAATCGTAAAACAGGCAGAGACAGCCCCAACAACATCAACCATAATCCTATCAGTGGCGACGAAACTAATAAGGATTTAGCCGTTGTCATGAATGCAATGGAGGATGCAGACGAAATGGCAGTGCGTGATAACGTAACATCACCAAATACAAATGCTAACAGCATTGCAAACGGAGCCACCGGCAATGTCAGTTCCACCCTCAAAGATGCCCTAATAACATTATAGAAATTCTACCAACACAAATACAGTTAAGTTTCTAACGAAGTCCTTGAGTGATATTGAATGCTGAGTGTAGTTGTTATATTAAAAGGAAATGTGAATCAGAAAAAAAAGTTTGTCGGAAGCATAAAAAATTGAATGGAAGCAGAAAGAAGTAGAAAAAAGCAGAAAACAAAGAAACAATGAGTATAGAAAAAATTACAACATAAATACCTATACGGGTAAACAAGTGACTGACAAGAATCAAACACACAAATAAACTCTGTATTTCTTTTGTTTTTTTCAATTGAGTATAACAGTACGATAACAATTCCTTTAAAATGGGAGCAAGGACATATGAACGCAAATAACAGATTGTATATTGTGTCATCCATAGACACACTCATATACTTGCCCACGCATGAATCTAAGGACGGAAATAAGCACTGTATAAACTCAGTTTTGTTTAATTTAACCTTGAAGTTGTTGCTGGTAAAATTTCAAAAATGTTGGAACCAAAAACAAAGACGTGCTGAAGATAATAAAGGACCCAATTTGTTTAACTTTACTTTACCCCAAAGGCAGGCAATTCATTCAGATGTTAGAGTCCTTCATAGTATTTTCAAGCCAAATAAATGTAAATACATGAACTCTAGTTAAATATATGTAACTTTTGCCAATGGAAAAAGAAGAAGAAAAGAATAACACACGAAATGGAATATAATAAACATGAAATTCTATTAAAACTCCAAAAAGCAACAATAACAACTATTATAGTACAGTACGATATAGTTTTTAATTAAAACGATAACAAAAACTAACAACAATCCTGTTTATTCCTCCCTAAAGTCCATCTATCCTATGCGATTCCTATACAAGTAAATGTGTGTGTGCATTTGTATATGCATACACAAATGATACGTAGTGTTTGATTCTGTTCTCTGCCCGATAGTTTTGTTTGGCTTTATAAGAAAAATTTTTGTAAATATTTGTATTCGTATGAAGGGCCAAAAAATTTTATCGAAATTTAGGAAAAGACAGAGCACCGAAGTAAATTTAAATATTAATATTAACCTCAATGAAAACATAGGTTATTCTTTTGGATATTTTCTCTAATTTAAATAAACTATCTCAAATTTCCATTGTAGGCCTACATTTTGTAATATTAAAGAAAATGAAATAAAAAAATATCTTCAAATTATTTTTATAATAAATTTGAATTTATATATTATGTAATTAATATTTAAACAATGTATACTTATGCATGCAGGATACTATTTAATGTAATAAATAATTCAGATCATTTGTATGCAGCATTATTTCAATTGACATAAAAAATAACAATAATAATAATATGTACTTAGTAGTAAAAGTTTTTTCGTAAATAATAAGACTTTATTAATTAGAGTAAATAAAATTTAAACATTAGCCACTTAAAATCTATGAATATAAACTGTTTATAAAACTAAAAAAAAACACATTCAAAATGACTTTTTTCAAATTTAAGTCATCCATAAGAGAGCATGAATGGAGCAAAATGGTCTGCAGTGCTTTAAATAAATCTTTCATGTAAATTCATGTTGTATTATATGCCTGATTATTTTAATCAATTTTGATTCTCATGTAAAATTGTGTAATATCGATTGATACAATTAAGGGATATATTCCGTGTATCTAAAATATTTGTGGTCGTAGGTTTCACTTACCGTTTTATAAAAGACGCGCTGATCATATTTTGTTATGATTGATAAAATCACTTATTCCGATACAACACAGTTTGAGAGGAGAATACTTTACATTCATTTACATAAAAAACAATATAAAATTATATTTTATTATAAATAATTAAGTATAATCTATTCTATTATTAAGTGCAAATCGTAAAAGAGAAACATTATAAAAGTATTTTACGTGAATTTAGTATGAATTTAATGCTAAGCAAATACTGCTTGATTTTCATTTATGGCTAACATTAACATTAGGATCCGTAGTATTTTTGGTCTCCTTCCCCCTCAACTATCCCAATTCATGTTAATTGTAAATATAGTCAATTGAAACAAAACAAAAATATAAATTAAAATAAACAAAATACAACTAAATATACAATAATTATAATTCTAAGCTAAATACCGGATATAATAAAATATATTTAATATTATTTTAAAATTAACAAATATCTACATGTTCTCGTTTATTTAATTTTGTCGAAATAATTAGACAGAGTCTCCATTAGATTGAGAGGTTTCGTACTTTTAACCTGATAAAAATCTTAATCTGTTTTTGGCTGCTTTAGGAATATGTCGCAAAAGGGAGACTTTTTTTTCACAGAAAAAATGTCAATTGATGCGAGATAAAACTAGTTAAAATTATTTGAAAGCAAGGTGCCCAGATAGTCTAACGAGTTGAAGTAATTAGAATACAATACAAAATTTGTAATTGTATTGCACTTATAATTAACAAATAAATACATAACTTTGAAATAAAAATATAAAATAATAGTTATTTCGTTAACTGTGAGCGGTAGTGCATAACTTTATAGCAATATATTATATTTTTTACTCCAAAAATTTTTTTATTGTATCACGTATGGTTAAAAAACATATTGGTTCAAGCATTTAAGCACATAACATTTTCTCGTAATTTTATTCTTCATTAGCCTTAAGATTGATACGTACGTCTGTCGTTTTGGAAACATTTCTGTATAGTGATATAGTTGAGTACCTTAGAGGAAGGTTGTACACTATCTTTAGAGCTTTGTTTTGTATACGTTGTAGAGATTTTAGTTCATTTGTATTTTTACAGCCATACAAGATGGTTAAATAACCAAATTGGCATTGTAAATCGATAGTTTTGTATTTTCATCAAATTTATGTTTGACCTTGTAGAGTATTCCAATCGCCGAACTTATTTTGGACCTAAGATATTGTATATGTATGTTCCAGGAAAGATTACTTTGCAAATGTATTCCTAGATAATTTATTGACGAAACTTCCTTAATTTCAGTACCATCTACCTTTACACTGAAATTATCATTTGGGCAATTAGTTGGCCTAAATTTAACCAGCTTTGTTTTATTAGCATTCAAAATGAGTTTATTTACTTTAACATATTCAACGATTAACGCTGCATCTCTTTCAATGTAGTGTGTCATATTTATATGGGTAAAATATGCAAATGTCATCAGCATACACAAAGAGTTTTCCATTCAAATCAAGGTGAATAATATCATTTATATATAAAGTAAATATTAATGGACCCAATACACTGCCCTGCGGTACACCATGATCTACGCTGCCAATAAAGCTTTTTTCTTTATTTATCTGAACAAATTGCTTTCTATTTGTTAGATAACTTTCAAATAGATCCAGATCACGATTACGAACTCCATAAAGACTTAACTTTTCAAGTAGAATGCCATGGTCAACAATATCGAATGCCTTCGTAAGATCAAAAAATAATTCTACGACGCCACTGTGCCCATCATCTAAACCTTTACATATATAATTAACTACATTTACCACAGCTTCCTCCGTACCACAACCTTTTCTAAATCCATACTGATAATCATTTAGGAGATTATGCTCCTCCAAGTAATTTGTAAGCTGATTGTGCAACATCCTCTCGATTACATTATCAATAGCAGATAATACAGTAATTGGACGATATAATACGGCTGGTGTTCCGCAGGGTAGCCATTTGGGTCCTTTACTGTTTTTATTGTTTCATAATGATCTTCCTTGTGCTATTTCTGATTGTAATATTCTAATGTATGCTGATGACGTTAAATTATTTTATACTTTTGATGATGATCATGGTCAGGCTGCTCTTCAGCGGAATATTGATTTATTTGTAACTTGGTGCAGAGTTAATTTAATGGATCTTAACTTGAAAAAATGTTAATGCATTTCTTGATTTGGGAGTATTATTGGATATGAAACTGTCTTTTATTGATCATATTAGTATGATGATTGGCAAGGCTCGGGCTGTTCTTGGTTTTGTTAAAAGATGGGCTAGGGAATTCATTGATCCTTATATAACTAGAACTGCTATACATTTCACTTGTTAGACCTATTTTGGAGTATGCGTCTATTATTTGGAATCCTTACTATCGTTGTCATAGTGATTCAATAGAGTCTGTGCAGAGGCAGTTTTTATTATTCTGTTTACGTGGCTTAGAATGGGATTATGCCAATGGGTTTCCGTCATATGAGGCTAGATTAGGTTTGATAAAACTTCCAATTTTGGAACGTAGAGGGGCTGTTTTCGGTGTTTGTTTTGTTTTTAATCTGGTTAAAGGTGATATCGATTTTGAGTTTTTGCTTTGTAACCTGAATTTCAGTATTACAGCAAGATTTTCACGGCACTATCGTCATCTTTCTTTAGATTTCTATAGAACGAACTATGGATGTAAATTATTATACAAAAATGTATTTTCGTTCTTGTCATAGTTAGTTCCTGTTTATTGTTACTTTATTCAGCTTGTGATTAAGTTCTTTAGCTGATTTATGTTCTCGTTGCCATTACTTTTCCCCTACCCGCTACAGTCCGGACTGTAGTATGTACGTGTCCCTACGTAATGGGGACGAGCCCTCCGCGGTAGGGTGAGTGTGGGTGTGTGTGAGGCCGGGGACGTTTAAAAAAAAAAAAGATACGTGCTATCATACAGGCTTAAGATATCTCAAATACTATATACATATCTGCTTTCTTCCTGTAATGAATGCCCGATATAATTTTATATTCTAATCAAAAAAAAAGTGGATTCAATATACACGACCAAATGTGTTCGTTAATGTCATGTTCAAGAAAAGTCTGTTGATTCAAATTTGCATTTATAAATTCAGACATACCATAACTTATTCCCACAATATATTTTCTGTTACTGAAAAGTCTTTCAATAGATGGGAATATCTTATAAAACTTTTGTTATCCTTAATATCACCTTAGGTGCAAGCTAAGCTTTAAAATACAATCCTGTCGAAATCATTACGCGACAATATTTCAAATTATGGCGAGATCGATCTGCTTCCAAAAAGAAAATATATTGTCCTTTGAAAATTTAACATACAGTGAGCGCCAAAAGTGGGTAAACACCACTGAAATAAATCATTTTCTTAGGACAGCGAGAAAAGTAAATGATAATACACATAACATAATTGGCCATTACAACCCTTCAGTCAGGATTACGGCCTAGCTTCTCAACACCACTCATGTTGTGTGCGTTAATTTTATACATGAGTGGCGGGACCTACAGTTTAAAGTCGACTCCGAACGACAGATTTTTTGGGAAGTAAATGATAATAGTCGTATAAATTTCCAAAAATAAAAACGTTTATTTAGTACTTATAAAATGTTAAAACAAAAACAACAATTCATGATAAAGAAACTTTTTTTTTATACTTAATAACATAATAGAATATTTAATATTATAGTGGGTGTTGACTCACTTATGACGCTCACTGTACATATGTACATATATCAAAAATGTTATGTGTCAAATGTCAAACGCCTCTATCTGGAGAACATAAAGAGCTAGTTTGCAACTGTTGTATATAATAGCATAGAAATTGAATTTCTGATTTAGATATAAGACGTTCGAAGTATTAATACTTAAATAGACAATAAAAAAATATTTTTAGTATTTTAAACTTGTTTTTGAGTCTCTTGAAAAAGGTTGTCTATTTTATGATATTTTATGTATTTTTAATTTTAGTTATTTCTTTTTATAATTACTATTGCGAAAATTAATAGGTAGATAAACTTTTAAGTAAACAATAATAAATTATATCAAATAAATGATCACAATAACATAGAAAATAAATTTTTAGTATGTTTTGCCCTTAAAAGGATGTTAAATATTGTACGCCATTCAGACATATCGTTATCTTTAGCGTATACATAATGTTATCTAGACATTAAGCCTAGTCTTTGGCATAGACTCACATACATATGTTCCAAAATTCGTCGATATTAATTTTAAAATTTTACTCTACAGGCGATTATAGTAAGATTTGATTGAATATCTAGGCTTACGCAGTACCCGTTAAAAGATTTCTAACTACAGGTATTAGCCAAATTGACTCGAGGAGTATCGGTATCTATTTGTCTGACATATTCACAAAGGTCATATGGAGCAGTGGATTAATGCTATCAACATGGTCTAATTTGTGTCTGTTAGTGAGGTTTTTGAACTTTATTCTGGACAGATAGATTGAACTTCTTATCAAACGAATTTAACTAAACTAAAGTGACGCTTAGCGATTTTATCAGAAAGTAAGTAAAATAAGAAAATTGTTATCAAGTAATTGCACTTAATTTCAGCTTACATATATCAGTAAGGATCATTATTACAACTTGCCGTTAGAGTTGGGTTTAGTTAAAGGTAATTTTAGCTAAAGTAAACTTCAAAGTCACCTTTAACTTCTTTTCGTTATTACAACCCACAGATAAAATAAAATTAACTTTTTAAAAAATATGGCAGTGCCGGAGCAATGTCGATAACATTGCTCAATTAAACCAAGTTTTTTAAACGCAGTGGCAACGACGGGCTTCTTTTTTTGTTGTGTTTGAGCATTTTCTTTATATTTGAAGTTGCCATATTATATACATATATGTATGTATATATAATATATAAAATAATATATAATATGACAATTTCAAATAAAAACGTACCTTTAAAGTTACAGGTAGGATGATCTTCCCTTTAGCTTAACGCTGGCTACTACCTTATCGTCCACTTATAAAAATGAAAAACAATTTGTCTGGCCGTTTAAATTCTCCCTTTAGTTAACGGCAGGTTGTAATAATGGCTCTAAGAAAAAATTCAGAAAACTGTTAACTAGTTAACAGAATCAATCTTTTTTTTCAAACTTTGCAAAAAGAAAGGCATAGCCGCAGAGTGTAAGATAAGATATTATCTTCTTAAGATATTACCAATACAGGTAGACTTTAACTGGTGGTTATGGAAATGCTAAAATTTGCAGCAGACTTGATATGTACTTTTTGTACTTATTTTGTAACATAAATTAAAAAAAGAAACATAAAATAAATGAAACAAATCATTTGTTAAATTTTCTGCATTTCTCTTAACTTTTATACGCAGTTTGTGTCTAATATAACAGTGAAAAGGTCGATGCCTTCGAACAGTGATGTTGATTGTTGCCTAGTGAATATAATCTTAAAAATTGGCAATAGGTTCCAACACAATGTGAGATGATAAATATAAATACAAGTATGTATATCGAAAAGGCTGTTCATAAATTTGCTGTACTGAAAAAGCCATTGATGCCAAAAAACATAATTTTAACTTCCAGGATGACTGTGAAGATGAAGCTGAATAGCTGAGTAAGTACTAATATAAGTACATGATTAAATGTGTAAAACCACTTTATTTTTTTTTGATGCCTTTGGTCGTCTAACTTCAATAATAGTTAGCATTTTAGATTATATGGATAAGTTTGTTTTTGGTTTTTTTTAAGTGCGATTTTCGAATATGCTGGGCATATGTGTTATCATAACTTTGAAATGACGTATTCGATTTAGTTAAACTGTATATCCAAAAATTAAAAATAGTGCCAACTTCAAGTTATTCTAATACGATTTTGTAATATTGACAATATATTTGGAAGAGTTTTGCTACGATATAAGAGATCTTTTTGATAAGCAAGGCCAAATAAATATGAGTACCTATGAGTATGAGTTATGAGTTTTTTGATAGTAGTAAAGAAAGAATCAAGGATATCTATACCTGACGCAAACGCACTGAATATGAGAGGAACATAAATCTATGGTTTCAATTTAAATCTAGTCTATGGGCATACTTTTTATCACTTTAAAGTCGGTGACGTCTAACATTGAAACCAAGATATTCTGGATGTATAATCTCAAATTACACACGACCTCCAGGAGATATAAGTAGGTATCACATATATCTTCGCTTGGAATTGCAGTCGTTGGTTACCAGAAAACGTCATGTTGAGGTTTGTAGAAACTGCTATTCAGTAATCGAAAATCTTGTCGCTCAATGACTGATGTTTCAGTGTACGCATTAATAGAAGTGATGACCATTCGTTTGCTGTAATTTGAGGATCAATGCAGTTATAATATACAGCCAAACATTTTATTTAGAATTCTTTTAGTCAAATGGGTTGCAGATATTAGCAATATGCTTTTCTGCCATAGAATATTCGAATTGATTTTGATGTTGACGGATGTTGTTTGCATTTCAGAAACAGTTTCTTAAACAATTCACCATTTGCCTAGGGTCACTTGCATCAATGTGAATGGCAATCCAGCAAACTGTACCAATTCATTAATTGTACGTTCTAGATTGTTGAAATAGAAATCGGACATTTCACTTGTTGAAGCCTTCGGTAATACTCCATTTTACGAGCGAACACTATCACTTTATAAAGCATCAACTTTGCCAGTCTTTTTATATCGTAGAGCAATTGCATAGTGGTTTTCCTTATATGGACAAGCGGTCAAAAATTAATATATCCAAGACCAAGCTAGGGTCTTCAAAATTGGTCAGCCCATTGCATGTCCTAAGAGCTTAAAGCATGCAAAGTTTTAGGAAAAAATTTCAACAACTGTAGCCAAAGTAGCCATTTGATCTCTGAAGGGTTAATTGTCTTATAGATTTGTTTTTAGAACTTTTGAAATAAAGTATGAAAATTCGTTTGTTTTAAAATATTTTTGTAAATTTTTATTCCATTATACAAAGTTATTATTAAATAATGTAAGATAATAAAGTAAAATATGATATTAATATTACTTTACTTACTTAATTGGCCATAACAACCCGTTTAACGGATTTCGGCCTGCCGCAACACATCCTTCCAGGCGCCTCTGCTTCTTGCGCGCCTATGCCAGTTGGTCACACCAATCGATGACAGGGCTTCCTCGATTTGGTCCTTCCAACGGATACAAGGTCGTCCTCTTCGCCGACTTCCGCAGATACCCGCATCAAATACTCGTCTCGCCGGAGCATCCTCATCCATTCGAACGACATGGCCGAGCCAGCGCAGCCGCTGGATGTTAATACGCTGTACAACGTCAATGTCGTTGAGGAGCTCATACAGCTCACTGTTGAATCGGATACGGAAATCATCGCCAACACGCACTGGACCGAAGATCTTACGTAGGACTTTTCTCTCGAACACTCTCAAGGCCGCTGCATCAGTACTTAATAGGGTCCATGCCTCAGCGCCATAAAGAAGGACGGGTAGTATGAGTGTCTTGTAGAGTGTTAGTTTTGTCGCACGAGAGAGGTCTCTGCTACTCAATTGCCTATTGAGACCATAGTATCACCTGTTGGCAAGAGTGATCCTACGCTTGATCTCCAGACTGACATCATTTTTGGTGGTAATGGCGGATCCAAGATAAATAAATTCCTTGACTGTTTCAAAAGTATAGTTATCGGCCGTAATCTGAGAATCAATACGCCGTACGTCTCTACTTGTCGATAACATATACTTTGTTTTGCCCTCATTTACTGCCATACCCATCTTGGTAGACTCCCGTTCAATAGCACTAAAGGCAGCAGTAACATCTCGCTTGGTACGCCCTACGATGTCAATGTCGTCAGCGTACGCAAGCAGCTGGACACTCTTTTGAAAAATAGTGCCATTGCGATGCACTCCCGCCTTTCGCAGAACGCTCTCCATGACGAAGTTGAAGAGGTCGCATGATAAGGGATCGCCTTGTCTGAAACCTCGCACGGTATCAAAAGGTTCGGAGAGGTCCATTCCTACCTTGACGGAGCTGCAGGAATTGCTCAACGTCATTCTGCATAGCCTTATCAGCTTCGCAGGCATACCGAGCTCAGACATTGCGGCAAAAACACGATCCCTTATGGGGCTATCAAAGGCTGCTTTATAGTCGACAAAAAGATGGTGTGTGTCGACTTGTTGTTCATGGGTCTTTTCCAGGATTTGGCGTAATGTGAAGATCTGGTCGATGGTGGACTTGCCAGTAGCTTCAATCGTTCACACAATACGCCTGTAAGAACCTTATATGCGATAGGGAGAAGGCTTATACCCCTGTTGTTGGCGCATATCGTAGGGTCTCCCTTTTTCAGGACAGGACAGAGGACACTGAGGTTCCAATCGTTGGGCATACTTTCCTCTAGCCATATTTTGTAAATAAGCTGGTGCATGCGCCCTACCAACTCATTACATCCGGTCTTAAACAATTCAGCAGGGAGGCCATCAGGACCCGCCGCTTTATTGTTTTTAAGACGCATTATCGCGTCTTTGACCTCTTCATGGCTAGGCGGCGGAGTCTCCACGCCGTCATCATCGATTGGGTTCGGAACATAATCTCTAAAGGCGGAATTGGTGTCGTCATCGCTTTGTAGCAGAGAAGAGAAGTGCTTCCTCCATAACCTCAGCACCCCTTGCGGATCTGTTACCAAGTTTCCGTTTTCGTCTTTGCAGGAAGACGCTCCGGGCTTATAACCCTCGGTTAGACGCTTAACCTTTTGATAGAATTTTCGAGCGTCATTCCTGCATTTATACACCTCGATTTCCTCACGCTCACGCCTTTCCTGCTCCCTCTTCTTGCGTCTGAAAAGGCGTCTCTCTTCCCTTCTCCTCTCTCTATAGTCCTCGACAATGGCTCGCGTAGCGGCAGACTGCAGGGTTTTTCTGTATGCGGCGTTTTGCGCTGCAGCTGCTTTGCGGCACTCCTCATCGTACCATTGATTTCGTTGGGGTGGGCGCTCGAAACCAAGGACTGTTTCCGCAGTAGTGCGCAAGGAGTGGGAGATGTTGGCCCACAGTCCTCCAATGTCGTTGAGATTAGAGGGGGAATGACGGAGCTTGTCGGAGAGTTGAGCGGAGAACGCCTCAGCTGTCCTTTGTGATCGCAGCTTCTTGACGTCCAGCTTTCGCAATGTACTAGAGCGCGCAGACCTCGATGCGCTAATGCGCAATCGAAACTTGGCTGCGACAAGGTAGTGGTCAGAGTCGATGTTTGGACCTCTGAACGTACGCACATCTAGTACACTGGATACGTGCCTTCCGTCAATCACAATATGATCGATTTGGTTGGACGTAGATCGATCAGGGGACATCCAAGTGGCCTTGTGGATATCGAGGTGTTGAAACCTGGTGCTACATACTACCATGTTACGTGCCGCGGCGAAATCGATCAGCCTCATACCATTGGGGGTAGTGTTCTCGTGGAGACTGAACTGTCCGACAGTGGGGCCAAAGATACCTTCCCGCCCGACCCTCGCATTAAAATCCCCGAGGACGATTTTGGCGTCATGGGCCGGGCACTTATCATATACGTCCTCGAGTTTAGCATAGAAGGCATCTTTAGTCATATCGTCCTTTTCTTCCGTCGGGGCATGAGCACAAATAAGGCTGATGTTGTAAAATTTTGCCTTGATGCGGATTGTGGCTATCCTTTCGTTCACAGGCGTGAACCCAGAGACAAGGTGGCGAAGTCTCTTATTAACCACAAATCCGCATCCGAATTCGTGCTTATCAACCTGGCAGCTGTAATACACATCGCAAGATGCTAGCCTTTTGCATCCTTGCCCTATCCATCGCATTTCCTGGATGGCAGTGATGTCCGTCCTACATTTCATGAGGGCATCCGCCAGCTGGGCGGAAGCGCCTGCCCTGTAAAGGGTTCGGACGTCCCATGTGCCTATTCGGAAATCATAGTCCTTTAAACGTTTGCTGTGGTCGTCAACTTTTGAGGGGATCTTTATAGAGGCTATTGTTGTGGTTTTCATTGGAGAAAGTTTTTACGTGGTGGGTTCCAAGCCCTACGCACAGCCCAAATTTAACGTCCAGGGGATTGGACTTCGCTGCACGCATTAGTTAGCATCTAGCGGGTGCTAGAATGCCATCCAGGAGGGGCCACGAGGAGGCTGCGCGTCAACTTGAATACAGCAAGACAAGGATCGTCCTGGTGGTCGCCACGTTGGCCACAGTCAGAAACTTTACCTTGTTTGCATGCATCCCATCCCTCCCATATTAATATACGTATATCAAATACGAGTATTAAGCAAATTTAAAACTCCTTGACTTAAACTACTTGTTTTCTTTGTTGGTAAGTTTCAAGACATTCAAACCATTTTTTATGCTCCTTCAGAATAATTAATTTGCTTCCAAAGTTTACCAATCCGCTTACAAAGACTTTTTAAAAATTTTGTTAAATTGCTCAGGTAGCATTTTATTTTTTCAGCCTTCAATTTTTCCTTCATAATATGAAATATTTTTTTTTCTTTCGAATGATCATTACCAGCTGTGGAACTCCAAATATCAAGCACATACATTCTAGAAAATTGGCACTGACAGAATAAACCTTCTATTTTAATTTCCATATTGATATTTTCCAAACGTATAACACTATCGCGAAATCAATTAATTAAATTGCAATATAAAATTTAAAACAAACATTTCTTAAACAAATGTTTTGTCTTTATTCATAACTGTATCAAAAGCCACAAAATTTCAACATAAAGTTTAAAATAACAACATTTAAAAAAATTATTTCTCTTTACTCATGTTCTTAAAAAGATATAGTACAAAACAAAATGCGTTTTTTTTATTATTTTTCGTAGGATGACTATGCAAATTACATCCATATGCGAAAATATGCAAAAACCCGCGGCCACAATATTATTTAATTTAAAGAGGGATAAAAAAATCTAAAATTTGATGTATAATAAGTTGTGGGCAGATGAGGGCCAAATAACTAAAAGTCTACGTGAAAAATTAGTTTTTAAGAAACGTGTGTTTTGAAAAGGTCAAAAAAGTATTCTTCAGGGATTTTTTAATGGGCTTAAATTTTTGCAACTTTTATCATTTAATTTGGTAGAAAACAAGTTAAAATTAAATTTCTGTTGGGTTTTTGTAGACTTTTGCCACAATAACACGAACATTTTTTTAATTAAACTAAAGTTTTTTTGTAGGACTATGCGACCACAATATATGCAATATAAACATACCTCCACTTTCAAATGACGCAAATATTATATCTCGCAAAAAAAAAAACAACCAAATTCAGTGATGCCAACTCTTAGGACACCAAACGCGTGAACAAAAATGAAAAACGGGCTAAAACGGGCTAAATTGAAAAAAAAGACGTTTTTAGTACAAAACAATTTCATTTTTTTTTCAAAAAAGCGCAAACGGGGGCTAAGATTAAAATAGTATCACAATAGGGTACCACTGCAGGTGTAAAACAAATTTTGCGGTTGTACCATATTAATGCTGTTTAAAGGTTCGGACGCTTTTTTGGGCTTTTTCGTTTCTGAATGTCTGACCAGGTCATAGTGTTTAGCGACGATTTGCGTGTTGCAGTAAATACATACTGCTTTAGATTCACCTTTACAAGGCTTTATCCATTTAAAAGGGGATCTGTCTCCCAAATTTTATGATATCTTTGCGTGTAGCGCTCCATATAAACATAAACATTTACATTAAAGACACATCCAAGATTATTAAATTATGACTTACTTAAAGTTATACACTTATATACTCATTAATATGTTTTTTATCAACGCCTAATTATTAGATAAATACAATTTTAAACTTTTAGCAAAGCTTGTGTTTCTCGGTACTTTTGTTAATTGGCTTACAATTCGACATTGCCAGACAAACATAAGATAATATTCCCATACAGAGTTAAAGGAAAAACGGGCAAAAAGGGCTAAACAAAAATACTGAAAAGGGCTGAAATTGCGCGTTTTTTAGTTTAGGGCTAAAAAATTTTTTTCGCGTTAAAGATGCTTCAAAAAGGGTTAAATTTAGCCCGAAAAGGGCTAAGTTGGCATCACTGACCAAATTTATTAGATTCATAAAATTTAGAGTGTTGTCAATAAATTTAGTGCAATAAAGCTTAGAAAAAAAACGAACTTTTTTTGATTTTTGGCCTATGGGGGAAACCAGTGTGAATTGGCGGGGAACAACACAGGACATCCTATATGTATAATTGACTGAGTGATATGCGCCACAGTTATTGAATTTCTTCAGCGGTGTGTTACTCTTGCGTGATTGTGATTGCATATACTATACTGAAAGTAAACATCAGGTTTTGCAGCGGGGCAATATTCTAGTTGGTAGTGTGCTGAACTTGAAATGCCGAGGCAGTGTGTTCGATTCCCACCAGCGACTCCGGGTGTTTGTGGTTTGTGGCGTCATCTCCTCCCAAGTGTTCGTCTAAAAAAATTTTAAAAATGCGTAGATATGTTTACACATTTTCGTTAACGGGTATATAAAGAAATTTCTTCAATTCCACTCCCCTTTTTACAATATTTACGAAAATTTTTGGCTCAGTGTAAGCATACCACAGGAGTGTTTAAGCACCAAGATTTGTCAGTTATTGCAGAAATATGCAGAAAAGTGGTCGTAAATTACCTTTAAAAGATGGACTGCTGCAACCAAACCAAATACAATCATTTAAATGGCATTGAATTTGGTAGTAATGACGAGGGCCAAGCACTACAATGAGGTAGAATTGAAACTGCAACTTATAAACACTGTTGTATTGATCTTTGCTGCAAAGGGATCGATTAATAAAATTGAAGAGCAGTATTATCAATAGAAACTCTGAGAACATACAAATATACAATTACAAATCTTCTATGGTAATTTCCCAACAAGATCCATTTGTTTTGAGCAGCGAATTTGACTGTCTTTATTTTCTCTTTTGTTAAGTAAACACTTTCACACGCCACAGAAAGGTTATGGAAGCTTCAATTTTATTCTGCGACCTACATGATGGATATGGGTATGTCGAATGCTTAGAGCTTGCATGTAGAGCACTATGAATTAGTTATTATTTCGACTGCTGCTCGTACTTCGTCATTAATAAATCAGTGGCTTACAGCTAGAAAATACCGATTACGTTTTCGATAAGCTTTTACACCATATAGGTGGTGCAACATGCTCAAGCAGAAGCGGAGTTTTAAAAAATGCTACAAAGCGTTTTGCATTGACTATATGTATGTGGCTACTGTGCCAATTTGGGTACACCTTATTTATGTGATCAAAAAATGTTTTGAAACATACTTGTCCAGTATTTTGGTACTCCTAATTTTATATGTATAAAGTTATCCTTCAAAGTTACCCTTCCCGTTTTGATTTGTCTTTAAATGGGTTAAAAACACTCGATGTAGCTTATCATTACATCGAAACATTTGACCAATATCGTTGATGTTTATTTTTATTTTCAACTGTCCCCTAGACAGTACGAGTTAACTCTATGAATTTGGATGTTCACACCAGTGAACCCATTTAGCACAACACTAAAACATATAAGAATCCCCAATAGACATTTATCTCCTACATAGGATTAATATTTTTTTGCTTTGTTTTAAAACAATCAGTTTATTACCCTGCCGGCAACTCAACTAACTTTTAATGCATTATAAGTTAGCTTTTTCTCAGCTAGTTGTGGTTGACTCTTAGATTATTTTTAATGGGGCCAACTGACTATTTTAACATGGTGGTGTCATTGGCAGTAGTCAATTGTCCGACTCTGCATAACTTTTCAACTAACTTAATGTCAGTTATATAATAGTTAGTTTAAAGCTAGCTAATTTTTAACTAACTTAAAGTTGGTTATTCAAAGGAAGCTTAAAGTTGGCTAATTTTTATGTAACTTAAAGTTATATAAATTTATATAAAGTTCGAAAAAAACACAACTATTATTGAAAACATTTTAATTTTTTAAGTGTTTTATTTATTTAATATAATAAAAACAAACAAAATATATATACTTATCAAAAACAAAACAATTAGGAATTTCATTCATAAAATACTTATAATTAAATTAAAATATACGCTAAATTAATTTTTCTTTTATTTTTTATACATTCTGCGTGAATGTGGTGTTTTTTGATTACTTTCAACGCATTTCTGATGTCTTTTTCGGCATCATCAGACCCAATCGATCGACAAGCATCTATTTAAAATATAATATATGTAATTGGAAATATACATTTCTTTTTAATGTATTGCTTACCTGTTAAGGCTTGAAAGAAGGCTTGGAAATCTTTTAGTCGCTTTTTTCCATGCACTCCCTCAACATTAACTTCCATACATACAGTGGTCGAAATAACATCCGTGAATGTTTTTGGATGTTATCTGAAAATGAATATATTTAATCAAATTTAAATTCATTTAATATGAATTTACTTACTGTTCATTTCTTTAAACTTTTCTTGAAAAAATTCTTTAATATTTGAACATCTTTGGCAACATTATTTTTTAGTTTATTTAAATTATCTGAATTATTAGTTTTTAATTTGTTTAAAAATTAATTTTTTTCTTTTTTAAAAAGTCTTTTTAAATTTCTTTTACTTGTACCACTCATTTTAAATAATGAAAATTATATAATTTTTAAAGCTACAATAGCACTTAAAAGCACGCGCTGGACTGATTTTAATTTCACAATGTAAAAGAATTCAAATAGTAAAAAATAGAGAATAAAAAAATAACGGTTTCATTTTCATTCATTCTTTCATTTCATTTCAATTAGCTATTAGTTAATCTAAAAATAGTTCAGAAAAAGGTGCAATTGAAAAAACAATATTATCAGAAATAGCATAAACGTTTTAAATTATGGGGAAATTCTGCATAACATTGTAGTTAGTTTATAATTAGTCTAAAAACAAAATCATCAAAAGTCTGATCTGGTAAAAGAGAGAACAGCGAGAAAACAAATCTCACGCACAAGAAGCTCTCAATAATAAATAAACGTTTCGTATTTGGGTGAGTTCTGCATAACATTGCAGTTAGCTTATAGTTAGTCTAAAAGAGTTATATAAAAGTGTGTTATTTTCTTAGTCGAATACCAAATTCTAAGGAAGTGCTGCATTAAATTGTAGTTAGATTATAGTCAATCTACAAAAGTTAACTTAAAGTGGACTACTTTCGTAGTCGACTACAAAATTGCTGGCAGGGTATGGACATATGTAAATGCATAATATACATATGTATGTACAATAGTATTTGTGAACAAAATTATACTTATTAGTGAACACCACGAATTAAATACACACTTTGTAAAATATAAATCAATACACATGCATTTTAAGACGTTTTTAAAAAAATAAAACTCTAAATAGCATTTATTTTTAACATATCACTAGAAAATTATATGTATTAAAAAGTTTGTAGTGTCCTTATATTTATATACCATACCCCTCTTACATACATACATAATTGGTCATTACAACCCTACAGACAGGATTACGACCTAGTTTCTCACACCACTTATGTTGTCACACCACTTATGTCTGCTGAGAGGAAATCCCCGAAAAAATACTTTTTGTATTTTGTTTTGACGTCTGGCCTGGGACTCGAATCCTGGCTTTTCGTCTAATAAGCCAACACACTACCTACTAGACTACGGCCGCTACCCCTCTTACCCATCTACTAAATCTCACCCTATAATGGACAAATTTCAAAAAGTTGGAACATTCTGTAGGAAGGGAGAAGTATTTAGAGTCTATTGGGGAATTCACGAGATTTTTCTAAGCGAAAGATTATGCCGTCAAAAGATGTGTCCAATTCAACTTAGACTGGAAGTACACAGGACATAATATAATAACTAATATTTATGTCATATAATTACAACACCCGTTTGGCATCTCTCAACCATCCCATCTCCTTAGGTTAGCTTTCGAAATTGCCATGACCTCCACTCGGAAAACACTGTAGTAATCAGGCAGTCTATAAGCAAGTTCAATATCAGGACCTTTAATAAAGATACCGCAGACCACACTGCCACTCATCTTTGAGCCATCAGTGTAAACTTCAGGGGTCCCATTGGGAACCTCCGATTCCTCAGACCAAAATTCCCTAGTCGGAATTCTATTCAAATCTCCTCTGACTAGACACATTTGTAATTTTAATAATAATTAACAATGTTTAATTCTGGGTTTATTGGCACATTACTGCCAATAAATACTCCTTGATACCGGATGTTCACAGCGACAATCATTATAATCATTACTTGTTTTTCGTTGTAAGAACAGGATCGAATGTGGGTTCAGGTATCATGTAGTCGATGAAAATATGTATGTCAGCTAGTCTGTAAAGAGTTAACAACATCTTAATAAAATGGTTTGTTCCCTATTCAATTAATTTTTCTTATTTATCAACAACAATGTTGGGCGATAAATCCAAATATTTTTTAGTTTACGCTGGTCGTTTCGTAAAAACACTGCATTAGAGTCTGCGTGATAATATTTATTATTATAAAAAGTTTGTTGTAAGGTTTTGTGTATTTAAGCTCAGTTTAATCTTAAGTTTTTGGAGAAAAATTATTGAAAAAATGTGGTCTTTGAAAATATAATAATAAGATTGTGTTTTTTCTTTTTCTTTGGAGTTTCGTAATTCAGGTCCTTAACTTGTATTGTCATTATGATATACTCTAAGTCTAATTTATTAGGCACTTTATCCCACAGCTAACCAGTAACGCAACGGTTTGACAGTTCATAGACCAGTCGTGAAAGAGACAGCAAATATTACCAAAAAGTATTTCTGTCTCTCTCTGATTGCAACTTTGTTTTGTTTATGTTTTATTTTCGGGGTGGATTTTTATTATTGGCTAGAGTTAATAAAAAATTTAATTTTTGTCTAAAACTATTAATAAATAATAAAAACAACTAATAACATTAATAATTTTTAACTTTTTCTCTCAAGAAATTAAAAAATATTGGCAACTTTCAACAAGAAAACTTTTTTATGAGCAGTACGTCTTATTTTGATCTTGTAATATTTAGCTTGTTAATAACCTTTTGCACATGAAGCTATATTCATTGTGACCGAAAATCAACCACATTTCGATTAATATTTAAATATTTAAGAATCTTTAAAATTTTCATTGAAGAAATTAAAAAAATATTCCAAAATTTCCCTTTTTTAACACAAAATAAATGTTTGTTTACATTTAATTTTTCTGCTTTATCCGCCAGTTTTCACTCTGTATATCTGTTGCTTCTAACACATTTGCTTTGCAATACATTGTAAGATTTTTTTTCTCCCTCTAAGTCGTCCTGCGTTTATATGTTATGAACGTTTTTCAACTGTCAAAGGTTGCACTACTTGTTATACTTTGCTTTATCCTACCAACCAACTGTTACTAACAGAGTTGATGGTAATTTTCTTTTCTAGACAATTATTGTAGATCAGGGTTACCTACTATTGAAAGTCAGCTATAGACTTGTTTATTAAATTATTTCCATACATGTGGTATTAACACTGAAGACAAGATTTGGATCAGAGATCAGCAATGAATCGTTTTTTCGCTACTCATAAGTAGTCATGAAATTTTGAGTATGAGTGAGTCAACAGTATTGAAATTCAACTACTCTGATTCATTTGTACTACCTCAAAATTGGTTTATAACTACAGGTTGCAATGAGTATTAGTACAACGTTGACATCAAACTCATAACATTCGAAAGATGTTTGATTCATACGCCTAATCATTTGTATTCATAAATTTAGAAAAATACTTATAATACTCATATTTCAAAATACTCATACTCAAAATTTACAGTTTCAGTTCTTGTTGCATTTGCAAAAGTCAAAAAAAGACAAAGACAGCAAGCAAAGCAATCACACAACCTTCCGGCAAGTATTTTAGTGTTCGTACGCGAATCATACTTATTTTGTGATTCTTGTAAATATTGAGTAAAGGAGAGTCGAAATCAACGACATCATGCCTATTGTTAAGTATGAGTACGGTGAGTACTTTAAACTTTGAATATGAGTAGTATGAGTATGATATTAAAATAAGTATGAATGTGCATAAGTATCAGAAATTATGAGTTTGATTCGAATCTACTCATCTTTTTGGATTGAAATGATTCTGATCCTATTAATTATTAACATTTCTTTTTGCCTTCAGCTAATACACGTGTGACGGAAGTGTATTAAATATCAATTATGTTTATATTCAGATGTACTGCATATAAGAATCGAGTTTGTTGTATATTTCATAGTTTTAATTGCGAAATTAAATCGATTCACACATGGCGAATTAATATTTAAAGAAGGGAAATATCATAATCATAAATCATATAAAATTATAATATATGTATGTATAATCATATACATAATTGTTCCATCTAGAAGTATGACAGCACTGTTCAAAAGAGTAAAACATTTTTTGTTGTAATGTGTAATATGTTTGTAATATTTAGACAATGTTTGTAGAAAAAAGTTTGTATACATAAAATCCAAAAATAGGTTAAGAATGTATATCCAGGCAAAATATAATATTATTGCAAACACACACAATAAAAGTGTTGTGGTCTGAATGTTCTCTTCTTATGTAGACAAGCAACAGTTGTCATGCGTATACATATATTAAGTATGAATTTACAAATGTAATTAACACGGCATTAGACATTAGATACATAAATTTTTGTAATGTAGATAGCAACATTTATATTTTGAACATTCATAAAATGAAACACAATAAATTTTTCAATACGTTCTGATCTTATGGTTTTTTTTAACATTTTTTATTACATAAAATTGACAAAAGTACAACAACAGTAATGAATGTTTAGAAACATTTGAATGGCAATTAATAGCGCAAACTCTGTTGGAGGTATTGAATTTTATACATATTTCAGACTTCTATCAATAGCAGATATCGTATTTTATATGTTAACAGATTTAAAAAAAAAAAAGATCATCATCAGATATTCTAACGAAATTCCATATGAGAATATACATATCTACTTATTTCACTTATTTTTGTAGCGCTGAAACTTATGAAAGACTCCACTTAGTTTATAAATATTTTCCAGGCTTTTCTTAATTTGTGCCACTATGTCAAATGTATGATGTATATTCAATTATTTTGATCATTGATGTGATTAGATCGACTGGCTTTTCTCCATTGTTTCAATAATTCCTTGAAGAATAGTTGATTCTGAAAATACTGCGATGGTTTCTTATGTGCATAATCTAATCGTTGTTATCACTGTAAATGTTTGTCCAAAAATAAGAATTATTTTTAACTAAAAAGGGATAACTGTTCTAACGGTAAACTAAAGAAGTAGGCTTTACTATAAACCAGTTTTAATTGATAAGGCTTCATAAAAAGAAATGTTTGTTAATAGCGTGGGTGATATACAGACAAAGCGCACATTTTATCATTGTGCATAAATGATATAGCCAGAACCATACAGATTAACTGTGTATCAAATATTAAAATGATATTGAAATCAACATAGGAGCACCTTTGCTATCCTAAATTGACAAAGCCCAACATTACAACGGCTACTAGCACCATACATACATATATAATTAGCCATTACAACCCTTCAGTCAGGATTACGGCCTAGCTTCTCACACCACTCGTGTTGTGTGCCTTAATTTTATACTTGGGTGGAAGGACCTACAGTTTAACGTTGACACCGAACGACAGATTTTGAGAAACTTTTTCATGGCAGGTTTATTTACTCTCAGAGTTTTTGCCGGAAATCTGCTGAGAGGAAGTCGCCGAAGAAATGTTTTTTTTCATATTTCGTTTTGATGTCTGGCCTGGGGCTCGAACACGGGCTTACGTCTAGTAAGCCAACACACTACCTACTAGACTACGACGACTACTTCGTCACTTATTACTGCGTCTTAATGTCATGGACTTTATGACTCAATTTAGAGCGATATAATGTCCATAAAATTTAAAAAACAATAAATGTATTAAGTTTTGAATTTGATTTATTAATATTTACTGTTACACAATAAATGTATTATTTAAGATAAAACTGATGATTTTAGTAAACAAGGGAATTTTGAAAGAAGCGGATCGAAATAAAAAATATGTAATATAAATATGAAATTATGGGTGGATTTCGTAAAAATTCAAAACTTTGACAAATGAAAATCAAGTTTTTCGTAAAAAACATGTATGTATATCTGGAGTTTACAAGATAGGTATGTTATTTTAAAAGCTGTACAGTTTCTTTAAAAAAAGATGGAGTTTGTGAGCCGTTAAGCTAAGATTTTCGGCATAACCATGCTCCACCAGAAAGATTAATAAATAAATTTAGAATAATAAATAAGGTAAAAAGTGTGTGTGGTGGAAAAGCAACAATTAAAAGAAAAGGAGTGCGGGAAGTTTTTGACGAAACTTGTATGGAAGAGAAACAACTGGCCCCTACAGTCTGATTTCCAAAAATGAGAAGACTATACAGTATTCGGAATGAAAATTTGCCAAAAAATCCTACGAATCCTAGTGATAAATTCTTTAAAGAATATGGATATTCCAAACAAACCGATAAACCTCTTTATCGAGAAACCATTCTGGAAGACGGCTTTTCATATTCTATTTTTATATCACCAACAATTGCAGACATAATTGAGAAGAAACCAAAAGGTCGTCGATATCTAATTGATGGTATATTTAAAACTGTTCCTTGCTGTGGTTTTAAATAGTTACTCGTTATACATTTCTATTATTTTGAACATGTTAGTATATTTAGTATTTTTTTGAAAATTCTGTAATATATTAATATTTTTTTTGTTTACAGACTTTTCCTTTTATTTACGTTTTAATGTTTAAGAGGTCCAAAGAAGTGTACCAACTAAACGTGAATAATAATAATAATAATAATAAAAATAATAAATAAGAGTGAAGCAAAGATAGAGAATAAAAAAAAAAACGGCAAGCATGTGAAGAGTATAACAAAAATATTCACCCCTATCGCAAATAACTATTCCCATAAAAGAATTCCCAACTTTCATCATTTCCTATTGTGAATCATTCCCAAAAAAATTTTTTGGGAGTGAATTCACAAACACAAAAAATATTGTATCGCCAATGTTTATTCCCAAGAATTATTTCGTAAAATTAATTCGCAACACTTACCAA
This sequence comes from Sarcophaga rosellei, assembly GCA_930367235.1. Taxonomy (NCBI): domain Eukaryota; kingdom Metazoa; phylum Arthropoda; class Insecta; order Diptera; family Sarcophagidae; genus Sarcophaga; species Sarcophaga rosellei. The sequence goes on along the minus strand of OV884021.1, from coordinate 45,476,814 downwards.
TGGGAACAAGAAGGGAACATGTAAGTAAGTTTGGTGTTGATTTTTTAAAACTAAGTACATTGTTTTATTTAAGGAACGCAAATGTAATACTAGTATAGGTTGGAGTGTGATATTTACAGAGAAGACTGTTTTTTAGATTTAAGTATTCCAGAGAAGACTGGTTTTATTTTGATTTTATGTATGTACATATGTATATGTACACAATTTTTATTTACGAAAGTAAATAAAAAAGTGAAGAAATAAACATTTTATTTTAAACTATCAAAGTGAACTAGTACGAATGCATTCAGCTTCAGACGTGTTCCTTGAATAACTTCATCAACATTTTCCAGCTCGTGCGCTCCATATAAAACTGTGTCTATAAGTGTTGAGCCGCACTTATAATATTGACAATTTGAGCACTTTTCTTTGGGGAGTAGTGTAACTCTCGCGTTCCAAGCAAACAACGCCGTCTGTTTTTAGGAACTCCGTTGATCCTTTCCACAATATTACGCGCTCGAGAATGTACTTCGTTAAATTTTGCTTCTGTTGATTCCTCTGCGGCATTTTTGTAGGTACTATCATCCATGGCTAAGAGGCATACCCGCCGTCTTTGTATTAAAAAATATGTATATGTTATAATTATTATAAAAGTATACCTAGATCTTCGCTGCAACCTTTCCATGGATTGGTTCTCCTCTTCCAGCACCAAAAAAAACGAATATATACGATATTTATTTTTTAAGATTTGTATTTTTCTTTGAAAAATTGTTGAGAGGTAATTCACAATAAACAATTTTTGTTTATAGATCATTTATAACTAATTCACAATAAAAACGTTTACTCCCAATATATTTGCAATACCGATTTTTTGGGATGTGAAAAAAGTTTATTCCCAAATAACTTATTCCCATAATATTCACGATATGGGTGATTGTAATCTTCATAGTGTCACAATGTGCATTTCTTTTTGCAGTAAATGGGAAAGAATAAATGTGTTTGCTTTTTGTTTTTTTTTTGCAATTAACAACCACAACGAATATTAAAGCTAGATTTACACGATTGAAGGTATTTTGAAGTCTTATCAAAATTTTGAAAATTTGTTTTGATGTTCTATTTACACGCTTCAAAATTTTGATCAAAATATTCTTTCAATATATTTCAAAATCTTTTGATAAAAATTTTATCAAAATTTGTTGAAGCTAATTTACACTATTGGTAAACTTTTTATATTGAAAATATTGACTTTGATCAGCTGTTTTGCTTCTTTTGTGAAATAATTTATTATTATCAAAAATAATTTATTATTACAAAAAAAAACAATTAATAAGTATGGACGACGACACAATCATCATAGCATCAACATTTTTAATATTGGAGGAAGAAGTAGCTGATAATAATGCACAAAAAAGAAGAAAACAAAAGGATCATTGGGTTCGACCTTTTCTTTTGGAAGGTAGTGGTATGTATGCCTCTTTTAAGGAGCGATTGGAAAGGAAAGATCCCGGCCTATACAAAAACTTTATACGAATGTCAGCAGATGATTTTGATTATTTGCTTAATCCGTCACCCCATCAATAGAAAAGGCCAATACTAATATGCGAGAATCTATATGCCCCGGAGAACGCCTAGAAATTAGCACCAGCACACTGTGGAAGCGCATATTTCAATTATAAAAAGGAAAACAGCATTGTTTTGATGGCGCTTGTTGACGCGAACTACAATTTTGTTTACATCGACGTTGGTGCAAAGGGTAGAGAGTCAGATGGCGGAGTATTCAGTAGATGTTCGCTATCGAATGGATTATATAATAACACGTTGAATTTGCCGCAACCGAAACCACTGCCCTGTAGACAAAAACCTATTCCATATGTGATTGTTGCAGATGATGCGTTTCCCTTAAATTCCAATATTATGAAACCATACAGTTTTCGGAATCAAAACACGAAGGAAAGAATTTTCAATTACAGGTTGTCCAGATTTAGGCGTGTTTCGGAAAACGCGTTTGGATTAATATCAGCCCGATTTCGCGTTGTCAGAAAAACAATGGAACTTTTCCCACCAAATGTTGTCAAAGTTGTTCTCGCAGTATGTGTATTACACAATTTTTTGAACAAACGCAAGTGTGGTACCTTTGCACAAATAAGAGACTACGACCTAGTGAATGCGGATGGATCTATTACGGATGGACGATGGCGTGAAGAAGTGCGGACAGAGAATATTTTGTCTTCGATAGAACCATTGTGCAATCAAGGTCGTCAAAGCGAAACGTCCAAGCTCATTCGACAAGAATTTACAGAATATTTTTTAAATGAAGGAGAAGTTCCATGGCAATACAAACATATTTATTAAAAATTAATTAAAAACCCAATAAATCTAAATAAAAAGTTCAATTCATTTATTTGGCAACTTAAAATCACATTCTGGTAAAAAATAAAATTAAAAAGAAATCACATTGTCACATAAAATATATTAAAATAAAAACAAAATGAAACAAAAACAAAATAGCTGTGGCCGCAACAAACATATGTAAATAAAAACAGCTGATAAGTATTGAATCAAAAGAATGAACATGCTGTCAAATTATTTATAGTTATCAATATTGGCAGATGCGATTTTGATGGTTATTTACACGGCATCAATAAAATCTTCAAAAGTTTTGTTCAATAAATTTTGATCAATAAATTTTGAAGATATTTTGCTGTTTACACGAGTTTAAAGCATTTTGAAGAGCAATTTTGAAGAAAATTTCAATCGTGTAAATCTAGCATAACTTAGCAATTTGACGAGAGATTGTTGTTGAAAGAATTTATGGCAAAAGCAAAGAATGTATATAAATACTTAAGCCGAAAGTCCATACCATCCGTTTCATGCGACCTTGCATTACATGCGATTCTTGCATTCTATGCGGTTTTTATTGCAAGTTACATACAATGCGTATTATGCGACTGGTTTTTTGTTTTGATCAGCTGTTGTGGTACACAATAAAACAGCAAACAAGAACATTTTTGGGAAAAATAGAAAATCAAATTGTAATTTTAAAAGAATTTATGCCATTAATTACAAATATATAAGTATACATATGTGATATTTTGTGCTGTTAAGGCCTACGAAAATCCTCAAAAGAACACAAGACGAGTGTTTTCGGGTAATTTATCCTCCATTTTGTTGTTGTTTACAAATAAATAAGTTCAAAATAGATGCCACTCAGTACATAAAAACAATCGACAACTAGTAACATACATACAGTTATGGACAAATAAATAGGGTCACTCAAAATTATTAAGAATAAAGTGAAAAAAAAACAAAAAATTTGAAATGCATTGGGTGTTTATTTATTTCATATTATTGCTATGTTTATATGTCTTTACCATTTATATTAAAAACCCAAAATAATTTACTTATAAAAAAAAAAAATTAAATTTTGTAAATTGCATTGATTTTTAATGGACAAAAATATAGGGTCATTAACGAAAACGATTAATAAAACTTTAACTAGATTTAAAATATTGGTTCTAAAGCTAATATTTTGTACTGTAACCTTTATTTCCAAGAACAGCTTGGCACCTTTTTGGGATTGATTCCACCAAATCTTGACAAGTCTTATTTGGAATGGAACACCAAGCGTATTTAATTTTCTCCCACAACTCCTCTTTATTTTTTGATTTTAGTGGTCCAATTTTTTGTTTTACGATTTTCCATAAATTTTCTATCGGATTTAAGTCCGGGGATTGTGCTGGCCATTGCATGACGTTCACACCGTTATCCAGAAACCACTTTTTCACAAGATACGAAGTGTGTTTCGGATCATTGTCCTGCTGGAATATCCATTTGACTGGCATTTCCCATTCGGCATATGGTAGCATCACTTCGTTTAATATGTGACAGTATAAGTTTTTGTCCATGTTTTCTTTAATCCAGTACAGTGGTCCCACGCCATGCCAGGAGAAACATCCCCAAACCATAATATTACCTCCTCCATGCCTAAAAGTTTTTGTTGTATAACGGGAACAAAATTCTTTATTTTTGGGACGTCTTACCCACGTTTTTGCATCACTACCAATTAAATCAATCTTACTTTCGTCCGACCATAACACGTTTCTCCATTTTTTAAGAGTATGGAATCATCACAATTCAAATGTGTTTTTGGGATTACAACAAAAACTTGTAGGCATGGAGGACTTTACACAACGAAAATTAATTGAATAAATTTAAATTAAATTTCTTAAATTATTATTAAAATAAAGTTTCTAAATATACAACAACAATATCTATATTAAAATAAAAAAATCTGTGCGTATGTATGTATGTATACATACTAATATTGATACAAAACAATAATCAATATCATACAATAGAACAAAAACAATACAATATCAAACTTACATACATATATAGAACACCATGCACTTAAATCAATACTTTCCAATAAGGCATCTATTAAATAAACAAGATACAGATAAGCGATCAAAATGAAGCATAAAAGGAATTTTAAAAAAATAATAAAAACAAAATAAGAATAAAAGAATACCGTTAGAAATATACAAGATAAAACAAAATCGAAAATAAAGAACATAATCCTTTCCCGCTTAATAAATATAGTATAAAACATCTGTTTCAAAGAAGCTGTGCTTAACTTTCCCAAGTGGATGTGCTTTTAACCAGTGTTGTTGACTTTCAATTTTGTTGATTTTCAATTAAACCAATATACACTGAAATAAATATAATACGCAATTATTAGCTCGGACCAATGTATCAATTCAAGTTAAGAAGCTAATCTTGACTTAATTTTAAAAACAAAGAACAAAACAATTCCCTTTCGGAACATATAGACCTTGGGAATACTTCTACAGATCTACCACCAATAACGAAAATAGTAAATACACCAAAAATTGCGCGTTTAACTGTTTTAAATTTATGCAAAAGATTGATAAATTAGCTGATCAACTACAATCCACCATTAAGAGTATGTTCCAACAGTATGAGAAACGACTTTTAAGCGCGATGGAAAACGGAAGAGAAGTTGAAAACTGCGAAAGCCGATTTGGATAATGTAACTGAACGGGTAGCCAATTAGAATATTTTATTTAAGACATAAAAATAATAACTCTGAGAAAGTCGTTCCTCTTACGAATGAAACTGAGTATCTAGAGTAAGAATTAGCCCGTTTTAAGAATGTTGCTAGAAAGCATAACATCTCAGTCGTTGCTAATGACCTCCGAATTGTTGGTGTTTTGGAACTGTCACCATTCGTCCTCCGGAAATGTATAGTGCTTTCCGAGTGAAAAATAATAATTAAAAAAGCAGAATCTCTGCTGGTAATAAAACTATATCGAACCAATCAATTATTATACAATTTAAATCTCCATATGAGTGAAAATCTTATCGTCAGGTCCATTACGCAATACATCAAGATGAAAAAGATATTTTGCGTTTGAATGCAATCGGTTTCGACAGTCCAGTGCCTTTCTATATTAACGAAAACTTAACTGCCAAAATCACCTCATTTTTAACTGACGTGCCGGCTTTTAGCATGCCAACCGTTGAATAGAAGGTACATTTTGTAATCGTTATTTTTAAATATCGTGAGTTACGTATGTTCGATTTTCGCATTTTTTTCTGTTATGTTGTTACACATGTCTGTTATATATGTTGACAATATCAGCCATTTTGGATTGTCAGTTTGTTTTTGACAGATAAAAAGGTTAGTCGTGTTTTGGTGTGCTCTTCGATTTTTTACTGTATCATTTTTGATCAAAATTTTGGCTTACGTAAAATTTTGGTTTTTTTACGTTACGGATAAAAAAAAATACTTCGGGAATAACTAACGGTAAATTACGAAAACACAACACTGTCTTATTACTGCAGAGATCTTTTCTATTCGACGTTTCAGTACGAACTGAGATCTTGAACATTTCTTCTCTCGGTTATCGGATATCTTCATTATCCTTTTATTACAAGAAGTAAATCCAAGGCAATCGGAAATATTACTTGTAGAGGTCGATTTCAAACAGGCTTTATAATATTTAGAGAAAGTAAATTATTTGAGTTCAATTTTATCCTCCGCAAGAAGCGGACTTATTTTCCTAAAGTTAAGTTAAATGTGAATTTCAAATAAAGTAAAAATAAATATATTCATGAATATGAAATGAGTACTTCTAGATCACGGAAAAGCCTTCGATACTGTTGATCATGACATTATTTGTTACAAATTGAAAAATACCTTTAATTTTTCATGGTCGCCAGTAAAACTATTATGTATGTAAGTATAAGAGAAGTCAGACAGTTCATGATGGTGATGTGAAATCATTTACCATTCAATTCTTGGCCCTGTGCTATACATAATGTTCTCAAATGACCTACCCACTGCGGAATTCAAATGTATGCCGATAACGAACAACTCTACACGAGCTGTTTTAAAGCTGACATCGACGATTGCATATTGAAATTAAACTAGGATCTTGACAACATTTTTAATTGGGCTACTGCCCAAATGGTCGTTTTTCAAACGCAAATAAATCAAAGGCTGCCTTAATTGGGAACATTCGCCTTTTGCCAAACCTACTGCCACCATTAATCGTTGGCGACTCATCCACAGATTTAGTACAATATGCCAAGAACTTACGTATTGTTTTTAATAGTCAACTTACCTGGACTAGCCATGCGAATACAATTTGTGGGAGAACGTATGGTGTGCCTTTACTTCTCTTAATATACGTATGCTCTTAGAGAAAACAGACCTCATTCCTACCCTCTTGTATGGATGCGAGCTCTTTGCGGATCTGGATTCTGTTAGCAAAAATAAACTTAATAATATATATAATTTATAAAAGCGTATCAAGATACATTTATGGATGCAGTAGATATAGTAGTATCTCGAATTTTCCTACAAGATCTACAATATGTCACTGGAAAACATTTTGAAATATCGTATGGTGATTTTTCCACACAAGATGATCTATCTAAAGGAACTAAATTATCTATTTAATAAACTACGATTTTTTGAACTAACAGAGTTTAATTGATAAACGCCATAAGGTACCAGAAATAGGTGTCTTGAAGCCACTTTTTCATTAATGCTATTCGTTAGTGAAAGCAATTTCGGTCGGAAATCCAGTTGAAAAGCAATGTAATGCAATTGAAGACATCAATTTCAACACATTTTTCATTTCCCCATTCGCAAGGCTATTTAGAATTTAACTAACATAACTTTTGCCTTTTTTATGAAACGTTTATATTGTATATTATATACAGAATATAATTAGTTGAATCATTACATCATTGATTAAACGGTATTATTAAATAAGATTAAATGTTTTAAATTATATATTATATTGGTTGAATCAATAAAAAAAATAAGTAAATGAATAACAATATATACATACAAGTTAAGGAATCTTGATCCGTGTATCTAAAAAAAATTAATTAAGTTGGTTCAAACCACGGAACCGACTAATGAAACACTATTTTCTCTTTTTTAGATTAATATTTATTTACACGATAAGATTTTTTAATACAGTAATATTTTAATCTTTTGTACAATTAGTATTTAATTGATATTTTAATATTTTAATATTTAATGAATTCAAACGTTCACTTCGACTTCTCAACCCAGACTGACTGTTCGTCCCAAACCAAGCATGCTCCACAACTCACATGATTACGTTGTAGACGCTGATCCAGCAGAAATCAACTATAATTTTGCTTCCCACAGTGTAACTTGATCGGACACAGCTGCACACAGGAATCGCTTACTATGCAGAATTTATTCTGCTGGTTGAGCTAACACCACTGTTAACTCCTCCCTCCTCAAATGTCTGCGTCCCGCAGACCATTATGGGTGGTTGAAGCGAGGTACCAACTGCTTGAGGGACTTCTAGTGCTGGTAGGTTGAGACGTCTGGTTATCTTATACCACAATATTCCCAAGCAAACGCTCATCATTATTATTATACCAATGTGGCCTCCAAGAGACAGATTTGACCTCATTTTCAGGTAGTGGATTCTATCGATATTGTGTAGGCTGATATTGTGAACCTGATCAATGTCCACCAGTAACCTTTCGTTTGTAACACTAGTCAGAACAGGAGGTAACGGCTGGATTCTAGATATGGATGTACTAGAAAATGTTTCATTTCCAAGCAATATCGTTTCATTAAAAAGCTGTATCAGGTAGGTACCATTCAGCAATTCACTATGATCCCGTGTAGAAATAACGCCAATAAAGTTGGTTAGGAAGATCATATCGGAGGTAATCATCTCTGCAATTTGTGTTTTCACTGTCCTATATTGACAATTGGCAGTTCCACCTTTCAGCAGACGCGGTACACAGCTCTCTTCTGATAACTGGCTAAGAGAGGATTTTCGGCATACTGTTATGTTATTTATATATAGACAGGGACTCCTTATCCCAAAGGTTTCATTCTGACTGATCAGGATTTCATTAAATTGCAATTCAATCTGCTTATTCGACTTGATTGCAGGTCTGACAATAAGCCGATGATAAAAGTCCTTTTTCAGCTTTGGGATGGAAACGATATATAACAACAAAGTACCATTGGTGTAAATTGTAGGTTCCCCATATTCAATGGCTTCAATCGCATTGGAGTATGGTAAGGTTTCCAATTCCGTAATAATTTCTTCAATTTCGGTTTTATCCAAAAGGTTCGTATTAACGATCCCACTCTTGGCCATTTGACACGCCCTTATTACGTCGTCGATGGCGTCTTCCAGAACAAGCACCTGATTTATCGTTCCCTGCCCAATTCTCTCGGCCTCATTTCCCTTACCAATTTCATTCATTCTAGAGACAAGTTCATTAGTCCTCTGGACAACTTCGTTGGTGGCATTCAGAAGCTGCGTATTAATTTTATATTGCTCATTGTTGTTTGTGATTATGGCGTTTTGTGTTTTCAAAACTTCGTTCCAGTCGGTGGCATCTGGATTCCCAGCTACCCATTTCCATGCAGAACCAATCCAATCAATTGATCTTTTCTTTTTGTTTTTTATACCTTTAAGCTCAATCAGTCTCTCTTGCACCTGCGCAAGATAGTAGTTGATGATATCCTTGTTCTGACTAGGTGGTAGATGTTTTTGAACTATCCTTGTTACGTTATTGGCAATTATGGTGTAGTCCTCTAAATTAATAACATGAATCAATTTCATATTTCCATTTATTGTCCACGCGTTTCCAGCTCTTAGAGTCACAATAGAGGTATCATAACGAAAAATTTGTGCTGCACGTGGGGTAAGAATGCCCATGTGAGAAATTAGAAGTACGGTTAAGAGGAAAATCATATTGTCTGTAAAGTGTTAAAATTTATTAAAATACTAATCTAATTAAAATTCTAATCTAAAGATATCAAATGTTAGTAAAATTCTGGCAAAGCCATTTTCTGTAAAATATTAAAGATTAGTAAAATTCTGGCAAAGCCACTTTTTTGTAAAATATTAAAGATTAGTAAAATTCTGGCAAAGCCACTTTTTTGTAAAATATTAAAGATTAGTAAAATTCTGGCAAAGCCACTTTTTTGTGAAATATTAAAGATTAGTAAAATTCTGGCAAAGCCACTTTTTTGTTTTTTTTTTTTATATTTTTTTTTTATAGCATATACTTTTATTTAATATATAATTTTTCTGTTTTTGTTAAAAAATAATTTATTTTTTAAATTTTTAGTATTATTTCTTCATCCTTTTTTTTATTTTTTTTTTTTCTATATTTTTTTTTTGTTTCTTCCTTATTTTTTTCTTATTCCCTTAGCTCTCATGGGACCCATGGGGAGTTAAACCCTAGCATAAATGTATGCTTTCCGCTAAAATTTAGAGCCCATTTGTTCAAGGGATATACTTCCTTGTCATAAATCTTTTCATTTACTTAATAATAAATTCTACAAATTCAAATTATCATTATCTTTATTTTTTAAATTTTTTCTATTTAAGAAACATTTACGTAGAAGTGAAATTAATTAAGTTTTAAACAATTTTCTTGGATTTCCCCTTTTTAGATTCTTAATATGCTCTTTGTGAATCTTTCTTCCACTCCTTGTCAATACTGTTACTCTATTATCTTTCTCAACTATTTCCTTTCTGTATAACGCTTTGTTTTTTCCTTTAATCGTTTTAATTGCCACGTAGATCCTGTCCCCCTTTCTATACCTTCTGGGGCTTTGTCTCTTTTTGTTCATTCTTGCGTTGCGAGCTGCCATGTTTCTTTTAAGCAAATGCCTGAGATCTGTATTAACCCTTTTCTGTACTGATAATAAATCCTCATAGTTTGTTCCTATGTTCCTATTAAGAAATAAGTCGCGAGGCCTTTTCTTTGTTGTTGAATGAATGGTATTATTGTATCTGTCGACACAAATTTCAATTAATTCCTTCACGGATAGATTCGGGTATTCGACTCGTAAACACCTATAAATTTCAATTATTGTCGAATGCAGTCTCTCAACTTGCCCATTCACCTCACTTCTTTGAACTGGAGTAAGATATAATTTAATACCTAGTGATTTGATGAAGGTTTCAATTAAAGGGCTTAAAAAACTGCGTTCGTTATCAGTAACAAGAATTTTTGGCACTGTGAAATAATGCAAAATTTTAATTAATTTTTTTCTCACTTGTATTAGGGATCTATCTTTAACGGCAAAGAATTTAGCAAATTTTGTAAACTTGTCTATACAAGTAATGAATTTTTGTCCCTGGATTTCCATAATATCCATGTGAAGAATTTCGCATGGATACTTAGGGGCGGGTGTTTCTTGGCGATGTATCTGTGGAGGTTTTCTGTCATACTTGCATCTGTTACAAACGTCGCAGCTGGAAACGTATCTCTTAATACTAGCGCGCATATGAGGAAAGTAGAATTGTTCTAAAATTTGTTCACCATTTTCTCTGGGATTGCGATGTGCCCTCCTATGCTCGGTTTCAATTATTTCGGATTGCCTTTCCTTCGAAATAATATCCGTAACTAACTTCTGTGTAATTCTTACTTTATATCTGGAAAAGTGATCAATATAGATCTCTTGTATGTCGCCAAGAAGATCTTCCGGTGCTTTTATTCCGTTAAGGACATTTGGACGAAGCTTTTCTTTAAGCAAGGTTACAAGTTTTTCTTTAGACCAATTTTTTGAGGAAATAAAATGCCTGGTATAGCCACGGTGTGGTTCCTCCATCGCTTCCATGTCCATCCCAGTTCCTAGTATGATCTGATTTTTAAAGACATTTATGGGTGCTTCTACATGAGGTATCAAGTCAGAGGCATCTTGTTCGGCACTGTGAACTGTTGCCGCTGACGAAATGTGATCATCTTCTCGACCCTCTGAAGCAGTAAGAGTTTCATCCGAACTCGTTGCCATTCCCTCACTTGCTGTATCAGTGCAAGAATGATATAGATGATTTGAAATGGTTTTTAGTCTCGAGAGCGCATCAGCCACGTGGTTCGATTTACCAGGTTTATAAATCAACTCGTGGTTATATTCTTCTATACGTGCCTTCCATCGTTTTAGCTTAGCATTAAAATTTCTATTTCCTAATGCAAACGTCAAGGGTTGATGATCAGTATAGATCTTGATTTTCTTTGCACCATACAAGTAATTTCTGAGATTATCAAGGGCCCATACGATGGCTAGCATCTCTTTCTCGTTTGTGGCGTAGTTTTCCTCAGTTTTGTTGAGAGATCGAGAAATATACGCAATGGGTTTATCCTTGCCGATTTCGCCTTGTGACAATACAGCTCCTAGCGCGATATTAGAGGCATCCGTCGTTAAATTGAATGGTTTCTCAAAGTCCGGGAAGGACAGAACTTCTGCTGTAGTTAACATAGATTTAAGTTTGTTGAAAGATTCTAATGCCTCGTCATTTAGGGTAATTGGCACTTTCTTGGACTGGCTGGCTTTTATCTGGGCATGTTCTCCTCTTGTAAGGTTTGTAAGAGGTTTTGCAACTTTCGCATAGTCGCGAATAAATCTCCTATAATAGGAGGTCATTCCCAGAAAACTTTTCAACTCTTTCAAGTTTGTAGGTGGTAGAAGATTTTCAATGGATTTCACCTTGGCGGGATCTGGTTTGATTCCTTCAGAACCAACGATATAGCCAAGGAATTCCACTTCGGTTTTCATAAAATGTGTTTTATCAAGATTGACTTTAAGATTAGCTTCGCGAAGTCTCGAAAAAATTGTGTCTATGTTCTTCAAATGATTCTCTACATTTTCACCGATTACTATTATGTCATCAATATAGACGAAACAGATTTTCCCTATGTACTCGCGGAGGACGTCATCAATCATTCTTTGAAATATTGCCGGCGCATTCTTTAGGCCAAAAGGCAATCGTAGGAATTCAAATTTACCATTTCCGGTTGAGAAAGCAGTTTTTGGAACGTCCTTTGATTTCATAGCTATCTGATGAAAGCCCGATGTGAGATCTATCGTTGTGAAGTATTTTGCTTCACCTAAACTAGCTAGAGTTGACGTAATGTCTGGAATTGGGTAGGTATCAGGAATCGTTACAGCATTCAGACGTTTAAAATCTACTACCATTCGATATTGCTTTTCACCATCGGGTTTCGGTTTTTTTGGAACGACCCAAATAGGTGAATTATATGGGCTTCTTGAAGGTCGTATAATTCCTTCTGAGAGCAGTTCTTTTATTTGCCTCTCTACTTCCTCCCTCATGCAGACTGGATAAGGATAACTTTTCGTGTAAATTGGTTCCTCTGTACTAGTTCTAATCTCTGCCTGGACATTCGTCGATGCCAGTTCACTACCGTCTAATGGTCCAAACAAGGGTTTATATCTATCTATCAGCTTATCTAACCTAACCCTAATATCATCAGGGAATTCGTCGTTAAGAACATACTTTATTTCAACAGACACCTTTTCTTAAAGAGGAATGTGTATATTATTCTCCAATATTAGAAGATTTGCTTTACGATCAACTATAGCACCTAGCTGCTTAAGGGTATCATCACCAATTATACCATCAAAAGTTTTAAGTCCAGGCAATATATAAAAAGATGTTGGTAGATCGATTCCTGCAAACTTAAAGAACTGACCTTCCACTTTTTCATTAATTAAAATATCTCCCCCAGCTGATCGAACTAACATTGGTTTAGTTAAAAGTGTCGAACCCCTAGACAAAAGCGGACTACAGAAGTTCTTATTTGAGCCCGTGTCAATCAGGAATTCCAACACTTTGTTATCCGGAGTCTTATATTATACGTAAGGTAAGCTTGACGGCTGACCCCCATAAAATTTACTTCATCGACTATATCTGGCTGAGCAGTATCATCCTGTGCCCCACTGGCATTCTCCTCATGGGCTTCCATATGATATAATCTTGGTTGTTTGTTTGACACATAATCCTCAGGTTGATTACTTTTACCCATCGATCTTGGATTGTTGATATCAGGGACTAAAAATAATTGTTATTTTTTTCATTTAGAAAAAAAGGTTATGCAAAATTTCCCTTTATTTTTTTTAGGGAATTTTTAACCGTTATCACGAGATGTATATTATTTTGGTCGCCGCAACCAATATAAATGAGAAATATATTTTTTTGGTTATGAATGGAAGTTATAACAATTGAAAAAAAAATTGGTTGCCAATAACCATTATCAAAAATAGTTTAACTTTTTGGTTAGTGTATTGCTGTCAATTTGGACAGATTTTTTAAAAACAATTTTACGCAATTTACCGTTTCTTATTACTGAGCATATACATATGAATTTTGTTTTTGGATTTCCATTCTTCATGTCTAAAATATTGAATTAAGTATTGGAAATTGGAATTTCCAACAACACAACATTCTTTTTTCTTTACTAGATTTTGATTTTTTTGATCATTTGATCATCTATCATGTAAAATGACCAAAAAATCTAATTAATTAGATTAGATTAGATGATAGATGATCTAAAATGACCAGAAAAATCTAATTAATTGTGATAATGGTTATTGGTAACCAAACAAATTTTTTGGTTGCTATAACGGTTATTCGTAACCAAAATAAAAATAAATCTCACTTAAATTGGTTACATTGACCAAAATTAAATATATCTTAAAATAATGGTTAAATACAACCAATATTTTTATTTGTCAATTTTAACAGTTAAATGAGAGTTTTTAGCCATTTTTCTTATAACCGTTACGTCCCTGGTTGATATAATTAACCCGACGTGATTGGATCGTTTTATCAACATCCATTGGTTCATTCTTAGTCGCAAGATAACGAGGAGGAACTGGTGGCCTCGACTTAGAATCATAAAACTCCTCGCGGAAATTTTGAGGTTTATAACTATTCCTCCAGTTTTGTTTATAATTCTGAGCCCGCCAATGGTTATTTTGACGTGTTGGGAAGGATTTTGGTGGTCGAGGAGGGAATTGTCTGTCTACTGTTCCGATCGAGGTTGGAACAGTGATTCTATTATTGCCCTTAACGTGTAGGATGTTATTTCTCATAGTTAAATTTTGCAACTCCAAGCAAGCGGAGTATGCCTCTGGAAGGGTTTTAGGTTTCTGAATGATAACCATCCGCGACAAATCGGTACTCAAGCCGCGCACAAATACATCGAGAGCCCTATTCCTGTAAGTCTCTATAAGTGCCCTCACAGTTTCCTGACTATAGGATTCTGTCTTTAGTTTGTTGATGATTAGTGATAGCTGATGATTCACTGAAGCATAGAATTCGTCCATTTTAGAAGAACCCTGCGAAAGCTGATTTAGCTGGTGTTCCAAGGTTTGGATGTCTCTTTTATCGGCGTAGTGGAGGGACAGAATTTTTTTGATTTCATTCCAGTCGTTGTCAAATACATTGTATGAAATTAAGGCTGTGTCCGCAGCACCCACCACTTTCTGGCGTATGCTTTGGACTATTGCTCGATATATGGGTTTTTGCTTCACGATATCAAAATCTTTAAGAACAGTCTCAACCGAGTGTATCCAGGATATGTATTGGGTTGGACTACCATCAAAAGGTCGCAAATCCTTCACGCTATCAGGAAGTCGACTTATATCCTTCAAATCCTCCTCATTTCGTGGTCGTTGAAGGGATTCTTCTTCCGGAACCACGGCGCCTACTGCAGCAGCCTGCCTGCTTTCTAGAGACTCTAACCTACTAATTACTTGCCCTAATGCATTATTGCTTAGACTTGCTTCAATATTCCCTATTCTACCTTCTACTGCCTTGACCTGCTCCATGAATCAGGTCGTTACAGTTGCCCTAAGATCTTCCATATTACTATTAGACAAGTACCGACAAGGATGGAAAATAGAAAAATTCACTTACCTTCGAATCGTCTTTTTGTTGTTGTTGAGGGATATTCACTTCACACTAAAACACTTCACCGTAAATATTTCTTATTATGTATTTTCTTTTTAAATATAAATTTATAATTTTTCTTTTTATTTCTTTCTCTTTAATTTCTTTCTTTCTTTTTATTTCTTTTAAATTTTCTTTTTCAGATATTTTCTTCTTTTAATTTTCTTTTAAATATAAATTTATTATTTTTCTTTTTATTTCTCTTTCTTTAATTTCTTTCTTTCTTTTTATTTCTTTTAAATTTTCTTTTTTTTTTTAATTTTCTTTTAAATATATTCTCTTTTCCTTTTAGATGATATATATTCTTTTATCTTTTTTATTAACTCTTCACCTTTTTTTTTTTAAACTTTTGTATTTTCTTCAAATATTTTCTTCTCTTTATTTTCTTTCAAGTATATTCTCTTTTTCTTTTAAATAATATGTATTCTTTTATCTTTCTTATTGACTCTTCACCTTTTTTATACTTTTGTATTTTTTCAAATATTTTCTTGTTTTTATTTTTTTAAATATATTCACTTCTTCTTTTGAATAATATATACTTTTTATCCTTTTATTTGCTCTTCACTTTTATTTTTTAACTAAAAGTATTCAAAAAAAAAAATAATGAGTTTTGAGCCCGGGTTGCACCCGCGACGCGATCGATTCAAAATTCCTTTGACTCCTCTCGGAAGGTCCGTAAAGATCCCTTTTGGAAATCCGCTTTAATAATCGCGGATACCTACTAAGGTACGGGTTACTTCACTTTCGCTTTGGTAACCATCTGTGGTAATTTTCACCACCAGGAATACCAATTTGGCGAAGGAGGAGAAGTAAATTATTATTTGATTGTGATTTATAATTATGCGTTTTTGGAGGGTCCCGTAGGAATCGCAAAAACGTTTTCTTTATTAATATTATGTGGTCCTGGAGTGTCCCGTAGGAATCTCAGAACTTCTTTTTTTTCAGAGGACACCGCTGTTTGAATTTTAGGCGGGTCTTGCTCGGGCGCCAGTTAAGGAATCTTGATCCGTGTATCTAAAAAAAATTAATTAAGTTGGTTCAAACCACGGAACCGACTAATGAAACACTATTTTCTCTTTTTTAGATTAATATTTATTTACACGATAAGATTTTTTAATACAGTAATATTTTAATCTTTTGTACAATTAGTATTTAATTGATATTTTAATATTTTAATATTTAATGAATTCAAACGTTCACTTCGACTTCTCAACCCAGACTGACTGTTCGTCCCAAACCAAGCATGCTCCACAACTCACATGATTACGTTGTAGACGCTGATCCAGCAGAAATCAACTATAATTTTGCTTCCCACAGTGTAACTTGATCAGACACAGCTGCACACAGGAATCGCTTACTATGCAGAATTTATTCTGCTGGTTGAGCTAACACCACTGTTAACTTACATAATAGATTATTTCAATAACATATATGTTTATAAAATCTTAGATTATGATTTGTTTATTTATTACTTTCCAATTTAATTTCTCAACGTTGAGAAATAGAAAAAAGTTGTCAAGGGAAAAAATGTTTAAAACTTTACAGCAACATTTTTTTTTATAAAATTAATACTTTTGAAGTTATGAGGCAAGAGGTTGCGGAAAGTCTTAGCCCGCTCTGATAGATCTAAAAATTGGGCAGGATCATTTCTTTTTATCAGTATTCACCAAACTGGGGTGAAACTGGAAAAAATCTATCAGAAATAATATATAACATGGCCAGTTCAAACATAAACTTACCTTAGCTTAAAGCTCACTTCTAACTTAGTGTCCACTTATAATAATGAAATAATAATTCCCCTAAGAAATGTTGCAAAAAATAGAAACAATGCACTCATAACAATAACAACAGGAAACGGACTAAGAAATAAATATAGAATTAAAAATATTACAGTTAACATACAACAATAATCTTTGGTTTTCAAAAAAAATAAAAACAAACAAAACAGATGCCACATGGCTTGATTGATATCTGCAATATATGAGGGGTGTGGAAACAAAGGCAGCAATCTCCACTTTGTTGAAACAAACTCAATCTCCAAATTTCAGTTCGCATTTTCCCAAAAACTTCAGTAAGGATATGGATCAAACTTGGTCGGCATATTTATCAATGTAGAACTAAGTAACTATCGAAGTTCACTAGAGAGTACAGAATGTGGAGTGCCTCAAGGCAGTATGCTAGGTCCGTTGTTTTTCATATTATATGTACGTATATGTACGCTGATGATGTTTTCTTATTTCATCCGTTTAAAAATGAAAAAATGCTAAAGGACTGCATGGAAGAAGATTCAGCTCTTATTTTTGAATACGCTAGATTAAACAAGTTAGTAATAAACAAAGAAAAAACAAAACTCATAAGATTTAGACCACAATCAAGACATTTGAATGATTTCTCTGTACGTGTAGAAGGTAGCGAAATTATGGAAGTTCAGGCTGTTTGGTAATTGCGATTCTAGCAGCAAACATAAACTGAATGCTCTATTCAATAATATTGCTAGATATGTTTATAATTTGAGAAGATATGATCATATCTCTGTGGCAGCTAAGAGTCTTTACGGTGTGACCTTTGATAATCTCCTGAATATTCGTGCACTTTTATTTTTGCATCAAATTGTAAACAAGCGGATACCGAGTTATTTATTTGACAGGCTACGTTTTGTCCAGTCACCCCGTAGTAGGAATATTATAGTTCCTCGGCATCGCTACTTATTTTCCGAATGGCAGTTTTATTTACATGCTATTCGACTCTGGAACGTTCTTCCACAACATCAGCAATACAACACCAACGCTAATAGCTTCAGGATATTTTTGTTTCAATATTTTCGGTGATTTTTTCTTTTTTTTCTTTATATATATTTGCAAATTTATTTTTTCTTTCTCCTTTTTCTATTGTTTTTTTTTTTATTCCCCTAATTGCTTCTAACTACATATCTTGTTATTATTAAGTCTATTACTTACTACTAAATTAATTAATTAATTATTTATTACTAAACTAATTAGTTACATATAACGTTCCTGTACTTTAAATATAAGATTTTCATCTTGTTGTACAGGATTTGAGCAAAATTTCGTTAATAAATAAATAAATAAAATATCTAGGTGTAACGCTGCAATCAAACCTAACGTGGAGCTTGCACATTCAGGATTTAAAGTCTAAAATATCTTCGGTAATTGGCTTGTTATACAAATTTAAAAACAAGTTTGACACAAGAACTAAACTAGCTTTATACCAAGCGTTAATACATAGCCACCTCAATTACTTAGCAATAGTATATGCGTGTAAAAATTCGGAAGTTCTGAAATCTTTACAAAGAATACAAAACAAAGCTTTAAAATTTGTTTATAATTTGCCGCGCATGTTTTCAACACTTTCACTTTATAATGATATTGCGAAAACAGTCTTGCCTGTAAGAGGATTACATATATAAAATGCAGTTGCTGACTTTTGTTTTTAAATCACACCAAAATATCGGCCACAATACAATAATGTTTCCGAGAAACCAGACTACGTTTAATACGAGAAGCAGTTCAAACTTGAGAACATCCAGATGCAGACTAGAAACCACAAAGCAAAAATAGAATACATTGGAGGGTTTGAATATAATAATTTGCCACAAGAGCTTAAAAATATTGAAAGAATCTCAGTTTTTAAATCTGAGTTGAAAAGATATTTGACTCAAAATTTTGAACATTTTTTTGCATAATAATATTGTACATACATGTAAATATTTTCATAACACTTAATATTTTAAGTTACTTATTTATTTTGTATATTTTTAGTCTATAAATAATACCAACTCGCCTCATATATGACGCTGAGGCAACACAAATTTGTTAAAATTGAAATTTGAACAATAAAAATTGAAATTGAAAAAAAAAGGTTATGTTCTACCTCCAACTCTATTGCTATTTTCCATTAAAGATCATCTTTCTTTAGCTATTAATCCTATCTACTATTTTGCAGATGAATAATAGCCAAACATATAATTTTAATGGTAAGCGGAGCCCTTTGTAATTGAAGCTGAAAAGCATAATGTATTGAGCGTTGCTGAAAGTCAATTTTGAGGCTTCTCGACCGCTTCGCTCTCCCTTGCGAAGTTGCTCATTAATGACGGTAGGGCACCGGTTCTACCGGTATCTATCGATTCATTGGAGCACCGTCGCAATGTGGCTTGTGTTTCACTATTCTATTGCTGCTACAACAGATTTTTGTCTAGCGGGATAATGGGACTTGATCCCAAAACCCGGGTATTCTTACGTGACAGTCCTTACGTCGTCTTTCTCGCAGGGCATATCCGTTTATGATCAATTGGTCGTATACTGTATTACAGACAGAATTCCTTCCTTAGCCGGACTATCAGTACGTGGAACTCTTACAGAGGTTTTTCCTGTCATTTATAATATAAACACAAACAGTACTTCCTCTATCCTTCTTTCCATAATCTATTTTCCTAATTCCTACACAATGCACCGCATAATTTGGGGCCATACCCGGAATATTGGTCTTATAAAAACAAAAGAAAAATAGGACACATATGTTGTGTATTTTTTTTTTCGTTAAGTGGCGGGACCTACAATTTCAAGTTGACCCAAAACTACTCAGACCTAGGGTGTAAGTCGTGATATCACGTACAATAAGCCAACACACTACCTAACGGACTACGGCGAGTATACATTTATATTCATTATAATAATTAGAAAACAGTTTAAATGTACTGTATATATTAAATATTATACAGTAGTTTTGATTTAGCTGCCTTTTATTTACGTGCGCATTGCCTTTACCTGCACAAAAATTTTGTTTCGTGTCTTTATTTCTACAAATTCTATATAAAATTCTTTTTTAAGTGCACTTTTTATACCTGCACATTTAATATATGTGCCTTATATTTTTTGAACTTTAAAGCTTTTTTCATAGCAAAAATTAAAGTTAGCTGCGTCGAACAAAAAAGAAATCTTTATAAAATTTTTTATTTAAAAAAACGAAAATCTCAATTAATTTTGTTGTTAAAAAAAACTCCAACATCTGGTAGGAAATTGTCATCATTGAATCTCAGCTGTTTGGTTTGCTGACAGTCTTTAGGCATTGTTGTCCGGTGCTGGGTTTTGACAGAGTAATTTATAATTATTCCATGCCTGCTCAATTAGGCAGCTAAAAACAATTAATTTAGCTGCATTTTTTGCTTATCTGCACAAAAATGCTTGCAAAAGTTAGTTGTGCAGGTAAGTCAAAACTACTGTAATTTAATTTAATGTTCTGAAAACACAACACTAACATTTTACATTCTACAAGTTAACATAGAATATAATTTACAAATAATTGTAGAGAAATAAAATTATAAATTAGTAACTCTAATTAAACAATTTTTATTTATATTTATATACATTTATGTAATATTTTAAATATATTATAGTTTGAGTACCTTGCAAACTACTTTGAAAAGTGTTGACTTTGTGGGAGAGAGGGGAATAACGAACGTGACAAGTTCAACCTTTGATGTACTCGCAAAGTTGTTTTACTCTTAGTTCGTCGTTTACCGATGGTTGTATACACAACAACAACATATTAAGAGTTTGCCAAAGTACACTTTGAACGTACAAAAGTGAAACAAAGTTTAAAAGAAAATATAAAAGTGTTTGTCAAAATTCTTTCCAAAGTACTTTGAACGTCCAAAAGACGTCTTACAATGGTATATTATTTTATAAGATAAAGAAGGACAGATGTATGTATTGATAGGAACTTGCATTCTATATCACAATCGTACTACAATCATTGATTTTGCTATCAACAACGAAGCAAACAAATAAATCTATCATGCTATAAAAAATATGTAATGTACAGCCAGCGTTACCGCTGGAAATTTTTAAGAAGTCGCACAAAAAGGGGATTTTTGAAAAAAAAGTCGCACATAAAGGGTATTTTGGCAGTAAAAAGGGCAACATTTTTAAAAGAAAAGAAAATGAACTAATACAGATAAAAAAAATAAATTTTTATTGGATTTTATAATGTACATTAACAAACATATAATAAGTTTATTTTTTAATAATTTTTCCAAATTTTTATAATAAAAACAAATTTTTAGTCAAAATTTAATAAGCCAAACAAAAATTTTAATTTTTTTAAAATTATTTGTTCTGTTTTATTTCTAGCTTTAAAATGTAATGTCATTAAAGTTTATGAACGTTAGGACATTTAAATTTCAAAAATAAAAAATGCATTTTTAAATTTATAAAAATTCCATTAAATAAAACTTTTTTTGCTAACCCACTATAAGTCTAATAATACAAAACACAAAACAAAACTATTATTATAACTAAAAAACAGTTCATTAAAAATATATAAAAAGTTATTCAAAATTGCGTATTTTGTAACAAATTAAAAAAAAAATCACAAAAAATATAATTGGGGTATTCACACGGTCGTCATAAAGTCATATTATCATAAAATAATAACACGAAAAATATGACTGCTGTGAACAACCCTCATAAGTTAGTGTGCTATTTCAAATTTGAGTCAGCTGATGAAAGAAAAATACAATTATAAAAAATTACAAATATTTTTAATTAAAAAAGCCAAAAACAAGTCAAAAAACTGAAATAATAGCCGGTTTGTGCGAAAAATACATATTGGACATTATTATGGCTGATTCAAGTAAATAAGAAAAAAATAATTACATGTTTATATTTAAATAAATCATTTTTATAAAAATTATTAAATATTTTGGCACAAAAACAAAATATTTAAAAACATGAACATAAACAGCTGTTATTGATTACTAAGCCGGTAATAATTTCTGACGGCGGTTATTTTAAATACGTTCGGTGCCGCCAATCAGCTAAAGTATACAAACAAAATTTTCTTTTATGTACTAACTAGCTGTACCCTGCGCGCGTTGTTACGCCAACAACTAAAATAATTTTTGAAAGAAAGACATTAGACAAATATCCAATTAATTTTGAATCATTTTATTGATTTCGTTTCCCGTTGCCTAGATGATTCAGACGAACGGGCCTGAGTAGTACGCATTCGATCAGTTTCTAATCTCACTTCTCGTTGTTCAAGTAATTCATGCGAACGGGTTTGAGCGGCATGTACTCGAAGATGTTCCAGTTTCAATGCTCATTGCTCGTGTTGCCTTTTTTTGGTTATTTCTAACCAAAATTGGTTATTTTTTTGATCAATGTGTAGATGTGTAGGTTTTTTTGGTTTTGGTTATTTTTCTTTCTTATAAGAAAAGCTATTTTTTGTTTCTTTTTTTATTAATTATAATTTAAACTTGAAAAAAAAAATAAAACAAAAGTCTATGAATTTAATTTTGGTTATATTTTTTCTTATTTGGTGATTTTTTCACAAATGTTGTTTACAAAATTTTTTTCTTTCCCTTCTATCTTTCCCCCCGCGTCGTTCTTTACACTTTATTTTCTTTGGTTTTTTACATCAGGAATCATAGATAGCATACTTTAGGGGTAACTATGCGTATGAGTAATATATTTCAAATGCAATTAAATATTAAGTATGTAGTATGTAGTATACATGGGCATGGCCCCTCGCTCATTTGGAATATCAACATAAAAAGTAGCCTATAACGCCTTCCAGACATACAGGAAGATACTGTGAAAATTTCAAGAAAATCGGTTCAGCCGTTTAGTCGTCTATAAACTTCAAACATACAAACATACAATCAAACACACATTCATTTTTATATATAAGATGTATCAATTTTTTTATTTAACTTTATAAAAGTTAATACAGAAGTTAATAGCATGTTTCACGTACATGTTGCAAATATTCAACGGCGCCAACTTCTAAATATTATCAACGGCTCGATGACGACTTTTTCCCTTTTGACTTAGATTTACACTGTTTAAATATGACAAAACAATAAACACATCACAAAAGGTACTATTATTTTATGACTTTTTTGTTTGAAGCACAACAACAATTTTTTTAAACTATCATAAAACTTTAGTATTTTATGACAATATGACCTGATAGCACACCGTGTGAATACCCCAAATATATATTTTAAAATAAAAAAAAAAAACAATTCAAAATTATACAAAATTACTAATTTTTTAATAAATTAAAAGATATGAAGTTAATAAGGTACATACATTTCAAATAATTACGCTAAGGTATGATAAGCCTTAGAGTATATATGTAGTATTTGGAAAATTTTTGTATTAAAACATAAATACTAATTTTGTTATAACGGTTCATTTTAAAAGAAAATAGAAACATTTTGTAATAAGTTAAATATGATATATAGTTTTACATTTTATATTATGTTATTTATTTATGTCATGATATATCACAATTTTATGAAAAAATATATCATAATGGAAGGCACATTTTTTATAATTTTATTGTTCAGGCATGGAAAATAAAAATTCTGAAATTTAGATTTTTTTTCAAAACAAAACAACAAAAATAATCAAATTACACAAACTAGTTTATAGATTATTCAATAGACCAATCAATAGAATAGTTTATAAGTTATTTAATACACCAGTCCATAGACTAGTAGTAGTCTATAAAATAGTCGATCGAATAAACCATTGACTAATACAGTTGATTAATTCATGGTCTATTTAAAAAACTAGTTCAAATGCTATTTAAAAGACCACAGAAGTCAATAGACTGGTCAACATATTATATCATATACTAGTATAATATATTTACTACTCTATAGAATACTATATATGTGGACTGGTCTATTAAATAGCGTTTGAACTAGTTTTTTAAATAGTCTATGAACTAGTCTTTGAACTGGTGTATTAAATAACCTATAAATCTACTCTATATTGACTAATCTATTAACAAGTCTATAAACTAGTCTGTGTAATTTATTCGCAGTTCTATGAAATACTTAGAAATTAGGATGCAGCGATATTTCTCAATGTCAAAAAGGACTATATTATTTAATTTTCCATGCTTGTTTTGGTTTATATATTTTACAAAATGAGTTTTAATATATATTTCACAGTTATATTAGTATATTTACATTCGATTAAATTATTTTTTTGATAAATTACTTCTGTACTTTTTTATAAGTTCATCGTCCGGCACCCAATTTTCCAGGTCCATGTTTAATAAATTTTGTGCCGAAAGCATGGACACATGCGACCACTTTTAACCTATTCAATAGCTTATTTATCATTAATGTTAGTTTCGAAAAAATTCTTTCTGCCGACGCACTACTATGTGGCAGAGTAAATACGTAAGTAACAAATTCATATAAATTAGGATACAAATAATTATTAAGCCTATTTTTTAAATTACCAATTTTATGCCAAAATTCTTCTGGATTTGTAATTTTAAAGATATTTTCATGTGATTTATCATTCATTTTGGTTTCTAATATTTTTAATTCTTATATAAATATATCATGTTTACTGATTAGATTATTGTATTCTGAAACTAAATCAAAGTAATTAATTTCTTCATTTGAATTTAGAAAGTAAGGATCTAAATATTGTAAAACTGAAAGTTTTTTATTGTTAAGAACAATTCTTGATACTATCTCCTTAGATAGTTTTTGGTAAAAAGAAAGAAAGAAAAGAAAAAATACTTTTTCTATAGAAGGGGAAAAAAGGGGAAATGCTGTGCACAGCATGTGACGAAAATTGTGTAATAAAAAAGTTATAATTTTATTAGTAAAAAGAAAAATATTGTTCCAGGTGATTTGAAAAAAGTATACACTTTCATAAGACTATCGTGTTGATTGAGAGATACCAACTACAAGGTATAATTAGAGAGTAGAAACCTTATAGGACCCAAGTAAGCTGTGTCTATTCGGCGGCTGTCAATTTAGCCTAACTTAACCCCACCAATATGGTTAGAAATTGTAGTTGTTGGAAAAAAATCATCGTATATTCAAAGAAA
Source organism: Sarcophaga rosellei (assembly GCA_930367235.1). Lineage (NCBI taxonomy): Eukaryota > Metazoa > Arthropoda > Insecta > Diptera > Sarcophagidae > Sarcophaga > Sarcophaga rosellei. Next base: position 45,451,642 of record OV884021.1, on the reverse strand, counting down.
TATCGTATCAAAAATGTTCAAAATTCATACCTGCACTAGTTTATGAGACCAATTGGAGATTCCAATTCTAATCTGATTCCCAAGTTTAAGAAATAAGTAGACAATCCTTGAGTTAGTTTGGCAAATGACAATTAAACTCTTCCTACAATAGGAGACGAAATATATACCTTTTCAAAATTGTGAATTATTAAACTGATATCAATTACTTTTTCCTTAAAAATTAACGTGCTTTCAAGTCTTTTTACTTCCAATTTCTAGAAACAAATTGCAGTAAGGTGTTCGATACTAAACGCCTTTTGCACGTTCAAAGTGTACTTTGCAAAAAATTTTGACAAACTCTTTTACATTTTCTTTTAAACTTTGTTTCGCTTTTGCACGTTCATAGTACTTTGCAAAGAATTTTGACAAACTCTTGATATTTTGTTGTTGTGTATACAACCATCGGTAGACGACGAACGAAGAACAATGCAACTTTGCGAGTACATTCAAGTGTGAACTTACCTCCGCTCGTTTTTCCCCTCTCTCCGATAAACTCAAGACTTTTCAAAGTGCTTTGCAAAGCACTTTGAACGTGCAAAAGGCTTCAAACACACCATAATGCGAATATATTGCTAAGAACGCTGGCACTCATCAGCTACAATATTTATAAACAAATTGTTGAACAAATGTTTTGCAACAAAAATACTCTCTCTTTCTCTCTATTTCTGTGTTTCTCTTGCCCTTTTATAGTTTTCCTCTCACTAGTGTTCTAATCAGCCACCTCCGCAACTGGATTCTGTTTGGGTTTTGTTTTTACTTTTTTATATATATTTTACTAAGCATTTAGCATTTACAGTCAGCAAGTGTCAGTAGCAGCAACTTAACTGCAAGACAGCTGCTAGCTCTTGGCTCCTCCGTCTCCCCATCGCACATAACATCTATCACTCATTCAGACCGTTTGTGTTTTAAACAAAACACTTGTATGAGTATTTTCAACATTTTGCTTTTCAGTTGCGTTCCGACAGAATCACAAGATACATTCGCATCGCGGAGTAAGAACAAAACATAATAAAAAATAAATGCTTCTCTAAAAGCAAAAATAAAAATAATGTAGAAATTTTAAATTTTATTATTAACAAAAACGTAATTACAAACACGCATACGTACGTACGCAATAGATTCGGATTAAATGCTACGAAGTGGTGAATGAATGTGTTCTTCTCTTATTTTCTTTTGATTATATCGAAGAAAAAAGATGTTTAAACATAGAATATTAAAGTGAAAAAAGAGTGTGGTAGAGGAAAAGTATACGTGTGAGATATTTTGGCCAAGAGTTTTGTAGGTATACGGTTGACGGTTTTCTAACTATACAGATAGACGCTATCCAAATAAACATTGTCGTTTATTTTGTGTATGGGCTTTATCTCTTTCTTTGTTATTTAGCAGATACACACTATAATTAATCAACAGATTTTTATGAATGATTGTGTGTGTGTGCATGTGATTGCGTTTTGAAGTTCAATCGTTCTGTGGTGTACGTACGGTCTCTCGGCCTCTTTACTGTGATTAGTTCGGCACAACTTTATCGGCTGCTACGTTTAACATCGAACTATAGATGTTAAGCAAAATTGTCACTGCTAACATTAGGGTCGGTCGATAGTCGTCGACGGCTTCCACTTGACTGTTAGCAATAAAAAAGCGATTGAGCGCTGGTCGTCATTCTGTTAATACAAACTTATGCATCGATGTGTAAATAATAAAAAAGGTATTCCAAGATTATTTTACTCGCGAGTCGCGACGACTTTATATTACTACACATTTATGCGTTTGTTTGTGTTTTTGTTATTTCACTCCTTTCAAAACAACAACACAATTTTTGCTGCTGTATTATACGAGAAACAGCTGGTACTTGAGAGAGGCTATTGATTCTATACGTTAAACTGAAATATTTACAATACATAATATTCTCAGAATTATACATAATCATACTATGTATGTATGTATGTATGAATATATTTATACATATATGCAAATATGTGTATGTATATGTGTATGTATGTGCGAACATGTAACTAAATATTTATTTATATTTTTGTATATACACCTCTCTGTATACCTGTATACATACAAAATATAAGAAACAAAAACTAATACATATACACAAACAAGAAAGTTTCATTAAACTTAAAAAAAAAAATTAAAATAAAATAAACAACGCTAACGTCAATGACATCAAAAAAAAAGAGAATATGTATTTAAAATGTATTCTATAGAAATGACTCTTGAAAAGAAATCAAAAAAATTTAATTTAAAATCTATTTTTATATTATAGCCGAAATGAACACCCAAACTACCTACATATGTACATATGAATATACATACCTCGCAACAATTTAACGCATTAATGTAAAACTACATTTCAAATTATCATTATAATGAAGTTTCAATAACGCGACTCATGTACATATGTATATATACATACATATGTGTATGCATACATTTGTATGTATGTACATAAAAATTTATGTTTACATATATACATACATATGTACATACGAGTGTACATACTTATGAGTAACTACAATATGCAAATAAAACAGACAAATGTGTGTCTATATGCCAGTTGTCTATCTATCCGTCTTATTATTTTTGTTTTTATTAATTCTGCTTATTGTGCAACCAACAAACGAAAACGAATAAGTAATTGCAAGAAATGAGAGAAAAACTCTAATGTCTCACTCTCTTAACCGTTGTGAATGTTATTTAGGTGTTGTTATTGTTGTTGTTGCCATTGTTATTTAAATATTTATAAATTTTATATACATACATATCTTGGTACGTATATACACATACATACATACATACATATATGCCAAGAAAGAAAAAATTAATTTAATTTTTTTCAATAATGTTATTTTTGTTTCTTTACTAAGATATTATCATACCCTTCACTAGGAATGTTCATTTTATCAAACCATTGGTTGGTACAAAAAAGTTTTTGTTTTTTCTTACAACATTTAGTATGAAGTATAGCGTACTAAACATCTGCATGCTTTGGAGTTGCTACTAGAGCGCTATACAAATACTTAGATATAATTTAATTCAAAAGAAATCGTTAAAGAATGATTATAACTATAATCTAAGGGACTAAAGACTTTAACTGCTTATGGGTTACCATCTATACACTTCTAGTTAATAGGCAACAATAATAATATATTTCACTACTAATAAGTGTAGATACATATGTGTGTACATAAGTATGTATGTATGCATATAGTATAGGATAGACGATGGAGCAATTCATGACAATTATGCTAACAGTAATACAAACTGACCGACGCAGCTTGTCCAAACCGACTTGTGTTTGCCTGTCTGAAATATTCAAAAAGCTGAGGTCTTATTGATCCACACTTGTAATTTTGTATTTGTCGCATATGTATGTAAATCTCAATTCTTTAAATTCATATTTCTTCTTTTTTTTCATTTATAAGCTTATTTTGACTACCTCATGGCATGCAATTTTTTTTTAAAAAATTATAAAACTTGTGTAGTAAACGATAAAATTAACAGAAATATTATTACATACATACAAATAAAGTGTGTTTATTTTTCGACACAGATGAACTTTATAACTTTTGCTTGTTGTTTTTTGTTATTCTCTCTCGTTTATTTATTTATTTTTTTTCGTTTTCGTTGTTGTTATCACAGAAGAAGAGATTTTTTAAGTAAAATGTGTTTTTTTTTGTATTAATTTAATCGAATACAATAGAAAAAAGAATACTTTGAAAAAAGAAAACAAAACGAAAAATGAAGAAGAAAACAACAACGACAACACGTTCAAATAAAAATGTATATCGCTGACTATCGTTCATTTTATTTATATTTTCGTACATCGTATGTTTGTATCCACTTTATTTATCCAACAACACCTTTAACTAACGTAAAGAAAAAAAAAAAAAAAATAATAATAATAATTTTATATAAAAACACGTATTAATGGCATAATTGTTGCTGCTGTTTTATTCAAATTTTATTTCTTCTTTTGTCGTTGTTTCGGTCAATGTAAACAAATTTAAAAAATAAAAAAAAACGAATCCGAAAAGTTAATTAAATTCATTGAAGAAAAATATTTTCAACGCAATTGTTTTTAATCATTTTTTTTTTTGTTTTGTTTTAATGAAATAAATCAGAATTCATAGAATCTGACGATTTTCATTTAAGCCCAATGAAAAGAAATACATAAATAAATAAATTATAACAATAATAAAAAATATCATAATTCTACTTTTATTTAACAGAAAAAGTGAGTTAAATATTAAGGAATTAAATTAAAAATCACACAAATAATATCAAATATTTGCAAAAAAAATGAAGAACAAAAATTTCCAATGAAATTTTAACAACCACAAACAAAAATATCACATCACAAATATCACAAATTAAGGTAAGAATCAATGTACATATACACATATCTGTTATATATATGAACTCGTAGATGATAAAAATTATCGTTATATTTCTTTTTTGTGACATTTGAATCAAGTCTTTCACATAAAATGGAAAATACGATACCAAAAATTATGCATAAAAGGGACCAAGAATCTACATTTAGAATGTTAAGAAAATAAAATAATACACGCTTTACCTTATTTCTTTCTAAAATTTTAACAAATTTTGGAACCGTTTGCGATTCCTACTTAAAAATAATAATGTTGTTCTATTCTTTCAAAACAAAACCTAATTTATTCATCATTTACATGCATACAAAATTATATGTAACGAATGTTTATTATTTAACGCACAAATTTTGATTTATGAAATTACAATTTATTTATTCTTGATTTAATTATTTTCGTTAACTTTTTAGACTTGATTTTCAAAAATGATTACATATACTGCAGACTAATACTGATTTATTGCATGTTATGTGAATACCACAAATAGTATGATATACTTATAAGAAACAGTATTTTATAATTCCTTCAAATCAATAAGAAAATGATTCAGTTTTTCCAAAAATATCACAATGTTTTCGCGTGAAGACAAGTATCTCAGAAATGTTAAGAGGAGGGTATCTCTCTCTAATAGAATTTATTTGTAATTAAATAAAGCGTTTAATTACCATTTAATATGCTTGAGACTATCCATAAATAACCCGACTTTTAACAGAACACTGTAGGCTCAGAGTAGACTCAGTCAGAATAGGGATTGCTTCAAGCCTAACACATAGACCCTGGTACAATGAGAGTTAATCATAGGAACACATTCTTGGAAACTGTGGGTCATTAACATATCCCAGAAGGAAACTGCAGTGTAAATGTCGCATATCTGCCTTGATTTTATTCTGTTTCAGCTAAGCAGTCTACCGTTGTATTTGGTGGTCATATCCCATAAGGTGGCGGCACTGCCCGATCTTCCCGTAATGTTAGGGGGTAAGGGGACTTCTTAGATGGATTGCATTGGAGGGGGGTGAAGCCACTTAATATTTCTATTACATATAAAATATGTATATAAAATTACAGATATTTAAATCGTGGCAGAAAGATACGATTTTTGCAGCTGTGTATTATTTTAAACAAAATATATTTGTCATAAATTCGTTAATCAGATTGAATGTTAATTTTCGATTAATTAGAAATAAACGTTTGGACTATTATTAAATAATAAAAAAACAAAAATCTCAAAGAACTAGTCCAATATATGTACATAATATGTACATAGTTAATACCACCTCACTAAGAGAGCTCCATTGCACAGAAACCACATACTGATTCAAACCAAAGAATTCAGAAATTCAAATTATTGTATTAGTTCAGTGAAAACTTTACAATCCGGATTGATTGCAGATTCTAATCCGAATTATCATATTTTGTGCATTGCGGAATAAAAGTATAAAAACAATGTTCTTGTTTTAAAATTGCTTTAAAGCTCATATCGAATGAATGATTATTTTTATTAATAATTTAAATTACTGCTTATCACTTTTCTTTTTTATATCTAAAATTAAAGAAGTTGATATCCACTTACTCCGTTTTTACTATTCTAGAATTTTAACATACATAATACAAGTCAGGGTTGTACCCTTTAGTCAGGATTACGATTTAGCTTCTCACACCGCTTATGTTGTGTGTGTTAATTATACTTCGGTATAAAGTGGTGGGACTTACAGCTTTTTAAAGTCGACTACGTACGACAGATTTTTGAGAAGCTTTTCATAGCAATTTTATTTACTCTCAAAGTTTTCGCCAGAAATCTGCTAAGAGAACCTGGGGTTTGGATCAGGGCCTTACGTCTAATGACCCAACACACTCCCCACTAGATCACGGCGACTTCAATTTTAACATTGTCTGAAAAAGATAAAGGTTTGTGTGGTCTCTTTACTGAAAGCATATTGTAGAAACATTAAACTTCGAAAGTAAATAAATAATAATAATAACATAAAAGCATAGAATTGCTTTGCAAAACAATTTGGCTTTGCAGTAATAACAGAGAAAAAACTGAAACTATATTCTTCGATTAACAATTAACACAACAGTTGGAATGCAATTCGAAACATATTAAAACAATTAATCCTAATCATAGAGTACAAAAGGTAATGAAAAATGATATCTGCATCACCGTAAAATTGGAATTATCCATCCCCGAATTATCAAGTTTGTTTTTCGTGGATTAAAAAATAAAAATTTCGCACATTACTACACTGATAATCTCATTTCAGTAATTACCCCAAATTTAATCAAATGATTTTTGGGTTTTTGCTTATACTTTTCTATTGATATTTGATTATGATTTATAATAGTTATATTTGTAATTGTAAATGTAAATGGTAAATTGTTAAGAAATATGTAGGTATACATATTATTTTTGTAGTAATATATGTTAACATAGATGAGATGTACATATTAGTCTGTACAATAATTTGTTATTGGTAATTAAATTTGATAAAGTATTAAAACGGAAACTAACCCAACAATATCTGATATTCTTTTCTTTATGAAATTTATGTCATTAAAAAACTAAAATAAAGCTTAAGTATCGTTTTTCAATATTTGTTTTATTTAATTAATGCTAAAGTGAAGCAATCCACTAAAGTATATATTCAAGCGAAAAATATTTCTTCGGGGAAACTTTGAGAGTAAATTATATGAAGAGTTTCTCAAAACTCTGCCGATCAGAGTCGACTTTAAACTGTAGGTCCTGCCACTGACTGAAGGGTTGAAATGACTAAGTAAGTAAGTAAGTACTTCCCACAGTAGCATTAAAGTCTGGGCTCTCGGTAGACCACTCCATGACAACGACTACTTGTAGTACCAACCAATATTTTTTTTAAATTTTGAAGTGCGCTTCGGGTGTTATCAATTTTTAACGTTTAGTCGGACTGAATTTTACTATTTATATACTACATACTGTACCGCGATTATAAGATATCTTTACACATTTTTACTAGCTTTCTCTAAAAAACAACATCTTTATCTATTACATGTCATTGTCCATTCTTAATAGTACCTTGAAAAGTATGAATCAACTTTTGTATGAACGTTTTGTATTAAATACCGGTGCGAATTTAAAGTCTTACTTTTTTTGTGAAATTAACATTTATTTCAAACAGTTTTACTCTACTGAATTGCAATTGCAATTTTACTCATTGAATTGCATTTGTCCTTACCCTCGACTTGAGGGGGCTTACATAGATCTTTTAAAAACCCTCGAATTATTCTAATATTTTCTCTCTCTTTTCTTATACATTTTGGTCGTTCTACGGAATGAACGGCTTGATATGCGTAACAGTTAATTTTACCATTTTTTACTTCCTACAAGACTCTTTATATTTGACGAACACGTCAACGAAATCTCCTTAAACAGGTTTAAGGCACCGACTAAAACCTTTTCTCCCTTTAAGACGACAGGATTGGATGGAATTTTCCTGTAACTTCTGCCAGGGTAGTTTTCACGCCCAAACTTGACAAAAGTAGCTTGAAACGGATTGTCGATACCATATCGAAACGAAAAAAATTTGAGGAAAAGTTGATATTAAACAGCATACTAATATCAAAGGATGAAAACTCAACTCGAAGTCACCCACTAGATAACAAAATATATTCTCTTGCAGTATGCATTGACATTGGGCCACGATTGTTTGTACCTAGAGATAGTGTGTTGTTTGATATTATGTATGAGTTTGACTTACCAGCTTAAAGGTTTACTGGCAGAAAAAAATTATATTTGGAGGTTTTCGGCTTAAAAATATTTCCAATAAGGTTTCAAAGGGAAACATTCTCCCTGTTTCGTGGCTTAACAACAAAACTTACTTAAATACTCCAAAGAAAAATTAAATTTAAATTTATACTTCCATGATTATGTTATCCACTTTCCAACGAGCAAAGCAAACAATTTTATTTGAAATTGTTTCCTATAAACATATGTATACATACATTTAATAGTCAATGTATAGACTATGAAAAAAACATTTTTTTAATACTTTTAAAAAAGGCAATCAATCCTGTCCAAAACAGTATAGAATTAATTTAAATCTCAATCGCATACAATAAAATGTCTTAACAAAAGAAAATAAAATATTTTAAAGCGAAACTGTAAACAATTTCAACTAGACTTAGATTAAATTATAAAATAATGAAAATATTTATTAAATAAATATTTGAATTCTGTTTGAGTAAACAAAATCATTTGCACATGTTCATTAAGACGAACAATCAAAAATACTATAAATACACACATACACACTCATTTGACATACACAATAACAAATCGAAGAAATTTCGAAATGTAGAGCATTTGATTAAATGTAAATTTTTTTTCTGAAATTCTTGGAATCGTTATAAACCATTGAAAATTCACGCCTGCGACCCAATTGTCAATTCGAAAAACTTGTAAATTTCCGTATATCATTTAATTAATAAAATCAATTTCGGATATTTAACAAACTACGGTTAACTTTCAAAATTAGTGCTATTCATAAAGCTCTTTCATTTGATGGCAACTGCTTCAACTGATGATAATAATATAAAATAAAAAGAATATAATAAAATATTTCCTTATATTGCATTTTTGCATACAATTATTTATTGATTAACTAGCTAATACCCGGTGTGCTTCGCTACCCCCCATCGGAATTAAATACATATCTCGTGATGCACCTGGATCGCCTACCATCAAAATTGTTACGCCATTCTTGGGGCATTGTATCATCCTTGGTGTTGTCCAGCTGGAGTTCTATCAGCATGAATTGCGATTATGTGGTCATCTGAACTTAATCGTGAACTTAAAGATCCTTACCAATTCGTTGATTTCATGAAACATCACTTGTAAATCGGCAACAATCCATTGTTTTGTGTCAGGGTTATAATGCTGGCGGTGGTGCACTTGGTCATTGTTATCCTCTTCTCCTATGAAATAAATTTGTAAGAACTTAGAATCTTCATTTGGAATTGGCAACAATGATCCCATTTTATGATAAATTTGACCTTGAACACGAAACGTTGGCATAAAGTTGTCTCGAAATACTTTGGTATCACCAAAAGAGGTCATTTTTTTATTTTGTTTTTTATTATTTATTAATATTTTGTTAAATTAAAAAAAGTATATATTTCGAAAAACTTACCTGAAATCAGTGATTGTAGTGGTTCTGGAGGTGGAAGTAAATCAGACAAAACGATTTTACCATTAGAGCAACACATGCCAGGTGTTTCATTTTTGTACCTGAATGCATTGCAATATTGGCAAACTTCATTCATGTCACCAATTGCCACTAATTCGTCTTCGGTATAATCTATATCAGATCTATAGTTAAATGCAATACCTGAGTATCCATGAAAAACATTACGTCGATTCACCACCATTCGATTACGATTTTGTTCTCGACGCAAATAATATTGCTCTATCCTCTCTGCTGCTCTTCTTGTTGATGTTCGAATCCGCTGACTTTCTACTCTCGATTCATGTTGGACTTCTGTTTCATTAGTTCGTGATGTTATGGTACGATTTCGCTGGCTTTGTAGCCGACCTTCATGTTCCAACGGTGTCTCGGTAGCTCGTGCGATTGTCGCATGTTGTCGAAGACCTTCAAGACGTTTTCCCCGCTCTAAAGGCGTTTCTGTGCCTCGTGATGTTTCGGTACGATTTCGCTGGCTTTGTAGCCGACCTTCATGCTCCAACGGTGTCTCAGTAGCTCGTGCGGTTGTCGCATGTTGTCGAAGACCTTCAAGACGTCTTTCACGCTCTGAAGGCGTTTCTGTGCCTCGTGATGTTTCGATACGATTTCGCTGGCTTTGTAGCCGACCTTCATGTTCCAACGGTGTCTCGGTACCTCGTGCGGTTGTCGCATGTTGTCGAAGACCTTCAAGACGTCGTTCGTGTTCTGACAGCGTTTCAGAAGCTCGTTCTAAAGAGGTAAGATTTCGTTGACTTTCAAGGCGCTCTTGGTTTTCTGAAAGCGTTTCAGTAGCTCTTGCTGTTGTGGCGCGTTGTCGTAGGCCTTCAAGGCGTTCTTCTCGTTGTGATGGCGTTCCGGCTCTAAAGGTTGAAGCTCGACTCTTTTCAGTCCTGAGGCAACTTTCACGCTCTTCCGAACTTTCATTTGCTCTCTGGGATTGCAAATGCAATGCATTTTTAGTGCTTCTGGAAAGCGATGCTTTTTTGGGGGCATTTTTATAAATTGTTGCAAAATAAATGTCACTCAACGTTTAACTCGTTTAGAATCAAAGATTCAACTGAATTTCAAAACCGAATGCGTGTTATATTTATTCCTTTATATTTTACCTAATATGAAATAGGTTCAGGTCAAAAAACTTTTTAAAAAACTGAGGCTAATTAAATTTGACAAATAATTATGTTTGTGACGGTCGCAGGTAATTTTTTTTTGATGAGTTTTGCAACTTCTAATTTTATTTGGAAAAAATATTGAGAGTTTACATTTTATTACTTAGGTATTCGAAAGTAATGAATGAAAATTTTACTGCCTATTGTTACATGCCCATTCATCACCCAATAAAATGCTGATTATTAAACTTACCTGATCTATTTTTCAAGATATGCAACAAATAAATAATATTTTTAGTAATTACCCATTGTTAGAAGTAAACAATAACGTAACTATTACATATGTATATGTTTTTCAAATAAATATTTAAATAGTATAGTGAATTTCAGTACTTACTATGTATATGAGTTGAAAATTTCAAACTCAACCATTTGAGCAGCTTAAACATTCTAGAATTCAAATGTATGTTGATGATATTCAACTCTACATTGATAGCTCTGTAGCTTCCATCAACACTGGAGTTAAAGATCTTAACACTGACCTCAATAATATTTCTCTTTTGGCGACTGCAAATGGTTTAAGGATTAACTCTAAAAAGTCAAAATGTATTGTAATTTGCAAAAAATCCGCAAAGATTGAATCTAGTAATGATGTTGCCTTTTTTGGTTATTTCTGAAAAAAAAAAAAATAAATAAAACAAAAGTCTACGAATTTAATTTGGGTTATATTTTTTCTTATTTGGTGAATTTTTTCACAAATGTTGGTTACAAAATTTTTTTCTTTCCCTTCTATCTTTCCCCCGCGTCGTGAATTTCTAAAATATGCTAAAATGCACATTCTTTATACTTTATTTTCTTTGGTTTTATACATCAAGAATCATAGATAGCATACTTTAGGGGTAACTGTGCGTATGAGTAATATATTTCAAATGCAATTAAATATTAAGTATGTAGTATGTAGTATACATGGGCATGGCCCCTCGCTCATTTGGAATATCAACATAAAAAGTAGCCTATAACTCCTTCCAGACATACAGGAAGATACTGTGAAAATTTCAAGAAAATCGGTTCAGCCGTTTAATCGTCTATAAACTTCAAACATACAAACATACAATCAAACACACATTCATTTTTATATATAAGATGAAATTAAAATTGTACTAAAAGCAATTGTTACATCATTAGGCCATGTATATATAGGCCGTCTTCATTGAATGTATAATTTACTAATTAAAATATTGGATACCCTGGAGATTCATGTGGGTTTTCAAAATATGGCGACACGTTCAGGTTTTATCTCATTTGAACCCACAGCCTAAATCTAGACTCTATACCCACATCTTCTCGAGGTGGGATATAAGTTTCAAGTATTTTGAATTTAGAATCTACTGTAAGAAATGATTAAATTGAGGTGCTATGATAACCCCAATACACTTCGACTGCTTCCTCTCAGCAGATTTCTGGCAAAAGCTCTGAGGGTAAATAATATTCCCATGTAATCGTAGTCGTTTGGAGTCGATCACGCCACTTGTGGATGAAATTAGCACACAACATAAACGGTGTAAGCAAATGTGTTGATTAACAATAAATCCCTTGCTAATAGCACAGAAAATTTTAGAGGATGTAGGTCAGAACAGATTCGAAAAATTTTAGTTTCTGAGAAAAGATGAGCTTGAAGACATTGGTAGCTGCATATGTAGATTCTCTCAACATAAAATCAAATAGGCTCCTCTGAGCCTATATCCTATAATCTCAAAAAATCCTTTACCTAAAACAATTTAAAGGCCAGTTATACACTTGAAGAGGTCATATGACAGTGTGTTAAAGTGGATTGTTTACAATAATAAAAGGAAAAAATAAGAACAATTTTTAATTAAATAATTTTAAGAGTTCGTGAGTGTGTACAAATACATATAAAAAAAATTAGAAGTGGATGACTGCAAATAAATCTCCTTATAATGAAACACCGCCCAATAAACGAAATGCCTGCATTATACTAAGCTCACCAAACGCCAGAAAGTAAAATATAATGGATCTGGGATTTGATAATTATTATTTAATGTCGAAATGGAACATAAATTATCTTCAAGTACGCCCATCTTAAATTAGATATGTATTTCAAATCCCTCTACACAGGTAGTAATAAAAATTGATCTCAAGTGCAATTAATCTGACAACAAAACCTTGAGATACGATTTAAATGTTGACATCGTTGTAACCACACCATAAATTATCCAGTGTATTCCATCGTGAAACACAATCTAATCTATAAGACTGGTACTGGCGCCTACCCCTATTGGTAATATGTATCAACAAATGTTCTCAGTCAACTGTCAGTCAAGTATCATATATATTAAATTTAATTCCGTTCGAATGCAAACATTTTTATCGAAAAAGTTACCAGCAAGTGATTCAGGACACAATTTTAGTCACATTGAAGCTATTATTGCATAATTGGCCAATGAACAATTTTATAACTAATATGACTACTTTAATAAAGAAACCCCTGAATTAAAACTGCTACAAGCACAAACAGCAAGAAGCCTCTTTAAAATTTCTGCGTACAGATTATAAGGATATTCGAGGTAAAGCATATGGCTGCTCAGCAATCCCAATAATATCAAGAATTACACAACACTTATTGCTAGATCAAAGATAAAATTGCCTATAGGCAATGAATATCCACAAAGAACATTTTCAGCTAAACTTTTACAGACAATTTTAGCAATTTTTTCAAATATTTAGGCTCATGTTTTCTAGCTGCTGCACAGTGGTTGCACTTGTATGGGAAGGAGCGACAAAAATAATTACCGCCCATTTTTTAAATTTTTTCCTGATAAAATATTCAGAATAAATTTTCGGTTTTCCAGAAACCTTTCAAATACGTGTTTTTCTGCAAATTAAATTTAGTACTTTATTGTTTTCAAAAAAATATCAAACATATAAAAAAAGGTACTCTTGCAACAATTCAATTGTAGATTTTAGTAGCGTACTTTTGTTTTTACGTGGTAACTTTTGTTGACCTGAAATGAATGGATCCGAACTAAGCAATAATATATTTAGTAAATCCGTGTTTGTTGCAATTCTAGAAATTTAATTTTAGTGGTGATTCTTTTTCCAAATGTCAACAATTCTTTTACATAAATATTGTATGCATTTCAATAAATCACAAAACGCACCTTCTTCGCATTCAAAATTAATTAATTTGATTAGTTCGTCATAAACTTGCTGTGATTTCGCCGAATTTGAACCCTTCTTAGAGCACCAAAGCTCGAAAATTGTCATTCGTGAAAATATGCATTGACGGGATGTTTCTATTATGTAGAACTAGCTGTACCCTGCGCGTGTTGCTGCGCCACCAACTAAAGTAAATTTGAAGGAAAGACATTACACAAATATCCAATTAGTTTTGAATCATTTCATTGATATTATTTCCCGCTGTCCAGATGATTCAGACGAACGGGCCTGAGAATACTCGAAGATTTTCCGGTCTCAATGTTCGTTGCTCGTCTGATTTTGAGGCTCGTAATTCCTTTTTCTTCCATGCTTGAGGTGCAGGTCAACCAATTGCTTGTCATTCATTCTGAATAATTTTACGCGGCGATATCTATCGGAAATTAATCGTACCAACTTAGAAATCTCCGGACAACAACTTTGTTAAAGAATGCATAGTTAACGATTTAATTTATTTTTAGTAATTTTCAGTGGCGCCACCTGTCGGAAATTGGTCAACTTAGAAGCCTTCGTCGGCTCATGCGCAACAACTTTGCTAAAGATCATAACATGATCAAATACACAGTTTACGATTCTATAAGTTACATACAAACAAACTTTCATTTTTATATACAATTGAAAAATATTCCAAAATATACCAAAATTCACATTCTTTATACTTTATTTTCTTTGGTTTTATACATCAGGAATCATAGATAGCATACTTTAGGGGTAACTATGCGTATGAGTAATATATTTCAAATGCAATTAAATATTAAGTATGTAGTATGTAGTATACATGGGCATGGCCCCTCGCTCATTTGGAATATCAACATAAAAAGTAGCCTATAACTCCTTCCAGACATACAGGAAGATACTGTGAAAATTTCAAGAAAATCGGTTCAGCCGTTTAGTCGTCTATAAACTTCAAACATACAAACATACAAACATACAATCAAACACACATTCATTTTTATATATAAGATAAAAAAAAAACTATCAATAACAACAAAAATGTCAGTATTATTAAATCAAACGAGATACACAACAAATTTTAAAAACACAATAAACGCAGAGGTTAAGCCAGTATATTAAATATATAGAAAAAACCTGCAAAAAACTTCAATTGAATTAAACATAATTTTTTACTATAGATGTGTATCAATATTTACAAACCAATTTGGTCATTGGCTTTCATTGGGAAACTAACAAAAACTCTAATTGTTTTTTACAAAGAATTTCAAACGGTGGTAATAAAAACACTTCTTAAAAATCAGTACTTTACGAAAACTATAACACAATTTATTAAGTTACTATTTCATAAAAATAATGTCAATACCATTCACATTAATTTCCATTTTAATTGGGCACTTTGTTTTCACAGTCGCTTAGTTAACTTTCTTCTTCTATATAAAATCGCACTTTAATTGTGTGCATTTAAAAATTACCGTTAGATATTATCAAAACAAATTCAGAAGAGAGAAATTTGATGACGTTAGCGACTATTTATTTCGCTACAAACCCTTTGTCAAATGGGCGCAACCACTGTGTGCTGGTGACAACAATGCTAAGCATACCTTTCGGGTATCTCGGCATATAACGCCTAGTGGTCACGTGTTGTTTGACACCACATCCTCGTTCTAGTCTTGTATTATTCTGATATAAGTTATACAATCTGTAGTCCTTAATGCATGAGTGACAATAATCGCAACGTAAATAGTGAGTGAGTAAGGGTAAAAGGTGTACATGTTGTTGTTTGGAAAACATTATTACAATTGTTACCATTTAGCTGTGCAATAAGAAAATTTCCATTTAAGCACTAAATTTCTTAATATATACATAAAACTTGTAGTTTTAATAATCCTTGAGCATTTGTTAATTTTAAGAGACATTATTCGACACAATAAATCTTATTTCGTTCGCACATTTCTATAATTACAATATACGAATATTGAATTTGATATAAAGGTTATAATAATCACGTACTAAAATTCGTTATGTTTTGAGGACAGGTGTTACTCGTATGGTATTTCAATTATTTAAAAAAAAATTGTCATTCTTCTTTATTTAGCCCAACTTTAATAAGCAACTTAGCCCAACAGTTAAATATGTAGGTATGTGTGTACGTTTTTATACCTAAATTAAGTGTTTGTGATCGGAGTATGAATGTTTTGTTTATATGTTCCTGTATTGACGCGCAGAATTTTGACGCTTGGCTTCTGAAAGTTAGTGTTTTGTAGTGGACTTGAAATTTTTAAATCAATAAATTTTATTAGTAGTTTATGACAGAATATTAAAACGAGTAAATAAGATTTTACGAACGTTAAATTCATAAGTTGCCCAAAAACCTTGTTAAACTTTAAAAATTATTTTCCTACAGTTACTGAATTCAAATTGGTAAAATTTAAATAGTTGAACAATTGCGGATACTCTTTCATAAACGTGTAAGCTGAAAATGGGATTTGTTTGTGTAAAAAAAGTAATTATCCCACGTAATAGCACACATTTAAAATTAAACACTTTGACTGTGCAACAGCTAATAACACGTGATTGTTTTCACTATTTTTTATTCAATCTTCAATTCAATATTTAAGAAAAAATAATACGCTAAGATCTAAAATCTCAAAGTTCTATTTATGACTGATCAACTCCGGGACTAAATTTAGCTGCCATACTCGTTGACATTTGTCAACAAAAAAGTTTGACGTATAGAGATGACCCCAATTTTAATCGAAACATCATCTTCAGCGATGAGGACACTTTCTGCGTTAATGGATCTGTGAACAAATAAAATTGTTGAAAGTGGTACGATACCAATCCATACTGAGAACTGAGAATGTCCAATGCATCCCGAAAAAGTCACTCATTGGTGCAGCTCACGCCACACTGGATATTTGGCACGAGAGATTTGAGGGCATGGTCATCTCACTCGAATGTCACTTAAACTAGCGTCCGAAATCGTGATATTTGATACAGTTAGACTTTGCTTCCTTAAGTCGCAGGTGTAGGTAAATAATTCGGAAACCACAACGGTACTCAAAGCCAGCATAATCCATGACATTGGTCAAATTTAGTTCGTAGTTTATGTGTCCGAGTCATGGAAATTTGAACATTTCGGAAGCGAGTTCACACATAATGCCATCAATAGGCCTTTCAAATGTATGAAAAATTTCGATGATATCTCACACACATTTTATTCTATTTATATTTAAAAGTATAATGAAATTAATGAAAGACTCTTTAAAAAGGATTTATTTAAATAAAATTAAACAAAAGTGAATAATTTCTTTTATTTAAAATCACAATACAGAATCCAAAGGTAACAGTACATTTCCTAAATTAACAACAAGCACGTTTCTTAGGCAGTAATGGGAGAATTATGTAAAGGATTTGTATTGTGGCCGTCAGATTTTAAGTATATGTAAGTAAATGCAAAGTTACACTAAATAAAAGACAGTAATGTAAAGTATATTAATTCATGCATTAAATTTCGTATCAGAATATACATACATAATTGGCCATTACAACCCTTCAGTCAGGATTACGGCCTAGCTTCTCACACCACTCATGTTGTGTGTGTTAATTTTATACATGAGTGGCGGGACGTACAATTTAACGTCGACTCCGAACGACATATTTTTGAGAAACTTTTCATGGCAATTTTATTTACTCTCAGAGTTTTTACCAGAAATCTGCTGAGAAGTCGCCGAAGAAATATTTTTTTTGTTCATATTTCTTTTTGATGTCTGGCCTAGGGCTTGAACCCGGGCCTTAGGTGTAATAAGTCAACACACTACTTACTAGACACTACTACTATTATAAATGATAAAAACAGGTTGGAAAATTGTTTGGTGTAAAATAGAGAATGAAGTAGTAAAGATAATAGAAAATAGGATTCAAGAACATTGAAATGAAATATGAACTTATTGCAAATATATATTAATCAAGATAAAGTTACATCTACCATAGATTAGAAATCTGATCAGACAAAAATGAGCGTACCAAGTACAACACTAGAGCAGATTAACTCTGACCAAAGACATACTCTCACAGATAAAATCATACTCTTACAAATTAAATAAACATGCAAGTTATTTGCATATTCGTAGATGATGTGTTCTTAAAAGCAACTTCGGTTTATTGTTCACCTACTACTTACTTAATTGGCCATTAACAACCCGATTAAAGGATTTGGCCTGCCGTAACACATACTTCTATGCTCCTCTACTTACGCGCCTACGCCAGTTGGTTACACCAATCGATGATAAGGCTTCCTCGATTTGGGCGTTCCAACGCAAACAAGGTCGTTCTTTTTGCCGACTTCCGCAGATCCCTGCATCAAATACCTGTCTCGGCGGATCATCTTTCTCCATTCGAACGACATGGCCGAACCAGCGCAGTCGCTGCACAACGCCTATGTCGTTGAGGAGCTCATACCTTTCACCTGTGGATCGTATGCGGAAATCATCGCCAACTCGCACTGGACCGAACATCTTACGTAGGACCTTTCTCTGGAATACTCTCAAGGCTGCTGCATCAGTGCTTAATGGGGTCCATGCCTCTGCGTCATAAAGAAGTTTTGTCGTACGAGAGAGATCTCTGATACTCCATTACCTATTGAGGCCATAGTAGCACCTGTTGTCAAGAGTGATCCTTCGCTTGATCTTCAGACTGACATCATTTTTGGTGGTAACGGCGGAGCCAAGATAAATAAATTCCTTGACTATATCGAAAGTATAGTTATCGATCGCTATCTGCTATCCAATACGCCGCTGATCTCTACTTGCAAATAACATATACTTTGTTTTGACCTCATTTACATAGCACTAAAGGCGATTGTGCAATTACGATGCGAAGTTGATGAGGCCGCATGATAAGGGTCGCCTTGTCTGAAACCTCGCACGGTATCAAAAGGTTCGGAGAGGTCCATTCCTATCTTGACAGGGCTGCAGGAAGTGCTTAATGCAGGCATGCCGAGCTCAGACATGGCGGCAAAAACACGACCCCTTTTCCAGGATTTGACGTAGTGTGAGGATCTGTTCGATGGTGGACTTGCCAGGTTTGAAGCCGCACTGATAAGAGTCCAATCAGTATTTCGACGAGTGGTTTCAGTCGTTCACACAATAGGCCTGTAAGAACCTTATATGCGATAGGGAGAAGGCTTATACCCGTGTTCACCTAGATTCTCAATATACAAAATCTCTCACACTCTACAAATGACCCACGGATCGGAATGAAACGTCAAATTATAGGCGCTTATCCTATGCTATGCAATAGTAGCGTTTCTTAAACATACATTGAAAATGATGGAGGGTTTAAGACAGCTGGCGTGCACGTAACAGTGACCAATTTGATTCTGTGAACAATTCAATTCTTCAACATATCTTGCAAGAGACGGTGCATGTCTTGGGTATGATTTTTTGTTAAAATGACATGTTTTGTTGCCTCTGTCTGCGATGATTGATATCTATTCATCATTCATATATGATTTCGGGTTTACATGCTTATACTTAAAATATCAGCGTGTTTTGTTGTTGTTCACTGTTAAAATGCCCCAAATTTTTGGTTTTAACTATTCTTATTTAGGTCAAAACAGGTTTTTTTTTTTATCGATTTCTTCAAAAATGAAAATTTGTGTTGAGCCACTTTTGAACTAGAAGTGCAATATGTTTTCCTCTATAATGCATTGATTCTATGGGGGATTTGTTTTTTCATCAGAATGTTTGCATATTGGTCTTGAAACGGTCCTTATTCTCAAACAAATGTTCTTGACACCTTTTCCAGCTCGTTCCAGCGAATTTCTATGGCCATGGTTATTCATACTTGCCTAGATGATTCAGATTTTCATTCTACACTTGAGTCATTATTTTTTATTATTATTATATCAAACTGTTTTAATCTTATATATAAAAATTAAAGTGTTTTTATTTATTTGTGGGTTTGTTTGAAGTCTATAGACGGCTAAACGGCTGAACCGATTTTCTTGACATTTTCACAGTATCTTCCTGTATGTCTGGAAGGAGTTATAGGCTCCTTTTTACGTTGAAATAGGCAAATAAAATAAATAAAAAAGTATGAGTGTTATTGTCTAACAAAATATTACTTATACGTCACCCGTCAGCTCTATGTAATATTTTATACACGACAGTAATTGAAATACGTCTATATAAAAATTAATGTGTGTTTATTTGTTTGTGGGTTTGTTTGTTTGAAGTCTATAGACGGCTAAACGGCTGGACCGATTTTCTTGAAATTTTAACAGTACCTTCCTGTATGGCTTGAAGGATCTATAGGCTTTTCAAGTAGGCGAGGTGCCACGCCCACATACCCAATAAGTATTTAATGTCGCATATCTAGATTCCTCAAATTGTGTATGGATAACTTTGACACCTATATGAACAAAATGGGCAGACTTTCTGTAATGGGCGTGTCACCTCCTATAAAAATATTAAATTAATATATCTAAGAAAATATAACACTTACGAGTCCTAAAATTTTGATTGACAAAATTCGACAAAATTTTATTTATTATAATTGACATAATAATTGACATAATAAATAAATAATATTATAATTGACATAATAATTGACATAATAAATAAATAAAATTTTGTCGAATCAACTTTAGTATCAATATGAATATTTTAGACAAAAATGGGTTGACTAGGAAAAGGAGGCGTGGTACTGCCCATATGAATTAAATTTAAAACTGCTTATATCTGGGAAATCATTATAGATAAAATCGTCAAATTGTACACGGATAACACTGAAATCCATATGAATAATTTGTAAAAAAATTGCCGGACTAGCAATAAGAGCGAGACCCTCCCATATAGTGAATACTATAATAAGAAATAATTATTATAAAACATTGTAAATATCAGTAACAAAATAAATATTTTAAAATCCAGACTTCTTCTTATTTTATTACGTTGAGGTTATTGAATAAAAATAATAAAAATATACATAAGAAAAATGTATATCAATATATTTTGAATATTTATATTTCATATCGATAGGAGTATCGAAGCACACCGGGTTTTAGCTAATGTAAACATAAATTACATCGAGTATTTTTTAAACAATCAACTTATTTCGTCCACCAGTACCTCAGAGCTTCACGTTTGTAGTAAGAAATATTCACTTTATTTGAAGTTTATTTTATCAGCCTAACTCTAGAAAATAAATTCATTTACTCTTTCACTTAACTCTAGGAAATAATATATCATTAGAGTAGGAAAGTAAGAAAGTTGTTCAGTCGAAACTATGTCTAAATCAATTCTAGATATCTTATCAAACGACGTCTATCCTCTAGGAGTTGAGTAAGCGGAAGATTTTACAAATTTTAAGAAAAATGTATTTAAATTTCGTATTATAACGCGCTTGATGAAGGAGTGTGTACTTGTACAAATTGTGGTGCATAATGTGTTATGCATAACAAGTGTGTGCATAACACTATGCAATTTCTGCAGTTCGGTTTGTGATTACTACCACAATTTGTACATTTTTTCTGTCATATGCAACCTTTAGGTTTGTCTTATTTACCGGTTTATTTACGCATACACAGACATTGGGTGACTATATATTTGACAACTAAGATATGATGAGCCGTCGTAGTCTAGTAGGTGATGTGTGCTAAATCAAATTAAAGGTATTCCAGCTATCCTACTTCCACCGCTCTCTAGACTACCATTCTCATAAGTTGTGTAGGTGTACTATGTTCCATATGTTCCAAAATGGCCACTGATCTGATCAGACCAAATTTTCCCAATATGATTGGTACTCATAGACCTAGTATATATCCTGAAATTATCTCCTAAATAATTGGACTTGTTTAGATGGTTACTGTTAAACAACTCACAGTTCTCTGTTAAAGACAAAAGTTGTTCTGTTAACGCCAAATGTGGCGTTGCTAAAAATTTTGAGTTGCGTCTTGGATTTTCACATTCTAATTTATCTTCACACACTTGATTTATTTAAATAACGTCATATGTATGGCACGATTAAAAATCATTGAATCCACTAAAATAACCGTTTTTTTAAAAAACAAAAATATCGTTTGTTACATACAATACTTATTAAGCACAGAAGCAATCGATAACAAAATCACAAGCGATTATTCATTAAAGTAGATTTTCTTCCATGCCCTTTATCTCTTTAACCACTAGAGCAGTGTATCAGATACATTCAGTTCATTCACTAATTTGGTCTCGAGCTTCTCTATCCATAGATATTTCAAAATTACAATTTGAATTTAAGCACAATTTATTTATTTATTGATTCATTTGGTTAACACAATACAACAAGAATAAACTTTATTTCTTATTGATTTGTAATTGTTATGAACATTTTTTATTGTGCTTTTATTTAAACTAATTCAACAAAGAAAATTAAATCATTCAATTAAAAACAATTCGAAAATTAATTAAAAAAGACAATTTCAAAATCATTTAAAAAAATAAAAATAAAATTAAGCAAAAAAGCAAACATAGTAATTACAATAATATGAGAAAGAACACCATATTTATCATGTCATATTTATAATAAAAGTAAGAAAAAAAAAAAAGAAAACATAACAACATTAAGGAAAATTAGTACGTAAAGAGGTTGAACATGGCACTTTTGAAATGGTTTGCATAGTTGATCATTTGTATTTGAGGGAGCAGTTGACTCCAGAGGACAATGGAGGATATTAGAAAGTGTTGCTGCGATATGGCCATGTTATATTTTATAGAATTTATTCTGCGTTCCCTGTTAGATCTAGAAAACATTAATCTTTCATATAGACAAACTGCCTGTTGATTATATGTAAAAACAGCAGAGTCTAGCAATTCAATTAAAATTGTCAAATGCGACATTATAAACTTGTCTCGCAAAATGTGATATGCTTCTGTTCTTCCTAATGTCAAATATATGTATATTGAGCTATAATGTTGTAAGTTACTTTAGGTCTTCGTCTACTAACTGAGTCTAACTCTTGGGTGCCCATAAATAAATTTAATATAAGTCTTGATTTATTAAACGCTTGCAGTTAGGTGCATCGGTAAAGGTACAACTAATGTATAGCTACAAGTCAACAGCATGCATGTGTATTTGACAATGTTTTGTTTGCAATGGTGGGTCATTGGCATATATCGAGTACAATAATGGGTCAAGTATAGAGTCTTATGAAAACATATTTTAACGTTTATTCAAAGTCTATGATACATCTTGCACCATTCATAAAACTAAACTGTTTATTCTATTTTCCAATATGTGGCATGTTAGTAGCTAGTTTCAAAATAGATATACATATGTACATAACTACTTGCATTTTATGGTTTTACATTTTTAATAAATGTATATAAATTTATGTTCATCATCATACATACTCATTAACTTGTTGTATCACATATAATTTTTTTCTATAAAATTAACAAGTAAAAGACACAATAAAACAACAACAATCTGCCTTAAAACCCGCACGCACATCTGATCTCTTCAAGAGCTAATTTAAATATGTAATGAATTATAAAACAGGGGTTCACAGTCCAACTTCAAGTGTAAATTCCTATCAATTAAGGAATGTATTTCAAGAAGTTCCATTTTACTGCTATGGAATTTTCAAGTCTATAAATGTAAATGGCAAACAATTATATGTACTAGAGTTGAGAGACTACCTAGTCCTGTATTTGATCGGGAGGCTTGTGTAATTTGAATGTTACCTGAATACATTTTTCATCATTAACTGTTGTTCTCTGTAAACTTAAATAACACTCTCGTTAAAAGTTGTAGTCGATATGCATCGTGGTTGTTTTCATATGTTGGCTGATAAAAGCTGTATCATCAGCATAAGTGGAAATGTCATTGTAACCGCTCCAATGCCTGTAATATATTTTATATACAAAATTAAACCCAGTATACTGTCAACACAGAATAGTCTGGGAAGCATTCAAGAAGTCAGATTCGAGAACTATAAATTTTCGCCCTGTAATACATTTTTCAATTGCTTGAACAATTTTAGTTTCTACATATGTACATATGTATGAGTCTCTCGTACCATACACTTGAGAATCGTATATAAAAGGTGTATGTATATGCATTTGTTCTCTCCGTTGTTGACTTTAAAAATTATAATATTAAAATATTAAAAATAACTATTGCAAAATATGAAAATGAATTTACATACATATGTATATAATAAGGAATTATGAATGAATATTTTTCACATTTATTAGTTTACAGCTATAAATAATAAATTAATAAATCAAACACATTTCTTGATAATACATTAAATTTTTTTAATTTATCTTTCATTATTTTCGAATAATTGTGTAAAACATTAAAATTTTTAGCCAATAATTTTAATCCTCAGTTGAATCTAATTCCGTGCTTAAGAGTATTTGGCCGAGCCAGTGAAGCCGCTGGATGTTAATACGATGCACAACGCACAACGCTCATACAGCTCACTGTTGGATCGGCTGCGAAAATCATCGCCAAATCGCACTGGACCGAAGATCTTGCGTAGGACTTTTCTCTCGAATACTCTCAAGACTGCTACATCAGTACTTAATAGAGTCCATGCCTCTGCGCCATAAAGAAGCTCGTAGAGGATGAGCATTTTGTAGTGTATTAGTTTTGTCGTACGAATTCGTGCTTATCCACATGGCAGCTGTAATATACATCGCAAGATGCAAGCCTTCGCATTTCATGTATAGCAGTGATGTCCGTTCTGCATTTCATGAGCGCATTCGCCAGCTGGGCGGAAGCGTACGGACGTTTCATGTGCCTACTCGTAAATCATAGTCCTTTAAGTCCGTAATTGTCGACTTTTAAGGGATTCTTTATAGAGGCATGTGTGTTGGTTTTCATTGGATAAAATTTTAACGTGGTGAGTTCCACGAGGTGCACGCATTAGTTAACGTCTAGTGGGTGCTAGTATGCCATCCAGGAGGAGCCACGTGGAAGCTGCTTGACACGCAGAATACAGCAATACAGGAACCGTCCTGGAAGTGCCACGTTGACCTTGTTTGCATTCTATCTCTTTTCTGTTTACATTCATTAATTTAAATTTTGTAAAGTTTTTTGTTTACAAAATTTTACTCTTAATTTTTGCTACCATAATGCCAAAAGCTTCAGTTAATTACTAAAGACAGTATTAATAAAATTATAACGTACATTAGAAAAGATCCTTAAATTTAAATTTTATAAAAATAATAATATAGTGCTCAACGAAGCTAAATTTCCACTTTGTAAGTTTGGTTAGATGCCGTTTCCTAGTTTTAATGCATTTGAAACATTTTATAATTAGTTTCCACAAATTAATCAGGGGAAAGGAATTTGATGAACTGTACTTGATTAAATTTGTTCATCGCAGTGATTGATTGATGTAAATGTTTTTTATCTACATAAAATTCTGTACGATTGGATGATATTATTATAATTTATTTCCATATAAGATATAAGAAGTTGCTATTCTTTATATTAGCCTTAACATTCCATTGATGTTTTATAAAATACAAAATATATAACAATTTACAAAATTGAAAATGATTGTTAATTTAAGTCTGTGATAAAGAAATAAACCAAATAAACACAGAAACCTAATTCGAACGAATTTGAAAAAAAAAAATGGTTTTGTTTTCCTTAGGAAACCAAAACTGCCAGAAATGTTCGATTTGAATTCGTTTTTCGAAAAGCTTTCAACTTGTATAACATTTCATTTTTAGCGATAATAGTCAAGTCACAAAGAGGTATTAAAAGAACTATTAAACATATGGAATATATAGAATAATCTTAATTAATGAGTTTTCTTCAGATTGAGTCCGAAATTTTTTTTACCAATCAAACTCCACTCAAATTATTGGTGCTGGCAATAAAACAACAGAAAAAGGCAAATCGGGTATGTCATTGGAGTGAAGAAGGTTCCCAAGTGGTTAACAAACAGTTTACTTTACTTTTCAGCATTGCGCTTAGCCATTGGGAGTGCCTTATAATGATTCTGATTCGATCCCGGTGTAAAACAAAGTCCCTCTGAATATACTAAAAGATATGGTGTACGGATGTACTTTACTATGTCGGAAAAACAAATTAAGAATTTGATCTCAAGAAACGATTAAGAATGACCAGAAGTGGGCAGTTTCGAATTTATTGCGGAAATACTAAATATGAGTTAGTATTTAAATAAATATTCAATCCTACTAATGGGAATATGTGATTTGATTACTAAAGTCCCCACAGGTTAAATACTCTTACAAAAAGTCCTAAATATAGCCTCCAAAGAGTATTTAGGTCGCTAAACCCCAAACAAAAGTGAACTGAAAATTTTGTTCACGAGTGTATGGCGTCAAATTCCTATTTATTTAAACATAAACACAGTACAACAATATATTATCCAGTATTATTAACAGTACTGGTAGACATAGGCATACGTTTGACAATTGCATTATAATAATCTCAAAAATAATTAGACATCTTGTATATTATTGTCCGTTAAAAAGTAAACATTGCAGTTTTGAATTGTATAGCATTGCTTAATAACTATTTATCGTTTGTTAGTTCACTCCAGAAATGTATTGCATTAATATAAAAGTGTCCATCTGAAATTAGTTTCAGGGCTTTGTTTGATCTAGAGACAATTAATCTTTTATATATACAGTACCGAGCAGAAAAAATGCAACGCTAGGCCGATTGATCTTTATGTACGCCTCTTCACCTTACACCAATAGTGAACCTCCGCCATGTTTTACTCTTGGTAGCTGATGTCTTTGAGAATATCTCTGCTTAGGTGGTCTTCGAATATATTTTATCCCATCAGAACCAAAAGGATTAAATTTACTCTCATCACTCCACAGTACCCACTTTTGGCCACTGTTCACTTGACCAATTTTAATACCGCTTCGTAAAAGATTGATTTTATTGGCCTTAGTTATTAGTAAATTGGGATCATTCAATCTACGGTGAACATCATACACTCCAATGGAAATACCCATTTGCTCATTAGCAAATTTAGTGACGTGCACAGCTGTCATTCTTGGATCAGCTCTAACTAGTCTAATCATTTGGCGATCTTCACGCTGGGTAGATTTTTTTGGGCAACCGCTGCCAGACTTTCCTTCCACGCTATTTGTAGTTCGAAATTTAGACGAAGTTCGGCATACCGTTGATTTGTTTAAGCCGAATATTTCCCATTTTCTCGCATGTTTTTACCCTCTTCCAGAGCCTTATTAATGGCTACCTTGTTATCAGTTGATAACTGTTTCTAATGGTTAATAAATATTGTAAAAATTATTAACGAAAATTTTGTATAAATAAATTTTAACAACTTACTTTCGCTAATAATTCACTGCGTTGCTTTTGTTTTGCTCGCTGAAATTTGTCACTTTTTTCTGAAATGTTAAATATTTACATATTTGTTAAATGAACAAAACCAGAGATCGCTCTCAGCGTTGTCAACTATAAATTTTCAAAAAGCACCAAACTCGTTAAAAAAACGCGTAATTTTGACAAAAGAAAAGTACTAAAACATTATAATATTTATTTTAATTTTGTAACCATTTTATATAATCAGTAAAAAAAATTTACAAACCAAAATTAATATTATTTATTTAACCATTTATTTTGCCATTTTAGTATCGTTCGCCATGCATTTTCAATATTTGTCAAAATGTCTGGTTTAGATTCAAATTCTCTAGCTAATGACAAGATTTCATCTTTTGTATGGGATAAGCATTATTTAAATTGATTACTGAAATATTGCTTAGCATTCCGTAGTTTTTAGGAAGTCTTAATCTTATTTCTTCTACCAATTTTTTTAGTTTTTTTTTTTTTTTTTTTTTAATTTTTGATTTGGTGAAAGAAAAGCACTAGGCACTAACTCGAAAATTTTCCGCGTTGAAAGTTTTAAAAACCACTAAAAACAGTGCTAAAAGCACTGAGTTGACAACGCTGTTCACTCTGTTTAAATTTCCTGAGTTCAGCGAATAAACGGACAAAAAGGAAAACGAATTGGTTACCGTTATTTTGATACACATGTAGGCAAAGATGATATGGTTCAGCGTTGCATTTTTTGCTCGGTACTGTATATACAAACTGTAGTGTTATAAATTTTGTATGAGTATTCAGATATCCTGCTGTACCTTACATGTCCATAAAAATATTTGGCCATATTATTGCATGTGATTTTAAGTTTATTCTTGCTTATTGCATCATAACTTGAAAAGAGTTTACATCCGTACAGAAATTTGGGTATGAGGTACGCTTATGCAAATAGCATACAAATATTCAACGGTGTAAAGTATTGTGTTAACCAAAGATTTCGCAACATGGTAAGCGTTTTACCATAAATGGAATTCACATGGTGGGACCAGTTAGGCTGTCGTTAAAAATAACTCCTAGATTATTGACACTATGAACGGTCTCAATAGTTGTATTATCAATTTTGATTGATGGTAACGGTGTTGTAGAGTGTATTTTGCCACCTATCAAAATCTTTGATTTCATCGGATTGAAACAAAAACCAGTCGTAAATGCCCATCTAAACACACAGTTTACTTTGCTTACACAATTTATAATTTCAGAAGGCAAACAACTACTGTATAGTTGAATGTCTTCTGCATACATCTGTACATTACAGTACTATAACTTTGACTGCAGATTGTTAGAGTAAATTGTAGTTACATAATAACGGACCAATTATGGAGCCTTGTAACATGCTTCGAAATATTGACAGACTATTCGATTTATTACCACCATTTTTGATCTCGTAAATATGAAGAAAACAGCGGTATCCGAAAATTGACACATATGTTTGACTTTTTGTCTTCGAATGATCAAGTAAGACTAAAACAGATATCATATTATTATCAGCCCTTGATCGCAACTTCTCTGTAACAGTAACAAGCGCAAAAATGAAACGGTAATTAGACCAGATAGACTCTCAGACAACAAATCATTGACATATTGGTTGATTTGTATATAAATTAATTGTTCGAAAATTATGAGAAATATTGTATTTTATATATAAATATTATAATATTTTATTTTGTTTAGGTACAGGTATTATCTAAGCGAATTTTCACATTGCTGGAAAATTAGTCGCTGTTATTATTATATTTAATAAATGCGTAAATGTTTGGAAGAACGTATTTGCCATATGTTTAATAAATTTAAATTTTATTTCATTATTGTCGATGGATGTGAATTTAATGCTGAGAATACTTTTAAGAACGTCTTCTTGAGTAACGTCTTCGAATTCAGAATTAGATAGATTCATATGAATATTGGTAGAAAAGAAGATTTGTAATACTCCATGTCTGCATAAATAGTTATTACATTTGAAAAATCTATGTTAAGTTGATTTATATGGTATAGTTTATAATTATATTTGCTGTTAAGTATAATCAGTGTTTTTAAAATTCCTATACTTCATCACTTGCACCTGAAATCATGTTAAATGAAAAGAAGATCATGTTTTGAGAAAGCGGAGACAATTATTTATCGAAAAATTTGGCATTTTCACGCTTAACCCTTTCTACTCCAATGTCGAGTGACACTCTACATAGTGTAATACTTCTTTTTGCGGACAATTTTAAAAAATAATTAAAAATATAATAATTCTGCTATAGTTGTTATTGCATTGTGATACGCACCGCGTCGTAAACAATTTATCTCTATGCATTATCGTGCATTTATTATATATAACAAAAATAATCCTGCTATATCATGGATAAAAAATAGAACAAAATGCGTCTAAAAGGCCAATAGCCGAAAATATAGAGCTGGTGGAATAAAAAGAAAAAAAAGGCTTGGAGTGGAAAGGGTTAAGCGACTGCTGGAAGTCGGCTAAAGTTTGCGTAAAGCGAAATGATGATATTTGTGAAAAACGCCTACTTCTAGTAGTCGCTCGAACGTGAAAATGGCAAACTTGTCAATAAAGAATTAAGGTTCATCAAAAATTTTAATAAGCTTTCGCTTCTGATAAAATTACGTACATATGCAGTAGTCGCTCGGTTGTATGAACTAATTCAAGCAGAGCCTGTTGACTAAATGGAGAAGTTCACATAATCGAGAGAATATAAAATAAGTAATTCAAATGAATGTTATTACATTAA
This sequence comes from Sarcophaga rosellei, assembly GCA_930367235.1. Lineage (NCBI taxonomy): Eukaryota > Metazoa > Arthropoda > Insecta > Diptera > Sarcophagidae > Sarcophaga > Sarcophaga rosellei. Next base: position 45,421,583 of record OV884021.1, on the reverse strand, counting down.
GTTTTTATTTTTAATAAACTTTTTAATAAAATGTACATGAAAGTAGTCGGTTATATTTTTTTGTACTTTTTTGCTTCAAGGGATTTCTGTAGTGCTTTGTCCCTGCATTTTCGCAATGCCACAATATCATTTATATCAGATATATATATCCGTTGTGCTAATTTCAGATGTTGTTAGGATGCACTGCTCTTGATCATTATCTTCAACTTCGCTACCTATATCTTCGCTACCAATGTCTTGATTCCAAGTCTTAATCTCTTCCCGTACACCATTCGGTTCGTTTTGATATTTTTCTTTTAAAATACTGAGTGAAATGTCTTCTTCCGGGTAATTTTCTTCCTGAAAACTCAAAATATTCTTCCAACACTTTTGTATTTTGGATGCATCAACCTTATTGTATTGTATTCGTATGCACACACTTGCTTATCTCGGGGAAGAACCGATTTTGAATATGTAAGACAATCACTCAAAACATTAAAAAAAAACCAACGGTTGAAAGCTGTTCACATAAAAGAGATAGGCTGTGTTCACTCTTTAGAACCTCTGGTGTTTAAATTTTGTTGTTCACTATTCTGGAAGTTTACATAACTGGATATTCATATAACCGAGCGGCTACTGTAGTATATAAAAAATATAACACGAGTGTTATACTATTTAAATAATAAGTACGATCATTTTTGACTGATTTTATCAAACAACGTGTCAATCTCTTCACAAGAGAATGCACTTTGAGAATGTTGCCACTTATTCTCTATTTTTTATGTATTTATCTATAAATTACAATACAATTACAAATTATATTCTAATTATATACGAGCGGAGTAACTTGACCATATGCTCGGTGTAGTGTCACAGACCAGAGTCTCTGGTGGAAATCGAACCCACGACCCTCACGCTAATAGTCTAGCACACTACCCACTAGACTACCAGGGCATTTTTCAAGTTTGCCATATCAAATCTCATAACATGTAAGTTTGTGCTATACGTTTATAATTTAAACGTTTTAAAGGTTCATATCTCCCATTTTCAAAAAACTTTAGATTTTGAAAATAGGTTAAAAAATATTTGGGTAATCAATAATTTTATGCGAAAATAATAAAATAAATAAATAAGAATAAATAAATATAGGGCGGATTTTGAATGTCGCACCGTGTGATTTAACGTATATTGCTACACCACCAGCTTTCGATACTCCGACAGATCGAAATATACGATACCCTTGCAGATGATAATAACTATCATTAATATCAATACGAAACCATGTTTCTGAGACACAAATTCTGACCCTTCAAAGATAAATCGAAATTCATAAATTTTTCTCTGAAGACTCTGGGCATGTATGTGACATATGTTAAAAACTGCAGTTCTTTTAGAAAGTATCCGATATCATTAAGTTGTTAAACCATTATCAAAAACAAATATTTGTTTAGCTATGCTAATAGATATAGAATTCAATATAATTATAATAAAATACACATTTTGTCTACAAAATAGTAACTAAGGTATAAACATTTTGAAATTTATTATAATAATTTCTAAAAAAAATAACTAATTTCGCTCTGGTAGACGTAACATCCTATACAATGTTTTGGAATCATCTATTTCCATTGATAAGTTATCTTATCATACTTTTTAATATCGACTAAACCTCTATTCTATAATGCTGCAGATATAATTTGACTCCGTTTTAAAGGAGAGATATGTTGAAAAGTGCTATGATTCTCTGCCGTCAGAGTTTCTTTATTATAGAGTGGAACCGTACTATCAAATCCAATATCATTTGTATGTAAAACATTCTTTGTAGATTTTAAATAATTAGTCAAAGATTTCCGCGCAAAATTTCTATTATAAGGACATTTGAATTTAATTATAACAGCTAGATTTGTTATTTATTTGTTTGAATTTTGAGTATAAATGTTCTTTAAAAAGGTCTTTCTAGTATTCACGCGAAATGTCGCCCTGACATCTGGGACATTAATATTTAAAACTTGACGAAGTTTCCTATATATATCAAATAGATTTTCACCATTCACGAAGGGTATTCCATAAATGCGTAAGTCATGTGCAACAATTGAATTTTCCTGTTACTTGGCGTGCTTTTTTAAAGATAAAATATCCTTCTTTCATTCTTCATTTTCATTCCTTTTTTCTAAAATTTGACTCGAAACAACGGTTCCTAGTATAACAGTTTCGGTTAAATTGTTTATCTCACTCATCGCTATATTTATGTTTTTTTATCTCTTTCGATCAATAGACGATCTTCATACTTTCTGAACATAAGTTTGCATTGTTGTTTGTAACTGTTCGGTTAATTTATCAAATATCAACAGAAAACACAAAAATAACATCAATTATATTTACATATTATTGCTTAGAATTCATGAAATTGCTAAAATATATTGGGGTACCTGCACTTTTGCAGTCCTCTGTATATTTACAGAATTATTCAGACTCGATGGATGAGATTTCGAAAACAAACAATTAATTATAATAAATAATATTGTAGATGTTATTTTATTTATTTCTTATTTTTTTATTTCAGAATGTGAATGTTACAAACAGCTGTTTAATATATATAATGGATCGAGAATAATTTTAGGACTATAAAACAATACACTCGCTTAGACAGAAATATGATTTGCATATCAATTTATAATATATCATCAATTCATACATACATATTTACCATAGTTGCATATATTACTACAGACGAAAAGAGAGTTCCAGACTAATGTCAAGTATACTATAAATGTCTGAAGAAGTCAACAGTGAAGGCTCAATTATAAAAATTGTACATATTAGTACTAATATAAGAGAATTTTGTTGTAGCAGTTCGGTGAATTTATTTTATAATAACTCATGTTAAAATGGGTTGTTCCCCTAGCACAATAACAAGGGCCAATGCTCCAGCTTCTGGCGAAACAACGACTGCAGCAGATACTACAGCTACAACTAACGAAAAGGAAGGAAATTTATTATTTTGTATGAAGTTAAGGCGATCACGTTTGCGGCGATGTAGTCAACAAAATGGTGCTGAAGGAAGTGGTGGCAGTGGCACGGGAAGCGGTATTGCTGCATCCAACACTGACGAGATGTGCAATCAAGCGCTTTTAAATCCACTGAGAAATGAAATGGATTATGAAAAGGTGAATAAAACTTTGTTACTATACAATAATAGGCTCCTGCTGGAGTATTTTATAACTATTGAGTGTTATTTAACTAAAATCATTTATTTTATTGTTTACTTTTAATTACAAATAGGAGTTTTAATAAAGTGACACACTTAGCTGTTCATAATAATTTTTAATTGGATAATTTGTACATGCTTAGTGGTGTCACATGGTGTAAGATCTTAGTTTATTCAGAGTACAGATAATGCATAAAATTACTCCTTGCAGAATATTGTTATTTTATTCATACAATGTCGTAGAGAGTTTAGAAGAAGAGGTGCTTGTAATTTCTACCATTAGTCAGATGGAATAAAAAGACAATATTGAAAAAGGTCATTAAACCAGATCTTTGTTATCAAAATATCTGCGGAGCATAATACAAATAAATGTTGTCAAAATATATTTAAAGCAAGAAGTAGCCGAAGTCTAGTAGGTAGTGTGATGGCTTATTAGAACCCCCACTTCAGACATCTCGAACAAAACAAAATACAAAAAAATATTTCTGTCGCCGACATCCTCTGAGTAATAACTCTGAGAATAAATACAATCACCATGAAGAGTTTGTCAAATCTGTCGTTTGTTATCGACAATAAACTGTGGGTACACCCACTGATGGATAAACATTGGTTGTGTGAGAAGCTAAGCTGCAAGCCTAATTAAAGGATTGTTATGATCATGTAAGTTTTGTATTCAAAGCTAACTGTGCTGCACAGAATTGTCTACATTAAAGAACGACTGAAAAACTTGGTTACGATGTTGAATTCAAAATATAGGCAAACTGAAAGAGAATTATAATATATTTAGCAACTTCCACTAACAGGATAGTACACATACGCCGCCAATATCAAGTCATATTTTAATATTATAGAAAAAAATCCGTTATTTTATTAAGAAGATATATTAGCGTGGGTGTAGTCGCCCTAATCTAGCATGTAGTGCGTTGGTTTATTAGACGTAAGGTTTAAACCCCAGATCAGATGTCTCCAACAAAATGAAATATAAAAAATATTTCTTCGGTGACTTCCTCTCAGCAGATTTTTGGCAAAACTCTGTCGTTCAGAGTCGACGCAACAGCTGTAGAAGCTAGGTTGTAATTCTGATTGAATATATGAATGAATAATATATTAGTGTGCAAAGACCCAGAAAATAAAGGTAAATCACACTTACATATATTTTGTAAATCAAATTAAATAATGTTTTGTCAAGAAAACAAACTTTATATGCGTTACAGAGAAAATTTTAACAAATAGTTTTTTCTAACATTTTGTTTTTTTGTAATAATTTTTGAGAAATATTAAATTAAATAAATTATAATATAATTTTTAAAATAAAATTGAGAACTTATAAATTCTTAATCACACGCGGACACCAAATTGTCAAAATAAAAGACCATTCAAAATCGATTCTGATTGTCAACTGAACTTTATTATTTCGATATTTACTTAATCCTACAATTTGTATGTACTTAATTCAGTATAGTGAAATACAGCAACTCCGTTGCTTGTCTATTGATCAACTTATGTGTTCATTCACCTTCAATCGACTTGAGAAAACTTCCCAAAAAAAATCTAACAGGACCAAATTTCATGATCCCGGTGGCCAATTCACATCATCTTCTCTTGCAGAATATCCATTGTGGAATGAACTGTCTGGCACTTAACACAGTTCCCAAGCCAAACATAACGTAAAAAGTTGGCTCTCGCCGTTGACCACTGGTAGTGTGGGCAACGGCGTTTCTAAAGAAATAGGGACCAACGGTCTTGCCAGCCCAACATTCACATCAAACGGTGACTCTCTCGGGACACAATTTCATGTTGATTGATATCGTATCAAATTCGACAATTTTGTTTGTTCACATTCTCATTCATATAGAAATGGGCCCCATCACTGAAGATGATTTTTCGATAAAAATTAGAGTCAATTGCACTCTGTTCTAAAGCCTATTCAGCGAACACATGTCATTTCATTCGAAAGTCCCTGTTGAAAGGCCTGATGTATATTTTCATAAATGCTCTGGAGAGCAAAAGTGAATAGGTATTTAAAATATTTTTGCTTAACTTTTTGAATACATAACACATAATAATGCTACTGTTCTCTTAAGGAATATATGTATATGTATAAGCAAACAATTTAATTATAAGAAAATAAAAATTTTCCTTATAGAAGCAGACAACTACATTCTATTATTTATTATTTATTTACAATCATCAATCATTTAAAATTATAATATTTACTATATACATACATACATGATATGATATTTTACTTACAACACTTAAAGCATAACTTATCACAATAATAACTTTTAATTTAACAATTTATGTAAAAACCTTAGAATTTATATTTTAACAGGATTCAGAAGCCGTGAAGATTTAGTTAATTTGTCAAATTTCTTATTGTTTAAAAATTTGAAGATCTGAATTTATCTTCGAAGTAACTTGCAAGTAAGAATTCGTCAAATAAGGTATTAAGTGGTTTTTGGTTAAAATTATTGTGTAAGCGATTGGTGGAAAATCTTCCAGGCAAATTAAAATCACTTTTCAAATTTTTATTTTTAATCACTTGAAGCTTCTTCAGGTTTGTGATTTTCACAATTTTTTGAACCAACCCTGAGATCCGTAACTCAAAATGGGGCGAATGCACATTTTATACAGTAATAACTTGTTCTCACAATTCAATTTCGATTTTGTGTTCAGAACTGGTAAAAGCGCTCTTCCACATTTTAATGCCTTTTCACATGTATATAAAATACGTTGGCGGTAATTTAGTTGTTTATCCAAAGTAATGATACTTTATTGTATTCTGTATTAAATTAAATGTTCCATTTATTTCAAGAGAACGCGTAGATATTCTTTTCGGAGACTTGTTATAAGGGATAATAATAGTCGTGGTTGATTTTAATTTTCCATTTATAAAAAATTTTTGGGAAACCAATAAACCTTACGTCATTCTCTTTATGATGACGATAGAGACTGCAGAATCAGCTGCATAGAAAGCAACTTCTAGATATTTCGTTGGTTCAAAATAAGATATAAAGATGGATTATACATACATAATTGACCAATACAACCCTTCAGTCAGGTTTACGGCCTAACTTCTCAACACCACTCATGGTGTGTGTGTTAATTCTATACATGAGTGGCGGGACCTACAGTTTAAAGTCGACTCCGAACGACAGATTTTTGAGAAACTTTTCATGGCAATTTTATTTATTCTCAGAGTTTTTGCCACAAATCTGCTGAGAGGAAGTCGCCGAAGAAATATTTTTTCATACTTCGTTTTGATGTGTGACCGGGGATTTGAACTGTGGCTTCATGTCTAATAAGCCAACATACTACCTACTAGACTACAGGGATTATAAAGTTGGTTAAATGGTTCTGTGAGTTGAAGCCCCATCTTCCACTCTTACCTCATATAATCTAGACGATAAAAACTTTTTATTATTTTTTGAATATCGGGAAATTGAATTTATTAAGTTTGAATATTAATTCATCATGCCACAACATATCGAAGGCTTTTTCGATATCTAATAAGAGAATTTCAGTACTTTTTCTATTATTTTTGCTGCCTTTTTAGCTGGTGAACTGTTGAGCGGTCTTTCCTGAAACCAAATTGTTCTTTATTTATGATGTTGTTCGTCAGTGAACTCTTTCAGCCTTTAGATATTTATTTTTTTAAAATACTTTATCTAACGCATTACGCATACTAATGGATCTATTAGTTAGAGGGAGAATTTTTAATCTTTTCTGGTTTTAAAATGATTACCACCAACGCCTTTGTTTGGAAAATATCCGCTACTTAACCACCAATTGAACATTTTTGTTATAAATCGGAAGAATGAAATGGACAGTTTGTTAGTGACTGTTGAAATTTCGTCTACTCACGGAGCTTTTTGATTCTTCAAACTGTTTGTGTATAATATTATCTCATCTACAGTCGTAAATTCAAGTATTGATTTGCGTTGATTGCAACCCTAACCACCCAATATGTTTGTTTACATTATCATACACAACTTGACCATTATGGGTCAAATTACTAACGCCGTTATTTTTACCTCTTACTGCCTGTGATAACTTACAAAATTTTTGTTTACCTTTGGGTAATCTTTGTAAAAAATTATTCCCACAGAATATACACAGAAGGGAAACGAGAGTTTGACGTTTACCGGCGAATTATGAAAGCGACAGCAAATATTACCAAAAAGTATTTCTGTCCCTCTCTGATTGTAACTTTGTTTTATTCATTTATGTTTTTTTTTAGTTTTCGGGGTAGGTTTTTCATATTGGCGAGAGTTAATAAAAAATGTAACTTATGTATAAAACTATTAATAAATAATAAAAACAACTAATAACAATAACAATTTTTAACTTTGTCTTTCGAGAAATTAAAAAATATTGACAACTTTCAGCAACAAACATTTTTTATGAGCAGTACGTCTTATTTTGATCTTGTAATATTTAGCTTCTTAATTACCTTTTGCACAAGAAACTATATTCATTCATTGTGACCAAAAACTACACATATTTCGATTAATAATTAAATATTTAAGAATCTTAACTTTTCATTGAGGAAATTAAAGAATATTCCAAATTTTCCATTTTTTAACACAAAACAAATGTTTATTTACATTTAATTTTTCTGCTTTATCCGCCAGTTTTCACTCTGTATATCTGTTGCTTCTAACACATTTGCTTCGCAAAACTAATAACACCCTTTTTTCTCCCTCTAAATTCGCCAGTAATGGTGCTGCTATGAGCGCTTGTCAAACGTATCAATTATCCCCTCTGTACTCGGTGATTATTCCAATTTTTGTTTCGATCGAGGACCACATTCTGATTAATTAAGATGGTGGTAAGCTGTTTTAAAATACTCGAATACTCATTGAAGTTTGCGTCGGAATCGTTTACGTTGACCAATTAAGTACAGGGTTAATTGAGAGCGATGTCTTTGCCACGCACGTTTTACACCAAATGGAACGTTTTTGGATGCGCCTACCATTATTTTTCTAAAATTTGCTCAATATTCGACTCCGCGATAGTTGCAGAGTCAATCGAATTAATCTTAGAATCAACCCAGGTATTTATTAGATTCCAGTTTGCTAAATTGTATGATGGTATCAAAGTGCTTCTTTTGTTTGACAGAACCATAAATTTCGCAGATGATTGGGACAAAATCAGGTTGAGCATACCGGGAAGCGTTTCGATAGATGACATATTTAAACTGGAGTTTGTTAAAATTACGTCAATAGTAGAAGGTCGAGTTGGATAAGTAAACAAACATAACAGTTACTTCGTAATTGGTGGTTGTACAAGCAAATGCCTGCCGGGTTATTGCTGTAACAATTCCAGGTGGTGTGTTTAGCATTAAAGTTGCCGAGTATAAAATATTCAGATGGCGAATTTGTAATTTTTGATAAGTCTTCAGATAAATTTATGCGCCTTTAGGATTTCTATTATAATAGATACGTTTTCAACTTTTGATCTGTTTGTGTTTTCATCACGGTCTTCGAAATAAATGTCAAATATTTTTTCATTCAACAGATTATCGTCCTTAGAAATATTACGGCGAGCGTCATTTGTATACGAAGCCGCATTGAAAAAAACTGAACTGTAAGTTCTGGTTGACTTGTTTAGTCGTGGTGTTTCACTTTCATTATCATCGAGTATCAAAGTATTAGTTTGTCTTTTACATTGGTGATAATTGGTGCAAATCGTTTGTAGTATTTTCAAGTATTCTCGCCTTGAACATCGAACATAGTCAGCTCGGTGATTAACGTTTTTAAGACTATTGTTAACACAATTAAAACATTTGTAACTACAGGATCTTCACATGAAGTTTTGTTTAATTGGCAGGTGGAGTGATCAGGTTGATGGCTGCATCCAGCACAATTGTTCGGCCAAACACAGCACTGTACACTGTGTAGGACCTCTAGATCGCCGTAGGGGATTTCTCCAATGAAAATAAATGTTGAGAATATATGTAATTTTCATCATTTCGCGTTTAGAGATTTTTTGACTGTTGAATTCCAGCATGAATATAGTATCGTCTGCGGAGGATTTTGTAGTTACGATGTCTTTTACATTAACTAGCTTAATGTTAAATATTTGTTTAAATTCTTCGATTATTGTTTATGTACCGATTTGAGATAAACCGAATGATTTAAACTCGTTTTGATCTTTGGCGGGGTGTGTGTAAAATTTTAGAGAACGTTCCTTTAGGACTTTTTTCGCTAACACTTTGATACCCACGGATATTCTTTTATACAAGCATTTCTCTCCAAATAACTTCATTACATTATAAAAACTATGACAAGAGCCTACAACTATTGGAGGAATTATTACGGAAATGTTTATAATCCATTGTGTTTTCTATATATTTCAACCCTTTATCCTAGCAGACGACCAATTGTGATGTCCAAATATTCTCATCAATACAAATTAGAGACATTTGCCAGTATTGTAATCGGGACATTTTCACAATTTTCGCGTGAAAATTTTGCTGAAACATTCAGTGACAAATCTTGTCATTTAAAATATCGTGTGAAAGCTTCTCATAATGAATTTTTATTTTTGTTAATTTTAATTTATTAAATTAATTAATTTGCTAATATTAAAAAAACAGTAAAAACTAATCTATAAATACTTATATTGTAATAATAAAGTCGTCCTAGTCTATAGATAGTATTTTGACTTATTAGACAAGAGCCCGTGGTTCAACATCTGGCTGAGTCAACTCGAGACTAAAATTTGAAAAAATATTTCTTTTGGCGACTTCTTCTCAGAAGTCTTATAGAAAAAACTCTGAGTGTAAAATAAAATTGTCATAAAAATCTGTTTCACAAATCTATCGTTCGGAGTCAAAATTAAACAGTAGGTCCCGCCACTCATGAACAAAATTAACACACAACATGAATGGTGCGAGAAGCTAGGTTGTAATCCTGACTATGGGGCTATAATGTCTAACATAATATTTTTCAAATATTTTTATTATTCAAATAATCCAAGTAGGATGTAAAATTTTTTTAATAAAAAATAATTTAACCAACATATTATGAAATAATGAAATGGGAAGGTTCATAATTCAATAATACTAACAAAATTATTAATACTAACGATAACTAAAAAATATACTCTAGAATTTGTAAGCAGTAGTATCGCACTGTTGCAGTCGCCGTAGTCTAGTACGTAGGTTAGATATCACCAACTAAACGAAATTTGAAAAAAAATTTTCCTTCGGCGACTTCCTCTCAGCAGATTTCTGGCAAAAACTCTGATAGCAAATAAAATTGCCATGAAAAGTTTCTCAAAAATTTGTCGTTCGAAGTCGAAAGGTAGTTCCCGCCTCTCATGTATAAAATAAAATTAACACACCCAACATAAGTGGTGGGAGAAACTAGGTCGTAATCCTGACTAAAGGATTGTAATGACCAGTTATGTATGTAGTATTGCACTGACGACAGAAATAATTTTCAAAGCCGATTTTTTAATTGTGAATTCCACATTAACTTGAAAATAATAACTTGATAATTAACTTGTCACTTCCAAAAATATATTTACAATTGATGCAATAAGTATAATAATACAATAACAATAGTTTCCTTTTATATGCTTAATGAAGTTCATTCGCTGAATGATTATTAATGAGAATGGACGTACTTATGCACTGCGGTAACGTTGCAACGTGAGGCATTATAATTGCAGTGTTACACGCTCAATATACATATCGTTAGTATAATTCGCAAAGACGCTAAGTCCACTTTTTTCCAAACTTGAGATTTTAATGCAAAACGGTAGCACTATACAAAATACATATTTTACTACAACAAAAATGTCAGTATGTAGTTTAAAGTTGTTGTAATTTTGTGGTTAGCAAAAACGCTAAGTCCACAAAATACGAAAAATATTAAAATCACGTGCTAATTTCACGAATATTAATTATTAATTATTATTAATTTTTGATCTAAGTCATTCAAAGAGAGCTATTTTGTAAAAATAATTGCGTTTAAAAAGTTTAAAAATTTTAAAAACTGAAAAAGCTACAATGTTTTTTGTGTCTCCTGTACAATTTGAAAAAAGGGACTTAACACATTTGCGAATTATACTAACGATATGTATATTAAAGGCGAACCAGTATCGCGATATTTATGGAACTTGAAACATACAGTAATAATGGATCGGAAGTAATAATGTATATGGAAGAATAGCCTTATATTCAGAAATCCATATCGCCAATCATGGATCGCACTATAAATATTGAATGGGCAACTTACTTTGCGATATTAATGCGTGATATGTTGCTTCAGCCAGCAGAAAGAAGAAAAATGTGAAAAAAAGGAAACATAAAATTTCACTTCTTTGCGGTATTAGTTCGCAATACGTTACGCCACCAATTTCAAATGAATAATAATTATTGAACATGTAGCATCTATTAATTCATTGAAATAGATCGAGTTTCAAATGTTACATATTTCAACATGTGCACTATCAATGCCTTAAGGGTGAGAGTTTTCCGTAAATTCAATTTTTACATAATTTATACGGACAAATCAATTCAACTTTGTATGAAAAGTATAACCTATTATCAGCAGCTCTGCTCAAGTTTGTTACGAAAAAATATAAAATTAAACAAAATAGAAATTAATCGAGCAGAGAGTTGCTCGTAAAAAATATCAAATGTGTATCCAGTCTAAGGGCCATTATTACAAATTGCCGTTAACTAAAGGCAGGATTTTAACGGGCAGATAATGGTTTTTCATTATTGCAAGTGGTTGAAGTAAGCGTTAAGCTAAAGGGAGGATCATCCTACCTTTAACTTTATTTATTTATTTATTTTATTTATTTATTTATTCATTGATTAACTCCAGTACAACAAGCATTTAATCTTATTTAATAGTACTATTTATACAACGTTATAATTAATTTAAAAGTTATATATATATGTAAGTTTGACAAAGAAAGCAAAAAAATTATTCATTATATTCAAAAAATTATAGACATTAGAAGTTAAGTTAGCCTTAGATTTGTTTAAATTAAATGATGAATTCTAAAGAGAAGAAAAGTGTGTTGAAATTGCTTTTTTAAATTGCATTATATTGCTTTTCAATTGAATTTCCGGCGGAAGTTGATTCCATGAACGAATAGCATTAATATAAAAGTGCCTTTCCGACACCTGTTTTCTGTACCTTACTGCATTTATCCTATAGCCTCTATTAGTTCTAGAGAATTGTAGTCTGGTATATAGATAATCTGGTTCCTTCAAATAAATAATCTTGTGCAAGAAAATTAGCATTCGATATTTTAAAAGGCTTTCCAGTGTCATATTATAGATTCTGTAGGAAAAATGCGAGATACTGCTATATCTACTTCGTCCAAAAATATATCTCGCTATGTTATTGTAAGTTACGTTGAGCTTATTTTTACTAACAGAATCTAAACCCGCAAAGAGCTCGCATCCATATAATAGGGTAGGAATCAGATATGTTTTTGCCAAGAGCATACGTATATTAATAGGTGTAAAGGATTGAGTCATATAGAGATTCCTTAGCATAGCATACGTCTTCCCACAAATAGTATTAACGTGGTTAGTCCAGGAAAGTTGGCTATTCACCCCTATTCTGCATTTCGATTACGTCTCCGCATTCAGTTCCGTTACGATCGAAAATTGGTATTCTGCAGAAAAACGGAATCGAAAGAATAAGAACAAGATAACAATGTTTACAAAATCACTTGTATCAATGTGGAATGTGGAAATGAAACAGCAGAATAATCATTTTCATAAACAAATGTCAAATTTAATAAAACAAGTTCTATGTATAATAAAGTAAATTGTTTATAAATTTAATAAAAGAAAAATATTGAAATAAAATAAAAAAGAAAAGAGTAAAAATAAGTTTTGCATAAATATATAAGTGTGTATAATCTAGTGAAGCTGAAATTAACTAAAAAAAAGTAGAAAATAAAAGTGTTGTGGTTAAATATGTAAAGACAAAACGTTAATAAAAACTGTTTCTAAAGAAATAATTTAGTGAGTTGAATTTTTATTTAAAATTTAAGGAGAAATGGAGTCTATTGTAGCTGCATTATTGTTGGAAGAGGGGAACAACGACAGAAATACAGATATAAGGCTTGAAAAGCGTAGGCTCAGAGACAACTGCAATTCAGGCCTAATACATTAAGGACTTCTGTAACCTCCTCCCAGAATGCTGTTACTTCTTCCTTTGAACGCTGGTAATAACCACAAGCTATGTCAGCTTTATCCGCCATTATATTTGCCAGTTTCTCGTACTGCTCCGGTGTTCTTGTTTTTGACCTGCATAGATACATAACAAAACACTCATATTCCAGTACAAAAAATAACAATTTAAAACAAAAAAATTATAATAATAATTTTTATTTAAATCGTTTCTAAATTTTTTAATTTTGTACTTTCATTTTTTCACTTAAAAAAACAAAAGTAGAAAAAACCTCCGTTAACAAAAAAACAACTGAGAGAAACGGAGCTCCGATCGTAATGCAGAATACATACAATCGAAAGAAACTGAACGGAATCGAAACGCAGAATACCAAAATTGCCAAACGGAGAAAATTTCGATTAGAATCGAAACGCAGAATAGGGGTGATTAAAAATAATACCTAAGTTCTTGGCACATTGTACTAATGCTATTCGCGAGTCCCCGACAACTAATGGTGGCAGTAAGTTTGGCAATGGGTCAACTTTCCCGATTACAATAGCCTTTGATTTATTCGCATTTAAGTTCAGACCATTTGCAGTAGCCCATTTAAATATATTGTCGAGGTCCTGGTTCAGTTCCAATATACAATTGTTGATGTCAGATTTAAAACAGCTAATGTAGAGTTGGACGTCATCGGCATACATTTGAATTCCTCAGTGAGTAACACGAGAAGGTAGGTCATTTGAGTACATTATGTATAGCAGAGGGCCGAGAATTGAACCCTGAGGTACACCTCTTCGCACCGGGCTGCTAAATGATTTTACATCACCATGGTGTACTGTCTGACTTCTCTTATACAGATATGTACGTAATAGTTTTACTGCTGATGTTGAAAATTTAAAGGTATTTTTCAACTTGTGACAAAGAATGTCATGATCAACAGTATCGAAAGCTTTCGAATGATCTAGAAGTACCAGAAAAGACACCATGTTTTGATCCATTTTTGACCTCAACTCCTCTACAACATCCACTAAAGCCGTAACGCAGCTGTGTTTAGGTCTGAAACCAGATTGTCTGTTGGTCAGTAGTGAGTTGTCATATAAGTATTCACTGATTTGTTTATGGACTACACGTTCAAATATCTTGGACAAGTATGGAAGTATTGCAATTGGTCTGTAACTTTTGTCAGGTTTTGGTATGGGGATAATCTTCGCATGCTTCCACGCTGAAGGAAAACTAGACGTTGTCAAGATAGTGTTAAATATATGTAATATATATAATAATGTAGTCAAGGATAATCCATAGAAATTTTGGACATATTTCATCATAGCCCGTTGCATTGGATCTGATGCTCCGAAATGATTCACGCAAGTCCAAAAGCGTGATGTTAGAAAATTCAAAACCATTGGCACTGAGATCAGAAGCAGTGCTTGGATCCGTAGAGTTGTAGTAACCAATATCAGATTCAGGCATAGGGATACTAGAGAATTCAACATTCAATTGATTCACATTCACATCATGGTCAGTCATATTATCCTTATTCAAAACGCCCATGTCCCTAATTTCCCTCCATTTGCCCCGTGATGATAAGGCGGTTGAAAATTTGTCCTCATAGAATTTGCACTTAGCTGCCCTTATCTCATAATTAACCCTACGTCTGCAATTCTTAAAAATCTCTCCAAGTTCCGGAGTCCTGTACCTCTTCCAGCGTTCGTATGCATCGTTCCTGTCATTAATCAAACTTTTGATCTCCCTTGAAAACCATGGCTTTACCTTACCACTTACATTCCTAGTCTTCACCATAACATATTTGTTATATAAATTCTGAATATTATTCTGTAAAAAATCTACCTGCTCATCAACGGTTGGCATGATAAAAACCAGGTCCCAAGGTATACGAACTAGTTCATCCCTAAGAGATAAAAGATCAATGTTTCTAAAATCGCGAAATGTTATTTTCCTCTCCTTTGTAGACGCCCTAAAGTCGTAGGACAAAAAAATTAGATCATGCCTAGAGAAAACTGATGCAGATAATTGATCGTATAACAGCACACGGGAACGATTATCAATAAAGAAAAGGTCAAGTAGTGTTGCGGAAGTAGATGTAAAATGTGTCGGCATGAGCTCGTTTACAAGTCCCAACCCTATAGCTCCCATATCCAGCATTAATCCCTTGTCCAACTTTTAAGTGCCTCGGCCACGTTCAAATTCTGGTGTTCAAATTTTGCAAATGTGTTGGTAATATTTGTTTGACTCAGCACAGCAACACATCAAATTTCAGCCTTCAAATTTCATTTTAAAAATGTCGTGGAGAAGACAACATCACATGGTTTTCATCGGAAAAAATTCTTTTATGGCTTTCTTTTTCTTTTTTTCGAAAATATTTTGTTTTTAGGTTTTCTGAAAGAACATATGGGCTTTTGGTTGGGGGATTGTTTTGTTTTCTGTGTCCGAGTTTTTTCTTTTAATACAATATTCTTTTATTGAAACTTATGTAAAAATAAACAAGATTTTAAAATAAAATAATAATAATAATTAGATATATAATAAAAGCAATTAAAACAAATTATTAATGGACTTAATTTTTTCGGCTTATAATTCACATAATTTTTATTAAACAAAATAAAGTTCATAAAAATAAAGGAACAATATCATAAAATTCATAAATAATACAGAACTACATAAAAAATTACAAAACATCTACTTTTTTATTATCATCTTTTTTCTACACACATTCGTAACACCCGCGTAACACCCGTGAGGACAGTTTTCTGTACGTGTGAGTACAGTTTTACCAATACAATCACAAAAATGGCAGATTGATCAATCTAGTTTGATCGTGGCTGTGCTGCTTTAAAGTTAAGTTTAGGTTAGAACCTGCCATATTATTTGTATATTATTTTCAATATGGCAACTTTAAATATAAACAAAATGAGGAAACACAACACCAAAATAAGGAGCCCTACGTTGCACTGCGTTTAAAAAAAAACTTGGTTAATTGAGCAGTTTTATCGACATTGCTCCGGCACTGCCATATTTTTGAAAACAATTAACTTTATTTTATCTGTAAGTTGTAATAACAAAAATAAGTTAAAGGTAACTTTACAGTTCCCCTTAGGTAAAGGTACCTTTAACTAAACCCAAGTTTAACATAAGATGTAATAATGGCCCTAAGTGTGAAAAAAAATAAAAGCTGTGTTAGATATGATCTCCAAACAATGTCTTAGCAATTAGAACGTAACGGATAGAAACTATTTAAGCAAATAATAATTTAAACTTGAATAAGTCTATTGAACATCTTTTGTGGGTATCCAATCTTTCTTTCTTTCCAATAATATGTTATGAAACAAAGTAATTCTTTCAAAATTTGTCTGCCAAATAATTATGCCGAGTAAATGGAGTAGGTTGTGGATCTGATTGAGTAGAACTCAAAAATATTTTTTTTTACATTTCTTAAACTCTCCAAACTTTGAAGAAAAAAATTATTTACTCTCAGACTTTTTGTCAGTAATCTGCTGAGAGGTATTCGCGAAAAAATATTATTCATGTTTCGTTTTGTTGGAGATGTCTGATCAATGGTTTGAGCCGTGGGCTCACGTCTAATAGGCCGACACACTACCTACTAGACTATGGCGACTATTGGCTTCAATTTACATTGAACTAAAAAAATCGCCCTAATTTTTCAATAAACAACAACAATATGTTGAATCGTTCTTGTAACTAAAATTGCCATTAGCAAGTAGACCGCATAACACAACTATTGACATTATAGCTTTGTTGTTGTACTTATGTATGTATGTATATTCGTAAGTACTAAGACAGTTGTCTGAGAGTATAGAACTTCTATTTTTAGATATCTTTTAAATGTTGAATTTTAAATAAACGATTAATAGAAAGTTTAACTATACATATATTCACTCTATTTTTCATACTACTAATTAAGTTTTAAGTAGTATTTTGATCAAATTTCTCCCATTCTTCTAAATTCGTCTGATCTGTAAAATATGTCCGTGAGGTCAACCTATATTAATAAAAACCAATTAGTTTAATTAGCCGCGAGCTTTAATAGCTCTGTTGCAATTAGTGTGGCCTTTTATGACTTTTGTGCTAGAAAACGGAAAAATTTTGTTCCCCAAAAGTGCGGATCCTTTTATCAACCACTTGATCTGCGGGATACGGTCACTTAAGAAGGTAGTGAAAACGGTGTCAGTACTTTAATCAAATTAAGTTGGCAACGTAAGCTTTTAATATTTCCTAACTCCGCCTTCTTCTTAAAAACGAAGTAAAGTGTATATGACTGTTTCAGCATCTGGATACACGCACTTGTGGAGCAGACAACCGTGTTGGTTGGGAAGTCTTATCAGTCCTATCAGCATAGGTTGGTTATAATCCAAATTGATAAAAATAAAATAATATTGCTTAGAATATGAAAAGAAGAATTGTTTCTTTTCAACTGCTTGCACAGTTGTTAGTGCCATAGAATCTTATATTTTAAATACTCGATATATGTGTATCTATCTATACATATGCATACAAAATTAATTTAATCTAGGTGTTTGAAATTTTATCCTATGCGTTTATTTTCAGATGAGCTGTGGAAAAAAAGATTCGATTGTTACCGTAGCTGCACTAGGAAATTTCACGCATACAGTTGTTCGGCGTGCAACAGGAAGTAAGTAGTTCACTGCTTAAATTAAGTAAATTTTAGAGTAAGTATTTTTCTACTATAACGAACTTTGAGACCTCTGATTCCTAATGCAATACATATATAAATAAAATTATTAAATCACACATATTGATTGGTAGGTAGGTCAGAACGAATTGTCTTATCTCTAATGACATATACGTAAGTTATGGCGTTGAACTGACCAACCAAATAAATTTATAGGAAATCCGTAAAATATTAGGATCACATACTTGACGTATGGATATTGACTTAGAAAGTATTACATGGTACAACGTCCTTTGCATTCCTTCTTATACGTCGCTCCTATGTTAAAATCAATCGGGAAAGTCAAGTTTTCAAGGATCATAATTTTCTAATTTATGAGTCGCCCCAGAATGGTTTTGTCTCCTGTGCTGATATCCTATAGTGTCTTATGCGACAATTTAGATGACTCTTGTAACTCGACTTCGAGTGCCTACTAAGGTTTTAGATTTTCCAAGATTATTCTAGCTACATATATATGTTCTCTCATTTCCTGATGGCTTGGTACATTACAGATCAAAATTTGTGTTCTTGGACGCCGCTGCTTAAATTGTCAATTAAAATATTACCTCATCACACGTACCTATGCTTTTCAAACCGTATTATGCTAGACAGAAGTATAGATACTAACTCTATTATATACTGAATAAAATTTGTATCCCGCGTTTAGAGACTTCTCTGTACCATTTACTCTTCACAGGCAGTTGCCTTCTACTTCCATTTAACCAGGGTTATTACAATGTGAAACCATAGTGTTTCTTATTAACAATTTGATTTCCGTTTTATTCTGATTTACGTTAACAGTTCAAAATGGCTCTCTGCAGTCTACCTTGCTTTATGTTATATGGAGTGCAAGTTTCCATCTGTTCCATAACATACGATTGATCCAGTCTCTCAGCGATTAATTGCCCTGAAAAGGTTAGTACGTTGTAGAAGGCTTCTTCAATGTCAATACCGATAGCAAAATAATATGTAAATAACTCCGAATTGGTGACAAAGGCTCAGTATACACACTTAATATTATAATATAATATAAGAATTAAAGTTTAACATTTAAGTACAGTAAAATAATTATAAAAACACTTTTTATAAAAAAAAAAAAAAATTACCGTAAACGTATTAGGGCCATTATTACAACTTGCCGTTAAACTTGGGGTTAGTTAAAGCTACCTTTACCTAAAGGGGACGGGAAAGTTACCTTTAACCAAAGAATATGGCTATAAAGAATGCGCATTATGTAGAAGTTAAATTTCTTATGGTGGGTTGTAACATCACGACCCGCTCTCACCAAAATCTTTTTAAAAAGTCATTTCTTGTTGAGCGGGGTGGAAGACAGAACGAAAATAACCACAAACAAAGAGCGTAACAATGTGTTGCTCTCATTATGAGAGCGTAAAAAAGCATTCAGTTGCTTGTCAGCTTCTAAAGAAGAATGTTCATGTCGCTTTTTTCAGACTTTTTCAGATAATTTTACACCCAAAGAAATATTACAGTATGATTCACTAATATCAATGAGAAATGATTTCGATTTTTGGAAAAATACTTGCCAAGTTAAATACGGTGTTTTTAGGTTTTTAGCGCAGTACAATTTTTCTATATTTTTCGCTCACATATACATATTATTGGGTTAAGCAGACTTGAAAATATTACTAACAATTTTCCTCTGGGTTAACACATGCCCCTCATAATTTTTGTCATGTTCTCTTCGTACCAACGTCTGAGAATAAGTGATATGAGAACAGTGTTGCCGTTTTTGATTATTTCTAACCAAAATTGGATATTTTTTTAATCAATATGTAGGTGTGTAGGTTTTTTTGGTTTTGGTTATTTTTTTCTTATAAAAAAAGCTATTTTTTGTTTCTTTTCTTATTAATCATAATAAAATAAAAGTCTACGAATTTAATGTTGGTTATATTTTTTCTTATATGGTGATTTCTTTCACAAATGTTGGTTACAAAATTTTTCTTCGTGGCAACACTGTTTCAGAAGAATAAATAAGAAAGTAGTCAAACAACAAAAACGCACGATGAGAACAACGCATTGTTACGCTCTTGGTTTCTGTACCCTTCCCTTCTATCTTTCCCCCCCGTCATGAAATATTTTTGAAAAATATTCCAAAATATGTTGAAATGCACATTCTTTATACTTTATTTTCTTTGCTTTAACTTATTTTCGTTATTACAACTTACAGATACAATTTTTCAATTTTCCGGAGCAATGTCGATAAAACTGCTCAATTATACAAGTTTTTTTTAACGCAGTGGCAACCGCGGGCTTCGTTTTTTTGTTGTATATGCTCATTGTGTTTAAATTTGAAGTTGCCATAATGAAAATAATATATAATATGGCAAGTTCAAACATAAAGTGACCTTTAAATGTTAAAGGTAGGATCACTTCTATCTTATTGGGTACTCATAATAACGAAAAACAATTTATCTGCCTGTTAAAATCCTCGCTATAGTTAACGGCAAGTTGTAATAATGACCCTTAATGATATTTCACACGTGTTAACAATAATTATTCATTTTCATATTACAAATTATATTCTATAATTACTAACAAAGTGATTAAGATCAGTGACAAACAAGTGACTAAATAATCGGGGAACCCATATAAAATTCTAACAATATTATATCCGACAAGCAAATTGGACTCTGAAATTGAATGACTTTTTTGTTTTTGTTATTGTTATTATTTTATTTAAAAAAAAAATAACTTATACTATCTTTAATTCTCTTTGTAACATAATCGCATTTGTTTGTTATCTACTTGGATGGCACTTTTTCCTTTCTGCAGATGTTCTCAGATTTTTTAATTACTTCAGACATAACAGCACAACAGCTGTTTACTTAATTTCATTGCTGGCTTTACTGTGCCATTTTTGGGATCGCTTTTAGCATTGTCAAAATCATTGTTAAGGTTATTTTCATCGCAGTATCTTACATGTGAAGTGAAGATTAAATGTTTGAATATTTCATGAAATTCGTACATATAAACTTCATTACACTTTATTTTAGTATAGGCGCACTTTGGTACTGATAACGAATTCAGTGAAAGAGAGCTGTTATAATTAAAATACATAAAACATGTGTATGTATAAGATGTGTAGGTACACATATGTGTGTACTCTCTTAGAGAGTGAGCAACTAGAATGTTATTTATATACATATTGTTGTTGCATAATAATTTCATATTAAGAAATAACATACATATTTATTTGAGTGAACATTCCTCACACATCAGTTATTTGTTAAGATACTGGTTTTCGTGCGCCCCGTAATAATACTTATATTGCTACAGCAATACTTCGTACACTGAAGTAAACAATTAAGCGAACTATACTTCTTGCTCAGAAGTGTTGCCACATTATTATTTTATAAAAGTATTGCATGGACATATGGTATGATGAGAGGGACTACTCATGCAGTCCATTGTGCATAGTTGTGAAAAGATAGTTGTATGAGAAAGGAAAAAATGGTAGTGCTAAAACAGGAAAAGGTTAGAAATATGTTCTAAATTTTTTTATTAGTTTCATCCTCTAGAAATGAGAAGAAATATTAATTGGATTCTGCTATTAAAAATTATAGAAATTATCAAGTTTGCAATTACAAACTGCAAAAAAGCATTTTGCATAACTCGAAAGAAGCACCATTTCAATTATAGCATACATACATACATATCTACACACACACACAGTATCGGTCATAATAAAAGCATCCTTGTAGATTTTTTTGTTTTATGAGGAAATACGAATTTTGAAGCTGTCTATTATTTTTAATATATTATATTATATTAATATATATTATTAATTGGATTCTGCTATTAAAAATTATAGAAATTATCAAGTTTGCAATTACAAACTGCAAAAAAAGCATTTTGCACAACTCGAAAGAAGCACCATTTCAATTATAGCATACATACATACATATCTACACACACACACAGTATCGGTCATAATAAAAGCATCCTTGTAGATTTTTTTGTTTTATGAGGAAATACGAATTTTGAAGCTGTCTATTATTTTTAATATATTATATGGCAATCACTCAATTAACATAAGTTTAATAAGTTATCATTTAAAACCTATAAAAAATAAAAACCATAAAGAATCAAGATGAAAGGAACAAAACAAGCGTGCACCTTTAATTAATTTATAAAAATTTGACTATGTTATAGATTATTTAGAATTTAAATTAAAAATACAACCTCTGCACAATTTGTATATTAGAAAAAGAGATTAAAAGAAGTCCTACATAGTAAATGAAGCGCTATACAGTGAATTGTAAAAAATAATAATGACAAATCAGTTGACGATTAGAAACCCAAACGATCACATAACAAATTGAGCCAAAAATATTTCATCAATCGATAAATAATTTCCAAGCCTATTTGTGAGATAGACATTAGATATCAGGGCTGATATGACCTGCGCATTTCAGCGGTCGTCCAAGTATGACATTGCGTCATGAAAATTACTTGATTAAAAGAGTCATTCAAAAAATGTTTGCAGCATCTGCGAGACAAATAATAAACAATGTCATATCCGGTATTTTCCAAAGAATAATTCGCAGAAGTGCGATGGAACAGCATTATATAATCGCCGAAAGTATGAAGCATTTCATATTTGCAAAAAACAATAAGGCTAGACTTGAGTTCGCGACATCAATTGTTAATGTGAAATAAGGAGGATTGATTTTTAGCTGTGAAAATAGCCTGGACAGGAATATTGTCTGGTATTATTAATAAGTTGAAATCTATAATTCTAGAAGATGTGCGTTAGTCAATCATTCCAATGGGTTTGCAAGAAAAATATCAACTTTCATTTATTTTCTATTTCTTTCTATTAAGAGGAAATAGTTCTGTCTTTTTAATTTTATATTCTTTAATTATTTTTGGATAAATAACAAATATACATATATTAAAAATATGGATATAGAGCATAAAAATTTTATGCTCTATATTATTTATGATATATTATTTTATGATAAAATAACTATCATATGATACGTAATTTTAGTTATGACCGATACTGTATGTTTGCATGTAATTTTATTCTTGACATGTAAAGTTACATGTTAAAGTCATTGGCCCATAATCATAGTCAAACACTAAAGTCGGTTCTTTTTAAAAACAACTTTAATATTTAAACCTGTTACTAACTGTTTCTTAACTATAGTGAAGATTAATAATAGTTTTAAGTTGAACCAGCTTTAAGTGGGTGATTAGTATAATTTTTGAAATTTTGCATACAAACTGGTATAAATACTGTAGAAGTGGCATCTCTGCACAGCTGATGCAATAAAAGCGCAAAAAAATAAACAAAATATAAATTGTTATTTTGAAAAAAAAAAAAACAATTGCATAAAATGAATCAGGGGAAATCATTTCCAATGTCCTCAATTGTACACATATCTCCAATTATTTTTCAACACTTTTTCCACAATTTATGAAAAATTTAACACAATTCATAAATTTTTTGTTTTGATTTTGTAAATTTGGATAAATGACAAACAGCTGATAGAGTTAAAGTGATGTTAACTTTGTTAAAAACAACTTCAGCTTGTTTTAAGTATAAAACTGACTTTAGCGGAAAAAGTAAGCTTTTTATCGTCTATAGTAGCTGGAAAGTAGACTTTTTAATAAATGATTCTTAAAGTATACTTTTTTGATGACTATGATTATGGCCCATTATTGATAATCTTAATAAATGTAACGTAAAATGATCTTCTAAAACTTGAAGTTTAATTATATCCCACGTTGTATGACATTGTAAATATGCCGCATGAAGGGATAAAATTACTTACTTATAAATCTACTCCAGTTTAAGTAAGAAAATTTAAAATCGGAAAATCAGGCGCAAAAATTTAAAATCTTTATAGTACCCGTACACCAAACTTCATCAGTTCGAATCATAAGGGTTTCTTAACATTTTTGGGGAAATTGATTCATAATTTAAGTCTGGCAACACTTATTTATTTATTATAAGCACTTGAATTTTATATGTTATAACTAATACTGTTGTTATTGTTTTATTACTTATATCTAAGACCCGATCTCTTTTGACAGTTGTGCTCCCACTTTAGTTGTTTAACGTTGTCTAACTTATTCGGTTCGTGATTGCGGTTAAATAAAGTGTTATTGACTTTAATAAGTACATATAAACAAATTTACACCATGATTACTGTAAACAACAAATTATAAACAAAGATTTTGATTCGGTATTTAATTAAATACATCGTTGTGTGGAAATGTCTGTATTAACACATTTGTATGCCGAATACTTAATTATAAAGTCATGGTACTTACTTGCAAACAATAAAGTATGAAATAAAATTATTAAAATGTGTGTAATCCGCTGTAGCACCTTCTTCAGCAGCAATTATAGATACACATGAATATTTCATATTTATATTATAGTTTACTTATATGTATGTACGTATGTAGTAAAGAAAGTACGAATTTTAGTATTATTGAAATTTAATTAAGATCGCTCACAGGCCTATGAAGCTTTTGATATATAATTTAATGAAGCATGACAAGAGCAAATTAGAAAAATACTCGTACATAAGTATACGTTCATATAATTTTTATGTTGGTTAAGAAAATGAAATAAAGTGCAAACCATGTTAGTAATTGAGCTTAATTTAATGTACATACATACATATTTGTCGTTTTATTTTAAGATAAAAAAGCCTGTGTCTATTGGTCCATTCATATTGTCTGTCTATTTTCGCTCGAATCGTTCAGTCAACTGAACCCATTGAAAGCCGTACATAATTTTGGTATACATATATACATATATATGTAGTTTAAAAAGTGGTGCTAAGAAAAAATGCAGTTAAATGTTGCAACTTAATGTTGTTTCCTTTTGTTATGACTTCAATTTGCTCAGAGATGAAAATATTAAGGCGATTTCGTACTTGTATTCTTTATTGTAAAATAATAAAAAAAATACGACGGTAAACTCTGCATACTTTTTTGTCGCCAATGGTTTATTTTTAGGGCAGCTGCCATTCAAATGTATTTCAAATACTTATGTATATACATATGTATGCTAGGTAGGATTTTTATTAGCACTTAAATTTAACTTCATTTTTGAGTCATTGTTCTATTAAAAGTAGTAGCTGTTCTGTAGCAGCTGAAAATATTTATATGGTCCAGGAACTCAAAGTGTGATAAGTACGTATACCAATTTTGTATAATTTTCGGCTTGTGCGGTCACATTACTTGAAAACGTAAATAATTTTTACAAAAACTTATTTCGGAATATAATTAGTGCAAGGTGTTCATCTCTGGGCATAATAGAAAAAGCAATAACATTTACTAAAATTACAATGATAACAAAAGAAAAATAATACGATCATGGTCAACAAGTTAAAAACAATAACAACTCAATACTATTATTAGCCAATGAACATGTAAAGTGGGCCAAAACACTTTAATTAAAAACGAAATGAGAAAATTCTAAAAATGACAAACTTAAACAAATGAAAACAAATAATGTCGGTTTATATAATAGCTCCAGTCGATTTAACTTTCGTTTTTTTACATTAATTTCGGCGCTTCCGTTCTATAACATTCTAAGTCGAAAAAGTGTGTTTTGAGTTTTGAGCTCTAAAAGTTTTCACGCGACATACGACCAGTGGTGTTGTCGAGCCGGAACGCTCCGGAACGTCGTTCCGGTACTTCCTTTTTGGACAGGAACGCGTTCCGGAACTAAAGATGATTTCTGATAACAAGAATTGGCTGACGTTTTGAAAAAAAAAAATAAAAAGAATTGCTGATTTTTTATATGTATGAACCGAACCGGAACGAACCGGCTTGTTTCTCCGAACCGTGAACCGGAGCCCGGTACGTTTTTTTCTGCTGAACCGGAACGCGTTCCGGTAAAAAAAAATTAGCACAACACCACTGCATACGACTATATGTGTATTCTAAGTAGATTTTTCCCTATAACTTCGGAACGGATCGGCGCATCTTAACCAAATTTTGACAGTATTTAAGTTAGAGAACGTATAATTTAAAAATGCAAGAACATTAAAAACGTTCTAAGTACACTTAGAACGTTATAGAATGGAGGCGTCGATTTGATATCTTACTAAATTATCGGTCTTATAGAACATCAGAACACAATTGAGAAAAGATTTCTTTCTTGCAATGACACAAAAATCATTCACCTACAATATTTAATAGCGTTAACCTGTTTAAAATTTTAATTCTAACTATATATTATTGGCAATATTATTGGGAATTTTTTGCAAATGAGCAGTAGTTCCCGAAACGTTTAACTATAATTCGTAAGTCTCAGATAAAATGCAGATTATGGAAAGCCTACAAAAATAAACATTATAGGAAATGCGGAATATTGTTCTATTCAAAGTGATGTTTTGTTTTTTTATTTATTAAATTGCAAAACAACACCCCTAGGTAGAATAGTATTAATAAACAATGCTCTTATAATTCTTTAAGAGCGGTAGAATCATAAGAATATGTATTTAAAATTTTTAAAGATAAAAAAGATTTATGTATAAATAGGGAAGTACCAAAAGCATTAGCGTTACATTGCCACTCAAAATACACATTTTTTTATTTATTATGTTTCAAAATTTTTTTATACACATTACAATTATAATAATATTTAAAGAAAAATCATTTTTTATAATCAAGTTTATGACCTTAACATATACGATTAATATAAATACATGAAAGTACCAAAAAGGAGAATTCGTACCACTTCGTCACTCAAAATACATACATATTATTTATTTTGTAAAATTGTTTTGTCAGCACAATAGGAACATAACAATAAGTATTTATTTCTTACAAAATATTTTTTTATTATTATTTTAATAAAACATTAAAAATCTCATTATATAAAGGGTGCTTTTTAAGAGCTATAGGAAAATTAAAAAAAAAACACCTACAATTCAGAAAAATGCAGGAAATCTTTATTTGAATCGATAGTACGGTCCATATAATTTAATGTTTGAAGATTATTTCATGCAAATGTTGACCGCGAATGCGCCTCAAATGGTCCATCCGCTTAGTCCAATTTTGGCATACTCCTTCCAACATTTCGGCCGGTATCCCACGAATAAATGCTTCAATGTTGTCTTCCAATGCGTCAATTAAAGCGGGCTTGTCTGTATAGACATGAGCTTCAACATAGCCCCACAAAAAATGGTCCATAGGTGTTAAATCGCAAGATCTAGGCGGCCAATTGACCGGTCCCGAACGTGAAATAAAATGTTCACCAAACTCGCCTCTCAATAAGTCCATTGTTATGCCTGCTGTGTGGCATGTGGCACCGTCTTGCATTTTGCATTTTGGGCAAAAAAAAAGTTGGATATCATCTCACGGTAGCGCTCATCATTCACAGTTACGTTACGATTCGCAGCATCTTTGAAGAAGTACGGTCCAGTGATGCCACCAGCTTATAAACCGCACCAAACTGTGACTTTTTCTGGATGCATTAAGCTACCAATGCAATGCTTCTGGCTGATCTTCACTCCAAAATCGACAATTCTGCTTATTTACGTATCCATTGAGCCAAAAATGAGCTTCGTCGCTGAACATAATTTTTCGATAAAGAAGTGAATCTTTGGAGCACGCATTTTGATAATAAATTCAATGACTTGCAAGCGTTGTTCGTTTGTAAAACGATTCATGGTTAAATTTTATACCAAACTGAAGATGTTTGACAGTGAAACAAAACACGAAACGTGCGTGATCTGTTTAAACCAGTGTTGCCAAAAAGATAATAGCTAAAAATCACCCTTTACATGGAACAATTTAAAAATTTTATATAAACATATGTACATGAATGTACCAAAGAAGGTATTTGTGCCTCAATGCAACTCTGCATACAATAGCCCCATCACTCATGTTCAAATGTCACGTAAAAACGTGAGAGAATTCTGTTTTATACAGATCGTTCCGTTTTGCTAACAAGAGAGAACGTTTCGGTAAGCGTTTACATTGCTCTCCATATACTAAAAAGAGAACGTTTGCTACGGTACGTTACGTTACGTTTGGGTAACTCGCACTTTAGTTCGTCCAGAATGTAGATGCCAACTGTATTTTCCGAAGTAGCAATCATAGTACGAACGCATATTTCCTGCGTCACAGTTGATTTATTAGTTGTCACCTCGTTTAACGCTGTTTCGTTTAGCGCTGGAACATATTGGGACGTATCCCCCGCGTTAAGCGGGGTCTTACTGTAGTTTTAACGGATTATGAAAATTAATTTACTTTAAAGTTCTGCTAGTAAATAAAAGGCACTCTGCTGTGAAAATGATAAATAGAATTCCTTACGTCGATTAGGCTTTAAATAACCAACAGTAGGCAAAAAGTAATATAGTCTCAGAAAGATTTTGAATTGCCTAAGTTGTTTTATTAATTTGATAAAATGATTCCATTCATAAAATTAATTTTTTTTTTTCAAAAACAGCAACTCGTAATTGTGTTAAATTCTCATTAACTTGAATCTTTAAGAAAAAGCTAATCAAAGTGAAACCTTATCTTTGAAATATGTACATACAAATGAATTCATATTTAAAATGACAATTTGAATTAAGGATTTACATACAAATATTAGTTATGTTTAATAAATACAGTGACTTTTTATAATCCAAATATCGCAACGTTAAATAATTTAAAAAAATAATAACCAACTAAACTGTCAACGTAATCGCTACCATCAAATCTTGGATAATGCTGACGGCGGAGGGACCTGTTAAAATACCAAGTAATTAAATAAATTATGTATTAAAATTTGTATATTTTTAAAAAGTTAGTTTTTACTCTTATTTATATTTATTGATTTATTCTTATTAATTTTATTTCTTATGGTCACGTTACTTTCACACATAATTTAAAATGCCTTAGGTAGGTTCATAGGTAATCATATGTAACAACAAATATGTTTGAATTTAGCAAAAAAAAAAAAAATTAACTAAATGTACATATGTATGTATTATATTGATGTATATGATGAAACTAAAACCGTTTGTGTCAATTTAAATTTCTTTTATTTTTATATGAGGCTAAAATATCGTAACGGGTTTAACCAAGATGTTTTTACACTATTTCACAATTTATTCATTAAATATTCAATGTAATATCGAGTTAAGAATAAGTGTTAAAATCTTAAAAACTAAAGATAAGACATTATAGATAGAGATATTTATGCCCGATCAACATCGGAAATAAACTCGGGTGTCATAGCCATTTTTATTTTTGTAAATAAAAAGTTTTGTTTTGGCGTCTTTCAAGTTATCCGATTTGTGAAGCAGAGGCAGTTTCCCACAAGTGCATAGCATAATACCGAAGGTAATACACATTGGTTGTAGAAGTAAATTACAAAGAACAAGTCTCAAACAGGATTTTCTTTCAATTAGCCAATATATTTCGAAAAGTTACAATTTAATTTGTGCTAACTTCACTTCTAATCAGACGTTTGTCAAAGCAAGGTTAAGCTAACATGAAAATCTTATGAACACATTTGGGTTTCGAAAATTTAACCACTTCTCCAATTCGAAAATGTGTTCCGAAATGCCGAATGCTTCGTTTGAGAGTCTTAAGAAAACCAGTGTCAACAGCAGAAGTAGAAATGTGATGGTGAATTCTGAACGGTATGTTCAAATATAAATCCGGCTACTATGATTTGGGCATAATATAGGTTTCCAATAGCCTCCAGCATCAAAATAATTTAATTTTATGTCTCAGGTAATTCTACCACACTGGCTCAAACTATAAGGAATCACAGAATAATAATAAAAATCGCCGTAAATCGATTGTGGGTTTTTGTGGTTGCTAATTTCGAATCTGAGGTAACATTTTTCAAATTCGAAATGAAAGGTTTACATGAAAATCAGCATACGGGGGTTTTTGAGATTGCAGATTACGAATCTGAAATATTTTTTTTTCGTTGCCAATTACGAATTGGAGGTAAAATACTTTAAATTCAGGCTGGTCCAATATGACAATCTAACTTTTAAAATTTCTTCAAATTTACATGAAAATATGTACATATGTATTGATTTCGAAATCTTTCAAATACAAAATAGCGGATCGTATATACAATTTTAAAATTTATTCTGATTTTAATATAACGAAATTTGTTTTCTTTTTGGCTAGCGGGTGCTGCCTTCAAAAATTGATATTTCTAAAAAAAAATGCAAAAATCGCAACATGAAATTGACAAAAATAAATTAAAAATTCTTTCTTTTGCTTTAACGGAACCAAATTCGCCGAATTTTTTAAAAGCTGATCCAAAACTTAATTATCAGAATAAAAATTAAATTAGAGGTGACGTCAGGAAATTTAGTTTCTTCATCAAAAAATATTTTTTAACAAAATTTATTTCTTAAACTGTTAAGTGCTTACTAGCAAATTTACTATTGGACTTTACTAAAGGACTTTAAAAATTAGATCAAATCGAGTTGTTTATATTGTGTTCAAATCTTTGCGCACAAACAATGATTTTGATTAGCTGCTACGTAGTCGTCGTTAATTTTTAACAAAAACAAAACATGCCGTTATTAGCTTTGGTATGTTCCTTATCAAATACCAACAAAAAAAATGCATTCCTGAAAGTGCAGTATTGTTGCCCCAAGAATAAGTCAAATTACCTATAGTGCCTTGGAATGTTTAATAATAATACCGTAATATTTATTTAGTACACTACCTATGTACATGCACTAATTCGTGGGTTTATTCGATAGTCCTGAGTATTCTTCTGACGCCGAATTGGTGGTCCGGATATATCTTCTTGCCTATAAAATTGGCATTAGTTTAGATAGTATCAGTTTTTCTAACAGTTTTGACATTGCGGCTAACAGGTTTTTGTTTCATTCTTGCTAGATTTAGGAATCAAATGCATAGAAAACCCATTTTTGGCGATAGCATTAAAATCCCAAAATATCTTTGAAAATAAAAAGAGATCTCATCACTATTTGATGCAAATATGTTGTAAAGGATTCCATTTTGGTGATTCTGAGTTGATTTTTACATTCTTTTATTCTCATTCTGTGCTAAGAAATAGATTCTGCTGCTATTGTCTTCTGCTCTCAGAATCTATTCTTTTATTCTTTACCCAAAAAATAAAGTCTGTAGGCAGTCGGCAAAAGAGAATAGCTGACAATGCTTAAGATTTGTGGAGGTTAACCTATGTAACTTTCCCTAGTGTTGTTCGTTGTTGACCTCCTCTTACCATCGTCAGATTCAATAAGGACGTCCTAGTATTCGTAACTAGGAGTGTTTTGGTTGTCATATTATAGAGCAGGTTAACCATTTTAAAGTTATTTCCCAACGCGCTCCAGAGTCCTGTTCTTCTTCATGTAGATACTATTGTCAACTCTAAATAGATAACCTTCCCCAGAGATGCACTGTTCAAAATAACAGTATCCTACTTGGTGCCTTCTATAGCTTGCCTATTTTTCAAGCCTGTGAAGTTAGTTAAGAATTGCTGAATTACAGAATCTATAGGATCTTTTTAATACCGTAGGATATATCGGAAAACAGTCCTCGATCCCTAAGGAAAATAATTCGATCAAACAACGTATTTTCAACTTTTGCAACGGTATCCTAACTAGCACTAATTTTGTCAATAACTGTATGAAAAGAAGTGTAACAGAATTTTTTTTTTAATTTACAGGTGCAGCTCAAGTGTGTAATTTACCATAGGGCCCTTATGTGAAATCAAATAAATTTTTAATGAATAAAAACACGAAAACATTTAAAATTTTAAAAGACAAAACAAATGATTTGTAGTTTTTATATTGTTGTAGAAAGAACTCCACTTCGTTATTGCTTTTTACGAAATTAAACACTCTCCTTAGACTTAAATAACAATTGTTAAATAATTTTATTTCATAATTTGCTTCAGTGCAGCCTCTTTATAGCTTCTAGAATTAATATTTCAACCATTAAACAATTTGCGTTATTCCTTTATTTGCGTAATCCTGGTATCGATTTTTTTTGTATGTTGCGTTGAAATAGAATTTTCTTCACTTAGCAAG
Source organism: Sarcophaga rosellei (assembly GCA_930367235.1). Lineage (NCBI taxonomy): Eukaryota > Metazoa > Arthropoda > Insecta > Diptera > Sarcophagidae > Sarcophaga > Sarcophaga rosellei. The sequence goes on along the minus strand of OV884021.1, from coordinate 45,389,513 downwards.
CATAAATATCAGGAAGACTTTCCATAAACGGTCAGTTTTTTATATTATTGATGTTATATGGCTACACCCTCATCTCTTAAAGTTCAACGATTATTTTAATTGCAAAATAATCCAGTATACTGAAATACAGTAAGGGCCATTATTACAACTTGGAGTTAAACTTGGGTTTAGTTAAAGGTAGCAGTTTTATCGACATTGTCCCGGCACTGAAAAAATTTTGAAAATGTTAATTTTATTTTATCTGTAAGTTGTAATAACGAAAATAACCTTTAACCTTTAGCTAAGGCGAACTGTAAAGCTACCTTTAACTAAACCCAAGTTTAACGGCAAGTTGTAATAATGGCCCTAAGTGTCATAAATATTAAGATGATACTTTAGCAAAAAGAGAAAATTAAATCTATAAAGTTATTACATTTGATTAAGAAATCAAAAAATGTTAATAATTGTGATGTTTATTTTGGACTCACTTTTTAAAAGCCATTTAAATTTTCATTAATAATCCAAAATAAAAAATCAAATTAATTTGATTATTGATAGGGCCTCCTTCTTTTGAATAAGATCCAAAAATTCCGTGTAGTTTACAGACCATTAAGTGACAGGTTTTTTTATAAACACTGTGAGTGTTTTTTGATTCCATTCTTGAATATATGTACATATGTACTTCTATGTACCAACACGATGCTTTGCTGGAAAATCAGTTCCCCACTGTTGTCACTCACCAAAAATTACAACAATTTCTTCTTCAAGGTATGTCCTCTACAATTCATTAACTAATCGCCACCGAAATTTGGTTTGGAGAAATTTTGTAGTTGCTTTAGTAAATGCCTCCTATAGTAATTGAAATCGTCTGGCCATTGAGTTTAGTTTTCTTATTGAAAAAGTGTTACATAAACGAGAAGTAAGAAATGATTACTTTTTTTCCCTTTTGATTGCAAATTTTCTGTAAATAAATCATTTATTTATTTAAAGATTAACACACTTAACTGATAGCACTGCGCCATCAGCTTAAGATTAAAGAGAATAAGAGAAATCGATTCAAAATATCTCAAAATTATTACAGCTATCCCACTACCATGGTTCGAAAGAGAATCCTCTGGACTACCATTTGACTATGTTCCAAAACGACCATTGATCGTCTAGAGAATTTTCAAGCGAAACATTTCAAAGTCAATTTTCTCAATACCATATCATTTTATATTGCTAATTATAAGTTTTAAGAGGCCTTGTTACTTTCTTTTGAATCAAAAATTAGCTCCTTAACAAGTGGCCTTGTTAAGAACAAATTTTGATCTATTAACACCATGTTTGGCGCTGCTAAAATTTTTGGTTTGCGCCTTGGGTTTTGATATTCGAATTTATCTTCATACACATTGCAAAATTTATGTATAAATAGGAAAGTTCTGAAATTACATATTAATACATATTTGGGCAATTCACACAACTTTGTATCGTGTATGTTGTTTTGAATACATTTGTTTGTTTGTGAACGCTCAATGCTATGCTGTATTGTGTATTTCGTGGCATTCAAACAATTTGATAACCAGAAACCAACACAACTTTTTAAAAACATATGAAAACATATAAACGTTTTTTTTCATTCACACAATTTGATAGCACGAAACCAATACAACTTTTAAAAACATATGTATGTGGCCAATTCACACGACTTCGTATCTTGTATGTTGTATTGAATACACTTGGTTGTTTGTGCACGATCAATGCTATGCTGTATTGTATATTTCGTATTCCAAATGTCTTCTTCTTATTCTTCTCCATAATTTTTGGCATTCAAACAATTTGATAGCACGAAATCAATACAACTTTTTAAAAACATATGAAAACATATACACATTTTTTTCATTCACACACTTTAATAGCACGAAACCAAAACGACTTTTAAAAACATATGAAAAAAATGTGTATAAGTGTATCGGATTTTTACGTGAAAATTATCAACCACAAGCATACACCGTTGTATATTCGTCCAACAATACAATGAATACAACGATACAAGGGCTTGTGTGAACTGACCAATGGAAAAAATGTGTACAGTGAACTCGCGATAACGTGAACTAATTTTTACCAAGGCAGTTCATATTTTCGAGTTTGTTCACGTTATCGAGTACCAAAATTTAAAACAAAAAATGACCCTATTTAATATGAAAAATTATATTTTAATAAGTAAAAATGCTAAACACTATTTTAAATTATTTTTATTATTAATTAGTCAAGAACTCAGTTACCTAAAGCCAAAAATTATAACAAAGTTTTCACTTTTTTGTCAGTTGAAATCTACCTCTTTAACAAAACATTGATGATACCGGTCATAAAGAATGTTACATGTCATCCATGCTGACTTGGAGAATTTGTAATTCACTGGATAAGTAAAGTTTTTGAAACGTCGTGGATTTTTAGATTTTACAAATACCAGTAAATTAAGTTTGTGAGTCCCCGACGCATTTGAATAGCCCATGAAAGTTAATCGTTTCTCCATTTTTGCGCCTGTAGAATTTTTCTCCAATGATAACACATACATATGTATGTTTTATCTGGCAACAGCTTCAAATATAACCCGCATTCATCAGCATTATAAAGCTGATCTTCACAAAGAGATAATTCTTCCATTTTTGGTTTTAACTTTTCCTTAAATGGGTCAACAAGTTGCGGCTGCGCAGAAAGCTTTTCTCCGGAAATTTTAAGCAAGCGAACACTAAACTTTTGCTTAAATTTTTGAAGCTATCCGTCACTGGCGTTAAAACCACTATCATTTTCTTCAATTTGACCATGAATTTCTAAAGCTTTGGTTTTTAACATCAGTCCACTTATTTTTTGTTTAGCATGTGAAGGAACCACTTATAAAGACTTTTTCCATTCTTGGACATTCAGATGCACGTAATGTTTTACGCTTTCCAGCACCATAAAGTGTATTATTTACACTATTATTAAGTGCCCGTTTTTTTCTCTTTAGTGGAAGAAACTGTTGCTTTTACAACTCCACATTTTCTTGCCAAGCCACTAACACTATAACCCTTTTGCAATAACTCAAGAATATCAACTTTAAAGTTAGGGTTTTTAATGACATTTTTCACTTTTTCAAATTAACTTTCTTTGCAGCAATGCCAAAGAACACCTAACAGGTCAATGCATCCTAAAGCAGTACAATGAAAAAGAAGTTCAAACATAAGTAAACAAACAAATAAACTGTAGTTTGAAAATTTCCCAATTTAAAAACAGATTAAAAGAATACAAGTGTTCACGTTTTAGAGCTTTCAGATTTTGTTCACGTTTTAGAATACTCTGTAGAAAAATAAATTTGTTCACGTTACTGAGACGTTCACACTTTCGAGTGTTCACGTTTTCGCGAGTTCACTGTATAAGTTTATCGGATTTTTATATGAAAATTATCAACAACAATCATACACTGTTGTATGTTCTTCCAACGGTTCAACGGATTGTGTCAATTTACCAAATATTTTTGTTAAATAAACGAAAAAAAACCACTTATCATACAATAGTATCTTCACTTATATACAAATGTCACGTAAAAATGTTATGAAATTCCGTTTTATAGAGATTGCTCTGTTCCGTCACCGAGGCACTAAATTTCGGTAGTCATTTACATGTAAACGTTTTTAATTCCTATTTTGTCGATAACAAATTACATTTTTATGTCCTTTGTATGTAAGAAGTTTACAAATTTTATACATAAATAGTACTTCAAGTGTTGGATCAAATCCTTTTTGATAATCTATGAAATTTATATATAGATTCCTTCAGTTTATTGTAGTCTAACTAATAATAAGTTGACTCTTGTGTCCTGTTGACATCCTTTCGGAAATGATGTACATGTGTTCGCAGTATTCTGAAATTCTAATTATTATTATCATTATTAGTAGAATAGTAGCTGACACAAAAAAAGATGGTAAAAAGAGGAGATAAACACAAATAATGAAGAGAGCAGTCAAAACAAAATTGGTTTTCATCTTATCACGAAATCATGTTAATTTGTTAGTTACCTAACTAAAAATATCTGTTGAAACGATGAACGCAAATAATGATTTTTTATTGAATAAATATGTATATAATGGGCTCTGATCAGTCTTGGTAATTTGGGTTTTTTTTTTGAATTTGTGTAATGTAATATTAATTTGCAATTAACAATTTTTTAATATGTGATATCAAATATTTAAAAACAAATGAAAATAATACATTTAGATTAAATATAAACCTAATTTTATCAATAATTCTCCCAATAACATCTTATATTCAGAAATTTTATGGATCCTGGACTATCGATATTAAAAGCAACCAGGATCGAGCGAAGAATTCAGGATTTTGGCATAAAAGTATTTTTTATTTTATTTTATTAATTGCAACAAAAAAAAAACAACAATGAAAATGTCACAACTATCGTTTCTCCAAATTTTGTAATCGTGATCAATTATTTTTCCATTAATTTGATATGACAAAAACTACCATTGTTGAAAAAATTCTTATTTGTCGAACGTTTAAAATTAAATGAACTAAAAATAATTAAGCAAGTCTTAAATACAAAGCCTGATTAAATTTTATAGATTTTAATCACGTCGTGTACAGCCCAATCGCCGTAGTTTAATAGGTAGCGTGTTTGCTTATTAGATATAAGGCTTCAGTTCAAACCTCCGGATAGACATCTTCAACAAAGCGAAATATGAAAAAATATTTCTTCGGCGTCTTCCTTTCAGCAGGTTTCTGGCAAAAAGCTTTGAGAGTAAATAAAATTTCTATGAAAAACCTCTCAGAAATCTGTCGTTCGGAAACGACTTTAAATTGTGGGTGCAGCCATGCATGCTAGGCGAATTCATGTAATAGGTGGGATCGACTAAACAGCTGATACTATTTCAAATGTCAAAATTTGTGTGTGTTTGTTATGCGTGTACGTGTTGTTGTTAATTTTTTTTCCTTTTCCATTTTTTTTCTTCCTATTTTGACATCCAAATGGAGGTTTAAGAAAAACAAAATGCCTGTTGTTTTTGCATTGTTGTACTTGTTGTAGAGTTGCGGCTACCGTATTGAATTTGCCTTGCATGCATGTATAAAATTAACACACATAACATAAGTAGTCGTAATCCTGACTGTAGAGTTGTAATGATTAATTATGTATGCATGTATGTATATAGATATGTGTACAGCAAAATCCAATGGTGTTCCTTCAATTTAGGCAAATATTACTATTGCTTAGGATGTTACAAAGTACATAGTTGATTTGAGTGCATTCCTCAATTGTTTTAATAAGTCTTTGTTTGTTTTAAGACAATTGGTAATTTGGCAAATTGCGTTTTTGCAAGTTCTAATATCTAGACTAATTAGGGACATCATTCTTAATATCTTATTCTGTCGCCATTGCTCACAACAGAAATTCGGAAAATCATATTGATTTAAAAATTGCATTATAAAGCAGGTGTTCAGATGGTGGACGTGTCCCCCTACATAACGTAAATATTGGATGTATGGTACTTCGTTTTAAATTCTAGTATGGCCTTTCAACCGGCTTGTGTATTCTTTTAATTATTGTTGAAGCTAATTAATTGTTATTCGCTATGGGCTTTTCATTTTGTTGTCAAAGGTGTTTGCTCATCTAATTCGGATCGTTTTCGGTACAAAATTATAATCATTAAGGGTGCATGATAAGGATATAAGTTCAGAGATCTTTCAACAAGTCATTGTTCTATTTAAAACTGCTTCGATTTGTATACCCATAAGACGGCTTTCATATAAATCCAATTTTGAAATAACATAGATGTTTGTGGTGTGATGATGTTATTGGACATAGGTCCTAAAAAGTATGTTCTGTATTATAGTTTCAAGATATTAAGAAAAAGGAGCCTCTTGAATTATAAAATATACAGTATTTATTTATTTATTATTAAAAATCTTTAAGGGTAGCAAACCGAAAGATCACCATCTTGCGACTCTAATCTTTAAGACAGATTGCAGTAGCCACAATATAATCTTCGGAGAAGTGTGTACTGCAGACCTCTTTCTCTAACTTAATTCGAAAGTAGTTCCTCGGTTGTAAGATTATATTGGTTTGGTCATCCTTTATTTTTGTACATGGCTTCTTAAGTTCCGCCTTCAGTGATTTCTTTCTTTATGCTCACTCAGTTCGTTCGTAAAATACTTAACTTTTTGTACTAGTGATTGGTTTTAAGCGAATTTAATTGGATTTCTTGAATAAGCTGCTGAGGTATTTCGATTAACATTTAGTTTATTCTTTTCTCTGTAGGAAATTATTTTTCAGGCGTTGGTCTAATTCGTAGAGTGCAGAGTTCTAGGCCTTGTTTGATTGTTTATATGACATTATGTGTATATGATTAACCACAATAGAGAAAAGAAAGTGAGAATTATTAGAAAGTAATTCTCGAGAAAAAAGAGACGAAAGTTTTACACTGGTCATTAACAAAAAAATTAACATGCATTTCAAAAACAATTTGTCGTACACTAACCCTCTTTCATTTCTTCAATCCCTTCCCGAATAGGCTTTATCTCGATTCAAAGAAAAAAATTACACCCGGATATTCTCCAATTTCTACTTTTAAAACATTCGCGTATGAATCGGACTTTCTCCATTGTGTGGTGTAATTGTTAGTTGGGCTATCTGAGGAAAGTTATAGATAGCAAGACGCTGAGAATGTTTGGGAATAGAGATATATTTTTCCACAGACGTTCTATTTAAGCTGTTGAAATCAGGACAATCTCTGGTATTTTTGTGTCATCCTTTGTTTTATCGCAATGATCATTGTTGTACAGTCATATATACTGCACAGACGGGGGTCAATTTACAATGTCAATTTAAATTTTTATAACTGAAATATCGATAGACTTTGAAGGTTAGGTTACAGGTTATCATGCACCGAGATTTTGCAATGTAATAAGTAATATAGATTAAAAATTAATTAAATTCTATATTATTTTTTAGCTTAATGACTCCATTCGGAACAGGTGTTAAGAGACCTGACCCCCCGGCGCCAATTTCACACATTTGTTTAATTTTTTTCCAAATTTATGCAAGGGTAGTCAAGTCTTCCATGGGGTGTACCTAAGCCATGCATAGACCATAGGAAACTTTAATAAACGAATTTTTCAATAAAAAGCACATTAAAGCATAAATGCAAAATATTCCTTGATCACGTAATTAGCACACCCTCATTTAAAGATTTTTTTTTTGTTTAGCTGGTGTCTCAAGATCGTTCCATGAATCATCTAAATAATTTATCCAATCGTTCGGTCTGCTATTATTATCACCAATATCTTACATATAAATCATTATACAATATGAGTTTTCATGAGCGAATAAAGTCAAATGAATCTACACAACATGATTGGTTAAATGTTGATCCACAAAAGAATCGTTTTTTATGATCTTACCCTCACTATGCTATATGAAAGTTGACCCTTTTATCATACAACTATTTTATGTTTAATAGCCTTCAAAGAATAACTTGAATTTAAATCTTGCTTCGATAGACGTCATACATACATCGTTCTTTCAATTTGAGTCAAAGACAGTATTATTTGACAGTTTTTAGGTGTCGCCACTAGTGTTTGCAAATTCAAATTTTTTGAAACGTTGTACGATACGTGATGATGCACATTTTCACTAGTTGTAAGAATCGTTAATCGTTAGTTTTTTCTAGATGCAATGTATTTTCGCAATCACCTCAGGATATCCGTGCGACAATTTAGTTTGTCGACGAATTATTTGATCGTAAAATCAACATCGAAAGTCTGTTGCTCTAACATCCAAAAGACTATAATTGTTTCATGCGTTGGATTTTAAATGGATGGGATGCTAATCCAAATGAAAAATGTCCCAGAATTAACGCCGCGTAATCGACAATTTGGATCCATCCATCACACTTTGTTCAGTTTTTCTTTTGTAGTGATTTTTAACTAACTCTTACGCATACTTCGATGGACAAACGATCATTTTCACTATCTATGTACTCGTATATGACGCTTCAAATGTCACTTTATTTTTGAAGATTGCTTTATTTCCTTTATTTTTTCAAATTGTTTCTATAAAATTTTCATTATACGAAATAAAAACTTTATGATGTTATTGAAACCATAAATAAATATGTAATAGTAACAAAATGGTTTAGTTTTCTTTTTTTTAGCTTATTTTTAAGTGCGATTTAACTTTTTATTATTTAGAAATCTGGTCACACTGATCTAGAGTATTAATTTCTCTGAAAATAATAAGTTCTCTGAGCATTCTAAAGCTATTTACAATGTTCCAAAAAAAAAAAAAATCACACTTGTTTATAAACATTCACCGTATTTGCTTTTGCTCTCTTAACGAATTGTTGTCTTCCCTGTTACTTCTCACCCTCATTCCATAAAAAAACTATTTTTGAAACTTTAACTCTATTATGTGCAACATTTTTATGTATTTATAGTTTGTGCAAAACCTCTCAAGGTAATGAAAGTGTTACAAGAAGAAATCTAAGCAGTATGTTTGACAAATAAACTCTTCAAAAACCTAATGCAAGAATTTCTAAAAAAAAATACTTGTCTAATTGAATAATTAGTGCATATCCAGCTACTTACAGCTCGTCCAGCTACAGCAACATTAAATTTTATGTTACACGTATTTGATGTTGAATATATTGAAATGCTCAACATATTCCAAAGTTTAAATTTGGGCTGGTCCTCTATTAAAAAAAATGTTTGGTTTAAAAGCAGTTTCATAGCGTTAACTAAAATACAATTCCTTTTTAAAATAATTGTTATAAATATTTACATGTATGTATTATAATTTTTTAAGTATGTATAACAAATTAAAATTATTGAAAAATTTTTGAATAATTACGTGTGATTCCAATTTTCTTATTGCTTCCATTTTTTCTGTGTTAGTGGAATTAAATTGTTTTTGTTCTATCTATTAGAATATAAATATGTATATAAAAAATCTCTGACTTTAATTATTTTGACAGAAATTGTTAAGTATCTTTCAATACTATGTGCACTTCAAATATATTTTTCTTTTGTCATCAATCTTCGTCCAAAATTTTTAGCTCTCACGACAACAACAAAATACATTAAATTTGAAAATATTCATATATTATTTACTTCTCAGTTATTTGTTGCATATTGTAAGGCTTCTAATTTTTTCATTTTATGAATCATATTTTCATTCGCTTCTTTATTTCCGATGTGAAAGGACGTGCTTGCGATAAATCTGAGAGACGGCTTGACTGATTCTTATGATACTTTGAGAGCATATTTAGTAGGACTGAAAATAGGATGTAGCCTATTTCTAATACCGACCACTCCGACTTTTACGTTTTTTTTATTATTTATCTAATATGAGATAAGAGGTGAACCGATTAATTTAATATCTTTGAATGTTCCTAGTAGAAGTTTAACGTTTTTATATAAAAAAAAAACAAATACCACAACATTTATGTCCACTTGATTGAACGCCTGAACTGATTTGGAAAATTCTTATGGTTAGTATTTTTCCGTGAAGTGCGTATTTAACGAAAATTGTCGATGTTCCCTTCTACGCCCATTTTTTTTTCAATTTGGGTAACTTCAGGCAACTCTTTCCAAAGAAGTCAAAAAATGTCGTGTGATAGTGTTTGCAACAAACATTAAGTCTCAAGGGTAAACGATGACTTATTTTGTGGCTTAGATTTAGCATGTTCTGTCGTGAGCAAACTATTCAATTTGTTTTTGTTGGCTAAAGTGTTCTCATTAAAAATATCGCACACAACAGTCCACTAAGGGTTTAACGATGTTTTTTTTATTCTCATAATTCGTGATTGAGGTGTAATTTGAGATATATTTGTTTAGTTGATAATAAAAATTAATAAAAACTACAATGAATGTTTGATGTTCTGATATTTTTATAGGCTACCATCTTTCACAGTGCCTCTCACAATAAGTTAGTTAGTTTTCATTTGACTACCAAAATGATTATTTAGTACATGATATAGATGGCAATGTTTTCCGCCTCAACTAGTAATTTAATAAAATCTGAAAGTAGGAAACCGCATATTAAATTGAAAATAATTTGATTGCTACCATTCGCCTTGAGATCTGTATTATTCCCGCATAGTTGGTCACGTGAATCATCAGCTATTATTTTCGCCGACAATTTCTCCTTGTTTGTAATTTATTTTAAGGGACTCTGAATTTTAGATGTTTTTTTAAATATTTTTAAATACATACATATGTACATAATTGGCCATTACAACCCTTCAGTCAGGATTACGGCCTAGCTACTCAATACCACTCATGTTGACTGTGTTAATTTTATATATGAGTGGCGGGATCTACAGTTTAAAGTCAACTCCGAACGACAGATTTTTGATACACTTTTCATGGCAATTTTATTTACTCTCCAAGTTTTTGCCAGAAATCTTCTGACAGGAAGTCGCCGAAGAAATATTTTTTCATATTTCGTTCGTGGCTTCGCTTTTAATAAGCGAACACACTACCTACTAGACTACGGCGACTTTAAAAATTTTTTACTGTTTTGAAATTAAACTAAATTTGAATCACTGATATACTCGTCATAGTTTGTATTACTTTGTGTTGATTTTTTAATTACAATTTTAAATTATACGGTTGTTAGGATTTTAAATCAAGTCATGAATTCGCAAAAAACGAGACTTGAGTATATTTTTTAAAATTCATATTTTAATAATATTTTCGTAATCGAAGTTAAGAAATGATTGCTATCTGTTGTTCTAATAAGCTTATTCTCATATTGTATTAAAAATTAGTTGTTGTATGGTACGTTAGTATATAATATTGTCTGTGTACAATTGCTGTAACCTTAGTTGTCAATGTTAATCTCACACACTTATTTGGCACAGTTATATTTTTTTTTATTTACACTCACAATCCTATACATTAGTTCACACGTATGTACATACATTTACATATAAAAATATGTATGCAAAAAGTATGTTGAAATTATCGTTTTTCGATTCGTGTAAGCAAACTTAACTGCTGTTGACTGTAAACATTATAGTTTGGTTCATAGCTATAGTAGCCACGTTTTATGTTTCGAAACATCCAATTTAATAAAAATATACTTGTATATATCATCTATGTAATCAGTGATTTTTTGAATGAAAAGAAGAAACAAACACACACGGAATAGGAAATTATCACCTATTGTACAAGTTGCCAATTATACCTGTATTGACCAGAGATTTTTCATAAATTCTCTGTGGAGCATATTTCTTACACAAAGTATCTTCATCTTACATAGTCTGCTGTTGGTACTATTATGCCTTTCCAGGCAAAGTTCCTCGTTAGCTAAAAGCAAAGCAGTCAATACAATAACACACAGGACAGATAAGTTTTAAAAACGCTATGTATGAAATATAACGTGAAAAAACGTTTTAATGCCACCATTAATAAATAATTAATGAACTGTTTATTTTTATTTATTTTGCTTATTTATTTGTTCCTGGTGCCATTGTTATAATTAATACGCATACAGTTTACACCTTAGGTTGCAATTGTAAAATTGTTGTAATTGTTGCGTTGCATTTATTGTGTTAATAGCATTCGGCCCTCAGGCGAATCGTTAATTTAAAGTCAGCCAGGTGTCTCTTCTGTGCAAAAGAGTAAACTTTTAGCCCTACGAATCTTAAATGATTAATCAATGGAATGGGTAAAGGCTTAAAGACATCATATGGCACTCCCGTTTAGGGAACAAATGTCATTATGTAAGCTAGAGAGACTAGATATTTTTTAAATGAGTTGGCACAGATTTGGTGACTTGAGCACGAATATTGGATTCAACATAGAGATGTGAAGAGTGTAATGGCAGTGATAGAATGAGAATTAGGAACGATTGTGAATATCACTTCTGTAAGGCACTTAATCTCACCAACGGAAGCATTTACATTATAACTGAATATTTGAAAATTAAAATCAATTATTCAAATCCTTTAATACGAATCTTTTTTATAGCATTGGTCTCTATCTTTTACAGTTCTTAGCCAAAGTCCTTTATTTTATTTATTTATTCAAGCGTAACTACAGTACTACAAAATATTATCATATTTAACAGTACTGCTAAGATATACGCATAATAAAACTTAAGATATTACAAATAATAATTTTACTTAAATATTAAAAATTATTATTATAATACAAAAAATGTTATATCAATTAGTTATATCAATAATTGCATTATTGATCGTTAAAAAATGTTAATATGACAGATTTGAATTGCATAGCATTGCTTAATTGCTTAATAACTGCATTAGTATAAAAGAGTAGCTAAGATATTTGTTTACGCAATCTAACGCTATTAAGTTTCAAGTCTCTATTAAATCTTGAGAAAACTAATCTATTGCAGAAACAGTGTGGTTTCCTAATACCGATTATTTGGTGCAGTTATGCTAGAGTATGGCATTTTAACAAAGTTTCAAAAAATTAATTGAGTATTTTGTATGAAAATTCAGATAACCTGCTTCGACCATAAACATATCCGGCAATATTATTGTATGTAGTGTGTGTTTTCCGTCTAATCTTGCTTATTCAATCACAACTAGAAAATAGTTAGTGTAGTGCATCTATACGGTAATATAGGTATTAGGTAGGTTTTAATAAGTAGCATACGAATATTAAACCAAGTAAAGTGTTGTGTTAGTTAAAGATTTCGCAACATTGCAAGCTTTTTACCACAAACAGCATTTACATGGTTCGATAAGTTAACGACAATAGTTGTATTATAAATTTGAATTGGTGTTAGCTGCGTAGTATAGTTTACTTTGCCCATTATCATGCTTTTGTATATAATAGTGGACCATGTATCGAGTCTTGTGGAACACATCTAGATATTAAGAAACTATTGCATTCATTACAATCATGATACGCAATTTGACTTCGATCCCGACGAAATTAGCTTAACAGCAGTATTCGAAAAACGGCGCAGACATACAGCTGCGATTAGGCCTGAAACCTGATTACCCACAGGTATTATCTTGCCACATTTATAACAAGGGTTCTCCAAATAATGCATGAAATATTAAAAATCATATTGCTGAAGAGTTTAGAAAACCAATAGATATCAAAATTATGCAACACATGGTATGATATGTTTAACTCGGATTGTTTCAATAAAAAAAACACAAATTTAATGGGTGGCAATAATTGGCAGAAAAATTCTTGTAATTCTTGTACAGCCTTAACTGATTTATGTTTTAATAGTAAATTATTTCGAAAACTCTACTACAATGTAAAATATTTCAATAAAAAAAAAAATTAATTTGTTGTTTTATATATAAATGCTATCGATAATTTTGAAACACAGTGTTTTTATTTTAATACATGCAAATCAATCTTATCTATAAAAAAATATCCCAACAAACAAAAACTCGAAAAAATTAAAACAAAATTTTCTAAGTACTTATACTAAATAAAATTTTATATTAAAATTTTACTTAAAGAATTTGGACCTTTCCTGTCCCGTACAAAGTAGTAGCTGTAGTCTAGAAAGTAATGTTTTGGTTTATAAGGCAGGAGGCCACAGTTCAAACCCCAGGTCATACATATATCTTCAATAAACCGAAATATGAAAAAATATTTCTGGCAAAAATTCTAAGAGTAAATAAAATTGTCATGAAACTTAAACTGTAGATGCCGCCACTCATGTATAAAATTAGTACACATAACATAAGTGGTGTGAGAAGCTAGGTCGTAATCTTGTCTGAAGGGTTGTAATTGTAAAATACATACATAAAATACGTATGCATGTATGTATGTAACTTTGTAAATAACCAACTTTTAAATCAATAAAATTAAATATATTGAAACCTGCAAAGCTTTGATATTTGGTAAGAATGAAAAAGGGATTACTTAGCTTATCATACTATGATATATAAATTACTTTCGAACACAAATGATGGATGGGTATACAAATACAACAACACCAATATAGAAATATGTACGTTATATACTAAAATATTGTAATTCTTCACTTCCATCCCTTAGTTGTAGTTATATAACCAAATAGTTTGTTTTCCAGTTTTATTCAGTTCTATGATTAGTTTATCTATTCTTGATGTTGGAATTCGACCGACCGGTATGTCGAAATTATTATAGTTAGTATTCTTGTAAAGAGAATACATAGTTGGTAATAATTGTGCTTAATAAAAGTGTACACTGGAATAATATATGGAAGATATACGCATCTTTAAGCTAAAATAATCTAGACAACGATTTACTCAAATTAACACTAATTTAGTCCAATGTATTGGAAGAAGTGTAGTAAGTACAATAGTACACCTTAGATCAATATACATATCTGTCATTCATTATTAAACATATGCAATTTTAAAAAGAAGCCTTCATTTTAAACTTTTTTTTTTGGAAGAAATATTAAGACATTGTTTTAATTTATATGGCAAAAAAGTAAGAAATAATAGAAAAAATGCTTGATTGACTACGATTTCATTCATCGTGTATACACATAAAAACTATATTTATTTCCCTACCAACAACGACACTCTATAATAATGATAAACTCAACTGAGGAAAAGAGCGACGATTATTTAGAGATTGTAAATCAAAGTAAGGAAAACAAAGTCAACGTTTAATTTTCCTCGCAAATATACGTAAGCGGTTAGAATCAAAAAACAGTCAAAAAGAATGAATTCAAATGATATGCCATCTACATCAGCCAACAGTAATAAGTACTCTGTGCTTGATACTGAATATTGTGACGAATGTGATGAACAGTTCGGAAATGTACACAATATTAATCTAATGATAAAAAATAAAGTGAAGTTATTTCAATTATTGATTTATAGATCAAGTTCGATTGATTATTAAGTCGGTAGAGTCGTACAGAAACATTTAAAATTGAAAAAAGTTATTTGGAAAATCGCATATAAATTTTCATACTTATCAATTAAAACAGGAAAGGTCATATAGAGTAACTAAAAAAGTTTTCCATTCCACAACTTTCACTTTTAAAACTATGACATTCCGTTAGATCGGCATGCTAAAAGCTGTTAAAGCTGTATAAGTGAAAACAGACTTGAAGAAATTATTGAAAATCTACCGAATTTAATGTCAATATTAATGACTAAAGTATGCGAATAAATTTAAGGTTGGGAATATGGAACGCTAACGAAATAACTGACCAAAGAAATGAAATTAAAATTTTTATTAAAACTAATAACTTCGACATCTTTCTTCATATATCAGAGAAACAATTGACGAATAAAAACATTTTTTTTAAATTAAAGGTTATGATATAGTTACTGTTAACCAGCCTGGTGACAGAGCTCATGCTGGTGCTGCCATTTTAATAAAATCAACATTAAATATGAAATTATATTTCTCAATGAAGAAACCTTTTTGGAAGCTGAAGTTAAAGCAACATGCGATGATAGCAGTGCTGTATTTTTTCCCCCTCCAAGGCCTAGTGTTAGATGTATACAGTATGAAATTTTTTTCTAAGAGCTTGGCTCAAAATTTATTTCAAAATATGACTTCAATGCAAAACACCCATGATGGCACGTTTGATAAACCCAAAAGTTAGAGAATGTTATAAATACATTTGCAAAAACAATATTTGAACATTATCAACAGGTTGTCTAACTTATTGGACAAGTGACCCAGTTAGAATACCTGCCCTTTTAGATTTCTTTGTTTATAAATGAATATCAAGGCCGTAATAGATAGTGCTGGCTTAAGTTCTGATCACAGTATTTTAATTACGATTCTAAACACCGTTTTTCAAACTGTGATTAGTTTGGTACTCCTAATATAGATAAACAGTTCGGGTCATGGATTGACCAAACTATAAATCTTCGACAATTGTAGCTTAGAAGATGGCGTTGAATTATTTACATTTGACGCCAAATAAATGCAAACAAGAGAAGATTGACAAAAATTTACCAGATTACGAGAAGTCCGTTAGAAAAAACAAATTTGAATACAGCATTACAATGCCTAAAGTTTGGCATCAAAAAGTATGAAGTGTAGATGCCGGAGTCTAGTAGGCAGTGTGTCGGTTTATTGGACGTGAGGCCACGGTTCATCCCCGGGCTCAGACATCTGGAACAAAAAAAAATATGAAAAAAATGCTTCTTCGCCGACTTCCTCTCAGCAGTCCTCTAGCAAAAACTCTATTAGTAAATAAAATTTCCATGAAAAGCTATTCAAAAATCTGTCGTTCGGAGTCGGTTGTAAGTCGTAGGTCCCACCAATTATAGATAAAATTAACACACACAACATAAGTGATGTAAGAAGCTAGGTTGTTGTCTTGACCTGAAGTGATGTAATGACCGTTTATGTATGTAAGTATAAGACAGGTTTGCTTAAAAAATCTGATTGATTTGACTAATGACAATGAACATAATCTATGGAACACAATAAAATATTTAAAACGCCCAATATAAAAGGATATTCCACTTAGAGGCCCCTTTTCATCATTTTACTTTAAATACTCTTTACTTCCATGTCAGATGGATAGTACTATACGATCTATAATATCAGCTGAGGTAGACAAATGCTATTTGTAGATAAAACAAAACCTCAGGATAAGATTGATTCCATTGTTCTTAAATCCTTGCCAAAAAAAGGACGTAATTTTTATTACAACTACTATACCATATGTACCGTTTTCGGTTCACACTAAACCTCATTTCAGCGCCAAACAGAATTTTTAAATTTAAAATTTTTATATCCTATATTTAATTATTAGTAACACTGTTTTATGTGTCGTAATGATATCTAGAGTAATTTGTGAGTCATGCACCGATAACGGTATATGTGGCCCACAGCACTTTTGAACTTGTATTGAATAGGGCAGTTGTAAATGCATCGAATTTGTATAATAAAAACAATAGGCAACAGTTCAATTTTACTTTTACAATGTGGAAAGTTACTGATTTCATATTTATGTAATACAAATAATGATATATTTTCTGAAAAAAAATTACCATGGCCTACCTTCTAGAAAACGCCATAAAGTAGAAAAATGTAATGGCAGACCAGCCAAAAGGAACCGCTACAAATACTGCTATGCAGAAAGTGTGAAAAACTATAATAGTGCAAAAGAACTCTTATGTTAATTATTCTAAATGATGAATTAAATAAATTTAATTTTTTATTGTTATTTTATCCTTTTTAATATTAATTATTTTGAAAATAATACACATTTCCTCAAAAACAAAAAAAAAACGTATTTATAGAAATTTATAAAAGTAGTTATTGTGTACCGAAAATGGTACACTCGGCCTTGAAATGGTACCTTCTCAGAAACAGCTTGGCAGGGAGATTAAAATTAACAAGCAAGAAAATGCTGTTACATCTTTTTTTTGAGATACATACTTAAACATGTATTTTGGAAGAACATTATACTATATCAGGCCATCAGTTGGAGTTACACACAAAATTGAACATTTCTGATTCACTAGAAACAAAATTGTATTATTCTGCTGCATTTTCGATATTGAACATACGTTTGGTAGAGTTTAGTACGTTGCATTTCTAAATTAATTGAAATATTTTATTTCGGGCCCTGTTCATTTTGTACTAAGTCACACATCTTTACGACATGATTTAGGAACTTGATAACTTTCCTCCTCCATCTTCGCCGAACATCCCACACAGTTCAAGATTATCATTCACACATAATAATGACCAAAATGAGGAATTTATTTTCAGAAATAATTAACAAAATATAAAAACTTTTTAATTCCGATTTTCTGATGTTCTAAAATTATTTATAACTATAGGGTGTTTTTTATAGAGGTATAGAACTTTAAGTTGCAATAAAACAACGATGGATTATTCGATTGACATGAATTTTATTTATCCGAAAGATAATCTTGTGGCATTGCATTTTAAATATGATTTCTGGCATATGACCGCCACGGCTGGCGCGGATGTAGTCCAATCTGAACGTCCAATTTTCGATAACTTTTTCCAACATTTGTGGCCGTATATCGGCGATAACACGGCGAATGTTGTCTTCCAAATGGGCAAGCGTTTGTGGCTTTACCGCATAGACCAATGACTTTACATTGCCCCACAGAAAGTAGTTTGGCGGTGTTAAATCACAAGATCTTATAGGCCAATTCACAGGTTCAAAACGTAAAATTAGGCGGTCACCAAACGTGTCTTTCAATAAATCGAAATAAAATTGCACTATTTGCAAGCGTTGTTCAGGCGTGAATCTATTCATGATGAATTGCCAAACCAAACTGAGAATAAATCACTTGACAGAAGTTAAATCGGTCGCCATCTTGAAAAGTAATGCCAACTTAAAGTTCTATACCTCTATAAAAAACACCCTTTACTTACATACTTTTACCATTAATTAGGTTTTGCTAGGGACACAATAGGCTCTTATTTGGAGATGTAAATCAAAAAAATTGGAGATTTAAAAATCTATGAAATATCCACTAAAAAGCATGCGATAAAAAATGCTTAAGTTCTTTCCGGCAAAATGTCTCTAAAGGAGAAATATGTAATAAAGTTTGGTTTGACCATTTTTCTTAGACATAATAATTTTTAGACCAAAATTCGGAAATCGGTGACCATATGAAACCATATATTTTTGTAGTTTGGAAAAGTTACAACTTCCTCAAACTACCACCTCTACAATCAGCTCCTCAAACGGACTACATATTTCATTTCAGAATTAAAACAATAATATTATTATTTTAAGCAAGTTAGCAAGGTGATTTCTATAAGCAGCGTGCACGTGAGGATATGGAGGTGATGTTTTGCTACGCAATATATAAATTTTGCCACATTCTAAAATTTGTATTTTGTTATTGTGCTTTTATAAGCCTAATACATATGTACTTACATATACAATGTATGGAATGTGTTTTTATCAACTCATTTTATCGAAATTACAGCAAAAAAAAGTTTATTGTTGAAAAATAAAGCAGATGTAGAATAAAATTATTTTGTAAATTATCGGATATTAATGACGAAAGTTCGTCAAGTGAATTGGAGGGAAAATTTCCCTTGTAGTTTGAACACACCGATCATGAAAATGAAGGCAGCACAGGTAGAAAATATGTTAAAGATAAGGCGAACGTTCAGCTGTTTTAATAGTCAAATGCATGGCAATTGTCAATGTAGCCTCTTATGACAATGTGCAGATTGGGATTGTTTATTGAAAAATGTTATTTTCACGTTTGAGCCACTACCAGAAGTAAATAATTTTTCAATAAACAATCAAGATCAAACTTGAAAAATTAAAGAAAAAATCATATTTCCCAATTTAATCCGATCAAAACTCATATAAGTTTGAACAATGTGTTTATGTATACCATTATAAAGGGT
The DNA here is from genome assembly GCA_930367235.1 of Sarcophaga rosellei. Lineage (NCBI taxonomy): Eukaryota > Metazoa > Arthropoda > Insecta > Diptera > Sarcophagidae > Sarcophaga > Sarcophaga rosellei. The sequence continues at coordinate 45,370,184 of OV884021.1, read as the reverse complement.
TCTCTCTCCTGTTTCCAAAAACTTACTTACATACATAATTTGGGTAATCAATAATTTTGTGTGAAAAGTTCAAACAGTTTTTGTCAAATAAAACAAGTTTGGAGATCGATAAATATAAAAAAGAAAAGTATTGTTGAGTTCTACTTTTAGCCGTAATTAGTACGACCTACAGTTTAAAGTCGATTCCGAACGACCGATTTTTTGAGAAACTTTTCATAGCAATATTATTTACTCGCAGAGATTTTGCCAGAAAACTGTTGAGAGGCAGTCGGCGAAGAAATATTTTTTCATATTTTTATAATTTTACTGGATTACGATGATTTATTAAAATATCTGTATTAGATTTTCCTAATATTTTTCAATCCGCAATTCTTTGATGAGGGATTCATGGTTTTAGACTTCATAGGTTTTCTTTTTTAATTATAAATCTAATTAAAGGCCCAGATCAGTCTTGTAGACATTTTAACACTATTCTATTTTTTATCTATTTTTTTTTTTCATAAAAGCAGACAAAATTGTGAAGGTTTAATTCCAGAAAGTAAATTTTTTTTCAAAGTTATGTCCCCTACTTTACAAATTTTTATGTCACTCTGTATACAATATATTTGTCACTTATATTTTCAAAAAACCTATTCAACTATCAAAAAAAAAAAGAAAAACCAAAAAAGTTTTAAATTCAGAATTCTAAAACATTTTTGTTTTAGATTTGTGAAATAGTTAAAAATTTTCGAAATATGAAATGAAATAGAAAATAAAACATTTTCATTATTTAATTTTTAAAATTTAAATCGAAATTGGTTTGTCGTTTTAATGCCACGTTATACAAGTTTTCGCACAAAATTAGAACAAAAACACTCAAGTTTTCCAAGAGATTCTAGTGCCGGTACTACAAGACCATCAGCACCGTCGTTTGAGTTACAACGGTCTCCTTACTCGTCCAGACTTTCGAAATCAAGTATACATTATGAAGGATTTGATGATGTGGAAGTAATTCCTCCAAAATTTAAAACCCTATTTACCGAATGTCGCGGTAAGATATTATTCACATTTTTTTAAGATTTAAAACTTGTAATGCTTTATGAAAATCGTTTATTTCGGTGTTCTAAATAATAAATTATTGTTATCTTACAAACTGTAAGAATAATCTGAAATCTGAAATCAATCAAAGAATAATTATTTGCCTCGAATAAGGTTTTTTACTATCTCGTTTGGAAAGCCATTCTGGGTGGTGTGAGCCATTCTGGGTGGTGTGAGAAGCTTGGCTGTAATTCTGAATATATTTATACGCTATGGTTTCATCAATAACAGATATTATAAGTTTTCAAGCTATATCATATTCTGACCAAATGGTTGTAATGACCAATAATAGTATAGCACTCGTAATATTATAAAAATTAAATATAAATTATAAACAAATGTTCCTGACCACTATATGAACAAATTTTTAATTGCTCACTCTTGTTATTGTAAAATGCAAAATTCGATTATTTTATGTTTTAATATAAACTTGGAACATCTTTTACAGGTACAGGGACATCCGGAACAAGTTCATCCGGAGGTGGACGAGCAGGCCATAGGAAATCATCACTCGCATTAACGCCGGAAGATGAATCCATTGAACAACAACAGGTAATAGTCTCGATTCTTGTTTGTGTTAAATTAATTTCTTTAGAAGACGAACAAGGACATTACTAAAATAAGGCAACCTAACAATGAAAACAACAAAAATGTATAAACTAACTATTAATTTCTCTTTACCCTGTGCTTTTCAAAATGTTTGTTAGCATGCTTTCATACACCATGCACCAACTGGTATATTGTTTTAATACAGCAATATTTTTTCTAACTAATGTGTGTGAGGTGTGAAATCATGGCCCAGATCCATAGCAAAAAATCGATGCAAATCTGGGCTGTATTAAAATGAAACATATTCCCCACTCTTTGTTGCGTTCTAAGTAAAAGCGTCATAACGACTTCAATTGGTTTACCACTACGGTCTCGTTTAAACCATGCCACCTTGTGTTTTATGGTCGAAAAGAAGGGTCAGACTTCCTCAGAGTCTTTTATATTGTATGGAATGAAATCATTCAAATAAAAGTCTGAAATCGAATGTACCAAAGTGCCGCCGATGTTTCGCTTGAATCAAGTCTGACGAGGGTGTTTTGTACTTCCACAGTATTGTGGAAATCACTGGACATTCCAGCAAGTCAACGTTGCTATCTATATAATATCGATTAGTCAAAGCAATGTAGGACTAGGACCTTAAAAATACATACTTTCTGCGAAGAATATTTCTTTGTTGACAGTTTAAGCAACATTTATAGCCTATATTACAACATTATAAAATATAAAGTAAAGGAAACATTTATTGATTCAAAATGTGGATATCAATGCACATATAACTACTTGACTGATATATTTAAAATTCGGACACTATAGTATATCGTTGTGTTGTAAGATTTCCATAGTGTCACAAGGATTCGGTTTAACAGATCTTGCGTATTTGCTGTCACTTTGTACATTTTAATGATGGTCATTATATGGTAATTATAATGTAAGCGAATTACATTACAATGCATCAGAATACGAACACGTGTTTTGCTTTCGCATACGTTTGCCAGAGTGTTCGAACTCTACTTTTAAGATTTAACGCAGTCTACCAAATGCGTAAAAATTTTTTGTGTAGTCTTTTGAATATCTATATTGTACGTTTTTTACCTTAAATACTTGGCTACATACATATGTATATACTTGGTCCTTTAAGAATTATTTGTTGTATATATTTTATGTAGTTTAGTTTGTTTTGGTTACAAAATAAAAAAATAAATTCTTGAACAGTGAAGTCACAATTCTTATGAATTTCTTGTACCGAAAAAAGTTTTAAAGTGATAGTTCGATAAGGAAAAGAATTTGATAATTATTACTGAGTTATACGTTAGCAAAAATTAATAGTTTTGCACTTTTAGATCATAAAATATATGTATATTTATTTATCAGAATAAAATTGTAATTTACATTTTAATTACTTCGTGGGTAGTGTAACAGTCCAGAGTCTTTGTTGGAAATCGAACCCTCGATCCTCACGCTAATAGTCTAGCTCACTACCTACTATACTACCAGAGCACCCAAGTCATAAAATAATTTTAATATAATATAATTAATATAATTACGGTTAATTCCTTACTTCCTTTAAGAAATTCTGCGTGACAAAAAGTTCAAGATTATATGTTTTCGAAAAGTTGGCCAATGCACTATACGCTAAGAAGCCTAAAAACATTTTATTCTTGATATACTGCCTACTATTTGGATAAGACGCAACTAGTCGCGAGTCGTGTTGCTCGTCGAATGTAGATAAAAAGAAACTTAAATGGAGAATAACCAAAATTCCATTACTTTCAGCGGCGGTAATCTCTGATTTGAAAACTGAAGAATAAAAATTCTATTTGCTTTTAATTCTCAAAAAATAAAAAAATACTATTTGTTCGTTTGTTTGGTTAATCAATCATAATCATTCTCTATCTAAGAGAATTGAATGCAACAAAACTCTTTCTCTTTCACGCTCTTAGTACCTTAATAGCAGTATTCTCTTTGCATACACTTGAGGTGGTACATACAGTAATTAAAACTTTTCAGTGTTTTATAATTATTTTCTCTTTTCCACACTTTTAACATATGTATGTACGTACATTATAGAGAAAAAAGTACCATAAAGAAATCATAATGCACAATTACCTCTAATGGGAATAATTACACTTTTGAAATTATGTTGAATTAACTTAGTTGTAATTATTTTATTTATTCTTTCGTTCTTTTTTCTGTATAAAATTGTTGAACACAATTTAAAATCAAAATCTACAAATTCTGCTAAGATTTAATATACAACTTAAAATAAACAGTTACCCATCACTAATAGAAATGTTTAAATTTACTCATATAAAGTAATACGACAATAAAAACAATTAAACAAATTTATTGAGAACCGATAAAACAAACTCACTCGTAAGCATTTTCAAAGAAGACAACACTTCATTGTTTTAATTTTTTACTTTTAAAGAAAATCATTTAAGTGAATTGTTTAGTAGCCGATATATCATTCTAAACGTCAAAACAATAGCAGAATAGAACAGAAAAACAATATAAAATAAATAGCCTAATTTTAAAATCTTGCCTTGTGTGAAAGTAGTTGCGATGATGAATTTAGAAAAATAAATACTTTTCACGCCTCTGTTGGTTTATATATAAAGTGAAAAAATTAAACAAAAATGTTACATAATTAATACTAATATAAAATTTAGAAAATGAAATAATTATGAAAGTACTGTATTAAAATAGAATATTTAATTAAATTACAATGAGAACTTTTCTCTGCTTGAATTGTTATCTTAGTGGATCCATATTTCGTATCCATATTTTTGTATCTGCATTCCTAATTATCTTCAAGCTAATATATGGTTTATCATACGATCATTAATTAAATGTATTTTGTATGAGGATCTATTCTATATTCCATATGTTCATACATTCATACGTACGCATTAAAACCAAAATTTTTCAATTTTTTCGTTCGTGGAGGTATTTAAACTGTTAAAAATGAAACTGATCCGCATATATAATTTGAATACGATGTATAAAAGAATACATGGATTGTAATGTAAAGCTTTGTAATTACATTTAGTAGTGAAATATATTTCAGACAAAAATATTTTTTTTTCATTAGAAAAGTATACGTATTGTAAGTATAGGACCCTAACCTATTAGGATTTTTTGTTTTTTATAATTTATTTCAATGTTAAAACAGTGCCAGAGATCTTAAAACTATATAATAAAAATAAAAAAATAGTCACCTTATCATCTACCTTATCTGACTAAAAATTGTGATATGCGCAGTAAACATTACATTGAAGATTACTTTTGGTGGAATATTCATTTAAAAGAAGCAAAAAATAAAATCAAAAAATGTGTTAATATGTATATATGTAATTATTGCAAAGTTGAAGTAAACTAATAAATAATGCAAAATATTTTTATATACGAGTACATACATATATGTGTATATATGAGTATCAATATATATACATACTTACATATAATGTTTTTAATATTGACTATAAACAAGGGAAACGATTTAAGCGAATGTATGAAAAAACTAACCACAGTGATTAAAACGTGTGAAATTTGAAAAGAAGATTCTGCAAATTAGAAAAAATCAATAAAAAAAAAAAACAAAACATCGAAAATCTGTGTCATTTCGGGCGGTGTTTGAATCAGAGAAGAAATAGAAAAAGAAAAATAATGAAAGATTGATAGTGTTATATTGATAAAAAGAAAAATAAATAAAAGTGTTACAACAATGCGCAATTGCTTTACAAAACTCACAAATGTATTTCGAAAAAAGCCAATTGGAAATGAACATGGTTCTACTTCTTTAGATGGTGAGGATTTTTTGCGACAACATCGACAAAGTGAGGGCACTGATGATGATAATGAATTTCAAACGACAATATCATATGTTATTTTAAACGACTGTACGACAACAAAATGTGATTATAAACAGCCGGGCACTTTAAACAAGCAAGATAATAACAATGATGATAATGATGATGATAGCAAAGATAAGAGGGAGAATTGTGATAACAACTATGAACGTGAAAGCGCAATAGAACATCGGAAGATAAGTAACGGCAATGTGTTGGGTAAACAGAAGGTCATTAAAACACCAAGCCAGGGAGTCAGCGTCACCACTAAAAAAGCCAGTGATAATGAAAAAACATGGAATAGGTTCAAACATTTTCATAAGCAATCGGCGACATATCAAAACCTATCGCCTCTACAAGTAAGTACACAAACGCCTACAACCTTAAATAGCCACAGGTTAAAGAATGTGATTGAAAAAAATGATTTGTATACCAATAAACTACAAAAACAAACAAAAACTACATTAAACCGAAACAAACAGAAATCATCTGAAGAGAATCGACTACAGAAAAAGGAACAACAGAAGTATAGTGAGCCGCAACTAGAGCACGAACAGAAAAACAAAAACCATACACATATTTCACTACCTATTAAAAAAAATAATGCCAACTTGTTGGATAATAATGCTGCTGATGAAGGTACTTATATTCAGGAGTACAAATCATTTGTCGAAAACGATAAATCGTACTTTATTAACAGTCCATTACCTCTCCCCCTACCTCGAGATGGTGATCTGTTTGTAACTGAAGAAATACTTAAGCGACCTACTGCAATAAGCAACAACAGTAGTCAAAGTTTTAAGGAAAAGGACATGAAACAGTTGCCGATTCCAAAAATTGTTCCAAAACCACCTATAACAACTTCATCTGCCAAAACTTCAGAGCAAATTGAATACGATGCGAATATGATTGACGAAAGTGACGATGTTATGACGCCATTGCCAGCAGATACATCAGTATCACGAAAAGAAAAACATCAGCAATTAGCCCTTGGACGAACCATTCAACCGGAAATTATTGAAGTAATACGCAGTCTGGATGACAAAACATTGCGTATAAACAATTTAACGTCGCATGACAAACATGAGCTGCTACGAAGATTTGAGGACAAAAATCAGCATCATCCAAAGACTCACGATAACAGTAATATCAGAATATTGTCCAACTATTCAAATGTACATTCACTTCAACAGCAGCAATATCAACATTCACAAGCTAACCCAAGCAAATCTGACGACTCTAATACAGATGAAGTAGTTTTACGACGAGCACTTATTAAAGATCGCCCTGGAAAATCTTTATATGAGCGACGCCAGCCGAAATGTCCGAAACTGAAACTAAATTTGGGAAGCACAAACTCCAATGAAATAAATACAACTAGACTTGACGGGAAATTTAATACAAATGTTGAGGTAGGTTATCAGTCATTTAAAATCTTAAAACTTTGAAAAGATAATACAAAAATATAACTTCTGTAAGCGTGTTGTGCCATTATTTAAATTCCTTTGGTTGGTGATTTGGTTCATTTAATTTTCCAATAACATTTGCACAATAATAATGTCTATTCTAGTCTCTTTAACTCCAGTAAAACGAATCTATTGGGAGCATCAGCATACGGTGTATACCAACATTGGTTACAATTGAGTTTATATTTCATTCTTTTAAAACAAAATAAAATAAATTTACTCTACAAAATTAAAAAAAATAAAAAAAATACGATAAAATTCTTTCAGCAATATGAGTGGTATGTAACAAAAATTAAAGATATTCCATAGTTTACGTGTCTGTAGTATATAGGGTCCTTTTTTTAGTGCTTCTTACTTACTTCTTACTTAAATTCAAATAAACCGCAGCACTTGTAAGATATTATCAACATTTTTTTTCAAATGTTGGCCACAACTTCTCTGAGTGGAGCGCCTCGATGTATTATAAAAAGAAAAAATTTGTACCCTAAGTTTTTAAAAAGTAAATGAACCGAAAACTTTTAAGTCAAATGGATGGTCCGGAGTCTACCTGCTGACATGTAATATTGGCGTGAATTTAACCATCAGGAGCCTGATATTATGGGCGTTTGACTACGCTTTTATATTATTCTTGAAGGGCTTGTGTATCACTTTAACTGCCGTCCACTCTTTAAGCTAATGTTGAAACCAATAAAATCTCATTAAATACGAAAAGAATTATTGTTGCTGATTTAATCAATTCAGGTGTCTCTTTGGATTTTGGCAATCTGTTGCACTATTGCATGAATTAGTGGTCCACAATTATTATAGTTATTATTAATTATATTTCGTACTCAACCGCCGCTGCAATTTAAATATTTAAAATTTGCTGTTGTTCGCCACTTAGAAATATTTGAAGTTATTTTATAAGATATACTGTTTTTTGACATTATAGGAAGTTCGGCGACTTCCTCTCAGCAGATTTCTGGCAAAAACTCTGAGAGTAAACAAACCTGCCTCTAGAAAGTTTCTCAAAATCTGTCGTTCGAAGTCGACGTTAAATTGTAGGTCCCACCACTCAACTATAAAATTAACACACACAACATGAGTGGTGTCAATTATGTATGTATGTATGTATGATCTGTGCTTCTAGTATTCTTTTCGAATTGGTTTTTCAGAAACCAACTAACCTCTACGTCTACAACAACAATTTTATTACATTCAAACTGCTGCTGAATAGTAATTTTAGCCATTTATTGTATACACTCAGCTTCATTTGGTAGTTGCAATAACATAACACGAATCTAAAAAGTGATCTCAGGAAATATATTTTCTAGTTTTCTGTATGAATGAAATGGTATAACATTCAAACCCACTTTAGAAAGTCCATGATTTTCATTTTCTTAGAAACTTCTGTATTGGTAATTGTTTCAAAATCTAGGAGTCTTCATGCTGACATTATAAAACGTTTCAATTTTGACAAAACCAACCAAAGCAATCTTTTATAGATTGTAGGTAGATTTCACACACATCGCACGGTAAATGTGTTATAAAAATACAAATGTATATAAAATTTATTATAAAAAAGTACTGTCCGCGTCCGGCGAAGAGAGTCTGTCTGAGGTTATTTTGTGCCAAAATTGCCATCAAAGGCAATTCATTTGCTTAAGGAAGTGTCCGTCTGGTGAGATTTCACTGCACGTCTTAAATTTATCAGAATAACTAAACTTACATGGTTTACCTCAATGGTCTCTGGTATCGTATAATGCGTAAAACTAAATTTCCAATAGACTCCATGATGTAAAATATGTCCAGCAATACTAGTAATATGTCAAATTAGTTTTATGTAAAAAAGCATTCGATCTCATAGTCTGCGGGCAGCTGTTTTTCCGTTATAGCATTCCAAACACCTTTTCGGTGGCAAATAGTGGCTTCCTATAATGTAAACTAAACTCTCAGAATATCCCACACCAAACTGGTCATAATAGCATAAAACTTTTTACTGTTTGCGCGAGCTTATCAAATGTAGATCCCAGTCCACTAAACTTAAAACCAGAACTTTATTCGATATTCCTTTGTTAGAACTGGTTTGAAACAGTATTATTCTTTACAACATCAGCATACAAAATATGGTGAAAGGTGAGCCTTTGGAATGTAACTGTACTGAAATTACCATTTTACTGCATTATGAAATTTAACGACGAAGAACATTAAATTTGTTTAAACCCGACTACATTCCATTTTATGGATAGCAGTTATAACATGACGCTGGTCTCTTGGTTCGCACCAGAGATCAACAATGACTCGTTTTTTCTCTGCTCATAAGTAGTCATGAAATTTTTAGTATGAGTGAGTCAACAGTATTGAAATTCAACTACTCTGATTCATTCGTGCTCACTACAACATTGATTTACAAGTATAGGTTGCAATGAGTATGAGTACAACGTTGACAACAAACTCATAACATTTGAAATATGTTTGATTCATACTCCTACTCATTCAGATTAATAAATTTTGAAAAATACTTATAATACTCATAAATGATTCGAATGATTCATCATAATTTACATTGTTAGTTGTTGTTGCATTTACAAAAAAGGAAGAAAGAAAAAGACAAAGACAGCAAGCAAAGCAAACGGACAACATTCTAATGAGTATTGTAGTGTTCGTACGTGAATCATACTTATTATGTGATTCTTGTAAATATTGAGTAAATGAGAGTCGAAATCAAGAACATCATGCGTATTGTTAAGTATGAGTACGATGAGTACTTCAAACTTTGAATATGAGTAGTATGAGTATGATATTAAAATTAGTACGAATGCGTATAAGTATCAGAAATTATGAGTATGATTCGAATCCACTCATCTTTTTGAATACTCATTGCTGATCTCTGGTTCACACGCCTGGAGGTTAGAAATGGTTCACAGCTACTTCTGCAGAAGCTGTAACGACGATGAGAAGACGGGATTTGGGAACCGAAAAAGGAGGATTGTTGGGTATCCAGCACGTGAATAATAGGAATAAAGGATTATGGACAAAACACAGAATTTTTCATTTGAAACGAAACGAGCAAAATTGGATAAATGCTACTAAATAATATTAAGCTGAAAAGGAAATAATATTACTGAATGGTTTTTGTTTTAATTAGAAGATAGTCTAAATAAATGTTTAACATATGGATTGTTTTTCTATTTTAATAAATAAAGTACAAATATAAAGTTTATATTTTTTTTAATATTATGTATCCATTTTTGCTCGCCAGTGTATATGCTAGCAAAGCTTATTTCCAAACATTTGTATTTTTTCATTATATCTTCAAGTGTTTACTGCTTAAAAATAACAAATTTGGAAATAATTCGGGGTATATCAGTTGGAAATGTGGCTTTTAAGAATATAACCGATATGTAGCATTCCTCGGCCGCACCGCGCTTTCTATTTTTACAAAAGTGATGTTTTCCAATGTTTGCGAAATTCCTCTTAAACTCAGGTTTATCCTTGCCGATCCAAATTTAAAGAATATTATACAAAAATAATAAGAGTTACTTCAGTAAATTAAAATAACCATTTCATTTCAACTATCAAATTACATATGTATGTGCTTAAATATATTATTATAAATTTGTTGCCAATGAAATTCTTACTTATTTCTAAATAAAGATAAATTTTCTCTTTATTGTTTAGTTGTCTTATTTTATTTGGACGATAACTGAAATTTGTATCAAATATATCCATTTTTATGTGTATATTTTTAACTAATTCTATATTTTCAGCGAAATGCTTTCGAAATAAAATATCCCACTGTGCTACCACCAAATACCAATCTAAAAGTAAGTCACATTTACATTGTACACACATTATCCGTACCTATTACGATATTCTTTTTAATTTTATTTCCTTTCTATTTTCATATTTTTGCGAAAGGCGCTTTTAATCTTTCATAAGGCGGACAATATTTACGAAGTAATGCAGCAAGCATGTAATCGTCAACATTTGGAAGTCACACTAGTAAAGTCAATGGATAGTGCCATGGAAAGTTTATGCAGTCACACTGAATATTTTCACATAATCATAATAGATACACGTTCTGCTAAGCATCTCGATGCAGAACATATTGCCAGGTAAACTTTAGACTTTTCCAAATAATTTCATCTCCTTACCTTTGAGCACATGTATCAACAAAAATCAGCCAAATATCTCACGTTAATTGAAAAATTTAATATACTTATAAAAGGCGTATTGCGATTTCATTTTCTTTTAACTTATAGGTTTCTAATATTTCGATTAAAATTCAACTCATTTAAATATGAAATGGAGTTTTTATTTAATATTTTATATTGTTGCAAAGTAAAAAAATTAAAAAGGTTTTTAATACTTAATGTTTTGATATGTTATTCAGAAATGAAGGACATAATGAACGCCAAAGATCAGAGCAGATATGTGCTTTCTATTTGTGTCTGGAAAAATATATTAAATTAAGTGTTTTACAAAATTTTAATTTAAATTAAACTTGCAAAACAAAAAACTTTTTTTGTGTCTTTTGAGATATATTATTGTTTTAAGGCAGCCTCCCCTGAAAAATAAGTTTTTAAAATAAATTTAAGTTTTTTAAATTTTATTAATCATTTTGTATTTAAAAAATTTTACCTCAAGTTTGCAATGAGCAACCTCTTAAACCCGCATATACCGATTTTTATGTAAATCTAAAATAATTTTATAATTTAGACTGCCGTACCGGACCCGTCATTTTAAATTTGAAAAACATCAGATTCGAAATCAGCAAACCTCAAATAGCCCCATATAGCTATTTTCATGTAAATCTGAAGAAATTTTTAAATTTTTGTCACCATATTCAGATTCGAAATCAGCAACCTTAAATACCCACGTTTACCAATTTCATCTTTCATTCGAGAGTGCAATGTATCGGGTTGGCTATCTATCGGTTTAAATTTGAACCATCGGTTATTTCGAATCTGGAAATACTTATGTTATTATATTCTGTCACTAAATGCAGTATATTATCTCCACTGCAGTTGGGATTTCTTTGGACAACGAGAAACTGCACTATGATGTCGACTTTGCCAAAAAAAAAAAAATATTCTTTTCGAATGAAACTTATTTTCATTTTGGTGGGTAGGTTAATAAGCAAAATTGCCTAATTTGGGGCTCAGAAAACCCACACATGGTCTTACAGAAGCCAATGTCCCCATTACGAGTGACTGTTGGGTGCGGCGCAACCATTACGGTCAATGAATTGCATTGCATTGCATACTATTACACCGTGATAACTGTTTTTTTGGTACCCGTTCTTCATGGTGTTGGTGTGAACAATGTTTCATTTCAAAAGGATGGTGCAACTTGCCACACATCTTATGCCACAATCGATTTATTGCATCAAACGTTTGATGGCCGCTTGGACTATTTTTTGCGGGGCGCCGTTAAAGAAAAGTGTTATGCCGACAAACCTGATACAATTGAGTATTTGAAGGCCAACATTCGTGATGCCATTGCCGAGATACGACCCCATACACTCAAGAATGTGCACGAAAATTGGTCCAATGGAAAGAGGTCGGGAAGGCCAGCCGCGGCAGCCATGTGAATGAAATAATATTCCATTTATAACTGCTTACTTCACAACAAGAAATAATAATAAATTTAGCAAAATTTCAAATCGTTTTTCTTTTACAGCATTTTTAAATTTGAACACAGTGCGTGCCAGCTTAATACATATGGGCATTTCCATAGTGACGAACGTGACAGTCGTACGTTTTAATGAGATAAAAAACAAGGAAAAAATGCATATTTTACATTTTTTTAAATATTTTTAAATAGAGCTTAACTGGCTTTATCCTTAGTACCAAGAAGGGAAAAATCGAACTCAATGGCGCTGAGATATAAGCAATTAAAGTGTGTGACGTGATGTTACAAAAATAGAAGTTTATTTGTTCTTTTTTTACTAAAACGCAAAATTCTGCGAATTTAGGCGGGACTTTTGGATAATTGTTTTTTATTGGAATTTGAAGTATATCTAGATTACTTTCCAACTTTCAAAATTAAAAAAAGTTTTTTAGTTTTTTTTTTACAACAGTTTATTTGTGACGTGACGTTACGTGACGCGATGTGACAAAAATTTCTTACTATTTTTTTCCTTTTTTAATAAATGAAATTTTTTTTTAATGTTATTAGATACTTTAATTCATTAATTTGCATAACATTAAAATAAGTCAGTGTGTATACATTGTAACAAAACTAAATAAATAATAAATTAAATGTTAATTCGAGAGGAAAAAGATGTTATAGATTTCTTTATTTGTAGCTTCGGGCAATAACTTTATTTCTGAACTGGGAAGTACTTCCGTTCGAAAATATGTAAATATTTTGAAAAACGTCGAACTTGTTGTGGCTAAGTTTATCACTTATTATTGCAAACGATCTAGTTGAACCAGGTAACGCACATAAAAATTGTGACTTGACGATAACTAAAGTGCGCACTCTGAACTTCATTTTGGTTGAATATACGATAATTCTCCGCAAAATCTACTTGTAATACCATGTCTCCTACTTTAATATTGTTTTTTTAAGTGGATTTTGTTTCTCTCTTTCCCTATAATGACGCGCTCTTTCCGCCATACTAGCTGCTGATGACTCCATCTATGTATGTAACATGTAATATATGTATTTTAAACCGCAATATATCCTACTGTATTAGGTAGAACTTACGATAATATTTTTTTCGTGACGCGACGTGACAAACTTTAAAATTTTATAAAAAATAACGCAGTTCAATATAAATTGATTTTCCTTCAAAATTAAATTTTGCACAGTAAACTACATTAAAATTAAAAATTTTAAACACTTTGAGCCACCAACGCAAGAGAAATAGAAATAAATCCTGTTTTTCGTGACGAACGTTACAGTAAAATATTGAGAAAAAAGGAAATCAAATATATGCCGTTAACAGATCTTCACTTAATATCATTCTTCCTTTTTAAACAAGCTATTGTAGTAACAAATATTTTCTGATGACAGCACACTTAAATAATCGATTTTGCATAAATTAATACTTAAGAGAAAATGTTACTAAAAATTAAATAAAAAAATATCAAAATTAAACACCAACTTTGGAGTTCGATTAATAACAACGAGGACAAAGACAATTTATGATAGCTATAATTTATCAAAATTTAAGTATTTTTATTTAACAATAGTGGTCTAAAAAAAATTTTCCTTGACTTTTAGTTTTTCAGTCATGGTGGACTTTTCTCTGGAAATGCCCATATGTATTTTAAACCGCAATATATCCTACTGTATTAGGTAGAACTTACGATAATATTTTTTTCGTGACGCGACGTGACAAACTTTAAAATTTTATAAAAAATAACGCAGTTCAATATAAATTGATTTTCCTTCAAAATTAAATTTTGCACAGTAAACTACATTAAAATTAAAAATTTTAAACACTTTGAGCCACCAACGCAAGAGAAATAGAAATAAATCCTGTTTTTCGTGACGAACGTTACAGTAAAATATTGAGAAAAAAGGAAATCAAATATATGCCGTTAACAGATCTTCACTTAATATCATTCTTCCTTTTTAAACAAGCTATTGTAGTAACAAATATTTTCTGATGACAGCACACTTAAATAATCGATTTTGCATAAATTAATACTTAAGAGAAAATGTTACTAAAAATTAAATAAAAAAATATCAAAATTAAACACCAACTTTGGAGTTCGATTAATAACAACGAGGACAAAGACAATTTATGATAGCTATAATTTATCAAAATTTAAGTATTTTTATTTAACAATAGTGGTCTAAAAAAAATTTTCCTTGACTTTTAGTTTTTCAGTCATGGTGGACTTTTCTCTGGAAATGCCCATATGTATATATATGTATGTACATACATACATTGAATATATATGTATATATAATTATATCTTATATATAAAAATGAATGTGTGTTTGTTTGTATGTTTGTATGTTTGAAGTTTATAGACGATTAAACGGCTGAACCGATTTTCTTGAAATTTTCACAGTATCTTCCTGTATGTCTGGAAGGAGTTATAGGCCACTTTTTATGTTGATATTCCAAATGAGCGAGGGGCCATGCCCACGTATGCTACATACTACATACTTAATATTTAATTGCATTTGAAATATATTACTCATACGCATAATAGTTACCCCTACAAGTATGCTATCTGTGATTCTTGATGTATAAAACCAAAGAAAATAAAGTGTAAAGAACGACGCGGGGGGAAAGATAGAAGGGAAAGAAAAAAATTTGTAACCAACATTTGTGAAAAAATTCACCAAATAAGAAAAAATATAACCAAAATTAAATTCGTAGACTTTTGTTTTATTTATTTTTTTTCAAGTTTAAATTATAATTAATAAAAAAAGAAACAAAAAATAGCTTTTCTTATAAGAAAGAAAAATAACCAAAACCAAAAAAATCTACACATCTACACATTGATCAAAAAAATAACCAATTTTGGTTAGAAATAACCAAAAAAAGGCAACACTGTTCTCAAATCACTTATTCTCAGACGTCGGCACAAAGAGAACATGAGAAAAATTATGAGAGGCATATTTAACCCAGAGGAAAATTGTTAGTAATATTCTCAAGTCTACTTATTAACCCAATAATATGTACATATATGTGAGCGAAAAGTATAGAACAATTGTACTGCGTTAAAAACCTAAAAACACCATATTTAACTTGGCAAGTATTCTTCCAAAAATCTAAATCATTTCTCATTGATATTAGTGAATCATACTGTAATATTTCTTTGGGTGTAAAATTGAAGTCTGAAAAAAGCGACATGAACATTCTCCTTTAGAAGCTAGCAAGCAATTGAATGCATTTTTACGATCTCATGATGAGAGCAACACATTGTTACGCTCTTTGTTCGTGTTTATTTTCCTTCCGTCTTCCGCCCCCCTCATCAAGAAATGTTTTTTTAAAAAGATTTTGGTGAGAGCGGGTCGTAATGCCACAACCCGCCATAAGAAATTTTACTGCTTTATAATTCGTATTCTTTATATCCATATTCTTTGATATCACTCATACGTCACATATGTAGTTTTTTTTAATGAATTTTACATCTATATAAACAAAAATGAATGTGTGTTTATTTGTTTGTGGGTTTGTTTGTTTGAAGTCTATAGACGGCTAAACGGCTGGACCGATTATCTTGAAATTTTGACAGTACCTTCCTGTATATCTGGAAGGAACTACTTTTTCAAGAAGGAGTGGTGCCACGCCAACATATCCAATAAGTATTTAATGTCGCATATTTCATAAACTGCAATAGCTAGAGACCTCAAATTTTGCATGGACGACTTTGACGTATATATAAACAAAATGGTCGGATTGGATATAGTGGGCGTGTCACCTCCAATATAAAAAATATTAAATTATTATATCTAAGAAAATATAACAGTTAGAGTCCTAAAATTTTTTTCGAATCCACTTTAGTATCAATATGAATATTTTAGGCAAAAATGGGCTGACTAGGAAAAGTGGGCGTGGTACTTCCCATATGAATTAAATGTAAAACTTCTTATATCTCGGAAATCACCTATATATATAAAAATGAATGTGCGTTTGTTTGTATGTTTGAAGTTTATAGACGACTAAACGGCTGAACCGATATTCCTAAAATGTTCACAGTATCTTCCGGAAAGAGTTATAGGCTACTTTTTATGTTGATATTTCAAATGAGCGAGGTGCCACTCCCACATATACTACATTACCTACTATTGTAAAATGGCGAACTAACAATAGTGGGCTTGGCACCTCCCATATAAAGTAAATACGAAAATCTGTATATCTGAAAAACTCTAACAGCTAGAGTCCCCAATTTTTGTACGAGTAACTTTAGTTTAAATATAAATATTCTGGACAAAAATAGGGAGTTCAACAAAAGCGGTCGTGTCACCTCCCATATGAAGAAAAATAACAGTTAGACTCTCCAATTTTGTACGAATATCTAAAGGTTCAATATCAATATTTTTGTTAAAAATGGGCGATCAAGCATTAGGGGCGTGACAAACTCTATATGAACTAATTATTAAAATCTGTATATCTAGAAAACTATAAAAGCTAGAGTCTCCAATTTTGTATTCCAGCTTTAGGAAGGAGTGGAAATTATTATATTTCGAAATATGCAATATGACCCTTAAATGATTGAGTTTGAAATTTTCAACTCATGTACCCAGTAAGTACTAAAATGCATACTATTTATATATTGATCTCATATACATACACATATACATATGTAATAGTTATATTATTGTTTACTCCTAAAAATGGGTAACTAATAAAAATAGTATTTATTTGTCGCATATCTTGAAAACCACATTAGGTAAATTTTGTAATCAGCATTCTATTGGGCGATGAATGGGCATGTAACAATAGGGAGTAACATTTTCATTCATTACTTTTAATTACCTAAGTAATAAAATGTAAACTGTCAATATTGTTCCCAAATAAAATAAGTAGTTGCAAAACTCATCAAAAAAATTACCTGTGACTGACGCAAACACAATTATTTGTTAAATTTTAATAACCTTAATTTCTTTTTCAAAAGGTTCATGACCTGAACCGATTTTTTACCTATTCATATTAGGTAAAATATAAAGGTATAACACGCATTCGGTTTTGGAATTCAGTTGAATCTTTGATTTTAATCAAGTTAAACGTTATTTGAGTGACATTTATTTTGCAAGAATTTATGAAAATGCCCCCAATAAAAGCATCCCTTTCCAGAAGCACTAAAAATGCATTGCGTTTGCAATCCCAGAGAGCAAATGAAAGTTCGGAAGAGCGTGAAAGTGGCCTCAGGACTGAAAAGAGTTTCAACCTTTAGAGCCGGAACGCCATCACAACGCGAAGAACGTCTTGAAGGCTTACGACAACGTGCCACACCATCAAGAGCTACTGAAACACCTTCAGAAAGCCAAGAGTGCCTTAAAAGTCAACGAAATCTTACCTCTTTAGCACGAGCTTCTGAAACGCCGTCAGAACGCGAAAGATGTCTTGAAGGTCTTCGACAACATGCCACTACCGCATGAGCTACCGAGACATCCTTGGAACTTGAAGGTCGGATACAAAGCCAACGAAATCGTACCGAAACATCACGAGCCACAGAAACGCCTTCAGAACGTGAAGGACGTCTTGAAGGTCTTCGACAACATGCGACAACCGCACGAGCTACCGAGATACCTTTGGAACATGAAGGTCGGCTACAAAGCCAGCAAAATTGTACCACAGCATCACGAGCTAATGAAAAAGAAGTGCAACATGAATCACGAGTAGAAAGTCACAGGATTCGAACATCAACAAGAAGAGCAGCAGTAAGTATAGAGCAATATGATTTGCGTCGAGAACAAAATCGTAAACGAATGGTGGTGAATCGACGAGTTTGCCAATATTGCAATGCACTCATGTACAAAAATGAAACACCTTTGGCGACATGTTCACACTCTAAAGTTAACTACTAATATGCGTGTTCAGTTGGAACGTGATGCTTCAGCTTCAACTTTTTCCAAAAAATTGCTTGATTTAGGCAACGGAAGAATTCCAATGGATCCTATAACAAAGTATATAAAATTTCCTTCAGACTTTTGTAGAATGACACAATCCAAAGAAGAATTAATAAATTGTATATTTCCCAATATCGTGCAAAATTTAAAAAATATGCAATGGTTATATGAACGTGCGTTACTGGCATCCAAAAATATTGACGTTAATCCATCAACAGCAATATTCTCAACAAGATCGATGGGAATCTAAGAACTTATAAAAAAAACGGTGTTCACATTATTTTACTTAGAAATATTGACCCTTCACGACTTTGTAATGACACTCAACTAACAATAAAAAGTGATGAACGACCATTATAACTGGAAAGTTTAAGGAAACTGATGTATTGCCGCCACGTCGTATGACCACATCGGAGATGCCATTCGATTTCAAGCGCCTTCAATTTCCTATTCGCCTAGCATTTGCAATGACAATTAATAAAGCTCAAGGTCAGTCCTTGCACGTTTGTGGACTTAATCTAAAAAATCCATGTTTCTCACATGTTCGCGAGTAAGAAAACCCGCAGAGGGGAAAACAAAAAATATTGTGTATCCCAAGGCATTGGAATAAGAATTATTTATTTAAGAAAAAAAGTACATATTAAATTTTAGCAAGTAAGAAATAAATAGCTCATTAATGTATTATTTTAGAATTTAAATGAAATATATTGTCATCAAATGAAATTAGAATAAACCTTTAAGAAAAATTGCATAGTTTAATTACTAAATAAACATTTTTTTAATTATTATGTACATATTTAATTTCGATGGGGGTAGCGAAGCACACCGGGTATTAGCTAGTATATTATATTCAGTGGTGTTGTCGAGCCGGAACGCTCCGGAACGTCGTTCCGGTACTTCCTTTTTGGATAGGAACGCGTTCCGGAACTAAAAATGATTTCTGGGTAAAATCTCCCTCGCCCCTGTCGTCAAATTTGGGACATGAGACCTAAGAAAACGCCGCCGCCAGGATTATCATGGAAAATCACCCCTGTTGTTAAATTTGGGACATGAGACCGTACAGAGCGGCCGCCTACCCAGGATCGGCCCTGTCTATATAATTATATATACGCGTTCCGGTAAAAAAAAATTAGCACAACACCACTGATTATATTATATATAATTATGTATGTAATTATGTATGTAAAGTTCCTATAAATTAATAAAAAAATAAGATAAAATAATATTCATTTACAGTTATTCGATTTTTCCAATAAAACCGCGTACTTTTATCCTTATTTTTTTTTTTTTATTTAACTTATAGGAACTTCATATACATAATTGGTCATTACAACCCTTCAGTCAGGATTACGACCTAGCTTCTCGTTTAAAAGAAAATTCTGTTAACTGCAAAACCGCTTAACTGAGTTTTTTTTTTGTAAAAGCACATTTTTATATTAAGAAAACTTCGTTTTATTTCAAACATTTTACATTTACCGGTGACAAAAATATTATAGCGCCAGCTCATTTTTATTCCTTAATGTACGTACATATGTACCTGTAGCCGCAGTACTTTTTTTAAATATGAATTACTAAAATGAATTTGAATTAAAAAGTGGAATATATAACAACTTGTTTTATTTTGATAACCATAATATTTAAAAAAGGTCATTTCGCTTAATTGAAATGGTTTTGCACTTATCCGAAATTTGCTTAAGTCAAAATTTCGTTTAATTGCAAAGAACATTCCGTTTTTTACATTTGCAATTAATCGAACTCGACTGTATATATATACATATATATGTATATAATAATACATATGTATATATAATAATACATACATATATATTTAATACACATATAACTTTTTAAAATCATCACATTTTATGATCTTTTCTTATTTAGATCAATTCGACATATGAGTGGCTACCATTTTGCAACAATAATCGCTGTTGTCAAGAAAAGGTAAGTAAAAAACATTTACGGAATTTTAGTCATTTATGTAATAATTAATTAATATAATAGCTTATAATCCTACAAAATTAAATATGTATGCTGCTATTTATTTGTTATATTATTATTAATAAAGTCGTCTTTTGCAGTATTTCAGAAAGAGATGATGTCCTAAATGCACTATTAGACGCTGGCGTTAATAGAGTAAGCAAATAAGTAAGTAATTTTACAATTTCAAATCTAACTTCAACTATTTCTTTGCAGTGCATAGCTGAGAGCACTAACTTGTCGATGTGTACAATGGAACTTAAGCAGTCTTTACACTCAATAGTACGACCACATAATGTTTTATCAACCCAACAGGTAAAATTTGTTAGAAATAAAAACAAGAAAAAAAAAGATGTTAGGTCTATACATATATGTACATATACATGCGATATATACATACATGTAAACAATATGATTTAAATATTATAAACTTGAAAAATTTATTATCAACAACATTTTTTTTATTAATATTAACAGATGAATAGTAGTAGTCAATTACTTTCTCCTTTAGGATATTTTTTTTTAAACTCTGCGAAAATATTTGCAAAAACCAAATAGAATCCAATAGGTTCTGTTTTTCCAAAATTCATTCTTTTCGAAAAGGACAAAAATATAATAACTATTGATCAATAAGTGTTTTCTTGGCTTTACGTTGCCAATAACGGCAAATAGGAAAGTAAATTGTAATTAATATTGTACAGATTTATGAATTTCAAATTGTATTGTATTACACCTTCTTTTTGTAAGACGAACGAAAAAAAAATATTTTAAAAAACAATTCGATAAATTTTGTTGGAACAACTATAAATACATAAAATTATACAATATTATTTTTTGAACTTTAGACCAGTTATCGTAGATGAATAGGAATTAGCGGTAGATGTCAGTAGAAATTTGCAGTAGATTTTGAGATGTCAATTTACATACGCAAAGCTTTCACTTAGTTTGAAACTTAACAGTTCTTAAATTTTAGTAACTAAATAAAATCTTAATATTTTGCACAGTTGTATAAATTTTTCTACATACTCGCATTTTTATTTTAAATATAATTTATGTATATATGTTGTCTAATCATTTTATTTTTGTATTAAAGTCTCTTTACACGGCACTACACAGACTGAAAGAAGTTCTAATAATAACCGATGATCTCCTGAGAATCCAGTACGCCAATAGATCTACCGAAAGGTTGCTTAATATGCGGTTGGTAAGAACGTTCAAGATGTTCATATAAGTACATTGATTTGATTTATTAAATATTTAACTCTATTATAATTTCATGGCAAAAGGATGAAATTATAAACAAACCGTTGGCTGAAATATTTGTTTCGGACGTGTCTACCATTAATCAAAATACGGGCAAAGGTGTCAGAGAGTTTGATGGTATTCTTACCGTTAAGCGGAAAAACCAGGAAGGTATACCAATGCACGTTAGAGTTGTACCCGTTGCATGTATTGGCCGGTAAGTAAACAATATAATGAATTTTAGCGGCCAAGTGAATGAAATCTTGCCAATCTTTTATTTAACTGATTATTTAATATAACCTACTTCCAAGATTTGTACTTTGCTTCATTGATTATTATTTGTTAGATTTTTTTCATTTACAAATATGTCACATCAGAATGCATCAATAAGTTTTTTTTAGCTTCTTTATTATTGTTAATTGTTATCACTCCTAGCATCATTACCTTCTGTACAATGTTTATAGAATAGTTTAATACTGATTCATAAATATTTCTGTCACTTGAATGATACCAACAAGTGTATTAAGTTATCATCTGAGACTGATGAGATTTTCCAAAAAACATTAATCCTAAAATCATATGGCTGCCATTACCAAATATATGTACATATTATATGTGTATATACATACACACATACATGTTTGAAGGTTTAAAATTTCTTTAAAAGAATTCCGTCTTTGGAAGCTATGTATTAAACAATGTACATATATATTAGTTATTTACTACAGTGTATCTTTTTAAAAGTAATACAGATCAAATTCTGTATAAGTACGTAGAAAAGTGTAAAGTAGGACAACTTTCATATAAATATTTGATTTTTCTGTTCTCAATTTTTTGTGAAAAAACAAATCAGAACAAATTTGATCATTCTAATATTATTGTACTATTTTCTTGGTAAATTTAAAAATTTTTTAATTCTGTAGTAATATTGGAAAAAAATTGTCTATCCTTTTCTTTTTACCCTTATGGAAATTTAAATATATGCCAAAACAAATATTTTAGATGGACTTTGGTACCGCGTGACTTGAGCCTAAAATAGAATGTTCGTTAGAAGTTGCAAAAAGTTGCCTCAAAACCTAAGGAAATTGAAACTAGCGTAATGTGATCTCCTTTTGTATTAGATTTTAAATTGGGAATTTTATATAAGTTTGTACAAATTAGCTTCTATTTTTAATGATTTCAATCTAAAATATTAATAATAATACTAAATGTAACTTCGCTTGTCACGTAACAACTCTTCACGTAATGACGGAGTTTACGGAGATCAAGAGACCATATATGTAAATTCTTTAGCAATATTCCTTTTTGATGATAATAGAATCATTACTTGATTTGTCAATCATGCAGTAAGAAAATGTAAAAGAAAATTTAAAATACTGTTTTAAATTTTACTTAGGCTATACTAAGTGCGATTGGACTCTTAATTTGTTTCGATTTTCAATAAATTTTAACTTAAAAACAGCAAAAAAAATGGTTAACAACTACTTGATTACTGATCAGTATTGAGCAAAACTGCACTATAATTTCGTACATTAACGCCAAACCAAACGCAGATCGGGATTGGGATAATACGGAAGTTAATTTGAATTGAGATTGCTAATGCAAATTAAGGTTCTCGTCTTTCTACGCTATAAGAATCCAAGTGATTGCAAAAAACTGAAAGTGATTTATTTGCATTATAGCATATTTCGATGCTTGGGGCGACAATATTTATTAACATAACTTTGGAGTACATGAAATTAGCATATAAAATACCGAAATAAAACAGATCTCTTTGAGAAATAAGAAGTACTTCTTACCTATTTATAGAAAGTTCATACCGTATAACATTCTAAATGTGAAATTTAAATGACACTAAATTTAGTTTGTTTTTGACAAAAATTAACGTATATAAAAATTCATATATTAAATTCATAATTTCGTAGATGTAAAAACTTGTTGTGCAACAACAGTGAAAATTAACTAAGAAAAAAAATATCAATTCTCGCAGAATTATAAAATTAGTAAATTTTTCAAGCGTTTTAGAAAACGAAAATTCACGCAAAATTGATCTTAGCTCTAATTTCAAATTTGATTAAAATTGACAAGTTTTCCGATAGTGAAAATTAAAACACTTTTTATTTAAACTGTTTTAAAGTTTAAATGCATAAAAATGGATACAAATAGCATTTGTTATATTCGTCTTGTGTGGTGTCACTGTAGTGTTAAATCGAAAAAAGACATCTGGAGATTGTATATGTTATTTGATTTTATAATTTAATGTTTCATTAACCTAACTTTTAGCCTGCGGTTAAAAGTGTGACGGAACGAATAACAGCAACAAAAACTACGTCGTCCTTATTAATTTTTTTTTTGAGTTTCACAACTTAAATATGAGCTTATCAGTGCACAAAGTGATTAACTCCACTTTTTGAAAAATCTTAAATTTAAGTGTCAAAGCACTTAACGTTTTTTATATTTATTATAACTTCCCTGCATAATAAAGATTAACACTATTAAACGACAAAATTTCATGGGCCATTGAATAATAAGTAATTTATTTCGAAAGACATTTTGATTAACTCCATACTGTTATGTAAATTGTTTTACTGAAACAATTCAAATGCACCACTAGGAACCGTTGAATGATAACAGTTATCATTTTGCAGTTACTGTAACAAAGTACATAAAAACTTATACTGCAAACTTTGAAAAAATAATAACATTCTGATTCGTGTACCGGGCGAAATAGAAATATTAAAACTGTCTTTAAGTTTATTTCAGTTTATTGAAACTTGTTCAAAGTACGGAAATAAGAGCTAAGTCAATTGAAATGAAATTTTTGGTATGTGGTCACGGCTATTTACCTAATGACTCAACTTTCACCATTTTTGAGTCACATGCAAAAAAAATTCAAAACAATTATTCACCAGACGATTGGTACAATATAATTAAAACGTGCAAAAATAAAGAACCATTTAATCTAATCCAAATGACCCACCAAAATTTTTTTTCAACAAAACCTTTAGAAAACTCATTAACAAAAAAGCAACCGTTACAGGGTTTCCAGTAAATTGTCTTAAAATACGCTGCATAAAGTTAGAAAGGTCAGAACCCCATCTCATACAATTCGAATATGACTATAATGAAAATTTAGAATTTAACGAAATTAACATAAGGAAATCTGTAGCAGGTAGGCCACAAAGTATGAAAAATGTAGATCAGCCTTTATTATATCCTAAAGGTACAACTATGACAAGGGAAAAAGGAGAGACATGATGGATCTGCTTAAATTCATTCCACCTGTTAACCATAATTACTTTAAAAACTTGCGAACAAATCGAAATGACGAGTCCTTACATATGTACATCTGATGAAGAAGACATTATTTATACTGCTGATAAATTAATCAGCACTGCAAACAATCATTTTTATGGAAAATTTTTAATAAAAATATATAATAACTTACTTTTTTCAGTTGCCAAATCGATTAACTCCACCAGTCACATGAAATTTATAACATTACTGACATTATTATTATTTTTTTTTTGCTATTTTTTCTTGTTAATTTTATATACCATTAAATGAAAGCTATGTGTGTATGTATTTATGTATTCTACAATATATATTTGAATTGATATTGTAAAGGGAATTTTAAAAAACAATTTACATTATTTCGTTGTATATTTTCTTGGTTGTTCCATGATTAAAAGAATACAAGTGAATCTGGGCATGGAATGGATTTAAAATTAATAAACAGCTAGAAAAAAGCAAACTGTTTTACAACTTAATAAAAAAATTTAAAACATTATAAGGGCAACATTTTGTGTCACAAAACACCAATAGAATGTATGTATACATTAATTGAAAATTTATGTACGCTTTACCTTATAATATATGGACATATAGAATTCGTAAAATACATAGATACATTTTTTACAAATAAAGTAGCTGTTGTTGGTCAATGTAATGATCTCCTTTCGAAATTACTTGTCTCTCCTAAAATTTGTTGTCTCTCTCAGTTGGCCGTAGAAAACTTTTGGTTCAGCTGATTTTCTAGTTGCGTCTTTTGCACATTAAAGTTATCCTGTGATTAAAATCGACCATATTAGGGGTCGGAGGGGACTGAGTATTTCATATTAAGCCTTTTTCCCTCAATCTCCAAAGGGCTTGTTAGTCTATGATGAAAGGAGTACGATCTTCATATATAGGACTTTAAGTTAAGTAGAAATGATTATTAATTGAGATAAGAAATAGAGTTAGAGAAACAACAGAACCGTAATTTTCGCTTGAACGTATAGTGCGATCTTTGAAAATGTTCGCTTTAAATCGAGAAATGTGGCAAAAAGTAACAAGTTTTAATAAAACTATACCGTGACCCACTCGGTCAAAAGCAGGTTGAACCATCGGCTTGTAAAATATCTATATTTCCATTATACTCAGTTATGAAAACCAATGCAGAATTTTTCTCTATCAGATCTAAAAATAGATTCCGATTAGAATTGTTGCTATGAAAATTGATTTTTGATTTAAAAAAATCATCCTAAAAATAGTGAAATCTCCTACATGCGGACAACGACCGTCGAGCTAGTTTTGTCCACTATAGGAGGGTGTACGCTTAAGGAGATTCACTTTTAATTAGTTCAGCATTTGCTATTAAACACTTCAATAATTGAGATAATAACTACTGATGGACCTTTAATGTTTTCTAAATCCACTTTTATTATATATGTACATTTCGATTATGTACATAAAAATTGCTTTCCAAATATAAACCGTAGCATCCAACAGTTTAAAACAACAAATTACTATAAAACAAAACAGTAATTTAATACTGGCAGCTCCCAGCTGAACAGAATATTTCTTATAAAAAAATGATAACATTAAATCCAAGATTAAGTTAGGTTTACGAGTAGCTTACCATTCATTGGTAAGTTCACGCAGTGACACATTGGGCTACCCCTTGTTTTAATCCTTTAGTGGTGGATTTGAACCACACGGGTGGAAAGGTGGAGGATATAGGGAAAAGAAGAGATGGGGATTAGTAGTACTTAGTTTGTACTCGCCATCACTTTTGATGTTTTCGACGGTGGCATGACATAATGTCCATTGACATAATGTCCATGGACTTTATGTCACCCTAAAAAGTGACATTATGTCCATGGACCTTATGTCACTTCGCGTGGTGTCATAATGTCCATGTATAATGTGTCGTAAAGTCCATGGACATTATGTCACTTTTAGAGTGACATAAGGTCCATAATATTCAAAAATCAATTTTAGGTATTTATATTTTAATAAAAAAATAAAAAGATTGCTATGATTCTGAAATCACACTAACGCTTTGAAATTGCTGGCTAAATGGCACCCAAGAATTTTCTCGTTCATCGACTTCGAATTTTCTTTCAGCTAACGTGAGCAGTTTTTGTCTTTTCATTCAGAATCTTATCAGAACTTTGTGAAGAAGTGTAAACATTTTTTATTTTAAAATATTTTTGTTTTCAAATCTTTTCTTTTAAATCTCTGCAACTTATTTGAATCATTTTACATTTCACATAATCTGGACAAACATTTATCACATCGGCGCCGATTTCTATTGAAAAATATTTTTTTTTTTAATTTTTTCTTTTAAATCTCTGCAATTTATTAGAATCACTTTACATTTCACATAAGCTGGACAAACATTTATCACATGCAGAGATTTAAAAGAAAAGATTCGAAAAAAAAAAATATTTTTCAATAAAAAAATCGGACACTATCAACAGTGTTATAATGTCCACAAACAAAATGACATTATGTCCATGGACATTATGACACCATGCGAAGTGACATAATGTCCATGGACATAATGTCACTTTTTAGGGTGACATAAAGTCCATGGACATTATGTCATGCCACCGTTTTCGACATTAACAAAGTTTGGTTTTCTATCTTTTCATGAAAGTGTAGTATCATCGTTCGAATATTATGAGTATTTAATTAAGACAAATATGAGTTCGCTGCAAAAATAAAAAATAGCCTCTATCTTATTGAATTATAATTTGCTTGTGTTAATGGGAGATTCTATTACAGAATAAAACTTCAGCCTAAAAATTTTTTTGGCCAAGACTTTTAAAATAGTTTAAAATATAAATGCAACAAATCAGTCTGTGTCAGGCAATCGCCGAGTTCGCACGTGTGTTCTTTCGTTAAGCGCTCTTGGTTCTCTCGGTTTTTTACAGTTAATCAAAACAAACTCTCTTTTTACATACATAATTATTCAAATTTTTTTTGTGTATTAAATTTATTGGAAAAGAGAAATAAAATTATCTTTGAGGAATAGCTTTTGGAGTATAACATGAACGGGGTTCATCCCCCGGACTACAACCGGTTTCGGGAATTGGACTTTCCGACCGGAAAAACTAAGCAGAATAAAAACAAGAGACCACGACCTGCGGATTTTATTCCATTACCACCAAGCTCTCCCAATCAACAAAACCTACCTCGCTATCTAGTTGCTTCCGCCGTTTCACTTACAGAAGGATTACAAGTCCCTCCATTGGCTTCCCATAATGTTTTCCAGGTAGAAAAGGTAAATTTTATTTTATTTTGAAGTAAAGGAAATGAAAAACGGGGATTTATTAATAAAAGTACCGGATAGTAAGTCAGCGGATAAATTTCTTAAGGCATCATATATTGATTGTATTCCAGTTAAGATCTCACTACATAAAACCCTTAACACGGTACAGGGACGCTTTTTTTCTAAGAAGATAATTGAAATTTCTGACGAAGAGCTTTTAGCATCTCTTAAGGACCAAAAAGTTGTCGATGTGCGTAAAATCATGAGGCGTGATAATGACAAAATTTTTGCTACAGGAGCAGCAATCGTTACATTCGACCTTATCTATCGGCCGGAGACTCTGAAACTTGGCTGGGAGAGAGTTCAAGTAGAGGAATATATACCAAATCCCATGCGATGTGTTAATTGCCAACGTTTAGGTCACACCAAAAAGTGGTGCAAAAATGTCGAGCAATGCAGGGAATGCGGCTACTCAGATAAACATGAAACCTGTTCTCGTAAGTATTGTGTTAACTGCCAATTGGAAACCCACACCTCCTATGACCGAGAATGCCCTACATACTGGAAACACAAATCCGTAAATCACATCAGAATTTCGCGTAGATGCACAACTAGAGAGGCATGGAAGGTTTTTAACGACAACCCATCTCATAATTTGCTCCAGATAAATTCCCTCAAGAATAAAACTACATACGCACAAATAACTGTTTCTACAGTAGCAGCAAACGATAAAAGCACAGAATGTAAGACAAAAAATACCACACACACAAACCAAAGCTTTTCATTAAACAATACCACTAACCAGAAACAACTTTCTCTTCCAAAATCAAAAATTTCGACTCAAAACTCTCTTAAACAAGTGAAAAGCTCTTCTTCTTCCTCGGATAACTCACACAACTTTCTCAAGACAACAACAACAAAACCAACGTTACAATAATAAATCATCAAATATTAAATTCAAAAGATAAAACTACAAACTCTCTTGCAAATTACCTTCTCTCTCATACTCAACCACAAAACTCTCATTTACGAATAAACTCAATAAACGAACCAGAAATCAATTCTAATAAAACAGCTGACAATTTTGACTCTAGTGAACTTATGGAAGATGAAATTATAATTGACAACTGCTCTGACTACAGTCCAACAGTAAGCATCCCAGTGGGAAAAGAAACGGAGAACGACATCAATGCGGACTTAGGTTTATGCACTCCTCCAAGAAAGGAAAACCTAAGTGAAATTGATACACGTATTACGAATCTATATAATAAATTTCCCCAACTGAACGTCTTAATAACACCGAATACTCTTAAGAGTACTCAGAGCTTGTCCCAAAGGGGCGAGTCTGATGAATAAATCTTGCCCATGTCTTTCCAACAAAATATTACTCTTCTCCAGTGGAACATTCAGGGATTTATAAATACCAAGCACACCCTGGAATTATTAATAACCAAACATAAACCTAATATTATTGCTTTACAGGAGACACACATTGTGCAGAAGAATCTTCATATGTTACATTTGCCAGGTTTTCATATATTTCACCACAACAAAAACTATGATTACGCTAAATCGGGTATTGCAATAATGGTGAAAAATAATTTAAATGCGATTGATCATATAATTTCCACCACAAACCTCTTATTTCAGACCATAGTAGTGCAATGCGGAATTAAACTACATATCACGAATATTTACAAGGAAGGGGATATTAATCTTTCCCCTTCGGTTATTGATAATATACCTATTGGTAGAAACAACCATCACATTGTAGTGGGGGATGTAAACTCCCAGAATGTATTATGGGGTTCTACCTCAAATTCTACAAACGGTAAAATACTGGAGGATTATGCGAATGAGCACGGCCTAGTTGTGTTGAATGATGGTTCGCCAACTCTACTTAACACCCATAACACCTTAACGGCGGTTGATATTTCTTTGAGCAGTCCAGATATCGCCTCTGATCTCATATGGACTTGCCTACCATTACTAGAAGCTGGGGACCACTTCCCAATAAAAATTACGAACAACTTTATGATTTATAAAAAAAAGTTTGTATCACGTTTTTTAGAAAAAGGCGCTGACTGGCAACAATTTCACATGAAAGGGATTGAGATTAACTCCCAATTTGAAGAATCTAACAACATTAACAAAGAAGCGGCTCAGATGAAACGTATTCTACGAAAAGCAGCTAATGAGTCTATCCCGGTGAGCCGTCAACCAAAAGAAAAAAATAACCCAATTTGGTTTAACTCTGACATTTCCAAATTAATTCAACAGCGACAAGAAGCTTGGAAATCCTTTAAAAGATGCCGAAATTTGTCCAACGTAATTCATTATAGAAAGCTTTGTGCTATGGTTAAAAGAGAATGCAAAATTTGCAAAAAGAAGAACATGGGAGAATTTTGTTAACTCTTTGAACCCGACAATGGACATCCGTTTCCTGTGGCAAAAGGTCAATAATCTTAGAACAGGTAGATCTACTAATTTCCCAACTATTTTCACAAACGGCAACCACTTTTCACATCCGTTGGACATTGCTAATTGTTTTTCAAAATTTTGGTACTCCCTCGGTGCAGACAATGCTTTTGAGCCGGAAATTATAGCCAGGAAAAGATATTTAAGAATAGAAAATCCCCCTGAGAGGTCTTATCAGTTTCCTGAAATAAGTGCTGAAATAACGGTATCTGAACTCACTGATGTACTTAGAACTCTAAAGGGGTCAACACCTGGACGAGACAAAATTACATACTCAATGATTAAATTTTCACCTGCTGTTCTAAAATCTCGTTTATGTCGACTGTACAACAGAATTTTAAACACCGGTCTTTTTCCACATGACTGGAAAATTGCCGTGCTAACACCGATTCCTAAACCTGGCAAAAGTCCAAACCATCTTGAAGGTTATAGGCCAATTTCACTATTGCCTGTCCTTTCTAAGATTTTGGAGAAAATAATTGCCAAACGCTTTTGGAAATTTGCCCAGGGGCAAATATCTAAAATGCAACATGCCTTTATTCCCGGACATGGTGTTCACACTTTATGTCACCAACTGGGAGAGGTTCTGCGCAGAAATTTGAAGGGTGGTGAACATAGTTTGGTACTCTCTTCAGACATTGAGAAAGCATTCGATCGCGTGACATCATTATCTATCATAGAAGAACTTTATACCTGGGGTGTTTCTCGGCGAATAATATGTTTTATTAAATCATTTCTCGAACATCGTAGAATTATTGTGAAAATTTACGGCTTCTTCTCTTCTAATCGTTGCTTGGACAACGGAGTGCCTCAGGGCTCACCACTGTCGGTGGTATTATACACAATTTATGCGAATTCTTTGACAAAAGCGTTGACGACCTTACCGGGCATAGACTATGTCGGTATATATGCAGATAACATCTTTGCAATAGGTTCGGGAGAGCCAGAGGTTGTTGCACACAATCTTAACTACATGGACCAAATTATTACAACTTGGGCAAAGGAAAAAGGTGCCATCATACCTATTAGCAAAACTGAAGTACTTCACGTATGTAGAAAGAGAGGCTGTAACACTAATACAATCAATATCCGAAATGAGAGGATTAATCTTGCTAGTGAAATGAGGATACTAGGTATATTATTTACTAGAAACTTACTTTGGAATAGTCACATTGGAAAACTAACAGATAAGTTGGGCAGGATTAACAACTTACTTAAATTAATTTGCTCTCGTAATAAGGGTCCCCATATAGAAACCGCACTTAAGATTTGTAATTCTCTTACTACTGGTACTTTAATACATGGGGTGACGATCTATGGATGGACCTCAAAAAAGAATATTAACAAAATTAACACCGCATTGAATATGTGCTACAGGACCGCTTCAGGCTTACTCCGTACAACACCCATAGCAAATTTAAGATTCGAGGCTAATTTTTGTGATTTTGAAAAATTATTGGAAAAAGAGCGATTAACATGGCATCAAAAGCAATTGCAATTCCCAATAATAGTATGCACAAATCATTTTGGAACCATATAATATCCCTACCGAATTCAGCCACTTCAGCTATAAAAAATATAATATCATTATTGAGAAGATGGAATATTTCCATCCCTCCCAAACCGAAAGAACGCATTAATTCAAATAACTTCGTCAAAATAAACGATTCTTTGAGTATGTTTAACAAAAACTCCACCAATAATATTTGTTTTAAAAAATTATTCCAGGAAAATGTGGCTAACTTTGCTCCTGATCTAATATATTATACTGACGGTTCTTTTCGAGATAACTTAACTGCATACTCTATTATCAAGGAGGTAACCTCTAATCAATTTGAGATAGTAAGGAAATCAAGACTTCCAGATCAGACTGGTATTTTTATAGCCGAAATTTCGGCGATTGAAGGCGCTATAAATTATGCTGTTGAAATTGGCAGGAAAAGCTTGATATTGACCGACAGTTTAAGTGCTATTAGAGCCTTAAGGAAAAATGTAAATGGAATATATGATCATATACTGAAATTTGAAAATGACGCAGTTGAAATAATGGTTACTTGGATCCCGTCACACATAGGAATATTGGGTAACGAATTTGCTGACAGCACTGCCAAGGCAGCTTTGATTTTACCACATGTCACTGAACTCCCGTGTTTCCCTATAGCTGTAAGAAAACAATTCTTAAGCAGGAGACATACTGCAAAAAGACCTGGATATAATAGTAAACTTTCAAGAAAACATTGTATAATTTTGGCTCGCTTAAGAGTTGGTAAAGCATTATTCAATTCCAGACACTATTATGATAAGACTGACCCACCTCAATGTGGACATTGCAACGTAATACTCACAATTTCGCATATATTGACGGAATGCCCAATTTCGAAGATAAACCTACCTCTGGAGAAGATACTTGACTGCACTACTGAGTTAAATTTTGGCAAAATTAAGATGAGCATGGCAAGACATGAGATTACAGATATCTAAAACATTCCTCATTGAGGAATATTAACGACGCATGCGCATATGGTCTCGATACCCGGCGCATCTTCTTATATATTTTGTAAATTTATTTTATAAAATATCCTTTAATAAATAAATAAATAAATAAATGCAACAAAAATATGAATGCAACGGAAAAGCGCTTTTTCATACATATTGTATTATTATACACTCAGCTGTTAATTGGCGCAAATAATAAGAAATATCAAAACACTAATATTTTTAATATTAAATTTAATTTAAGGATAAAGCTTAAAAATTCCTGTAAGAAACTTAACAAATTCTTGTTGAGAAACGTTTTATTAATAATTTTAAAACTAATTGTCTAATATTGCAGAATTCCAACGCATTTTGTATTTAATTTCGATGTACCTGGTGGACACACTGATTTCATAGCTACATTGCCCCAACCGAAAGAAGCTCCTCGTGGTTCGTTACACTCTATACGTCGCGGTAGTTTTGACGTGCGGTCTATTGCCTCTGATGGTCTCAGACGCACTAGTTTAGCGAAACTTACATCATTACCTTTAGAGGCGCCAATTACTAAGGTGAGATGCAATTGAAAATAACGACAACTTAAAAGCTTTTTTTTAACATTTTTACATGCATGATTATATTGTTTCTGCTACTATTTATAGAAGCGCAAACTGTTGAAGTTCAAGTGTTTTTCTGTATTGTTAAGATTGAAATTTTATAATATAAATTTCTTCCATAGATCTATTCTAACATAAATTAAATTTCGACGTTAAACAAAATTCACTTTTTTGAATAAATATAAAATATATTGATATGTACAAGGCAAATTCAATAAGGTAGTGTTAAAAGCCCAGCTGATTGCTTTTTTCAGTCCACACAAATGTCAAACATATTGTTTGAGTACAGTGAGCAAAAAAAATTTACACCCGCTACCTCGAAATAACTTTTGAACAAAAAATTATCTATAAAAGGAAATTTATTGTCCTTAAGACTAAAAAAAGCTTTAAAACTATATTCTGATTATAAACATTTCTCTATTGGTTAAGTATAAAGAAAATAATTGTCGAAACTAAAAAATTCCCACATTTTTGGGCAAAAAAGTGGTGACTTTTTGACTATGGCTAACGGGTTTCCTACAAAGTCATGTTAAACAAAATCCTGTGGAATAATTTATTTGTTAGTTTTTTTAATAAGTGTACACATTT
Organism: Sarcophaga rosellei; assembly: GCA_930367235.1. Lineage (NCBI taxonomy): Eukaryota > Metazoa > Arthropoda > Insecta > Diptera > Sarcophagidae > Sarcophaga > Sarcophaga rosellei. The sequence goes on along the minus strand of OV884021.1, from coordinate 45,335,800 downwards.
TTTTGCTCACTATATATACATTCTTTTGTTTATTTATTTTTTATTTCTTTTTACAATTCTATTCTACACAATTTATAATTTATTTAAATATTCTGGATGTTTGGGCACAACTTTTCTTGTAAAATCGGCTTTTATGCTTCCCGATATTCCTCTGAAGGTCGTCATACCTTAGTGGTAGCGCAAATCAGCTCGTATTTAAAAAAATTTATTTTTTTAAATTTGTTTCTTAAAAATTTTTTTATAAATGAAAATAAACAAAAGTAAAATAATGACACAAAATAACAACTTTATGTCATTATATGGATTCGCCTTTGTCATTTCTGGCTTACAGCGAATTTAATTTGACATTAGTGGTCACCCAAAAACAACAGAAAATACATGTTGTTTTTGTTAAAAAACACTGCGAATTGAGTTGTTGTATTCTTGCCATCACCTTATTGATTTCGCCATGGATATGTATATATCGTTGGTATCATGTAGAAAGGCCCTAACTCACATTTTTTTCGAAATTGATTTTTTTGTGATTCCAATGTGTATTTGTGTTAAATGCATTGGAATCACAAAAAAAATCAATTTCGAAAAAAGTGTGAGTTAGGGCCTTTCTGCATGAGACCAACGATATCTATGTATGTATCCTATTACATAGTATTCTAACTATAGAAATATAGAATTACAAATTTCTTTTTAAATGGAAAATGTTTTCGGATTCAAAAATTTTTAATATTTCATGAGAATTGTTGTAATCGGAAAACTATTGTAATAAAATATGTAAGGAATTAATACGTAATCAAGAAGCATATTTGTATGGCGAGCTCTTTTGATTACAGCAAATTTCTACAATTTATTTCATGTTCAATCCTAAATAAAATAGCTAATAAAATAAAATGAAGGATAACAGGTGTCAAGAGAAAACCAGATTTATCAAAGTATTGTGCACTTTTGCATTGTGAATGAACTATAACAAAACACTGGAACGATGTTATAGCCATTACAAACAATGTTTTATCGACCTTCATAGCTTGTATAGTTAAGCAGCTTAAAATATGTCAATCAATATTCAAAGTTGTTGAATTTTTCCCATAAGAATTGTACGGAATTGAAAAATTAAAATTTTTATCTTTTCTTTAAGGAACATATGACTTTCGCAAAGCCTCTTTCGAATCTTTTGTTATTTATTTGAGTCGTTTTAGTTTCATTAACAAAGTTTTCCTAGCTAAGCAGGCGATTGGTTTACTGTTGTATGTCCTAGGATGATGTTCTTCCGTCTGGCATTGTCTAATGCCTTCTGGTAAAATTATTTGGTTGTATCGTTGGGAATAGGAGGAAGAAACTTTGTTCCTTACCACCTATGTTATGAACAATTCAAAGCTAATGTTGAATTTTTTTGAACGTCACGCTACTGATAAAATTTTATATTCTTTAGTATTTTGGCCTACAATATGTCTGTAGAAGACAGAGCTAGCCACCTTAAATTTTTAGAATATTTACTTTATTTTAGTCTCCGTCGAACAACAGTACCAACCGGGAATATATAAAAATTTACCAACTATAGTTTTCACAAATCTACCAGACTTGTAATTTCCCTTAACTATTTTTAAACTTAACTTACGTGAAAATGACCGAATTTAGGAGAAAAAAATCGTTCTCCCAAAAGAACAATAAGCAAATTATTTCAAACTGTAGAAACCATACCAAAATTTATTTTTAAGAACAAACAAGAATCAATTTCACCCCGAAAAGATATTTGAAGCTACACATTTATTTAAGAAATGTTTTTGTTTACTTCTTAGAAGAGTTTAGATTCACTCAAATGTTTATGTTCATTGCTTTATAATTCTTTATTGTTTTAATTATTAATAAAATTACTAAATTTGCTGTTTATTTTTCGTTTCATTTTATGTATTTTTGGATTGATTGCCTATTTGATTGCGTTTGTTGTTTGTTAACCCACTTGCACCTTAATTATCTGCGTACCTTTTGTTTCTGCGAACTTTTATACATTCGTTTGACCGATTCCTGGTGAATCAAATTATTCATCTTGACATTGAATGCGATATTTTAAAAATGCACACTTTGAAGATAATAAATTTGCTCTCACAAGTACAGGAGAATTGTTCGGCAGATGAGGCACGACTTATAGACAAAGTGATGGAATTTTTGAAACGTGAAGGACTATACAGCCCCCAAATGAAGGAAATTCGACCAGATGATCCCATAGCTACCGATTTAATTGGTGCGCTTTTAACAGTAAGTAACGATTTACCTGCACTATACTTTTTCCAAATATGAAATTTGGTTTAATTTAAAATTTCAGGGTCCAAATATTTATTCATCAAGACGTAGTTCGAATGACTCAATAGTGAAGGCTGGACGGACATGCAATAGTACAAATACTACTGGAATAATGCCAGCTAAGATGAAGGTCAGACTCATTAAGTTTAGTGGCTAGTTTTGTGGAAATGTTTGTTAAAACATTTGTTTGTTTAAACTCATTTATAGGCAACTCCTCTTATTATGGAAATACTAGAAGAATCTCTAAACTGGGAATTTAATATTTTTAAATTAGAAGAAGTTACAGAGAAACAGCCACTTTTGTATTTAGGAATGGAAATCTTTAGACGATTCGACGTTTTCTCAACACTGGGTGTAGATGAAACCGTTTGTAAAAATTGGCTGGCTTTAATAGAAAGTCATTACCATGCGGATAATACATATCACAACAGCACGCACGCTGCGGACGTCTTGCAGGTATAAGCATATTCTTATCCAACTTTCTTCTTCGACATTAAAGGATATTAATTATAATATTTTCTATACTTTTTAGGCTACGGGGGTTTTTATATCGCAACTGTCTGCCAAAAATCTTGTCATGGACCGCTTGGATGAGGCTTCAGCCTTGATAGCTGCCGTTGCCCACGATGTTGATCATCCAGGACGTTCGTCTGCTTTCCTCTGTAACTCAAACAACCCCCTTGCTTTACTTTATAACGATTTAACAGTACTCGAATCACATCATGCATCAATTACCTTTAGATTAGCACTAGGTACATAAACTTACATATTTTTTGCATTTATTACAATCGTTATTGATTAAGGTTGTTGATTTTTATTCTACTCAGCTGATGACAAAGTCAATATTTTTAAGAATTTAGACACAGATACTTACAAATCTGCCCGGAGTACAATTATAGACATGATTTTGGCTACTGAAATGACCCGACATTTTGAGCACTTGGCCAAGTTTGTTAGCGTATTTGGAGGAGATGTAGAATCCAGGGATGTAAGTATAATATTTTTTTGACTAATTTATTAACGCAATACGCATATTATGTACTACAATCAATAAAAAAAATTATGTTGTAAATTAATGTCCTTTATAAATAGTTAGGTTTTATAAATTAAACCTCTATGGGTTTTTTAGTTTATTTATTTGGGTAACCGTGCTAATTGAAACACACAATGTTTTAACACAATATTTCACACAATATTTTATTTATTTAATTCTTATTATTTTATTATTATATTATTATTTTATTTTATTAATTAACTTAATTAACTTTAAACTTATTTATTTAATTTAAGATTTAAGATCGCTTTCCTAATATGAGGATCGCTTATGATGTCTCTAGTCGACTAGCTAAAAAACTTAAATCTAAAAGCCTTTAAAAGGATAGAATATGAAAAATAAGACAGTAGAGAGAAGAATAGAGGTCAAATAAAGTTACAGAGATAGATGTAAATAATAATAACAATTTTGAAGAGAATAAAGAGAATAACATAAATGATTAAAAAATAATAAAGAAATGAGAGTGGGAATAATTATAACAACAAATTATTATAGTTATGTCTTAACTTCCCCCCTTCTCGAAGAACAGGCGTCCCGACTGTTTGGCTTAACATAATCTAAAATTCTTATTAACTAATGAAATATTATCTTAAAATTACAATTTTTACTAATTATATTGATTATTAAAAAAAAACTCTTAAAATGAACTTACGATTTTGAACATGGAACTTTTCAAGTGACCAGCCTTATCTCAAGTTATCCTTATGAATTGGTCTATTATCAATTAGAACAGAGTGGCCTAAATCTTTTTCGACAATCTTTTCGACATACAATTTGCTAAATTTATTTCCTAGCCGTCTGTTGACTTTAACAAATACTTTATCACCTGGTCTAAAAATTTTATTCTGTCTATTCTTATTATGATAGGAAAGCTCACAATTCTGAGCTCTTACTAGCCTGTTCCTTATATTGGTCCTAATCTGCTCCGTTATAGAATTAAAAATATCTATCGGCTTAACTTTAGTTACCGAATGAATTGTATTGTTATACCTCGTAATGGCAGTGAGAACAAGTTCCCTCGTGTCATTACAATGCCCTTCGGATTTTAAACATCGCGATATTTCACCTATTGTGCTGTGAAGCCTCTCTACTTGCCCGTTGCTGGTGCTGTGCGCCGGTGGAGTAGGAAAGATTTCGACACCAAACTGATTTAGAAGAAGAGACTTAATGGTATGCGAATTAAATGATTTCTCATTGTCGCAAACGATGGTATGAGCCTTAGGAAAAATGTTCAAAATAGTTAATAAAGCAACCTTAACATCAACAATTGAACGTGTTTCAACAAAAATGGCGAGTGCAAATTTAGAAAATTTGTCAACACAAGTTATGAAATTAGTTTTGTCGGTTGTAAAAACATCGATGTGTAGTATCTCCCCAGGATACTCAGGTATTGGTGTTTGACCGATCAGTGCCCGCCGTGGGTGCCTATTATATTTTGACTCTTTGCATATCCTACAGTCTGAGGCAATCGTCTGGAGTTTATCTCTGATGTTCGGAAAATAATATTGCTGTAAAATCTGGTTAGCGTTTTCACGCACATTACGGTGAGCCCTATTATGCTCAGCTATAATGATTTCACTCTGATCATCTGGGTTATGGATATCTATCACAAATTTATCCGAATAAACAAACTTTACTGCTGGGAAAGAATGAATTACTTTATTTTGAATCAAGCCTAAAACATGAATATCACAATGAAGACAGTTAACTACGTTGCAATTAATGGCCCGTTTCAAAAATTTAAAAATTTCCTTTACATTAACATAGTTTATTAAATGCCTTATTTGGTTTTTAAAAATGGTTTTAGAGGATATATTAGACTCAGTTGATTTATTCAGAATTAACTGGTTTTTGAAGCAGTTTACTGGATTTGATACTTTTTTTATAATTTCGGATGAAGATTGCTCACTGTGAATTGTTGAATTTTCAATCTCTGAACTTTCCGAAGCAGTTTGCGTATCTATTTGCGTTTTATCTAATTCTGCTTTCGAACCAATCGTTGCCTGTATTGAGTCATTGTCACTGGATTCATCTTCCATATGGTTAACATACTGCCGGGATAATGCATCGGCAACAACATTTTCTTTTCCTGGCTTGTAAAAAAATTTAGGAGAGTATTCCTCAATAAAAGCACGCCAACGTCTTATTTTTGGGTTAGGATTTCTTTCTGAAATAGAATACGATAATGGTTGATGATCGGTGTAAATATTTATATTTTTCGCACCATATAAATAGTTGCGTAATTTCTGCAGAGCCCACACTATTGCCAACATTTCGCGCTCGTTGGTGGCATAATTCTCTTCAGTATGGGACAATGTTCTTGAAATCATTGTGATTGGCTTACCGTACTGAGAGAGAACGGCTCCTATTGCTGATGAAGAAGCGTCAGTAGTGAGCTCAAATGGTTTAGTATAATCAGGGTGCAACAGCAGCACATCTTCAGAAGCCAGAATATTTTTTATTTTCTGCAATGCTCTGAGCGCTTCCTCACTTAAATCCGCTGCTATATTCTTTGATTGCCTACTACTAACTTTGCCATTTTCACCACGCAAGTACTGTGTAAGCGGTTTAGTGATTTCAGCATAATTTCTTATAAACCGGCGATAGTAGCCAGCCAATCCTAAGAATGATCGGAGGCCTTTAATTGTCTGAGGAATTTGAAAATCTAAAATACTTTTCACCTTTTCTGGACATGTTTTTATTCCATTTTTGCACACAGTAAAACCTAAGTACTCCACAGAACTTTGAAAAAATTTCGATTTTTCACATGACACACGCATATTTGCCGAAAAAAGTTTTCTTAAAATGTTATCTATATCTTGTAGGTGTTTTTCAGCGTTGGGGGAGAAAATGATGATGTCATCGATATAGACGTGACAACTTTTACCAATTTCATCTCGTAAAACATCATCAATTACTTTTTGGAAAACACCAGGTGCGTTTTTCAGTCCGAACGGAAGCCTACAAAATTCAAATTTGCCATTATTAATGCTAAAAGCTGTTTTCTTCCTGTCAGCCTCGGCCAAGTTAATTTGGTGGAATCCGGACTTAAGATCCAATGTTGTAAAAAAACATCCGCTCCCTAAATTCGACAAAATAACAGTTGTATCGGGGATCGGATAACGCTCGCTTGTGGTTTTAGAATTTAGCTTTCTAAAGTCTATTACAAGCCTTTTTTTCCGCCTTCCAGCTTCATCAAGACCTTTTTTATCTACGATCCATATAGGATTATTATATGATGATCTAGATGGTCTTATGATTCCATTTTCCAACAAATTTTCTATTTCAGTGTTAACGAATTCAGTAAGTGCCAACGGATATGGATAAGATTTGGAATAGATAGGTTCGTCATTTTCAGTAGGGATTGTGGCGGTTACATCGGTGTGAAATGGTAAGGCTTCATTTGGGTCAGCAAAAACAGATTTATGTTCGTCCAAAATCATCATCAGCTTCTCAAAAATAGGCCGTGGGATATTACAATCAGCGGGATCAATGATGATTTTATTAACATCGCGACAAAAGTGAAATAGAAGTTTCTCCTTACCATTTTTATGATACAATAGTCCTCGATCGCAATCAATTTGGGCATTAATTTGTTTGAGGAAGTCTAAACCGATTATGCCGTCAAATGTAGAAAGTCCGGGCAATATAAAAAACCACGATGTGCAATTTAGTAAATTAATCAGGCATTTTGAAACTATTTTAGAATTTCCATGAAGCGACTTAATAATAAAAGGCCTTTCCACTGGTTTAATACCCTTCAAACCCTCTACATTTTTCATATAATTTTTCGAAGTACCTGTGTCTATTAACAATTTCAATGTCCTTCCTCCTATTGTCCTTTCGATGTATGAGAGGAGGGACCCATATCTAAAAAAACATTCGGACCTCGGTTCTTCGAAATTTTGCTGTTGCCTAAAGTGGTTCATTCTTTGAAATTTACTCTGATTTTGACGAGTGGATTCATTGGGTCTTTTTGGAGCAATTGGCTGTTGAAAATTGTGCGTGTTATATTGACTATTGTGTTTTTGTTGAAAGTTTAAACGAGTACTTGAGTCAACCTCCATGGGTTGATACTGTGTTGAACGATTATGTGAAACTTGAGGAAATCGGTTACTATTTCCATTAGAATGGAATTGTCCTCGTTGTGGGGTTCTGTATCCAGAAGCATTAATTGGATTATCCTGTACGACACCTTGATGCCGATATTGCATTTCTCGTGAGGAACTGGGACCTACAGCTTGGTAGTGTGGTGAGTTATTAAATGTAGTTCCCCTACTGTTGTTCCAAAATGTTGTAGCGAAGTTGTAACGAGAACTGTTAGCTTCCAACTCCTGCGCCAAAGCGAGAGCAGAAGGCAAGTCAATTGGCCTACTAGAAAATAAAATGTCACACATAGGTCTGCGCAAACCAGAAATGAAAACACGAAGAGCATTTTCTCTATACTTCTGACTAAGAGATTCTATTAATTCCTGATTTCCCTCATTAGACATTAAAACCTTATTCAGTATTGCAGTCAACTTCTGCTCGACCTCATCATAAAAATGTGTAATAGTACTGGAGCCTTGCCTAAGCGTCAACAGTTCCTGTTCTAACGTAAAAATACTCTTTTTATCACCGTACGAAAAATCTAGTCTAGCCAGTATAGCTTTAAAGTTAAGGACAGTGTTATACGAACTTAAAACGGTGTCCGCAGCACCCACTATCTTGTTTCTTATTATTGCAACAACCTGGTAATACTTTGAACTACCCTCATATCCTTCGTATAATTTATGGGCCGTCACGGCAGCCCGACGCCAAGAAACATATCTCGCCGAATTTCCATCAAATTCAGGTATTGATTGAACAATATCCAAAGGTTCATTGCAAACTATGCCTGGGACTATTTCAATTGGTTTGTATTCTTCCACACGAGGTGGTGTTTCTAACAGTGATAATCTATTGGTTAAGTCTTCAATCTTACTTTGAAAAATTTTTCGTGTTTCCTCAGTGGCCTGGGAAATTGCAGTTGTTAATAGCGCCTGGACGGTCTCAGCATCCATTATGTGTTGTTTAATACTTAAACGTTCCAAGTTCAAAATTAAGTTATCAATACACATAAAAATTTCACACTTAGTTTTTTGATTATTCTAATAAATAGGATTTTCTCTTAACTAGGAATTAATTTTAAAACAAAATTTAAATATTCAATTATTAGAAAAGAATTAAAAAAAAAATTTGTTAATATTATATTTTGATTACAAGAAAAGATTTTTTCTTATTTTATCTTATTTAACAAAATTTTCTCTTTTTTTCAAATTAAGAATTTAGTTAATTAAATTAATTTTTAAATTTGAATTTTTTTTCTAAACAATTGCTATCTCAATTATTAAATAGTAAAATTAAGTAATAAATTTAGTGGTATTTACCCAAAAGAATAGATCGTAGCAACATTAGTCATCAACAATCTCCAGCAACATTCTTACCCAGCAACATTTTCCAGCAACACTCAGCTAGCAACATGACATTGTAGTGAAAGTCACAGCTTACGCCTTTTCCAGTCACGCTCTGCAGTAAATTTCTCCTAAGTTCTCTTATAAATTGTTTAGCTGCTTCCTTTCGTTCGTTGTTTTTATTCTTCTCTTTTTTCCTCTTGTTTGCTGTTTCAACAAATGATGTGAGGTGATAATTTCTCTGTTGTTCGATTAATGTTCTTGTTGTTGTGTTCTCTCACACACGGATTTTTTTGTTGTTATTTTTTTCTTTCAATCTTTTAAAAGTTTTTATTTGACCTTACTTATGGGCCAAGCTGTCCTTCATCTGACCTTTCTTATGGGTGAAAGAAGTTTCTGTTTGACCTTTCTTGACAGTCAAGCAAATCACCAAATTTTTATTCAACAGGTTAATTTTTTAAATTTTGAAAAATTTTTCTTATACGAATTGTTAATTATTCAAGTACTAAAGATTAGTTCACAGTTTTTTTTCTCAAACTTTAATTGTGAATTTCAGTTAAGTTTATTAGAAATATTGTAGTTACTGGAAATTAACACTTTTTAAAAAGTTTTTACATTTGAAGTTTTTTTTTCATTCAATTTCGTTTTTTTATAAGTTCACCACTTTTTTATTATTTTTTTCAACAATAAATTTTCCAGCTTCTTGTTTTAATGCCAATAAATCTAATTTGAATAGCACTGTCCCTGCTCGGGCGCCAATTAAACGTCTATGGGTTTTTTAGTTTATTTATTTGGGTAACCGTGCTAATTGAAACACACAATGTTTTAACACAATATTTCACACAATATTTTATTTATTTAATTCTTATTATTTTATTATTATATTATTATTTTATTTTATTAATTAACTTAATTAACTTTAAACTTATTTATTTAATTTAAGATTTAAGATCGCTTTCCTAATATGAGGATCGCTTATGATGTCTCTAGTCGACTAGCTAAAAAACTTAAATCTAAAAGCCTTTAAAAGGATAGAATATGAAAAATAAGACAGTAGAGAGAAGAATAGAGGTCAAATAAAGTTACAGAGATAGATGTAAATAATAATAACAATTTTGAAGAGAATAAAGAGAATAACATAAATGATTAAAAAATAATAAAGAAATGAGAGTGGGAATAATTATAACAACAAATTATTATAGTTATGTCTTAACTTATATACAACATGAATATATCCCTAAGCTTCTGATTTTGAACAATATTAAAAACGTTTCGCCATTATATGTAGGTTTTAACATTTTAGTAATTAATGTGTAACTTTAAATTAACCACTTTATTCTTTACGAAAAGAAAATAAATGTTTTAATTGAAGGCATCCTCACATTTCAAAAACTGTTTTCAAATAATCCCGAACTACTAAATTAAAATCTTTTAAAAGAAAACTATTATAGACCTCTATTATTCTGTCATTTATGTTAAAAAAAAGTGAAATACTTTAAAATAGAATATGGATATAAACTCCTAATATTACTTGTTTAAGAATGCATTTTCTTAATTACATGTAATTATTATATAATATTTTTAAATTACAAAATAATAAAATTATTAAAAAAATTTTGTTGGGCTGCCCTTGTTACTGATAACCAAAAGTATTATACTTCTTATGCAGTTAAAGTGGGTTTGAAGCAGTCCTTCATATTCTTTTTTATAATATTAGAATTAGGTAGAATTCTATATACTCTCAATATAATTCCCCAAAGTTTTAAATGAAACTGCATGCCAGCCATTAAAGTATATCCACATTTTTGAAAGAAACTCATTCCTTATTTTTGTGTGTCACATGTATATTTCACAACATTGTTATTTTCTTGAAAAATATTGTGAACTTATAAATTTTTGTGAGGTTTTGTGGTAAGGACAAAAGTTTCAAATATGTTTATAGAAAATTTAATAAGTGTTAATAAGTGTACCGAAGTCGGTGTAGTTATGAAAAAGAGAGTATATCTGAAACACCTAAATATCTGAAACTTCATTGGTACTATGTGCAACTGTCGCATTCTAATGATGAAAATCATCATTCGTATTCTTAGTAATAAAGAAAACGAAGATTACTCTTAAAGATGAAATTTGACATAATACACCATCTGTTTGCTTATTTTTCTAAGATTAAACTCTTTTTTCCTATTTATCTTTTTATACTTAAATAATTAATTTTTTTTCTAATGAAAATTAAAAATAGATTTTGCAGATCGTTCAAGCTGAGGAAGAAAGTTCAATATTAATGCGCCGTATGCTTATCAAAGTTGCTGACGTCAGCAATCCGGCAAGACCACTGACATGTTGTATTGAATGGGCGCGACGCATTGCAGAAGAGTATTTTACACAAACTGATGAAGAAAAGGAAAAAAATTTGCCAATTGTTATGCCGATGTTCGACCGCGCCACTTGTAGCATACCAAAAAGTCAAATCGGTTTCATTGAATATATTATACAGGATATGATGCACGCCTGGGACAGTGAGTACTCTTCAATAGTTTTATACTGTTGTTAATATTTTTCTTTTGTTACAGGTTTTATTGATATGCCTGAATTGATAACATACATGCAAATAAACTATTCACAGTGGAAGAAATTCCAAGAACAAGGCATACACACGCTTGCGGAAGTAAAAGCTAAGCAAATGTCCCTATTAAGTAAGAAATCAGTTCTAAAATAGCATATAGCTTTTAAAAGACTCTTCTTGGGACTGTTAAAACCTCAACCATTACAATTGCAATGCACGTTTTCCATCGGTGAAAATGAAATGGAAGAATATGTTCAAAAATGAAACACTTGGTAACAAATGTAGACTTTGTGCAACAAATTCATATAGAGTACATACTAATTGTATTCTACCTGAAATAGCAATCATCAAAAACGAAAATATTGAATAAAAACTTAAAAAGCAAACTGAATAATCGTAATGCTTCATGTTTTCCAACATTTAAATTGTAATGAAAACAGATCAAAAATTTTTTTACTCTAATCGAACTGTCATATCAGTTTTCCATCTGGCTTCCCTCTAGTATTAACAATTCTTTTGATGTACTTTTCCTAAAAGTAATTAGTAAATGTTGTTTTTGTGTTTTAATTAGTTTTACAAAGAATTAAGTCTGTAAAAACTAAAATCATAGAAACAAATGAATGTAAATACATATACATAAACAAATTTATAAAATTATACTATACAGCAAATAAATTTATGTGTACATAAAAATTGAGAAATAAAATAAACTGTCCTAAGGAAACAGAATGTGGATAGATAAATACAACCTATAATCTCCCATATACATGCGTGTAATAATAGTCCCTTAATAAATAAATGTCTTGTTGGGCTGGACTCAACAATAAGCTATGCAAATATTAATTGTTGCATATAGATTCATACACTATACATATACCGGTGCAACATACGATCCGTGAAACATTTGTATAACATTTGTCGTAATCTTGTAATCGTTTTCAATGTTTCATTCTGATGAAAATTTTGTGTCATGAATGATTTACATAAGTCTGTAAATATGTAAATATGTTAACGAAATGAGAGAAAAACTATACAATTGTTACAAATTAATTGGGTTAAATAAAACTACAAATAAAATATATTTATATTACTTTAAAATATTTAGTTTAAATATATCTACTATACATATAACTTATATGTATTTCCTCGAGTACATTAGTTATTTTTTTTAATAAATGCTATTTACGTACATTTATGACAATCTCTTTAATAATAAATTAAAATATATGGAATTTTATAATAAACAAAACGAGACTCCTATAACAACTATTTTTACAAATAAAAAACAATTTTTATGTATACAAATATAATGCGAAAACTTTTCTAATGTCAAGTTCAAGTCGAGTTCATGGAGATGGTAGCAGTATTACAACTGAGTTTGCATTTTTTCATAACAAAAACAACTTGCATTTGTTGCTTTTCTCATGCTTACCTTGTGTAAAATGTAATAATATTAAATTGTTTTATGTTTGTATAGTGTGCACATTTGTATTAAAGTTCAAAAAGTAAATATTATATATACAATTAAAAAATAAATTTATAAAAGCATAAAAAAGCTTTGTTGCAGAAATATGTGTTTAAATTTGAAAAAAATGAAAATAGTTAAACACTCAGTCGAAGTTGAATTCTATATAAAAATGCAACATCACCTCGATGAACTCGCCTTGGTCAAGTTTTTTAAGGAAACAAATTTTTACAATAAAACCAAATATAAAAAAAATTTTCTCAAAATAATTAGTCTTACTGGTATTCTTAAAAACTTTCACTTGATAAGTGCGTTTCCTAAAGTACGACTGAATAAATAAAATAAAAGAATTTTTAAATGTATTGTTAAATTATTATTTTTATTCATTTTATATGGAAATTGGGTTTTCGTCACAATTCAAGAAGCTTTAACAGATCATGCGCTCTGTATTCCGCTAATGTGGCCGACTTCATTTTGGAAAAAAAGGGAAGCCCGTAGATACTGTCAACTACATAGACGGCCCAAACTTAAGAAGAACTAAATTAATACAGAAAATTTCTCCATAAGTTACTAGAATCACGCAAAACGTCATCTTTCAGAAACTAATTAGAGCAATTAGGCGCAACTACGCCATAAAATTATTCATTATGGCGTGTAACCAAAGGTGATTCAATTGTGAGACACTTTCATTACGAATACAGTTGCCGAAAGCGTTCACTTATCAATTGTTGTGAGCAAGACGTCTAAGGCCATACAAAATAAAAATTCATAATATCATTAAAATCAAAAACAAAACAAAAAACGATCTAGCATTGACAAAATCAGCCCCAAGAAATTAATTCCGACGTTCCCCCAATAAGACAAACAAATTTAAACTTCGTCACTGCATTTTTAAGTATACACACTAGTGGCACAAACTAAAACAAATAACACGGGCATGGCCAAGCAATAGACAACATTTCAGAAAGCGAAATTAATAAATTAATAACTCGAATATCTCGCAAATGAGCTGCTGGTTTTTAAAATATAGGATGTTCCATTAGTTAAGATAAGTAAGAAAATGAAAAAATTTTAAATGAGCTTTAGTCTAAATCATCCCACACCACCTAAATTTGAAACATTTCAAATTATCTTTTATTTTTTCAGAAGTAAAAAAAAATTAAAAATTAAATTCATAATAATTAAGGAGTCAAAATAGCCATCTTTAAAAATTCTCAGGTTTGTATTTTACCAGATTGCAACGAAAATTTTAAGTTGACGCAAAGCTGCTACAAATAAAAGCTAAAGACAGCTCAGATCAATTAGATTATTTGTAGGAAATAAACGCTTAGTTTAGATTGCAAAACTTTTCTGCTACCACGGAATATTATAACTAAATCAAAAAATTCTTTCTTGGAAACGGATCAATAATTGCATTTTTGGCAAAAGTTATAACTTCAGCAATATAATTATTCCTGACGTATACCAATTTCCGGTCCAGTAGAATGTACAAAATCCGTCTCTGTAATAACTGCAGCTGGCACAATTTCGAATACATATATTTATGTATATGTGGTGTTTGCATCCTAAATACACAATTTTTTTCCAATTGGCCTCTCCATAAGCATAAATATAGATTTGGATCGACTAGCGTTTGATGTTGTTGCATCAAAAATAAACGCTTTCGTTTAAAAAAAAAAATTCGATTCCGGTCAAGCGATATTCCGCTTTAGCTGTAATTATTTACAACAGCTTCGTATTGGAATGTGCTGCCAAAGGATGATTTTTTAAACGGTGCTGTTTGTTACCTTATTGATGATCGGTTTAAAATATAATTAAATGGAATAAATTGATGACATCACGAATACTCTCTGCTTTTACAGAACATATAGAATATTCCTCTAATACAGCACTTTTTTCATGTTTTTTGTATATAATTTTTCTGTTCTTTTTAATATCATCTATGCCTAACGTACAACCAGTATTTATTTTATTCTTAATGTTTTTAACATCGAACGGACGCTCTTAATATTACTCCCACTGTTTTCTTCAGTCCATTTCTCGTACAGGTCCTAGAATTTCTTACCACTTTTATGCAATGCTTGAATAGTAATACGACCCTTTTCCCACAAAATTAAATACTCTCATACCAAAAGATCAGTACTATCCTCTTACCAAAAGATCAGTACTAGTTTGGTTATCCCCATATTATTGAAAAAAAAAAACAACTTTAAGGCTGTTTTTGGTTAACCGATTAAAACTATTTCTTCTCTTAAAAATACAATGTGCATTATATGAAATATATTTTTCGCCAAAATACAATTAAATGCAATTCATTTTAGTTGTGACATAATGTATCTTCAAAATTTTTATTTTGAACACCGATCATTAAAATCAGTTGATTTAATTCATTTTCTAAATAGTGGTTGTCGTTTATAGAAAGAATCTTAGTAAAACATTTGAGACGTAGATAGTTCTTAATTTTTACCAAAGGATATAAAAAAATTTATCGATAATATAGTTTCAATTATTAAACATACCTGGGAATGACTGAATTGAAATGAAATTTGCGCATATCTGAACTTTATTCTCGAAGTGAAAACGTTAATTTAAATTTTTTAACTATATTTTCAGACTTTGTGTCCCAATATACCGGCCGCTTTTAAATTGAATAAAAAAATTGACTTTCACAGTTATGTACAATTGTTGCCAAAAAAAAATTCTATCTCAACTATCAATGGATTTTTTAATTAATTCAGACATCTCATAAAACTTTATGAGTTTGTTCACCACTATTAGTGCCGGAAAGTACTTTCCCACTCAATCTCACTCCCAATAAAAGAAATGCAAAATATCTTTTGGCAAGCTACTAAAACTTATTCTCACTTTCAGACAATAAACGAATAAAAAATTTTAATTTTAAATACACCAATTAAGATGTTCACAAGTTCAGTTCAAGATTTAAGGTTTTTCTCAATTTCAATTCAATTAACCATGAAATTTTATTTGTTTTTATGATGATGTAAAAGTAGGTTACTTTCTATCATAGTGCCCTGGTAGCCTAGTGGGTAGACTATTAGCGTGAGGGTTGTTGGTTCGATTCCCACCATTGACTTTGGTTTGTTACACTACAACGAGGATAAGATCGAAGTTATACAGATCGTAAATAATTAAATATAATTTGTAATTGTATTGTAATTAATTAATAAATAATACTTTCTATCAGTCTTTCACTCGAGCGGATTAAAACTTTACTAAAAGGCTTATATGTCGAATTACAAATACAATTTTTTATACGTATACTTATTTCAAATCACTCTATCTCTAATTTGATAGATAATACCGGATGTTATTTATTAAAAAGGAAAAACAAATATTTTACAGTAAAATTATTTTATTAGCAAAAAAAAGAAAAATCAAATAAAGAAATAAATTAATTTAAAAGTATTTATCGAACAGAATTGTAAAAATAATATGTAATTCAATAAAAGATATAGTGTATATGAGTATAAAAGCAGTCTATTACAAAAAAAAATCAATTTTTTTTTTTAATTTTTTATATGTTAAATGGTTTAGAATTTTCCATGCACATGTTTCTTCGACGAATGTTGCTTAAGGATTGTTTATGATTAATAAGAATTTTTCATTCTATGCTGTCGTCGTTTCCACTTTTTTGTCTTTGTCTTCTTTCGAAGAAGGGCCGGTCTGTGAAATGGGTACAACACGTTCAGTATTTGGAGGGGGCAATTTCTTCATGGGAGCAGTTACAGTCAAAAGTCCATCGGACGATAACGATGACGTTACGCTGTCTGGGTTAACGTCACCTAATATGCAACCAAAATAATTCAATATTAAATTTTTGGTATAGAATTTTCTAATTTACGTACTTGGTAAAAGATAACGTCTAGTGAATTGCCTGGATACAAAACCGTGTTCATCCTGTTTTTCCTCATGTTTTGCCTCTACGACTACAAATCTGTCAGCGATTTTTACACTGATTTCATTTGGAGTAAATTGTTGCACATCCAAAATGACTTCAAATTTTTCATCATTGATATTTAATGTGGAACCAGAATCTTGTTTTTGTAGTCCTGTGGTACGCTGCCATGGGCGCAAATAGCCCGAACGTAACATAGTTGGACGTGAATTCCACACAGATGACAACAAATCATCACGTCTAAATTAAATAATACAGAACTCTTGCAACAATATCATCATTAATATTATCTTCCATTACCTTAGTCCTGTTCCAAAATGTTGGTCCAAGAGACGCGAAGTACGCGTTGGAAATTCAAGTTCATCCCACCAGTCACGGAACATTAGAGGTACTACTGACATCTACACTTCACGAAAAGTAATAAGAATAGAAAACACTAATTTGTAATTAATGTATGTATGTATATCACCACCAAATTATTTTCACTATTGCACTGTAATATTCTTATTTATTTTCACAAGTAATAGAATATTAATTTTATTCCTGAATTTTTTAAATCAGATATAATATAGTATGCGCACCTTGTTGAATGTTTTCTACACGATTATGAATTTGAAACTGATGAGTTTTCACGTAAACGTCGCTAATATGTTTGTTTCCGATTTCAAAAATTCCAACAGTTTTTATATTCGAAAATATTCAGCCAGTGAATGTTTCATCATAACAATCATCGTTCTATAAACAAACTAGAAAGTTATAGTCGATCAAATCCGACCATATGATACCCTATAGGACAAAATTCCTGATTACCTACCATTTTATTGACTTTCTCTGAGATCGCTCTAAACGCTCTAATTAATTAATTACACAAAAATTTGTATTTAATTAAAAACATTTTTTTGTTACGTTACGTAAAAATTGAATTGCATAGTTTACTATGGACCCGGTACAATTGTAAGAAAGATTTATATTTCCTGTTGCCTCTGTTTTCTGACTTTTGCCGATTTTTAGCCTAAAAAAAATAAACGTAGGATTTAATGAATATTCTCTATTCAAACTACAAAGTTGTTTCGAGTCGCCTTGTATAACTTAACGAAAATACTGCATGTTTTTTTTGTTCTTGTTTTTTGTTGCAAACTTCACCACTAACAAAATATAGCCTCGTTTTCTGTATATAATGATGCAGATTATAAAAATAGCTAGAATAGTATATTCGATTCTATTAGGGTGGTTCAATAGATATTAAATAAAAATTTAATTGTAGACTTTATATTAAAGGCTTATCTTATAACTGTGAAATACTACTTCTGTGATCATCTGCTACGTATCAATTTTCAATATTTGTAACACAAGTACTGCAAGTGCACAAATCTATAGTGCATATGTATATAAGAAGAAGAAATTAAATAATAAATATTAAAAAATTATAGAGCAATAATTCTTGTGTGACTTCTCTAAAAAGAAGACTTAAAATAAATAGAAAATCTTGAAATGCATATGCTAGGAAAAAAATGTAATTCATATACAAAAGATTTGGGGGAAAAAAATTATAACAATATCGGTTGGTAAGTCACACTTAGGAAGCCACCAGCATTGCGCTCGAAGATAACACTGGAATAAGGTATATACCACTGGAATATACGTTTAACATAAACGTCTAGTTTTTAACAATTATTATATCAAGAATTAAAATTTCATGCTACTTTAAAAAATTCAGACCCTGTGCTGACCGTCTTAGACAACATGAACTTTAATTTTAGTTTTGTTAAGTTTGTTAAGGTTGTGTTTTTATAAAATATCTGCTTTGCAAACTATACCTGGCTCAACTCAGCTTATTTCGAACAGACGAGAATAGCAAGCAAACCAATTAGATCCAAGTTCTCTGACAGCAAATAGATTTTCTATCGCCTGCGAATATTTTTATTATATATTTTATATAATGATCGTTTTATATTTAATTTAATTTTATTTTTTTTAACATATTCTTCCGGTAATCCAATTAAAATATGCGTTCAAAAACAAAAGCTTAATAGAAGATGAAAAATTATATCAACGAGCAACTACTGAAGTAATTTAACCAAAAAAATGGGAAAAGATCCTACATCCTCAGCCTTCGGTATCAGGATTCTACTGGAAACGGAGGGTAAGAAACTATTGAAAAGACTTGAAAAAGTAATGAATTTATTTGAGAAATTGGAATGAAATTCAAGGACAAGTATTGTAATTATTGTTAATGGTACAATTGCTCCCAAAAACTCAAAATGTATTTAAATGTCTGATTTAAAAATTATTTATACATTTTTCTTGGGATAAAATTATTTATAAAGGTAGTTCAAGCCTTTGCAATTTTTCTTCTTATGTCGAAAAATTATGATCAAAATATCTGGAAAATCACTAAATATGAAATATGAACATATATGTACATACATAAATGAACATAATATAAATTGATAATCAGGCAACTTCTTAAATTAACATAGGGAATATTTTAACAAAAAATCTGAGGCAGCCGATTTCGCACTCGTATAAAACTCAACTGACCCATGACCTGAAAGTAAACAACAATAGACAATAATGAATGTACGCTGAATGGACTGGCAGTTGTCAGCTGGCCCTAATTGTTAGCGAAAAATCTTTTCTAGTAGTCGCCGTAGTCTAGTAGGTAGTGTGTTCGCTTATTAGACGTAAAAGCCAGGGTTCGTATCCCAGGTCAGACATCAAAATGAAATATGAAAGAAAATATTTCTTCGGCGACTACCTCTCAGCAGATTTCTGGCAAAAACTCTGAGAGTAAATAAACCTGCCATGAAAAAGTTTCTCAAAAATCTGTCGTTCGGAATTAACGTTAAACTGTAGGTCCCGGCACTCAAGTATAAAATTAAGGCACACAACTTGAGTGTCGAATTTGAGAAGATAACAATCCACATGAGATCCAAAAAAGTCACTATTTGGTGTGGATTTTGAGCTGGCGGTATCGGTTTATATTTCTTTGAGAACAATATTGGCAAGACCATCTATGCCAATGGCGAGCGGTATAGGTCGATGAATACAAAATTTTTTAGTCTGAATTCCATGGTCTCGACACTAAAAAAATTTGCTTTAAGGATATGGTCACCTAACGTGGAGGTGATGTAAAACGACCCATTCAAATGCTGCAGTTAGGCTGTTAGAGTTTTTCTTGCGGGGTTTCCTTAAGTGGTAGGTGAAAGCGAAAAAGTCACAAATCATAGCTGTTTTTTAAGCCATTACAACTGCGTTTGATCCAATTGATTGATCAAACTGATTTATGGGTCAGAGTAATGGAAAATTGGGCATATTCAAACGATGTTGTATTCCACACATAATGGCATCAGAGGTCTTTTAAGCGAATAAAAAATGTCGAGATAATTCACTCATACTTTGTTTTGTTTAAATTATAGAATTGGAAACATTTAATGAAAGATATAATAAAGTCTGCCCATCTTGAAGTGGGGAAAATCAGATGACCGATTAGACGCAAAAGCAACGACAAGAATAAAGAAAGGTGGAGCACATCAACTAAGAAATTGAGTGATCAATTGAAAAACCTGCGCAGCAACACGTTATGTATTATTAATTAATTAAATTAAAATCATAATAATGATAAAATATTAATGAATATTGGTCGACCGTTGTTGGTTCTCAATCTCATTATTTTCCATTGATGCTTGCTATAAAAAAATAAGAAACATTTTTAATTAAAAATACATTTAAAGCTAAATAAATAATCCACTAAGGAACTTGATTATAATTTTAAAAAATTGCAAGGCACTTAAGTTGTTCTACGAAAAAGGAACAATACTTCAAAAACCTTAGGTTCTCAAAATAAAATGTAAGTACATATGATAGGTATTTATGTTCTTCTATTTTCGTTGATATTACGGATGTTATTGTTTATTTATTATTTATTTAATAAATTCAATCTCAGCACAACAAGGTATAAATATCTTATTCACGTATAGTGATAGTAAAAATTGAATTACAGTGAACTCGCGAAAACGTGAACACTCGAAAGTGTGAACGTCTCAGTAACGTGAACAAATTTATTTTTCTACAGAGTATTCTAAAACGTGAACAAAATCTGAAAGCTCTAAAACGTGAACACTTTTTTATTATTTTAATCTGTTTTTAAATTGCGAAATCCCCGAACTACAGTTTATTTATTTGTTTACTTATGTTTGAACTTCTTTTTCATTGTACTCCTTTATACATATGTATATGCTTTGACCTGTTAGTTGCTCTTTGACATTACTACAAAGTGAATAAAAAAAGTTAATTTGTGAAAGTGAAAAATGTCATTAAAAAAACCTGAAGTGTTAACTTTAAAAGATAAATTTGATATTATTGAGTTATTGGCAAGAAAATACGGAGTTGCAAAAGCAACAGTTTCTTTCATTAAAAAGAAAAACCGGGAAATTAATAATCGTGTAAATAATACACTTTATGGCACTGGAAAGCGTAAAATATTACGTGCATCTGTATTTCCAAGAATGGAAAAGTCTTTATAAGTGGTTCTTCCACATGCGAAACAAAGAAATGCCAGTTAAATGCTGATGAAATCGGGTTATATTTGAGGCAGTTGCCAGATAAAACAAATGTGTCATTATTGGAGAAAAATGCTCCAGGCGCAAAGGTGGAGAAACAAGGTTTAACTTTCATGGGGTGTTCAAAGGCGTCAGGGACTCACAACCTTAATTTATTGGTATCTGGAAAATTTAAAAATTTACGAAGTTTCAAAAATTTTACTTGTCCAGTGTATTACGAATTCTTCAAGTCAGCATGGATGACATGTAACATTTTTTATGACTGGTTTCATCAATGTTTTGTTAAAGAGGTAGATTTCAACTGACAAATTTAAACTGAAAACTTTGTTACAATTTTTGGCTTTAGGTTACTGAGTTCTTGACTAGTTAATAATAAAAGTAATTTAAAATAGTGTTTAGCATTTTTACTTAATAAAATATCATTTTTCGTATTAAATAGCGTCATTTATTGTTTTTAATTTGGGTACTCGATAACGTGAACAAACTCGAAAATGTGAACTGCCTTGGTAAAAATTAGTTCACGTTATCGCGAGTTCACTGTATTAAGAATCAAATAAAATAAATTATTTACATTTTTTTATTTGTAAATATCACAATTTAACTTTAACACTTTTGCAAAAAATAAAATAAATTTAATGTACATACTCCTTAAACCACCTATTATGTATAAATTCAAAGTGAAGATATTGATAGAAAGAATATTGTGAGTTAAATTAAAAGGAAATAAATTGGCATCAGAAGAGACCAAACTTATGGTTGACAACAAAAGAAACTTTTTTTTTAAAATATCACGTCAACAAATAAAGAATGTAGGATTTGAATGAGTTCTATTATAAAATCTTGTATTGAAATTATCAGAAGCGACTGAAATAAAGTTGTAACTGAAAACCACATAGGCCTTGTGGGACATTTCCCGCTTTTTTCAGTTTATTTCGACTGTTATAAATAATTGAAACGTGGACAGAAAAAGTCGGGGATGAAACCAACATAAAATTCTAAGATACTCATAAAAAAAAGCAATAACACTATTTGAAGCGACACGTGACAATTTTATTATGGGTCAAAATTTTTTGACTGCGATATTTCCTGACGTTATGTTTGCATTCTGTTCTGACAATAACTTTTGAAAGCGAAAGGGTGGTAACACGCAAAGGAAAAGTAGCGATTTCACGGGTGAGATATATTTTAGATATAAATGCAGCCAAGATTAAAAATTAATGATGAATATGAGTAGTGCGAGTTATGTGATGCACAAGTGTTGTGCATTTCATTTTGAGATCGCTAAGATCCGAATTGAGACATCAAAACAAAGAAAAAGAATCAAAAAAATCCTGTCGTGGACAGGAATGAATTTTATTATGTAACGAACATTTCGGCAATGACTTGTATCATTATGCGTTAAAAACGGGTAATACAATTCATGTTTAAATTTGTACTAAACTATACAACCGCATATACAAATCTATAAATTTTATTATTTCAACAATTTATAACATCTGCTTCTGTTGTCTTCTTCAACATAATTATATAGCTGACTTCAAGCGATTAAAGATAAATGCAATTATGGTCATGTAGCTGTATAACTTTTCTTTGTATAAATTTTTAAAAAAACCAAAATAATAGAAAATGCAAAAAGTTATGAAAAGAAAAAGTTTCCAGCAGCAAAGGGAAAACATTTGGTCCGTAAAGTCAACAATTTTTATTAATAATAACTTCACCTAATAATAGTAAATTGTGGAAAGCATTGTCCCAGTGTTAGCCAATGCGAGTATGTATGAATATGGCTATGAGAGAGTACATTTTATCGAACTAAGAGATGAATTTTTAATGTGATTTAATTTTATGTAAAAATATAATACTTCTTTGTACTACATCTAATATTTAAATAAAAATTTAATTATAAATATTTATTTGACTTTTATGTATTGTGCTCCCCTAATTTTTTGATGAACATCTAAAATTAATTTGTATATACTACTCCTATCAGTACATTCGTCTGAGATCAACATAGAGAAATATTTTAAAGAAACGGAATGGCTATGAAATAAAACATAAACAAAATATTTTTTATAAGTATGTTTGTGCGCATCATAAATTGTATTTCTCATGATCTAATTATAAATTTTCTATATTTATTTATATTAAACTCTGGGCGCAATAATTTTTTTAAAGCGTGTGGGAGAAGTATTTTGTTTATTCATATTTATAGCTCCCTGTTACTCATTCAGTTTAGAAAAACATGGACTTTTGTGGCAAAAGTTTAAAAATTGCAATTCATGTATGTACTAACAAAATGTTTTAATAATGTTTGTCTATGTTCGAAAATAATTTGAAAACTATATAGTTATTGTGCATACTACGTACGTATAGTGGATCAAACGTATAATTGTACAAACTCATATAATTTTCTCTTCTCTTCTTCTTTCACTTTGAATAGCAGAGTATACGGATTTCGTTGGTATAGGCTCTCCGAAAATTAATGTAATTTTGAAAAAGATGTCGAACGAATTGAGTTTGGACAAAATGTCGAAAATGTATAACAATTTGACTGTGAAGTAAATAAGTAAATTTACTATCTAAGAAATAAAAGCTCTTTAAGTTAAATTCAATTATGTTGTTAAATTTTATTTTAAATTTACCACTTCTCTCCCCTAAATTAATAAAGTAAACAATTGTAGGTCTGTTTCGGAATTCCAATCTTACCGAAACAATCCACTGTTGTTCTTCGGGCTAGTTTGTTCTAATAAACAATTCATCAGCTGTTTTATAAATTAATAATAACAAAGCAATATGAAATATTAAAAATTAAAAAAATTAACATTTGAAAAAAAAAATTATAATTCAAAACTTGCGCTGGACAACTAAAAGTAAATGTTAGTCCATTATTTATTTAATAAAAAGCAAATATTTTTGATTTATTTAATAATCAAGCGTAAGTTTCATTATTGGTGTTTGTTACGTTCGCAAGTTGCATTGTGTTCAAAAATTGGTGTGTTCTTTTGTGGTAAGATTTTTTTGAAAAATTAAAAACATCTCATTAGTTGATTCCTAATGAAAGTTGAATAAATAAGTACAGTTAAAAGAAAGAAAATTATAGTACATGAAGATGGGTCGACGGTCAGATTTATTTGACAACTATTTTTTAGTTAAAGTGGATTTACCCAATTTGCTCGAACAAAATATTTGTTCGGACAAAATTTTGTACTGAGAGTTTTCTGCTGTACGATATTCGTATTTTGGAAACTGACACTCTCAAAGTTTTTTTTTTTTTTTTTTTTTCATTTATTATTATTATTTATTGAATCTCCATTAATAATGGACTAACAATAATTATTAAAATCTTAAAACTAAAAAGAAAATCTTAAAACTAAAAAGAAAAATGTATATATTTATTTAGCCATTGTCAAATAAAATAAAAAGTTCAAAAATAATAATTCAAAAATATAAGTAAATAAATAATAAATAAAATATATAAAATAAAATAAAATATTCATCTCTCATCTTCGGCAAGAGTATCCTTCCTTTTCAATCGAATATGGCCAGTGTGACGTAAAATACCACGGACTAATGGATTTATATGGCCATCTAGGTTCTCTAAGTACTTTTCAGCGCATCTTATAATTCCCATTTTAACAAGCGGGACGTCCGGATATTTGTGAATATTCGAGTTTTTGATATACCAAGGGGCGGCAGTGATCATTCGTAAAATTTTATTTTGGCGCCTCTGAATTTTCTCCACGTTTGAAGCTGAGGCTGTAGCCCATAGTTGTACTCCATAACACCAAATGGGTTTTAATATAGACTTGTATATAAGGAGTTTACAGTCTAATTTTAGTGATGAATTTCGACCAATTAACCAATTTATTTGCACAGTTTTCATATTCATTTGTGCCAGTTTTGACTCAATATGTAATTTCCACGTTAAACGACGATCAAGGTGTATACCTAAGTACTTTACATGAGTGCTTTGTGGTATTGTCTGATTATTAATGCATATAGCAGGGCAGGTCTCTCTTCGCAATGTAAAGGTTACGTGGGTGCATTTCTGTTCGTTAACCCTTATTCTCCATTTCTTCAACCATTCCTCCAGTAGGGATACTTGTTCCTGTAAGATCTGCGATGCAATCAGTGGGTTCATATGTACGCTTAAAAATGCTGTGTCGTCAGCAAATGTAGAAGTATATATGTTTTCACTTATTGGCATGCCAGCTGTAAATACCAGGTATAAAACAGGACCTAGTATGCTACCCTGAGGAACATCGGAGTTAATTTTTTGAGGGGAACTTAAAAAATTACCTTGTTTGATTACAAATTTTCTATCACTTAAATAGCTCTTCAATATTTCATATATGTTTTCAGGGAATATTTGCTTCAATTTGAGTATAAGACCTTCATGCCACACCTTATCAAAAGCTTGAGAGACATCAATGAAGAGTGCAGAACAATACTTTTTTCTTTGAATGCATTTCTTATTACATTAACAAGTCTATGTGTTTCCTGAATGGTACTATGTTTTCTTCTAAACCCAAATTGGTGATTTGGGATACAATCGTACTCATTCAACAAAGGTGCTAGCTTACACGTCAGTACCTTCTCCAATAATTTGGATAGGTTAGGCAAGAGACTTATCGGCCTATATGCATCAACCTTGGTATGATCCTTACTCTCAAAGTAAATCCAAATATTAAATGTTTTACATGTGCAAACCAATATACATTAATCTTTTGAGTGAAAGTTTAGGAAATGAACTTAAACATTAAATTAAAATATATTACATATTGAGTAAAAATAAAAGCGCTATAAATGCGTATAAATTTGCATATAGAATTATGGAAGGAATAAAATAATAAAACAATTTTAAAAACTAATTAAACTTATTGGAAAAAAAATTAAATGAAAATGAAATATAACAGTCAAATTTAAGATACGAATAAAGAGTATTAATCATAGTTTTGAGAAATTTTGGAGAGTCAGATAAGATGATAATATCATCCGCCTTAAGAAGAACTTTTACAGAAATATATGTATATACGTTTATTCCACAGTGAAGTGTATCAGCTAGATCATTGAGATATAAAGCAAACAAAATTGGACTCTTTTTCGTACGCCAAGATCTACACTAAAGGATTCTGAGATGCCATTTCCGTATACTCTGTCTGTGTTTGATACGATAGTTTATAAAAAAAAGAGTTTTCTAGGCATCTTATCAAAAGCACAAAAAAAATCAACGAAAAATTCGTAGATGTTCTTGCTGTTTGCATTGCTTGAGTGAATTATGTTCATGAGGTTAAAAACATTGTCCACTGCAAAATATTGGTATTATTATATATTTTGCACATCGTATCAATCAGCGATAAGCCACAATATTTAGAACCACAATTGGGAGCAAAACAACATTTATTTTTATTTAGATTACTAGCTTGAATAATTTTTCATTATTTTCAATGCTACAAAGTTTCAGCATATTTAACAACATTATTATGACTACAGCGAAAACTTTGTGAAGTCAAAATTGTAGTAAATATCTGATTATTAGAGTTACACATATGACTGACATGGCGATTAACGTGTTAAGAATTATACTCCCCAAATTATCAACTACGCCTATTAGTCTCCTACCTTCAGAGTTCAAGGTTTTGCTCTTAGAATGTCTTATATCATTTATTTGCTTAATTTCCTTTAAAAAATTATTGTTTAAGGCTTGACCTTCTCCGATTCGAATATTAAGATCGCCAACGATACAAACATTTGATAGATTAATGTCATTTAGGTATTTCTTAAATAAATCAAAATAATCTTTCCAATTGGAACAGTTTAAGTAACAAGCAATAGTATTTGCCGTAGTCTTGTAGGTAGTGTATTGGCTTATTAGACGTGAGGCCACGGTTCAAACACTTGGTCGACATCTCCAACAGAATGAAGTATGAAATAATATCTCTTCGGCGAATGTCTCTCAGCAGATTTCTGGCAAAAACTTCGAGACTGAATAAAATTGCCATGAAAAAATTTCTCAAAATCTGTTGTTCGGAGTCGACTTTAAACTGTAGGTCCCGCCACTCTTGTATTCAATTAATACTTGCAACATTAGTGGTGTGAGAAGCTAAGTCCAACTTGGAAAAATATTGCTTTTGTAATTCCATATAGTCATCCACCACTAGCACGTAAAACATTATGCATTCTATCTGCACTCATCGAAAGTAAACAATAGTTTTGGAAATGAGTTATTGAGAGTGATTGCTTTTCTACGATAAAATGTGTTTCAAAAAGATAAATTAAATCGTGCATATTGACAAATGTTAAAAAATTTCCGAAATTAAGCGAAGCGAAATTAGCGAAGTTGGCTAAATAGCATATTTTGTGTTGCTATTGCGAAGGTATAGTGTTTACATTAGTGTTGTTAATACTAGGAACAATAGAGATTTTTTTAATAATTTTAATGGAGAGCTTACGTAAAAAATACATCATCTTCAACCACCAAACATCTTCAATGGTATCTGCAGCTGCTTTTCTCATCGACAAAGTATATTTCTTGTCATTAATAATTGTTAAAATTTCTTAACCTTTACCTTCATGTTTTTGTTTGAACTTGAAATAGTTTTCCTTAATTGCCTTAAATTTATCGCGTATTGTTTTTATTATGGGTATAGTATCTACATACATATGTATGTACATACAATGTAAATATGTACTATCAATTTTTTGCTTTTGCTATACAGATAAAAATTAATAGCTTGTGTGTGTGTGTTTGTAAAGAAAATAAAAATGTTCGTTACTGGCAGCAGATGCACATGTTCTATGTTTATATCAAATTCAAATTTCTTTTTGCATATACATACTATTTATAAACACAGTGTTTTTTGTGTTATTACTACCTAGGCCACTAACACCAATATTAGCTATACCACTTCTACGGTCAATAAGTTCAAGGCGCAATGAAAGCAAATCCAATTATTATCTTAAACTAAAATTCCCATCATGTAGTTTTCTTTAATTTCTGCTCTCAATGATATCAGGTCTTGATTTCTGACTGCATCCTTCAGTTTTGTATCTTGTAGATCGCAAAGTTTATCCTATAAAAAAACATCAGCCGCAGCCATGCTTTGGTAAGTTACATACAGTAAGGTCCCGTTTTACGCGGGGAATACGTTCCAATAAGTTCCAGTGCTAAACGAATCAGCGTTAAACGAGGCAACTAATAAATCAACTGTGACGCATTAAAGAAGCGTTCGTACTGTGACTGCGACTTCGGAAAATACAGTTGGAATCTTTATTCTGGACAGACTAACAAAGGAGCGTTGAAAAGGATACATATTATACACCGTCCCTATATAGTGCATCGCTTTTGTAAATACTACCGCGTAATACTCAAACAGCGTTAAGCTGTATTTGTTTTTTTATTATGTTGTTATTTTTTTTTATTACTATTGTTGTCTTTACCATTTACTATTCATTGGGTTTTTATTTACGTTTATTGTTTAAAGCATAGCTTAAGGCATATCTTTATCATTTGTTTACAGGTTAGTTCTAAAACTTCAGCTGGTAGAATTTGCCTTGGCTGGTAGATTACGAGCAGTGTTGGCGTTTTTTATTGTTTGCTCAATGTGTAGATTTTCTGGTTTTGGTTATTCTTCTTGTTGTCAAAAAATTTAATTTAATTAAACTAAATTGTTAAACATAATTTAATTTTGAATAAATAGAAAAAGTTACGAATTTAAATATTTGTATATTTTGTTTCTATTTGAGAGTTTTTTTCTGAAGTTAATTGAATGAATGTCTGAATTTGTGTAAGCGCCATCAGGAGAGAAGGACGGGGTTGTGTTGTTCGTGGTGATTGGTTGTTGCGTGTGTGGTTGCATCGTTTGTTAGTTGTTGGAATTTGGTCAGATTTGGCAGACGAACTCCAAAATTTTTAACTTTTTTAAGTGTTGTGTTTCTAACGTGGTGAGTTTTTGGAGGTGAGGTGAATTTATACAGTATTGTGAGTTTCTAAGGCGGTGGTAAATTTTCTGGTGTGGTGAGCTTCCAGGATTGAATTAAGTAGAAATTCATTAAAGTGCCGTTATTCGAAATAGGTACTGTATTACCATTGATTGCTGTACTATCAGTGGTGAAATAACCGATGTGTGTCCAGAATAAGTAATTCTCACCTCCATTAGCGGAGGTAATTTGGGGTGTGGAACAGTGACGGTTGGAGTCACGTAGTGCTGCCATTGAGTCAGTAAATTCTTTTTATTACACATGTAAAAATATGTACAGTAGTTTTCCGATTTAACGAACCTATATGTTGTCAGGCCTGTTCGTTAAATCGAAAAGTTCGTTATATGCAGTACTAAATTAAATATGGGGTTTTGGTATGAGAATAAGTTAAAAGTACATAAAATATTTTTTTTGTACTTATGTACTTTATAAAAATGAATTATTTTTTATCAAAAATAATACAAAAAAAGGAAACAATTCATATCACAAATAAATTTTATAACGTTATTTTATAAAAATAATAAAAAATAATAATTCATATTTCATTAGTACACTTAAGGAACAAAAACATGCAAAAAAAATCTTTAAAACAAATCTATTTATTATTATTATTTATGACATCGCCGCTGCCTTTGAAACCATGAAAAGAGTCTGTTCTCCATTATTGGAAATTCGCCCTGCTTTATAGACTTTCTATTTTTAGATCCAAAATTTGTTGTTTCCGCAATTTGAATAAGATTCTCTTTAGATTTTAATATGGTACAAATAGAGGACTTTTTCATTCCATACTTATTACACAAAGCTGTAATACGTAAACCATTTCGATGGTCATCCACAATTTTTTTTTTGTCTTTTAAACACAGTCTTTTTATTCTACTCATTTCGATGTTTTCATCATAAAAGTATGCACAAAACTAAACATAAAAAACATCAAAAGTAAACAAAAAACACCGCTTAAAACAACGGTATATTTTTTTTTACTATACATTAGGTTTTTTGTTATATTTGTCAAATGTCATTTTATCTTCATTCAAATAATATTTTTATTTGTTCGTTAAACTGAGTACAAAAAATAATTTTTGTTCGCTATTTAAGGTACTCAATAGGAAAATTTGCCTGTTCGTTAAATGCGATGTTCGTAGAAACGAATGGTCGTTAAATCGGAAAACTACTGTATTAGTATTAAAAAATATAACCTAATTTATATTATTTTGTAATTAAATTTACTAATAATTTTTTACTCTTTTAAACTTGTTCAGAGACAAGATTGTGGATAAACTAATTTTTTCTAAAATTTTTCTATTCGACCAACTAAACTTAGTTTTGCTGCAAACTTAATATAAAAGAGAATGAAAAACAACAAACAAATAAAAATAACCATATTGTCCTTCCTTCACATCTGCATCTGCCTATATACATATGCTTGCAAAAAAACCTACAAATTGGAATATCTTTGTCGAATAATTTATAATTTGTTGTGCTTTGTTCGAAAGGTATAACGGACCTAAATTTAACATAAGAAAAAATTGCGAACTAAATAAATTGGTTATTCTTTCCTTCTTTGGTGATTTCTTTTTCAGAAGTTGGATACACAACTTTTTATTTCCTGGCAACATTGGTTACGAAGCAGGTTGATTACAACAATAAGGAGAAAAATCTGCCTATAACCATTGTTGCCAATTTGACGTTTTTCCCGTCAGATCTGACGTTTCTGAAATGCCAATTACGGGAAAAAATGCTTTTTAGCTGTTAGCGTGAAATCTAGGGGTTTTTACAGCGCTTTAGCGTTTTTCTAGCGGTTTTTCCAAGTTTGAATTATATGATATAAATAATAAAAAATACAACCATATATTTGTATTCAAGAGTCGAATAACGGTTAGTAGAAAAAGTACAGTAGTCGCCGAAGTCTAGTAGGTAGTGTGTTCGCTTATTAGACGTAAAGCTCGGGTTCGAGCTCCAGACCACCATCAAAATGAAATTTGAAAAAAAAATTTCTTCGGCGACTTCTCCTCAGTAGATTTTTGGCAAAAACTCTGAGAGTAAATATACCTGCCATGAAAAAGTTTCTCAAAAGCTGTCGTTCGGAGTCGACGTTAGACTATAGGTCCTTCTCCAAGTATAAAATTAAGGCACACAACATAAGTGGTGTGAAAAGCTAGGCCGTAATCCTGACTGAAGGGTTGCAATGGCCAATTATGTATGTATGTATGTATGTTAATATGTAGAAAAAGTACAAAGCAAAAATCGAAAACATAAAGTTGAAATCTATTTCAAATGAAGGTGAAGCTTAAAATGTTGTGTTTCAAATAAGAAAGCAGAAGAAAGAAAAAAACAAAAAAGTACATGACAAAAAAGATAAAATTGTTACAACATAAATTATATGAATATAATTTTAAAATGTACATTTAAATTAAATATTCTGTTTAAAAAGTTATAGCACCTCAGTACCCACAAAAGTTTCGAAACGAATGGCTGGACCATTATAAACTAATAGGATGGCTAACAAAAAATTAAAAATATCCTACAAAAACTTTTTGAAAGTATTGCAAACGTGCTTTATTCGGAAAGTTGAGCAATTTAATTAACAACGGAGAAACCCAAAAACATAAAACCGCAGCCTCTTTAAGAATAATAAAAAATATGTGTAATTATTTACATTTTATTTTAATTATTTACATTTTATTTTATTTAGCGTTAATTTAATATTTTCAAACTATTTGTTTGACGGGTTTCTGACGGTTTTGTAAAAATTTAATTTAGCGATTTCTGGCGATTTTTAAAGCCCAATTTGACGGGAAATTTTGAAAAAAATTTGGCAACACTGCCTATAACAGTCAGTGATAGCAAAAAAAAAATTACACTTAAATTGATGTTCTCCACTTGCCTCGCCTCAGTCAGAATGTATTTAGTTCTGTAGTTAGCATTAATTGGTTTAAAAAGTAAAGAGTAATTCTTATATGAATTTTAAAAGCAGAGTTGCCAAATCTTTAATGTAATAATGTATATACAGTATAATAATAATATATATACAGTATACAGAAGTTGGTTTGTAAATTTGATAAATACTTTATGCAAGTGAATTAAAAATGTATACATTTGTTGTATAAATAAATTATATAGTATAGTTTTAGGCTCGAAAACAAAATACAAAAATAAATTAAAGAAATCGTACACTTTTATCTGTTGTCATATTTCATTTAAATAAATGATTTGTGTACATATGTAAAAATATTTCTACTTAGAAGCAGTGTTGCCAGTAATTTTTTTTAATAAACTTAATTTCCGGGAAAAAAAAAATTTGTAAAAGAAAATACTCCCCCTATTGGTGTTTCTTTTTAACTTGCTCGGGAGTAAATCGATGCCTTAATATAGAAAGGTCGTATCTCGTTTTTTTCAAAATTGGGGGTTTTTACATATTCTGGTAGACAAAACCCCCATACACATCCTCTGATTCCTATGTTGACGAATAGTTGATTTACGGTAATTAAAAGAAACATAACATAACATGTTTGTTTTAGATTTTATTAAGTTTTTTCCTTCTTCTGTAAAGTACTGAAAATATAAGATACGACCTTTCTATATTAAGCAATCGAAATACAATTTCATGTTACATATTATTATTATTCAATGTATTGAAAAAATTGAAGATTGAAATTTGTTGAAGAAACTTGTTTTGTTAGAAATTTAATTTTAACTTGGAAAAAGGATATTTTTTAATCATTTTGGTTTTGTAAATGAAACAAATAGAAAATCTGCAAAATTGAGTAAAATATTTATTCGACCAAAAAAACGATAACTGTAGCCATGTACTTTTTAAAGATTATATCACGTAAGTGTTCCATGCAGCTACGCTGTAGGTAGTTCTTCTGTTACCTCCCTTTTTTAGCATTTCGGACGGTATCTCATTAAATGCTGTAGTATTGTTGTCTTCCAAGGCTGGCATTGAGGCTGATTTGTCTCTGTATATAAAAGTTTTTCAAATTCCCTTAAAAAAATTGTAAAATAAAATGATCTTAGCCCATGTTTATGGCAAAAGTTAGTTAGTATAGTTCTAAAGTTACTTTTTTTTTGTACATATTTTATAAAAAACATATCAAAGCTAATAATGTCATATTTTGTTTTTTACAAAAAATGTTCAAAATCATTAATTGTAAGCAAAGCTGAAAGACAGTATCTACAGTATTATTTGATTGAGGTTCTTTAAATAGTTGAAAAATAGACATAACCTGCTCCGTGTTGGTGGATGAATGTTTTTCCAGTGCAGGATTAGGTACGTTCATTATATAGGCAGTAAAATAGATTTATTCTAATATTTGGGCATTTTAAAACAAAATGCGAAGCAAAGTGCCGATAAGTCAAATGTATTGGACACATTTGTTTCTACCAGGACAAAGATCCAAAGCACGTTTAGAAACTGTAGCTTATGCATAATTATCCAAACCTACTCCAAACACATGTTTGGGGAAAACTTGACTTTAAGCTCTATAAACCTAGTATCAGCACAGTGGAGTAGTTGAAACAAGGAATTAGTCGAGAATGAAATAACATAACCGCGGAATTTTATGCTCGTCTCGTGCAGTCGACGCCTGGACGTTCGGAAGAAGTAATAAAAGCAAAAAGTCTTGGTTCCAATATTGTTTTTCTTTTTGGTTTTAAAAATATTTTTGAATAAAACCTGTTAAGAATAATACGTTGTTTTTAAGATTTCTGATTGTCTGCAAATCTACATAAAATATTTTAGAAATATTTGCATTGAAGTGGAAAAATCGGTATCATATCTCATGCCTAGTGTCCAATTACATGTTTGAACTATTGTATATTTTATAGCACAAATACGCTAAATATGATATTAATTGTGCCATACAGTATGCCATTCAACACTGGTTTTGTTTTAATTAATGTATGGGAAAATAATTTCAA
Source organism: Sarcophaga rosellei (assembly GCA_930367235.1). Classification (NCBI taxonomy): domain Eukaryota; kingdom Metazoa; phylum Arthropoda; class Insecta; order Diptera; family Sarcophagidae; genus Sarcophaga; species Sarcophaga rosellei. Next base: position 45,301,619 of record OV884021.1, on the reverse strand, counting down.
GTTAAAACATCATGGATAAATCATAATTATTTATTAAAATATATATCCTGGTATCTCTTTTAAAAACATCCTGGTTCAGCAGGGTAAACGCACCTTGTCTGAACAGTTTTCGCTTGAGAAGAATAAAAATATTAAAAAATTTCACATCTAAAATAAGACTTAAGGAATAAAAACTCAATCAAAATTGGAAAAAATATGTGCGCGTTGGGCAAAGCCGATGTTGTCGACAGAGGAATAGACATATAAAATATAACATAATAGGTTGGGATAAGAAAACTAAAAAACATTAAATTGTACAATATGTACATTTAAAACTTAACAACGAATTGGTCATTACAACCCTTTAGTCAGGATTTTAACCCAGCTTCTTACAACATTCAAGTTGTGTATGTTCATTTTCTCCATGAACCGTGACACATACAGTTTAATGTCGACTCCGAACAACAAATTTATTGCCAGAAATTGCCGAAGAAAATATTTTTTCATATTTCGCAGAGTTTGAGATGTCTAAAGCCAAAAGTCCATACCATGCGTTTCATGCAGAGTTGGGTTCTAGATCAGTTCTGTGTAATGAACTAGTTCGTTCTTTTAGTTCAATAGTTCAGTTCTTTTAAACAACTCCGCCAAACTCCGCTCATCTTACTCAATTTGTGCAACTGCTCGTTAATATTTACACTGATGTAAACAATACTAATAAATGAATTAATGTACATATTCTGTCTAAATTTATCTCAACTTATTGAATAAATTAGGAACATATTTGTGATATGATTTTTTTTATTTTAAATAAATTGAAGTACATATTTAACATTTTTTCATTTTTATTAATTCATTTATGTGCTTGAAGCATTTTAAAAGCATGTGATTTATTTTTAAATATTTAATAAGAATTTCTTTTCGTATTTCTCTTCTAAACCATGCTTTTAGTTAAATAGAAAAAATATTTTTTATTTATATAATTATATAATGTTTCCAAAAGGTCTTTTTTTAATATGTGGTAACACCGCCACCATTCCAATAGGAATGTCACACATGCGAACGATAAACAAAATAAAAGAACGAATAAGAATGAAATGAAATGAATGAAATGCTACACATTTTCGAAACATTCGCGAACCAAAGAGTGATGTTTCTCCTACGAAATCTGCAGAAAAATGAAATTTGAAGTAATTGCCCGCACACACATCAAATTTGCTTCCAATTTCTGCGGAGCAGGTAGCGAAAATCAAAAGTATTTTGATATTCTTCAATCTCTTCTCAGCCTGTACGTGTGAGGACAGTTTTCTGTACGTGTGAGTACAGTTTTACCAATACAATCACAAAAATGGGAGATTGATCAATCTAGTTTGATCGTGGCTGTGCTACTTTAGAAACAAGACCTAAAAGAACTACGGAGCTAAAGGAACTCATTATTGTGGGCGGCGGTCTTAGTTCAATTGAACTAGTTCGTTCGTGAACTACACAACTGTAGTTTCATGCAACTTGCATTACATTATTTTCGCACATTCTATGCGCGTTTTATTGCAAGTTACACACAATCCGTTTTATGCGACTGATTTTGGTAAAATAGTTATCAAACAAAAACAGTTTTGGGAAAAAGGGACAATCAAATTGTGATTTAAAAGAATTTATGGCATTAATTACATACCTACATAATTGGCCATTACAACCCTTCAGTCTGGATTACGGCCTAGCTTCTCACAACACTCAGCTTGTGTGCGTTAATTTTATACGTGAGTGCCCGGACCTACAGTTTAACGTCGACTCCGAACGACAAATTTTTTTGAGAAACTTTTTCGTGGCAGGTTTATTTACTTTCAGAGTTTTTGAAAGAAATCTGCTGAGGGGAAGTCGTGGAAGAAATATTTTTTTCATATTTCGAAAAGCCTGCGAAAAGCTTCACAATAGAATATAATGCCTGAGTCGCATAGAAAAGTAGTAAGTAAACCTACTTGATGCGTTCTATGCATTCTGTGCATTCTATGCGTTTTCTTCTACAACTTGTCTTAAACAACTACACTGATTCTACTATTTTGACACACGCATGAAACGCAAGGTCGCATGCTACGGACTTTCGGCTTAAGCCAGAGTCTATCATCCAATGAGCCAACACATTACCATAAATAAATTTGATATAAATGATCTAATTAAACCGTTTATTTTATTTTTTATTATCAACCTTAAGGTTATCAAGTCTTACATACATATATTTAATTAATAAGTTAAGGATAAAAAATAAATAATTGTACATAATATAATTTGAATACAGTAATAATGCTTATATTCTTAATTTTGATACTTTGAATAGTGAGTAAAATCTTTGACAGATAAATCGTGAACTTTCAAATTTTCATAGATCCATTCATCAAATTCGTTAATAACTTTCAAAGGAAGCTCATCTTTATGACTGCCAACGACGCCTCGCCGCACAAAACTAAAATCAGAAACTTCACGACCAGCTGCAGCTCTCATGCTTTCGAATTCTTTAATATGGTTACAGGAAGGATTGTTTTTCATTTTATCAAATGACAAGTGGTCAACTAGTTGATCAAGTTGTTGGTCGTTTATGGTTTTACCTAAGAATTTACAAACTCCTCGAATTACGCCGGGCAAATCGCACTTCATCCTCTCATAGCTTGTAAAGAATATTTGAGGTCTATTTCGAATTTGCCAAAAGTCCAACACATGTGGCCAGAAGGGATTAAAATTAACATGACCATCTAAATACGACTGAACAAACTCTTCCTTAGAACCCTTGTAACCGACCATGCCTCGCCAGTGATGAAAATATGAAACAGCAGCATCTTTAGGATTCCGAAATACGTAGATTATCTGCGAAATATAATTAACATTTAATTGTTAATATTTATCTATTAAATTGATATAAGTAGTTAATTAACCTTAGACTTCTTTTGCCAAATTTGTTGTGGCAAAAGCATTGCGGGAAGGTGTGATTTTAGAAGACGCGGTGATTGCAAACGATTTGCCGCTTCTATAGTGTTATGTGGCACATTAGCAACAACTCCATTAAACCTGATAATATTAAAAGTTTATAAACTGTGTTGGAACATAAATGTATAACTTTTTAGTTCACTTACTCCAAAAACGGTGACCGCAATGTTAAATCTATATTTTTAGCTGTTTGAAAATTAAAATTATTCACTATAAGCCATGCCATTTCCTGAGCCCAAGTAGTGCCACATTTTGTGCTGGTCACTATAAAAACATCATCATCGCGTACATCAAAATTGAAAACACTATCAAGAACTGGCTTAAAAGTATCTGCCAGAGAACAAAAACGCTCACGCCAATCTCCAACAATTGGAAGTAGTGGTTTGGTTGATGGATAAAATTTAGAATATCCTCCGGATATCGCTAACTTATCCATTTGGTGAAAGGGAATACTTTCAGCACGAAAACTACAGTGCGGCATCTAATATTGAGAAAATTGCAAGTTCATTTATTTATTATTAAACAATAATAACTATAAAAGTATGGTATAGTTACGGTGATCATTATTTCTATGAGAAAAAAGCGGACATACATACATACATATATATAAAATTGAAAAACAATTTATTATAATTAATATTTTATATAAAGATTTTTAAAATACAGACATAAATAGGTACAAATAATATAAAAAACTTGAATTTATACATATACCCACATATGGATATATGTACTTATGTGTATAAATTTACTTCTGATATTTCTCTACAGAATGTATTCTTTTTTTTTAAGTATTGGGCCTGTTAGATAAAAATGTTTTAACGTAGAATTAATTTTAGTTTTACCAATACATTACATTCAACTAAGTTAACGCAAATTTGTATTGAGCCCAAATAACAATTTCCGCTGATTGTCTATAAGTCATTACAGTATTAATATTAAGATTTTGTACCTAAAATAACTATATCGTCGTTTAAACGTATCATTTTAAATTTCAACATGAACAAATTGTTTTAATTTTAGTAATAAGTCGGTGATATAATTCAAAACTACGATTGGACATCGACTACAATTAATTTTCTACAAGCTACCGCTTCAAATTCATCTAAGCTTCCTTAATTTTAAACTTGGCTGTAACTAAGTTTTGTAAAGCGTTCCTCCGAGTTTTGGGTCGACATTACTTCCAAAGGTTCTCCTCTGCATTCATGAGTGTAATGTTACGCCCTTCACAACATTTCAAAGACTCTTTAGAAACGTGAATGACACAGATATCTTATCGCAAAATGCAAATATTACCAACAAACATTTGTTTACCGTTTTTTCAATTTCTTCATTTGAATTACTTAATTATTTATTTTTCTTTACTCGCTTTTACGCTGCCACTCATGTTTTCAAAACATCCTTGAAAAGGTTCGAATAGCTCATCGACACATTCCCAAAGTGCCCTGTATACAGTTCTAAATACGGTAGAGAACATTTGGGCATTAATGTCACACAAAACCTATACACAACAAATACAAGGACGCTCGCAAAATTGGATTCGAGCACAAGTTTGAGGTTAACAAAGCTCGGGAAATTTCGAGTCGTCAGTTTTTAGATACATTTTTTTTTCTCTTTTCAAATTATTATATTAATTTCACCTTAAGATATTTACTTTTAACCAATGGATTATGTGGAAAATAGACTCGAATTTTTGCATTCTATCATCAATTTAATTCCATACATCAGCAATTCATAAACTATTGTTTTTCAATATTTAGGGAATTTTAAGTACATTTCCGTTACATACTTTGTATATTATTTTTATATAAATTTTTTTTTGTTTTTTCATACTAACTCTTGTGTAACTTTCAACACCTCATCATTAAACAACAACTTTCACTACTCGTTTGATTTTTTTCCCCGTCTTCTTTTTCTGTTTCACAATAAATATACATAAGTATTTTTAAATTGGAGCCCATGTTTGGACGATGTCAGTTAAAAAATATTAAAACAAAAGTGGGCAACCACCACAACCGCTTTTTCTGTGCTATATTACACGAAACCTAAATTTTGTCTTCAGGCCAGTTAATAATTAATTGAATAATCATGCGATCAGTATAAAATTGTTTCCTTACATTAACTTTTTTTATTTTTGTTTAAACAACAGCAGATGAATGAATTTTATATACGTATGTATGTAATATGGCCTATAACTTTGGATTGATCAAAAAAAAATTCACAATTGATAATAAAATATGTCAGTTCAATATTTTGTAAAGCTGTTAACACTTTGACTGTTTATTACTGAATAACCTTTGTAGATACTTTTCGATTTCATTTTACCGAATTTCTGAAATTAGGCTGCTGTAGTATAAATTATGTAAACAGAATGTCTCAGTGAATGTGTGTGAGATTTTATGACAATAAACAGTGACTCTAATACGATTAAGCGCAGCTATTGATAACACCTTATAATGGATCTCTGTTTTAATAAAATAGACTCCATATATTATGAAAAGGCAAATAATGTTTAAGTAATCCTTAACCAAACCAAACTATAACAAAAAATTATTATCAAAATGATAAATATTAAATCAATATTATTTAATATTCGCATAACTTCTAGTTATGATCCAGATTAGCGATATTTTTATAAAAAAAACTGATATTTTTTAAAAAAAAATATGAGTTATATGATATGCAGTACAATTCAAAGAACAAATCATTCGAATTAATTATCGATTTTCTGTATTTTAGACAATGTTTTGAATATTTATGGAGCAAATTATAATCAAAATCAATGTCATTACTAAATATATAGTCAAAAGAAACAACTTTTAGATTCTGCTCAACACGTAACACATAACAGGTACAAATTTTAATACAAAATACGCCACACTGAGCCATAAGATGATGAAATCGACAATTTGCGATTGTCCGACAAAATTTTGTATCCAAAGCGATATTTCTGGACTAACGAAAGCTACAACAAAAAATTTATATAAACTAAATATCAACCTTTGTTGGTCTCCCCGTTATCCAACTGGGGGTAGGTCGATTAGATCATTCAAATTGAGTTATGTATGTATGCTATCATAACCTAGAAACAAAGCTTTATATTTACGAGAAATTCCATTTGTTTTTAATAAGTTATTAATGAAAAACATATTGACCCAAGTCGTAAAGTAGGTCCTGTACACTTATAATAAGTATCTAAATATAACAAATGAGACTTTTATTATATTTTTCGATCTTAGGCTTGCCGTTTACGTATCTTTAATTTAATGAATGAATTTTCTAATGCACTAACAAGTGATTTTTCTCGAAAGTATTATTTTCGACTTTGGCTGTTATTGTTTGGGATCACAAGATATATATTTACATAATAACACAAGCCGACAAGATTTTTTACGCACAAACCAGGCCATACATAATTGCTCAATTACTCAAAAAATGTATTCACGAATGTACCCAAATATGGAGCAATTGTAAAATTGAATTTGGATTCATCACATTAAAAACCATTAGAAAAGTAAGGTGTGGTTCACGGGTTTTTCATTTTTATCAATTTTGTCGGGTTAATAATCTGGCTTAATCCTACTAAATTAAGTAATATTTAGTTGGTAGGTTGAAGGAGATAAGTAGGAGTTAAAAGCGTGTTAAATGAAGAGTTTGGAGTTAACTTTCGTAAATTTCATCTTGCAATTTTTTGCGTTTTTGGAGAAATATGATTTTTTGTAGCCAACCTCCGCTGACTAAATTTTTTTTAAAGAAATGTAAGAATAAACAGTTTCTACAAAAGTTTCCACTTAATTTATTGTTTTTTCTTTAAGGTTTTATACAAAAAAAGTTGACCTAGTTACCAGTTTTACCCGCTGAAATCAGAAGAAATTTTACAATTGACTATTGGATTCTAGATTTTGTATTTGAAAAATTGTACCTCAGATTCGAAATCAGCTCCTCAAAACTTCCGAATCAGTAGAAATTTTAAAATACAGGTTGCAATATTGGATCCGCCAATTTGACTTTGAAAAATTTTAGCTCAGATTCGAAATTATTAACCTCAAAACTCCGTACGCCGATTTCCATCTCAATCTGTAGAAATTTTGGTTGCCATATTGGATGCGCCAATTTGAATTTGAAAAATTTTACTTCAGATTCGAAATCAGCATCTTCAAAAATTTCCGTACACTGAATTTCTTGTAAATCTGTAGAAATTTTAAAATTTAGGTAGCCATATTGGATATGCTATTGTGAATTTAAAATTTTTGCCCCAGGTTCGAAATCAGCAACCACAAAACCCGCGTATACCGATTTTCATTCTTATTCAGTGATTCCTTACAATTTCAGCCAGAAAACGTAGTCATTTTAACTATAGTGGGTAGTTTCTATTTAATGTTTATAATTTTTTGCTTAATATTTCTCCAAAATATGGATTACTTATCTAGTTTCTTCAAAAGTAGCGGTCTGACAATGCGGTCATCTGCTAATTATTTTCCACCTAAAGTGACATTTATTCAATGAAATATTTGCCATTTACGAATAAGAATCATTTAATAACCGAAGAACGGCTAAAAATAAGGTGTGCTTCAAAATGATAAGGTCACCTAAATATGTACTCAATTCATTCAAACTAATTCAAAAAAAATTTTACGTTGAAATGAGTGATTATGTTTATTTAAATTTATGTAAATAAGTACAAAATGCAATGCGTCAAACTGATAAGGTCAGTGATTCATTTATCCAAAATTTTTATTTAAACTAAGTAATTATCAATTATTTTTAATTTATGCAGTTCCCATTCCCTTCTATTGTCTTAAAAATACGGGATGTCATCGATCTTACTAAACTTTCCAGAACATTGGAACGGATTTCGCGCCAACTGTTGCAGACTACCACTTTCAGTTAATTTTTTGTCCGATACTGTTTGTTGTCTGCATAAACACTACGCACAAGCAGTCCCCACAAATTTTCCATGGGGTTTAAATCGGGGGAACGTGCTGACCAATCAAGTACTTTGATATTGTGCTCCTTAAAGCACTGTCTGGTCGACTTGGTGACGTGAATTGCTACGTTATCTTGCTGAAAGGTGAAAGCTTTGTCAGCATTTTGAGCCAAATACGGCAGTAAACGTTCAGAAAGAATGCCCGGGTACTCTAAACTATTCATTCGAGTGGAAGGAGAGTAGAGTTCCAGGGTATCATGTGAGGTAAAGGCAGCCCAAACCATCCAACTGCCACCGCAGAAATTCCGTTTGTAAAAAAACAAGGTCTCCTTCCTTGAAACTCGCCAATAACAATAGAGACCATCTGGTCTTACTTACAAACCCAAAAATGTATGGAATATCTTATGACCTCTTTTAAAAAATTTTTATTTGATGCCAATTAGTTGCCATGTTGTTTTTCGCAAACTTCTTACGATTAATCTTATGTTGCTTAGTCAGACAGGGAGTTTTTTTAATTTTGCTAGAATAAGGTGTGGTTGGACGTTGATAGCTCTTAGAATTGTGTTTTTTGAAGTTTGTAGGTTCAATTAATCTTTTATTGTTTCCGCACTTTTCATGGAATTCGATGCATTTCGTGAGATTAGACGAGTTTCACTGGCAGTCAGGGCCTTTGGACTTCCCGTAGTTTTTAATTATCCATAATTTTCTCTGCTTTTCACAAAATTTTGCACAACACACAAAGATCGTCCCAGTTTTTTCGTCATTTCAAGCATCCCGCGACCCATGGGCTCAGTTATGCTAGGTAGAAGTGGCTGTCCCCTCGAAGGACTCATTGAGCGGACACACTTAGGCCGCAGGCAGGGCCCATTGTGATACAACAGTTTCACATTCTCCCCTAGTCCAGGAACCCCTCGGAGCTTCCGATGAAGCGATTCAGACCACCAATATCCATGCATGACAGTATATCCAGATCCAGGCATCTAGGTGCCTTTTTCTCCTCCGACCAAATTCCGGACATGTGTACAGTAGGTGAAAAACAGTCTCATCCTCCTGTAATACAATGCCCCGTAATAATCCCTATAACAGTTGTGAGCCTACTCCTTTGGAGTTTAAGCAGAGCTGCCGCGCGCCTCTTTTCCAGCCTGGCCAAATTTTTTGCGCCGTTCTGCCCGTGTCCGAAGCCGCCCATCGACAAGATCCAGGATTGCATTATCAATTATAACCTTGCAGGTGCACAAAGGGATTACCAATGTAGAGAATTCATCAGAGAGCTCGATGGTCGTGCCCCTTCTGGCCAGTTCATCCGCTCTGCAGTTACCGGGAATATCCTTACGTCCCGATACCCATGTGATACAAACATCACCTTGATTTGCCACCTCGGTGAGACATCTGCGACAGTCGTCCTGGAGTTCATTACATTAGAATCCAACGCTCTGATAGCCAGTTGGCTATCGGAAAGTATGGCGATCTTCCGCCTGTGAATATTTTTGTCCACAATAATTTTCATCGCAACCTGAATTACTGCCACTTCCGCTTGATGACACTGCAGTGATTCGGTAGCCTTATAGACCAGGATATTCCGATTGATATCGACTTAATTCCACACCTAATGGCTTCTTCCATCGGTGTAAATTTGTACGGAGTCCCAAGGTGCGCTGCCCTATTCCTTTAGTCCTCCCTTTCCGTAATGGATGTCCTAAAACTCATTGAGAAGTCATATCGCGGTATCATGTAGTCACTGCTTCCGACAATATCAATTTCTCCAAGTATCCTCATATGATCAATGCACGATGCATTGTCCATTATCTCCGGAGGGATCGTAGGAGAAGTGCGCAGGGCACCACCAATAATCATGCAAGCAGATCATTGCAACTTGTGTATTAGGTTCAAGTTCGTTGTCTTATTCAGGGATTCCCACCACACCAGACACCCGTAGGTCAAGATAGGTCTGAGCAATGCTTTGTAGATCGAGTGAGTCATCCTAGGTCTCAGGCCCCAGTTTTCCCCAACACTTTGTTACAGGCGTAGAGATGGAGGTCTTCCTTAGTCTATTAGTAATATTTGGTTTCCACGATGGCTTCCTATCCAGGATAACGCCCAAAAAGCCCACTTTCTCCTTGAGTTCAAGTTCCGGCCCAATACAATCTCTGTGGATGAAAAGGAGGAGGCTTATACCTTCTCGTGAAGAGTAAGACCTGCGTTTTGCCAGGGTTAATACCAAAGCCACGACTAGATGCCCACTCTCTAACCTTTCCTAGAGCAAGTTGTCCTGTCTCTGATAGTGTCGACAAATCTGCCCGAAATAGTGAGACCACTGAATTCGCCAGAATTGTTGAATTTTTGGAGTAATCCAGAAATGTCCCTTCAACTTGTCGACAAATACGCCAACAGAACCGGAAACGTCATCCTGCAGCCAACGAAAGGGTCGCAAAGTACAGGAACGCAAAAAAACTCGACGAACTATTCGAATTACATTTAAAGAAAAAGGCAAATCGCCTATTAGCCGAAGTATGCAGACGAATACTTTGAAAATAACGCTATAATAAATAATAGTTAAATTTCATTTTTAAATATTTTATTTCTTGAATTTGTTTTTATATTTTTTTTTATCATGTCGACCTCGCTATAAACTCTTGTTGAATATTTCCCGCTTGAACCGAAATCAAAAAAGTATTCTTCGATACCATCTAGCTCCATTATATTTATAAAATATCGGGTTATCCATTTCGTGGTTTCAAAAGTAAACGTAAATAAAACACATATAAAATATTTTTTGCATGATATTTCTTTTTTATTGTAAAGTTTGAACGTTAACATCATGTGTGAAACATTACATCATTTAAATGACCTTCACGCGAAGTGTTGCAAGCATTGATTCTTTTTAGGTAATTTTCGACCACTTTTTGACACATATTGGGCGGTATCGAAGCCATAACTTGACGAATGTTGGTTTTTAAGTGCTCAAGAGTTGAAGGTTTATCTGCATAAACACGGTCTTTCGCGTAGCCCCACAAAAAAAGTCTAATGGTGTCAAATCGCATGATCTTGGTAACCAGTTGATATCGCCACGACGAGAAATTACGCGGCCAGGAAATGTCTCTTGCAATAAAGCCATATTCGCTCGAGTTGTGTGGCATGTGGCACCGTCTTGTTGAAACCAAAAAAAAGTCGGTTATCATATGACCATAACGCTCCGAATTGACGGTGACAGTCGTTCCATCGTCGTTTCCGCAGAAGTAAGATCCAATCACACCTTCGGATCAAAGAGCGCACCAAACAGTGACTTTTTCTGGATGTAATGCCTCTCTTCAATTACTTGAGGAAAATGCACAGAATGCATCAAGTAGGTTTACTTTCTACTTTTCTATTTCTTTCTACTTTCATTGCTAAACAATATCAGCTGTTTTGTAGTACTAGAGATGACAAATTATATTCTATTGTGAATGGTTTCGATAAATATGTTTAGATAAATAAAAATAGTGCATTATTATTTTTGAATTTTTTTATTTGCATTATAAAAATATTAATAAAAACATATTTCATAATAAAATTTACTAATAATTTAAGAGGAAAATACATTAAAATACGTTTTTTAACACATTTATTTCATGAACAACATTTGTATACTAGTTATCGATTATTTTTATGTACTGAGTGTCATCTCTTTTGAATGTATTCTGTAAATAAGAAAAATGAAGGATAAATTAATGAAAACACTTGTCTTGCGTTCTTTTGGAGCCTTTCGTAGGCCTTAGCAGCAGAAAATATCATATATGTAAATTCATAAACATGTAATTATTTCCATAAACGTGTAATTAAAACCAAAATTTTATTTTTTTATTATTATCCCAAAATTACTCATTATTTTACCACAACAGCTAATCAAAACAAAAAACGAGTCGCATAAAACGCATTATGTGTAACTTGCAATAAAAACCTCATAGAATGCAAGAATCCCATGTAACGCAAGGTCGCATGAAACGGATGGTATGGACTTCCGGCTAAAGGTGGAATTAGTCTTTAGCCCCGGTTAACCAAACGTCGACGGAACGTACGTTCGGTTTTAGAAGCATTAAGACCGCTTGTCGAACCGTAATGTAATTTTTTTCTTCATATGCTAAAAACGAACGAATATATAAATCGTTATTTTTTCTATTCCATATTCCGTACAAGTATTAAGTCGCCAGCACATTACACAGTATCGCATTTTACACAATAAAAACCAAAAGATTTTTGATTTTATTCAATATATTGTGTCACCTACTAATAACACATACACACAGGCAATTTTATTGTGCAATGTCATTTAATGCACAATAATATTGTAATAATACCTTTAAATATAAATAAGTATTTTTTACAAAAGTACCATTTTGTGCAAAAAAGTACTCTTTCAGTTATAGTTCAGTACCATTTCAAAATTTCAATTTTGCAGCACTTGTTCACAGTATTTGCTCAACTTCTTAAAGTAAGGCCCAATAACACCGCCTGACCAAAATCCACAACAGACAGTTGCTAGTTGTGGACGCATTTGTTTCTTATGAATTGCGTAAAGATTCTCTGAGCTTCAAATTCAACAATACTGTGTACATATTCCTAAGCCATTCAGATGGAAATGTTCGTTATCGGAGAAGGTGAATTTTCTTTAAAGAACTGTCAGTAGTATACTCAAGATACCAACGATACGTTAACAAACGAGAGCCTTACTGTCCATAACCGATCTAGTTTCTTCAAATATATTGGCTACTCCTCGAATGGTTGATGCATAAAGTGCACTTTCTCGACTGAAAATTCTTCAAATTTTGCGAGCGGCCTCAGTATAGCATTCCAAATAATTATAATAAGTTTTCACAATTATAATGCGTGATTCATTCGTAAATCGCTGCCAAAAATTCAAAGTTGTCACTTGCAAAAAAAAAACAAAAATTACACTAAATTTAAAAACTACACTCTTGCTGGAACACCCATCAGAAGACATTTTCATCCAATGATATCTTTTAAATTAATTCCTATTAATATTTCAAAATTTTCTTTATGTTATTATTATTATGATATTATTTAGATTTAAAATGAAATTGAGTACAATGGGTCAATTCGACCTCCGGGTACTGTACTTGTCTTAATTGACAAGTACACGTCCTCTAATGCTATGTTCGCACGAGCCTTCGAATTACTTCGCTCTCTGTTTGAATTACTTATTTGAATTATCATGTTCACACGGTAGTTTTGTAATTCTTTTTTACAGTTCTTCTTCTTTTTATTACTAAATTATTATTAATATTTTTCATACAGCTTCTTCAAAAGCTGCAAATACTTTTCAAAAGGTTTTCTACACACATAGTGGCTTCCTCCGCTAATTTCGCGAATAACTTTCTTATAAATAATACTTTTTTAGAATATTATTTTTGGATTCCATTATTGTTTATTGTTTAGAGTATTTTTTGTTTATATTTTTTGTGCTTTGACAGTTGGTGATGGCAAAAATACGATAAAATTTAGAGATTACATTGATTATTAAGTAATCCACAGGGTAATAGAAATTGGATTGCACACAATTTGGGTAATTCGCTCACAAAATTTTGTATGGCGAATGACGTAATTTAGCACATAATTGGGTGTTGAATTGCGAATTACGAAAAATTGCTGCCGTGCGAACATGGCATAACCTAAAATGAAATTGTGGGTTTCCTAATGGTTGTGTCTTAAAATATTTGCAGCGAGGATTTAAATGTTATAATTTTAAAATAAAACACAAAGTTCAGATAAAAAATATGAAATTGTAAAAAAAGATATGCCACCAAAATACAACTTCAATGCACACATCTTGATAAGTTAATATGAGTTTTCTATTCATAATAACTTATTGCTTAAAATCAGTAATTTTTGGTATTTCAATTTGATTTTATAGAAATTTGTTTAAGAACATTTGTTACACACGTATGTATATTAGAGTGTCCCGAAAAAATTTTTTTTTAGATTTCCCTAACGCAAACCTCCTAAAATTTGCGTAATTGATCGTAGATAACCAAAATGATTTTAAAAATAAAATGAAACTATATCTTCAGGGTTCTACCAATCTTCAAAGTTTTGAGAAGTAGTTATTTTCATGATTATATTTCGCTATACTTAATTTCGACACCTAAACTAAATATGCCACGACAACACTTTACTGGCGACTACGAATTTGCTAGACACAGTGGAGTTCGTGTATAACGTACACCGTTTATAACGAATTTTTTTATAAAAAAAAATCCGGAAAAAATTGCCAAATTTTGGTCAAAAAAATATGTTTAAATTTTAAGTTTTGGTCATTTATTATAAGTTTTATTTTCTTGTACATTAATTGCAAGTATAAAATATATTAATAAAATAAATTTGTATCTCGTTTTTTTAATTTTGTAAAAACGTTTTCGAAAGAAGAGCCCTCAAGATGGCATGTAATTCGATTTTTATTACTTTTACCGTAATCTGTGCAAAATGACGCCAATTTTGATACCTCTTGCGAAAGTGTAGCTGAAAAAACTATTTTTGTCATTCAAGGACGGGACAGTCTAATGTGCGCATCGGTTGCTTTTACCAAAATGTACGTTTCTTTCTATCTTTATTATATACATATGTACATATATACGAAATTCTAATCCACTCTATAGGTTCTAGTACAAAAATGTTAGGTTTTAAATGTAGCCTACTTAGATTATCAAATATTATGAAATCAAATATAGTAAGTGGAGTCTCAAAGGTCTTCACATCAACCACCAAATTCACATCAATATTCAATTAAATTCTTTAGTTAATAGGCAGTTTCGAACTATAACTTTACTCTGTAAGTTAATATGATATACTGGTACACTTAAATTAGATATAATTAAAGAAAATTGGCTTCTAAGGATAGATAACCCCTTTGCACTCGGTTGTCCCCTCTGAGGGGACATGATAGTTTGTTAGCGATTGCGGACAATGAAATTATTCCACGGCAACTTTTTTAAGAAACACATGTTCTCCTGCAGTTTTCTGTTAAAATGGCACAAAAAAACTAATCGAAATATGATAAAATTATCAAGGCACATGATAAATAAATCAAACGTTTTACACGGCGCAAAAGAACGTGCGAAGTGCGTTCACGACGGACTGTACACTTCTCTGATCCGTTGAGCAAATTGTAGATATTGTGGATTAGACGTACAAATTAAAGCTACAAAGGTATTACGGAACCCAACATTTTATTGTGAAACATGTACAAATCAATCCGCTATGCATGTTGGGAACTGCTTTAAACTTTACCATACTGTAGAAAATTATAAAAAATAAATTTTGATATTTTTTTGCAAATATGTGTTCTTCAGTGTCCACAAATTCATATAAAACAAATTACATAACAATTTCTAACTTGGTTCTAAAATTATACTGTATAATACCACGTTTCCAAGATGTACGTTTTCTTTAAAAAGTGGCGTACTCTTGCTGGTAGATAATGTCCGAAACGGCACCGAGTGCAAAGGGTTAAGACTTCATTCATTTTATTCATCCTGAAAGAAAATTTTCTTACGAAGGCATTCGATATTGTTGACCATGGCATTCTACTTGAAAAGTTACGTCTATATGGAGTTCGTAATCGTGAACTGGATCTATTTGAAAGTTATCTAACAAATAGAAAGCAATTTGTTCAGATAAATACAGAAAAAAGCTTTATTGGCAGCGTAGATCATGGTGTACCGCAGGGCAGTGTGTTGGGTCCATTAATGTTTACTTTATATATAAATGATATTATTCACCTTGATTTGAATGGAAAACTATTTGTGTATGCTGATGACATTTGCATATTTTACCCATATAAATATGACACAGTGGCTAAGGCTTACATTGAAAGAGACGCAGCGTTAATCGTTGAATATGTTAGAATAAATAAACTCATTTTGAATGCTAATAAAACAAAGCTGGTTAAATTTAGGCCAACTAATTGCCCAAATGATAATTTCAGTGTAAAGGTAGATGGTACCGAAATTAAGGAAGTTTCGTCGATAAATTATCTAGGGATACATTTGCAAAGTAATCTTTCCTGGAACATACATATACAATATCTTAGGTCCAAGATAAGTTCGGCGATTGGAATACTCTACAAGTTTAAACATAAATTTGATGAGAATACAAAACTATCGATTTACAATGCATTGATACAAAGCCAATTTGGTTATTTAACCATCTTGTATGGCTGTAAAAATACAAATGAACTAAAATCCCTACAACGTATACAAAACAAAGCTCTAAAGATAGTGTACAACCTTCCTCTAAGGTACTCGACTATATCACTATACAGAAATGTTTCCAAAACGATTTTGCCAATATGTGGAATATACAAGTATCAACTTTTAATTTTTGTGTTTAAGTCCTTGAACAATATTGGTCATCATACCATAAAATTTGCGCGTAACCAACATACGATATTTACAAGGAATAGTAAGAGTTTAGTATTAACTCGCTGTAGGCTTGAGATGACTAAGCAGCGAATTGAATATATTGGTAGTCGGGAATTTAACAACTTGCCAGAGTCCGTAAACTCAATTAATAACATTTCATTATTTAAGACAAACTTAAAGAAATTTTTGCTAGATAACTTGGAAGATTTACTGCCTTGAAAATTTTGAAGTTACGATAAAATTATTTATTCTTATTTTTAATATTATATCCAAATGAATGTAATTATTATTATTATATTTTAAATTAATTATTTGAATTATTTTCATTATTTGCTTACATTTTTTAAATTGTTGTTAGGATGTAATTGCTAACTCACCTCAATAATGCCTATAAGGCGCTGAGGTACCTTTAAGATGATATAGTGAATTGTTTTGTAACCGAATAATAAAACAAAAAAAAAAAAAAAAAAAAATTACAAAGTAAATGCATGTACTTACATATGTATGTACGTAAGCACACTATATTCAATTTTTAGCATTTTTAAAAACAAACAAGTGCACGAACATCCACACAAATTCTTAAAAATGTAACGATACAGAGAAAACTTTAAATAAAATATGTCAACAATTACAAACAATCTACAAGAGAAGAAAGTTTGGGCTAGAGAATTCAATAAATTCACAAAAACACTCTTGATACACATACTTATAGTCATCACATCACACATCACATATTTATATTGGAGCTGTACAACAATGTTTATATATTTCCAAATTATAGTTTTCATTGTAACAATTATGCTATATACGACAACAGCCTCCTTAAATGGCCATGTAATTAAAAGGAGCTACTCGGATCAAAGTGTACATGGCTATATGACAGAGGTAGACTTGTTACATACAGTATAAATAATAAAGTGAACAGTAATTGCATTTTTTGTTGTCTTATTTGAACAGCGTACTTGTTGGTGGAATGAGGTCTGCAAGGAAGAGTTTCAAAACCAATTTCGCTGCCGATGTCCACAATTTTCTTATTGCCGGTAAAAGTTATATCACCATACAATTTAAATGAATATTAACACGCTTAAATTCGTTTGTTTTCAGTTCCCCAGGGCGATATTATAACGCCTATTGTTCCATGACTGATACCGGTTATATATGGGCACAGCCGACATGGGACTGGGTACCTCAGTCATTTCCAAATGTATAATTCTATTTTCTTAACGTATAATATGAATTTTAATATTATGAATATTAAGAGATGTGTCTTATTATGTAGTAAACAACATTGAAAAATACTCTAATAATTTATGTAGTTTGAATATATATAAATTATATATATATATATATATATATATATGTACATATATACACTTATAAACTTATTACAAATATATATAAAAAAAGTAAAGTAAAATGTTCAATCAAAATGTAAACTACGTACATATACATGTACATATATTGCTCTCATATGGAGCTTTTTTTATTCTTTTTAACATTTTTATGTTTTGTATACTTTGACGTCACCAGATGGTGAAAAATCAATATCTGTTATCAATGGAACTAATACAGTGGAACCAATGTAATATTATTTTAATTTCGATAAATGGATGAAGCATATAAACAAATTATGCTTGTAATTAAAGGCATTCATAATTTTTTAATGTATTTTTAATAGTTAATAGTAAATATTTTTCAAAAAATATAAAATAATTTTTTATAAATGTTAATACTACTCTGTATGTTTTTCGATACATTTTTGAAATATAAAAAGAAAGTACATAATTGAATTAATTTAAAACTGAATATTTCGTTGCTACAGTACTAGGAACTAACTACTAATAGTACCAAATTTTGATAATTATTAATTTAAAAAAATGTGAACAGAAACACTGTTTTCAGATTTGTCAAAATATGTGGTTCGACGCATGCGTTATTTGTTTCGAGGTATATTCTATAATCAGTTTTACTTTCATTTGAAGGACTGTTGGCGATTTCGATAGTATATAGATTTACCTTAGTATGGTAATAAGTAATAAATAATTTTATTTAAAATAACAACAAGAAATAAACGAAAAGTAAAATATGTAAGTTTTGTATTATAAAAACTGAAAAAAAAAAAATAAAATAAAATCCAACTAATAAAATTGTTAATTTTAATTCACGTAAAGGTATTTTGTAAATAGTACATCTTTTAATTTTGTTTGGTTGCTTGGAGCAGTTAGCGCGATAATGATAACAGTGACAGCCAAACATTTGCCAACACATCATACAATCGACGTTCGAGATGAAGAATTAACTTTAGGTGAACAATTATTTAACGATATCAGTACCCTTATAAAGAGGCAATTGATAGCAAATGTTGCGGTAAATTTAAATTGAGTATTTTTTAAGTTTGCAAAAATTATACGCAAGTCGCTCTTATTTCAGTTGAAAAATTCCCATATGGCAGATGAACATGATATTTCAAATAATAAAGTTTCAAACTTTGATGATAAACAACATGCAGGATCAACCACGTATATTCCAACACCCGTTCTTGTTGAAAATTGGCCTGTAAACAGTCATAATTTTGGACAAATAACAGCCGTATCAATTGATCCTCAGGGAAATCCTGTAATATTTCATCGAGCTGACAGATATTGGGATGCAAAGTAGGTTAACAGCTATCAGGCGCCTAATTTAACTTGTTCTTCTATACTCATATTGCACATAACTTTCCAGCTCATTTAATGGCAGTAACATGTATTTTTTGATTGAATATGGACCAATTCAAGATAAGACTGTATACGTACTAGATCCAAAAACTGGCTCAATCAAGTCCGGTTGGGGTGAGAAATTGTTTTATATGCCTCACGGGCTGACAATTGACGTTCATGGCAATTATTGGATCACAGACGTAGCACTGCATCAAGCATTTAAGGTAATATTTATAATATATATTTTATTTTATATTTTATTTATACACGTATGCGATAAAACGCATTAAGTTATTAATAGGTCCAGTTTTTGTTCAGGTTTGAATAATAACACATTCATTGTCAGCCACGAATATATTCATGATTGACAGCGTGACAGGGTGTTATACATTATCAACACGAATATACTCTTGATACTTTCAATATATTATAAACCACAACTTGTGGAACTTGTAAATTTTATATAACCTCAAAAATAAACATACAAGACAATACATACGTTAACTATTGTCTAAATTGGTTTCTATCTCCCTATCGTTTAACATATGTTCTTATGATTCAGAATTACTATCAGTGGAAATATTGTTTACACTCAAAACAGATATGGCAGTGAGAATAACCTATACAATGTAGGCTTGCCACCGAATGCGTTAAAAATGTTTAAACACACATCAAGTACTCTGCATTACATTTCGATTCTTCTTTATTAGTTTTAATATTAAAGGCTTTCCTAATTTACAAGCGCATTTACAGAAACAAATGTATGTATGTATATACTAATATGCTATTCAATTTCAGTTTAAACCACATGAAACACAGCCGCTATTAACAATTGGAAAACGATTTCGCCCAGGATCATCGGTGAAACATTTGTGCCAGCCAACATCCGTTGCAGTGGCAACAACAGGAGAAGTAAGTATCATATAATATTTTTTCATGTATTTATTTATTGAATCTTTCATTACATTTAAGCAATAACAAGTTATCGAATTTTGGTTATAATAAAAAAAAACATATTATTTTTGTAAGCTTAATACCAGGATTAAATTCAGCTATCGTAGCAGTTTATATTTAGACACAGTTACTAATCTTGTATGGATATTAGAACAGTGTATCCTCGGGAGCGAAGAGATTTGGATTGAGTTGCAGCTTTTTCAAGTATTTTTCATAATATTTGTCATTCTCTGCTTGGATCGATAATACGTTTCTTAGGACTTGATTCAAGAGTGCTGGTGTTTTCTGAATCCAATTTGATGGTAGTAATTGTAGTAGTAAACTTATAAGTCTATATGATTTTGCCTTCATGTAATTTTTACTAGGTTTAGATATCATTTTAACAAGTGCAACATCTTCTCTTCAGGAAAATTTTCAAGATCTTTGTAGCTACTCGTTGCAGTTTTATTAGCCTCTTTTTACTTATGTTATCGATTCTAAGAGTTTTTTTTATTCAGACCTGGATTATTCTTCGGGTAGCGCCATTACACAAATTCAGATTGAACACTGTTCTTAAGTGATCCAGAGACAAGTAAACTTTTTCTGCTTCATTCCTCCCCCAAATCACTAGTGGAATTCTATAAAGGTGATTAAAATATAACGGTTCTTTTAAGGATAGCTTAATTTTTTTCCCGTGTTGCTGCCAATCTCGTTGAACTCTCCATTTTTTACATAGGAGCCTTTCAACGTCGAAAAAACTCTCTATTACTCTATACCTTCTGTCGCCATACGGACGTCGCCAGATAAGCAGCCTGTTTAAGTTCTTTATAGAAGTTAGAAACATAGGCAATAAGAGCCGACATACATATATTTTAAATTTTAGGGAGTTAATGCTACAAAATTATACGGGTTTGAGATCGTAAGAATAGCAGGCGAGTGATCCCCGTTAAATCTCCACTTTAAACCAATTTGGGTTACTCTGAAGTCGATTACATCTGAATTTTTTTCCTTTCAGTACGCCAATAAGTTGACTCTCCACCTGAGAGACATCCAGCTGTTGTATCGACATATAGCAGAAAGAAGAGGGCGTTCCAAAAACGTATGCTTGCCATTATAGTTCTTCGTAATCGTATATTTTATGGATGAATATGTATAATGATAATATTACGAAATGTTTGTGTAAGCATTCAATGCAGATGTTAGTTTCTTGTAAGTAAACTTCACACAGGTCGCACAATAAATGATATGCCAATCCTGACTTTATTAGAATAGCTGATCTTCCAAATGCCAATAGTCAGAAGTTTTAATTAGAATTCCAAACAGGTCTCAAATACTAGCAATATGTTAATCTGATTTCCTTCTAGAGAATACCCGATTTCATTTTTAAATTGACCAATTGGGTTTCAAAAGCAGTCTATTGTCGCTTACAACAATGTAATGAATTCTCAACATTTCCTACATAAAGTTTGTCAATTCAATTACAAAACCCTTCATCAACTGTACCAATCTATCTATTGAAGGTTCAACTCGACTGTAATAAAATTTAGAGGCTTCCGTTGAAGATGACTTTAGTGACACTCGTTTTAGCTTGAGCGTTATTTTAGCTATAGAGTTATTCCTTAAATCTAGTCTAGTAGGTAGAGTGTTGGCTTATTAAACGAAACGCCTCGGTTCAAACCCCAGGTCAGACATCAAAACGATATATGAAAAAAAATATTTCTTCGGCGATTTCCTCTCAGCAGATTTCTGGCAAAAACTCTGAGAGTAAATTAAAAGGCCATGAATAGATTCTCAAAAATCTGTCGTTCGGAGTCGACGTTAAACTGTAGGTCCCGCCACTCACGTATAAAATTAACACACACAACATGACTGGTGTGAGAAGCTAGGCCGTAATCCTGACTTCCTTGACCTTCCGTTATTCCTTAAAGTAGTGGTGGGAACTTAATTACCTGGGATACAAAATTTTTCGCGATTTTACATTTGGTCTTCGTGTTTATTTTTATTGGAGCTGCTATATTGCCCACAAAAATTTTCTGCAGAGATATTTTTTAAAATTCCTTAAAATATACTACAATTCTCGCATATAAACACAATTACAAAAGAGAGCAAAACACAAAATTTAATTTAACAGTCGAGCAATAACATGTCGAACTAAAAGTTCAGAGTTATTTATAAAACGGGAGCAAATAAAAATAATTTGATATTCTTTATATCAATTCTCTAGGCGAAAGTGTAGACATTTGTGATGACAGCCAAATTAATACATATTTATATTAAAACGGTTGACAATAATTTTTACTTATTTGGGGTAATATTAAGTGTACACATTTAGGTGTTAGGATAATATGCATATATTTCAATAATACATAGAGAAACCAACCAAAAAAATGCATAAATTTCTAAATTTTTCCTACGTTTTCTTATTTAATGTTGTCCATTTACCCACCGCTGCTTTAAAGCGTCAGCCTATGACTTCTGGATAAATGTAGGCTGCAATGAGTGCTGGTACCTATTACAAACATGTGAAAGGAGCGCTGAAAATTGGCTGAATTGAAATTACCAGCCTGAATAAACTGTACAAGTTTTTTTTTGAGCATAGAGCGTTCGACTAAGGAGTATACTGGACATTCTCTACAATTCGATGTGTGATTGCCGCCACAGTTACTGCATTTATTTTGTGTTGTGTCACTTTTTGGTTACCCGCATATCGGTTTCATATGCATTACCATATACATACTTACGGTGACCATTATTTCTATGAGAAAAAAGCGGACAAATATATATATTTGAAAAACAAAAAAATTTATTTATTATAATTAATATTTTACACAAAGACTTTTAAAATACAGACATAAATAGGTACAATTAATATACACAAACTTGAATTTATACATATACACACATATGGATATATATACAGTTAAACCTCGATTAACCGGGCCTCCATTAACCGGTCACATCTATTAATACCGGCATGCAGATTTTTTTGAATTTTTATGCTTTAATGCTTTGGTTTTTTACCTCTATTATCCGTGCAGCATTCATATGATTTTTTATTATGTTACGTGGAAGCAAAATATATTCCTCCGAATTGCACGTCTTTGATTCAGCCCATGGACCAAGGAGTGATTCGAAATTTTAAATGCAATTATCGCAAGTCGATTGGGCAGAAACTCTTATGTGCAAACAGCAGACATGAATTCGTAAAATCATTAAATATAAGAACAGCAATAAAATAAATAAATAAATAAAAAAGCAGCTGTTTCTTGGGATGCAGTATCCACACAGGTTTTGCTTAATGTTTGGTCTAATTTACTAGCTTTTGAAAATGAACTAAGTGACCGTCCAGAAATACAATCAGACATAGAAGTACCGGCTAATTGTTCTATTCATGATTTATCAGAGTGGGTGGAGAGCGATGCTGATGTCATGCCGTTTGTTATTTTATCTGACATTGACATGGTCAATCAAGCTCAGCAAAGTGATCATAGCTCAAATTCCAAAGATGAAGAGACTGAAATTGAAACTCCAACTTTATTACAGGCAATATAAGCCTGTAATGTTTTGTTAAAGTTCGTAGAAAATTCTCCAGCTATATCGGAAACAGATAAAATTCAGATGCATCGTATTCAAAACCACAATTAAAACCAACGAAGCAAATTGAATTCTTGAATAAAAATTAATTAAAAAATAAATAATAAATTTTGTATGTTTTAATACAACCTCTATTAACCGTGTATTTCGATTATCCGTGCTAAGTCCGGTCCCGAGCGAGCCGGATAATCGAGGTTCAACTGTACTTACATATGTGTATAAATCTCTTTGTGTTGGTGCGTTAGATGCTGGCAAAGGGAAATAAAAAATCCATAATTTCAGAATGTTTTTAAAAGGAATATTTTTTTTTTTTCGAAAAACAAACAACAAAATAGCGGACAGGAGGTTAAAATTATGGATTTTTTATTTCCCTTTGCCAGCACTTAATGCACCAACAGAAAGGGATTTATACACATAAGTACATCCATATGTGTGCATATGTATAAATTCATGTTTGTGTATATTTTTTGTACGTATTTATGTCTGTATTTTAAAAATCTTATATAAAATATTAATTATAATAAATAATTTTTTTTTTGGATTTTAATTTTATATGTATATGTATTTGTCCGATTTTTTCTCATAGAAATAATGATCACCGTACATATCGGTGATGTAAAAAGAATCAAAACGAATAAAATTATGTATGTATGTATTTATTTTGTTTCTAATGGGTAATAAGATGGAAAGAAAAAGCTTGTATTAAGTATGAAATTAAAGTATTTATTTATCCCAAATAAACTTTTATAAGAGAAATCCTCCAACCTATTGCCAAAAAAAAGAAAAAAAAACTTGAAGAAAGAAATTTCATTTAAACTGTTTTCGTTTTAATTTGTCGCACCTCTCTCAGACTTATATATCCAATTATTCTTATTCGTCCTCAAAATATTGGAAAGTATTCTAGACGACAAGATACCATCCAACCACTTTACTGCTCTTGTTAGTAATGCTCATCATGCCCACACAAGGGAAAGATCCATTCAGACTGTACTGCTCTCCTTGCTGGGGAATATTGACAGCTTTTATTGGCATGGAGGGTGCTTTAAACAATGTCTATTCGGAAGCTGTTGTGAGGGCTCTTGATATACGCAATGTTATTGTACTAGTTATGAAGTTCGTTACTGAAATTTAATCAGATGGATCTTCACTTCCATTGGTGACGCTCATATGACAAGGGCAGCGGCCTTTTTTGAGATGCAACCATGCTCTTCGGCTTACAACTGAATGGTGCTTATCCTGCGGTTTAACTGTCAACCATCGCAAGATGGATGCTTGATGCTTATCACCAGGCGACTTAAGATACCTACTTTTAATTTGTCGATTCTTAATAAGATTCAACTTCACTTAGGTCATTTTTGGATCCGTTCGTTCAATACCAATTTATGTATTAGTATATTTTTCAACTTCAAACCTTGTCTTATAATTTGTCTATCGAATTTTATGCCTTGGTGTCCTTGCTGAAATGTAGTTTCTATCTACTCTCTCCAATATATTTGAAAATCCAGATACCTATATATGCTTGTGTTTAACTCCTTCAAAATCTTTGACAACTGCTTCCTTTTCAACTTTATAATATACGGTGCTATTACATTTGTATTTATTAAATTTGAATTTCTGATACTACAAGACACAATATCTCATAATTTAAAGTACCAGAATCTGGCAAGTCATATCGATACTCATAAAATTCAAGATTTTGAAATTATATATGTGTATAAAAAAGGAAAGAAAAAAATAAAAAGCAGTAATATAATATAAAATTTGAATAAAGATAATTAAATTAATACAGAAAAAAAATAAAATAAAATATTTACTACTGACATTTACAGCAGATTACGTTTGATAAAATTGATAAAGTAAATGTTTAAATTTATTTGCGTTGCCAATAACTTGCTCGTTTGGAGGAAGTTGGTTCCAGAGTCGGATGCTTAATATGAAAAATTATCTCTCAGAATCTGCATCCCGATGAGGAATCTGCAAAATACCATTTCCTCTTAAATACCTCATGACTCTTAAGCGTTGGCGAAGATATTTTGGGTGCTCTGATGTAATAATTTTGTGAAGAAAAACCAAATTTTGTAACTTTATATAGATATTAAAGGAAACATTAAATATGCGGTTGGAGTAGTGAGAGACATGATCAAATCTCCTTAGGCAGAATATGTATCGTACAATGTTGTTGAAAGTACTGTTGAGTTTCGCAGTGTCTTTTGAATTACAGCCAGAGAAGACTTCAGATGAATACAGCAGGGTTGGTATTCAATAAGTTTTAGCCAGAAGTAGTCTTATTTTGGTGGAGTGTAATACTGTGAAGCCCATAAGCACTTTAGCATACTACAAACTCTTCCACATGTTTGGTTTATGTAATCCGACCAGGTTAGTGCATTGTTAAAAACCACGCCAAGATTTCTGGCAGAATTAACAATATCAATCTTGCTACCACCCAGGAAAAAATCAATACTAGATTCAATCTTTGCGTATTTTTTGCAAATTACAATACATTTTGACTTTTTAGGGTTAATCCTTAAACCATTTGCAGTCACCCAAAGAGAAATATTATTATTAAAAATTTCAATTCTCTCTGCAAAACGTTATAAAGATTATACATAGTAACAGCAATAATCGTTTCTGCTGATTAGTAAGACTATACCACGAAAACACAAAAACTGCAGGCCAATATATCGAGCCATAACCGCAAAAAAAGCTCAAGCGACAAAAACGAAATTTTACAGGGGAAGGTTTTTATTACTTATTTCTTGTTCAAATCAAGTTAGAGCAACAAAATTTTGTATGAAGACACATTTTGTTCCAATGCATAAAATCAATGCAATTGCTTTCTCATATAAGCATAATAACAGCAATTTTTGGCGCTTAGGCTTTTTTTGCTGTCATTCTGATTAACTACTGGGAAAAAATTGTGTCGGTTAAGATAAAATATTCTTATGACCAAACTATTTTTTTTAATATAATTCTTTTTAGGTCATTATTATAACATTTTATACATAAATGTATGTATGTATTTATATATAAAAGGCTTTTTATTGTTATTAGAAATACAGTGAATGTCTAACAGTACGAATTATTATCATAATATGGGAAAAAGGTGTTAAAGTGTTTTTTCTTTATTAGGCATACATGTCGTTGCCTTAATATAGAAAAGCCCTAACTCGTGTTTTTTAAGTAGAGATTTTTTGGGGCTTACAAAAAAAAAAAAGAGTTAGGAGCTTTCCTTTAAAGGTTACAATATATAAAATAAAACCATGCAGATAGTTTAATTCAAACTTTTTTTTATTAATAACGAAAAATAAAAATGTTTATATATCATTATGAACATTGTACGTGGTTACTAGAAAGTACTAAAAAGTCATTGTAAAACTTAACATTTTCAAAAAAACAATTATTTATTTTTTATACCTAAATGGAATTGTCTTCTTGATCGGTTTCAGGCAACAAGTCTTCTATGGTATGATCATGTTGTAAATTTAAAAATTCGTGGTGAAATCTTCCTGGTATGATTTTGTTGTCACAGAGTGTTTTTAAATCTCTGTACTTGATAGAGGAAATTTTCAATGGACTTTTATATAATTCTGTAGGTCCCTTGGCTAGTATTTCAGAGTGTCGTCTAAATCGTAAAATCGAATTTATATCAAAATATTTAATTTCCGAGTTATCAAAATAGCCATATTCGGGTTATCTTTTTTAAATATAGCAGAACGTAAATTGTTGAACGAAATTTTCATTGCTGGCAATTTTTTAATAAAGGATTTTACCAATGAAACACTTGCTTCGTCAGATTTATTGTGAGGAGTAAATTTCTTGAGATTTTTAGCGTGTATATTAAGTGAACAGCTATTTTCATTCCTTACAGACTTTAAAAGCATTTGAGAAACATTCAAAGTTTTCAGAAGAAATTGTTGACATATTTTAATATTACTCTCTTTAAAATGTATGTTATATTTAAAACTGTTGTGCCTTTGCAGCTCTCTGATCTTCGCCTTTTAACATTGCTTTTTTAATATAAGTTTTTAAAAAGTCTTTTTGCCGCTGTTTGCTGATTTCCCAAAAATGTTCATTTATTCGTATCCTGTCAGATTCGGAAAACTTTTCGGCGCACGAATTACCACATTTTTTGTTCTTACACGGGTTAGGCAGAACACTTGTGTAGCGAACCTTTACATTTTTCAGCCTTAGAGGTAATTTTCGTTGGCTTTTAAATCCTCTCTGTCCCACACAGGTTTCTTCTTCATCAGAAGATGTGTCTGAATCACAGTATAGAACGAGGGAGTGCTTATTAAACTTCTAGAAAAAAATTTTATTTAACACAAAACTTTAACAAAACTTTAACACATCCTTTTTCACCTCTGTCATATTTTATCAATTTTTTAGATATACAACCTATTTACATACGAATATTAAAATAAGACTTCAGTATTATTATATTATAATTTTTGAAAACAATATATTTTTCAGATTTTTTATTAAGAAAATTTTATCTTAAGCGACAAGTCGCTGTCACAAAAAAACAAACAAATTTTCAAATTGCACTTAAGTTAAAAATTTTTTTTGTTATAAAACCATAACGGTGCACAGTGTGACCCTGAAATTTTTATAGATGATGGAAATGAGGGCAATGAATTTATTTATTACAAAAAACGATATATGAAAATTATGTCGCTTAAGCTTTTTTTGCGGTTATGGCTCGATATCTTGTGATGTGATTTTTTGACATAAGATAGAGCATACTTGTCAATAAGATATCTAGCACCATGATATTTAAATATTTCTTGAACGAAACAAAAAAAATGTTATTCTAAACTCTATTTTTAACCCATTAATGGACGAAGTTCAATGGCCACTTTCCTTATATAATTTTCATAAATTGTTGAAATGTTCGTCTGAAAAACATTTTATTTCAAATAAAGCCTTTTTCATATTTGTTTTGAATTAGCGACATTTGTGAAGAGAGTCAGATCATTGGGATATAACTTTTTCATCAGCAGCCATGCATTAGCAACTGAGGCATCAAAAAGATATGCAAATGTTGGCCACCACCATTTCTTATGTCTGATTCTCGAATGGTAGACTGCAACTAATTGAACGTCTCCCATGACTATTTGATATCGAAGACCACTTTTGGTTGTGAAATACATAGAGCACCTTTGACGAATGGTTGGCGCTATTTAATTGACATCAACATTTTTTGCATTTTTGATGACAATATTATCCCTCCATCGTGTGAACAATATATATCCATTATTTCTAAATGGAATCTGTACTCTTTCCTCTTTTTTCATTACCGGGATTGAGCGAAGAGGCCATTTTTCTTTTTGTCCTTCACGTCTTGTTCCTGAACTACTTATTCCGACCGGTGGTAAACGTCGCAGAAATTTAACGGATACAAAAATAATATGAAATACATATAAGTTCTGTTCTTAAAATTGTTGAATTCTTTATTACATGGAACATTAGCTTTTAAATGACGATCAAGCACTTCATCATCAACTACACCAAATCCCTTGAGAATAGAAAATATTATAGCTTTCGCAGACGATATTACCATATATCACACCGATAATACAGTTGACAGAATAAATGATGGTTTGCAAAATAAGTTTTACTTAATTGTAAACTATTCCATAGATTGGCACATGAAGATAAAGTTAGACAAATGCGAGTGTATTCTTTTTAGGCCTCCAGTTGGAAAATGTAAAAGCAATATAAGAAAAAAACAGGAAGTTGTTTGGTATTAGATCAAGTAATATAATAATAAGCATTCCTGTAAAACAAACTGTTAAATTACTTGGCATAAACCTAGATAAATTTCTGTATTATAATAACTACATAGAGCAACATATTATAAAAGCCAGAAAGGCATTCTTTATATATATATATAAGAAATTGTTTTATTCTAAATATATACAAACAAGGGTTAAAATTATTATGTACCAATTATTAATAAGACCAATTCTATCATACGGTTGCCAAATATGGTTTAACATATGTCCTTCATCTATGGAGAAGATATTTGAAAGGAAGTACCTCAGATGTTGCACTTCATTATACCGATCAAGAAGCAGTAGCTATAAAAAATATATGTAGGAATTTGTTTTAATGTTTTATTAATTCATTTATTTTCTTAAAAGTACAAAAACTAAAAATGGGAATACCCGTTGTAACTTAAATAAGTCTATATCTTATTTCTTCAGTGTCTACTTTTCAACTAACTCACTATAGACGAACAATCCGTCTTTTATATCTGATCGTCCACTCGTCATTCGTCCGTTGTCTGTGGAAATTTCCAGAGTCTGATGGCGTGATTTGTTGAGATGAACGTTCGTCCGTTTCTTGGTACTCATTAGTGGAGTGTGGGTTAGAGCAGGATCGCTATATTATTAGTGACGAGTAAGGGATCTAAACATTGGACGAGTAAGAGATCTAAACGGGCGGACGGACATTATACTCTGTTCTTGCTCTACACAGTGGTCTGATTTGACTCACATCCCACATATATATCAAGCAAAATTCTCTATGAAAAAGCCGAAATGTCTAGATTTGATAATTTTATTATTCATAACATAAGAAACCATATTTTAAAAAGTGTAAACACAATTGAAAATAATCTAATTATGGCTCCCTACTATGTTCCTGAAGAGTACGTCTCAAGAACTCTACAAAATGGATTCATTCCACCAGAGGCTTTTCTTTTTCTTGATAGAAATGGTTTTATCCAAAATGAGAATTTTATTCCTATATTTTACCATATTTATAAACGATCTAATATAAAATCAATAACATGTAAAGAGCTTACATTAGAAAATCGTCGTTTTAATACAAATATTTATATGAAAGATAAAAACATTAAACCTAATTTGAATGTTAGGAAATATTGGTGGCTTTCGCAATAATAATTCATTGAACTTAAACCCTTGACCTTATCTTTTTTATCTTTTCCTATATACAAGTAAGACTTTTGTCAATCTTTTTGCTTACACTTAACTTATTATAAATATATTATTATGTTTAAGTTTATTATTAAGTAAGAAATAAAATTAACTTTAACTTACAAATTATACTTGAGAGCTCGTTAAAATGGGACTTTGTATATATATAAAAATTCAAATTACTGCACTTTTTGTTTATTTGGAGTTTTCTATTATATTCTAAATATGTATTAAATAAACATTTCTAAAAAAAATCCTTTGAAAGTGGTGTTGTGTATTAATAATAAAACGCACTGCTTCTACAAAAATTAATCAAAATGGTGTCTGACCTTTACAAAATTAACGAAAGAAGTAGAATGTATAAAACTAACTTATTATACCGCGAGGTCTTACAATATAATCTGATGACAGATAAAAAGTGTTCCCATATCATTATAATATTTAAGAAACTATACTACAATCTCCCACGCTAATATAGGTCGTGATGCTGAAAACGGGCAGGTCGTCTTCTTGACCTACTCGATCTTGTTATAGTGGTATTTTGCTGGTCGGTTACCCGCTCTTGGATTAAAATTCGACGGCTTCGGCGATTCAGCAAAAGAGGATGATTACGTTGGTTTCTCGATATTGGACTTAAGTATTTGATTTATGTGACGTTTAAGTACATAGCCATTGTCCAGTTCTAAACGATATAATTTTCTTTTTTCTGTACCTGTTTACCGATTTTCTGTACCTGTTTAAATGTTACATACCATTGCACTTGGACCCTCTCTCCCACGTTAAATTGACGGACCATTGGTATTGGTTGGCCGTATAGCGTCCAGCTTAATTTTTATTTCTTGACCGAAATACAACATAAATGGCGTTTTACCGGTAGCCAGTAGCCGTAGAAGGATTTCTTGCATTTTGATGATGAGCGATAACTTGTCGTCTTCCATAGCTTTTAATTTTGTTTTTAGTATCTGCACATACCTTTCAGCTAACCCATTTGTTGCCGGGTGTCCTGGTGCTATAAATTTTTGACTTATACCGTTGCTTGTACAATATTCGGTGAATATAACACTTTGAAATATAGTGGCATTATCCGATGCCATCACCTTGGGATGCCCATGTGTAAAAAATATGCCTTGCAGTAACGTTATTTTTTTTCAGAAGTTGGAGCCTCCCGCGGATTTCAGGCCATTTCGATTTCGCATCCACCAACACTAGGAAGTAATGATTTTGTAAAGGTCCAGCGTAGTCTATATGGACACATTGAACATTTTCATCTGGTTCTCCCCAGTGATAAATTCGTACCTTTGGCGGATTGTTTTTATTTGGGTTATTTTTATTTCTGTTAAATTTTTTATAAATTGTGGAAAAAGTGTTGAAAAATAATTTGAGAGATGTGTACTATTGAGGACATTGAAAATGATTTCCCGTGATTCATTTTATGCAATTGTTTTTTTCAAAATAACAATTTATATTTTGTTTATTTTTTGGCGCTTTTATTGCATCAGCTGTGCAGAGATGCCACTTATACAGTATTTATACCAGTTTGCATGCAAAATTTCAAAAATTATACTAATCACCAACTTAAGGCTGATTCAACTTAAAACTGTTATTAATTTTCACTATAGTTAAGAAACAGTTAGTAACATGTTTAAATATTAAAGTTGTTTTTAAAAAGAACCGACTTTAGTGTTTGACTACGATTATGGGCCCATCATTTTATCTTTAGATTTCTTATCAGTAAACTTTACAACCATTGTTTTCTTTCCATTATCTCTTTCCATAGTGTTTTTAAAGAAATAGACATCATCAATAGATTCCCCTTTAATACCTATACCAGCTTTTCTTGAGAATTCCATAAAAGTTTCCATAGCATTCGATTCCTTTTTAGCAACAAAACCTCTAATTATGAAGTCGCTTTTAACATGCTGATCATTTAAAATCTTAACCGAAGTTTTCAAAGTTGAAATATCATTTTTTAAAATTTTATTTTCTTTTTGCATTAATTCCAGTTTTTTATTATTTTCGGCTACACCTTGTAACAATTTATCATATTCACCCCTATCATGAATAACATGGGAAATTTCTTTTCCCATCAAATTTTCATTCCCCTCGAAGGGAAAATTGCTATTGTGAATCTCCCATGAAATCGTATATCCCTTTTTTAAACAGCTGTTCAAATTGAAGTAAGCTGCCTGTTTACAGCGAGTGCAAGGCGGAAAACAGGCTGCAAATATTTATTAAAAGTTAAAAAAAAACAAAATGTTTAGAATTGGAGCATTAGTTATCCTTCAAGAAGAAGAATCAAGAAAAAAATCGTATTGCTCGTAAACATTTGAGAGATGGATCAAATTCCTTAGAGTTACCGGAAGCCTTGTAAGTTACATGATCACATTGAAATAACTTTTGTATTAGATTTATACAACATTACAGGGTAAATAAGTCTGCGTTTATACACAATTTAGAAGTGCTTGAAAAGACCCTGCCTTCTACAAAAAAAATTATTTGGTATACCGCCAATACTTAAGCTATGTGCCTGCTTGCGGTTTTTCGCAGAAGGCGGTTATCAAAAAGGAGTAGCTAGGGATTACGAAGTTGGCATGGCACAGTCAACGTTCTGCATAGTACTATCACAAGTATTAGACGCTTTAGAGCAACATCTTTGTAGAAAATGGATAACTTATCCCACGGAAGAAGAGAGCAGAGTGATAACAGATAACCCAGGAGATCTATCAAAAATTTGGATTGCCTAGTGTGGTGGGTTGTATTGATGGAACACACATCAATATTGTGGCTCCAAAAGAAAATAAACACTTATACGATATACTTATACACTTATACTTATACGTCTCTAGGAATTTTTGAAAAACCACAGGCTATAGACCTGTTAGTTTGAATTTTGTTAAGCAAAATTTCATTTTGCACTTTGTTAACACTTCTACTCCTAAAATAATTGAATATAAATTTAAATATTTTTATTTCAATAATTTAATACTTACATGATAAATGCAGTTCCCTAGCAAAAACGGTATGAACAACTCAGAGGGTAAAATGAGAATATTACGAGGGGAAAAAATATTTACAATCAGGGAAATTTTTTTTTAAGGATATCATTCCCCTTTGAATTATCATAAAAAGGTAAACTAATAAATGGGAAAAGTAGTTTTCGATCACAATTTCGGGAAATGGGAAAACATTTCAAGGGAAAAATTATTCATGATAGGGGTGATTGTTTTGACATTTTTTATTTTTTTGCTTCTGTTATTGAGGTCAGCTGATCGAGTTTTTTCAGATTTGTTTTTATTTCTTTTAACTATTTTTATCGACGCATCTTGGTTATTTATACACATATGACATACATATTCCTCACTCTCATTATCAAGTAGATATTGCAACTGCCGTTTATCTAGTTGAGTACATTGAATATGGAATATTAGAACACTTATCACATTGTATGTTTTTTTCTCTATTTTCTTTTATTTCCATTTCGCACTGTCCACATATAATTTTTTTATCATTTACAATGTTACGACGAGCTTTTGATGCCATTTTTTTTTATTTCTTTATAATTGTTTGATACTTGCTCTTTCTTTTTTTTTATATTTTCATAAAAGAATTAATGTTTTTTTATTTATTATTTATTAAATTAAAAAATCACTTGTAAGAGCGTAATAATGTTTGACTTTTTATCACAGGGTTGATTTTGATATTTTAAGGCTACCTTGACGACACCCACTGATTTAAAAATATCACCTGTATATGATCTAAAAATTACATTTGTTCTATTAATAGGCTTGTTTGTTGATATTTAAATTTTTAAAATCTTTTTCAGGAATTAGCGTAAAACCAGCCCCTGAATCAACTTCGAATGACTGATTTTTGCCCTCTATTAAGGCATTTGTAAAAACTAATGCGAATCTGTCGATACCGCTGAATGCTTGTAAAAGATATCTATAATTCGATTTATACCATAATACTCATCTGTAGCTGTATATGCCTCAACTGCATTTGATGTGTAGTCGATTGTACTTCGTCTTTTTTGTTTTAATTTGCTCTGTATTAGTGTTTTCACACCAAAAGTTAAAACCTGATTTTAGCATTAAAACCATAATCAGCTGATTTTGCGTTCACACTGCAAATTTTCTTAAATCAGGTTTTAACTTTCATACATTCATGACGGAACAGAAATGTTTTTGTTTAAGAAAAAACAAAAAATATGAAAAATTAAGAAATAATATTAATATTATTAATATTATTGTTAAAATATTGTTATTTATTATTGTTGTAGCATTCATTATTTGAAATTTTACATTTTTATTCAACCGGCTTTCTATATTTTTACATTTGTTTTGTTTTTATTTTGTTTTTATTTAAATTGTATCAGCTGTTTTTACCATTTCAGAGCTGGTAGCTCTGATTTAGTACATAAAACAAGGTTGTATTTCATAAAATCAACTTAAAACCAATTCAAAAAAGGTTTTAAGTTGATTTTAACACAATAATTTTGTATGGTAAAAGCAGCTTTTATTTTTGATTTTAACGTTAAAACCAACTTTTGCGTTAAAACCACTCGGTGTGAAAACACTATATGCTCACAAGCTTTACATGACATACTTTGTGACATGCGGTGCACTTTAAGTTTGTTTTACTTATTCGGCAATCTTTTGAAATATGGATACCTCAGCCACATCTCAGACATAACCCTGCGATACCCAGTTCACTGTAATTTACCTTTGTTGATGAGTTTTGAATTTTTCCCTTATTGTTATTGTTGATGCGGGGTTTCCCTTTTCGTTTCTTTTCAGCCTGTTGGTGTTGGCTTACTAGGTGAACATTATTCATTCAAGTAGATGAAGTGCTTACAATAACCTTGTTGTCTGTTTTTGCTGCTTTTAAAGCCAATGCCTTTTGCGTTATTTCTGCAAATGTTGATTCTGGCTTTTGAAGTATTTGCTAACGTATATAGCTGTCACGTAACCCTCTAATAAACAGTGCTCTAAGAAAAATGTCGGTCACTGATTTGTTACATTCGCACCCAAAACCATATTCAATCGACCTTTTTTATAGCCAAGCAATAAAATCTGATATGCTTTGGTTTTCATTTTGTATTCCACAAGGAAATTTATGCTGTTCTACTAATACATTTTTCTTTGGGCAAAAATGTAGTTCTAAATTTTAGACTATTTTATCATACGTTAAAGTATTTATGTAAACTGTTGGCCCAATGTACTGTAAAAGCAATTTTATACACATAGTTTTGTGATCAAAAATTTTTTATTTGAAAATATAGCTCTAAGAGTTCTTTATACGTTTTAAATGTTTAAATTTTTGGTTCAAAACTTTCTAAATTTGAAATAATACTCACGCTCGTATTAAGACTACTTTAGTTTACTTCATCTACAAAAATTCATCAAAATGGTGTCTGACCTTTATTAAATTAACGAAAGAAGTAGAATGTATAAAACTGACTTATTATACCGCGAGGTCTTGCAATATAATCTGATGACAGATAAAAAGTGTAGCCATATCAAGTGGACTATGCAATTTTTCAAACTGGATCATAAAACCGCCAGTTAAATTTAGCGCCCAGTCACTATCATCCCATTTATCATCTTCCTATACATACTACTTCACACACTGTAGCCAAAAATTTTAAGCAGAATTGATTAACTTGCATATAAGATTTTGTTCATGCTCATCATCGCTTTTATCGCTATCTTGTTCAGTATCGAATCTACCTAGTGGGGGACTTATATAAATTGCAGCGCTATTGAGATTATTCCAGTTCAAACAGTTTTTCCGAAATTGTTAGTATAAATTACCCAATTATTTTTTAACATTGTACAACGAACGCAGTGTCCCTTTTAGGGGAAGTTATATTGAACGTCACTATATGCACGTGGTATTACATTTTGTCATAATTTTTTACATCAATTGAGCCGTTTTACTTATTTACAAATAATAACACACAAAAAATAACAAATATTTACTTATTCACATCATATTATAGTTTTTCTTACTCAGTTCGGAATTTTCTTTTTTTCACAAATTGATATTCCGTATTTTGCATAAAACACAACACATAAATCGCATTTTTTGGAATGTCAGTAACAGCATATAGTACTTGCTATTTAGAAATTAAAATTTTTGGAAGAGGTACTGTAGAAAATTCGAGAGTCGCTTATAATGGACTCTGGGCGTTAATGGGTTAAGCAAAGCTTACATACATCATCGTCTGTGTTTTGATTGATGAGGTTCTCCAAAAAATTGAATGTTTCGTTCCTGATCGACAATAATTGCTCCTCATACAAATATGGCTGCGGTTTTCGCTTAAAACTTTTAAAAACTAAACATGATAATAATTTTTAGGTGCAGCATTTGTGTGCAAGTAGTGCAACATTACATTGTTTTGGAAAAAGAAACAATCATTTTCAGTCCAAAAGCCAAAAAGAGTGCTACATTTCTTGTCGGAAAAGAGACCGACATTATATTAGTATTCATATTTCATTCATATTTCAAATCCATATTTCATTTTGACCGTTCATTTTTGTGTACGTAAAAAATGAATAGTAATTTTTATTATTACATATATATGATTTACTGTTACAAAAATCTCTTTAATTTTAAGTTGTTGGAAAAAGTGCTAGCAAGTGCGACCAAAGCTCGAACGATGGCCTAAATGTTACCTGAGTGACTTGGCTGACGCAAACCCAACAGCAAGTTTATTTATTTATTTTTAATTGTTTTGACAGTTAGTTCATAATTCTATTCCACGAGGAATAATTTTCAGTCATGTTTAGTCTCCGAATATTGTTCGCCGTGTAAACATGATATAAAATTTTACTGAATCGTTTCAGTTAACTTTTTTTTTATTATTTTAGACACATGCTTCCAAACGTCCAGAAATATGGGCCAGTTAGCCGAACGTAACGTAACGTACCGTACGTTCGCTTTTTAGCATTTGGAAAGCAATGTAAATGGTTACAGAAACGTTCTCTCTCTCGTTAAAGTACCAGTTACTCGAACGTAACGAAACGTATTGTGCCGAAACGTTCTGTTTCGTTAGCAAAACGAAACGATCTGTATAAAACAGAATTCTCTCACGTTTTTACGTGACATTTGAACATGAGTGACAGGGCTATTGTAGGCAGAGTTGCATTGCAGCGCAAATGCCCTCTTTAGTACTTTCATGATTGTTTACATAAAACTTTTAAATTGTTACAGGCATATAACTAAATTTTTAATTTTTGATTAAAATAATAATAAAAAAAATTATTTTATAAGAAATAAATACTTATTATACATACGTTTCTATTGCGCACACAAAAAAATTGCAACAAAACAAATAAGTAATAATACATATATTTATTTCGATGCAGCGCTATAAAACCATATGCAATAAAGCCATATGGTTTCATTTCTCATTCTATTGAGAAATAAGAATAGCATCGGATCCATATTTAGAGTTAATGGCAGCGTTGGCAATATTTTTTTAACTTTTTATTTCTATAAAAACACTTTTTTACAAAAAAAAAAAAAAAACTTGTTTTCTACAAAAGTATCAACATTTTTAAAGGAAACACCGCAGACCGGTGCCCTCTATTTGTGATCCTTTGCTACTTTTGCCCGGTTCAAATAAAATACACAATATTTTATTTAAAAATGTAAATAATTCGTGTTAATGTTGAATTTATTGAAATTTTGAATTTTTCGAAAAAAAACTTGTTTTGTTAGAAATCGACTTTAATGAAAACTTTTTCGCATCTGAAAAAACTTGGAAAAAAGGGAAAACTTGGCAAATGGCAACGCTGGTTAATGGTAAAGCCCTAGTTATGCTCCCGTAACGGAATGTAACAGTAACGTAATGTAACGTGCACGGAACGTAAAAATGTAAGTGCAATTATAGATCGTAAAAACGTATCATGTTTTTATGTAAACTAAACAATAAAAGAAATAAACAAAAACAAATAAAGAAATAAAAATTGCAAAAACAAAAAGGAAAAATTCAGATATGGATATAGAAGTCATGTTTTTGAGTTTGAGTTTTTATTTTATTATTTTTATTATTATTTTTTAAACAAATTTAATATTAACTCCAAGTTTTAACAACTTTGTTTTCACTCCTTTTATCACTTTCAATATGGCGTCTTTTGTTTTTCTTTAATTCAGCTGTTAACCAGTGTTATCACTACAAACTTTTTAGGTTCATTTCAACGATTTTATATTTATTTAAAGGTACTAATTAAAAGTTTTATGTACTGTTTCTGTAAGCCAAACAATTTCACTTTCACTCAAAACATGTTTATATTTAAATATATGATAAGATATGGCCTAATTAATAATTATCATGAACTACAACTAATAATAAAAGACTATCATCCAGACATTATATATATATTAGGGTGGCACCCTGGTAGTCTAGTGGGTAGTGTGCTAGACTGTTAGAGTGAGGGTCGTGGGTTTGAATCCCACCAGAGGCTCTGGTCTGTTACACTACACCGAGCATATATGGTCAAGTTACTCCGGTTGTATATAATTAGAATATAATTTGTAATTGTATTGTAATAAATAAATATATTAAGGCGATCGATTATTCGACATATTTCAAAAACCAGTTTTCGAATAGTTGAAATTTTAAAAAAACCGGTTGGAAATTTGAAAATTCAAAAAAACCGGTTAACCGGTTTTTTGTTTAATAATTTGAAAAATTTCCAAAAATTTATTTTATTAAAAACAATAACAATTAACACATTTTTATTGAAATTCATTCAGAAAAGATACTTTAAAAGTAACAGTTTATGTAAAAAAATACTTAAACAATAACAGTTAAAGTCATTTTTTTGTTTTTAATTTGTTTTACTTATTAAAAACTTTAATAATTAATACTATAAAATA
The DNA here is from genome assembly GCA_930367235.1 of Sarcophaga rosellei. NCBI lineage: Eukaryota > Metazoa > Arthropoda > Insecta > Diptera > Sarcophagidae > Sarcophaga > Sarcophaga rosellei. The sequence goes on along the minus strand of OV884021.1, from coordinate 45,262,273 downwards.
TTTACATTTTTAACTTAAATGCATCGAATTTACATACATACATAATTGGCCGTTACAACCCTTCAGTCAGGATTACGGCCTAGCTTCTCAACACCACTCATGTTGTGTGCGTTAATTTTTATACATGAGTGGCGGGACCTACAGTTTAAAGTCGACTCCGAACGACAGATTTTTTTTTTTTTTTTTTGAAAAGCTTTTCATGGCAATTTTTTACTCTCAGAGTTTTTGCCAGAAATCTGCTGAGAGGAAGTCGCCGAAGAAATATTTTCGTTTTGATGTCTGACCTGGGATTCGAACTCGGGCCTTTCGTCTAATAAGCCAACACACTACCTATTAGACCACGGCGACTTCATTCATTGAATTTATAGTTGTTTTTACTTTTAATTTAATAAAATGAAGTCAACAATTAAGGGCTGAATTTTATAGAGCTATAGGAAAATTTAAAAAAAACACATAAAATTCAGAAAAATGCATGAACTCTTTATTTGAAGCGATAGTACGGTCCATATAATTTAATGTTTGAAGATTATTTCATGCAAATTTTGACCGCGACTGCGCCTCAAATGGTCAATCCGCTTAGTAAAATTTTGGCATACTCTTTCCAACATTTCGGCCGGTATCTCACGAATAAATGCTTCAATGTTGTCTTCCAATGCGTCAATTGAAGCGGGCTTGTCTGTATAGACATGAGCTTTCACATATCAAGACAAAAAATAGTCTAAAGGCGTTAAATAGCACGATCTAGGCGGCCAATTGTGCATGCAAGTCAATCTCTTGCATTTTGGGCAAAAAAAAGTTGGATAGCATCTCACGGTAGCGCTCACCTTTCAGTTACGTTACGATTCGCAGCATCTTTGAAGAAGTACGGTCTAGTGATGCCACCAGCCCATAAACCGCACCAAACTGTGACTTTTTCTGGATGCATTGGCAGCTTTTGCAATACTTCTGGCTGATCTTCACTCCAAAATCGACAATTCTGCTTATTTACGTATCCATTGAGCCAAAAATGAGCTTCGTCGCTGAACACAATTTTTCGATAAAGAAGTGGATCTTCGGCCAACTTTCCAAGAGCCCATTCACCAAAAATTCTGCGTTGCGGTAGGTCGTTCGGCTTCAATTCTTGCACCAGCTGTATTTTGAAAGGCTTCACACCTAAATCCTTCCGCAAAATTTTCCAGGTGGTTGAGTAACAGAGGCCCAATTGCTGCGAACGGCGACGAATCGATAATTGATGGTCATCATTAACACTGGCCGATACAGCTGCGATATTTTCTTCAGTTCGCACTCTACGTAAGCGTGTTGGTGGTTTAATGTCCAACAATGTAAATTTGGTGCGGAATTTAGTCACAATAGCCCGAATAGCCGCTTCAGTGGGTCGATTAAACTGACCAACAAATGGAAGAAGCGCGCGATGAACTTTCTTAACAGAGCACGCATTTTGATAATAAAATTCAATGATTTGCAAGCGTTGTTTGATTGTAAGACGATTCATGGTTAAATTATAGACCAAACTGAAGATGTTTGACAGTGAAACAAAACACGAAACGTGCGTGAGCTGTTTAAGCCAGTGTTGCCAAAAAGATAAAAGCTAAAAAATCACCCTTTATTAAAACAAACATAAAAAATATTAAATATATTTATAAAATATACTATTTTCAAAAATATAACAAATTATTAATAATTAAATATAACATTTCATTTAATTGGTATTTATTTCAAATTTTAATAATAAAAAACTACGAAAAGTTAATAAAAATGAGATCCATGTTTTCAAAGAGATATCTACACCATTAGTTTTAGTTTAGAAATTTTTAAATGAATTTGAGAGATTTCTAACTGTATTTGTTTTAATGTTTCGAAAATTCTAAAATATAATTAGAAATTTATAAAATGGGTTTAAAAATTTGAATTGGAAATTTAAAAAAAAAAAATAGATGGAATTTATGTGCTTTGTTTAAAATGATCTCTTAAAAATAAAATACAATTCAGATGCTTGGGAGAGTATCTATTAATTTCTTTTGTTTTTATAAAATTGCACATCGAAAAAGCTCTCTCACTTAATGTACTAGTTAAACATATGGTTCACAAAGCTTTGTATAATTTTTCAAGTTTGTCAGTCCTTTTCTGACACTTATCTAAAGTCATTTACAATACTTTGTCTATTACAGTTTTTCTCGTTTTTGGGGTTTTGAATATTTCTCCCCTGCGGATCTGTTACCAAGTTTCCGTTTTCGTCTTTGCAGGAAGACGCTCCGGGCTTATAACCCTCGGTTAGACGCTTAACCTTTTGATATAATTTTCGAGCGTCATGCCTGCATCTATACAACTCGATTTCCTCACGCTCACGCCTTTCCTGCTCCCCCTTCTTGCGTCTGAAAAGGCGTCTCTCTTCCCTTCTCCTCTCTCTATAGTTTTCGACAATGGCTGGCGTAGCGGCAGACTGCAAAGTTTTTCTGTAAGCGGCGTTTTTCGCTGCAGCTGCCTCGCGACACTCCTCATCGTACCATTGATTTCGTCGGGGTGGGCGCTCGAAACCATGGACTGTTTCCGCAGTAATGCTCAAGGAGTGGTAGATGTTGGCCCATAGTCCTCCAATTTCGTAGAGATTAGAGAGGGAACGACGGAGCTTATCAGAGAGTTGAGCGGAGAACGCCTCAGCTGTCCTTTGTGGTCGCAGCTTCTTGACGTTCAGCTTTCGCAATGCACTAGATTGCGCAGACCTCGAGGCGCTAAGGCGCAATCGAAACTTGGCTGCGAAAAGGTAGTGGTCCGAGTCGATGTTTGGACCCCTGAACGTGCGCACATCTAGTATAGTGGATACGTGCCTTCCGTCAATCACAATATGATCGATCTGGTTGGACGTAGATCGATCGGGGGGCATTCAAGTGGCCTTGTGAATATCGAGATGTTGAAACTTGGTGCTACATACTACCATGTTACGTGCCGCGGCGAAATCGATCAGCCTCATACCACTGGGGGTAGTGTTCTCGTGGAGGCTGAACTGTCCGACAGTGGGACCTTCCAGCCCGACCCTCACATTAAAATCCCCGAGGACGATTTTGGCGTCATGGGCCGGGCACTTATCGTATACGTCCTCGAGTTTAGCATAGAAGGCATCTTTAGTCACATCGTCCTTTTCTTCCGTCGGGGCATGAGCATAAATAAGGCTGATGTTGTAGAATTTTGGCCTGATCCGGATTGTGGCCATCCTTTCGTTCACAGGCGTGAACCAAAGACAAGATAGCAAAGTCTCTTATTAATCACAAATCCACATCCGAATTCGTGCTTATCAACCTGCCAGCTGTAATACACATCGCAGGATGCTAGCCTTTTACATCCTTGTCCTATTCATCGCATTTCCTGAATGGCAGTGATGTCCGTCCTACATTTCATGGGGGCATCCGCCAGCTGGGCGGAAGCGCCTGCCCTGTAAAGGGTTCGGACGTTCCATGTGTCTATTCGTAAATTCGTTCCTTTAAACGTTTGCCGTGGTCGTCAACTATTGAGAGGATCTTCATAGAGGTACTGTTGTGGTTTTCGTTGGATATACTTTTTACGTGGTGGGTTACAAGCCCTACGCACAACACAAATTTAACGTCCAGGGGATTGAACTTCGCTGCACGCATTAGTTAACATCTAGGGGGTGCTAGAATGCCATCCAGGAGGAGCCACTAGGAGGCAGCGTGTCAACTTGAATACAGCAAGACAAGGATCGTCCTGATGGTCGCCAAGTTGGCCACAGTCAGAAACTTTACCTTGTTTGCATGCATCCCATCCCTCCCTCTTTTCGCATGCACTATCTGCTAAATGCAGAAAGCCAACATGCCTCCATGTAAAGCATCCCCAAACCATTATATTTCCGTCGCCATGTTTAACAGTTTGTTTCACATGGTGTCTTTGAAGACGTTCCCCATGTCTGCGCCAGCAGTATTGCTTTCCGTCTGACTGAAAGCGGTTATAATTGGCCTCAGTTATCAGACCAGATAACACTTTTCCAATCCAATCCAATTTTGAAAATTTTTAATTTAAAGTTCATTTGATAAGATCACATACATACATACAGTGGTGGCCACGAATTTAAGACACGACATATGACTAAGTTATTTGAGATAATTTTTACACTTTATCGAAGAAATTATGCGTCCATGATATTTTTTTAGGATTTTAGTAATGTTATGAAGAAAAATTAATAATATTTTCTTATCTATATTCGGTTAAGAATTTTTATTTACATATTATATACATAAACACAAATTTTACCTGATCACGAATTTAAGACATAGGCATAATATAACACTATTATCTAAATTAAGCTCAGCTTCATAAAAAAATCATAGTATTTAGTGGGAAATCCTTTATTTTTGATCACAGCAGCACATCTCCTGGGTAAACTTTCGACTAATGCCACATAACGTTGCTTTGGAATTGCATACCAAACCCTTTGGATTTCTTCCCACAAATCGCTTGAATTTTTTGGTTTAACTGTTCGTACATATTCCTCAACATCATTCCACAAGTTCTCAATTGGATTGAGGTCCGGGGATTGAGCTGGCCACTTAAGAACAATAATATCGTTTGACTCTAAGCAACTCTTGACTAGACGTGAAATGTGCTTAGGGTCATTATCATGCATAAATTTCTATATTGGAGGCATGTTGTCTTCAGCGAATGGTATCATTGTGTCTGTTATAATATTTTTGTAAACATGGTGGTCCATTTTAGAATTTATATTGTAAATGGGACCTACACCATGCCAGGAAAATGCTGCCCACACCGTCACATTTCCACCACCATGTTGTTTTTAGGGTGTACTTTGGATGATGCTCTAGGTTTGGAGGGCGCCAGACGTACTGCTTTCCATCAGAGCCGAAGCGGCAAAACTCCAAAGTATATTTTTCCAAAATATCATGGGTTTCTTGAGATTTCTCAATTATCACAAATAAGTCCATCATATGTCGTGTCTTAAATTCGTGGCCACCACTGTATATAAAAATATGACCCAACTGTTGTACTCAAATAATAATAAGTACTGTAATTTTTGTCCGATTTTGTCAAACGAAGTGTCAATCTCTTACTTATTTTATATTTGTAATTAAAACTTACCTTATCAAACCTCATAATATATTAAGTCGAATAATAAATATGTATATGTATATCTCTCCCCTTTCCAACAAAGTTTAAATTTTGGAAATCGGGTTAGAAATGTTTGAGTAATCAATCAATTTGAGCGTAAAGTCCAAAAAGAACAGTTTTTGTCAAATAAAATAAGCTTGGAGGGTTCGAGAAAAATAAAAAAAATTTCTACTCAACAAAACTCACAACCTACACTATATTCATATTGCTATCTTTAATAAAATTTTTAAAATTAGACACCAAATATTCAAGTCTGATATATACTGCTGTAGAAAAAAACAAATTCACGAGAATAAATAATAATTTAGAATTTACAAGATTACTTTGTCTTTGTCTTGTAAAAACGAACTTAAACCGTAACGATATTTCATTTTTAGTTTTTTATAGCGGATGGATACTGCAATCAAAGAATTTTAAAATTTAATGCTGCTGGTCGTATTTTACGAGTAATTCCACAACCACCAGGTAAATTATTATCTTTTCTGATGAAACGACTCTAATTTTTAATTTTCTTTAGAGTTTCTTTCTTTGCAAGTACCACATGCTATTACATTACTGGAACATTTGGATCTTTTATGTATTGCGGATCGAGAAAATATGAGAGTTGTTTGCCCAAAGTAAGACAATTTTCATCTTAACAAATTCTCAATGATCTTGTAACGTTTCCTACAGGGCTGGCCTCAAATCATCGGAGGGTGAGGGGCATCCGGCAGCAACAATTCAGGAACCAGACTTAGGCAGAGTGTTTGCTGTAGCAGCTTTCGGAGACATTGTTTATGCTGTTAATGGTCCAACATCGATGTTGCCTGTTCGTGGTTTTACTATTGATCCACGTTCTGAAACAATTGTTGGCCATTGGGGTGAATTTAAAAATTCTCATTCTATAGCTGTCTGCGTAAACGGTTCTGCGCTATATGTTAGTGAAATTGGTACAAACCAACAAACCAACCGAATCTGGAAATATGTTTTAGTTTAAATATCTTATAAATTACATTTGCATCTACATATATATAGAACTGTTTTGCATACGTACACCATTTGCAGTACCTTAATTCAAGTAGCAACCAACATACAGTCTAGGATAAATGTATGATGAAACTTAATTTATGCCAATTATGCTGAACAGTAAAGTATTTAGAGTTTTTGTGTATTTTTTGTTTTTCGTTGTATTTATTGTTTTTTTTTTTTTTTTTACAAAATATAAACATTTTTGCAGTGTTACTGTTCCACAATAGTCTTATTAGGTGTTTAAAGCAGTTAAAATTGATACAAATCTGTTATAACAAAATGTTGTATTTTTTATAAATTAAAATCCTGTTCCACTTTTTACACAATTCTAATAGTAACCAAGACAAAAAATATGAATTATTTTTAATGGTAAATAAGAAATATTAACAAAAACGCAAAATTCACTTGGTTTTTAAAATAGTTACAAGAAAATCGAGAGATAAAGGAATTAAGAACAGCCACTATATCCGATATTATTTTTTTTTTTATTTTGCACAGTCTGTTGAGCACAGATGAGTTAACTATCTGGAACATCTTAAGAATTGTGTTATTTTATATCTCTCTTCATACTTTTTTCACAACTTAAGATTATTTTGAATATATTATTTTAGCAGTTGATTTTTAAAATTGGGTGTATACCAGGATTAATTACTCTCTAATACGAACACTATTAATACGAAAATAATTCTTGGTCCTTAAAGACCACTGTGATTACATATCCTACAGAATAGAGGACAGCATAACGTTAACAAATATAAACTAACAAATTTTTTTAGTAATAAATAGCGAAATTACGACTAATAAAATGTATCAGAAGATGACTTGCTATGCTCTTCCTAGGAGAATTGCATTGAGTTGATATAGTTCTCAAGACATTTGACCACAAGACATGGAGGGCACAAGTTAATAATCCTAGTGAGTACTTAGGGAACAAAACGTTCAAAATAAGTTTCTTTTGTAGCAAAAAGATTAGAAAATGGATTATTCGGAAGATTATCGAGTTCATACCCAACAGACTGGATAAAATTGTAAAAGAAATGGCGTCAGCATCAGTTGACAGAATATTTTTGTACTATGTAAACTTATTTTTATTTATCCAAGTGAATTTGATTTAATATGAATTGAATTTGATTTTAAATCATAAAAAATTGAAATATGCCCATTTTTTTATAATAATATCAGAGTATCTGTCTTTTGTCACAGTTAATCGGATAGTTTCACTTTTAACCAGGCAAAAAACGTTATTGAAAAATATTATTTCAAGCAAATACATTTCATTTTACAATATTTTGGTTTAAAGTTATTGTCAGCCAATATATAATTCTAGTAGAATTTTACCTTATTGAAATCAGCAAATATAAGATTATATTGATTTATTCAAATGATTTTTAATTTTTTTATATTTTAAATTAGGAATTACACCATAATAATAACAATTATCCGATTTACGTTCCACTAAACAGAATGCCATAAATAACAGATTATTATCGAAATGTAAAAAAAAAAACAAAAATGCCAAAAAAAAGTATTTCTATTCGTTTTATTATTTTTCTTGTAATGATGTATGCTCCGCAAAATTAAATATATCATAAACGATGTGTTAATCGTATAATTCCTAACGCTGTGGATTAATCAATTTTTGTCTTTCAATTTTTACACTCATTCACACTTAAAACGCTCTCACAAATTCAGAAATTGAAACGAAATTGAATTTTATTTTCAATCGAGTCCTTCAATATTCCATCAACAAAACAGCTGATTTATGTAAACCGAAAAACCAATTTCAAATGGGTGCAGCCTACGTTACAGTTATCAGTGGCATAGAATTTTATAAAGCAGTCTATATGAAAAAATTAAATGCTAATTTTGAATGCTAAACTGTTGTGTTAAAGTATGTATATGTATTCAAAAAGTATCCATTAAGTTCACCATTTTTGGGTTAAAGAACCTTTTGCTGAAATATGAATTTACTGAAATATAGAAAAAATTCTGATATAAGCGTTCATTCCTTCAGCAAGTTATTTCATTATTAAAAAAGAAATAATAAAAAATATTAACAGAAAAACAACGGCAGAAGAATAAAGAGATGAATAAAAACAACTAATGAAGGAAATATCTGTTAACCCGCAATCTGTAGTGTGAGTGAGTATAATAACCGGGTTATCATCAAATAACCTGTTGGTTAATAACAAAACCTGATGTATTAGGTATATTTGGTACCATTTAGAAAGAAAGATTCAGATTATTACATGCAAATAAAAATAAACTGCACAAATAATTTTTCGTTTATTTTTATGAAGTTGAAGATATTGATTTATTTGCAACGTTTTCAATTAAAACGTATTTTATTTTGTTTTAAGTTTTCTATAAAATAAATTTGTTGAACTAGATTTTAAAAATGTAATAAATATGTATATCTTAAATCGATTATAAATAATTAATAAATATAATGAATGTAATTGTACGGAGACTTATTGATTATGTGTACATACATATATATATGTACATGCGTGTATGTTTATTATGTCTGTGCTTTTTTTTTATTTCTTTTGTTTCACATATTTAACGAATAAGTTTAGCAAAGTCTATACACACATATATATTTATTTCAATTTATTTTATGTAATTAAAAACAATATTATATGAAAGGTCTAAAGTATAAACAATACAGCACTCGCGTACTTTTATTATCATATTTTATTAGCATATTTTGGATGTATGTATATTATTAAAAACAACTGTTCAGCGTTATTCACAATAATATTTATATATTGTATATTATATGAATGCATGTACTGCATATAAATGAATAATCTGTATATATATAAATGTATACATTATAATATTATAATTTTAAATGTTGTAAGAATTAAAGTAGCATTGTTTTTAATTTGTTTTGGAATTTTCCTGAAAACAAGAAGGTTTGATATTTGGGAAATAATTTAAGTATGCAATAAATAATTACAAATAATATAGAAAATAAAAATAAAGTTAACATTAACAATACCATTAACGCAGTAAGGCAGATTACAAATTGGAAATAAATCTACAGTTGTAAAATTGAGCTGGTTTATAAAAGTGTTAAAGTATATACAGTATGTTTTTAGTCTATTTTTGTTACCATTCAAGTGATTCAAGATCAGTTTAGCAATTATATTCACACTTAAAGAAACATACACATATTGTCAAAATAATAGATACATCTTGTTATAACATATTAAAGTAACGATAACTATAAAATTCCCACGAAAACGCATCCAATGCTTTTTATTTATTACAGTTCCATCTGATGACATCTTTAAAACAAAAATATTGTTACATCCATTTATTTAAAAATAAAAAGAGAAATTCTGGTGAATCCGTAAGAATTGTTAATTATAATAATAGATACACTTGACTTATTTGACATTTTTTTATAGTATAGTAGTGAAACGGTAGGAATAATTTTATTTTGATAAAAAAAAAATATGTATTTAAAAATCAAAACTATTTTAAAGAAAATGGGACGAAGCTATCATTAAACTGATGAACAGAGAAAAGTTGTTCAAACCGTGAGAATTCTCGCGAAATCATTGAGAGAAATAGCAAAGAACTTAGGAAGGTCATTACACTTTGTAGAAAATGCTTTAACATATTCGTTGCCAAGGACGAGTATACTCGTCTTTGACATGGTATGCCGCACTGCCAAGACGAGTATACTCGTCCGTCCTACTTTAAATATATTATAACATGCAGGCTTTTGAATTAGCAATTTTTTTTTTGCCGCAAACATAATATAAATATCTAAAAAACTCGAAAACTCGTTTTATTCCATTTTCTTTATTTTATCCATCCGCATGATTTATTATTTGTTTTTCTACTAAAACGTACGCAAATGAGAAAAAGGATATCGAGTCCTTCTGCCTTCCTATAACCAACGACGAGTATACTCGTCTTTGTTTTTCTGCTTGTAAATGATTATGTATGATAGTATATGTGCTCTTACCAAGAAATAACAGGGTTTTGGTAAAGAATAACACTCAAAATATAAATGGCAATGGGAATGACTTCATATAATTTAGGCTTGGCAGCGAATGGGTTAAGCAAAAAATTAACGACTAAATTAAAGCCTAAAGAAAACTATTCCAGAAGAAGATAGACGGGTAATCATATTGACAAAAAATTACCCTTTTAAATCTTCTGGACTATTTCTGCTGAAATTTTCATTGAAATCAATTCGCCTTCGTCTTGTGCAAGCAGACCCTGAAGGAAAAATTCCCACATAATTTCTGCTAATGAGAATACAGAAAAGGATTACAACTTGCTAAAGATATGAGCGTCTCTGCTGGGATTCGGGCCCTCTATACCCAAACTCTCAGATTAACATACAAAAGTAACGATGCACTCAAATATCTAAGACAAAAACCTTTGAATGTCATGTACCTTCTAAGATTTACTGAATTTACAAAATGGTTTCTAGAAATTGAAAGAATAATAAATTAATAGACTCATGGAGATTGAATGTTTATATGATTATACAAAATCTTAACCGTCGTTACGAACTGAAATTAAAGTTATTACAAAGTACTGTAAGTGTGAAGTTGTTGAACGTTCAAGCCTCAGGTCAGACATCAAAACAAAAATAACAAAAAATATTTATTCGCCTACTTTATTTCTTCTTACTAAATCTTCAGGTTTGTAATTAGCTCCCTATAATTAAACATATTTCATTCAATACCAACAATAAATTCCCTTTAGTTGGTTTTTATATGAGAGCATCAATTACCGTCTATGTATTTCAATGGGCCTCGTGCCAGGATATTTTAGTGAAAAAATTGATTTTATAACTTCTCAACAAAACATTTTCTGCTCTAAGTTTTTATTGTTACGATCCTTTAGTATATTCGAGGTTTTACATTAATGTTACATTAATTTCTGTGTGACTTTAATTTCTACTAATTAGCCATTATATTTAAAAATATTTTAAGTTAATGTTTATGTCCGGAGATGTGTAAATCACTTCCCCGGCGTTTTAACTGATCAACTAAGAGAGGCTTAACAACCAACAGAGGGCGCTATAATATTAATTCAAGATTTTGTAGTTTTTTTATAACATTATAATGTAATTTAATTAAAGCGTTTGTATTTTTTAACATTACACTGTAATTCCGCTCGCCTCTTGCTTGTACAAGCTGAGCTTAAAATGTATTCTTTTTTGTAACATCCAGATTGTATTGATTGATATAAAATTTTGTGAAAAACAAAACAAAAAAAAATTAATTTTATTTTTTTTGTGTGAAAAAGAATATAAATTAGGATTTAAGACAAAAGTTTCATTTTTTTGGTCCAGTTTAGTGGAACAGAAAGAAAATAATGAGCAGCCAAATAGGCAATAGAAAAAAAGAAAGTGCTCTTTTTGTGTTTTATTGTTGTGTTGGAACTTTTCCAATTTTGGTTCCCTTTTTTTATATTGTTTATAAATTTCAATCAGAAGTTGAGGACGATACTCTGCTTCTTCTGTTCCCCCCATATACAGTCCACAATCGAACATTTGGTCCTTCGAGCCGGATTTTTACCTTTCTTAATTTTCCATTACATCAATTTAAATAAGGTAAAGTTGTTTTTGCTTTATGTTTATATTTGGTGGTGAATTTATATATGTACATACTTGTAAAGTTTTGTTGTCTAGTCTAACAGACCTGTACTTGTATGTAGTATTTTGACATTGTATATGTATTCATTAAGTGTTGTGTTATAATTTCAATAGCACTGACACACTTTGTGAATTTATTGAATATAAGAACCAAAGTGTTCTTATTATACACTGTTATACCAACTTGTCTTGGCTTATAACGAAATCAAAAGTGACTGGGATATCAAATTGTGGTGTAAATATTGCAGTTGGAAAAGCGAGTTCAACAACCCAATTTGATACTGGTTGAAAGCCAATAGTGGCGCTATAAATGGTGATAGTGCGTTAGCTAAATAGTACAGGACATTACCCTTTATAACGTTTCTGCAAATTTACCTTGTACATGAGAGCGATATCTATAAATAAGTATTTTTTTATAAATAGATATGGATTTTTTACAGATCTTTAAGTGAACAAAAATTTTAAATTTTTATCAAATTGGAGTGGAATAACGAAACAAAATTTATTTATACATTATATTTTATCTCTTTATTTATTAACTTTTTGTAATTATTTAATTTATGAAGGTTTGTTAGTTTTTGCGATATTTAATTTTAAATTTAATTTATTAAATTTATTAGATAAGCAAAATTTACACACATTCCTATATATATATATGTATAAAATTTGAATACAAGATGAAAATAAATAGTTGTACGAAACTGCTCACAATAAAAAAATCGAGGTTTATTGGATACTTTTTCACCTTTGTATTTTTTTTTTATTATTTTTAATTTTTTATTTTTTGAAAAAACGATAACTAATATCGGATCATTTGCCATTGGGAATTCGTCCTGTTGGCTCAATTTCGTGCAGTGCGTATTAATCTCAACAGAATCTCAACCATTCTGTTAATTCCTTTGTTCCCGCTTTTCATTCCCTTGGTGTTGTTAGCCAGCTTAAATTTGTATCTAATCGAGATGCCGAAGCCAAGGAAATTGTTGACGTTGGAGAGGTTTACCCAAATATTCTTGGACTTTGAAAGGGAATTTAACGCTACTCCTAAGGAAGGTAATAAAACCTTCTCCGTTGAGATTTAGAAAGAGGAATTCAAGTCGTTATGGGCAAATGTTAACGATTCTTATGGAGCCTTTGCCCCAAGTGATGAGGAGGATTTGGAAGCAGATCGGAAAGCAGCACGGGATATTTTTGGTCACTGTAGGATGGGATGTATAACTGTTGGCTCACAAATGGAACGATTACAACAATTTTTTGACTTTGCGGTTTCAGTCTCTGGAAACTGTGTCCGAAATTCGGAATTTTTAACCGGTTGGTATTGGTTCTAGGCCTGTCCCTGAAGCGCTGTCTAATCCAAAAAAGAGAGTTCGATCCTTTTCCACTAAATTGAATAGGAAAGTTTGCAAATATTGTTCTGGAGACTATTTGGTGAATATTTGTCCGAGAGACGATTTTTAATTGTAAAGAAGAACAGCCTTTTTATAAACTGTCTTACTTAACGAGTGCAAGATCAATTTAAAGACGGGAGAGCATATTTTGAAGGGTTCGGACATGATCTGTATTTCAAAAGCTACACGAGTCTTGTGTTGTATTGTACTGAATTGGAATTATATATACAGCTGAAGAAGTTCTGGAAATTGGAGGAACCTCCACGACAATCGAAGATGATATTTAAAGAAAACAGTACCAAGGAATTCAGCTGAACGATACATAGTATCATTACCTATTAAGCCAAAGTATAATCGCCTTGATTGTTTTGGCTCTTCTCCCACAAAAGTCTACAGGCAATTTTTGGTAAACAAAGCTTCCCTACTTCGAAACCCATCTCTTAAATTCGGTTATGATGTGGTTTTATTGGAATATGAATCTTTGGGTCACATGGCGATAACGTTAAATGGAGAAGTATCAGCATATTATCTTGGACCCTGGTCAAGTGAAGTATTAGCGAATAGTTTTTCGTAAAGAATCAGATGGGGAAGTAGAAGAGTTCGATTTGAAAACCGTCACGTTTGGGGTAAATTGCAATAAAAACGTTGCTTCAACTCACTGATGACGGGAACTCCGAATGGCCCTTGGCATCTCAAATGATGTATGCGGATGATGCGTTAGCTGGAACTCATGATGTTTCTGAGGCGATAGAGGCTCGAGACCAATTAAAATTGGCGTTGTCTTCCGCTGGATTCTCAAAGAGGAAGTGGACCTCAAACGACAGGAGAATTCTACAAGGCTTGCCTTCTGATCACTTGTTAAGGGAAGATGTTTTGGATTAGGAAGACATTAGCTCTATCAAAACCCTGGGCGTAAGATGAAATGTTAAGTCTGATCAGTTTTTCTTTACTACAACGGCAATCGAGATCAAAGAGAATATTACGAATAGAGAAGTAATATCGATTATAGCTAAGCTTTTCGATCCTGCTGGATAGTTAGGTCCAATTATTATCACCCCAAAGATGCAGAGATGCAAGACTGGTTGGGACGAATTTTTGACCCCGGAAAGCCATTCGAAATGAAAGCAATTTTTTAATGAATGAGTAGTTTTCGGCCCGATTGTACTGTGGAGGTTCATGGGTTCTCTGATGCCTCAGAAAAAGCGTACGGGACATGTATATACATTCGTATGGAGGACGATGTAGGTGGTATTCAGACCCATCTGTTTTTAAATTGATGTTCCCTCCTTTGAAGGCAATTTCTTTACCTAAGCAGCAACTTTGCGGGCCTGTCTTATTAACTGAGTTGATGGAAGCGGTGAAGGGAAATTTGAAGTTTGACGCAACGAGCACAAGGTTCTATGGGTCGACGGATTCTACCATAGTTTTAGCTTGGCTTCAAAACCCACCCAGTTAGTGGAAAACTTTTGTTGCTTATAGAGTTGCAAAGGTGACGGAACACATGAACAAGGCCTGCTGGCATCATGTCCGGTCTGAGCAAAAACCGGCTGATTTGATTTCAGGGAGTTCTACCGCAGGATTTGGCTACGGGTGAACTGTGGTGGCATGGTCTCCCCTGGTTAAGTTCTGCTATTAACATACATACATACATAATTGGCCATTACAACCCTTCAGTCAGGATTACGGCCTAGCTTCTCAATTAACAGGTGGCGTAATTCCCGAGGAATGTGACACTAAGGAAGACGAGATGGCACCTGGTTTTCTTTGCTTATTTTAAGAAGTTCGATGATCTCTTGAATCGGGTTTCTTCCTACCCAAGAGCGTTACTTGTGATGGGCTTAGTGTATACGGTTTTTGATAGAGAAGGTTCGAGTTTTGGTTCTTTGGAGTTTACTCCACACGTAATCCGGGATGTGATGAGGAAAAAGATGAAAATAGCTCAAAGAGATTGGTAGCCTCCAGAATACCGGCAGTTGGAGAAAAGATTGTAGAAGCCGAACTTTTGAATTTGAATCCCTTTTTAGACGAGGATGGTTTGATGAGAGTTGGCGACAGGTTGACTATTGCGGTAAATCTTAGGTACAATGAACGGTTTCCGATACTTGAGAACGGAATTCTACATGCGCAGGTCTAAGAATTTGATACAGACTGTCGTAGGGCGTTGTACTATCCATAGAGGAATGAATCAGAGTCAGATAACGACAGCGTTGCCTATATCTCGTACGGTTTTCACTCGCCCTTTCGCTTGCACTGGTGTGGATTTTTAAGGCTCTGAACAAGTTTGTGTCTTCGATGGAAAGAAGAATATTTAAAAGAGCTGCAGAAGAAGCATAAGTGGAAGTGTTCGAGGCAAAACTTTCAGATCGGGGACATAGCGATCATCCGCGAAGATAACGTGCCTACCAATAAGTGGCGCCTAGATCGCGTATTGAATTTTTATTCGGGTAGGGATGGTCATGCCAGGGTAGTGGACTTGAAGACTTCACGTGGAACAATTGCTCGGCCAATTGTAAAACTGGTAATTCTTCCGACGTGTTCAATTTGAAATAATTAAACCATTTTAAGCTAAGAGTATCATGGTTTCTGCGAAAAAGTACTAGCAAGGCGATAATAATAAGAAAATGGAGTACCGCGTCTGTTTCAAGAACCACCTGTTGCGATTTTGCGAAAGATTCTCTAAAGAAGAGTATGATGAGAGAATGAAATTGGTGACGATTTATAAGTACTGTGCTGGCTGTTCGAGTCACTACCATACCTGGCGGACATTCGTTCGTACTGGTAAATGCAAACGTTGCGGTGATATGCATCATATGCTTTTCCATTAGCCGGACAATAGATCTTGTTCGTCTGTCCTGAAGTCGAAGAAATATAAGCGTCATCGCAAATTGCCTTCTCGCTCAGGTAACAAAGAACTTCGTTCTTCCCGAAACTCTGCCAGGGACTACGTTCGTCCCATGATCATGAAAGTCAAAGACCTAGTCCGTCGAACTTTCTGGTTTCGAGTCGATCGGGGAACCTAAGATCTTAACAGCCAGGAGAAATCTCTCGTACGACAACTGTTAGAGCTTTGCCATTTATGTCGTATACGTTAACGGATAGGGTTCGTTTGAAACCAACCACTTGGGCGATACATAACGTTACGTTGTTACGTTATGCCTACATTAAAATAATACGCAATGGTGTATTTGGCGGTGCGATGGGCAAACCGTTGGCCCAGTTTTCGATTTTTGTAATACATAAGTATGCAGCACATCGCTTTGAACCACGATACATATCAAATACAATTTTTCATTTATAGTTATAATTTCGGTAATGCAGCTGACGGATATCCATTTTTTCCTTGATTGCAGTACTGCAAGAGCGCCGGAGTGTTTATGTCCTGAGATGAGGAAATCCCATCCCCGGCGAAGCAACTAATCAACCACTAGACGCCTAACAAACAACAGAGTGAGCTATAATATTAATTTAATTTTTTGTTGTTTTTTATACCATTATAACGTAATTCAATTAAAGCTTTGGTATTTTTTAACACTACACTGTAATTCCGTTTAATTTAAGTCCCTTTTTTTTGTAACATCCAGAGGGATGCAACTAAGTTGCCTTGAGACTTGCAATTTGTGAAACTTATACAGCCATGGACATTAAATTAGCACAAAACTTCGTCATAAAAACAATCATATTTTTATAGTATTTTAGGTCTATTCATAAAAAATTTAAACGTAGGAACTTAAAATACATATTCTTTTTAAAAAAAAAAAACCAAAAATTTTGACGAAACTGCCAGTCTTCTGCTCATTAAGACCTGCAACATATCAAATCCCAGATTTTAGCTGGACAGTAAAATAGCACAAATTAAATTTTCTGGAATAGAAATGATGTGCTTTAATAAATAGTAAAAATATTAATGTTTTCAGCTTATTTGATTAATATTCAGTAGAGTGGCCTCTATTTTCAAGTGCCGCGTGGCATCTACGGAACAATGTTCTTCGGGAAAATTCTTTGGGAATCAAGTACCAAGCGTTCCCGTATTCCAATGCACAAATCGTTCAAATTTTTGTACTTTTGTTGAGCAATTGTACATTTCACATCGTTCTAGGGGTTTTCAATCGAGTTTAAGTCAGAACTTTTCGCCGGCCAGTCTAAAACGGGAATGTGCTCTTCATAAAATCAATCCTTTGCCTGCTTAGATGTGTATTTGGGGTCACTATCTTGCATAAATATTAATAAAACTGGCATGTATTTAAAAGCTTATGGTTCCATTTTGTTCTTTAATTGTCCAAATACTGATAACAGTCCATTTGTTCATTAATTTTTACAATGGGACTTACACCGTGCCTTGAAAACACTCCCAGCACCATTGTGTTTCCTCGAACATGCGATATGGTCCTTTGAGCATAACGTGGATTGAATGTCTGACGTTTTGGCCAATGAACAACAACTCTACCATCCGGTCCCATATGATTTACCTCTGTTTCATCACTCTAAAATATTTTTTTCCAGAATGGGAGGTCTTTATCATAGTGGGTGCGAGCAAGCGTTAAACGCTTGATTAAATTTTTCTTTTGGTAGAAGTGGCTTCTTTCGGCAAGTGCGTCCAAAGAACTTTCCTTGATTAAGACGTCGTCATATGAATCTGTCCAATAAATTTAACCTAAATTGGGAGTTAATTTTGTTCAAAACATCGCGCGACGATATGAAAGGCCCCTTCGTTGACTTGCGGATAATAGCACGGTCCAGGACTTCGGTTGTTTTCTTGAAACGTGGTTTTCTTTTTTTGTTTTCTGTGACATTATTACGTTTGCTTTGAATGATATGATCACGTTATAAATCATTTTTCGCTAGCAATTCGAAATTTCGGGAATTTCAGCCGGCTTTTCCCATCATGCCACAAGTTAATGATAATGCGCTTCTCCTCTGGAGAGCAATCCTTTCCACGTACCATTTTTTCCAAAAAATACTCGAACAAAACTTGTATCTAAAACACTTTTAGGCACGTTGTGCTAATTTACTGTCCACCTCGAATTTAGGCGCCGATACAAATTAGCAGTCAAAACAAAAAATATATACGATAATGGTAATATTGCAACATTGCAGACCAAAACAATTGGCCTAATTACGATATAAATGATCAAAAAATCACAATTAAACTATATATGGATTTTGTGCTAATTTAACTAATTTAATGCCCATGGCTGTAATTTGTGATACTATAAAAGTTTGTGAAAAAGAACACACAAAAATTAAAATTTGTAAAGCAAAAAAAGTGAATTCTATTTTTTTGTGTGAAAAAATAAAAATAATATAAATTGATTTAGTGGAACAGATGGAAAATAGTGAGCAGCCATGTAGGCAACAAAAAAAGGGAAAGTGTTCGTTTTGTGTTTTATTGTCGTGTTGCAACTTTTCTAATTTGGTTCCCTGTATATACTGCTTGGCAATTTCAATCAGAAGTTCAGAACGATACTCTATTCTTCTGTTCCCCCCATATACTGTCCACAATCGAACAGCTTCTTTATTTATTATGTTTATTTACTTAAATATTGAATTTAGCACAAATAAATTGGCAGCTTATGTACATATTAAAGCGATAATAAAGATTCTCATAATTTCTGCTACAAAATTAACAAGTAAAAACATAATAAAAAGAATTAATAATAAAATAATAATGATATACAAATTACGGAAAGCTTAACAAATATTATTGAAGTTAAAGTCAAAGTTATAGAGCCTGTCAAGAAAATGTTTTAACACAACAAAAGTTATTTGATTTTGACTTTTATAACAATTGTTCTTTGCATTAACAAGATCTCTTTTTGTTGATAGTCCCGTTAATAGACATTTTAATAAACAGTTGTAGTGGCACTTAATCATAATTAAAGATGAAAATAGAAAACCACATAAAAGCAAAGAATTACCAGAGCTCAGTTGTCAAGAGAAATGTTTTTTACACAAAAAAAGATTTTTATATTTGTAAAGTACGTAAAGTACCGTTAATTCATGAATTATTTCCTTTTTTTTGTAAAATGTTCTTATTTGTGCCCACTTGATATTTACTCACTATGATGCGTTTTTTTTATTTTTTTTATTTTAGAAATGTGTTGCAAGTAATAACAAGATGATCTTAATAACAGACAAAGAATGTATTTTAAATTGCAGAAGTGTACTAAATTTATTAAGACAAATTGTGCGGTATTACTGTCTAGTGTGGCAAAACCTCCAAATAAATTATACTTATTATATACTTATTATTTTACCTGAATTTTTAAAATGCATAGTGTTAAAAATAAAATGTAAAAAAATAATATTAAAAATTGCTGCAACATTGTTGTAAAACCGAATAGTATATACAGTTGTTATTACACGTGTTCTGTTTGTTTTTAAGCAAAAACAAAGTTTAAGGACAAAGCAGAATCTGTAGCTATATTAGTTTAAAATTAATTGGCAAAATTCGACAATGGACAAAGGCAAGCCTATACACATTGGTTATTTATTTAAATACAAATAATAACATTGCATAAATCGCATTCACGTTTATTTAAAGTAGAATCGCTTTTGACTGTTTCGTGGAATAATATTTTGTGGTAAGTGTTGTAGAATAATGTTATAATTATGTTACCAAATTGTCTTTATTAATAAGGTGCCAAAGACTAAAGAGTTGTCTCGTTTTGATCTTTGCCACAAACGCTTATGGGCCAGCTAGCCGAACGTAACGTAACGTACGTTCGCTTTTTTGCATATAGAGAGCGATGTAAATGTTTACCATAACGTTCTCTCTCGTTAGCAAAACGGAACGATCTGTATTAAACAGTATTGCTTCACGTTTTTACGTGACATTTGAACCTGAGTGATGGATTAAGCCTTTCGGCTTAAGACAATAGTCCATACCATGCGTTTAATGTGACCTTGCGTTACATGCGTTTGCCAAAAAAGTAGAATCAGTGTAGTTGTTTGTGACAAGTTACAGAGGAAAACCCATAGAATAGACGCATAAAGTAGGTTTACTTTCTACTTTTCTATGCGTCTTTTCACTGTAAAAAGTCAGCTGTTTTTTTAAACTTAAGGGTTCTATTGTGAATGGTTTTGATAGATATGTTTGAATAGTGCATTACTATTTTCGCATTTTTTTTTTGCATTATAAAAATATTAATAAAAACATATTTCGTAGTAAAGTTTACTACTAATTTAAGAGGAAAATACATTAAAATACATCTTTTAACATATTTCTTTCATGAAACAAATTTGTATACTAGTGTCTGCCCTTTTGAATTTATTTATTTGTAAACATTGCTCTTGGAGGAGAAATTAATTGAACACTCGTCTTGTGTTTTCTGGAAGCATTTCGTAGGCCTTAGTAACACAAAATATCATATATGTAAATTCATAAACATTTAATTAATGCCATAAATTATTTTAAAATCACAATTTGATTTTCCATTTTTCCCAAAACTGTTTTTGTTTGGTAATTATTTTACCACAACAGCTGATCAACACAAAAAACCAGTCGCATATAACGCATTGTGTGTAACTTGCAATAAAAAAACGCATAGAACGGGAGAATCGCTTGTAACGCAAGGTCGCATTAAACGCAATGTATGAACTTTCGGCTTTAGAGTTGGGTTCGTTCGGTTTGTTAGTGTTCGCTCTTTCTAGTTCAGTTCTCTGTAATAAACTAGGTCGTTCTTTTAATTCAATAGTTCAGTACTTTTAAACAACTCCGCTCCCTTTCTCAATTTGTGTAACTTCTTCTTCTTTAATGGCAACGTTTGCTAATTTATATTTAAACTGATCAAAACAATGCATATACACATTTTAAGGTTTTAATGTATTCCGTGTAAATTTATTTGAACTTATTGAATAAAATAAAAACATGTTTCTGATGTGATTTTTCATTTTAAATAAATTTTTTAATTTTTATTAATTCATTTATGTGCTTGCAACACTTTAAAAGCATGTGATTTATTTTTAAATATTTAATAAGAATTTCTGTTGATATTTCTCTTCTAAACCATTCTTTTAGTTAGAATTGAAAAATATTTTGTATATATTTGCTTTTTTTTGTATTTTTTCCAATTTTAACGCTTTTGTGGGAAAAAATGTTTCCATCAGTTCTTTTTTAAAATGTGGTAACACCGCCGATAATCGACTACCATTCAATGGGAATGTCACACATGAGAACGATAAACAAAATAAAAGAGCGAATAAGAACCCTACCAGAACAATGACGTGTGTGATGTGTAAACACACCACTCGTTTCTATCAAGTTATTAAGGGCAATGTGAAAAACTTAATATAAACGTTCGTTTACTTGCGATTTTGTTTCTCTTTCGACTAGAAAACATATATCTAACCTGTTCATTATGCTGCTGTTCTTAAATCACAGTTGAATAGAAAATTGGCCACAGTTGCCTAGTCAAACTTGATGCATACTTTTTACAAGGAAACATAATTTTTATTTGACAAAAAATTTATTTTTATTAAATAAAATTTTGATATTTGAAAAAAAAAATATAATATAAATATTAAAAACAAACGACTTTGTCAAAGGGTGACTACACCCGAATTCATTAGGTGTCACTTTTTTGCCACTAGTATGGCTGACACACTCCTCCTTTACTTTATCCTTCACAGTTCTTGAATGTATCATCAGCTTTAGTTTAACAACGAGCTAGTAAAGAGATTTACTAAATACTAGTCGAATGATTCACTTTTATACTGCACTTTGATTTCTTGTTTCATAATATTCTTTTTCTTAATTTTTTTTTAATTTTTATTTTAATTTATTAGAGATAACATTCTATTGTTTATTCCAAAGTTTTAAAACTTTTAACGCTTTTAAAACATTTTGCTACAACACACGATTATGATACATTTTAAAATTTGTCTAAAATTATTTATTTTTTTGAAGGTATTGTCAAAAATATATTTGACGCCATCAAGTCTGATAATGAAAAGACCGTTCTTTTTACTGTCACTAATGATGTGTCAAAAGACCGGTCATTTTGCCGTCATTAATGATGTGTTTTTGGAAATGCAACTCTACAGGTGAAAAGTGCTATAAAATGCTATGTATGTATTTATAAGTGAATGTTGTAAGACTAATATCATGTCCACACGACAACTTTGTAATTCTTTTTGACAGTTGTTCTCTTTTTCTTTTCTTTTTTTGTTAAATTATTATTAATATTTTTAAATTATAAAGCTCATACAGCTTCTTCAAAAGCTGCAAATACTTTTCCTGTAGATTCAGCAGAATTTCTACACACATAGTGGCTTCCTCCGCTAATTTCACGAATAACTTTCTAAATAATACTTTTTTAAAATGTTATTTTTGGATTCCATTATTGTTTACAATATTTATTTGCATATACCCCATTTAAATCTAGTTGATTTTAACTACTTTAGGCTACTCGTGTAGGCTACTGCATGGCCAGCCGAGGCAGCCATTTGAATGAAATTATTTTCCATTATTAACCGGAAGGATTGTACTTTCAAATAAAAAAAGAAATTTAAGAAAATATTCAGTAGTTTTTTCTTTTTAAACATTTTCAAAAAAAAAGTTATTTGGCGGACCCTTTATCAGTTTTGTTTATGGATGTTAGCTTTAAGCATAACAACTGAAAAGTTTGGTGGCTTATTCTAAAACATTATTTCTGATTGCATCTTATTTGGTCTTGATGAAAACGATACTAAATGTCCTACATTTTTCATTTTTGTTTGGTATTAAACTAAATTTGGAAATATTATTTTCTTTTAAATTTCAGTCAGCTGTTTTTGTTATTAAAATGAAATCTTGCTACTGTCAAATAAATCCAGTGTAAACGATCTAGATTTTGAGCAAGATTTGAAATCTAATCTACTAGATTTCGCTGTAGTGTAAATGGGGTGTTATATTTGATAGCTGGTGATGGCAAAAATGCGATAGAATTTAGAGATTACATTGATTCTTAATTCACAGGGTAATGGAAATTGAATTACATACAATTTGGGTAATTCGCTCACAAAATTTTGTATGGCGAATTACGTAATTCAGCACATAATTGGATGTTGAAGACTTTTTTGTTTGTTGTTCGTTGAGTGAAGTTGTGTTCCTCCAGCCAAATCACGAAAATTTTCAGATATGTACATAAAAAGTGTGGTGTAGAACATATAGCGGCCATTTTGTTTTTTTTACAAAAAAATTAGTTTTTTACAATTAAAACAAGCATTTTAAGTGATTTCTTTAAGGCTTAATTAGTCTTTACTTTCCGTGGCTGTTCTGTTCAGTTCTGTTCCGTTCAGTTACGTTTGCCAGTTAGTTATTCTGTGACAATTTGTCAGCTGTTTACGGTTATCAAATAAAAAAAAACTAATTAAAATAAAAATTGTTCAATATAAAAAAATAAACGTACAGCACATCATTGTTCTCCACCAATGTTATTAGTTTCTCATCATCCATTTTTGTTATTAAATTCTTTTTATAATTTATTTAATACTTTTTTTTCCAAATTTATGTTATAATTAATAAAATTTACAATTTATTAAATTTTTCTTCTAATTTTTCAAAACTGTCAGCTGTTTTCCGCTGTAACTTACAATTACTTAACAAATTTTATTTTTCACAGGTTCGTCCGAAACAGAACGGAACGAAACAAAAAAACTAACTACTCATATATGTTTTCTATTAACGAAATAAAATCAGCTGTTTCGTAACGGAACAGAAAGTAAAGACTAATTCTACCTTTATAATTAATTAAGCTGCAGAAAGAAGTGGCACTAATCTAATTAAGAAAAAGAAAAATTGTCTTAAGGTAAGAAAAAAAAAATATTTTTTAAATAAATTTAAAATCAAAATTATACTCATAAACAATAAATCAATAATCAATTGAATATCTTATAAATTAAAGATTTCCTAACAATTGTGAAGTTTTAATCCTAAAATTAAACAGTTACAAAACAAATAAAACACCAAGCATTTCATCAAACAGAAAATATAAAACAACAAAAAATTATACGTCTTATAGAGTTAGACTATGATACCGTTAATTAATTAATTATTGGTATCATTGTCACGAGTACTTGGACCCGTTCTTTTTTCCAGTTATAGAACTGGAATGTATGAACGATGAGAATCTGGTGCCTGTGCCTGATGAAAATTCTTCCACGCAGACAGACAATAACCCGAAGCGGAAGAGGACCGATGGTTCTTCGCCCACAAATATTGATGTCGCCCAATTGGGTGAGAATAGATTTGCCTTGCTTTCAGGACTAGTAGTCGAGAATGCAGAGGACAGCCCTAGGACAAAAAAATCACCAACACACAGCCCAGGAATACGACCAGATCATATTGTCCACTCATCTTCTTGTTTAATGTCAACATTAAGCGGTTAGTTGAACAGTTGGAAGCTAAAACGCCAAAAATTACATTTAAAATAAAGAACGCAAACCAACGTAAGAGCAAACTCTATCTCTCTGATCCACTGATACATATGGAAATGATGGCCCTGCTGAACGAAAAGAATATTTACTCATATTTTTATACGCCAAAAGAGTTCAAACAAACAACATTTATTCTAAGAGGTCTCTACCATGGTACCGAATTAGATGAGGTAAAGAGTGCTCTGGAAAAAACAGTCTCAGGCGTCGTCTCGAACGTAACGCGTTTTACAACACCATATTCTATTAAAAATGCATATGATACAGGTTTGTTCCTAGCAACACTTAACCCAGGTAAAAGCCTTAGCGATATTTCCCATATAAAATATCTACTAAGCCAGACAATTCTTTGGGAAAAGCCGTAGAGAAAAGAAAAAGAAGCGCAGTGTCACAGATGCCAACGCTGGGGTCACATCGCCAAAAACTGCAATTCTGAGTATAAATGTGTCAAATGTGACAAAAATCATATACAAGTTAAATGTCAGCGTACGGACTCAGAAACTGAAGCCCACCATTGTGTAAACTGCGGACAAAGTGGTCACCCTGGAAACTGGAGAGGTTGTCCTACATACAAAAAATATATTGGTGCACGTAAGGAACGTATGGAAAAAGCCAGAGAGGAAAAGTTGATTGCCAAATCCAATGAAAGTCGAACAATAGATCAGTCCCTACAATCCCCTGGAAAAACTTTCGCTAATTTATTCCACCAAAATGAATCAATGCAAAAGCCTACAGTAGTTGATAATTTCCTAAAACTTGCAAACTTTTTTCTAATACAGGAAGAGCTACCGCTAGAGCAACAAATTTCTTATCTGATTATAAAAATATGCCACAACACGAAGCAAAATCAGAATTTCTTCGTCTTTTAAATAAGGTAAACACTAAATATGGTCCATAGAGTTATACATTTTACGACTTTCAATGTTCGTTCTTATTTATTTATTTATTATTTATGATTACGAGTTTACAATCTAGATACTTAAATATAATAAATATTATTATTTATATTTAAATATATACATGTAACAGTCGTCAAACCGAGTTATCGAACATACTCCACAATTATCAAATCGACATAGGATTTATCCAGGAATGCCACCTACATGCGAATAGAAGGGTAAGAATTGATGGCTATAATTTCATTCACGACAACTCAACTATTGGTGTAGCTGTAGTCATTAAAGACACAATCCTTTTCAACAAAATAAAGGCTGACTTCCTAAACGCACGTTGCTTTATAGTAATACATTGCAGCGTGTTCGTAAACGCAACCCTGAAAATTTTGAATTTGTATTTTGTTCCCTTTTGCAACACTTTTGTAGTTAATACGCAAGGAAAAGCAACAAAGGCATCCAAATAAAAGTAGATGCAATGCGAATGCAAGACAAAATACAATGGCGAGGCAGGAAGATAAGTAAGCATTTTTTCTTATAATTTATTATTTTTATTACAGTAAAAAATGGACGCATAATTTTAAAAATCTATTAATTAATGCAAGGTTTGACATGGAAAACAAAAGAGACGCGTTGTGCTATGGGAACGTGTATTGCAAAATATTAAGTCCATAGATGACACGTTCCCATTTTCACGGGACGACATACACAGAAAATTTTTAAATTTCATGGTGACGTATAAGCACATTAAGAAACGCAACAAGACGTCGGGCGAAGCAGCAACTACCTGGGACTTCTACGACCGACTAGACGAAGTGTATGGCTGCCGGCGCGACATATCTGTGCCAGAATGCAATCTGGATTTGAGCTTAAGGCTCCTGGAGACGATCAAATAATTTCATCAAATAATGCATAAGTGTGAGTGTCGTGTGATTGACGTATGAAAGGAGACGTTCAAATAAATTCGCCAATCATCATTTGCATTTTGATTTTGTAGTGTGCGCTTCGCAAAATGCCTTTATCGGATGACGATTTATTTATTGCTTTTAACATATTGTACAATTTTTGTTAAGATAAAAAGGAAAATATGAAAAAAAAGAAAAATCTTTGGATGAAAAATTTCATATTGTTTTCTTTTTTCTTCTCTATTCCTGTTTCTTCCAGTTTTAAATTCCACAACGCTGGTAAACATTGATATTTTGCACTTAATTCTAATATAATTTTTTTCATATTTGCATTTCTCGATGATAGTACGAACGTTTACCAAACACAATTTAACTTCTTAAAAATATAAAAAGAAATAAAATATACACACAAAATATATACATATTCACAATAAAAAAAAATAATTCTTTGTTTACTATTACATTATTCGCAATAAAAAAATATTTGTTTGTTTATCCGCGCATGGATGATGTGTTCATTACGACGATATCGTAGCAAATGAGATAATGCTTGTCAATCAGAATTGGAGACGATCAAATAAAACTTCATCAAATGAAAAAATCAAAATCTTTTGATTTTCATCAATCACAGCCGACAACGTATATGTATATAACGACAACACGCACACATATAAGACGTTGATGGTTTTATTTGATCGTGTCGGGGCGCCTTTAGACACATTGTTTGCAGATCTGACCGAGGACAGTAACGAGCCTAGCGCGTTTCAAGCAGCTCTGATCCAACGTGAAAGCTCACCTCCAGCACGGAAGCGCAATCGAGTCGATTCGCACAAATCTAAGAAATTTTCCAATAAAATATGTTCTTCCTCCATTGTTCGCTTTATTATGAATGATGCAATGCATATAAATGTTCCTAAACGAATTCAGTGTTGCAAAGTATTAATATGCAACGTATTAAAAAAGTAACTACACAATGTATCAACTCGGTTTAAATACTGTATTGATACATTGTTAATATACGTTTAGGAAGTCAGCCAAACTTTTCCGGAACCAGCCTTAATAATTCTTTTATTCAAATCGAATTGTACACAAATAATACTTGTAAAAAATATCTTATATGTAGGTTCTATATATATTCCATGCGTATATCCTTCCCAGGAACTACATGAGGTGCTTCGCCTCGCAAACAGTTTTGACGGATTCATAATCGGAGGTGATCTTAACGCCAAAAGTCCTAATTGGGGAGACACTTACGAGAATGCTAATGATAAAGTAGTTTGTGATTGGCCACAAAATAATTGTCTGGATGTCAAACGTATATGTGATATATCTCCATCGTTCCCAAATGGTTCCTCTTTCCTGGACCATTTCTTATTAAGCTGCAGCGTAATCAACTCCATTCATCCCAAATTCAAGATCAAATCGAAACCAACATTTTCGGATCACTTCCCGTTAATTTTGGAACTTGACATTAATGAAGACCACTTACAAATACGAAGCCCTCGAATAATAACGTCATACAGGAACACTAATTGGAGTTTATTTTCAAGAGACCAGGAAGCAGCCACTCTTACCATTTTCCCCCTAAAAACTGCATTATAAATAATAATGAATTAGACGCACTGATTAACTGTTTCAACAACACACTTACCTTGATACACGATAATCATTCGGATAAAATTGAGATTAATGACCGAAAGCGACCATACCCCGAAAACATCAGAAAATTCTTCAGAATTAAGTACATCTGGCAGAGAGACCTAAAGAAAATATTTCACAGAACTGGCAACAAAATAAGTAGTGAGTATAAAATCTTATCGAAACAAATACAACTTTTGAAAATAGTTATTAACGACCTCGTCAACATAGAAGAAACCCAAAATCTCAATTTTGTACACAGCTCATTCGCAATGATACCTCCATAACTAATAGTCATCAAATCTCTGATATATTCAAAAACTACTATACCACTGTCTTCCAAGAAGTGATGACCGAACGACCAGTTTCCGATATCGAAAATCAAATTTTACAGTGTGTTAATGGAATTCCTCAACATATCTACACTTTTGATGACAACTTCCGATCCGACGAAAATTCTGACTCCTTCCATTTTATAAACGTAAGCAATATAAAAAACATATTAATAACATCAACAGTAAGAAATCATCTGGATTTGATGGCGTTTCTAATTACTTGATTAAAAAATTTCCTGACACAACATTAAAACTGTTAGCCATAATTTTCAATAATTGTATTAATAACGGTTACTTCCCTATTGAGTGGGAAAAAAGCGAAAATCTTACCGATTAAAAAGAAATTAGACAGCAATAAACCTGAGGATTTTCGACCAATATCTCTTTTATCCAACATTGGCAAATTATTTGAACATGTCCTGAAAGAAAAACTTGAGAATGAATTTCTTATAGAACCAATTCCGGACCTCCAGTTTGCATTTAAACGATCTCACTCTACAAATCATGCATTGCTGAAATTCCATAACGATGTTATCCAAAACCTAAGGAACAAAACGTGCACTGTTGCTATATCTTTAGATATAGAGAAGGCGTTTGATTCAGTATATCACAACGGTATACTTTATAAGCTACTGAACCTCGGCGTTGATCCATTTCTCATAAAGCTACGTATTAGCTTCTTCTCTAAGCATGAATTTGGAGTCTAGATAAACAATGTAACTCTGCCCTTAGCCCTACTAAAGGTGATGTCCCTCAGGGAAGCCTTCTAGCTCCACTTCTCTTCAATCTTTTTCTCCATGACGTCCCTAATCTCTCCAGATGCTCCCGGGCTATTCTCTATGCAGACGATTGTCTAATATACTCACAGAAGCAATCTGCATCAGGAATCCCTCAGGAAAATGTCCAAGGTATGTAGTTCCTGAAAGCAAATCACTAAAACTCTCCCTAGATGGTGTAAATATACCATTTAAAAATTCTATAAAATATCTTGGGATCCATTTTGATAAACTCCTAAAATTCAATATACACGCCAGAAATCTGTTACGAAGAACAAAGAGAATATCCGCTATATTTGCAAGCTTAATGAACACTAAGTACTTACCCATGAACACCAAACCCCTACTCTACAAGGCCGCCATTAGATCGGTACTCACCTATGGATTTCCGATCTGGTTCACTATACCTCCTATAGTGGCTAGGGAATTGGAAACATTTAAAAGGAAGATCCTTAGAAATTGCATCAGGAAAATCTATTAAAACTTTGTTAAACGTTTTTCAAATAGTTACGTGTACAGGAATGCAGACGTAGTACCCTTTTGTAGATACGCCTTGTCATTGTTGGAAAAATTTGTTCTGGGAATCCCGGATCACGACAACATCCTAGTCAACCTGTCTCCGATTGGAATTTTGAACGAGCATCTTGACAACGATCCTGACCCTTATACCGTACCACCATTCTACTTGAAGTCCACTCCCGGCACGCATAGGGGCTGAACATTTGATGATTATGCATTTATTAATTAATTATTTTTATGCAAGAGTTCCACTCTATTCGTTGTTATATATCATATTATTTATACTATTTACTTTGTAACTGAATATTCGTTTGATGTTATTTACTTTATTCACATACATCCGTTCTGTACTCGTATTTATAACATAATATGTATATATACTTTGTATTAGCTATGTTTGTCAACGAATTTAACAGACAATTGTTATTTAGTGTTTAGATGTTATTTAGTTTTAAGAATGTTGGTTGACTTCATAAACGCAGTTTGCAATCCCTACAAGAAATAAATAACCGAAACTAACACATACACAACTTACTTACTACTACACATGTACTTTTTATTTGACTTTTTATGCTTCAGAGTTGTATTTGTTAATACATCACAGCTGTTGACTGTCAAATGACATGTAAGTTTATTAATTTCAAAAATTCAATCGTAGTAGGCTTTGAAAACAGAAATTTATAGCGTCTTACAACGAAAATTTTGTGTTCTTTGTGTTAAAAAAAAGTGGAAACCAAAAACGTAAGTATTATTATTATTTTACTGCATCAACTTTAATATGCCTTAAATTGTTTGTACACATTTACAGAAATTACCAATGCGTTCAAATTCCCATGAAGCTATACTCTTCCTATGGTGGTTTGGTGGTCTAATGATTCAACTGGCATGATTTTCTTCATGATGGGCTCTGCTGATATTTACGGGGGAATCTTTAAGTATACAAGGAGGATTTATTTATTCCTTACAATTTGCGACTGATGTAGGTTTTTGATTTTTACAACATTTTGTCTTAAAATTTAATGGTTTAAATTATTTTGTCCTTTTATTTTATTCTGCTATTGGCCAATTGCTTATTTTCTATGCCATTTCGGTATTTGGAGCAGTAGTGTTTACCATTATAATGACTTTAAGTCAGGTAAGTTAAAAGAATTTAAAAAAGACAAATAAAAATTATCATTTATTTAAATAGTTGCAATTGAATTATTAACTTTTTTTTAAATTTCAGGCTGCTGCTGTTCTACTTCCTTGTGTTATATATCATCACAGCATTTCAGCGATGGGTATTATCATTAGTATTAGTATTATTATTGTTATTATTACTAATTATAAAATAAATTATATTTTTTTTATAATAATTTTTCATTTTCAATTTATTCATTAAGTTTGACTAGTCAAATGACTAGTCACTGTTGACTAGTTAAATGACTAGTCACAGTTAACTAGTTAAATGACTTGTCAACAGTCAACAAGTTTGACTAGTAAACTAGTCATTTGTAACTTGAAAACAACGAAAGAGTGAGCAGGTTAGATATATGTTTTACAGTCGAAAAAATTCATATGTTAGAAAGAGAAGCAAAATCACATGTACACGAATGTTTACGTCAAGTTTTTCACATTGCCCTTAATAACTTGATGGGAAGTTGTGATTAGTTTATACCACAGAATACACACAGACTACTTACCTTAGACGTTTAATAACGCTCAAAGCAGTAGCTTAACCTGCCAATTAGAGGGAGAAAAAAAATATTAAAATGTATTGCGAAACAAATGTGTTAGAAGCAACAGATATACAGACTGAAAACTGGCGGTTAAAGTAGAAAAACTAAATGTAAATAAACATTTATTTTGTGTTAAAAAAGGGAAAATTTGGAATATTTTTTAATTTCTTCAATGAAAATTTTAAAGATTCTTAAATATTTAAATATTAATCGAAATGTGGGTAATTTTCGGTCATAATGAATATAGTTTCTTGTGCAAGAGGTAATTAAGAAGCTAAATATTACAAGATCAAAATAAGACGTACTGCTCATAAAAAATGTTTCTTGTTGAAAGATGCCAATATTTTTTAATTTCTTGAAAGGAAAAGTTAAAAAGGTTATTGTTATTAATTGTTTTTATTATTTATTGATAGTTTTAGACAAAAATTACAATTTTTTATTAACTCTCGCCAATATAAAAAACCAACCCCGAAAACTAAAAAAAACGTAAATAAACAAAAAAGAGTTGTATTTAGAGAGGGACAGAAATACTTTTTCGTAATATTTTCTGTACCTTTCGCAATGCTAGGTTAAATGTCAAAATCTCGTTTCGATTCTGTGTGTATTCTGTGGTTTATACGTCACACTTTACAGTCAAATAACTAGTTATTTCACTAGTCATGTTCCACAGAATACACACAGAATCGATACCTTTGACGTTTAATAAACGCTCAAAGCAGTAGCTTAACCTGCCAATTAGAGGGAGAAACAAAATATTAAAATGTATTGCGAAACAAATGTGTTAGAAGCAATAGATATACAGAGTGAAAACTGGAGGTTAAAGTAGAAAAACTAAATGTAAATAAACATTTATTTTGTGTTAAAATAGGGAAAATTTGGAATATTTTTTAATTTCTTCAATGAAAAGTTTAAAGATTCTTAAATATTTAAATATAAATCGAAATGTGGGTAATTTTCGGTCATAATGAATATAGTTTCTTGTGCAAGAGGTAATTAAGAAGCTAAATATTACAAGATCAAAATAAGACGTACTGCTCATAAAAAATGTTTCTTGCTTAAAGATGCCAAAATTTTTTAATTTCTTGAAAGGAAATGTTAAAAAGGTTATTGTTATTAGTTGTTTTTATTATTTATTGATAGTTTTAGACAAAAATTACATTTTGTTATTAACTCTCGCCAATATAAAAACCCACCCCGAAAACTAAAAAAAAAGTAAATAAACAAAAAAGAGTTGTATTTAGAGAGGGACAGAAATACTTTTTGGTAATATTTTCTGTCCCTTTCGCAATGCTAGGTTAACTGTCAAAATCTTGTTTCGATTCTGTGTGTATTCTGTGGTCATGTTCTGGTAGGGATGTAACCTTACAATGCATGGTGTTCATAAAAGCAGTAAAATTTGTTTTGGCAATGCCTCATGTTCATTATTGCATGGCAATGCTTTTCAGTGCGCTTTATTTGTCAATTTCGATAATTTTAAAAATTTTTAAATTTTAGGAATTTTTGTCTTTGAATCTTGGCTAGTTAATAATGATAGGTATACTACGACGCTTTCTTTTGTATAAAATATTTTTGAATTTGTATTATCAGCCAAATCGAAAGCGGTTTTCAAAAGAAGACTGCATTTTTTCTGAATATTCATTTTAAAAAATTAAATTATACAAAAAGTCATACAAGGGTCAAAAGTTTTAGCGTTCATAAACGTATTAAAATTTCATCTCATTATTTGACAAAGTAGTGTTGCAATAAAACATTGCTTTGCCTTGTAAATGAATTTCTTTGCAGTGTTGCATTGCAAACTGCGTTTTAGAAGTCAGCCGTTATCTACACACATACACTTGCTCTGGTTGCGATATTGAAAGGCCGGAAGCAAGCCTTGCCAAACTTTCGTTTTTATGTACAATTACATTTTGTATACATATGTATACTATCTCATTTTAGCAATGCAGCTTTATTCAAATACTGTGTTATTAGAGTAAAACGTATAATTCTAAGAATATTATTATTCTCCTCGCATGTAAGAAATTCATTGTTAACAGAAAAAGAAGAAGACTTAAAAAAAAACTTATTTACTTGGATGTTGAATTATGAATGAGAGAGCGAATTACGAAAAACTGCTGCCGTGCGAACATAACATTAGTTTCGGTCATTCATTTCTTATAGGGAATGAAATGGTAGTCGCCGTAGTCTAGTAGGTAGTGTGCTGGCTTATTAGACGTAAGGCCTCGGTCCAAATCCCAGATCAGACATCAAAACGAAAAATAAAAAATGTTTTTCTTCAGCGACTGCCTCCCAGCAGATTTCTGGCAAAAACTCTGAGAGTAAATAATTGCCATGAAAAGTTTCTCAAACATCTGACGTTGGGACTTTAAACTGTAGGTCCCACCACTCATGTATGTATAAAATTAACACACACAACATAAGTGGTGTGAGAAACTAGGTCGTAATCCTTACTGAAGGGTTGTAATGACCAATTATATACATACATACATACATACATAATTGGCCATTACAACACTTCAGTCAGGATTACGGCCTTGCTTCTCACACCACTCATGTTGTGTGCCTTAATTTTATACTTGAGTGGCGCGACCTACAGTTTAACGTCGACACCGAATGACAGATTTTGATAACCTTTTTCATGGTTTTATTACGCTATGAGCGTTTTTCAAACGTCATAATTATCCTCTCCGTGTACTTTGTGAGGCCTAAGAAAAGCTTGAAGAAAACACAAGACGAGTGTTTTCAATAAATTCCATTCATAATAGAATATAATGCCATTCACAATAGAACATAATGCGTGAGTCGCACAGAAATGAAAGTACACCTACTTGATGCATTCTATGCGTCTATGCATTTTCTTCTGTAACTTCTCACAAACAACTACACTGATTCTATTTTTTCGGATATACAGACTGAAAACTGGCGGATAATGTAGAAAAATTAAATGTAAATAAACATTTGTTTTGTGTTAAGAAAGGGAAAATTTGTAATATTTTTTAATTTCTTCAATGAAAAGTTTAGATTCTTAAATATTTAATTATTAATCGAAACGTAGGTGATTTTTGGTCACAATGAATATAGTTTCTTGTGTAAGAGGTAATTAAAAAGCTAAATATTACAAGATGAAAATAAGACGTACTGCTCATAAAAAAATGTTCTTGCTGAAAATTGCCAATATTTTTTAATTTCTTGAAAGAAAAATTTAAAAATTGTTATTCTTATTAGTTGTTTTTATTATTTATTAATAGTTTTAGACAAATTAAAATTTTTAATCACTCTCGCCAATATAAAAAAACCCACCCCGAAAACTAAAAAAAGTAAATAAATAAAACAGAGAGAAAATCAGACAGGGACAGAAATACATTTTAGTAATATTTGCTGTTTACATATTTCGCCGGTAAACGTCAAAATTCCGTTTCCTTACTGGTTATATTCCCCCCACCTGGGTAACAATCTTGTCGCGATGTGGGGGCTTAAGTGTACCTATCCCCAACCTGTTGATGGTGCATGACTAAAAGTTACCCTAATATCGTGAGAGGACTGTATTCGAACTGATGTCTCTGTGTGATCTCTTGGACTCGCCCGATCACTTATATTTCCTCTATACCCCTAATCCGGGGTGTTAAGCGACCCGGGCTTATCGGATGGTTTGCTGTCGGGGGTCTAATCCGACTGTATTATAACGGAGCCTCACTGATACCTGGACGCCTCAGTGAGTATTAGGTTTTCACCAAGTCCTTATCATGCTAGCGGGGGCTATGGCATGATTGACGTCCTTTTCCCCTCACTCGTGGGACTTATATGGACAAGAAACGCAACAACAAAGATTTGAACACGATGAACGATGATGACGAAATGGCTAATATAACTGGACTAGACGCAGCGTTGCCAATTTAACTCTTTTCGCGCTAAATTTAGCGCCTTTTACCAACCCAAAAGTCGCATTTTTTCTTCTTAGCGCTTTTTTTGCACAAGGCGCTAAATTAGCGCGTTTTTATTTATTTGTTTTTTGATTTGCAGATTAGCAACATGTTTCCTACTTTTTTTTCAACTAATAAGAAATGCGCTTAATATCAACTCGTTGATGAGAGATGATTTTTTACTTTGTTTTTTATTTAGAGTTTGACATATATATGATACTAAAGTTCATTTTAAAAAAACAAACTGTGTGTGTTGCAACTGTTTATTTAAAAATTTCTAACGAACTTTTAAATTTTTTCTCGTATTGTGTTTCTTATAAATTATTTGCAACAAACCCAAATATTTCTTTCAATTACAATTAATATTTTTTATAATACCTATGGAAGATTTCGATTATATGGAAGGTGATATTGACTCAGTATTGAATGAATATTGCTATTTAGGATATAATTTTGAAAAAGTTTGTCATGACAGAATTTAAAAATATTTACTAAAGCACTAATCCTTGAAATCAGAGCAAAATTGCCAACTAATTTTAACATTTTAAAAAAATTGTTTTCGTTCAGTATAGACAATATTTTTTCTCACGACACAACAAATGTAATACAATTTATAAAAGAATTTATTGATTATAAAAATGAAATTAAAGGAATGGAAAATTGCCTTAGTAATTTATAATTATGCGAGTGGAAAACAAAGATAAAACTGAATCATTTTGGATAGAAGTACACTGTTATAAAAATTCATTAAATGAAAATCCTTTTCTTAAACTTTCAAAATTTGTTATTAATTTATTAAGCTTTCCATATTCTAATACAGAAGTGGAAAGATCTTTTAGTGTAATGAATTATTTCAAAACAAAAATAAGAAATAGAATGTCACTCAATACAGTAAATTCATTAATTCATATAAAATATGGCCTCAAAATGGAAAATTCATGTTGTGAAGACTATTTGATGCCATCAAATGTTTCATCAACAATTAATTCAAATATTACATATAAAAAATCAAAATATTATATAAAAACAATATCATGGCCAGAAGTTGAGCATAATGATGAGGACGAAGATATTTCTTTTCTGGAAGATGAACAAGTAATGTTTTGATCATCAATAGTAATGTTAGTCTTCTCTAATTTCAAACCCTTTTTTATTTGAAAATAATATTTGATATTAATCATTTGTCTAAATTTGTAAAGCATTTGTACCCGAATTTAAAAATTACTACGTAAATGTAAGTAGTAAAGCTTAAACAAAATTTAATGGAAAATCCACTATTTGTACCTGAATTGTAATACGAAATATGTAGTAATGTTTAATAAAAAATGGTTTTAATACCAATTATTGAGTTTTTGTATAACTTTTAGCGCGTTTTGATGTGATAGACGGCGCTTTTTGCTTATAAATAGTTGACAACGCTGACTAGACGCGTCATTGCGCAAATTCAGGCGAGCATTGTTGACAACAACGAGATCGCCAGGAATTTCGCCCCAGGTGGCCTGAGGATTACGACTGTGGAGGAGTCCTCTGGTGAGGCGACTGCTTTGGCACTGTTTCGCGGTATGAGAAAAAATACCCGGGCAGTGCCAGGAACCCTGAGGAGGCTAAAAGTGGTGCAGATTAATCTGCTCTTATCCAGGAACCTTGCATCCTTAGGGATAGGATCCTGGGTTTGAGCGATCCTGATTAAAGGTTACTTGTTCCTAGAACAAGTGAAAAGGTAAGAACCTGTATTTTAGCTAGGGATTATTTGGACTTGTTGATCACTCCTTCCTTTTCTACAGGTGACGTAACAACTGTGGCGTACAAAGATGACCTTGGGATCGACTTGATGCTGTCATCTGTGTACATGCCGTACGAGGCTGCATCCCCACCTGATGACTTAATTGGACGACTGGTGGAGCATGCGGAGAGGACAAGATGTCGCCTTGTCCTGGGTTGCGATGCCAATGCTCATCACACCAAATGGGGTAGTGCTGGCATAAATACTAGGGGTGAGTCGATTTTGAATTTTGTTATTCTTAATAGGCTCAACATTTGTAACGTTGGTAACACGCCAAGGTTTAGGAACCGTGTTAGGGAGACGGCAATTGACATTACGCTCTCTAACATGGATGATTAGGGACTGGAGGGTTTCAGATGAGTGTTCTTTCTCTGATCACTAATTGATATCCTTCAGTATTAATCTATCAGGTGGCTTTAACAAGCTTTTTAGGAATCCAAGAAGAACCGACTGAATCAAATATGAGAAGGCTGTGGAGGAGGAACTTAGGACCCTCAGGGGTCGTTCCACTCCTAGCGCCACGTTTCTGCACGAGTATCGAGGATGTTGCCGATGTGGCTCGTTTCTGTAGGATGCTGTCTAGGGATTCAAAAATCCTAGGCTTCATCAAAAAGAACGATGTCACGTGGACAGCCTCGAGAAAAGAAACCCTAGAGGTTCTGTTGAGCACTAATTTTCCCAATTGTGTGGATCCAGAAAGCTATCCGTCGGGTGTAGCTGATCCCTTCTGTGATGCTGGCATGATGCCTGATTTGAAGGATATCATTACCAGAGACTAGGTCAAATGGGCGATAAATAGTTTTGAACCCTTTAAGTCGCCTGGTCCGCATGGTATATTTCCGGATCTGCTTCAGCATGCTGCTGATATATTACACGAATGTCTGGTGGACGTGTATCGGGACTGTCTCCGGTGGTGTGATATACCTGATGGTTGGAAAGATGTGCTCGTGGTGTTTATACCAAAGGCTGGTAACCCAGTCACATCGGCTCGAACGATTATAGACCGATATCGCTCTCATCCTTTCTTTTGAAAGCCTTGGAGAGACATCGATCTATATTTGAGGTCAAACATGGACCGGTCTCTGATAAGTGGGTCGCAACATGCTTACAGTAAGGGTAAGTCGGTTGAGAGCGCTCTTCATGATGTGACAGGTTTTGTTGAGGCGAATCTGGCTAGGGGTGAGTACACACTGTCGGCTTTCCTTGATATAGACGGGGCCTTCAATAATGTTAGCACTTCTTCTATTGAGAATTCACTAAGGGATATACATGCCCCAGATTTTCTGGTGCGGTTTATCATCAACATGTTGGGTAATAGACTAATCCGACCGAATCTGGGTGGATGTTCTATCGTAAAGCGTGCGACCAGGGGTATCCTATCCCCCCTCTCTTGTGGCTCCTGGTTGCTAATGTTGGTCTGAGGCTTCTAGAGAGTAGGGGCTTTAGGGTTGTGGCATATGCCGATGATGTGGCTATTCTGGTGGGTGGAAAATTTTTACCGACGCTGGGGGAACTGATGGAGTCTGCTCTTGGAATTTTATCCTCTTGGGCTACGATATGTGGTCTGGGTATAAATCCGACAGACCTCGTCTTGTTCGCGCGTAGGTACAAAATTGAAACCTTCAGATTGTCGAGGTTAGCTGGTAGGGAGCTTCCGTTGTCTTCTGAGGTCAAGTACTTGGGTGTTGTCCTGGACAGCAAGCTGAACTGGAAACGAAACACCGAGGAAAGAATGAAGAAGGAACTGAATACTTTCTACCAGTATAGGAACTCCATAGGTAATCCTATTCCTTCTATTATCCTTCCCTTTTAAGGACGTTGTACAGTGGGTCAATTCGACCTCCGGGTACTGTACTTGTCTTAATTGACAAGTACACGTCCTCTAACCTAACCCAACCTACTGGTCATATATGTAAACTCATAAACATGTAATTAATGCCATAAATTCTTTTAAAATCTCAATTTGATTTTCCAAAAAGCCATACCATGCGTTTAATGCGACCTTGCGTTACATGCTATTCTCCCACACAATGCGTTAGACGCGACTGGTTTTTTGTTTTGATCAGCTGTTGTGGTAAAATAATTATCAAACAAAAACAGTTTTGGGAAAAATGGAAAATCAAATTGTGATTTTAAAAGAATCGAATAGAATTTTAATCGAATACCTATACTGAACAAAATGATTTATTTTTTTAAATTGACAGATCTTTTATTTGGAAAAATTTAATGACAGAATGTCTAAAATTTAATAATATAATGTTAAAATACCTTTTAACAGAGAAATTATATTATAAAAACCCTTACAAAATAAAACTTTACTAATTCTAAGGAAATTATTACTAAAGAATAGATGTATAATTTAAAGGTAAAACCCTAAAATCAACAAGTCATAGAATACATGATAAACAAACGCATATCTATGTATGTAAGTATCACAGTATTGTATTAATAAATCTAAGTTTTTTAAAGTTTTTTATTAAAATTTTCAACATAACCATGTTGTAATAAAATCTAAAGTATTATTTATGTTCTGTAACCAATCATTTAACTCTTCTTGAGACTCAGCTGAGAAGTAAACAGAGGATCTATATGAAATTTCACTTTCCTTGCGAATAACATACTCTAAACTAAATGTGCGCGGGCGTGCGCATAGCTCTCTAGGTGTGTTAGTTAAGGGACAATTTGAATATTGCTTAGTGTCTCTCAAATCAAAGGCTATGACAGGATTCGAATTCAGAGTATTTTCATCGCGCCATATGTACAAGTAAATTCCATCTAAGACGCACCAACGACGATTCCAATTATGCCTCAAGCAGAGGTCTTGGACGTGAAGAAATCCTTCAAAAACATGCTTAGCAAATCGTACTTCGACACGTCCCTTTAAACTCATTTTTTGTGGCAAATTTATTAATTTTGTTTCTGAAATTATGGATATATTGCAAGATTTTGATGCTCTTAGACATAGTTGATCAGAATTGTGCAATGCTTGTGGGACGTATTCATAGGGGATAAAATCGCTCGCACTTATACCAAACGATCCTTGTAAACGAAATCTCGAAACCACTTCATTTTCAGACGATGAAGATCTTGTTGATGATGTTGTAGATGATGGAAATCTTTCCGTTAAAAGTTTATTTGTCTGCAAAAGTTTAGAATAAAAAAACTAGATTGTTTTAAATTGATTGATCGATTGTTTAAATATAAACATTTAAACAAGTACTTTAACGTAACTTACCCGCTTATTCTGCTCAACTGGAGGTGCAGATATTTTACGCAATCGCAACATAAACACTTTACATCGTATCATATTCTGATGACAAGATTCATTTTTTACATTTGTTTCCAAATGTGAACTTAGCTCAAATTCAAGACCACAGTCACGAAATATCGCCGATCCATTCTCACATTCAACCGACTGCGTTGACTTTATTACACCTTCGCAATCAAACGTAACAATATAGAAATGATTGAAATATATATCTTTATTTACGTCTGTGTTTATAGGTAGAATCATGTCATCAATAAAAACCCGAATTTTCAGCAGATCGTGAATAGTTTCATTTTTTAATGGTACAATTGATGCTGGTTGATTTTGCAGACGTAAAGTTGAAAACAATAACAATCGCTCAGCTTCAACCATTTCCGATGATGTTTCTAGTTCGGGCAATTTACGACAAACGCTTACTGTGTGAGAAATCTGTTCGCGCAAAGGAACAGACTCATCCAATAACAATAACTCCTCCAAGTTTAGATTAGAATTAAAATCCAAGTTTGTACTTCCATATATTATCGGATTAACTAATACATTAGTTGAAGAAAGGTTTAATGAAGTTGACAAACGCTTTTTTTCATTTTTAATAATTTCTTTACTCTTTTTAAACGATTTTCGCAACACATTCTTAAAACTTTTATATCTTGACGACAACATACTTGAAGTGTAAAAATTCTTCAGGTTCTCGTGTTCAGTTGCTTCATTAAAGCTGCATTTATCATACAGGTCACATAGCATATTAGGGCAACTGTCATAAGTCTGCCCACTGTTATTAGTCGATGCAACGTCTAATTCATCTATTTTTGAATCATCCTGAATTATATAATAAAAATATTTTATTACCCAATTAGATATTTTAGATTTCAATTACTTCCGGGTTCAAAAGTTAAAATGTTTTCAGCCTAAATGTAGATTTAGTGAATTAATTTAATTATGTTAAAACGTTAGTAAATGAGGAACAATGGTGTTTAATTAAAGCAATTTAAATGTTTTTGGACAGATTTCATTTATGATTTTTGAGTTTATTTTTTAACAGTAAATATGAAAATGAATGAAATATTAATAATAAGATTCAACAAAAAATTCTACCTTTGTCGTATAAGATTTCTTTTTAGGCGTGCTTTGGTTGTTACATGAAGGTGGATCAATAGTATTAAAACCTAAATTATCAGCGACAGTTGTGGGGCTAATACCAATGTTATCAACAAAATTATCGCCATCACAATTTTTTATTTCTGATGACACATTACTTTCAGGTTGCAACCTTTTTTTTCTCTCAAATAACGTGTTAGGATCCCCGTTAGGTATCGAGGGTAGCGTAGATTTATAGGAACTACATTTCTTATTCTGTAAAGCATAATAAATTGATACATATTCTCATATAAGAACAAAAAATTAAAAATATTATTTACTCACATTTTGTACTTTCGCCAAATTATCTTGTGAAAATTCAGTATCTACAATTAATTCGCTTTTACATAAGTTTTCTAAAAATATTTCGCTTCGATGAAGAGATAAGTCAGATTTGCTAAAATAATTATGTTTGTGTTCCACAACTCTGACATTATTTAAAGACTGACAATGTGATAGGTGTCCTGTGCAATCATATTCGTTTTCAGGTGGTTCCGGAAGTGGAGGTAGTGGCATTATGTTTGTTAATATTTTATTGGTTTTCATTGAATCCTGAATTATCTTGGCTAACGGCTGCAGCTGTTGTTGATTAGGTGGTTGGCACTCGGCAGTAGCAATTGGTTTATGGCGTTTATTTACTTTAGCGTACAA
The DNA here is from genome assembly GCA_930367235.1 of Sarcophaga rosellei. Classification (NCBI taxonomy): domain Eukaryota; kingdom Metazoa; phylum Arthropoda; class Insecta; order Diptera; family Sarcophagidae; genus Sarcophaga; species Sarcophaga rosellei. Next base: position 45,220,163 of record OV884021.1, on the reverse strand, counting down.
TAATTCCGGACAATTACTGTTCTTTACATTTTCAATCTCAGTATAATTATCAAAGAAAGGATTTTCTGTTATATGAAAGCTATTCTCTTCGATTTCTGAATATATTGGATCATTTAAGGAAATTTCTCTAGCCGATAATTGTAGTTTCCTTGAGGGAAGTATTTCTAAGTTTAATTCGTCTTTCATGGTATGGTGACTATCTGGACAATCAAATCCATTTGCAACACGTTCAGCAATAAATTCTGTTTCCTTAATAAAATAAATACAGAATGTTATTATCACAAATAAAAAAATTTTTACATATAAGCAATATACCAGTGTTTATATAATCATTAATGATACTGTTCTAATAATGCACTCATATACCAACTTATATAGAATAGATTATAAAATTATCTTTCAGAAAATGTAACTCTTAAGTCGTTGTCATTATCATTTTCCGGAATAAGGAACTTTATATGTTGGTATTAGTAGTAGAAGATAGTAGTAGTAGATAGTATCTCAGACTACAAATACGAACTGTATTATGTATTTCATGGCAAAAAATATATACCGCTAATCAACTTCAAATTGTTTATTTAAACAATGTATAAAACGCCCATCTGTGAAAATGAAATTAAAGTACTACACTTTTTTTGTAAACTATATTGTATTGTTCTTATGTAAATTTTAACATTTATTTTCGGGCAGAAAATATTATTTGACGTTCTGAAGTTTTTGATACAGTTGAAAAAAACGTAGTACATATGTATATGAAATATATGTATATGCTCGTTGTTTAATTCGTTTAATGTAATTTTTAATTTTGTATTTAAGAGTGTTTTCTTATTATTGAAAAAAAGTAAAGAAATATAGTAAGTATAAGTAACTTTAATTCCACCTCCACCTGGGTAACAATCTTGTCGCGATGTGGGGGCTTAAGTGTACTTCCATTCACTCTGTGACCCAGGGTGAGTTGGAGTGCATAACTAAAGGTTACCCTAATATAGTGGGAAGACTCTGTTTCGGATCGATGTCATTCTTGTACTGTTCGAATCGTCGGATCACGTATATTTTCTTTCATTCCCCTAATCTGGAGTGTTATGCGACCCGTGCTTATCAGATGGTTTGCAGTCAGGGGTCTAATCCGACTGTATTATAACGGAGCCTCACTGATACCTGGGCGCCTCAGTGAGTATTAGGTTTCCTACCAAGTCCTTGTCATGCTAGCGAGGGCTTTGGCATGATTGACCTCCTTTCCCCCTTACTCGTGGGACTAACATGTACGAGGAATGCAATAACACGACGAACAATGATGACGGATTTGCAATTGTGAATGGACAAGATGTGTCCCAGCTCATTGCGCGAATCCAGGTGAGCATTGTTGACAACAACAATGAGATCGTCAGGAATTTCGCCCCAGCTGGCCCGAGGATTACGGCTGTAGAGGAGTCCTTTGGTGAGGAGACTGCTTTGTCGATCCACCACTTCAACGGAAGATATGTGCGTGGAGTCAGACTCTGTCTCCCCACCACTATCCCTTCCCCTTCAAGGAACCCACTTGTCAGACAGGATGCTTCTGACCCACTAGTACAATCATCTAATGATTCGGACTGCATGGGTAAAGGTGGCTCGTCTGACAAGGGGGGTAAAACTGGGCGGAAACGTTCCGCTATGTATAAGGAGCTGTGATGTGGATTCCCTCTCTGTTAAGGAGCAGAAGATGCTGGCTCGACACAGAGGCACTGTTTTGCGGTATGAGATGAGATACCCAGGCAGTGTCCTCTCACGAGCCGCTGACTCTGGTAAGAAGGATGGACCCTTGAGTGTGGACGAGAGCGTAGAGCCAACTGCCTCTACCTCTCAATCCGCATGCAAAGAAGACCACCCAGGTCTTCAAACCTTCGGTGAAGAGAAAGGGTGATGGTGTTACTCCTACAATGGATGGTGGAAAGGCGGTAGAAGCTACCGCCAATCCTTTATCGCAAAAGGAGGATGTAAAGTTGGAGGCCAAGGAGTCAGGGAGGGTCACTTCGGCGGATAGGTCTTCTGTACAGGTTTCTCGCAAGGGAGATCGCATGAAGAGGAACAGGTCTGACGAGGTGCCTTCCTCTGGCTCCAAGCGTCTTAGGAAACAAGGGAGCCTAGGAACTAACCCTTCCTTTCAGCTGGCTTTCATCGACAGGTCGGATTTGGATGGCAAAATCTCTCCTGAAATATGGAATCTAGTTGAAGAAAGGCTCATTGAGCTTATAGCCGAGGAGAGTTGTGATGGCAGGAATGCTCGCATATCTTCTATTGGTTGGTCCAGGGGCATCAAGGTAGTCAACTGTGAAAACGAGGGAATTGTAAAGTTCCTTGTGCAATCAGTGAAGCGCCTTGGTGAACTCTGGCCCGGTGCGCGCTTGGAGGTGGTCCCTCAATCCGACCTCCCTCTACGTCCAATAGTGACGGTATGGATCCCGCCTACTTTTAGGCGGGTGAGTATCATACTCAAACTTATTGGGAAGCAGAATGACGGATTGAACACCAGTACGTGAGCGGTTGTTAACTCCATGGCTGGTGATGGTAAGAAGGGCTGCGATCTTCGGATCGCTATTGATCAGACCTCACTTCAGGGGCAAGGGGTGGCGTGGTGTTGTGTGGGATGGCAAACCTAAAGTTCCGTCATCCGGAAATAGGTGGTGCCAGGAAGCCAGAGGAGGCTAAAAGTGGTGCAGATTAATCTGCATCACTGCAAAGCCGCCTCACACAACCTACTAACCACCCTACGCCGCCTTGAAGTTGACATCGCTCTTATCCAGGAACCTTGGATCCTTAGGGATAGGATCCTGGGTTTGAGCGATCCTGATTATAGGTTACTTGTTCCTAGAACAAGTGAAAAGGTAAGAACCTGTATATTAGCTAGGGGTAGTTTAGACTTGTTAATCACTGCTTCCTTTTATACAGGTGACGTAGCGACTGTGGCGTACAAAGATGACCTTGGGATCGAGTTGATGCTGTCATCTGTGTACATGCCGTACGAGGCTGCATCCCCACCTGATGACTTAATTGGACGACTGGTGGAGCATGCGGAGAGGACAAGATGTCGCCTTGTCCTGGGTTGCGATGCCAATGCTCATCACACCCAATGGGGCAGTGCTGACATAAATACTAGGGGCGAGTCGATTTTGAATTTTATTATTCTTAATAGGCTCAACATTTGTAACGTTGGTAACACGCCAACGTTTAGAAACTGTGTTAGGGAGACGGTAATTGACATTACGCTCTCTAACATGGACAGGTCTATGATTAATGACTGGAGGGTTTCAGATGAGTGTTCTTTCTCTGATCACCAATTGATATCCTTCAGTATTAATCTATCAGGTGGCTTTAACAAGCCTTTTAGGAATCCAAGAAGAAAAGACTGGATAAATATGAGAAGGCTGTGGAGGAGGAACTTAGGACCCTCAGGGGTCGTTCTACTCTCGGCGTCGATGATGGAATTGGGTCTTTGACGGATATTTTGTTGTTTTATTATAGAGATGCTTGTCCTCTCACTTACCCGAGTAAGAGGAGCCAGCCAGCCTGGTGGAATGTGGAACTCCGGAGACTCCGCTGTTGTACCAGGAGACTCTTTAATAAGGCTAGGAGGTCGGCCAGGGATGTTGACTGGTCTGCATATAAGGCCAGTTTTAATGAGTATAAAAGGGAAATAAAGCGCTCAAAGAGAACCACCTGGATGAGTTTCTGCACGAGTATCGATGATGTTGCCGATGTGGCTCGTTTCCGTAGGATGCTGTCTAGGGACCCCAAAATCCTAGGCTTCATCCAAAAGAACGATGGCGCATGGACAGCCTCGAGAAAAGAAACCCTAGAGGTTCTGTTGAGCACTCATTTTCCCAATTGTGTGGGTCTGTGATGCTGGCTTGATGTCCGATTTGGAGGATATCATTACCAGAGACAAGGTCAAATGGGCGACGAATAGTTTTGAGCCCTTAAAGTCACCTGGTCCGGATGGTATCTTTCCGGCTCTGCTTCAGCATGCTGGTGATATATTACACGAATGTCTGGTGGACGTGTATAGAGACAGTCTCCGGCGGTGTGATATACCTGATGGTTGGAAAGATGTACTCGTGGTGTTTATACCAAAGGCTGGTAAACCCAGTGACATCGGCCCGAACGATTATAGACCAATATCGCTCCCATCCTTTCGTTAGAAAGCCTTGGAGGGACTTATCGATTTATATTTGAGGGCAAACATGAACCGGTCTCTATTGAGTGGGTCGCAACATGCTTGCATTAAGGGTAAGTCGGTTGAGAGCGCTCTTCATGATGTGACAGGTTTTGTTGAGACGAATCTGGCTAGGGGTGAGTACACACTGTCGGCTTTCCTTGATATAGAGGGGCCTTCAATAATGTTACCACTTCTTCTATTGAGAATTCACTAAGGGATATACATGCCCCAGATTTTCTGGTGCGGTTTATCATCCACATGTTGGGTAATAGACTAATCCGCTCGAATCTGGGTGGATGTTCTATCGTAAAGCGTGCGACCAGGGGTACACCGCAGGGGGTGTCCTATCCCCTCTCTTGTGGCTCCTGGTTGCTAATGTTGGTCTGAGGCTTCTAGAGAGTAGGGGCTTTAGGGTTGTGGCATATGCCGATGATGTGGCTATGCTGGTGGGTGGAAAATTTTTACCGATGCTGGGGGAACTGATGGAGTCTGCTCTTCGAATTGCATCCTCTTGGGCTACGAAATGTCGCCTGGGTATAAATCCGGATAAGACATACCTCGTCTGAACTGGAAACGAAATACCGAGGAAAGAATGAAGAAGGGGTTGAATGCTTTCTACCAGCGTAGGAACTCCATAGGTAAGAGCTGGGGTCTTCCGCCTAGGGCCATTCGCTACATATATCTGACGATTGTTACACCGGTTATTACTTATGGCTGCGTTGTTTGGTGGTGTGCCTTAGATAAGAGTTTTCAGCGGAAAATCTTAGATAAGGTTCAGCGGATTGGTTCCCTGAGTATCACTGGAGTGAGGAAGAGTTGCCCTCAGGCTGCTCTTGACACTGTGGTCTGTTATGTTATGTATTAGTAAGAGAGAGAAAATAAGTTGAGAGAATTTATTTATTTACACCCATAGAAAAGTGTTAGTAATATACGCTATTTTGATTTTCATTTCATCAACATACATAAAGCTATTTATCTTTGGCTTAATAATTTTGAAGTCGCCGTGGTCTAGTAGGTAGTGTGTTCGCTTATTAGACGAAAGGCCCGAGTCGAATCCCAGGTCAGACATCAAAACGAATATATTTCTTCGGCGACTTCCTCTCAGCAGATTTCTGGCAAAAACTCTGAGAGTAAAAATTGCCATGAAAGGCTTCTCAAAAAATCTGTCGTTCGGAGTCGACTTTAGGTCCCGCCACTCATGTATAAAATTAACGCACACAACATGAGTGGTGTTGAGAAGCTAGGCCGTAATCCTGACTGAAGGGTTGTAATGGCCAATTATGTATGTTAATAATTTTAGATAAATAAAAATAAAAAAATCCATTTTTTATTAAAAGAACATAAAGCTATCCTTCTTTGGCTTAGAAATTAGTTCATGTTTTTTAGATAAGTAAAAATAAAAAAACCCATTTTGTATTAAAAGAAAAAAAGGCGAACATTCCAATGCATTTAAAAAAAAATTATACTATGCGACAAAAAAAAAAAAAAAAAAAAAAATACGCCCAGCTAATGATATAGTCTAAGTTGTGAGTTTTGTTGAATAGAACCAAAAAAAAAAATTATTTCTAGAACCCTCCAAAGATCTTTTATTTAACAGAAGCAGTATTTTTAATCTTTTCACACAAAATTATTGATTACCCAAATATAACTTTTTATATTTTCTAAAAAAATTGTTTTTTGTCTATTAAAAAACTCTTCCCTCTCCTTATTATTTAAATTATTAATATGAATATGATAACATGCAAAATGTCTTTTAAGAACATATTCCCTACATTCTTTAAATGTTTTGTAACATACAAGACATTGAATGTTATCAAAAGCATTTTTTAACATAAAATATTTTTTGAGTGTCATTCTTAAATAAAATGACAAAGCATCCGCCGCACATGTGTTCTTGTCGCAGTCTGATCGACAACTAAATAAAAAAACACAAGAATGCGTGTGAGGACTCTCTGCACAACTGTGCTATGAAATGGTAAACTATGCTTTAATTCCAATTTTGCAATTTTAAACTAAACTCGTATTTTCTATCAAATTAATTCAGATGGAGGTTTTATGTTCATGTGTAATTTTCCCAAAGTGAACGGTGTTATTAATACTTTTAAATTTTCTTTATTTTTCCTAATTTTAAGTGCCGTGGCCACGTTCAAATTTTACGGATCAAATTTTGCACATGGGTTGGTAATATTTGTTTGACTCAGCACAGCAACACATCAAATTTCAGCCTTCAAATTTCATTTTAAAAATGTGGTGGAGAAGAAAACATCACATGGTTTTCATCGCAAAAAATTCTTTTATTGTTTTCTTTTTCTTTTGAAAATATTTTGTTTTTAGGTTTTCTGAAAGAACATATGGTTTTTGGTTGGGAGAATACTTTGTTTTTGTTTTTTGTGTCCGAGTTTTTTCTTTTAATATGATAAATTAATATGACAAATTAAATGTGACAATTAAAAAAAAAAAACAAAAAAGGAAACTGCGAAGCGTCTTAGGATGAAAGAGTGGTTGAAGAAAAGGGATGTATTCAAAATAATATGTGACGCCATCTTTCGGAATCAACGTCTATCAATAACATTACATTGCTACAGGCAATTTCTTTTCTGATTTAAAATTTGTCAGCGCTATTTCGGAACGATCAATTGGTCGCATTGTTATAGAAACTTATGGAAAAATAAACAAGATTTTAAAATAAAAGAATAATAATAATTAACTATATAATAAAAGCAATTAAAACAAATTATTAATGGACTTAATTTTTTCGGCTTACAATTCAAATAATTTTTATTAAACAAAACAAAGTTCATAAAAATAAAGGAACGACATCATAAAATTCATAAATAAATACATAAAAAATAACAAAACATCCATTTTATTATCATTTTCTGCTATACACTTTCGAAACATCCGCGAACCAAAGAATGATGTTTCTCCTACGAAATTTGCAGAAAAATGAAATTTGAAGTCATTGCCCGCACACACATCAAATTTGCTTCCAATTTCTGCGGAGCAGGTAGCGAAAATCAAAAGTATTTTGATATTCTTCAAACTCTTCTCAGTCTGTACGTGTGAGGACAGTTTGCTGTACGTGTGAGTACAGTTTTACCAATACAATCGCAAAAATGGCAGATTGATCAGTTTAGTTTGATCGTGGCTGTGCTACTTTACACTTTGTGCTGTAAATACATTTTCATTTATTTAATACAACTTTATTCAAACCTAAATAATAAAACAGAATTTCTCTATGTGAAAATATTGCTTTGTTCTCATAAAAGAACTCGACTCTGCCTATTATAAATATTTTCTTAACTCAAAACTAATTGAGATTATTGTTGTTTTCAGCTTTTTTTGAACACAAGAAAAATAATAGTTTTCTTTCAAACGATAACTGTTCAGTCCAACAGAAAAACTAAATTAAAACCAGTACTTGCGCTCAACTTCAATCTAACTGAATTAAATATAAACTTGAAAGAGTATAAATTACTTATCATATCATTTTTAATTTCCAATAGGGCCGTTCCTATACTTATTGTTCACTGCAGATATGCCTACAAGTGTAGTGACTCATACGTCTACTTCTGCGGATGATACGGCGTTTTTAAGTGTTCATAGAGATTCTACAGTTGCGTCACAAAGACTTCAATCTCACGTTAATAGCTCGGAAAATTGGATGCTGAAATGGAAGATAAAAGTAAACGTTTCTAACTGCATGCACATTACGTTTACACTGAGAAACGGAAATTGTCCGCCCATCAAGATTAATGGTGTGACAGTACCAGAACACAGTAGTGTAAGATATCTAGGCATCCATCCCGGCCGTCGCCTTACCTGGGCTTACCATATAGCTGCCAAAATGACCCAGATCAAACTCAGAACAGCACAGCTTTACTGGCTTATTGGACCTAAGTCAGCCATTGATTTAGAACTAAAACTGCTTTTGTATAAGTCAGTATTGAAACCTATTTGGCTGTATGGTATCCAACTGTGGGGAACAGCCTCACCGTCCAATGTAGAGAAGCTACAAAGGCGACAATCTCAGACTTCTTAGAATAATAACAGGTGCTCCTTGGTATATGAGAAACAGTAACATCCACAAAGATCTGAAGGTGCCCCTAAAAATAGCAAGTGTCAACTACGTCTCTAGGAATACCGAACATCCCAATGGACTTGTAAGGGACTTACTTGTATTCGAGGGTCACAGACGTCTCAAGAGGGTTCAGACAAATGATCTAATCAGTTAAATTGACTTCTGATGAGCACTTTTAGTTGTTGTTGTTGTTGTAACAGTTCTGCTGTTGTCTCCGGAAGTATCTCCCTTGGGAAAAAACTTCCGATTGATACAGCTTTTGGTTCTTCTGGAGCGAACATCCGATTGTCGTGGGAACGAGCACTTTTAGTTGTAGGATGCAGTGGCAATAACAACTTTTATTTTTGTATTATTTTAGGTTAAGATTTGAATACTTATTGTAAATTCCAAAAGGAAAGATTCAATAAATAATATATGAGAAAAAAAATTTAATTTCCATTATCGAAATTATGAATTTTTAGCACGTAATTATTTAGATTCAACAGAAAAACACAGCACTATTGAACAAACTCAAAGAATAGTGCATTCAGTCAGGGAAGCAGTGTGGCGGCTTAAGTGTACTTATCCCCAACCTGTTGGGGATGTGGTGCATGACTAAACGTTACCCTAATATTGTGAGAGGACTGCCTTCGAACTGATATCTCTTGAGTGATTTTTTGGACCCGCCGGATCACGCGCCTTACTCCCAAAGAACACTTCTCGAGTCTTCAAACCTCCAGTGAAGAGTAACGGTCTTGGTGATCCTTTTTCAATGGACAAAGAAAAGGGGGTAGAAACTACAGCTAATCCTTTATCCCAGAAGCAGGGTGTAAGGTCGGAGGCGAAGGAGGGCACTTCGACAGATAAGTCTTCCATCGCGGGAAACCTTCGTCCAAAAGACGACAGCTTCGAGAAAAGAAACCCTAGAGGTTCTATTGAACACTCATTTTCCCAATTGTGTGGATCCGGATAGCTATCCGTTGGTTGTAGCTGATCCCTTCAGTAATGCTGACATGATGCCCGACTTCGAGGAGATTATTACCAGGGATAGGGTCAAATGGGATGTAAGTAGCTTTGAGGCTTTTAATTCGCCTGGTCCGGATGGTATCTTTCCGGCTCTGCTTTAGCCTGCTGGTGATATATTACACGAATATCTGGTGCACGTGTACAAAGGCTGTCTCCGGTGGTGTAAAATACCAGACGGTTGGTGTTTATGCCGAAAGCCGATAAATCCAGTCACATTGCCCCTAAGGATTATAAACCGATATAGCTCTCATTCTTTCTTTTAAGAGCTTTGGGGAGACTTATGGGTCTATATTTGAGGTCAAACCGGGATTGGTCTCTGAACACTGTGATCCAGTGATTTTTGAAGAACGTTGTTCTCAGTGAACGTCATTTGTTAATCACCGTTCTTTAAAACAGTGATTGTGATCACAGTATTCCAAAAGAAAACAATAATGACAATAACGTATTTTATTAAGTCGTAAGAAAGAGACAACTAGATAAATACTACGAAAAGACTACTAAACAAAATCAAAGTGGTGTCATCAATGTTATTATTTTTAATGTAATTTTTTTTATATGAAGTTTGACAATTAAGTTTCACAGAATGTTCATGTATAAAAGACAAAAGTAAATAATCAGCATCATCTAATAGTAATTCTGCCTCGCTCAAAATAAATTTGAGTATGTATTAATTTTGAGACAACGACATTATTAGTAACTGTTATTTGGCAATTTCAATCACTGTAGTTACCGGTGAATTATCAATCACCGTGATTAAATCACAGTTTTGAAAATATCGCTCATCTCTAGTCTCTGTTGAGTAGGTCGCAACATGCTTACATTAAGGGTAATGTGACAGGTTTTGTTGAGACGAATTCGGCTTTCTTAGATATATAGGAGCTTTCAATAATGTTACCACTTTTTCAATTGAGAATTCATTAAGGATATACATATGTACATGATACAGATTTTGTGCTGCGGTTTATCACCCACATGTTGGGTAATAGACTATCCCTTCGAATTCGTCTTGGTGGATGTTCTATCGCTAAGCATGCAACCAGGGGTACTTCGCAGGTGGGTACTCTTGAGGCGTCTGGACAGTATAGGCTTTAACCCTTTCCGTCCCAAGCAATTTCAAAATTGGAGGATTTCATTGAAATTTTCGGCATGTGATAATTTGCCATTAAAAAACACAAAAATGCATTTTTGATATCCATACAAAGTTGGTGTCCTTAGTAAAGGACATACACATATGTGTCTTGGGCTTTCACTTAGTCAAAATACAAAAATTTTAATATAATAATAAAAAACAAACTTTTTATTGCACTCTCAGTCACAAATACTAAAAAAAGTGGCGAAAAAACTTATAACAGAATAAAATAGAGATAACCACTAACATGAGGACATATAGTTCAGTAAGAAAAGTCAAAGTTAAAGTCAGGTTGCCGAAGTTAGGTGGTAGGGAACTTCCGTCGTCTTCTGGGGTCAAGTACTTGGGTGTTGTCCTGGACAGCAAGCTGAGCTGGAAAGGAAAAACCGAGGAAAGAATGATGAAGGGTCTGAATGCTCTCTACTAGTATAGGAACTCCATAGGTAAGAGCTGAGGTCTTCCGCCTAGGGCCATTCGCTGGATATATTTGGCTATTGTTAGACCGGTTTTTACTTACGATTGTATTGTTTGGAACAGTGCCTGAGATAAGAGTTTTCAACGGAAAATCTTGGATAAGGTTCAGCGGTTTATCCCTTAAGTATCACTGGAGTAAGGAAGAGTTGTCCTCAGGCTGCTCTTGACTCCGCTTGATTTGTTTGTCAAGCGGTGTGAAGCGTGGAGTGCCGTACGTCTGATGGAAACGGCGCTCGATGGATCACTCTAGAGTTCTTAACGTCATATTTCCTGAGGGGAGGTACGGACTTTTGGAAAGAGCCACCGGCAATATTGCGCCTGAGGCTATGTTCCTGCCTGGTTTAAGGATACTTACACCGGATAGGGCAGAGTGGAATGGTGGAGTACTCCAGGGGCAGAGAGGTATACCCATCTTCACAGATGGGTCTAAGTCAGGTGGAGGCACAGGTACTGGGGTTTTCTGTAGGACACTCGGTTCTGAACTTCACTTCAAATTGAATGATGACTGTAGCGTGTTTCAGGCGGAGATTTTCGCAATCTTGAAGACTATTGAGGCCACAGTTGGTGGCCCCGCTTCGGATTCGGAATCTTACATGATCTTCGTTGACATTCAGGCTGCCCTAAGGGCCATTGCGTCGGTCTGGTGCAAATCACGGCTGGTTCGCGAGTGCAAGCAGTCGTTGAGGACTTTTGGACTCTGGAGATGGCGAATGCTCTAGTTAGGTCAGGTTCGTTTTCTGAGGGCCATTTAATAGTTAGTGCTGGTCCCACAATCTGACACCTCTACGGTCTCATTAATGGATGGGTCAGAGTGAAGAGCAGAGGCGTTGGGGGAATGGATCGGGTCGATATGTTTCAAATTGTCTATGGCCTGCTATAGACAATGTAAGACGAGGTTGGCTGATCGGCTTGGATAAGGCCAGTTTAATTGCGGTGAACTGCGAGATTAGGTCGCTGACAGGGCTTTGGAACGGATTCCAGCCGGACTAATGCAGGGTACGCTGCGATGAGGACGACTTGGAGACTATCGAGCACCTCCTCTGTAACTGCCCAGTCCTTAGTAGATTGAGGTTGAAGGCCCTTGACTTCTTTGAGGGTTTGAATTCTGTGTCGAAAGCCGACATAAAGGCTCTCAATAGATTCATTATTAGCTTGAGCTGTTTGAGAAATGCTAGGGCTTCATTGGGCTAGTCGCGCTCTCCCTTGTGTGCTTGTTGGTCTGTTTAATTCCTCCATTTCCATTACTTATCCCCCTAATTATCCTCTCACCATGTCTTATTTGACAAGTACACGTCCTCTAACCTAAACCTAAAGGGAAACATTCTTCCCAATTTATTGGGAAACCGAATAGCGGATACCGAATACTTCCGAAAACAAACCTTTGTTTCATATATCTCTACAAGACGTCAATAAAGATGTTGAGGTCTGACTAGAGACTACTATCGCATTGGATTGTATTGCGTTGAGGAATTGTTGCATTAGATTGCGGTCGAGGTTTTTCATTCCTGTGAAGCCCTCCACCCTTTAAGCTCTTCTCCAGATTCTGAAGCATATTATCCCAGATCAACCCTCCAATGATTGAAGAGTAGTAAAAGTCAGTGAAGTGAAGTGATCATGTGAGAAACTGATGCTCCATTGATCAACGCCCATACAACTATCCTCAATCCGAAAAGTCTGACAGCTCCTGTCAGCTCCATAATTTTAAGGCCTCAACCTCTACCATACTACGCACAGTCTTTTCACTTCATAAAATGTTTGCACAAAATAGAAGTACAAAATAGTACTAAGCATTCTATTGTTTAAATTAAGAAAAAAAATTAGAGTGGCCTTAAAATTGACCACACGGTCCATACAATCGATTTTTTTGCATAAAATTCCTATCCAAATAAAAGTCTTCAAACTTTATACACATGCTTTCCAGAATATATTAAAGACGTATGCCATGTCATCAAAATCGGTCATAACTATCGCCGCTCAGCTCTGGGCAACCTCTAATAAATGTACTCAAATATGTATAAACAATATTAGTGCAAACTAATCAAACATTTTATCATTTCTTTGATTACGTAGTTTAGTGCTAAAATTCGTTTATGAGGTTGACGTCTTTTACTTCTTGTATACTTGTCAGATGATGCAAGCAAACAATATAAAACATTAGTATTTGTTAAAATTTTGTTATACTTTCTGAAAAACTTTGATCTATATTTCCTGTAATCTTTATTGCGTGCTTCTGCTTCCTCGAAGAGCACACCAGTAGGAAGTACTGCTGCATCAATTATGTACTTTCCATGTATTAGTGTTATATGGATAGTAACAGTCATGAAGTACCAGTTATATTTTAAGCAGTCAGAATTCTATGCTTGTTTTCTTGTCTTAAAATGTTATTTTTTGTTTCGATTGCATACCACTTTTTAAAAGGTATATTATAAAGCCACATGAAGTATGCATTCTATTAATTTTATTCGAACGCTTTATTTACAAGCCTTCTGATCAACATTTTTTTTTTTTTTTGAAAAAAGCTCTCAAATCATTCCAGTCGGATGGTTTGACTTTATATACAGTGGTGGCCACGAATTTAAGACACGACATATGATGGACTTCTTTGTGATAATTTTGTGATAATTGAGAAATCTCAAGAAACCCATGATATTTTGGAAAAATATACTTTGGAGTTTTGCCGCTTCGGCTCTGATGGAAAGCAGTACGTCTGGCGCCCTCCAAACCTAGAGCATCATCCAAAGTACACCCTAAAAACAACCTGGTGGTGGAAATGTGACGGTGTGGGCAGCATTTTCCTGGCATGGTGTAGGTCCCATTTACAATATAAATTCTAAAATGGACCACCATGTTTACAAAAATATTATAACAGACACAATGATACCATTCGCTGAAGACAACATGCCTCCAATATAGAAATTTATGCATGATAATGACATTTCACGTCTAGTGAAGAGTTGCTTAGAAGAAACGATATCATTGTTCTTAAGTGGCCAGCTCAATCCGAATTTACGAGCAGTTAAACCAAAAAATTCAAGCGATTTGTGGGAAGAAATCCAAAGGGTTTGGTATGCAATTCCAAAGCAACGTTATGTGGCATTAGTCGAAAGTTTACCCGGGAGATGTGCTGCTGTGATGAAAAATAAAGGATTTCCCACTAAATAATAGGTTTTTTTATGAAGCTGAGCTTAATTTAGAGAATAGTGTTATATTATGCCTATGTCTTAAATTCGTGATCAGGTAAAATTTGTGTTTATGTATATAATATGTAAATAAAATTTCTTAACCGAATATAGGTAAGAAAATATTATTAATTTTTCTTCATAATTTTTTCGATAAAATGTAAAAATTGTCTCAAATAACTCAGTCATATGTCGTGTCTTAAATTCGTGGCCTCCACTGTATATAACGTACGGCAATATTCGTGACCTTTTTCAAAAAACTTATAAGTTTGTTCTCTGGTTATTTTTGACCTATATTTAAAAAATAGACATTAGCTTAAATTGGATACTAGTAGGAAGATGGAGGAAAACGAAGCTGCCTTTTTTAAGGCCATTTTAAATCACTCATATATACTGAACTGTATAAACAATTTAAATAATTTTGATTTTTTTAATTAATAAGAAGGTGCTATATTTCAATTAAACAGCACTAAAACGTCATCAGTGAAAATATGTTTCACACATACGCTTGAAAATTTTCATAAGTTTTCGTTTAACAATATAATATAATTTAACAAAATATTTTTTTTTTGCTAAAAAAAATTACAATATGAATTTCTTTTAGTCGAACTCTTATCTATAGCAGGCCATTATATTTTTCAAAACTCATTGTCAAAAAACTGCTTTTTTGCCAACAAAAACCATTGCGCTATGTCTTGATAGAGAGGACTGGGAGCTTAGACTTATCCAAGAACCCAGGACTGTCGGTAACAGGCAACAATGATGTCGACTAACACACGTCGTATATAAATGAGACCTCGATTAATTTTTCTCTTTTCTTCAAATTTGTGTCAAAAACGTGACGATGGTGACTAACTTTAGCTCCAAAGATTTTATCCTCCTAAATGACACATCAGTGGTTATCGGCTACGACGAAAAAGCACTGACACAAGGAGGGCTTGGATATCACCTTAGTTAGTGGAGACATTATCATTAACTGGTATGTATCTAGAAAAGTTTCCTTATTTGGCCTTAGATTAATACCTCTTCCATTCTTCTTTTCTTTTCTTTTTTATAAAAAAAAACAAAAATTTATACTCATTTATACTGTTTTCACACCAAAAGTTAAAACCTGATTTTAGCATTAAAACCATAATCAGCTGATTTTGTGTTCACACTGCAAATTTTCTTAAATCTGGTTTTAACTTTCATACATTTATGACTGTGCAACAGCTGTTTTTGTTTAGAAAAAATAAAAAATATGAAAAATTAAGAAATAATATTATTAATATTAATATACAACAATAATATTGTTATAATATTATTATTTATTATTGTTGCAGCATTCATTATTTAAAATTTTACATTTTTAATACAATCGGCTTTCTGTATTTTTACATTTGTTTTGTTTTTATCAGCTGTTTTCAACGTTTCAGAGCTGGTAGCTCTGATTTAGTACATAAAACAAGGTTGTATTTCATAAAATCAACTTAAAACCAATTCAAAAAATGTTTTAAGTTGGTTTTAACACAATAATTTTGTATGGTAAAAGCAGGTTTTATTTTTGATTTTAACGTTAAAACCAACTTTTGCGTTAAAACCACTCGGTGTGAAAACACTATAATAGTGTTAGATATAAATTTAGATCCATCTTTTACGAACTTCTCTATAATTCGAAATTGTTCGGATATTGACAGAAAAGTGGAGTGATTGAATCTCGAAATCGAGAAGCTTTTGATGTCAGCTTTTTTACTTACTTTACTTATTGTTTGCTTTCCTGCACAACACAACAAACTTTACAATTATAATGCAGGAAAATTTAAATGTGTATGGCTTTCTCAAAAAAGTCCAAAAGTTTTCTGAGTTGCATTGCGTTGCTATTTAATTGTAAGAAGTGAAGAATTAAGTCCGAAAGACATGTAGCATTTAACATAAACTGCTAATCAAAACTAAGTTATGAGGCTTAGGTATAATAATGTGCCTTCATCTGAAAAATCTTGTAAAAAGGTCAAATAAATATTTGGGTACCCGTTTGCATATAATTTATAGCCATAGCGCCCCTGCTCTTTGCTGATTAGTGGACCTTGATATCTAAATAAATCAAATTCGAAACGAATACTTCCAGGTTTCAAAAAGCCACTGAAAATAAATTGCCAGCTTAGATGACCACATATCAACGCCAGGCAAGTTTTCGAGAGCCTTTGCCGTATACGGTAGATAACTCTACGGAGAAAGGGAAGTCTTAGAGAATACCATCGTCTAGAGTATACGTTGAAGAATGATTCTTTCGATCTCCACGGCTATTCTCCGATTGTTGAATAGAGATTTATAAATGATTCAAAATTTGTCCTGGGATTCCTCATTCATTCAATTATTATATATGTTGATATAAGGCGAACGAGGGCCTCTTGATTTCTATTACCCTGTGAATTACTTAAAAACCAATGTAATCTCTAAATTTTATCGTATTTTTGCCATCACCAGCTGTCAAAGCACAAAAAATATAAACAAAAAATATTATAAACAATAAACAATAATGGAATCCAAAAATAACATTTTTAAAAAAGTATTATTTAGAAGAAAGTTATTCGCGAAATTAGCGGAGGAAGCCACTATGTGTGTAGAAAACCTTTTGAAAAGTATTTGCAGCTTTTGAAGAAGCTGTATGAAAAATATTAATAATAATTTAGAAATAAAAGGAAGAAGAACTGTAAAAAAGAATTACAAAACTACCGTGTGAACATGATAATTCTAATAAGTAATTCAAACAGCGAGCGAAGTAATTCGAAGGCTCGTGCGAACATAGCATAACATACAATTTGGGTAATTCGCTCACAAAATTTTGTATAGCGAATTACGCAATTCAGCACATAATTGGATGTTGAATTACGAATGAGAGAGCGAATTACGAAAAAATGCTGCCGTGCGAACATAGCATATTTTCCATAAAAATTTGATTATTTTTGATTTCTATTTTTTTTATTTCAATGATTAATAAATAAATGTCTAACAAGTCGTTTATAAGTTTGTTCATACACATGAGCATTTATGTGTAAAAAGAAAAACATCAGTTATGTGGTGTTTTATGCTGCGAGTATTTGAAGTACCACATGAAGTGAATATAATTGTATTAGTATGTACTTGTTTTTGCGGATATATTTTTCAATGAGTACTCTTTTTACGGAACATAAGCAGCTTCGGATAAATTCTTACTCGTATTTGTCTTGCACACATTCTCTTCTCTTCACTGCTTGCGCTGTTAGAGAGAGAGTAAGTACTCTATTTATCAGACAGCGAGTTTCACATATGAAGCAAAAAAGTTATTCGTTGCAGACCTTTATTAGACAAGGCTGGCGAAAGCGATATAAGACGATAAACCTCTAGACTGTCCGGGCTCTTTCAATCGTGTGGATATAAACCTGATGTTAAAACATTGGTGTAAAATTCATAAATGCGAATTTTAAGACTTTCAGGGTCTCATCGAGTTTCGAAAGAAGAATTTTTTGATTCATAATTTCTGGAATTGGCGTTAAAAGTATTTGCATAAGTAGGTTTTTAGTTAACATTTTTTGATATTGGCGTAAGCGTGTTAAAGGTATCCATAAACGAAATGTTTTTGTATGTCTTTTTAAATTTAAGATTTTCTTTGTATCTCAAAATTAATCAAATTACATAAGGTTTAAATTTTTACTCACAAACACATGTTCAATTACATATGTAAAAATTTACATTACATTATATATGTTACAAAGTATTTTCTTCCGTAAATTACAAGTTAACGTTATATTAAGAAATGAATATATTACTTCTCTTATTGTTATTATAAGGACAAATCTAAATAAAAAATTCATTTATTACGTCCATAAAATGTTTCGTTCAGCCGACTAATGATAGCACATATAATCCAGCGTCGACGAATGCTTGTGCATGGCAGAGACATTTGATAACATATGTTATACATAGGGAATTAAAGCACGCTCTAATTGAAGTTTGTCAAAAAAAATTTCTTGTAAGAGTACCTAACGGGTAAGATTCTCATTAAACATTTTCCACGACTGTCGTGTTGTACATTTTCTGGTCTATTTCAAATAATTAACTGACTTATATTTCCAGAATATCGGGCATTCTCGATCGTAAGAATGATGACTTTCATTCTGATAGTTTATACAATATTTGCTACTACATAATTCATGTATTGCACATTGGTCACAACCACAGTCATAGTTACCCATTTCTGCACCTCTTCTTAGTATTTCCCACTCTTTTTCAGTTAAGGCATCTCATGGGGTTGGGGATATATTCCGAGACAAGAATCTTTTCCCAGCCGTGTTTTAAAAATATGAACGAGAAATTAGAACAAAGATGATTATAGCTGCATCTATTAGCACTATTTGATTATTTTCCTTCTTCATTATCTTTCCAACTTCAATAAATATCTGATCCTGCAGCTTCTTGGGGTATTTCCTTGATCTTTCTTGAAAAGATTCTTATAAAGGGAGATGCCGACGTAACTAGATTTTAAAAAATTTTCAGCAGTTCTTATTGTCTGGTCAGTCACCACTACGCATTTTCTTAACTTCAAGTCGGTCGCATGAAATGTAATCTACTAAACTTTCAACTTGAAAGACGTTATGAGCTGTTAATGGAAGAACTTCGACATTTTTATATATTTACATGGAGAGGTATATTTCGACCCACTCGATCACGTATAATTTATATACTCCTAACCTAATCTGGAGTGTTAAGCGATCCATGCCCATCAGATGTTTTGCAGTCAGAGGTCTAATCCAACGGTATTATCAGGAAGCTTTACTGATACCTGGGCGCCTCAGTGAATAACAGGTTTGTTACCAAGTTCTTGTTATGCTAGCGGAGGCTAAGGCAAGATCGACCCTCATTCGTGGAAACAAAATGGGCAAAAACGAAAGGAAAAATAAGAACATAGACAAGAATACTAACATTTATGACATGGCAACTAAACCTGAACATGACTCGTTTCTTCTCATTGCGCTTATTCAGAAGAGCATTGCTTAAAGCAACAGTGAGTTCGTCCTGAATTTCGCCCCAAAAGGTATGAAGGTCCCGACTTTGGAGGAGTCCTTTAGTGAGGTGACTGCTTCGACAATCTTCATTTCGACGGACGATATGTGCGTAGGGATTCCCCTCAGTTAAGGAGCAGAAGATGCTGGCTCGACACAGAGGCAGTTTCGAGGTATGAAACCAAACACCCTGGTGGTGTCCCCGGGGTGACTCTTGTGAGAAAGTCCCTTGCGTGAGGATAAGTGTGTAGAGCCAATTGCTTCTACATCTAAAGCCTTAAGCAAGGGATTAGAAGGTTCGGCACCCTTACTCCCAACTTGGGTAAAGAAGACTTGTCGGGTCTTCAATCCAGTAAAGAGTAAGGGTGCTGGTGTTCCTTCTTCTACGGATCCAACAAGAAGGACGTAAAGTTGGAAGCATAGGAACGCACATCGGCCACTGTCTTCCAAGCAGATTTTCTGCAAGTTAAATGACATGAAAAGAAACAGATCTGACGAGGTGCCCTCCTTCCAGTCCAAACCGTCCGAAAAAAACAGGGAAACCTGGGAATGGTTACTTTCAATTAGCTGTTCATCGACAGGTTAGATTATATGGCAAAATCTCTCCAGAAAGATGGGAACTAATTGAAGATAGGATAGGGATTATGGGTTTGGGCGATCCTGATTATAAGTTACTTGTTCCCATTACAAGTGATAAGGTAAGAACCTGTATTTTGGCTAGTAGTAAGTTAGATTTGTTAACCACATTTTCATTTTGAACAGGTGACGTAACAAAAGTGGCTTACAGAAACAACCTTAGGAACAGATGTTGTGATCTCTGTATATGCCACATAAGGCTGCAACTCCTCCTGGTGTCTTAATTCGACTACTGGTGGAGCATGCGAAGAGAAAAAGATGTCGTCTTGTCTTGGGGTGTGATGTCAATACGGGAATGCGACAGGAGGGTTTTAGATGAATATTCCGTCTCTAATCCCCAACTGATAATCTTCAGTATTAATCTATCAAGTGGCTTTCAGACCATATCGCTGTCATCCTTTCTTTTGAAAGCTTTGGTGAGACTTATCAATCTATATTTGAAGTCAAAAATTTTGTTCCGAAACGATGGGTGAATCCAGCTTAAGTGAAATTACTTATCTAGATTAGATAGTTGCGGCCCTATGCTACCTAGAGGAGTAAAAGGAACATATTATATATATACAGTACCGAGCAAAAAAAAATGCAACTAAGCCGATTGATCTTTATGTGCGCCTCTTTACAAAAAAAAGTACGGAAATGAAAAACTTCTTTTTTATTTTTATGCTCCACAAACTTTGTTAACAAATACAGGTTACAATATCAAAATTTTTCTATCCACTTATTTTTATTTTAACATTTAAGAAAAAAGTGACAAATTTCAGCGAGCAAAAAATGCAACGCTATGTTATTCATAACTTTATTTACATTAAATGTAAATTCTTACAAAATGTTGGTTAAAAATATACTTAAAACTAATAATTGGTTACGTAGCCTTTATTTTCTATTACCGTTTGCAGTCTGGAGGGCATACAATTCACAAGGGACACGATGGTGTGTAGGTGTATTTTTTTCCATTCTGACTTTAAAATTTCTTCTAATTCCGCCAAATTTGAAGGATTTTTCTTCTTAGCTTCCCCATAGAAAAACTATGGGATATTTTAGATCGGGAGATTGTGACGGCTAATCCAAAACTTGCACATCATGGTCGCTTAAGTAGTTACGAACCAAGCGACTAGAGTGCTTCGGGTCATTGTCTTGTTGGAATATGCTGTTTGGGGCATTTTTTCCAGAAGATGTGGGAGCATATTTTCTTCTAGGATCTCACAGTATTTAGTATCATTCAAAATACCATCGATTTTCACCAACGGACTAACTTCGTCACGAGGAAACGCACCTACCAATAAATTACTTAAAATAAAGAATTTCGGTGAAAAATAAAAGTAACTTACCCCACACCATTAGCTATGTTTTACTGTTGGTAGCTGATATCTGGGAGAATATCTCTACTTATGAGGTCTTCTAATATATTTTATCCCATCAGAACCAGAAAGATTAACCCTTTGCGACCGTATGTCTGGTCTCAGCCACCAAAGCCTTATTACCGATCTGGTCGTATATCTGCTCTCAGCCACCAAAGCTTTATTACCGATCTAGTCGTATGTCTGCTCTCAATCGATAAGCTTTCGAAATTCGTTGAAATCGAATGATATTTTATAAGTTGTGCTTAACTTAGATTTGGCGATTTCGCTTCTTAAAATATTTCAAAATAATACTATAATAAAATGGCAAAAAGAAATTTACTGAAAGAAATGTTCCGTGAACTTGAAAGTAGGGATGACGAATTTTATTTTGACTCTTTCAACACTGACTTTTTCCTTCACAATCTTGCATACTGTGTATTACTATCAATCTGTTGCGAACAGTATGCACTCGAATTGAAATACCTATTTGCTTGTTTGCGTCATTCTTGGATCAGCTTTAACCAGTCTAATCATTTGGCGATCTTCGCGCTGGGTAAATTTCCTTGGGCAACCGCTGCGACTTTCTTTCCACGCTATTTAAACGCAATTCGGAACACCGTTGATTTGCTTACGCCGAATATTTGCCCAATTTCTCGCATGTTTTTACCCTCTTCCAGAGTCTTAATAATGGCTACCTTACCATCAGTTGATAACTGTTTCTAATGGTTAACAAATATGGTAAAAATTATTAACGAAAATTTTATATAAATAAATTTTATCTACTTACTTTCACTAATAATTCACTGCGTTGCATATTTTTGCTCGCTGAAATTTGTCACTTTTTTTCTTAAATGTTAAAACAAAAAATAAGTGGTCAGAAAAATTTTGATACTGTAACCTGCATTTGGTAACTAAGTATGTGGAGCATAAAAATAAAAAAGAAGTTTTTAATACACGTACTTTTTTTGAAAGAGGCGTACATAAAGATCAATCGGCTTAGCGTTGAATTTTTTTGCTAGGTACGGTATATATATAAATATATACAATATATATATAATATACAGTGTATCACTAAAGTGAGTATGCAGCGATATATATATTTGAAATGATTGGAAAAATTGCTTAAGATTTGAAATAAAAACACAAATATTATATTTTTTCATTTATTTTACATATAAACTTAAGAAAAATAATAAGGAACAAAAATGTTTCTAATTCATTACTGGTTGATAACAATATAATTAACAAAATGGTTAGAATTCAGGTCACATAAGTGAGTATGCAGTTCACAAAAATTGGCACTATGATTAAATTTTTGAAGTCAGGCTGATATTTAATATTTTGTTGGATAGCCCTTTGCCTTTTTGACTGACTTCAATCTCGATGGCATAGATGTTATAAGATTTTGGGTAACCGAATGTGGAATTTTATTTCACTCCTCAAGTAGTGCAGTTTTAAAGGTGTCTTTACTTGTAATGACATGACTTCTGATTTTTTTTTCGAGATAATCCCACAGATGTTCTATTGGATTAAGGTCGGGTGATTGGGATAGTTGTTTTGGCGTATTACACAAAAGATAAGCTCTAACGATATGGGCTGTATGTTTAGGGTCATTGTCCTGTTGGAATAAAAATGATCCTGTTAGTCCCAATTTAGCTGCACTTTGATGCAAGTTGTTTTTTAAAATGTTCAAATACACCGTCTTATCCATTGTTCCTTCGATAAACACAAGATTTCCAACACCTGATGCTGTCATACACCCCCATACCATAACCGCTCCACCACCATGTTTTACTGTGGCAGCCATATTTTTTTCATCGAGCTCAGTGTTCACTTTCCTCCACACTTTTTGACACCCATCAGAGCCAGAAATATTATATTTACTCTCATCAGAAAATATAACTGATTTCCAGAAATTTTCATCCTTGGTTTCGTACTCCTTTACGAAGTCCAATCGTTTTCTTCTATTGGTGCTGTTCACAAATGGCTTTTTGCGGATGTTACGGCCATGGTAACCAGAAGCATACAGAACTCGACGAATGGTTTGTGGGTTACAGGTTTTTCCAGTCAATTTTTCTATTTCTGACATAGTTTTTGGAGCACTCATCTTGGGATTTACTTCTATTTTTCTGGTGATAATTCGTTTCTCCCCGTCATTGAAGATTTTTGGACGCCCAGGTCGAGACTTGTTATTTGTATTTCCCTTCTTATTATACTTTTCTATTATTTTTTGCTACTTTTATTAATAATTTTTGCAATTTCACGTCGGCTTTTCTGCTCTTTATAAAGTTTAATAATTACATCTTTTAAATCTTGTGGAAGTTCTTTTCCATGAGGGGCCATAATAAAAGTTAAAAAAAAATTTCGGTATTTAATCTATTTATTTAATCTTTTTATATTTATTTATTTATTTACATTTATTTATAATAACAATTATTCACTTTTTCCGCGATTAAAATGCGTTTAGTTTAAGTGCAGCTCAAAACTTTAAGAAGTGCATACTTTTGTGATGTGATTTTTTCTATTTTTTAAGAAATGATAACGAGATATGATAAAGGGATAATTATTTTGAGGTATGTTTGTGTTTTTGTGTAAGGCATTATTATATATTTTTGGAAGTGTAAAAAAAATATATTTTTCTGCATATTTTTGGAAAAAAAATTGGGATATTTAATTATTTTCATGCTGCATACTCACTTTAGTGATACACTGTATACAGTGGGAAGCAAAACTGTCCAGATGTTTTGCATTAAGAAAGTAAGGTAATGAAAGTAATACAAATATAGGTGTATTATCAAATATATGTATTTTTTCATTCTATTGAACATTATTCTAAATTATAAAGAACAAAAACTTCTATAAATTTCTTCAAAAAAATAAAAAATGCAAAAAACAAAAAATTCACTATTTGGACACTTTTGCACTGTTTGTGGTGTTTGTTGAAAATCATTAATCGTTGTCAATTTAATATTTCGTCCAAAGGCCTTCATTTTTAATTACGCTTTCAATACGTTTTGGCATACTCTCCACCAACTTTTGGATGGTATCACGGTCAAGAGCTCGCCATTCATGTGGATCTCCCAAAGCTCGTCAACATTTTTGGTGGGGTTTCATATGCTGTCTTATAATGGGCGATAAATAGTTTTGAGCCCTTTAAGTCGCCTGGTCCGGATGGTATCTTTCCGGCTCTGCTTCAGCGTGCTGGTGATATATTACACGAATGTCTGGTGGACGTGTATAGAGACTGTCTCCGGCGGTATGATATACCTGATGGTTGGAAAGATGTGCTCGTGGTGTTTATACCAAAGGCTGGTAAACCCAGTCACATCGGCCCGAAGGATTATAGACCGATATCGCTCTCACCCTTTCTTTTGAAAGCCTTGGAGAGACTTATCGATCTACATTTGAGGTCAAACATGGACCGGTCTCTGTTGAGTGGGTCGCAACATGCTTACATTAAGGGTAAGTCGGTTGAGAGCGCTCTTCATGATGTGACAGGTTTTGTTGAGACGAATCTGGCTAGGGGTGAGTACACACTGTCGGCTTTCCTTGATATAGAGGGGGCCTTCAATAATGTCACCACTTCTTCTATTGAGAATTCACTGAGGGATATACATGCCCCAGATTTTCTGGTGCGGTTTATCATCCACATGTTGGGTAATAGACTAATCCGATCGAATCTGGGTGGATGTTCTATCGTAAAGCGTGCGACCAGGGGTACACCGCAGGGTGGTCCGAGGCTTCTAGAGAGTAGGGGCTTTAGGGTTGTGGCCTATGCCGATGATGTGGCTATTCTGGTGGGTGGAAAATTTCTACCGACGCTGGGGGAACTGATGGAGTCTGCTCTTGGAATTTTATCCTCTTGGACTACGAAATGTGGCCTGGGTATAAATCCGGATAAGACGGACCTCGTCTTGTTCTCGCGTAGGTACAAAATTGAACCCTTCAGGTTGCCGAGGTTAGCTGGTAGGGTAGCTTCCGTTGTCTTCTGAGGTCAAGTACTTGGGTGTTGTCCTGGACAGCAAGCTGAACTGGAAACGAAACACCGAGGAAAGAATGAAGAAGGGACTGAATGCCTTCTACCAGTGTAGGAACTCCATAGGTAAGAGCTGGGGTCTTCCGCCTAGGGCCATTCGCTGGATATATCTGGCGATTGTTAGACCGGTTATTACCTATGGCTGCGTTGTTTGGTGGTGTGCCTTAGATAAGAGTTTTCAGCGGAAAATCTTGGATAAGGTTCAGCGGATTGTTTCCTTGAGTATCACTGGAGGGAGGAAGATTTGCCCTCAGGCTGCTCTTGACACTGTGCTCTGCCTGACTCCGCTTGATTTATATGTCAAGCGATGTTCAGCGCGCAGTGCCATTCGTCTGAGGGAATCGGGCTGCTGGAAACAGCGCTCGACAGGTCACTCCAGAGTTCTGAATGTCATCTTTCCTGACGGGAGATATCGACTTTCGGAAAAAGCCACCGATTATATTGTGCCTGAGGCTATGTTACTGCCCGGTTTAAGGATACTTATACCGGAAAGGGCACAATGGAATGGTGGGGTACTCCAGGGACAGAGAGGTATACCCATCTTCACAGATGGGTCTAAGTTAGGTGGATGTACAGGTGCTGGGGTTTTCTGTAGAGAACTCGGTCTTGAACTCCACTTTAGGTTGAATGATGACTGCACCGTTTTCCAGGCGGAGATTTTCGCAATCTTGAAAGCTATTGAGGCCATAGCTGGTGGCCCAGCTTCAGATTCGGAATCCTACGTGATCTTCGTTGACAGTCAGGCTGCCCTTAGGGCCATTGAGTCGGTCTGGTGCAAATCACGGCTCGTTCGCAAGTGCAAGGAGTCGTTGAGGACCTTTGGACTAGACCGTATCCGTCTCTGCTGGGTTCCGAGTCATAGCGGAATACTGGGCAATGAGACGGCGGATGGCCTCGCTAGATTAGGTTCGCTCTCTAGGAGCGATTTAATAGTTGGTCCTGACCCCCCGGTCTGCCACCTCTACGGTCTCATCAATAGATGGGTCGGGGAGGAAGAGCAAAGACGTTGGGGGAACGGATCGGGTTGTTTTGTCTCTAGATGTCTATGGCCTGCTGTGGACAGTAAGAGAACAGGTAGGCTGCTGGGCTTGGATAAGGCCAGCTTAAGGTTAGTTGTCGGGTTTATCACAGGGCACTGCGAGATTAGGTCGCTGACGGGGATCTGGAACAGATCCCAGCCGGACTATTGCAGGGCATGTTGCGATGAGGAGGAGTTGGAGACTATCGAACATCTCCTCTGTAACTGCCCAGCCCTTGGTAGGTTGAGGCTGAGGACCTTTGGCAGGGCCTTCTTTGAGAGTTTGAACTCTGCGTCGAGAGCCTACATCAAGGCTCTCCACAGATTCATTAGTGGCTTAGGCTGGTTGAGAGGCGCTAGGGCTTCATCAGGGTATTCGCGCTCTCCCTTCTTTGTTGGGTCTATGTGACCCCTCCGCTTCCCATTCAACCTTTCCAATCTCCTCTCCTTTATATCCTATTCCCTCTCTTATCCTTCCTCTTTAAGGACGTTGTACAATGGGTCAATTCGACCTCCGGGTACTGTACTTGTCTTAATTGACAAGTACACGTCCTCTAACCTAACCTAACCTAACCTTCATATGCTGTCAGCTTTCTTTTAACAATAAATTTTCTATACGATTCAGGTCTAGGCTTTGTGCAGGCCAGCCCATCGTCCCAAAAGTTTGGTTTTGTAGCCAGCCTTTAACTATTTTTGTTCTTTATAATTTAGAATAATGTTCAATAAAATGAAAAAATACATATATTTGATAATACACCTATATTTGTATTACTTTCATTACCTTACTTTCTTAACGCAAAACATCTGGACACTTTTGCTTCTCACTGTATATAGTTAAGTAATTATTTAAAAATTAATTTAAGTTAATTAAAAGCCTGAAAATAGGAAACATATATATAAAGTGACAGTTGATAAGTCGATTATAAAAAATACAATAAAAATCCAACAAAAATTATTGTAGTAATATTTGACAATCCTGATTATATTTAATTGCCCACATTCCCAAAAACGCGTTCTCAAAAATCGCTTTTTGTCGCATGTAATAATTGCGGTCGGCTTTACTTCTTCTATTTCACACCATGCTTGTCAAAGATATTTGATAATAAAACAAAAATGAACAAAATCACTTCTTTGAAATGCTAATCACTAATAACTTTGTTAAAAAAATAGGCATTTTCAAAAATTGTAAATCAATAAATAGTTTCCTTCATATAATCACATCAATAGAGGGCCGGAAAGAACCAAAGAAAGTAAAAATTAATAAAATGCAACGTAAATGGAGACCTGATTTAAACAAGTGGCAACAAATGAATTTATCAAAAGAAATTCGGAGTTATAAACTACTGTCATATAACATACTAGCTCAAGATTTATTAGTTGAACACCTTCATCTTTATTATGATATTGACAGTAAATTACTGCGATGGGAAACTCGCCTTAAGAAAATAAAAGACGAAATAGCTAACATTCAGCCAGACATATTGTGTTTGCAAGAGATGCAATACAATCATCTTAAGGAACTTGTACATAACTTAAGCTCCGTTGGGAAAAATCCAAAGTTTGAATATGTTTTTAAAAAGAAGACTGGAACGAGGAGTGATGGTTGTGCTATTATTTACGACAGAAACAAATTCAAGATAATGTCGGAACAATGTGTGGAATATTACACGGACGGTATTTCCACACTCAATAGAGAAAATATTGGTCTTATGGTTAAGTTTCAACCGCTAGAGGATACTTCGATGGCGTTCGTGGTAGCTACGACACATTTGTTGTATAACCCGAGGCGAGAAGATGTCCGAATATCTCAAGTTAATAAACTGATTCGAGCAATAATTGATTTCTCCAGCAATCCTCTTTTATCTGGACGTTTACCTGTTATACTGACAGGCGATTTTAACTTCACTCCGAACTCCCGCGCATTTCAAATTTTAACTGCTAAGCGTAAACTTAAGATAAATTCTAATGAACATCAAGTTAATCAGTTAAGTGATGATTTTTTCCAAATGAATGCTATCGATTTTGAAAATACATGTGGAGCTTCAACATATCAAGATGAGTGGATAACAGTTGATTACATGCTGCTGTCAAGCACAGAAAAAAACACGAACTCTATTCGCATTAATAGCGCATATAAATTGCCATCTGTAGAACAATGTTGGAGAAATGGGAAAATACCAAACACAATCATTGGCTCCGACCATTTTTCACTCGCGATTCAGTTTTCAATGCATTAAAAATAATTCGTTTTTAGATCTGGGCAAAAAGTAAAATAAATATATCTCTAATAGTTAAATGCTATAAAGAAAGAAACAAGCGTTGTAGACTTCTTACACATTTTTTAATATAGGTAATTCTTAATTCAACGTAAAGTGCCTACAAAAGAATCATCCTTTTTCGACTTCTATATATTAATACTTCACCAGCAATCATTGTTTGCTGAAAAAATGTACCACGTTTAATTATCACTTTATAATTGAATTGTCGCTAAAGACCTAGAGCAGTCTACAGCTTATTTCACGTAGCTTAAAAACAAATCTTAATCCTTAATACTGATATCAAATATGCAAAATTTTTATTAAAATATGTGTCAAGTATTAGTTTAATTTTTTAATAAATGAATCCTAGGTTTATTTCATGTGCTAGCCCCAACTTTAATAAAAAAAATTTCTTTATATGTGTCTATGTGGGCTTTACAGTGCACGTAATTTATTTCGTCCTTTTCAAAATATTGAACTTTCACTCGTTCCCAGAATATCATTGGCTTTGCCAAATACAATCAAGCTTTGTTTGTATTTTTTTATGAACCGATTTTTGTAAGCTACTCACACTTTAAATTGATATTTTCCCAAAAATTAATTGCGATTTTTTTGTTGTACCCTAATTAAACCAATTGTTGCGATCTGCACTGTTGCACAACAATATCTGGTTGATAAAAGCCAGGCATTAAATCTACACTATTGCATTGAACACATCTGAGATTCATTCATATTCAGAGAGGATAATGACCCTAAACACATGTTTAAGCTGGTGAAAGAAAGTTTTTAAAGATCGCATTCTCGTATTACACTGACGCAATTAAAAAACCTCTAGAACGCTGTGAAATATGTAATTGTTCAATAAATAAAACAAAAGCTTGAACTAATTGTGGACTAGAATACTAAAAGCCAGGTAATCGATCTCTAAAGAACATTGCCAAAATTTGACTCAATGCACGCGGTAATTGAAAATAAAAATTATTCTACTAAAAACATTAATACTTCTACTAGTTATTGGAATATATTTTTTTATTCCAGAAACTGTTATTTCAACAACAGTGTTTTTATTTTTTTGTTTGTCGTTGACATTTGAGTTGTCAAATATCAACAGAAAGTGTTCGGATAATTGTAATATAATATAATTGTATTGTGTTGCATTTTCAGTTTTACTCAATGTTATAACAATTTGCGTATTTATTGCGCAATAATTGAAAATTTATATTTAATATTGAGCTCAATAATGGCATTTATTGCGAGTTGCGCAATAAAGGTGCACATCTGAACACCGTATAATGAGCAGACAATTGATAATTTTGTCAAAGTTTTTTTGTATTTTAAGACGAATATGCATTCTAAGTTTTCATGTTCAAAAAAATTTTTTTTGCAATAAAAAATAAAATTATTTTTATCCGTTTTGTACTAATTTAAGTCCGTGCAGGTATCCTCTCAATGCCTCATAGAATTTATTTACAGTCTCTGCGACCATTTTTTGATCCCATATATTTAATTTTCTCTTTTGGCACTTGAATAACATGCTGACACATAAGTTTCATGGCCCAATAGCAAGGAATTTTTGAGTCCCCAATATTAACAAAACTCACCCGTATTGTGAATTTTTTTCTGCCGAAAAATTTGCATGTGAATAACTGTATATCTAATACAAATAATTATTTAATTCTTTTTATTTATGCATCTAACAAATATCGAAAATTTTCCAGTATCCTTCATAGCTACAGTGAAATCAGTTAATCAGCTAATTTTTATAAGATGAAAAGCTATGATTGGCTTAAAGCAGTGTTAGCTAACTTTGGAGTTAGAGCTCTAAATCATTGGGTTTGTCATATAAAAATTTGTTTATTTTTCTTGTTAAACACAAAAACAAATTGGTGATAGGAGAAAAGTTATCTGAAATATTCAAGACTACATAATATTAGAGCTTTTTTTCAAAACAATTGAACATTTTCTATGACGAATTTCAATAATTAAATTAAAAATTTAAATTATATTATGACTTGAAAGGACAAACATTAATTTTTGCTAAAATGTAAATCACTAATAAGTTGCTAAAGTAATTTTGCCTCATAAAATTATTATTTAAAACCTTTTTTCTTTGCTATACCAGAAAATCCGAAAAATTGTGACTTCATTGTAAAATAATTTATTTGTCATTTTGTAATCAAAACTAACTCAAACAACTGTGGGTTAGTTAATTTCGAAGACAGATACACATTTAGTGTTAGACTAACTCTAGAGCTAGCTAACTTCGAGGATAGAAAAAGGGCCCCAACCAAGGGTCCCAACCTGTAGAAAACAGAATTTCATTACGAAGTTGTTTGCCATTTGAAGACAGTGACGGGACGAATCTTTGTTAAATGGGAGGGTGCCTCAGGTACTTTCTTCTTCTGGTAATTAAACCTCTTTCTTTATGAATTTTCTTTAAATATATATTTAATATAGTATTTTAAGTATTTTTTGTTTATGAAATCTAGTAAGTCATACGTCTATAATAAAAATTTAAGAAATAAATTGTACATACAAGAGTTATGAAATGATTTATATAGCCATGTATAATAGCAATAGTAATATAATTATGTATATAAAAAGCTAAATCTATAATTAACCAATATACTAACATTGTGTGGTATCAATTAAATGATTTTCGTATAAAAAATATATATATACTGAACTTCAATACATTTTACAGACACGCAAAAAGTTTAAGACAATAAATATAAAATTTGAATAAGTACAATATTATTTTCTGAAAATTAATTTCTTCATGTAGGAAACACATGACAAAATTTTAAGCATTATATTACTGCGAAAACGTTTACGTCTACAATAAAGTTACGATTTCTACGATCGGCTAATCGGTCACATAACACCCTATTTACACGACGTCGTTTTTTCTTAATTCTCTTTTGATGCGACTTTCAAAAGACTTTTTTCCACCAGCTTTATTTCAATTTTTTTTTTTATTTGTTTCATAATTGATTTTTAAGCCATCCACATATCAATTTAACTTATCACATTATTGTATTTGTAGAGAATATTTTAGATTTATTTTATCAGGTGATCAAAAAAGCCAAGCTATAATAGTTTTCGACTTATGTCGTTTGTTCTGATAATCAACTTCGTATTTTTGAGTCATAACCCTCGTATGTGCACTGTATCCTTAAAGATACACATTCTATTTTAAAACTAATTAAATTAAAATTTTTGCAAAAAAGATAAGGCCAAAAAATTGTTCAGGTCTTTCCGACCAGGGGCCTCTAAAAGACGTATATGAAATAACTCAACAATCAATGAAAAAAGGAAAGGAATACAATTTTCGTAGCTAATTACACACAAATAATTTAGAATTATATTGTTAGTTAAATAATGCGATAAAGTAGACTTTCACTTACCGAAAACGTACGTATAGCTTTTTCATCACTTTCTTCTAATTTTGTACGAATATCACTAAGAATATAACTTAACTTGGATATGGATACATCTTGATTTAAGTCTGCATTAAAAGAACGATACGTTTCCTTTCCGAACCCATCTTTTTCAGTTTCATTTTCTTTCCGAGCGAAGTCTAATTTTCGATGACTAGAACGAAGTGTTTTTTTAGGAGGCGAGTTTACAACCCGTGAGAAATCAAAATGCTGTGATATGGATTCTTTTGCTTTTGGGGTTGTATTCTGCGATTGGGTCGATGACGGGAAATTAATATGCGAAGATTGTATTGGTGAATGATAACTTCCAGGAGGAGACTGAGGCGAAGAGTCATTTTTGTATTCCTTATTACTCGTATGGTCATCAACATGAGATGTTTGGACAGCCACATTACGTAATGGTGTCTTTCGAATTTCCAAATTAATACGATCCTTATTCTCCTTTTTAGGTGAAATCAAACTTAAAATCTTTTTTTTCGATGTTTTAATGAAGTCTTTTGAAGTAGATCGCAAATTCAATGGACTTTCAGTCCTTCCATTCATTTTATTCTTATTTGACCAAGGAGTTAATTGTCGTAATTGTTCCGACCAAAGAAATTTCTGTGTTGTCGAGGATTTTAATTTAGGTGTTAACTTTGTTTTAACGGGAGTGTTTTTATCTATAAGGTTCGATGCCAAGTTATGACGTTCACCACCATCAACTGTATCTAAACTCAATTTCGGAGGTATTTGCCAACCAATTGGATTTTGAAATGATTTGTCTTCGCGATTTGCATGCTGTTGTGGTTGAGCTTGTTCTTTAGCGGATTGAAATTTCTTATAATTTGTAGTAGTTTCATAATTTAGCATATGATGTATTTTAGAATCATTCCAACCATCACTTTGCAGTTTTGCTTTGGATTCAACTAATGGTAAATTATTTTTGCTAAAATGTGTGTCTTTTTTACACTCTACAAATCTTCCAATATCATTAAGAGAAGGGTGTGTTTTCAAAAAATTTTCCGGTGGCTTTTTTATTTCTTTAGGTGCTGAAAAAAAATTATAGTTTATATCATATATAGCGTACATCATAAATATATTAATATTATGCTTCAAAAATAAAATAAAAACACTTTTATATTAATATATCTGTGTAATAAATTAACAAAAAAATTTATTATGTACATACTAATGCACAAAAAAATTGTTTTTTGATCTGCACCTAAAATAAATTTTACTTACAGAATGGATAAGTCTTCCTGTTATAATTTTCACGTTTACTACAAGACCTTATCTTTCCACTTAATTTTGAGGAAGCACCAGTAGCTTGAAACCCACTTTTAGCTAAAAATTCGTCTAGAATTTTTTCAGCCTCTTTTACTGAAGAAGAAGTAGATTCCGAAGAACTTGAATATTTTCCCTCGCTGCAAACAGAATTTCTTGGTGGCTTGGGAGGTGGATTTATTGGGTTTCTAGGTTTATAATTAAAATCTGAATGGGGCATCCTTTTTTTCAAAAGGAGGCCTCCAAGATTACGTCGTCTAGCTTTGCACTCAATGTACTGCATTGATTTATCTAATACCGAAGTAGCGTTTTTATTATCTTCATGTTTTTCCTGGTTTTTACCTTCTAATATTTGCTCTAAGCTTGGTGCACTAGGTTCAGGAATTCCTTGAATCGAATAGGAAACTTGCTTACAATTATCTCTACTTCTCCTGTTTGTGAATAATAGAGAAGAGTTTATTTTATCTCTATTCACTTTAACTTCTGAAATAACGCAGTTATTTCGAAGTTCCTGTGTTATGTGTACTAAAGGTGCATCTCTTGCACTGGTTTCTAATCTGCTTATTGCCTTCAATTGACTTATTTTTCCATATTTAATTTTGTTTGCATCGGCTTCATCTGAAGTTTCCCGTGTTCGGAAATACTCTTTATTGTGACTTTTAGCTTTGGAGTTGATTACTTTATTTTTAAATTGATTTGATATCTAAAGGAAAATATGTACATTTAGTGCTACTTGCTAAAGTATTTTTAACAATTCTTTTTCAATCATGTACCTGTTCACGTTCTACGCGTTTGGAGTGTCTCTGATTTCTAGCAGTTACTACACGCGATGGGTCACAACCGCCGAAATTACCTCCTCCATCACCACTATCGCTTGTAAAGCAATAACAAAAACCGTTTCGACATGGTTTACATTTTCTTTCTTGCAATTTGTTGCATAGATTTTGATTGATTAGATCTTGTTCTGTTGCATCTACCAAATATTTTTTGTTTTTGCAATCTTCAACTTCTTGCCGATTCTGAGATACTGATTTTCTTCTACGACGAGCACGAAACTCATCCATACATTCCTGCAGACTGAACGAAGTGGTTGTGTCCTCACTATTTGGCACTTGGTCATCTGTATCGGAGGAATTTTCCAAAGACCCGTCCTCCTTAAAATTATAATCAAAACCTCTGCTTACTACATTTTCCGACCATGCCTGTTCCCCGACTTCATCAGCATTATTATTAATTATTGTAGTTTTATCTTTTAGTGATTTTTCAGTTTTTGTGTTTGTCATTCTTTTTAGTGTGAATAACTTTAATTGTGTTTAATTTTGTTTGAAAAGTAGCAAAAATATTTTAAATTGATTCGGTTTTCCCTCTTAATAAATCAGACCTTTTTCTTAAAATATTACTTATTCAGCACCGAGCAGCATCAAGTTTGCATCATTGTATTTTCATTATGGCCAATGTCATTGTTGAAAAATCAGACAATTTCATTCTAGCGTTTTAATTCTCAATTCATTGATAAGTGATTTTTAAACTTAGTGTACCCATAAGCTTGCAATATTATTGTGCATTAAATGACATTCTGCAATAAAATTGGCTGTGTGTATGAATTAAAAGTCTTTTGTTTTATATTGTGCAAAACGCAATATTGTGTAATATGTTGGCAACATTATTTCACACCAAAATAGACCATAAAGTGCCGTGGCCACGTTCAAATTTTACTGATCAAATTTTGCATATGTGTTGGTAATATTTGTTTGAACCAGCACAGCAACACATCAAATTTCAGCCGTCAAATTTCATTTTAAAAATGTAGAGAAGAAAACATCACATGGTTTTCATCGAAAAAAATTATTTTATTGTTTTCTTTTTCTTTTTTTTTTAATATTTTGTTTTTAGGTTTTCTGAAAGAACATATGCTTTTGGTTGGGAGAATACTTTGTTTTTGTTTTTGGTGTCCGAGTTTTTTCTTTTAATATGAAATTAAAAAAAAACAAAAAAAGGAAACTGCGAAGCGTCTTATACTAAGTTCCCGTATGCACCTTTATTGCGTAAATCGCAATTAACGCCAATATTGATCTAAATACTTCATATAAAATCTCAATTAATTATTGCTCAATTAAATACTAATTGTTATAATAGTAATTAAAACTTTAAATACAGCACTGTCATAAGTCTGTTTAGTGAGCACATTATAAGTTACAGAACACTTCCCGTTGATATTTGACAACTCAAATGTCAACAACGACAAAAAAAATGGCAACTTGCATACAAACACAAACAAAAAATACAAAAACACGCAACCAAAATAAAAACAATGTTGTTGTTTATCAGCTGTTAAATGAATATTGCGTATATTTATTATACCTGAACGGTTAAAGTATTGTTATCAATTAACCGACTATTGTTCTCAATTAATTTGCATACGTGAACATAGTATTAGGATGAAAGAGTGGTTGAAGAAAAGGGATGCATTTACGCACCAAAATGTTCTCAATGAACTCAAATTGAGTTCTCCAAAAGATTTTTAAAACTTTTTACGGATGGATGAAGGCACTTACAGTAGTTTTGACTTACCTGCACAACTAACTTTTGCAACAATTTTTGTGCAGATAAGTCAAAAATTCAGCTAAATTAAATTTTTTTACTTTAATTATAGATTACTCTCTCAAAGCACGAAACAAAATTTTTGTGCAGGTAAAGGCTATGAGCACGTAAATAAAAGGCAGCTGAATCAAAACTACTGTATTAGGAACTTCTAAATTTGGTTGAACCGAAAATTCAAAAAAAAGATACTCAAATATGTGACGCCATCTCTCGGAATCAACGTCTATCTATAACATTACATTGCTGCAGGCAATTTCTTTTCTGATTTAAATTGTCAGCGCTATTTCGGAACGATCAATTGGTCGCATTGTTATAGAAACTTATGGAAAAATAAACAAGATTTAAAAATAAAAGAATAATAATAATTACATATATAATAAAAGCAATTAAAACAAATTATTAATGGACTTAATTTTTTCGGCATACAAAAATAACAAAACATCCATTTTATTATCATTTTCTGCTATACACTTTCGAAACATCGGCGAACCAAAGAATGTTGTTTCTCCTACGAAATCTGCAGAAAAATGAAATTTGAAGTAATTGCCGCACACACATCAAATTTGCTTCCAATTTCTGCAGAGCAGGTAGCGAAAATCAAAAGTATTTTGATATTCTTCAAACTCTTCTCAGTCTGTACGTGTGAGGACAGTTTTCTGTACGTGTGAGTAGAGTTTTACCAATAAAATCGCAAAAATGGCAGATTGATCAGTTTAGTTTGATCGTGGCTGTGCTACTTAACAGCTGTAACAAAATTAAATGTTGTATGTGTACATTTAAGAAGTTGCACTAAAGCCGAAAGTCCATAACATCCGATTGATGCGACCTTGCGTATGCCAAAAAAAGTAGAATCAGTGTAGTTGTCACAATCAAGTTACAGAAGAAAACGCATAGAATGCATAGACGCGTAGAACGCATCAAGTAGGTTTACTTTGTACTTTTCTATGCGACTCATGCGTACGTAACGTACGTAATTGGCCATTACAACCCTTCAGTCAGGATTACGGCCTAGGTTCTCACATCACTCATGTTGTGTGTGTTAATTTTATACGTGAGTGGCGGGGCCTACGGTTTAACGTCGACTCCGAACGACATATTTTTAGAAACTTTTCATGGCAATTTTATTTACTCTCAGAGCTTTTGCCAGAAATCTGCTGAGATGCGACTCATGCACTGCTGGATTGTCAGTAGTTTTTTAAACTTAGGGATGACAAATTATATACTATTGTGCATGGTTTCGATAAATATGTTTAGATATATTTAAATAGTGCATTATTATTTTCCCAATTTTTTTTGGGTTTTGTTCTTTTGAAGCCTTTCGTAGGCTTTAGCAGCACAAAATATCAATATATGTAAATTCATAAACATGTGACTAATTCCATAAATTCTTTTAAAATCACTATTTCATTTTCCAATTTTCCAAAAATTGCTAATTATTTTACCACAACAGCTAATCAAAACCAATAACCAGTCGCATAAAACGCATTGTATGCAACTTGCAATAAAAACCGCATAGAATGCAAGAATCGCATGTAACGAAAGGTAGCATGAAACGGGTGGTATGTACTTTCGGCTTAATAGAGCCACGTAGTATGTTGTTTTGATTTTTTATGTATGGAGTTACTTTGTTAAGAAGAACGTCAAAAGTTGTCCCATCCATACCAAAAAATTCTAAAAAAATTTTGTATCAACGAAATTAATATTGAAATGGATGTGTAGGTTTTGTGTACTTTTTCCTGCTTTGCACCATATCCGTTGTTTTTAATATTGTGCAACTAATTGAATTGTGTAGGGCAAAGCGACAGTAATAAACTCAATAAAGTACTCCATAATATTGAATAGTTTTTGGGTGCCTTCGCTACCAGAACATAACTAGTCAAATGACTAGTCATTTTACCGGTAAGTGTGACGTACATATAAACTAGTCACAACTTCCCATGAAGTTATTAAGGGCAATGTGAAAAACTTGGCGTAAACATTCGTGTACATGTGATTTTGCTTCTCTTTCTAACATATGAATTCTTTCGACTGTAAAACATATGTCTAACCTGCTCACTCTTTCGCAGTTTTTAAACCACAGTTGACCACATATGTGGTCACAGTTGACTAGTCATACTTGACTCACATACCAGTCAAAGTTGACGCATCAAAAGGTTTAAAAACTAGGTCACTGTTGACTAGTTAAACTTGATGTATAAATTAGTATACCCCCTTTTAAAAGAAAATTTTTTTTGATTTGATATATTTTAAAAAAATATAATTTATTTTATAATTTATAATTAGTAATAATAGTAATACTAATAATAACACTTGCGTATGGCTTTCATACTTTGATTACAGCAGCAGATATAGCAGCAGCCTGAAATTTGAAAAAAGTTAATAATTCAATTGCAACTATTTAAGTAAATGATAATTTTTATTTGTCTTTTTTAAATTCTATTTACTTACCTGACGTAAAGTCATTATAATGCTCCAAATACTGAAATGGTATAGAAAATAAACAATTGGCCAATAGCAGAATAATAAAATAAAAGAATAAAATAATTTAAAACATTAAATTTTTAGACAAAATGTTGTAAAAAGTATAAACCTACCTCAGTACCAAATTGTAAGGAATCCATAAATCCTCTTTGTAACTTAAAGATGCCCCCGTAAATATGGCGGAAAACAAGTCTTAAGTTTTTGGTTTCCACGTCTTTTTTTTAACACAAAGAACACAATTAATACTATGTTCACACATGCACTTTTATTGCGTAAATCGCAATTAACGCCATTATTGATCTCAATATTTCATATAAAATTTCAATTAATTGTTGCTCAATAAATACATAAATTGTTATAATATTGATTAAAACTTAAAATACAACACTGTCATTAGTATGTTTAGTTAGCATATTACAGTTTTCCGAACACTTTCTGTTAATGTTTGACAACTCAAATGAAAACAACGAAAAACAAAAAATGGAGGGTCAGCAGGTCCACTATTATCAAATTTTAATCTCTCATCCTCCTGAGAGAATCAACTTTGGAGTCAAAAGTAGTCCCTACTAACCGCAACAGCTGGGCGTTTCGGTCAATCATTAGCAAGACCTTTTGCAATGTTAAATTGTTTTTCATTTTTTCTAAAAATTTTTTGGTACTAATTTTCGCGATTAAATTAAAAGCAATGTTGTTGAAGCAATCAGCTGTTTTGTTTACCAGCTGTCAAATGAATATTGCTTATATTATATATGTTACCGCCGTCACTGTAGTTCAATTATTTATTATTATTTATTATATACATATTGTTTTTCCTTATGCTTACTCCTTTTATTTGTGTCCCTTTGCTGAATACATAGAATATATAGCTGCATAACGGTTCTGAAATTATGTCGACTTTTGTATAAAAATCAAAAACATAATTTTTTCTCTGCTTATTATTAAAACGGATTTAGTTAGTTTGAAACAAAGTTTTTTAAAGCGCTAAAATATAGTCTAAGTGATATACCTAAATATTTTGTGACCGTAATAAATTGGAATAAAATAAAGGATATTTTGTTGCTTTTAAAAGTTGTTTTCGCATAACTAATTTCGAAGCCAACATTTCTTTAAAAAACTTTATTTAAAATTAAAAATTATAATAATTTCACAACTTCGAAGATAACTACTGACAGTAACATCTTAAGTTAAATAGTGTCTCAAAACTAAGTACTTGTTTGCACACAATTGTGGCATAAGAAAATAAAATCAAAATCAAGTTTCGTATATAAATAAACTGAATGATGGCAGAAACGGATTTCAATTGTAACAAATGTGAACAAAAAGACACGGAGCGAATGGTTCAGTGCGACTCGTGTGATAAGTGGTGCCATTTTGAGTGCGTTGGGGTAAATAGCAATATTGCGAACATGAGCTGGAATTGCTCTTGCGTAGGTGATAAAAATAGTGCCTCCAACGTGGCCCCACAAACATAGCCGCCTATTAGTGCTACATCAGAGTTTACCGCTGGGCTACAAACAACTTCATCTCCAGCCGGCAGTATACGAGGACTTCTATCAGATGTACCTGGTTCATCGCTAGGAGAAAAACCTCTTCAGCCATCTAATTTGAATAATGGGGGATATGAAATGAACAATCCAGTAGCGGGTAATGTTTTTCCGTCAGTGGCAACAACAACTGACAAATATGCAAAACAAAATTTTGGCTCTCATTGCGGTCCAAGCACGTCCTTCGGTCCTTCGCCTTCCCAAACACAATTTAAGTTGCAGATGCTTGAAGAGGAAAGGAGCTTCAAAGACAATATTTGGAGAAAAAATATAGTATCCTAACACAAGGTGATGCATGCCAAAGTTCAAATTCTTCCTTTAATATTTCCTATTTCCATCCTAACGCGGCACAAATAGCCGCTAGACAGGTTATACCCAAAGATTTAATCACTTTCGATGGCAACCCAGAAGACTGGCCCCTATTTATTAGCAACTTTAGAAACAGCACAAACATAGCGGGCTACACAGATGGGGGAAATCTAATGCGATTGCAGTCATGTCTTCGTGGGCGCGCCAGAGAATTGGTAAAAAACAAATTACTTATTCCATCAATGGTAAACGAAATCATTCAGACTCTAGAAATGTGTTTTGGTCGTCCAGAGCATATACTAGATAGCATGATAGCCAAAGTTACGA
Organism: Sarcophaga rosellei; assembly: GCA_930367235.1. Taxonomy (NCBI): domain Eukaryota; kingdom Metazoa; phylum Arthropoda; class Insecta; order Diptera; family Sarcophagidae; genus Sarcophaga; species Sarcophaga rosellei. Next base: position 45,179,829 of record OV884021.1, on the reverse strand, counting down.
AAATACCACCACTAAAGGATAGGCTCGACAGTATCATTGAGTATGCACTTACCGTTAAAAATATTTGCTCGACAATGGAGGCGTGTAATTTAACGGCCCATTTGAACAATCCATTGCCCGTGAAAATGCTGGTAGATAAATTACCCGACAGCCACAAATTAAATTGGGCAATGAATCCAAAAAGTGAAAAGGTGCCAGTTGTAAAAGCATTTAGCGACTGGATTTATAATATAGCAGGTGCAGCGAGCCAGGTAGTGTCCCCTTTAGTAACCAAGAAAGGAGCTTCTGTACACACTCACTCGGAGCCATCTTATCAAAGCAAACTAAATTGTAGCCTCTGTAAGAGTCAAGAACACAAAATCCAAAATTGTGGTGAGTTTCAGTCTCTAAGTGTTGATGAAAGGTGGAGTGTGGTAAAACAGCACAAATTATGCCGGCGGTGTTTGAATGCACATCGACGTAAGTGTTTCTCAAAAAAGGTATGCGGCACAAGCAACTGCTCAGCAAATCATCACCCCTTGCTGCATAAGAACATAATATCGTTAACTAATAATGCAATTCAAACAGTGGCACAAGGCCGCAATGGAAATGTAAATACTCATAACGATGACAGCAAGGGAAAACAGTGCTTCAGAATTTTGCCCATTCGCATACACTATAAAGGTAGTTGCACAGAGACATTTGCATTTCTTGATGAAGGTTCGTCTGTCACCCTTATGGAAAAGTGTCTCTTTGAAAAGCTTGGTCTCACTGGTAAAAGAGAGTCCTTGGAGCTACAATGGACTGGCGATACAACTCGATCAGAGCAAAATTCAGTCAAAGTTGACTTAGAAGTGTCCGGCGTTAAATGCAACAATAGGTTTATTCTACATGATGTGCGTACGGTAAATAATCTTGGACTACCCTTACAGTCAATTGAATTCAATGACATCGCCGTTGACTACCCATACTTGAAAGGTTTGCCGATACAGTCTTACAAGAATGCTAAGCCTATGGTTCTAATAGGCCTCAATAATTGGGGAGTAGCTGTTCCCTTAAAAATAAAAGAAGGTAAGCGAGGTCAACCCATAGCATCTAAAACCCGTCTCGGATGGACGCTGCAAGGTAGTGGTACAGATTTACATCAAACTTCTTCATTAAATATACATACTTGTGATTGCGAAAAACGTTATGACGTATTGCACGAAGAAGTAAAAGAATATTTTGCCCTTGAAGCGCCTAAAGAGAAAAATACACTGTCGCTCGAAAATAGCAGAGCTATACAAATCCTAGAAGCCTCTGCGTTGAGAAAAAATCACCAATTCGAAGTAGGTTTACTATGGAAAGACGAAGTCCCACAATTGCCGGAGAGTTATAGCGTCGCGTGCCATAGATTAGAATGCCTTAAAAAGAAGTTTAAAAGAGATCCCAAATTACAAAAGACGATGCAAACCGAAATCGATAAATTAATTTCTAAAGGTTATGCTAGAAAGGTGTTGGACTCTGAAATGTTTTCCTACCCCGGCCGTACATGGTATTTACCAATATTTGTGGCCCTGAATCCAAATAAACCAAACAAAGTTCGCCTCGTTTGGGACGCAGCGGCTAAATCAAAACAAAAATCCCTTAATGACTTTCTTATTTGTGGCCCCGATTTACTTACGTCACTTTTTAGTATTTTAATTGAGTTTCGTGTGGGTCAAGTGGCAATTTGTGGAGACATAGCGGAAATGTTTCATAGAATCAATGTAAAAGAAGAGGATATGCACGCTCAGCGGTTTTTGTGTTTCGACAATTTAGATAACCAACTACGACCATGCGTGTATGTCATGAAAGCTCTCACCTTTGGTATTAGCTGTGCTCCCTGCATTGCTCATTTCGTCAGAAACAAAAATGCTGAGGAATTTAAACATTTATATTCCCGAGCTGTCAAAGCAATTCAACACTACCACTATATGGATGATTTTATTGACAGCGAGGAAGAAGCAAAAGAACTTGCTCTCCAGGTGAAGATGATTCACTCCGCAGCTGGGTTTCATATGAGAAATTGGGTAACCAATTCTGACTTCGTATGAAAACATCTATCAGAGGACGGCTCGGAGACACAGGCTTCCTTTAAAGCAGTCGAAAAAATTCTGGGTATGTATTGGGAATCAAACAACGACGTATTTCGATATAATTCTAGATTTTCGAGGCTCCGAAGAGACGTTCTTCACACTGAAGCGACCCCCACAAAAAGAGAGGTACTCCAAGTTCTCATGTCGATTTTTGACCCATTAGGATTGGTTTCCCACTACACTATTGGCCTAAAGATATTACTTCAAGATATATGGCGCTCAGCATTAAAATGGGACGATGAACTGACCGAAGAGCTCTATGTAAAATGGCGTTTGTGGCTCTCCAATCTGTGTAAAATATCAGCTATCAGCATTCCCAGATGTTACTCCAAACTCCTAAGGATGACACCCGAGGTCCAACTTCATACCTTTGTCGATGCGGGTGAAAATGCAAATGCTGCAGTGAGTTATTTTCGCGTAAAATATAATGACGAAGATGACGTGTCAATTGTGGCAGCAAAATCTAAGGTAACCCCATTAAAACCAATATCGATACCCAGGTTGGAGCTTCAGGCAGCACTGCTGGGTGCACGTTTAGCTGCGAAAATTCGAAATTCAACACGCCTTCAATGCAGAGATTGTTTTTATTGGTCCGATTCAAAGACGGTGCTTAAATGGTTGTCCATGGACCCAAACAACTTTAAAGCTTTCGTGATGTATCGTGTTGGAGAAATTCTAGAATCCACAAATTTAAATCAATGGAATTGGGTGCCATCTAAATCTAACCCTGCAGACCTTGCCACTAAGACCGGTCTACCCAGCAATGATTTGTGGCTCCACGGTCCGGTCTTTCTTAAACATGGTGAAAATATGTGGCCCAAATGTACAGATTTAGGTGATCCAAATAACGAAGAAGTGCGGAATCATTTACTGCTTATTAACAAAGCTAAAAGTTTTACAATCAACATTCAATATTTTTCAAATTGGAAGCGGCTCTATATGGCACTTGCGAATTTCATGCTTTATATTGAAAAGTTGAAAGCCAGAGTACATGGAGGCAAAACTGTCCAAGGTATAAGCTTTGAACATATACTAAATGCAAAATTTGTTTTATATAGGTATGCCCAATCTTATGAGTTCTCTGAAGAAATATGGTGTCTTCAAAATCAAAAAGAAATATATTCTAAAAGTCATCTTAAACAATTAAATATTTACCTCGATAATAATGGACTTTTACGTATAAACGGTAGAGCCAGATCTTTAAATTGCAATAACGCCATAATCTTACCAAAATGCCATTATATAACATTTTTATTGGTCCGCAACTATCACGAAAGTTTTCATCATTGCCTGCACGAAGCCACAATATGCAAAATTGAATCCAAATTTTACATCCCAAAGCTAAGGGTTGTCTACAAAAACGTTCGTTCAAAATGTCAACGATGCAAGAATCAATCGGCTGCACCACAACCACCGTTAATGGCATCTTTACCAGCAGGAAGACTTGCTAGCTTCGAACGTCAGTTTACCTATGTAGGAATCGACTTCTTTGGCCCATTATTTGTAGCAGTAGGCAGACGCAGAGAGAAGAGATGGGGTGTGTTATTCACATGCCTAACAATACGTGCAATTCACGTTGAGGTGGCTCACAGTCTGGACACAAGTTCGTGCATCATGGCCATTCAAAACTTTATAAGTCGTCGTGGCTCTCCCAGAGAAATATATACCGACAATGGCACGAATTTTAAATCTGTCGAAGGAATTCTTCGTGAAGAAAAGCGAAACCTCGACCTACATCAAGTCTTCTCAAAATACAATGAAATTAAATGGCTATTCAATCCACCGGCAGCACCGCATATGGGAGGCGCATGGGAAAGATTGGTGCGCACAGTGAAGACAACGCTTTACGCTATGAACCCTGCATTCAGATTCAACGACGAGACATTGAGAAGCGCTCTATGTGAAGTTGAGTTTATGATAAATTCCCGGCCTTTAACATTTATTTCTCTGGATTCAGCTGAAGACGACGCCCTTACGCCAAACCACTTACTTCTCGGTTCTGCTGATGGTTATAAACCCCTATGTGAAATCAACTACGATCTTCGTCAACGGTGGCACCAAACACAGCAGTTTGCAAACCATTTTTGGAAACGATGGGTTCGCGAGTATGGCCCAAATTTAATCCGACGAACAAAGTGGTTCGCAAAGGTAAAACCACTATCTGTAGGTGACATAGTCATAATAGTGGACGACACACTTCCCCGCAATAGTTGGCCCAAGGGAGTCATAGTAGACACAGTTAGCGCAAAAGATGGTCAAATTCGTCGTGTAAAAGTCAAGACAAGTTCCGGCACGTTTGAAAGGCCAGTCACCAAAATCGCAGTACTGGACGTCAGTAATGGTCAAGATGGCAAGCTTACAACCCCTAGTTCGCTTGCGAGGGGGGGAATGTTACCGCCGCCACTGTAGTTCAATTATTTATTATTATTTATTATATACATATTGTTTTTCCTTATGCTTACTCCTTTTATTTGTGTCCCTTTGCTGAATACATAGAATATATAGCTGCATAACGGTTCTGAAATTATGTCGACTTTTGTATAAAAATCAAAAACATCATTTTTTCTCTGCTTATTATTAAAACGGATTTAGTTAGTTTGAAACAAAGTTTTTTAAAGCGCTAAAATATACTCTAAGTAATATACCCTAAATATTTTGTGACCGTAATAAATTGGATTAAAATAAAGGATATTTTGTTGCTTTTAAAAGTTGTTTTCGCATAACTAATTTCGAAGCCAACAATATATGTGAACACTTAAAATATTGTTCTCAAATAACCGAATATTGGCTCAATAAAAATGCATGTGTGAACATAGTATAACATTTTCGCCATAAGACGCTATAAATTTCTGTTTTCAAAGCCTACTACGATTGAATTTTTGAAATTAATAAATTTACAGGTCATATACGTCACACTTGACGGTCAAATGACTAGTTATTTGACTAGTCATGTTCTGGTAGGGCAGTCAACAGTAATGTGTTTTTGATGTATTAACAAATACAACTCTGAAGCATAAAAAGTCAAATAAAAATTGTAGTAGTAAGTAAGTTGTGTATGCGTTAGTTTCGGTTATTTATTTCCTGTAGGGTTTATGATTAAAAAAATATGATATGATATGTACTAAATATTTTTATATATACTTTGGGTACATAAATATTCAGAAATAATACGATTGTTATTAATAAATTTGGACTGTTCTCAATTTTTTATATAATGGTTTCATGTAAAATTTAACTTAAGCACAAGTTCGGCGTTTTGAAAATTAATTTTGAATTTATTATTCTACTTTCATCATTACTTCGCATTTTACGTGATTATATGTATATTCCTATATAATAATTTAATAATATTAATGAAATAAATAAATTTCTACATAATATTTTTTAAAATTTATCTCACGAATTTTTAATACGCTTATAACAAACCTCAGTTTTAACATCTCGAATAAACCAAAACATAATTAGAGCAGTTGACTCCATGAGTACCCTGTCCACCAAATAAGTATGTACCCCTTACACTAACGTTGGCTTCACCACGGCCCAATAGAGCCAGCATGTGATGGTTGGCCTGAAAACCCAAATCTTGCCTACGGTTCTTTTCTAGGTGTAGAGTTTATTGTCGTTCTCCTAACCCTATCAATAGTGTTAACCTTCCATGAGAGCTTGGGATCACGAATGACCCCCAGATATTTAACTCTCTTAGATAAGGAAAATTGAACACCATTTATCATTGGTAAGTTAAAAATAGGTTCTCTATATCATCTGCTAAAAACAATAAATTCTGTTTTACGAAGATTGACACTTTAACCACACGATGAACACCATTCAGTCACAAGCTTTAGAGCTTGATTACATCTCAGAGAAAGAGGGAATGTGCAGATCGAAACATACCATACCATAAAGGCAGATCGTTCGCTTAACCATAGACCTTAAAACCGTCTACCACGATATCCTGCATCAAGAGTGAGAGAACACCACCCTGTGGTGTGCCTCTATTCAATTCCCTTGCCGTATGAACCTCATCTAAGGAAATATTAATTATCCCTTTGGTAAAAATTCAGTAACGAACTTTGTGACAGACTCGTTAACATTGCGCCTGTTAGGGGTCCCGGCAACAGCCTTCGATTAGACATTATTGAAGGCACCCTCCACGTCAATAAAAACTGCCAGTGAGTAACGCTTGTATGCCAGTGCTTTCTTAATGCACCCCACCAAGGAGCTCAGTACAGTCTCATTAGACCTGCTCCTAGTATAAGCGTGTTGAACTCTACTGACAGATATGGGAAATTGGTTGGACCTTATCTCAAGGTCCAGAATTCTTTCGATTGTTTTGACTTATTATTGACCAACGCAGTTACTATTTATGACTTAAGTTAATTTTAGCATTTATTCTTTTTTTATTAGTCTTTATTAATATCAATAATATTTAAGCTTACATATGCTCAAAAATTTCAATATCAAAAATCTGCTCTAAATTACGTTGTTTTTAACAATAAATGCAGTATTTTATCGAAACACATTTGAGTTACGTTCATTTTTAATGCCATTATGCAATCTATTGAATAACAGCAGTTCTTTGTAAAATGGAAAGCTTTGCATTGCGGATGATTTAGATCGTTGAATTCTAAATTAATTTTTCTTCAATTGTTATGGGCTGGACTAAGGTGTTACTCGACCCGTGCTGAGAGTCAGCCTGGCTGGGGCACATCAAAAATATCCCAGTCGCTAACGGAGTATCCTGGATACCTGGCGACCTCCACAATGAATAAGCCTTGCCTGATTATTGTGGATCCCTGCTCAGATGGACCTTCCTCTTATCCGCAACTCGTGGGACCAAGGATGGATGAAGCTAAATTAAATAAAAACATGGACAATACCTCCACTATGGAGGCCGAGAACGAAACTCGTAAAAATCCGGATAAGGGTGTTAAACCGATGCCCGTCTCCACAAAAAAGGCAAAAGAACTTGGTTGATTCTAAGGCAGCCCAAGAATCGAGTACCTCAAAAAACGAGAAACAATAACAAGCCAAAAGTGTTGCTCCAAATGGTTGTTCCAAAAGCCGGACCTTCGTCCAGCAAGAGTGGCCTTGGTATGTATAGGTTGACACGACTCAAAGACTAAAAGAGAGCGATCTACTGAAGGCGATGCACCAGGTGCTAAAAATCACGTAGTTCGCATCGCACCAATACATTATACAGTGAGGTATTAAAAGACACCATAGAGATGGCGGTTGTAGATCGCTCAGACCCAGAACTGGACACTAGTAGAATATGCGGACGTCTTTCTGGAGGTAATGGAGGGGACTCCGGGGCCAGTCCCAGTTTACCAGATGTGTGGCTGGCACCAAGAACACATGAAATTAGTAACGTGTGCCGATAAAAGAGCCGTGGATCTTTTCTCCATTGCCATATCAAGGTTGTGTGAAATCTGGACGGGCGCCAAATTAAAAAGTGGTACCCAAGGATGCCATACCTAGCAGACCCAGATCACGCTCTTGGATGCCTTTAAATCCAAAGAAGGTACTTAGTGCAATCCAAAGTTACCAACACACAATTGGACAATTGCAAAGTTAGCGGAGTACCATCGATCTATGGAGTCGAGTGATAACGCCCCTCAGGGGTACAAGTCACTTGACTAACACATGAGCGTATCAGACGAAGAAGAAATGTAGGATAATAACCTTCCAGCATCCACAACGCAGATCCATACCTGATCCAGAGTTAGTTCTTTCTCTTCCACTGGATCGAATATAGCATCTGTCTTTGGGATGCTTCTGAGGAAATCTGAAATCCTAGACGAGGCTGATCAGAAAGATGATGCCCTGGATATAATGGTGATGGAGAGGACAGATGATGAAACAAATCTAAATAAATCTCCATCACTCTAAGGCAGCATCTGCTGCACTACTTCTCCGGCTGACGAACAGAAGAGAGGACATCGCCCTAATCCAAGAACCATGGTCTATAGCCCCACAAGGTTTGTGGATTAGGGCTCAAATATTATAGGAAAATTTATATATATTCACGGAAAATTTGTAGGTAGGCCCAGATCCTTTATACCAATTAAAAATTAATTAATAGCATATTTGCTCCCTTTTAGTAATGAAGACCTAACTATGGTTGGTACGGAGATACATGGAAGGCAGTATTCTATCTCCTCCAGCTATATGCCACATCATCCAACCGAATATCCACCACCAGATTTTTTTTTTTTTTTTTTTTTTTTTTTATTGATATTAAGTAGTATTAATAATACTTTTAATTAACATTTAAAATTATAAAATTATACTATAAATACAAATGCTCTAATTAATGCTTCTTATAAAATTTACAGTTTTCTTACTAAAAACATTATCATTAATTTCATTTTTAACATCAAATGGCAACATATTGTATAGGTTTAGTCCTTTATAAAACAGCGACTTTTGCTTTGCAGTGGTGTTGACTTGTTGAATCCTGAAGTCCATGACGTTCCTCAAACTGTATGGTTGAACCTCCCCAACGTATTGTAGTTGTTCTGTTAGATATTCTGGCGCATCACCTATTTTCATTTTTCGAATAAAGTATATAGTGTTAACTTGTAGTCTTTCCTTTATATTTAACCATTTCAAAGTATCTAGCATCCATCTTGTTGATGTTAATCTATTTACTTTAAGTATTGCACGCATTGCCTTATTTTGTAATTTCTGTAGTCTTATTATTTGTTGATCTGAACAGCAAGTATGTAATATTGTTGATCCATATTCGAAATGTGGTTTAATTATTGTATTGTAAATATTTATTGATGTTATAATTGACATTTTATTTCTTATGCGTTTGAAAAATCCGATTTTTTCCCCGATTTTTTTACAAATAAATTCAATATGATCATTAAATTTTAATTCTTTATCTATTATGAAACCCAAGTATTTTATCGAATTAACTTTCTCTATTATTACATTATTTATTTTGAATATTAAATTATTGTCCATATTAATTTCTAACAATTTGGTTTTATTCTCATTTAGTTTTAGCTTTATTAACCATTAACCATTTATTTATATTTTCCATATCCTTTGACAAATTTTCGTGACATAAGATATCATTCTTATCATCAGTAAAAATTAAAGTATCGTCCGCATATAGCACTATCTCACATTTCTGCAAAACCTTTTCCATATCATTTATGTAAATAATAAATAACAGCGCTCCTAATATTGATCCTTGTGGTACTCCAAACTTATTTTCAATTGGGCTGGATTCAATGTTGTTAACTCTTGTAATTTGTTTACGGTTCGTTAAATATGACCTAAACCACATCAGCTCTTCATTCTCTATTCCATACTTCATTAGTTTTTGCAGCAGAATGTCCCTATCAATTGTTTCAAATGCTCGCCTGAAGTCCAGAAAAATTGCAAGAATTGACAATAACTTGTTTTCCTCCATGTATTTTTCCAACTGTTGCTTAACCACCGTTTCTAGAACTTTTTCAAATGTTTTCAGTGAGTTAATAGGACGAAATTCTTCACATTTATTAGTGTTTTTAATTTTTTCAATTGGTGTTACCAATGACTCTTTCCAATTATCGGGAAAAATTCCCGTTTCCAGTGATTTATTTATAATTTTAAGCAAGATGTTACCTACTAACTCCCAGTTATCCAATATTAAGTTACTCGATATTCTCCTATAATCGTTTTTCTTTTTAATAGTTTTACATATATTTCTTAATTCTAATAATGATATTGCACGGAATTTAAATCTACAGTTTATCACAGGAATTTGGTTCTTATATTGCACGTCCTCTATTTCCTTAATACTATTTACGAAGTAGTCATTTCAGAATTAATATTACATTCTATATTATTAAATATCACAGATTTAATCACATTTTTGGGAGTTTTTCTTTTATTTTATACCACATTTCTTTTTGGTTGCTTGTATTCGTAATCTTATTGTTTATAAACTTATTTTTTTCATTACCAATTTTCACTTTATATAAATTTCTTATGAATTTATAGTTATTCCACGATGATGCTGTATTTTCAAATAAAGCCTTTTGATATTTTATAATTTTTTCCTTTTTCAATATTTTTAGTTCGTTGTTAAACCATTTATTATTATTGTTTTCGCGCACTTTTCTCTTCACTACAAATTTTTCAATTGTTTGTTCCAAACAAGTATCAAGATTATAAACGTATTCATTTATGTTATCTATTTCATTAAATTCTGTTAATGCATTTAGTTCATTATTAAATCTATCTTTATTGTATTTGAATATGTCTATTTCCATGTTCCGTATCTTCTGATCGTTTCCATTCTCGATAATAATATCTATACATTCGTGATCTGACATTTTATTGTTTATATTATTTCTTGCCGACACCATTTCATTATTTGTGATTATATAGTCTATTAATGTTTTAGAATCTTTCGTTATTCTCGTATATTCCTTCATTATCTGTCTTAGCCCGTTATCATTAAATATGCTTTCCAATTTACCTTTATAAAAATCTGATTGCCAATCTATGTTGAAGTCTCCTGCTATTATAATGTCATTATTTTTCTCGCACAAGTCCTCCAAAAACTGTTGTAAATCTTCACAGAATTCCGCTTTGCTGTAGCTTGGTGATCTATATATTATAACTATTATAAATGATAAGTGTTCACGCGTGAAGCGTTAAGTGCGCTTATTTGAATATGGTCAACTGTCGCAAGAAAATACGAACATCTCTGCCTACTCGTCAGTTTTTAAAATATTCAAATTCGTGACTAACTTAAGAATTAATAAACATTGTAAAGTTAGTTAGCTACTGCAACCCAAAGTAAAAGGTTCGTATACCTGCAAATAAATTATCAACCCCCAGTAATCATAAATCTTTTTATTTGTGAAAACATTTTTCTTTTCTTTTCCTGTACCACCTCTCCCCATCAATAAGCCTTCACATTTCGCCAAATATGCGCTAATCCAGTGTTTGGAGTCCTTTACGTTTTCCTTAATTCTGTTTACCTTCCATTGTTTTTTAAAATATAATGTTACTCCTCCTGTCCTGGGTGAATTGGACATTGTCACGTATTGATCGTAAAGACCCTATTCTGTCTCGCATTCATCTATTTTTTCCGTTATGTGCGTTTCGGATAAATAGCAAATCAATTCTTCTTTTTCTTACCAAAAGTCTGTTTTGATAAACCGGGCATTCTCTATTAAATGTGGCATGATCTTCGTCCAGCCCTAGATTAAGTCTTCTATTTTCCTTTATACAATTGATGCATTTTTTCACTATTTCCTTATTACATTCTTTGCTTTTGTGATTTCCATGACATTTATAACATGTATCCTCATTTTTACATTCCGATGATTTGTGGTTATATCCTTGGCATTTAAAACATTGCAGCACATCAATACCATCGAAAACCCGGCATCTATCCCATCCTATATTAAGCCTTACTCCCGATATCACTTTTGGATACGATTCATTATCAATTTTCATTTTTGCATTATATATTGTTCTATTAAATTTCTTAGATTCATATATTTTGATAAGTTCTATTTTACTGTCTTTCAATATTTCATTTTGATTTTTCAATTTCTCTATTAGTTCCTTCTCCTGCATTTTAAAATTCATGTCCGTTATCATAATTTGCATACCTACTTCCTTTGGCACTTTCACTTCATAATTTTTACTAATTTGAGTTTCAATAGCTTCTTCAATTTTTTCTCTTTCCTCCACATTTTTGCTTTTTATTACTAGTGTACCATTTTTCCTATTTTCGACGTTCGTTATTTTAAAATTTATTGGGCCCACCTTTTCATTCAATTCTGCTTTTGTTTTTTCAACACTTTGTTTTTCCTTGGGCTTTATAATTAAGGGGACATTTTTTGAAACATCTGGCATCACTATATTATTTGCAGCTATTTGTGCGTATGACATTTTCTGTTTGACATTCGTATCCTTGACAATTTTCTTTATTTCATTACACATTTTCGTATTGCTTTTCTCGATCGTTTCATACATATCCTTATTCTTGTTTTCAATATTGTTTACCGTTCCATAAATGTCCTTGACCTCTTGTACATTTATTTCGCATAATTTTTGAATTTTTTCCATTTTTCTAAATCTTTCATCGTACCGTTTTTCGATTGGCTCCAACAATGATTTAATTTCATTTTCATTTTTCCTAAGTGAATTTTCAAACTCATATTTATACTCTTGCAATACTTGTTTGTTTTTCTCGACGCCCTCTTGAATACCACTTATCATTCAACATTCTGAATGTATTGTAAACAGTCATCACATATGAATCTCACGAAATTATCCTCTTCCAAAATTTTTGCGGAATATTGATCGATCCCGGCACATTTCTTAGTGTAATGATAAATTTTGTTGCATACTCCATTGCATCTAATGCCACTTTCACCTCTTATCGATGACTTGCACTTAGTGCATTCAGCCATCCTTTTATTGTTCTTAACAAAAAAAAACGTCACTCTGCAAGATTTTTTCTGTCTTCACCAACACTTGATATTTTAGTTTTAATTTTGTTTTTAGAATAGTCTATCTATTTTTTAAACAATTTATTATCGAAATTTCTCTAATTTTATAGAGCTTTATTAAATTTCCTTGTATATTCAACAGGGTTGCCAATATGCTCTCGAAGCATCCAATAAAAAGACTGGTCACCTAAGCCAAGCTTGCTAAAGTTGTCCTGCTCATTAGATTCGACGCCAACTCTCACCCTACTATATGATTCAACACGGACGTTAATGAATGGAGCGAGTCACTATTTGATTTTATCAATGATTTAATGGTATGCACGTTGTGACCAAAAGTAGGAAAGAGGTGCTGGATATAACCATTGCCTAGAGAAATAGAGTTGATAATGCCAGAGGTTGGAGAGCTTCGGAGGAGTACTCCTTCATTGACCAAAAGTATAAAGGCGGTTAGGAATCCTAAGACCACGAAATGGGATATTTATGATCGTCTTGTCAATCTTGCATGGGCCCACTTACGCGCTGTAGAATTGATAGTATTTCGGGACTAGGAGCTACTGTAGCTGTTTTTACTAAGGTTATAGTAGGGGCTTTTAAGAAAGCATGTCAAAAAGGGTCAGTCTGGTGGAACCGGGATCTGGACAGGCTCAGGAAGAGGTCGCGTGGACTTTTTAACGTGGTGAGGAAAAACCGTAACGCGGAACATTGGGAACAATATAATTTGTACCTAGATGACTACAAGAAGAACTGGAGACGCGCCAAAAGAGTTTTGTAGTATTTTTAACAATTCTTTTTCGATCATGTACCTGTTCGTGTTCTACGCGTTTGGAGTGTCTCTTCTTTCTAGCAGTTACTGCACGCGATGGATCACAACCGCCGAAATTACCTCCTCCATCACCTCTATCGCTTGTAAAGCAAATACAAAAACCGTTTCGATATGGTTTACATTTTCTTTCTTGCAATTTGTTGCACAGATTTTGATTGATTAGATCTTGTCCTGTTGCATCTACCAAATATTTTTTGTTTTTGCAATCTTCAACTTCTTGCCGATTCTGAGATACTGATTTTCTTCTACGACGAGCACGAATCTCATCCATACACTGCTGAAGACTGAACGAAGTAGTTGTGTCCTCATTATTTGGCACTTGGTCATCTGTATCAGAGGAATTGTCCAAAGACCCATCCTCCTTAAAATTATAATCAAAACCTCTGCTTACTACATTTTCCGGCCATGCCTGTTCCCCGACTTCATCAGTGCAACCACTGTCAGCATTATTATTAATTATTGTATCAATTTATCTGCCCGTTAAAATCCTCCCTTTAGTTAACGGCAAGTTGTAATAATGGCCTTTAAATGTGTTGGTGCCTTTCCACTTTTAATTTTCTAAATAAACTTTAAGGTATTTAATTTCAATCATTGTTTTATATCTTGTTTTATATCTCTTAAGGTATAAACACATAGACGACAGACAACAGTTCGGCAGCTCGACAGAAAATTCTGATAACTGTTTTTTCTGCCATACGCCGACTGCTTAAATTTTTTGAAAGCAGAGAAGAAACGTCAATAATTTTCAAATTTGAATTTATATATTTTTCAGTGTTGTCACTATCAGCTCACTTATGAGAAAACCGCACACACAAAACATTTATCAATTGAATTCAGATACATAATTGAATCTACAATTCTATTTTATTTATTATGAATACATAGTTTGCGTTTTATTTCTTAATTTTAGAATTGTTCTTTCTCTTCAATAATATAAGTATTTTTAACTGTTTTTTGTTATGATTTTATGTTGTATTGGCATCATTAATTTGCTTTTAGCTGCTCACAAAAATAGAAAATAGTTTAATTTGGGCAGGAGCTGCTTAGGTTGTTGTCTTGGCTTTTTCTGTTCTGCCTTCAATATAATCGTTTTCATATAAACGTGGGTATTCTATACTTGGCAGCTTTCTGTTGTCTATGTGTTTATACCTTTAGACAGTCAAGCATAAATTTTATTGAATCAAACGTAATGTAATAATATTAGTATAATATAATAATATTTATAATTTAAATTTAATATTTATATTAATAAAATATTAAATATTTTATTTGTATTTTCTTTGAGTTAGTTTTAATTGATAAATTCATGTTAACCGAAAGAATGTCATTTTACGTAGTACATACATACATGTCTCTTCTGTGCTCCCTTCATGCAAACGGAAACAGAATATAATATGTATTCTGTGTCATAAAATAGACAAATGTAAAAGCACAAAGCAAAGAAAATGTTAAACACCGAGTAACCAGAGACGATAATTATGACGTTTGACAAACGCTCAAAGCAACAGAATGCCGGCGTTAGAAGCAACAGATATACAGAGTGAAAACTGGCGGATAAAGTAAAAAGCAAGCCGAATTCATAACAGGTGAGAGTGTTTTACCAGCTGATGCAAATAACAATGTCAAAAAATGTTTGTTTTTTGTGTATTTTGTTTTGATAATCAATTTCGTTTTTTCTTATTGGGTCGGAAGTTTGTATATTTTCTTCTTTTTCTTTTAAAATCATTTATGTGTTTTCTAATTGCCATATGCACATATGTAAATACAGTGTCGGTATTTTCCATTCACTTTATTAATCTTACAGTAAAGCTGACCCTTCTAGTGACCTATTGGAATTAGACTTCGGAAGGTGGAAGTAGATTATCTAATAAGGCTAAGGTTCTGACCACAAACATTTCAAATTCTGTGCTTTTGACGGCGGTCACTTTTTTCGATTTGTGCCGAGTTTTCTGATTATCACATTGTTCTAGTTCTTATAGCTGAAAACCAAACAGACAATATAATTTATTTCCAGCTCTATTTTTAACTATATTTAAGCCATAATCCTATTAACTTTTTTGCAAAATTACAGTAAAATTGATTATTAATATTCCTTTTTTTTCTCAATATATCTTTAAAATTAATAAAATATTTCCATGATGTCTCACACACGCTGGTATTAATTAAATTTTAAGAAAGGAAGAGCTTAAAATTGACCCTAAGTAAAGTCTGTAATGAAAATTCAGACGCCTGATTTGAGATGTTCAGTAGATATATCATATTATTAGTTGGAGTTGTTTTATTTTTTGTCCCCTGTTCAATTGGAATTAAGTTGGGATGCATACATTTACTGAAATGGCATTAAGTAATTTATTGAATTCATTTAATTTAATCATTTTTATAAAAATTTCAACACATTTCTTCACATCGTCCTTCTTTAGTCAGCTGTTTTTGACAAGATGATTACTTTTTAACAAAAACAAAAAGCCTGTTGTACTTGTTGTAATGCTAATCTCACCTGCTATGAATTCGCCTTGGTAGAAAAATTAAATGTAAATTAGCGTTGCCAGTAATTTTTTGTAAAAAACTTTTTATTTCTGGAGAAAAAACTTTTTTTTACTGAAAAACTTGTTTTCTACAAAACTACCAAAATATTTAAAAGAAATACCGGAGACCGGTACCATTTGTTGGCTAATTTTGCCTGGGACTAATAATATGCACAATATTTTATTTAAAAATGTTAATATTTCCTTTATTATTGAATTTATTGAAAAAAATTTAAATTTTGTCGAAAAACTTGTTTTGTTAGAAAACAAATTTAATGAAAACTTTTTTGCATCTCAAAAAACTGGGAAAAAAGGGAAAACGTGGCAAATGGCAACGCTGATGTAAATAAACATTTATTTTGTGTTAAAAAAGAGATAAAATTTGTAATATTTTTTAATTTCTTCAATGAAAATGTTAAAAATTCGTAAATATTTGATTATTAATCGAAATGTGTGTGGTTTTTGGTCACAATGAATATAGTTTCTTGTGCAAAAGGTAAGTAAGAAGCTAAATATATCAAGATTTAATAAGACATATTGGTCATAAAAAATTTTCTTGCATAAATTTGTGTATATTACCAGTATTTATTAATTTCTTGTATGAAAAAGTTAAAATTCGGTAAATTTTTCATTATTAATCGAACTCTTAGCAATTTCCCTTCACACTGAAAAGGTAAATAAAAAGAAAAATATAACAAAATATATCAAAATATATATTCATAACATTCTGTTGCAGGATTTGTGAATACATACGCCTCTAAATTGGTTAAATACTAAGTTAGTGATGATCGATGAAAGGTGTCACCGAATACATTAGTTCCGAATTACGTTTCCCCAATCAAACGGTACATCTACTTTCAAAATTATTCAATTATCCTACCAAAATATCAACTTCTACCAAAATAGAAAAATAAAAAACCAACCCGAGAACTAACAAAACAGACAGAATCAGAGAGGGACACAAATACTTTTTGGTCTCTTTCACCGGCAACTGTCAAATTCCGTTTCGTCTCTGGTTGCTCGGTGATGTTAAATAATTTCAGGGATTCGCTAACTGCTGATTTTTTATTTCAATATACATATGTAATTTAAATTCAAGAATTGTTGCAGTAAATTTTGCCATGATTACGTTTTTTAAGATATTAATTGTAGATATATTCATACTATAATAATTCATATAAATATATCTTGTGTAAGAGTATGGAACTCACGTTCTGTTGACTGAATATGATAAAATATTATTTTCTGGTTTTTGTATGCTAGTAAAATTTATTATTTTAAACAAGAATTCTGATACAAATATAAGAAGTAAGCTGAGCGAATTAAATTGGTTGGTTAAATTGGTTGGTTGTTAAATTGGTAGTTGGTTAAGGGTTGAGTTAGACAAATTATTATTTTTCACACCTTAAAATTTATTCATAATATCAGATTTGGAAAATGTCCTTAATATTTAAATGAGAAATTACAATGTAATCATGAAATTCACAATTATAATACTAGAAGAAAAGATAATTATAGATTACCATTCATGAGAACTACAAGGGATATGAATTGCTTAGAATATAAAGGAATAAAAAGTATAATGAACTACCAAGTAACATAAAAGATTGTGAAAATATGATTTTATTCAAGAAACTCTTAATTGAATATTGTAAAAATAATTAATATATTGTATATATATAAGTTAAAAAAAAAACCGTAAGAATAAATAAATAACGACTTTGACTTAATAACGTTTGACAACACTGTTTTTGTAAGGTTATGAAGTTACGAAAAATAGTTTCCTAAATAAAATAAACGCGTACTTAACATTGATGCAATTAATACAATCAAGATAAATATTGTAATATGTCGAATAGTCACTTGTTTTTAAAATCGGGTTTTCCTAAAGCACCATTGCAAAATGGTCTAGGCCGTTATGTTTGTCAACTTCAAAGAGTTACTCTTAAATTTTGTAAAAATAATGGATCCAGCAAAGGCATGAGGTATTTTATATGAGTATACATGATCACATATAATAATTAAATAATTTTAGAGAATTCATTGAAAGCAGTCTCGTCGACTTTGCTAAGGAAAATCCTGGCATAGTTGTATATGTGAAACCTAGGAGACACCGGACGCCTGTATTGATAGGAGAATATTGTAAGTGCTGGAACATTAATATGTACTTGTTTTTTTTATTGGCTTTATATACCTATCCTTATTTAAATAGTGAATGGACAGCGGGAATGGCTGAACTGTCGCAATTCTTCAAAAGAAGAAGTTTTGAAATGGATAGAATTATTAAAAACTCAGAACGGGCCTTCAAGTGCAATGCGGTTGCGAAAAATGTGGCACACAGATGTTCCATCAATTCAAGGCTTATGGACTCCATTTCTGTTACGAAGCCCTAATCATAGTCAGTTGTCCTTCCCTAATTCAGAATTGTCCCACCCCACTGACATTGAACAATCAGCTACAGACAAATTGATTGAATTATTTAAGAAGCAACAAAAGCCTTCAGAAATAAGTGAAAATCTGAACGTAAAGACGGCTTAAAAAACAACTAATAAATTTCCTCTCATTCTTTTCGCTTGTGACTGTATTTTGCATATTGTTTTGTTTTAAATGCATACAGTTTAACACTATAATACATTATAAAATGTTTAAATAAGACTTGCAGTTCACATTTTATTATTTTAACTCGTAAGAATTTGCAAAAACTAACATTGACATATTCGCCTCCTAAGTTTTTGTTTACTGGATATCACAGAAATATCTATGAATTTACGTCCTCCTACTAAAACATCATCTATGTAGATCTCCTCCTTAAGAACTGAAGAGGCTAATGGATGTGGTTATTTACAATCTTCGCTTAATTCAAGAAGTGTTCTTGGTGCTATATACAGTGCGCTATTAAATCCAAAGGTAGCTGTTTTCAACTGAGAAACTTTAATTGAGTCATTTGGTTTAACACGAAATAAATTTTTTTGATAAGGTCTATCGTCCTTATGAACGAAAATTTGGCGCTACATCTTTTGAATGTCACCAGTGAACACATTTCATAATATCTCCATTACAGAATAATTTGCATGTGGTCTCCTTGAAGGGCTGGCCCTTGATATAAAACATCGTTTAATGAAAATCCACTAAACGTACTCTTGGATGCGTTGAATACAACACGCACCTTTGTAGGTGACGAAGAACGGCGTGATGTGGTAGAAAAAAGTAGAAATGTTTCGTCATGATGAGTTACTTCTTCCATGTGACCCAGATCGATGTACTCTTGTAGAACCTGTTGATATTGAGCTTTCACCTCATGATTTTATCGAGTTTCTTCTCCATCTGCAGGTATTGTACGTAGGCTGTGCTTTTCGATAAACCCAAATAGACTTCCGAGGGGTAATTTTCCTAAGAAGGGAGTCTTACCATTTACCTTACCTGTGGACGGCGTTTAACCGTGTTTCTATAAAAATTTTCACAATAAAAAGACTATTTGCATAAATAGATAAACAATTTCTAAATACGGGGAAATAAAAATAATAATAAAAACATTTAATTTAAAAAAGAAAAAACAAAAGTCAAAATCGGCTCGGCAATAGCTGAGTGCCATAAGTGCAAGAGAGCAATCCGTGGCGAAACAGGAATACTGTGTTCATATCATATATCATTGTACTGATAAATGCTCGGGCCTTGATCTGTATTCATCAAAAGTTTTAGAATCTAATAAGTTTATAAGATATATGTGTGATGATTGCGTACAATATATTCATAACGTAGATATGGTATTAGGAGAAATTCAAGATGGTGTCAACAAAAACAAAATAAGCTTGGCTGAATATAAAACAGAATTTGAGTTGTCAATGAAACAAAATGAATATGAAATTAAAAAATTATTACAGGCAATTGAAAAAGGATGTGAAGAAAGGATGAAAAAATAGATAATGCACAGAAACTATGTGAGAGTAATGTAATTGAAGTTAAAAAATTATGTAATGTGTTAAATGATTTTGAGAATAAAAATAAGGATATTTATAACAAATTTGAGGAAAATATTGCAAAGAAGTGCAATGAGATAAAAAAAGTAATAAAGGATAACAACCAAGGCAAATTCAATACGGTAACCGTAACTCTACAACAAGTACAACAATGCAAAAACAACACGCATTTTGTTTTTGTTAAACCTCCGTTTGGATGTCAAAATAGGAAGAAAAAATGGAAAAGGAAAAAAATGAACAACAACACGCACACGCACAACAAACACACACAAAAACAACAAAATTTTGACATTAAGAAAGTGCTCAGCTGTTGACATAATCCCACCTATTATGAATTCGCCTAGATAACAACGATAAACAAAACAAACTGTCATTTGCTGAAACGGTAAAAAAATATGGGGCTGCCAGATGTACAGAAACAAGTTCCCTTAATAATAAAACCGAAGGAAAGATAAACAATTGAAAAAACTAAACTGGATTTAAATAGCAATGTCCAAGGCAAATTCAATAAGGTAGCCGCAGGTCTACAACAAGTACAACAATGCAAAAACAACAGGCATTTTGTTTTTGTAAAATCTCCTTCCATTGTCAGAAACAGCTGACTCTAGGCGAATTCATGTGCCTTGAGCTGACTGAAGAATGACAATAGGAAGAAAAATTGTAAACAATTTCATAACTTTTATAATTTTTGTCACAGCTAACATTTTTGTTGTGTGGCTTGTGGCAGACAAATCCATAAGCTAAGAATTTGGACCATAAGGCATGTGAGTGTGATGAGGATGTGAAGCCGCCGTTGAGTTAGGAAAATGTTGTGGTGAAGACGCCGAGGAAGGAGAAGAATGATGATTATATTTAGCACAGAAGAGAATTATTACCGTGTCCATTGTGAAAGAGCATACTAATTACGTTGACAAGTTGTTCTAATAATACATATTTTTCCTCCTACAGAAGAAGTATTTTGATCCAACGCAGACGACGAGCCACCCAGTGTATCGCCACCACTTGTGTCTGCAGTAGTATTATATTGTATGCATTAAAATGTTGCTGTGGTAAGGAAGGAAAAATATGTATTATTAGAACTTGTCAACGTAATTAGGATAAAAATGAAGCGGCCGTTCAACGGCATTCAACGATTTTGGAAGTCACATTTGATAGCTTTTTTAGGTCCTCTTTCGCGAAGTAGGAAAAAGGTCATCTAATACCTCTCTTGAACAAGGAAACTGCGTTGGCTACGTACAAATTAATTGATCGAAAAAAAATGAAAACCTACCAAAACCCTGCCTTTAAGAACATCATGCTCTGCGTACAGATGACCTCTTTGGAGCACCTGCACGAAGAAACGGTTATCGTGGTCTCTTAGATCCTTATGTATTTATTGTTTGTTTTACACTTGCGGTTCTTCGTAATATGTTTTGTTTTCCAGTTGTGTAGTTGTTTAGTTGAATAATCTAATCATTCCTATTTATTTTTTAAATTTAAAAAATAAAAATAAACATAAAAGTCAGAATAAGAAAACAAGAAATTTATTATCAAAACAAAATTTAAAAAAAAAACAACAAAATTTTGACATTTGAAAAAGTATCAGCTGTTTAGTAAATCCCACCTCAAGGCAAATTCAATAAGGTAGCCGCAGGTCTACAACAAGTACAACAATGCAAAAACAACAGGCATTTTGTTTTTGTAAAATCTCCTTCCATTGTCAGAAACAGCTGACTCTAGGCGAATTCATGTGCCTTGAGCTGACTGAAGAATGACAATAGGAAGAAAAATTGTAAAAAATTTCATAATTTTTATAATTTTTGTCACAGCTAACATTTTTGTTGTGTGGCTTGTGGCACACAAATCCTACTCAAATCGACAGGAAGGAGAAGAATGATGATTATATTTAGCACAGAAGAGAATTATTACCGTGTCCATTGTGAAAGAGCATACTAATTACGTTGACAAGTTGTTGTAATAATACATATTTTTCCTCCTACAGAAGAAGTATTTTGATCCAACGCAGACGACGAGCCACCCAATGTATCGCCATGCATGTATTGTATGCATTAAAATGTTGCTGTGGTAAGGAAGGAAAAATATGTATTATTAGAACTTGTCAACGTAATTAGGATAAAAATGAAGCTGCCGTTCAACGGCATTCAACGATTTTGGAAGTCACATTTGATAGCTTTTTTAGGTCCTCTTTTGCGAAGTAGGAAAAAGGTCATCTAATACCTCTCTTGAACAAGGAAACTGCGTTGGCTACGTACAAATTAATTGATCGAAAAAAATGAAAACCAACCAAAACCCTGCCTTTAAGAACATCATGCTCTGCGTACAGATGGCCTCTTTGGAGCACCTGCACGAAGAAACGGTATCATGCTCTGCGTACAGATGGCCTCTTTGGAGCCCCTGCACGAAGAAACGGTTATCGTGGTCTTGTAGATCCTTATGTATTTATTGTTTGTTTTATACTTGCGGTTCTTCGTAATATGTTTTGTTTTCCAGTTGTGTAGTTGTTTAGTTGAATAATCTAATCATTCCTATTTATTTTTTAAATGTTTGCATTTTATTAAAAGTGTGATTTGTTGATTGAAAAAATTGTTGATCAAAATGTTTATAAATGTATTTCAAAACAAAATTTAAAAAAAAAAACAACAAAATTTTGACATTTGAAAAAGTATCAGCTGTTTAGTAAATCCCACCTATTACATGAATTCGCCTAGATCCCACCTATTACATGAATTCGCCTAGGCAATGTCGATCCAGTAAACCTAAATATAACAAACATTGAGAACAGGAAAAATGGAACGATAGTTATACAAAGTGAAACCGATGAAGACAGAAATAAAATAAAAAATGCTATTGAAAGCAAAATCGGTGAAACATATGATGTTAAAACACCAAATGAAGGAGTTATGTCAATAATAATAACGGATATGTCTTTCAAATACAATGATGAAGAACTTATTTCGAAAATCAAGAGGCAAAATCAACAATTGCAAGAACACGAAATTAAAGTGGTTAAATCGTACGAATATAAAAAATACAATAAAATAATTTATAACGCTAAAATAATAGTTAACAAAGAAACATACACAGATATTAAAGCAGCACAAAAATTAAACATTGGATGGGAAAAGTGTAGAGTTTTTGATGGAACGGACATAATTATGTGCTTTAAATGCTTAGGTTACAATCATAAAGCGAGTGAATGCACTAGAGAAGAGACGTGTTATAAATGCCATGGAAAACACAAATCTAGAGAATGCAAGGAGGAAATAATAAATAAATGTGTTAATTGCTTTGGAGCAAACAAAAACCTAAATATGGGCCTTGATGAAAATCATGTCACAACTGACAGAGAATGTCCAGTATATAAAAATAAGCTCAATACGAAGAAGAAAAGAATGGGTCTAGTGGTTTAACAATCACAGCAAATATATGGGATGTATACGAACATATGTGGCATAATTAACAATCACAACCAACTAGAAGTTATAGTTAATGATCAAAACCCTGATTTTATTATTCTATCGGAAACACATTTAACGCGGGATATTGAAGTACAGGAAATACAACTTAATAGGTATAACAGTTATATTACGCACTCAAATTCAAATAGGACGCGTGGAGTTGTTGTTTATTTCAGACAACAATATAATGTTATAAAAATTGGAGAAAAGTTTTCTAACTACAACTATTGGATAAGTGCATACAGGGCTACAATCAAGAACAATCAACTAATAATAGTAGCGGTATATAGATCACCGAGCAGCAGTGAAGTAGAGTTCTGTCAAATATTTGAAGAAGTAATGGAAGAAATATCTGAATTTCCATACAATATAATAATTGCTGGCGATTTCAATATAGACTGGAACAAAGAAGGAACTTATAAGAACAGACTGAAATGTGCCTTCATTGATAATGGACTCAAACAAATAGTCAATGATTATACCAGAGTAACAGCAAGCACAAAAACAATAATAGACTATGTCATAACAAATAACACAAACATTACAGCAAACAATAATATTTCCAATAAGATAACAGATCATGAAGCGATAGATATAAAAATCAATATATACTGACAAAAAAGAGATTAAAATATTTAAATACAATAGAACTTTGTTTAATAATGAAATCTGTGAATTACTAGGAGAAAATAATGACAATGATCTAAATAATAAAGTTGCTCATTTTGACTCAGCCATCGAGACACTATAAGAAAATTTACGATTACGAGAACAATAAATGAAAAAGATAATGTGAACAATTGGTTTAATCGAGAACTTAGACGATTAAAAACTGAAAAGGTAATTAAATACCAGATTGCAAAAATGGAAAATACAGAAATAGCATGGGCTAATTACAAAATAATTAGAAATATATATAAAACTAAAGTTGAGTTCGAAAAGAACAATTTTGTTAATAAGAGAATAAGTAATGCCAAAGACCAGAAACAAATGTGGAAGGAGATAAAAGACCTAGTCCTTAAGAGAAATAAAACTGTGATAAAACATGTGATATTTTATGGAATAGATTATAAGAATGACGACCACCAAATAGCAACTCAATTTAATAATTATTTTGTAGATAGTATTAAGTCAATTAATAATACAATAGAAGATGTGCAATACGAACACAATTTACCTGTGATAACAAGTAGATTTAAATTCCGTGCAATAACTCAAGAAATTAAAAATATCTGCAAGAGTATGAAGAATAAGCCAGACTATAACAATGTTACAATTAAAATTATTATGGATAACTGGAATATATTGGGGACAAAAATACATGATATTATAAATATGTCAATGAGGACAGGAGTATCCCCAAATAACTGGAAATTATCTATGATATCCCCGGTAGAAAAAATTTTAAAAACCAACAAGTGTGAAGAATTCCGACCAATAAATACCCTAAAAACATGTGAAAAAATAATAGAAAAAGTAATTAAGGAACAACTGGAAGCTTATATGGAGCGACATAATTTATTCACAAAATATCAGTCAGGGTTTAGGAGAAATTTCTCATGCGAAACAACTGTAAATTATTTGATAAACAGGTGGAAATTTATAGGAAGAAAGAAAAAAATAATGGCAATATGTTTAGATTTCAAAAGAGCATTTGAAACAATCGACAGAGGAATACTTATTCAAAAATTAAATATGTATGGCATTGAGGAAAATGAACTTGAATGGTTTAGATCATACCTTACAGATAGGAAGCAAGTGACATAGGTTAATGGTACAAAATCAAGTGAATTGAATAATGAATTTGGAGTACCTCAAGGTTCTATACTGGAAGCATTGATATTTATAATCTACATAAATGATATGCTACGAATACTCAAAAGATGTAAAATTATTCTATATGCAGATGACACCCTAATATATGCGGAAGGAGAAACGGATGAGCAATGTAAACAAAATCTACTACACGACATAAATAACAAAAATTATTGGCTAAAGATGAATAAACTAAAGCTAAATGAAAGCAAAACTAAGTTACTTCAAATTAACATGAATGATGATGCAATAATTAAAATTAATAATGAAACAATTGAGAGAGTTAATAGAATAAAATACCTCGGGTTTATTATAGATAAGGACTTAAAATTCAATGAACACATTGATTACATATGCAAAAAAATTGGCAAAAAAAATTGGATTCCTAAAACGGATTAGAAATAAAATATCAATAATGACTGCGATCAATATATATAATACAATGATAAAACCTCATTTTGAATTCGGATCTACAATTTTATATACCTGCTGCTCAACAACACAAATAGAAAGGCTGCAAAAATTACAAAATAAGGCCATGCGATCAATACTTAAATAACAACAGATACACTCCAATTCAACTTATGTTAGACACACTGAAATGGTTAAATATCCAACAGAGACTGATCCTTAATACCTTAAAATTTATTCAGAAAATGAAAATGTGAAAAGCGCCTACTTATCTAACCGAACAACTTGGATATGTAAGAGATGTTCAATCGTATCACCTGCGAAACACTGGAGATTTTCGTCTACCAATTGCGACAACAACATCCATGCAGAGGTCACTTTTTTTCAGAGGACTTAAACTTTTTAATATGCTGCCTGAATTCATAAAGGCAGAAACAAATTTTAATTTATACAAAAGATATATTGTTCAATTTGTAAGAAATAATGAGATCAATAATATTTAGTAAATAATTTTATTTTTAAAGATGTTCAAAGTATTATAAATACTCCTAAATAAATAAATAAAATAAATAATAGACATCGTGCTCCGAGTCGACATTTTCCTTTCTACTTCTTCTAGTTCCCAAAACCTTTTCATTTGCTCTTGCAAGGCAGTTTCTTCTACTGATGTGACTATGGTAGAAAATGAATTAAACGTATGACTGGGTTCAGGAGCTGACAAATACCATCCGAAATGGGATCCCTTGCCTCTAAAGTGTTTTCGACATTCGATTTTATACCACTTAGGTTGATGAAGGGTAAATAATCGCTTCCTAAAATGAGATATATTGGATCAGGTTTTTTAAAATAAGGATCTGCTAAATCTAAAGACTCAATATCCTGAAGATTGGTTGTCTGCATGGGAGAACTAGGTAGAAAATGATTTAATTTTGGCAATAATTGCTTTAATTGTTATTGAGATATCGGAGCTTTTTGTTCGCAAAGTGAGATTGCATATTCCTCTTGACCTTCCTACCACCGTTTCCCCTAGACCCGAAATCCTGGAATGATATGCTTCAACAGGTATTGGTTGTTGTTACTGAAATTTTGAGAATACAAAACTCTTTTCGGATCCCGCATCGAGTAGCGCCCGTAAATAGTAAATAGCTCACCTGCTTGTTGTATGTAGATTTTTATGCGTCCGTACGTTAGGGAACCTAGATCAATTGGAATTGACTTCACTTTTTCTTTAGTAAGTATATGGGTGTTGTATGAAACTGTTTCCCCAATCCGTGGAGAAACTTCCTTAAGGTAATTTTTACTCTCAGAGTTTTTGCCAGAAATCTGCTGAGAGGAAGTCGCCGAAGAAATATTTTCATTTTATTCGTTTTGATCTCTGACCTGGGATTCGAACTCGGGCCTTTCGTCTAATAAGCCAACACACTACCTACTAGACCACGGCGACTTCTTTCTCATCTATAGTGTCCACAATTAATCGAATGGATCTTGAAGATTCGTTCTGAGCAGTTTGTATTAACAGAATGTGTTTTATTTGTTGGCTTACTAAAATTCTTGGGTTCTCAAACCGGCTCTGAAGCGCTTCCCTAACTCAAAATTTTGCCCAACCAAATCGAATCTTTTTAAATTGCAGCCATTTTGTACAACCGCAATTGGCATGTTACATGGGGGTAGCCCTAAACCGGACCTTGATTGCTGAACGAATGTTGCCTCTGTTGAATTCACCACGCTTTAATCCGCAATAGATTTGTTCGCCTCGCTTTCTGAGGGTTTTGCTTTAACGTAAACTTTATTGCCTTCGTGGCAGTTTCTGAACAACTGGAGTTGGTAATTATTTTCAAGATGTTTTAAATAAAAAATAAAAACGTTGAGTTCACCAAAATATTTATTTACAGTGAAATACAACGAAAGAAAGATATATATATAAATTAATAAAACACTTGTTTATTGTTTTATGGCTCTGTTAAGAATGAATTTTCTTTATTTAAAAAATTATAATTACAATATTTTTCTTTAGTCAAAAGTGCTGAATCTTATTTTATTTTAAAAAACAAAATTATAATATTTCTCTGTTACCCAAAAATGCTGATACCATGTCTGCGACTTGTTTGCAGCTTTTAGGTAGCAGAAAAAAGATGTAATATGAAACGGTAAGTAAAATGAAGACTAAACAAATACAAAAATATAAAATAATGTTAAATATGGGTATTCACTTAAAAAGTATACAAAAATAAATTCTAACTAAATTGTAGTCGTGTTAACTCCTCCCCCACTTAAGTGAGAGCCGTACTCGGTTCTCGAGTAGCTATCGATTGCCACCTGAACATCCCGTTGAAGGCGTCTATTTCTTTGCGCTCTATACAACTTAATTGTGGGGTACAATGAACGCTGTTGTTGCGCTTGAAATTACTGGCCTTTTAGTAAGCTCGTTCTTAATTTCCCCAATGTGGTGTAGATTTTTAGCACTCAATTTACCCAAATACGAAAGGCTTAATATTTCCTGATGACCGGTAATATTGATCGATGAAGCTGAGGCTGGATTAGGTGTTCTTTTTACCATGATTTTTCATTTTTATAAATGAAACCGTCAATTTGAACCTCATCCTCATACGTTAATAGGTAAGTTCCGGTTACGATTTTTGGGGAGCTTTTATTTACGATTATTTCAACTGTATCATCGTTAACAATAATTATGCCATCATCAATCACCATCAGTGGTTCAAGGTGACTGGGTCAAGTGTTGCAATGGGCTACTCTGCCGGAATGAAGTTGTTGCGCACAAGTGGGCACTGATAACTCTTTACAGAAAGTTGACGTTAAAGCTACGCTACAATTTCCAATCGCCAACACATTCCGCAACGCAATCATTTTCAGTAAGGTGCAAGATGGTTCCGTTATGCTCGACGGGGAAGAGAGTTACTTAATTAGAAAATATAAAAAATCATTACTTAATAGAACCTTAATATATGATACTTCCATTAAATCCGCTACGTTTACATTTACGGAGCGCTTATTTATTATTTCCTTCAAATCTAGGATTAAGGGGTTGACGATCCCTATCCTTGCAAGAGTAATAGTCATTATTAAAGTCTCAAGTTCAGAAATCACTATTCTATTCCTCGAGAGCAGGGTATCATATAAATGACCCGTGTCCACCTGCCGATCCTTTGCGTTTTTTATTATTATATTAACAGTTTCCGTCAATTTATTTATCTGTTCTTGAGTCCTCGTGTTCAAAATCATTTGTCTATTGTTCGAGTCAATCAATTGCTGTTGTCCAAATTTTATTTTCTCAAAGTCATCCAAGTCTGGTGTACCGGCAACCACCTTAAGGGCGGTACCTAAAATATTAAGGCTTCTAGCATATCTATGGTGGGTGTTCAACAACATCAAAGCCGACTCTATACGCGCTAGATCGGAATTCAATAACTTTACCATATGTGATAATGGGAAATTCTTCGTAAGTTGTTTTGTCTCATCAATAATGTCGAAGTATGCTGTCAAATTTGTGGTGTGTTGTAAATAATCAAAATCCTGCCAGATAACGACATTGCCGTAGACAACAGGAATATAGTCCGCGTTAGTGTAATTTGTCAGTTTTGCCGCAAGCGGTCCAACGAAAAGTATCAGTACCAAAATTCTAAGACAAATACAAAGAACAAGAAATACAGTCAGAAACAAAAGTATAAAAAAAAAAATTAAAAAATCTATCTAATATTGTCCTTATGGACCACCCTCCCTTCAATAAGGACAGTGGTTCCCATGTCCGCCTCTATCTTTTTCTCGACATATAAGGGAGTCAATTTGTTCCCCAATCTCCTATTATTTTTCACCATTACCATTTCGCCTACTTCAAATACCCTATTCTGCCTTGAAGGATTATTTCTTCCCAGCTGAGCCTTAAAAATCCTTCCTCTTATTTCCGCCTCAAACCCAGGCAGGGCGGGATGAACTATATCGATAGGCCTTCTCTCGGTCACTGAATGAATGGACCGATTATATTTGACTGTTGCCAACAGTATGAGGTCCACAGAATTGTCGGCCTTTCCCTCCAACTTGAGACACCTTGCTATCTCTGCTAGAGTACTGTGAAGTCTCTCGACTTGCCCATTTGAAGTGCTGTGCAAAGGAGGAGCATTTGCCATGCTAACCCCAAACTCGTTTCCCAGCAGGGATGCGATAGTCTCGGATTTTAGAGAAGGTTCATTGTCGCAGAAGACATTCTTTGCACCAGAAAAAAATTCATCAACTGAATTATTGCAACCTTCAAGTCCATAATGGTGCGCGACGGTATAGGTTGCACCACAGCGAACTTGGAAAATTTGTCAATACACGTCAAGAAATGTTTGCCGTCGGTGGAGAAAATATCAATAAATAGCATTTCACCCACATAAGATGGTACAGGGGTCTCCCCCAATTCCTGTTTCCTTGGGTGCCTGTCATATTTGGCTTTTGCACAGATCTTGCAATTCGCCACAATTTCATTCGCTAGCCTTGTCATATTCGGAAAGTAGTTTTCGCTGAGAATCTGTTTTACATTCTCCTGAGCGGCTCTATGAGCACGGTTGTGTTCTGTTACTACTATGTCCCTCTGGTCATTCTTACCAAAAATATCCAACACCATGTTCTTGCAATGCCAAAACTACGTTGCCGGAAAGCTCCTGACCAGCTCATCCTGTATACTTGCCAGTGTTGGCAAATCGCATACTATCGCGTTTACCACTTCAGGGTTAACCACCAGCTTTAATTCCCGAATAAGACAATTCCTATCGGTGAACTTAATAAGATGCCGGGTTTTTTCGCAAAAATTATGAAATCCCGCTTAGAGGGGAAGGATCCCTCTTCTAATATGATCTGGTTTCTAAAACAATTGACAGGCTTTTCGGTTGTTTCAAGCACGTAAGTCAATGACTACTCACTATGGATTGTGGCGACATCCGAATTCGCCTCCTCCCCAGCAAATGAATGTTCTGGCGTGAAAGAGCGTCTGCCACGTAATTCTCTTTTCCAGGCTTATGGAACAGTTTTGCATTGTGCTCGTCTATAAAAGCCTTCCAGCGTTTTATTTTAGCATTGGGATTTCTGTCAGAAATCTCAAACGTTAACGGCTGATGGTCCGTATAAATATTCAAATCTTTTACACCGTAAAGGTAATTTCTAAGCTTTTGCAAAGCCCACACTATAGCGAGTAGCTCTCGCTCGCTGGTGGCAATATTTAATTCCCTATCTTTTAAAGTCCTGGAAATCATTGTAATCGGTCTACCACCCTGTGATAGGACTGCTCCCAAACCCAATGAGGATACATCCGTCGTTAGATCGAATGGCTTCTTAAAATCTGGATAGAGCAGCATAACATCTTCCGAAGATAAAATAGCCTTCAATTTTTCAAAAGCTCGAAGCTGATTCTCATTAAAATCTACCTTAATCTTTTTTGACTGGTGAGCACTCACTTTCCCATTCTCACCCTTCAGGATATCCGTTAATGGCTTTGCTATTGAAGCAAAGTCCTTAATAAAGCATCTATAATAACTTGCCAGCCCCAAAAACGATCGAACAATGTCCTGGGCTGTTCATAATCACGGATAGCCCTTACCTTCTCAGGGCTTGTCTTAATACCGTCCCTGGACACTACGAAGCCTAGGTATTCAACACTTTCCTTAAAAAAGTGTGACTTTTCGTGAGAGACTCTCATGTTGGCCTCATACAGTCTATTCAACACCCATGCGATATGATCGACATGGTCATTTTCATTCTCTGAAAATATTATTACATCATCCACATATACGTAACTGTTTTTCCTATCTGTTCCCTAAGCACATCATCAATGGCCCTTTGAAAAATACTGGGGGCATTTTTTGGCCCAAAAGGGAGTCTACAAAATTCGTATTTCCCATTTTCAACAGAGAAAGCTGTCTTCTCCCTATCGCTTTCCGCGAGTGATATCTGGTGAAAGCCAGATTTAAGATCCAGCGTTGTAAAGTACCGTGCCTTCCCCAGATTACAGCCACATCCGGAATTGGGTACTTATCGTCTACCGTAAATTGATTCAGCTTCCTAAAATCAATTACTAACCTTTTCTTTATATTGCCCTGTTCATCTCTACCTTTCTTATCCACCACCCAGATGGGATTGTTGTAAGGAGACCTAGAGGGCCTTATTATTCCATTTCTCAGTAAATCCATTATTTCGTTATTTACATAGTCTGCCACACCCATGGGGTAGGGGTACAGTTTTGAGTAAATTGGGTTATCATTGACTGTGCGAATAGTAGCAACAATATTTGTGTTATAGGGTAGAGATTCATTAGGGTTCCTCATTACCCTTCGGAATTTGTCCCACACCGCATGGGGGACATCAATATCCTCTACTTGTGTGAAGCTCACACTATCATACCTTAAAAATTTAAGTTTCTCCGTTCCTGTCCTGGTTCGAATTTCCTTTCGCTTAAGATCCAGTGTGGCACCCGCTTGCGTCAGCAAGTCAAGTCCAACTATACCGTCAAATGTTGACAGTGAGGGGAGTATAAAAAAGGGGCTATTTATTTCAAAAAGGTTCAAGAGGCATTTTTCATGGATATTATTAAATCCATGTATGGATCTAACCACAAAAGGCCTAGTTGCAGGTTTCATGTGATTCAATCCATTTAAGGGTTTTATATAATTTTTAGATGCTCCCGTGTCTATCAATAATCTTATAACTCTCCCTGCTAACACCCTTTCTATAAACGGGAGCAGGGAGTCTTGCCTAAAAAATTAATCTCATTAAACCTCTCTTCCTCTTCAATTTCCGAAGCCTCCACATCTGCAGCTGCTTGGTATTCGTCCTGTGCCAAGCTCGATTGTAAATTTTCCTGAGCAAAATGATTTATTCCTTGGTGCTTCGTATTCTTAAATTTCGTTGATTCATCATTTGGTCTCTTAATAGCCTGTCCTAAAGTTTGTTGGTGTGGCATCGAAACCCGGTTGAAATACTGCTGACTCAGAATAGGGGCCGAAATCTGTGCAGTACCAGTGCGGAAGCCTGTCGGCTGCCTGAAGCGAGATGAATGGTCGATGTCCATCGGTTGGATTTCTGTTTGACCATGATGGCTTAATTTTCCAAACGCCTGTTGTCTTGAAAAATATGGGGTTTTCCCCAATCGCGGCCTAATAGGCTGGCTCTGACCTGCTCTTTGTCTTTCTTTATCTTCCAAACTCCTGGCATAATTCGTCGCGAACATATACCGTTCGTGATTTGACTCAATCTCCTGAGCAAGTGCCAGTGCCGAGGGCAAGTCACTCGGCCTCGCCGAGAAGAGAACATCACTCAAACTCTTTTTCGTTCCAGATATAAACACACGAAGTTAATCTGCCCTATACTTTTCGTTCATGGAGGCCGCTATATCCTTATCGTAAGTCATTATCGTTTTGTTTATAAGGAGAGTTAGTTTTCTCTCCACCTCATCGTAAAATTGCAATTTAGTCATATTTCCCTGCCGAAGTGTAGAGAGTTCATGTTCTATTAAGTAAATAGGTCGTTTGTCCGAATAGGTAAAATCCAGACGGTCTATAATAGCCCTAAAGTTCAAGGCTGTATTGAAGGAAGCCAGCGTCATGTCCGCTGCTCCCTTTATCTTGTTCCGAATAATGGCCACTGCTTGGTAGTGCTTGGAGCTACCCACGTGACTTTCGAAAATTTTGTAAGCGGTTTGTGCGGCTTGTCTCCAGGAGACGTAACATCCTGTTTTCCATCGAATTCTGGCAGCGATTTTACTATGTCCAATGATTCGTCGCATTGTATTCCTGGCTCTATTTCTACGTCCTTATACGGTACAACCTCAGGAGTCCTGACAACAACGTCGTTAAATTTCTTATTAAGCTCCTCAATCTGTTTGTCAAATGTTTGCCTCTGTGATTTTAGGGCGGCACAGATGGCAGTCTCTACCAACATCCTCAATTGGTCGGCGTTTATATTCAAGTCCGATATTATTTGCCTTAGATTCTCGAATACCTGATCTGATTCGTATGAAATTCTATCGTCATTCACGAAAGATTTGTCAATACCAATCAACTCGTGCAGGGATAAAATTGTCAACAAAATTACTTTAACTCAAATATTTTCCTTTTTATTAATGCAAAAATCGTTTTAAAGGGATCGGATTATAATTATTTTTATACAGAATTTAAAAATAAATGGCTCAAAATTATTATCCTTAAGTTTTAAGATTATAAAATGATTTTAAAAAAGAATTTTTTAACTAAATTTTTTGTATTAATTTGAATGAATAATTTAATATCTAATTTTTCACAGAAGCATTAATTACTCTCTTAACTTAATTATTTTCTAAACTTACACCTTCTTCATAATTGGTTGACAAGGAGGTATGTTGACGGTGAAGGGGTTGTTGCTAAACTTGATGTTATGAAGGGTTGTTGTTGATCCTCTTGTAGCCGGTGCTGAGTTGTTGCTCATTTAAATTTTTGTTGTTTTTGGAATTTCTTCGTTTAAACAGAAATATTAAGTTTTTTGTTTGCTTTTCGCTTGATTTACTAAGTTTTTTCTGTTGTTTTATTTATTTTGAATTATTTTATTCGTTGATTTTTTGTTTTTGTTCTTGGCAGTTTTTTGAATTTAGTTTGGTTGCAGTTTGTAATTTTTAACAAAGTTTTTATTATTTAATTATTAATTTCCAGAAAGGAATTTCTTTTCCACAATTAAATTTTCACAAAAAAATTTTATTAACAAAGAGTTTTTTTTTAAATCACCATTTACATAGGATTCACTTTTTTCATTTACACAGGATTCACTTTTTTCTAAAAATTTATTTACACAATTATTATTTATTTATCAACTACTTTACAATTTCCTCCTTACAAGGATTTGAAAAAATTAACTTAAAAAAAAATTTATTTTTGCCCCACGTTGGGCGCCAATTAATAAAACACTTGTTTATTGTTTTATGACTCTGTTAAGAATGATTTTTCTTTATTTAAAAAATTATAATTATGTACAATATTTTTCTTTAGTCAAAAGTGCTGAATCTTATTTTATTTTAAAAAACAAAATTATAATATTTCTCTGTTACCCAAAAATGCTGATACCATGTCTGCGACTTGTTTGCAGCTTTTAGGTAGCAGAAAAAAGATGTAATATGAAACGGTAAGTAAAATGAAGACTAAACAAATACAAAAATATAAAATAATGTTAAATATGGGTATTCACTTAAAAAGTATACAAAAATAAATTCTAACTAAATTGTAGTCGTGTTAACTTATATATTTATATACATACATATGTATAGTGAGCGCCAAAAGTGAGTAAACACCACTGAAATAATTCAATTTCTTAGGATAGCGAGAAAAGTAAATGAGAATAGTCGAATAAATTTCCAAAAATAAAAACGTTTATTTATTACTTATAAAATGTTAAAACAAAAGCAACAATTCATGACACTTTTTATACTTAAGAACATAATAGACATTTTAAAATTATAGTGAGTGTTGACTCACTTATGGCGCTCACTATACATATTAACAGTAATTGAAAATTGGTTTTATACTTTCTGAACATTATGTTTACGCAGGGAATTCCAGATAGCCTGTAGGTTTCTGTCGGTTGTACAGTCAAGGATATCTTCAAGCGGTAGATTAATTTTCGATTGCGGGCAAATTGATGAAACATGGGCAATGGATAGCACTTAATTGCAAAAGCTGCACAGTGCAGGATTAGTTCTGTCATAATAGTGTTGTTTTGTGAAAATCGTTTTCCCAACACTTAGTCGACCCAAAAGTATGCACTGAGAACGATTAAGATTGACATTATATATAGGTCTATTGGTACTAGTTGTCTGATGGTGCTGCATGCTTCTAAATGGATTGAAAATAGTCTAAGGAAAACATGGGATGTTGATGATTCTAGCTAGTTCTAGCGCTTTTTAGCTCCTCTATCAGCGGCTTCGTTTCCCAGAATTTCTATATGAGAGGGTATCCATAGCAGTAGTATCCGGTTGTCAAATTCAGGATGATTTATAAGATTATCGTAGATACCCTTTTCGTTCTTTTTGATGGCTCTAATGGCACTAAGACTATTCGAAAATATTTTGGGTTTTTTATGTTCGTTAACAGAATAAGAAATTGCATCTTTTATAGCCGATATTTCCGCTAAGAAAATGCCAACATTGTCAAGCGATTTTCGCAAACTAGCTCGAATTGTGTGCCATTTATCTCTCTAACTATGGAATAAGAACAAGTTCCATTGCGGAATGAGCCATCGGTATATAATAGCATATGGGGTGAAAAGTTATGGGATTTCTCCATCATAATTTTTTTGAAACACCTGGGTTGTGTTTTGTCTTTATCCAGAAAGGAAATACTGTAATCAATAATTAATGTATTGGTGGGAAGCGATGTTGAGGATGTTACAGCTGGTTTGATTTTCTTAAAAGGCTTATAATATTATCAATTGCGCTAGGATGTGTAGCTGGACCCGACAGGTGTTTCAAAAATGTGTTGTGTAAGTCGCCTTTGGTTATGATTATAGATTTTGAAGCTAAAGCGATTGATCTCCTTTCAAGAAGGGACTTGAAATCAGGAAACTTAGCTTCTATTCTTAATAGCCCGAGAGGTGTAGTCCGAAGTGAACGTGAAGCGGTCCTAAGCAATTGTTAATGGCGGTATTTAATTTATTTACGTTTTTCAATGAAGTCCATCCATATAGAGTGACTCCATGTTGAAGGCTGCCCATGACAAGAGATCTGCAAATATTCAAGACAGTTTCCATGTGTGGCCCTTTTTTTCGTTTACAAATAAGTTTTAATAAATTATTAGTCTTGGCGAACTTGTTTGTCAGATATTTCACGTGCTGATTACACGAAAGATTTCTTGAAAATATAATACCGAGTATTTTCATTTCATCTAAAAGAATTGCGTTTGTACCTCTTATACATAGCATATTATTGTTACAATTCCGATGTCTACATACATGTAGTTATTCCATTTTCCATTGGTGTATTCTGCGGCCTAGTAAATTAAGATTCTGTTCGACTGCTTTTGGTTGACCAGATGCAATAATAAAAATATTATCTGCTTAAATTCCAAAGTGATCTAACCCAGAAGAACTTTCAAGAGCCCTCGCCAACGAATTAGCATATATTGCGTAAAGGACAACATATAAGGATGAACCCTGTGGGATGCCATTATCAAGTGGAAATGAAGATGATAAAAACCCGTCAATTTTAACTATCATTGCACGGTTTGTGAGAAAAGATTTGAGAATTTTAATAATTTGCGGCTGTATTTTCCAATCGTTAAGCCAGTATACCAGTCATGACCACTCGATCAAAAGCTTTCTCTATGTCCTCTGACATAACAACCGTGTGTTTCTTCTTTTTGAGGTTTAATCTTAAAATATCTGCCATTTGGTGACAGATATTATGGATTCCGTGCATTGGCATAAACGCATGTTGATTGACGTTTATTTTGTTAGAAGCAAATCTATAAAACCTTCTTAAGATTATTTTTCCAAAGACTTTAGAAATGTCAGGCAGAAGAGAGATGGGCCGATAGCCTTCTAATTGCTTAGGATTTTTATTTGGCTTCGGAATTGGTGTTAGCGTAGCCGTCTTCCGTTGGTGGAGATAGATTCCGCTTTTGACAATAAGGTTGTACAAATTGCACAGTCGTCTCTTAACTTCAGGTAGAGAGTTTTTGATCATAGCGTAGATAATTTTATCAATGGCCAATGTTGAACCCTTAAGTGCCCTGAGGACTTCATTGAGTTCAAATATATTTATGTCGTAAGCCATTTCCTTAAAATTAGTTCCACTTGGACACAAGTTTTCAATTTCGAAATTGTTTTTAGATGTTATTATTTCAGGCTCAAAGGAGCTTAAAGAAGACCAGTAATTAGAGAAGCGATTTGCTATTTGCTGTGGATGTGAAATAAAGTCCCGTCAAAAGAAATTGTTGGAAAGCTGTTAGTTCTATTAGTTCTTAAGTTTTTGATCTTACTCCAAAGGTATCGGACATCCATGGAGGGATTTAGTGAATTAAGAAAATTTTTCCATGTGACCCTCTTGGAAATTTTGCATGCTCTTTTTACTTTGGCACACGACTTTCTGTATTCTACAGCAAGGTGTTGTATTCGATGTCTTTTAAAAACTCGCCAAGCTTTTTGTCTTAAATTTATTAGTTTTGAAATTTCCGAGTTGAACCATATTGGGGTGTTGAGCTTTTTAATCTTGCGGCTATGTGGGATGGATTCGTTTGCTGCGCTTTTAAGTATTTGGCTTACCTGAGCCGACTCTCGGTTAATGTTAGTTGATGTCGCATATTTTTCATTAAAGACAGAAGCTTTCCTATTAAAAAGGGTCCAATTCGCTCTTTTATCTTGAAACCGTGCTATGAATTGTCTAGTTGTCTGTATACTGGCACTATTTTTTTTATTAATAAGGGGAAATCATCGATGACTTCTGGAAGTGGCAAACATAACCATGTTAAGTGGGGAGCAAGATCAGCGCTGCACATGGAGACGTCAACCGAAGTTAGTGTATTTCTAGTGTTAAATAAGGTTGAAGATCCGTCATTTAAAATTATCAATTCTCTATCGTCAGCAAAATTTTCCCAAATGTTGAATTAAGGGTTGTAGCTCCCTGCCACAATTGATAATAATACTTTGAAATAAAAGATCACCTCTAGAGCATTGCTGTTGAGATACATTTAGGTTGTTTCTAACGAAAATAGCTATACCCGCTTTAGCATAGGAATAGTCCTTGTTGTGATGGCAGGCTTTGAATCCTGGTAGATGTAAGAGGTGTAAGTTGTTTCTGTTGATATGTGTTTCTTACAAGGCTACGATGTTCGGGCTGTGTTTTGCAATTAGAAGTTCTAAGGAGTATTTGTGGTTAATAAATCTCTATATATTCCACTGCGTTATGTTAATGTTCAAACCAATATCCATTTAAAGAAGACTAAAAATTATTATTACTTGTTAAGTTTCTTTGAAGGTTTTTGGAGTAATAATAGTATTTAATTCGGGGAATTTTGTATATAATTGCGAACAAGGGGAATTTACACGAGTAGGAGTACTAAATCCTGGACAGTCACTGTTATCATCCACTTGTAAGTCGTCTAGATTATCGTTGATTTTCATATTTAATTTTTTATTCGCTAAGTTTCCTGTAGAGTTTTTACTTAAAGAAGTGTTGTCCAGAACAGAAATTGTATTTTCGTCATATTGAGTGAGAGAGAGCGAGTATGATGTTTGGTCGAGAGTCAGTTGATGAGTTTAATGAGAATTTATTTGTGTGAATTGAGCTGTATTCACCCAAAAAATTTTTTTATATGTAGTTTGACGTTTCTCTTTTTGAGGGAGAGAGAGCGAAGGAGAGTAAGCTTGTTTCGGAACAATTTCAGCTCGAATTGGTTTAATTTTAATTTTTGTTCCGAAACAATTGAACTGTGATGCCAGCTACTTTAATTTTTTAAGTAAAGTTGAACTGAGCTGCCACATCATATTGTATGTACATTTGTATGTATGTATGTATAATAAAATACAGAGCGCCCTACAAGAAATAAATAACCGAAACTAACACATACGCAACTTACTTACTACTACACATGTACTTTTTATTTGACTTTTCATGCTTCAGAGTTGTATTCTTAATACATCTAAACCACATCACAGCTGTTGACTGTGAAATGACCGGTAAATTTATTAATTTAAAAAATTCAATCGTAGTAGGCTTTGAAAATAAAAATTTATAGCGTCTTATGACGAAAATTTTAATCGTATCTTTGTGTGACATAAGAAAGTGTTGCAAAAAATACGTGCAAAAAGAAAAATTTTAAAAATTAAACAAAACAAAACAATTTTAATAAAAAAAAAATAATAAAAATTTGTGTCAGCTAAAAAAGTGTTGAGATAGAAGATAAGTGTAAAAATTTTAAAATTATAAAAAGAATAGTGAATGGTATTTCTAATATAGTGTATTTGTGGTGTTAAATTTTTTATATTATATTTTTTAAATAAATTATTTTTGTTTTCAATTTTTAAAATATATTTTGGTTCGAATTTTAAGTGTTTTTTTTTATAAAGAGAATAAAATGAAAAGAAGAAATTTTCAAAACTGCCTTTCGAAAGAAAAAAGGAAGTTTGACGAAAGTGTAGAAAATTTTCGGAAAGTGCGTGACTTAAGTGAAGGTGGTGTAAAAAGGGTACCTATTAAAATTATTAACAAATTAGGAGCAGGTGCCAGTGGAATAGGAGTGGGAGAAGAGGAGTGTAGGGATGTTTTAGAAAGTGCTAGTGTAGGTACTGAGGCAATTCTTAGTGACGACACCGAATCAACTATTAGCATAGATAGTGAATCATCTGCTAGCGTAGAGACTGGTAGGGTACATACAGGAGAAAATATTAACTTTAGGCCAAATATAGATAGTGCAACGAAACGTGAGGAAATTAAGTAATGGGTGCTTAGGAATAATATATCCCACACAGCTTTAGAAGACTTACTTCATACTTTAAATAGGGTAGGAGTTGAGGATTTGCCTTTGTCAGCGAAAACTCTTATGAGCACAAATAGGAAGGAGATTCAGATTTCAAACATTCCAGATGGAGAATTTATATATTTAGGCATTCAGAAATATTTTCAATCAGTACCATTTCATTATTTAGGAGATAGAGAGGAAGTTTTAATTGATGTTGGGATTGATGGCTTAAAACTTTTTAAAAGTTCTAATAGAGTTTTGTGGCCCATTTTAGGTGCAATTGTAGGTTTTAATAATAACGCAAGTCCTTTCATGATAGCATGTTTTTCAGGTTTTAAAAAGCCACAAAATTTAGATATATTTATGGCAGATTTTTGTGCAGAAGTAACGGTACTGAAGCAAACTGGTATAAAATTAGGCAATAGTCAAAAGTTTTTACGATTTAACATTCGTTTATTTATCTGCGATTCTCCAGCTAGGGTGTTTGTTGCAGGTGTAGTGTCTCATAATAGCAAAAGTGGTTGCTCTAAATGTTGTCAGGAAGGTATATATAGGGAAAGAAGGGTATGTTTTTCTAAGAAAGTAGGTCCCTTAAGAACTGATGTCACCTTCCAAGACAGGTGTCACCCTTCCCATCACTTAGAAGAATTTAAAATAAAAAGAAGTATTTTAGAAGAGTCAGGATTTGGAATGGTTTCTCAGTTTCCCTTAGATGCTATGCATTTAGTTGATTTAGGAGTTACTAAGAAATTGCTTAAAATTTTAATTAATAAAAGTAATGCCAAAAAAATTAATGAAAAAATGAATTTTATTAAGAATTATGTCCCTTCAGAATTTTGCCGTGACCCTAGGAGTATAGACGAAATAAAAAATTGGAAGTCGACAGAATTTAGACAGTTTTTGCTTTATACAGGTATATTTCTGCTCAAGGATTGTGTCAGTAGTGACCAATATTATCACTTCTTATTATTACATAGTAGTATAAGATTTCTATCTAGTGAAATAAACTATGTAGGGCAGGCAGATACTTCTCAAAGAGTGTTAGAAGATTTCGTAAATAACTTTGGCAGACTATATGGTGAGGAATTAGTTAGTTTTAATGTTCATGGGCTGCTCCATTTAGTGGATTGTGTTTTGCAATACGGTTCTTTAGACACATTTTCAGCTTATAAATTTGAAAATTATATGCAGTATATAAAAAAGATAGTTAAAAAGCCAAACAAAATCTTGCAGCAAATATACCTTAGGCTAGAAGAAAGGCAGCAAATTAAATCAAGTTTGACCAGTGTTTCTAAATTAGGAGATTTTATAATCAATCATAAAAAAGACAAAGATAGCTTTTGTTTTAGCAGAAAGTTAGGTCCCATAAAGATTATAGATACGAAAATATCATATAAGAATATAAAATATATGTGCAAAGTTTTCAAAAAAACGGAAAACTTTTTTGAAAACCCTTTTAAGTCGTTTAGTGATTTAGGCATAGTTGTAGCAAGCGAATTAGACAGTTCCATAATAGAAATTAAGCGAGAAGATATAGATTTGAAATATTTTTGTATTCCCCACGATAGAAAGTTTCTTCTTATACCCCTTTTACACCATCTTTTTCATGAGTTTTCGTCGTAATTATTCATTTTATTGATAAAATATATTTTTTTAATAATTGTTAAAATAAAAACAAATAATAATACATTACATTTTTCTGTCTTTACATGAATTCCGAGAATCTGTTCGAGTATTTCGAAGAAGACAGCGGTAAGAATAAAGATATACAGCGCCTAACATTATTATTAACATTTTCATAATTTTTACCCTTTAGAACAAGGTCCACCGATTTCCCAGAAGTCGTACTCATTTGGGAATTGTCAGCAAGATGAACCAAACGAAGGTAAATTTTAATTATATTTCTTACTGAAAATAATTTGTTATAACTCTTAGCACAGTTTTAGATTACCTGAAGAAGGTACAGGACCAAATGAATAATCTGACGGTGAAATTAAATGAAATGGAGGAATGCGTAAGTAAACATCAATCAACTCTTTTATAGTATTTTTTACATAGTGTATCTTTTACATTCAAGATAAAATCGGTAATGGAGACTCAGGTCGTCCTAAACACTAACCAGGTTGTTATTGTCGGGAACCAACAGGCAATAGCAACTAAGCTGGAGACGATGGAAGAAAATGTAAGTATCTTGTAGTATCACCATAATATGTTAACTATAACAAGCCTATTTTCCAGATGGTCATCAAGCCTGAAATGTTGGCGCAAGCCAAATCGCTGTTTGAGGCAAAAATTTCAATAAAAAAAATTGAGGGATCCGTTTGCCGCATCACAGGGGAAAACCGACTGCAGTGATGGACGCAGTAGCTGCTTCCTTTCCCCTGAAGTCCACTGCCGAAGTCTTGGAGCTAGAAAAAAAGCTAGAAAACTCCGAATTTGCGCAAGCAATGGTAAGTAATTAAATTCAATTTTTAACACTTTTTATAAAACAATTTTTAATTTCTAGACTGCATACTTGTTTAAACTGAAGGGAGTTTCCGAAGATGTTGGGACGGTAACTCGCTCCATATTTAAGGATAGCTTGATGGAGGGCTATAATTGGGATGGCCGATGTCAGAAGCATGCCCTCATCAAGCTCAGGCTCTTTGACAAATTCCTGAGAGGTACGTATTTTTTAATATGATATACATATATAATCATACATTTAATTGTTTCTTTATTTTTAGATGTTTTTCAGAACTCAGACTTTGAAAAAAGTGTGAGGAAGGCAGTGGACAAAAGCCACAACAGATCCAAACAGTTGAGGTACCTTAAAAACCAAAAATAAGGTTGGGATCCCTCAATAGGAAAGGTTGGTCACATCCCTGTAATTGTGATACTGTATTATTATTATTATTATTACTATTATTATTATTTTTATTATTATTATTATTATATTATAAGATTTACATATTTATATAATTTTTATTTTGTATTTTTTTATTTCTTATTTTCTTTTTTCTTTTAATTGAATATTAATGAATTATTTTGAGTTATACTTTATTTTTATTATTATTGTTACGTTTTTACCCTTTAAAAACGTTAAAAATATGAGTTCGCGGATTGCAAATGAAATAAAAGTAAATTAGTGTTTAATTTCAAAATCAATTCTTTATTGTCTGCACAAATCTGTGTGCACCCTGTGTTGAAATTTATTCACACAATAACAATTTCCTTTAAATTGTTATTCTTCTTGTACACAATAACAATTCCCTTTAATTGTTATTCTTCTCGTACACAACAACAATTCCCTTTGTTGTTCTCCTTGGTACACTCGTTCGTTAGCACTTCGAACTTCGATTCTCTTCACACGCAACGCAACGTGTCTGATTGAATTACCACTCTTCTGCTTACAACCCTTTTTGTAAGCAACAAACTTTCTGCTCGCGTAAACACTAACAACTGCTTACTTCGAACGCAACCGTGTCTTCACACAAGACTGACTGAAGTATCACTCACTCATCGTTGCTCGTTTTGTCTTGCCTTTTATATCGCTGGATCATTAGTCTAATGCATGCCCTTGGCAGAGAATGACTGTCTTCGGGAACAATCTAAAAAATGTAAACAACTCGATTCCCTTATTGTTGTTAGTGGATCTTGTTTACATCTATCCTTGTAGCGTTGTTGTTGTTTGTTTACTTTGTCCCTTTTCTCTTCTTATACCTGATGTTATTGTTGCTTGTTTACTTCGTCCCCTTGTTTACTGATGTTGTTGTTATATTCTCGTTTGTTCTTTGATCACGCGATCAAGCCCATTCTTTTTGTTCCTATATGTTTACTTCTTTGTTGATCATGTAAACCTTATGTTGTTTTTGGAGGTTTTGTTTATCACTTTATACATGATCAAGTCCGTTGTTTTGTTTTTGGAGCTTTTGTTTATTATCTTAATAACACCATTTCCATTTTCGTAACACTGCCGCCCACTTAAGCCTGTTCGTCCCGAATAGGCTCATTATCTCTTCTCCTCTTGGCAGGTGGTTTAGACTTTGCACCATATATCGCAGCTCGATACGTCAGTAATAGCCTCGGAATATGTTCTTCCCAATCCTTCTGCTGCTCGCTCACTACTTTCCGCCAGTATCTTTCCAGGGTTTGATTAAACCTATCATTCTGTCTGTGGGTGAAGCGGCGTCGTTCGGGTCTTCTTACTCGGACTTGTGGGGACCTCGTTTGTGGAGGCCAGCACTTGCTCCTCAGTGATAGCTCGCTTTATTTTTCCTTTTAGTGTAACGGGGACTCTGGTGTTGTGCTGGTAACTCGCCGGTGTATTATTCCCTTGGTGAGACGGAACTTGACCTTCCTCGTGGCCCTTTCCAGCTTTCTAGGAAGATGACCACCATTTCCACCGCTGCAACATCTAAGCTTGGCTTTTCGTCCGGTTTCTTCAAAGGCTTGCTTTAACGACATCTTAAATTTCCTCACAAGGCATCCTTTTTCTATTCTTCGTTCACCGCTTACTTCTGGTCTGGAAATCGTTCGAGCGGTCTCCTGGGCTACTGCAGAGGCCACGGTCTCTGCAAAGGTCGTCTTTTGTGCAGAA
The DNA here is from genome assembly GCA_930367235.1 of Sarcophaga rosellei. Classification (NCBI taxonomy): domain Eukaryota; kingdom Metazoa; phylum Arthropoda; class Insecta; order Diptera; family Sarcophagidae; genus Sarcophaga; species Sarcophaga rosellei. The sequence continues at coordinate 45,135,211 of OV884021.1, read as the reverse complement.
CATACCGCTAGTTTGACGTCAGGGTAGCGTATACCATTTACCAGGGCCTCGGTTTTAAAATCTACTACCAGGGGATGGATTTCTCCCGGGTATGTGAGCTGCGCTAACCTCCCGACACCCACTGCAGAGGCTGGAAGCGGCTCATTAGCCTCTTGCGCACAGCACCTTAACTCCATACTGTACAGCTCGCGCTTGTGCTCGTTGCCGAGCCTACGCTGTAGCGTCACCATTATGTCGTTGTAGTTGTTTCTGCGGTTGGCTGGCATGGTCTCCAGAATCTCGGCTGCGGCACCTTTTAATGCCAGAATTAGTTCCAAAGCCTTCTCTTCATCGTCCCATCCGTTTCGGCTGGCTACCGTCTCGAATTGGAATTTAAAGACGGATAAGGGTGAGCTACCATCAAAGGAAGGTGGTTTTATCCTGCCGGTACCTTCTGATACGACTCGCACTTGTTCCAACCGCTGGCTCTGGAGGTTGCTGATCTTCTCGTCCATTTTAACCAGTTTTCCCTCGACGGCCTTTTCCAAATTGTCCGCTCTCGTGTCAACGGCCTTTTCTAAATGTGACACCCTTTCCTCGACATCAGTGATTCTTTTGCTGACCGCCTCATGGATTTCCTGCAGCCTTCTAGATGTTGCTTGTACTTCGGCCAGAAGTTTCTGATTTTCGACTCTAGATGTTGCTTGCATTTCTTCCATCCGTTGTTCACTCTCTTTTCGAAACTCAGCCAGTAGTTTTAGATTTTCGGCTCTAGAAGCTTCGTGCATTTTTTTATTTTCGGCTGAAGCTACATCTATTTTTTCCACCATAGCTGTTTGCATTTTTTCCATCCGTTGTTCACTCTCTTTTCGAAACGCAGCCAGAAGTTTTAGATTTGCTACTTCCATTTTTTCCATCATGGATGCTAGCAACGAATTTATGTCGATACAGCTAGGGGATGCAGGTGCCTTGAGCTCTCGTTCCTCGTCATCCTCGAACTCATAGGAATCGATGTCGATACCCTCAAACTGCAGTTGTTCCCTTAACCGCCTTTGTAGTTCATTTTTAGTGCCCGTTGTTGGCAGCTTGAGTTTATCCAACTCACGTTTAAGCCGTTCCACTTTCAGATCGGAGAGCTTCATTTTGGTTGTGATTTCTCTTTATTACTTTTACTTTTATTTTTGGATTTTGCAATCCCACTTCTGACACCAATTGTTACGTTTTTACCCTTTAAAAACGTTAAAAATATGAGTTCGCGGATTGCAAATGAAATAAAAGTAAATTAGTGTTTAATTTCAAAATCAATTCTTTATTGTCTGCACAAATCTGTGTGCACCCTGTGTTGAAATTTATTCACACAATAACAATTTCCTTTAAATTGTTATTCTTCTTGTACACAATAACAATTCCCTTTAATTGTTATTCTTCTCATACACAACAACAATTCCCTTTGTTGTTCTCCTTGGTACACTCGTTCGTTAGCACTTCGAACTTCGATTCTCTTCACACGCAACGCAACGTGTCTGATTGAATTACCACTCTTCTGCTTACAACCCTTTTTGTAAGCAACAAACTTTCTGCTCGCGTAAACACTAACAACTGCTTACTTCGAACGCAACCGTGTCTTCACACAAGACTGACTGAAGTATCACTCACTCATCGTTGCTCGTTTTGTCTTGCCTTTTATATCGCTGGATCATTAGTCTAATGCATGCCCTTGGCAGAGAATGACTGTCTTCGGGAACAATCTAAAAAATGTAAACAACTCGATTCCCTTATTGTTGTTAGTGGATCTTGTTTACATCTATCCTTGTAGCGTTGTTGTTGTTTGTTTACTTTGTCCCTTTTCTCTTCTTATACCTGATGTTATTGTTGCTTGTTTACTTTGTCCCCTTGTTTACTGATGTTGTTGTTATATTCTCGTTTGTTCTTTGATCACGCGATCAAGCCCATTGTTTTTGTTCCTATATGTTTACTTCTTTGTTGATCATGTAAACCTTATGTTGTTTTTGGAGGTTTTGTTTATCACTTTATACATGATCAAGTCCGTTGTTTTGTTTTTGGAGCTTTTGTTTATTATCTTAATAACACCATTTCCATTTTTGTAACATTATTATTATTATTATTATTATATTATTTTTATATATAATTGAATAAAAATATATGAAAAAAACATTTTCTTTAATTTCTCATTTCATTTATTTTATACAGTAAGTTTTACTAGTCAAATAACTAGTCAAGTTTAACTAGTCAAATAACTAGTCAACAGTGACCTAGTTTTTAACACTTTTGTTGCGTCAACATTGACTGTTATGTGAGTCAACTTTGACTAGTCAACTGTAACCACATATGTGGTCAACTGTGGTGTAAAAATTGCTAAAGAGTGAGCAGGTTAGATATATGTTTTACAGTCGAAAAAATTCATATGTTAGAAAGAGAAGCAAAATCATATGTACACGAATGTTTACGTAAAGTTTTTCACATTGCCCTTAATAACTTGATGGGAAGTTGTGACTAGTTTATACGTCACACTTTACGGTCAAATAACTAGTTATTTGACTAGTTATGTTCTGGTAGGGCGGTTGTTTAATACTGTTTGTTTATTTTGTTTGTTTGATTATAAAAACAAATAACTCTTGAATATATTAAAAAAACTAAATAATTATAAACAATATTGAAAATAAAATGGTACTGCGCTGCCTAATTGTAAAACTAACATCCATCGTTTACAAAAATATTTCATATGGTAACCTTGTTTATACAGAACAATTGTTCAAAGTGGGTGAATCGTTGTGGAAAAAACCCTCAAAACACTGAACTTGTTTAGGAACAAAATGCTTGGACGAATCCAGCTTAATGGTTGCTTCGGTTTTTTTTAGCGTCATGGTATGTTTCAGTATGTGTTTTTTTATTAGATGACATTTTTTCTTTAGGAGAGGGATCTAAAACTACTTGAGCAAATGTTTTCTTTTTTTTTTTTTTGAATAGACTGAAGAGTGTTCATTGTTGGATTCTCATTAAAAATTGTCCAGGCTTCCCTTATTGTGCATCTGCGTGTGATTTTCAAATAGTTAACCCATTTGTGTTTCCAATAAGTATGACATGATGAATCGTACGATGTATGGTCTTCGGTGCGGCAGTTAACACAATATTGGCGAGAACATTGCTCATGAGGAGGCGTAAGTCCGCAATCTCTGCACAGTTCGACATTCTTACAACGTTTTCTCGTATGACCAAGTCGTTGGCAATTTAGACACCTCATGGGGTTTGGAATGTGTTCGTCTACTCTAACAATTTCCCAACCAATTTTAAATTTTTCTGGGCGACGAATAAAATCAAAAGTAAAAACTGCCGCACCATTGCAACCATTTTGTCACCTTCTTTTCTAATTATTTTATGAATTTCGACCAGTTTTTGTTCTTTGAGAGCCAATAGTAACTCCTCCTCAGTGATATCAATAATTTTTATTTAGTGACCTATGCAATGAAATTTTAACTTGAATATTATCAATGTAGGAGGCCTTTAAGAATTGTTCGGCCTGATTTGCTATTAGGCACTTAATTAATAGATTGATAGATCCCCACTCCTCATTTCGTTTACCTCGGGTTAGTCCGCAGAGATATATTTCAGGTCCTTTTCCACTTGAAAGACGGTATAGGATGCCAGTGGGCGAATTGTGTCCTCTTTACTAGCAATTGTAGAATCAATCAAATAGCGTGGTCTGTTACGTTCATGTTGAGTGATAATAGGTAGAGGGATAAAGTCGTTTGGGCATGGGCGTTTGTTTCTGCTAGACCTGGGGGGTTACTCTGTATTGCGATGCGAAAAGGAAATTGCGCGTAATCGAACAATTGGTACTCTTTATTGCACCTTCGTATTTTCCTTACGCATCTAATTTTTTCCCTTGCGCAAATGTGGCATCACCGCACTCTGTAACACAAAACCGCAAGTCAAAAATGTTCGTTAAGTGCAAATATCTTGCGCTAACAAAATATCAAACGCAAAGGAAACGAATCATGCAAGTAACACAAATAAATTTTTATATTTATATCGAAATTATTATTTTTTTTAGGGAAAAGCAAAAGGAGAAGGACTAAAACAAAAAGAACCGATGTCTGTTGACAGGCAGTAATGAAACTCAGGTCATTTATGGTCTCTATGGGTCTTTCATATAGTTATGCAGCCTATAACTTTATATAAGGTCCTTGTAGGGTAGCGTTTTTCAGAGATGGTTTTAAATTCCACAATTTTGGGGCTAGTGATGAGACGTGGCCATCCTAGGATATCAGATAGTCGAAATCGACTGTAATTTGTTCATAGGTTTCAGCTCTAATGAACCCATATAGTACATTTATCTCTTATTAGCTACTGAATAGCCTTAAAATAGACTTGGTGGAAGCGCAATTGTTCGCTTTAATTCTTGTCTAGGACGTAAAGATTCTCAAAATATTTTTTATTCTTTTCTTCTTATAATTTTTGTTGTTGTTTTATTTCCTTTAGACATGGATGAGTTAGATGAATTCAAAAAGGCGCCACACATAGTCGGAGAACTTGAAAGGCGTCAGAATTCGTTAGACGTAAATATTATTGATGTTACCTATTCTAACAATACGGCCTATAATAGCAAATGGTGATTACTGTACAGATCTGCTAGAAGCAGAAGATTTAGATTCAGAACTTTTAACCGATTTAAATAAAAATAGTCATTTGTGGCATAAAAAATATTTTTTATTCATAGAATTTAAAAAAATAAACTGAAATTAAAATAAATTGAAATATTTATTGTTTTTTAGTCACGATACAACAAATAATTTGTTTAAAATGTTTTTGTTTACAAGTTCTGACATTTCGTTTTGTTATTCTTCGCTATTGTGAATGTTGTGGTGCCAGTGCTGCTTCTTTTTCAACTAATTTTGCGAAAGCATTTGCGTAAGCGATACAGAGTACCAAATTGTACTCTTAACGCATTTAACTTACGCATCGAACTTGCTTTCGCATCGCAATACAGAGTAACCCCCCAGCTCTTCCTGGCCAGGCCTAACTCCCAAAAGCGGTTACCATCCTCAGGATTAACCCCGTTCATCCCGTCCAAAGTAAGAACGAAGGCACCGAGAAATTTAGAAGAAAATACGCGAAAAAGGGGGAAAAAATAAAAAAACGGAAAAAATTAAAGAAAATTGAACAGCAAAGAAATCGGTCTTTACGCACAACAAATAGAGAAACGGAGAGAAAGTAAAACACTCAAAATTTAAATAGCCAACAAGAGCACGTATGTAAATAATATTCGCATACAAAACAAATCGTGCGTACACGGCGGCTGCCCGACGATGACAGTTCACCTAAATATATAATAAAAAATAATTAAATAACATTTGTATGAGTTTAGAAATAATTCACAATATGTTTGACATATTGTGTTTTGACCACAATTCAACAATACTCTTTACCACCAACTAGAAGAAACTTTGCGACTTACCTTGAAAAACAGGAAGCACACTTCAGTGGTATCGGTACCGTGTTGTACTGACTAGGCTCTGCAATTTCAGTGGTTCTCTATGCAATTCTCAGAACTTATTGTCTATGGAATATTTGGCAGGTATTGATTTTTTCGGGACCTAATAACTAATTTTAGAAACCTTGACAACAGAGAAACTTAAAGAAATTGAGTTATTACAAGTTATAGATGAAGTTCGAAATTTCTTATAACCATTTACCAGAAATCTCCGATGGAATAAACACGTCAAACATCTGGCAAACAAACTCACGAAAATAATCTGTTGAAACCGATATATTCCTAGAGTAAGGGTCCCTTACGGAGACTACATTCCCTATACGAAAGTTTCCGTCAACAGGCGGCATACGGTATGGGAAAATAATTAACACTCTGAAACAAGCCAAAATTTTAACACCTCTGAAGATAAATTTGCCAATCGTTACAATTGAGTAGTTTCAAATCTCTTTATTTTTCAGATTTTTAAAATTTTACAGTACACATTGAATGTTAATTATTTATTGTAATGTGAAAAGTAGAGAGGGAAAAATTGTTTATATTCATTAAATATATTTAATGAAGCTGAGTGCCTTGTATGTAATAAGAAATTAAAAAGAAACAGTTTTAAACGGTATTATGTCAGCTGTCATTTGGAACTTCATAGTATGTATAGTATACTAAAAAATTAAAAAGGGATTTGGAATTGAAAAATAATACTGTTTTGAATAACTGTTAAAGCAACAGCAATATAACAAGATGCAGCCAAAGAAAAGCTAAATATTAAATTGCACTGGGGTTAGAAAAAAAGGGCCGACCGATTGAAGATATCGTATTTTTGAAAGATATGTTTTTGCCTTTATTTAGTGAAGCAGAACAAAGTGTTCATGTTGTGATGGTGTAATAAAAATGCTATGAAATTATTGAATATATAAAGTGTATTTTAATGAATGTGTTTAATTCGAGGTACAAAAAGGAAGTAGAAAGAAGTAAAAGTAAAAAGGATAGATATAGGAAAAACAGAGTTGTAATTAAGAGGGAGTAAGATCGTGTGGCCAGATTTTTATTTCAACAGTTCAAGCTATGAGAAATGAACCATCTTCATAACCAGAAGAACTGAGGACATAAAGAAACACATGATCGAAAAACGGTAAACATGTTTCCGTTTGTTTAGATGACTGCGTAGATAATAATGATACTAGTCAGTCAATTCCTATGAAGAAATTTTAAAGCTTGTATCTTTTACTGAAACGTAACGGATGAAATTACTTTTAATTTATTTGAACAAAATGTATTATGATTGGTTGATAAAAACAAGCTACCGCTACTGCAGTAAATATGGTGCTAGTAGACTTAATATTAAATATTTGTTCAATATTTTCTACTACATACATAAAATAAATTGGTGTTTAGTTTCAATTACATTCTTTATTATTCCCACAATTTTGTGTGCCACTGTTTATAACTTGATGAATACAACAATAATTTGCTTTGTTCATTATTCTTCTTTTCACTCTTATTTCGTAAACAATAACAATTGATCTTCAAACCACGATTATTCTCTTCAAACGCAACGCGTCTTCAGGCAATACTGATTGAATTCTTACTACTCGCTGCCTGCTTTGTCCTGCCTTTTTATATGCCGACGTAAACAGTCTGATGGATGTTCTTGAAGTCGAATGTTCGTGGCTTAGCTTTCTCGAGATCTCTATCTTTGTTTCATTGTTGTTTTCATTGTTTGTTGTTGCCTTCTTGCTTACTTGCCTATCCCGTTTTCTTTCAAACTGCTGGTGTTGGTATATGGTTTTTGTAGCTTTTGCTTGTCATTTTAATGTTGCACGATGTTACACAGTTTCTATTTTCGTAACAATATGCTTGTTGATGATAATTTTCATATAAAAATACTTATCCTCATATATTTTTTTATGTTTTTTTAAAAGTTGTATTGGTTTCATGCTATCAGATTATATAAATACCAATAATGAAGAAAAATAATAATACAAGATATTTTCCATGTGACTTGAGTCAACCATTACAATCTCAAAGTTATATTTGGTCAATTCACACAAGCCGCTGTATCGTTGTATTCATTGTATTGTTGGAAGACATTCAACAGTGTATGATTGTTGTTGATAATTTTCATATAAAAATCTGATACACTTATACACATTTTTTCCATATGTTTTTAAAAGTTGTATTGGTTTCGTGCTATCAAATTGTGTGAATGAAAAAAATGTGTATATGTTTTCATATGTTGTGTTGGTTTCGGGCTATCAAATTGTTTGAATGCCACGAAATACACAATACAGCATAGCATTGAACGTTCACAAAGAAACAAATGTATTCAATACAACATACACGATACCAAGTTGTGTGAATTGTCCAATTATTTGCACAAATAATTAATTATTTTGCTTTTTTCTGCAGTATTTTTCATTTTGCTGTTGTTGCTTTTTGGCAATTAAAATATACAATTTACAATAAAGTCTAACACTTGGTGTTCACAAACAAAAGATGTATTCAATGCAATTGGTTAATATGCATAAATTTTATTTATATTTCTGGTGACCGAAGGGAAGGTTAGGTTAGGTTAGGTCGGAGTGGGCGCTCTGATATCACAAAGCTCACTTGAGCACGCATAGCGGCCCGTTGTCATGCCACGGGAGAACGCAGTCCCTGTACCAAAATCAGGGAAGAGGAAGAAGTTGGTCGGCGCAAGGGCTGCACACCGAAGGGAAAATAATTAAATATGTTTCTTCTAAATCTTTTTTACAATTATTAGGAACAGCGCTTCTATGGAATCCTTTTATAGAATCTGCATATTTTTCTAACTTCACAACAAGATTTTAAAATTGTTTTGCATTTGGGATATTAATTCTTTTTTTCCGTTTTTTAATTTTGTGTTGAATTTGTTATCAAAATATAATTAAAGATATGCAATTGTGTAAAGCTTTGTTATTTATTAATTCAATAAATTCAAAATTACAACCCTTATTCTCTGGCCTTTCTAAGCAGACTCGCAGCTGCTAAATCAATATGAATTTCGTCAGTTTCATGTTAAATGTTGTAGTATTAAATGTATATTCTCTTACATTGTACGGGTTCAGCTCCACATCAGAAATCTTCTAATAGTTTCGTTGAGTGATCGTCACTTTCGAATTCCCACATAAAATGCTGACGAGCCCTGGGGCCTAATTCTGGCAGTCGTGATCGAAATGGCTTTCGATTTTATAGAAATTTCGAAAGTGGTCTTATTTCTAATTCTGTCAGTCGATAGTTAACGAATCGATATTTTTGTGAAAACTCAAATAAACATTTTCCAACACTGGACACTTTTGTAAACAAAAACATATGTTTGTAAAGTGGTAAGCAATTCAATTTTAGTATAAGGGGGAATGTTTTCACTATGAACTTCTTCATTATCAAATAGTGTACAATCGGAACTAAATGAATAATTTATTCCATTTTTTTTTTTAATTTTAACCTTAAATACTAAAGTTTTAACTTTTTTCTTTAGGTTTTAAAAAAAGTTTACATTCATTTTAATTTTTGTTAACAAAAAAGTTTTACTCGATAGGTTTTTGCTTACGATTAAAAACTCGCAAGGCTGCGTTCGAACAATTGCACGCTATCGACTGCTGTCATTAGAAATGTCGATACATATTAATCGATATCGACTGACAGAATCCCAAAACTAAAAAAATCGAACGTACGAGTAAGTATTCGATCGTATACGACTGCCAGAATTAGCCCCCTGTTAACACTCCACACGAATGCATTGTGACTTGACTCAGGGAACCGGGCGTCCACTATTCGCATTACCATATCACCGTCACATACCTTTTACAGATCAATTCAAATTAATTTGTAACTACATACGTCATTTAGTTTGAAATATCCTTTTCTAGAAATAAGTGTTGGATAACAGCCACTTAATTATTTTTTTTTATTTTTTACACAATTTAAAATATTTTTTTTTATAAATTCAAATCAGAAATAAAAATCAATTTCAACAACAAACGAGAAAAACAGAAGTCAAGTCGACAAGAAGATTTTTAACTGTCTCAACTGCGGTCGCAGGGGCCTCTACGCAGCTCAGTGCAGAATATAAAAAGCAGGCTACAGTAGCTTTAAATAACACCTAATATGAATACTTGGCGCTTGCACCTTTCGGAGCGGTACACCTGTACCACACTTTGCAACTTTTCACGACGGCGCAATTGAACATACATCGTTGTCATAATATTTACACGACACCCGTCGCGAAATGGCTAAGAATCCAGTTTATTAGCATAGTAGGACTAAACACAGATATAAATTATCGTCATATAATATCGTATTTATTGATTAAAAAATAATTGCTTTGGAATAGTAATTCCAATATTTCTGATATTTGGACAAAGAACTTGTTTAGAGCATATCATATGAAATTAGTAGAGCCTTTGTTGCGTTATAAAAATATTTTTTTATATTGAATATAATGGAAACATATAGAATCCGTAATAATATTTCAAACGACAATTAAGTTGAAATATGTATGTTTTCTTAGGAGGGTTGCTATATATAATTCGTCTGCGTTTACGCAACACAGAAAGTTGAGCTAATTTTAAAGTCCCGATTAGCAAATCGTCCATGTAACGTTCGTTCGTTTTTAACATATGAAGGATAATATAAATGCTTGCCGAAATGTACTGTCTCATTGACAAAACGGAACGATATGTATAAAATCGAATTCCTTAAAGCTCAGTTAGCCGATTGAAGCAGTAATGGGCTGGTTACTCAAGCGTAGAGAACTTAAAAACGTTTCTTACGTTGCCTTAAGAACGTTTGTGTAGTTATAGAAACGTAAAAAGGGAACATTTGAAAACAGAACACAAAGCCACACACACACGAACACAACACAATGCAAAGAAATTGATATACATACATATGTTTGCACGAAGTCAGCTGTTCAGAACAGTAATGAGTGTTGTTAAGGTCATGCAAAATTCAAAAATTGGAAAGAGTTATATTTGCTTCTTAAATTTTATGTTATTATAAATATCTATTCTTGTAAGATTAGAGAATATTAAATTTTTGGCTCAATCTGGGTCAATATTTATGGAATTTACATATAACTACTGCCAAATATTGTTCTATTCAAAGTAATTTTTTTTTATTAAATTACAAAACAATACTTCTAGCTAGAGTAGTAATAATAAAAATACTCTTATAATTTTTTGTGAACATTAGATTCATAAGAACATGTATTTAAAAATTTTAAAGATTAATAAGATTTACGTATAAATAGAAAAGTACCAAACAGGATATTTGGGTCACATTGCCACTCAAAATACACCTTATTTATTTGTTTTCTTTCAATTCTTTTTATACACATTACAATCATAAAAGCAATTAAAGAAAAATAATATGAAACACGATTAACATAAATGAAAATACCAAAAAGGAGAATTTGTACCACTTCGTCACTCAAAATACATACATATATATATTATTATTATTTATTTTGTTAAAAATGTTTTGTGTGCACAATAGAAACATAACAATAAGTATTTATTTCTTATAAAATCATTTTTTATTATTATTTTAATCAAAAATTAAAAATTTCATTGTATACATGTAACAATTTAAAAGTTTTATATAAATAATAATGAAAGTACCAAAGAGGGCAATGCCATTCTGCATACAATAGCCCCATCACTCATGTTAAAATGTCACGTAAAAATGTGAAGCAATTCTGTTTTATACAGACCGTTCCGTTTTGCTAACCACAGAGTAAACAGAGATGAAACGGAATTTGACACTTATTTGCGAAACTTGAAAGGGATAGCAAATATTACCAAAAAGTATTTCTGTCCCTCTCTGATTGCAACTCTGTTTTGTTTATTTATGTTTTTTTAAGTTTTCGGGGTGGGTTTTTTATATTGGCACGAGTTAATAAAAAATGTAAATTTTCTGTGAAACTATTAATAAATAATAAAAACAACTAATAATAATAACAATTTTTAACTTTTTCTTTCAAGAAATTAAAAAAATTGCCAACTTTCAGTAAGAAATATTTTTTATGAGCAGTATGTCTTATTTTGATCTTGTAATATTTAGCTTTTTAATTACCTCTTAAGGCTAGTACTCTGTTCAAATTTGTGAAAAATGTTGAGCAACATTAATTATTTCATACGGAAAATTTGACGTGTAGCCAATGTTGCCTATCACGCGAATTTACATAATTTGACGATTTTTTTATTGAAAGTACGCCACATTGTTTTACTTTTGTAAACAAAACACATATGTTTTGCTTTTTTTATTTTAAAATCTTTATTTAAAAATCTGTGTTGAATCAAAATCGTGAAATAAAAATGAATAAAGAAATATTACTGGCCGCTTGTGCAGCAGCACAACAAGTAATAGATATTGTTGTTGCCACAGAAGAGCTTTTTTGCCGCTTTTCTGCCTCACTAAATTTCATCTTTTTGTTTTCTTGGTTGCTTTCCATTTTTAAGTAAATATTTTTTTTTTCAAAAGGAAAACAATTTTAGCACATACACATAAATTTTAAAGTCAGCTGTTATTGAAAATTCCACGTGAAACAATTGGCACTTTAATTATTTCGCTGTGAAAAAATAATGTTGCCAGAAACATTTCATATGTTTTTCACAAAATGAACAGAGTACTACTTCTGCAACATTTTTTCATGAAAATTTCATGTGAATTTTTTTAACATGTATTTTGACAGCATTCCACTTGAAATTTTGAACAGAGTACTAGCCTTTACACAAGAAACTATATTCATTGTGACCAAAAATCACCTACGTTTCGATTAATAATTAAATATTTAAGAATCTAAACTTTTCATTGAACAAATTAAAAAATATTACAAATTTTCCCTTTTTTAACACAAAATAAATGTTTATTTACATTTAATTTTTCTACTTTATCCGCCAGTTTTCACTCTGTATATCTATTGCTTCTGACACATTTGCTTCGCAAAATTTATAACATTTTTTCTCCCTCTAGCCAGCCAGTAATGCTGCTGTTATGAGCGTTTTTCAAATTATTGTCTCTGTGTACTTTGTGTTGCTAACGAGAGAGAACGTTCGCTACGTTACGTTACTTTTGCTAACTGGCACTTAACGTCTACTTTAAGTAAAATACAACGTAAAAACGTATCATATGGTTTTAAGTAAACAAACCGAAAAACTAATATTAAATATCATAAAAATTCCAAAACTAAAAATAAAAAATAAAGAAGTGGATTTAGAACATATTTATGGGTTAGAGTTTGTTAAATTTTTGAAGACTTTTACTTTAATTTTTTAAACAGATATTACTTGAATTTTAAAAACTTTGTTTTCATAAATATTGTCGCTTTTAATATGGCGTCTTTTCATTTTTTTAATTCAGCTGTTGTCAGCTGTTAATTCAGTGTTATACTATGTTCACGTATGCACCTTTATTGCGAAAATCGCAATTAACGCCAATATTGATCTCAATACTTCATATAAAATCTCAATTAATTATTGATCAATTAAATGCTAATTGTTATAATATTGATTAAAACTTTAAATACAGCACTGTCATAAGTCTGTTTTGTGAGCACATTATAAGTAACCGAACACTTCCTGTTGATATTTGACAACTCAAATGTCAACAACTACAAAAAAAAAAATGGCAACTTGCAAACAAACACAAACAAAAATTACAAAAACACGCGACCAAAATAAAAACAATGTTGTTGTTTATCAGCTGTTTAATGAATATTGCGTATATTTATTATACCTAAACGGGTAAAATATTGTTATCAATTAAACGACTATTGTTCTCAATTAAGTTGTATACGTGAACTTAGTATTACAGCGTTTCATTTCAACGATTTTATGTTTAAGTAAAGGCATTTATTAAAATTTTTATGTGCTGTTTCTGTAAGACGAACAATTTCATTTTCTATTTGTGTGAATTAATTTTGTTTGGGTTTGCTTGTTGTGGAAAACACATAAATAGACAAGCAAGTGAAATCGTTTATCTTACAGAAACAGGTCAGTTATTTCAGAAACCGAATTTGTTCGAATGTTAAAAGTTTAGTACTGTAAAACGGAAAGATTTTTGAACACTTATGGATATTTAATTAGTTAAACACAGAAAACTATATTTTATAATTTAAAATAAACACTACCTACATAATGTTATTTACTATATGTTTATTTTAAATTATAAAAGCTATAATGAAATAAATTATAATTTGGGTTTTTAAAATATGTGAAGTTTTATTTAAAGAGAATAAATAAGCATAACATTCATGCAAAGTTTAAATTCTGTTTATAATTTCAATTTCAAGTTTTACTGGCTTTTAACATTGACATGTTAATACTGCTAAAAATGTCAAGTAAAAACGTAAGGAAATTCTGTTTTTATAGATTTATACGTTCCAGTTAGTTTACATTACGTTTCTATAACCATTCGTATTACTTTATACATAACAATATCGATCAGCTGTGTCTTACCGTTGCATTTACATTTAGTTACGGTTGGCTGAGCCTTTAACGTGACATTTGAACACGCGTGATGGGACAGTTGCATGTAGAGTTGCATTACCGCGCAAATGCCTTATTTCGCACTTTCATGCTTCTTATAAAACTTTTGAATTTTAAATGTATATAATGATTTTTCTTTAAATCTTGATTAAAATAATAATAAAAAATAGTTTTAAGGAAATAAATACTTATTGTTCCGATTTTATTCCACAAACAAAAAAATTTAAACAAAATAATATACATGTAGTTTGAGTTGCGAAGTGGCTCGAATATCTTTTTGGTACTTTCATATATATTAATCGTATACATTAATATTTTTATTTTGTACATAAAAAATTATTTTTCTTTAATTATCATTCTTATAATTTAATGTATATAAAAAACTTTAAAACGAAATAAATAAATACATATGTATTTTTAGTGGCCATGTCGCAAAAATGACCAAAAAGGTACTTTGCTATTTATATGTAAATCTTTGTAATCTTTAAAATTTTTAAATACATATTGTTATGACTCTAATGTACATAAAGGAATATAAGAGTATTTTTTTATTATTATTATGCCAGCTAGAGGTATTGTATTGAAATTAAATAAAAAAAACAAATTCAGCTTGAATATAACAATATAGACAGTGTACTTACATATATGTAAATCATATAAATATTTACTCAGATTAAGCCAAAAATGTAACATTCTATAATACTACAAGAGTAAATATTTAGAATAACATAAAATGTTGGAAGTAAATATAACCATTTCCAATTAAGGCTTAATTGGTACTTTTTAAATTGTGCATAACTTTAACAACACTCAGCTGACATCGTGCAAATGTCTGTAAATGAATTTCTTTGCATTGTGTTGTGTTTGTGTTTTGTTTCGTATTCTGTTTTGTTTCTATTTACATTCTTCGTTTACAGATGTCACGTTTTAATAGTTCTATAACTACACAAACGTTCTTACGTTAACGTACATTACCTTTTTACAGCTTTTACGCGTGGCTAATCAGGGCATAAGCTTTTACGCACGTGGAATACTGTAATAATATCAGTGGTTTTTGTGTTTGTTTTTCTTCAATTTGTTTGAGATTTAGTGGGAAAATAAACAAGAAGTTCAAAAGTGCATTAAGAAACAAAAAGGTAAAAATATAAAAATAAATAAATAATAAAAAAGAAACAGCTGACCCGTCAAGCTGTCAGTTGACGTATTACGGATTCTATGTGTCTCGGCATTAAGTGTTGAGGCGGAGAGTGGTAATAATGAATTCTGAGGGACAACTCGGCAACACTAATACTTATTGTAGATCTCTATTCTTAATTCCTTCTTTAAGGATACTATTGAATTTAAATGCAACTCTCAATGCAAAATATATCAATACAGGTAATAGCATCGTTACTTAAAACAAACAGAGCATGTATTTGTTGCCTTTTTCATTTCGACATTGTATCGAACCTTAAAAATACATACATAAGAAGTATGTTTTTACGTCCGGAGATTTCAAAATTCCATCCCCGGTGATCAACTAGAGGAGGCCTAACAACCAATAGGTTTAGGTCGGAGTGGTAGCTCTGATATCACAAAGCTCACTTGAGCACGCATAGCGGCCCGTTGTGATGCCACGGGTGAACGCAGTCCCTGTACTAACCAAGTTCCACCAAAATCAGGCAAAAGGAAGAAGTTGGTCAGCGCAAGGGCTGCACAACAAAAGCACGACTACCCCGCACTGGAAAACCAGCCAGAAAGCTTGATGAACGAAGCTATATCCTTGATGTCAATAGATGATAGCTCCGTTAAGCTAACAAGGAATGGGAAGCCAAATAACCTATATCTATACCTAGCGAGAGACGGGCACTGGCAAAGAAAGTGAACAACAGTCTCCTCTTCCTCAGTGGACCTGCATCCACGGCAGAATTCGTTGAAAGGGAGCCTCATTCTTTCCGCGTGTCTACCCATGACGCAGTGACCCGTAAGCACGGCCACTGTAGTCGAAATGACATCACGACCAAGACCAAGTAATCGGTTGGTACGCCTTCTATCCATCTTGGGCCAGGTGAGTCTAGCGGTGGAGCAGGACTCCTCATTGACCCAGGATAGGTTGGCGTCCGAAAGAACCTCCGCGCAATGGTCAACTTGACCGAGACAAGTGGCATACCCAATTCAACAGAAGAGGATTCCGGAAGGAGCGCACCAGCTCTGGTTAGCTCGTCGGCCCTACAGTTTCCCGGAATTCCACTGTGGCCGGGGACCCACACCAGAGAGATACTGGTGAAGCGCCCCGAGAGAAGGTCGAGACAGCGGCGACATTCCCTAACGATCCCAGAGTTAATCACGGAACCCGATAGAGATCCTATCGCGGCCTGACAATCAGAGAAGATCGAGACGCGAGTGAAAGGAGCATCGTTTACGAGGATCCATTGAGCGGTCCGGTAAATTGCCGTCCGGCAGACGGAGAGAAATACTCAGGTCCAGTTTCCCAGAGTAGACACCGCTCCCAACCCCATTATCGAGTTTAGAGCCGTCGGTATATATATCCAGGGCTTCCGGGGGGACGACCGTATTAGGATTCCAGTCATCCCTACTTGGAATCAGAGAGTGGAAACATCTGTCAAGACAATATTCAGCAGGGAAATAGTCTATGTTCACAGGAGCCACTGGATCAACCTCAAGAATAGTGGAGTGACCAGAGGGTACAATGTGCCAACGAGAGAGAGCATTAAGTCTAGTCGCAGCAAACTTGGCTTTTGTGGGGGTGGTGCGAAGAGCGCCAGTTATATAAATGGCAGCAGACCTTCTGACCTTGTCAAGAAATCTGACGTTGTGTTTCTTGTGCAGAGCAGTCCACCAGAAAGCAACACCGTATAAGAGGTTGGGTTCGATGACCGTGGAATATATCCAATGCATGATCCTTGGGCGAAGACACCATTTGGTTCCGACCGCTCTACTGCAGCCAGATTCGCCCTCCAGTCGAGTTTGGGATCTAGAATCAGGCCCAGATATTTACCCTCGCGACTCAACGTGAGTCTGGTCCCACCTATCCTGGGAAGGGAGAAGGTCGGAATTTTATATTTCCTCGTAAAAAGAATCGTATCGGTCTTAGAGGGGTTAATAGACAGTCCAAAATCCCTACACCAGTTCAGCACGATTGTCAGCGCCAAGTTCAACTTATCCGACAGTGTCTGCGGACAAATTCCCGACGCAGCAATGGCAATGTCGGCAGCGTAAGCTATGGCCCCATTGCCGGAGTGATCCAGCCCCCTCAAGAGTGAGCTGACTGCAAGATTCCAGAGAAGTGGTGATAGAACACCGCCTTGCGGTGTGCCTCTACGAACCATTCTCTGACAATTCGTGGCCCCCACTGTGGAGGTTACTATCCTCGACTTGAGGAGAAGCTCGATGGACCTGACCAGATTCTGTTCCAGGTTCAGAGAACCAAGAGCCCTAACTATGGCGTCCGGGTCGACGTTATTAAATGCACCCTCAATGTCCAGAAAAATGGCCAAAGTGTATTCCTTAACGTGCATGGACTTTTCTACCCGAGAGATAAGAGAGTGAAGTTTTTTTAACATTATACTGTAATTTATTTAAAGCTTTGGTATTTTTTAACATTGCACTATAATGCCGTTTAATTCTTGCCTCTTTCTTGTATAAGCTGAGCTTAAAATGTATTCTAATTTGTTAATCTCGAAAGACACATTGTCTTAATTTAAATTTAAATCAAATTTTGTGAGAAACCTTTTTTATTGAAAATTATGTATTTGAAGGCATTCGACCTGTTAAAAAGAATTTTTGTAATAATAATAATAATTTTTAATAATAATCAATTGTGATAAAAAAAAATAAAACCTACAGCGTTATCAAATTTGCTAAGAAAGCGAAAGAGAAACCAAAACAAAATTGTTTGTTTATTTGCAAATTGGCAAAGTTAAGAAGTTCAAGGTAATTAAATCGAACATTTAGTCAGAAAAGCCCAAATTAAATCAAACAGTGAACGAAAAACGGCTAGAAAAAAAGAAAGTGTCTTTTTCTGTGGTTAATTAGTGAATTTGGGATTCCTCTCATTTTTGATTCATTTTAATAGTGTCCCGAAATTAAGACCAACAGTGGCAGACAACATTCCCCACATACAGTCTACGGTTTAACAGGCATAACCAAACTTTTTGTTTTGCTTTTTACATACAATAATAAAAAACACTTAGCTGTCTTCGTAACACTAATCTTAATATATCTTGTGTCAACCGTTATGACATTTGAATTTTCTAAACTTTTATTTCAATTTATTCCTAAGAAATATATTGAATGAAAGGCATCGTGCTTTTTAATTATGCTAAACTAAATAAAACAAAATACTAAGGGCCATTATTACAACTTGCCGTTAACTAAAGAGAGGATTTTAACAGGCAGATAAATTGTTTTTCGTTATTATGAGTACCCAATAAGATAGAAGTGATCATTGAGATAAAGGGAGGATCATCCTACCTTTAACATTTAAAGGTCACTTTATATTTGAACTTGCCATATATATTATTTTCATTATGGCAACTTCAAATTTAAACGAAATGAGCATATACAACAAAAAACGAAGCCCGCCGTTACCACTGCTTTAAAAAAACTTGTATAATTGAGGAGTTTTATCGACTTTGCTCCGGCACTGCCATATTTTTGAAAAATTTTATCTGTAAGTTGTAATAACGAAAATAAGTTAAAGGTAACTTTCCAGTTCTCTTTAGCTAAAGGTACCTTTAACTAACCACAAGTTTAACGACAAGTTGTAATAATGGCCCTAATAGCATCTAAGTCACTGGAGTTGCCCAACACATTGTATGTGAATCCAGGGGGCTAATTCTAGCATTCGTATACGAACGAATTTTTACTCAACCGTGCGAGTTTTTTTAGTTTTGGGATTCTCTTATTCGTTATCGAGTAAAGTGTATAGAAATTTCTAACGATGGCATTCGATAACGTGTGATTATTCGAAAGCAACCTTGCGAGTTTTTACTCGTAGGCACTAAAGCTTTCGAATTAATGTTTTTCTGCTGTAAAGGATAATATAAAAAATGTAAGTAACAAATTTATAATAATTTATGAAAAAACAAATGAATTCCAGTATTTGTAAGTCAAAAGTTTCAAAAATGAATTACACCCAGAAAAAAATTCTTGGAAATTTCATGGTTAGGTTAGGTTAGAGGACGTGTACTTGTCAACTGTGACAAGTACAGTACCCGGAGGTCGAATTGACCCATTGTACAACGTCCTAGCTTCTCACACCACTCGTGTTGTGTGCGTTAATTTTATACATGAGTAGCGGGATCTACAGTTTAAAGTCGACTCCGAACGACAGATTTTTGAGAAGCTTTTCATGGCAATTTTTACTCTCAGAGTTTTTGCCAGGAATCTGCTGAGAGGAAGTCGCCGAAGAAATATTTTCGTTTTGATGTCTGACCTGGGATTTGAACTCGGGCCTTTCGTCTAATAAGCCAACACACTACCTACTAGACCACGGCGATTTAATTTCATGGTTAAGCATTCAGAATTGGCAAAGAGTATTTTATTAAATACTCCTCAGGGAAAGACAAGAGAGCTAATCAGCTATGGGAACAGCTCACAGCTAAGCTCAATGCTTCCGACCCACTAATCAAAGATGCAAACGTGTGGCGCAAGGTAGTTTAACAAACTCTTGTTTTAGTTTACATAATAAATGTAATATGTATGTCTTTAAGTATACGATTTCCTTTTCCTCAGAATCGGAAGAAGACGAGTAAAACCAAAACATTCTATCCATTATACGAAACATTACAACTTTAATAAGATTTTCTTCCTTGGATTAATTAAATTTCTTTTATTTTTGTTGGAAAACATATGTTTTTGTTTACAATTTTTGAATTTTTGTCAGTGCTCTAAAACGAAATAATTAACTCGTTTCACAACACCTAAGCAACAAAACGATTCGTTTCGTATCGAGTAACATCATCAGAAAATTTCTCGCTTTCGAAATTATTTTCTATTCGAACGTAATTTCGATCACGAATGCGAGAATTAGACCCCAGCAATAAATTATGTACTGTACTGTAACTGTTTCTAGCAAAAATGAAATGAAATAATTAAAGGGAAAAATTATTCCTTGTTTTACGGGATTACAACTTTATTTTAGAGAAGGAGTATTTGACAAAGAAAATATTCACTATGAAAGTGATTATAAACAGCAATCACGTTCTGTGCGAAGAAACTAAAACTTTAAATTTCAAAACGTTGAGGTAACGATATGTATACTTCCTATAATATAAATGCAGTTGAGACCGTAGAATATTTACGTGATACCTCAACTAGACAAATACTTTTTAAAATGAATGAATGATCTAAGGATATTAAGTAGCTAAATAATATTAGCGGTTTAGAATATTTACTACCTTAAAACTAATTGCATTTTTTGTTTTATATATTTATATATATGCATATATTTTATACATATACACATATGTATATAGTAAGGAAATAATTTGCTAAAATATCAATAATTATGTGTATCGAACATATTTATACTTATTTAATACTTTTACATGATCTATTTTTAAGTACTACAGTTTTTGTGTAATCAATAAATACATTTTAGCGTTAGTCTAATATGCGTTTAGTCTACCAAAATTTCCTACTATTAGTAAGTATGTAGAAAACTTGTGTTCTACTGATCATTTCAATAAAAAAAATTGATTTCCTTTGAATCGTAAAGCAACATTTTCATATTTTACATTGTTTCATGTATAGCGAACGTATAATAAAAGCTATCAAGTATGTTATTTTGTTTTCAATTTACATTAGGAAATGAAGCTTCTTCAAATGTATACCTATATAATACCTTGAAGACATGAAGGAAATGCTTAATGAAAAATAAAACAGCGATCAAGAAGTCTTAATCCTAGAATGTTGAACTAAGTATAAGTTTAAAATTTATAGTGTAACAAAGTGACTAATAATATCTTTCTTAAGCACCAATATATTGAGAAAAGCCGAGTAATATTAAAATATTTCGAAAACAATTTCAGGCAATCAATTGTTCTCAAACCTTCAAATAAATTGAAATTTGCTAAATGATTTATAAATTTCGCTTATGACTAGCTATCAAGTTGTTCACACATCATTTAAGTTAAAATTCTGTAATTAAGGTATGTGATGGCAATAAAATTTTAAGATTAAATATTTAAAAATATAAAATAATTTAGTGTATTCATTAGTAACAATTTTTTAAATCTGTTCTGATATTTATGGTAAGAACTGCAAAACAGCCAGTATGGTTATAATATGTGCTTTGTTAAAATTCGAAAATAATTTTTTAGATAAAGAATTTAGATATTTTAACCTATTTTTCAATAATTTTTGAAAAATTCAAAATTTTTTACATCGTTTTTTTATTTTTTAATTTTTTCATTTTATTAGAAATTTTTACTTTAATATCCTTTGACATCACACACCTTTTAAAAATATAATTTCTGGATACTATTATTATTTAGTCTGTCCACATTCGTAAATTTTTACTTCACGTGAGACTATAGCAAATTAAAAAAATAAAAAAGGAAAATTAATGCAAAATTGATTGTAGCATGTATTGGACATTCGTATGGATATTGCTCTTTTTGTAATAATTGTCATTTAATTAATTAACCCTATTGCTGTTTCAAGCATTAATATATTACACGTTTATAAATAATGTAAAATTTGGATTAGGAAATTATTCTATTGCTTATATTACATTCTTTTTAGATCGCAGTTTTTTAAAGTTATGTGTGAAATCAAATTCAGCATAGTCTTCAAACCTTTTTTACACATATATACTTATATATGTATGTATATATATTATAAATATATATATTATAAATATTGATATACATATATATATAATTATTGAAAAATATATATATACATAAAAATTTAAATTTAGTAGAAACAATAATACATAAAAACTTAATACACAAAGACTTAAGTTGTAAAAGATCTCTTAGTGCTATTTTTTAGGGATATATGTATGTAAATATTAAGATAGAAAATGTAATTGCTAGGTGATTTCCTAGATAATTCTTGCTTTACAGCTCAATTATAAAAAATAAATATAAACCTAATCTATCTCTTTAGATTTGGTGATATGTTAATTAGCTAATAGAGTTATTACGTTATTTTATTTTATTAAAATATATCTTTGGGTTCAGCATTTGCATTATTCAAATATCCCCTGTATCCATAGCGGTGTTAATATCAGCAACAATTTTCCCCATTATTTCTCGATAAGGTGAATTTGGTTTAAATGCAGTTTCCAAAAGCAATTCATCGCTGAAGAATTCAAACACTTCATCAATACGACTCAAAGACTTTTCTGTTAAGTGATTGTGTACTATAGCTTTAAGAGCGATGTGAGACTCCGCTATCGATTTTTGTAAATATGGCAGATCAAAGCTATAGTCAACTTCATAAAATGATATAACAGATAATTGAGTATTCTGAAAGCAAAGGATTAAACACTTTCTACAATTATTATACTATAATATATTATACTTCAACATACGTGAAATTTCCGCTTAAACATGTCAGCCTGCGCCTGTTCCTCGGCACTAAACTGATTATTGCGATGTAAAACTCCAATTTTTATAACAATTTTTATTATATTTTTTATAATTCTTTCAGCTTTTACTTTATTGCCACTCTGTAAAATCAGAAGTTTAATTAATTTGGAGACAAAACGGCATAAGTTAATTATATAGGCATATTTGTGTTAATTATGTTAAACATAGCTTTACTTTGTTTTGGAAAGTGACTACTTTTTTCATGGAACACATATATCATATTGTTTAATACCAAGAAAACTAGTGCGGTTTGAGCATCAAGTTATTTTTAGGTTTTTATTAATATTTTTAGCTATTTGCTTTACATATGCTTTACCATTCTTTCGATTTTCCGTGCGAACCAAGAATAAATAAGTTTTTTGCGGTCTGTGTTTGGATCACTTTTTAACGTTCATGCCTTCTCGTATTTTTTAACAAACAATTGAACCAAGTTTGAGGTATAGAAGTAATAACGGAAATTGCTCCCGAACATTTACCTTCGCTGTGCAGATGAATGATCAATTACACTATGCAACAAATGGATAACAATGTTCCAACCTTGGATTACCACTACATTTTTTGATGCCCTATGATCATCTAAATTCAAAAACCGTCAGTATTTCAGATTTTATGGAAAAGAAGAATTTTTAGAATTTTTATTTTTCCAATGGAAGATTTTTGGCGAAGCAGCTTCATACATTCAATTCGTTTAGTTCAATTTCGCATTCTTAATGATAACTTTGGCTTTTCTTATGTCTTCGATTTTTACCTCTGCTTCATCAAATATCCACTTTGTCAACGTTTTGCGTTTAATGCCCAGAACAGCTTCAATAGCTGATATAAAAACTTTCCATTGGACTATTCGAGTAATGTAGATGTGGGTAAGTTGTTCATTTCAGACCCGTAGTCTAGTAGGTAGTGTGTTCGCTTATTAGACGTAAAGCCCGGGTTCGAGCCCCAGACATCAAAACGAAATGTAAAAAAAAATATTTCTTCGGCTACTTCATCAGATTTCTGGCAAAAACTCTGAGAGTAAATAAACCTGCCATGAAAAAGTTGTCGTTCGCAGTCGACGTTAAACTGTAGGTCGCGCCACTCAAGTATAAAATTAAGGCACACAACATGAGTAGTGTGAGAAGCTAGGCCGTAATCCTGACTGAGGGGTTGTAATGGCCAATTATGTATGTATGTATGTAACATTGCTAAAAGATTGGATTGCAGCAGTAGATTGAGCTATTCGACTTTGAAGTGTAGCACAGGTGATTTTTAATCGTATTCCAGTAGCAACGAGGTGATTCTCCGAGGTTATTTTCGCGCTGCATTTGTTCCTTAAGCCCATGATATTAGTCTCCACGTTTGGCTAATACAGAAACGACCCAGGTTATCCTATGGACTATTTTATGTTGAAATAAAGTGACACTACAACCCAGTTCCGTTTTCTATTGAACAATCAAGATTATGAGTACTCATTAGATACAAAAAGTTTGTCTTGTTGTTCACAACTTCAGCATTAATATTAGCTATTATGATTTTTATTTCGCCGCCAGAAAATTTGTTAAGAGGGTGCTGTAGAAAAGTTTACTCTCATTTCTTTCCGAGAAATCTTTGGGTGCTTAGCACGGCATAAAAATAACGTTGCGTGGTCAGGATTTAAATTTAGCCATAATTATCCATTCAATGACAAGCTCATAGCTTATTTGAGCGCTTTTCAGTATTCGATCTAACAACAGCCCCACGTTATCAAAGTGTTGAACAATTCTGCCCTGAATTTAAAAGTAGACAATTATATTACCACTTTGACATTTGTTTTCACCAACTAGCTTTGGAAATACTTGAAATAGATGAGTTGATAGTCAGGCAAGTTTCCAATAACGTCTTTACGCTAGAAATGCTATTCGTGCCCTTTCATTATATTTCGTTTGCCCATTCCCTATCTACCAGCTCTCCTATTCAGAATGAACTTCGAAATAGGAAGCTATTCTCTGGGGAAAAAATTGGTATTACAAATATCGTTAAAAGGGAGAATATGATGACAAATTCTTAGGAGTAATTTCCCCAAACAATTCAAAGGCATTTGCTCTAAAAAATTTAAGTATTTAATATGGGACTTTTATATTTGGGAAAAACGAGACAGTTTACTCCAGTGGGAGTATTTAGAATTGGACTGAAATTTATCTTAGAGCAGTAGCCTAAAATTTAAAGCCTATTCGATAGAATAATAAAACATAAACCAGATAAATAAAACATAAACCAAAAAAATTAATTCATTTTTAAACTAAAGTATCATAAATATCACAATAATAAAATATAGGTTACAAAAAGTCTGCGTTATGTTAAAATAAATAAAGAAAACTTTGATGAATATGCTTAAATCCTAAATTTAATATTTTGTTGTATATCCACGTTGTTTTATAACTTCATTCAATCTGTTTGGCATGGAATTCACCAACTTTTCTGTTTCCTCAGTACTTAATTTCTCCCACTCTTCCCGTATAACATTTCGCAAGGTCTCTTTACTTTTAATTGCATGCTGGCGAAATTTTTCTCTAATAAATCCCACAGATGCTCAATAGGTTTGAGATGTTTTTAGGTAATTTTTAGAAAATGGTGTAAATAAAAAATCTATGATGAAATTTTGATATAAATTTAATACAACACTTATACAAATTGATTTTGTGCTATCAAATTGTGTGAATGAAAAAAATGTGTATATGTTTTCATATGTTTATAAAAAGTTGTGTTGGTTTCGGGCTATCAAATTGTTTGAATGCCACGAAATACACAATACAGCATAGCATTGGGCGTTCACAAACAAACAAATGTATTCAATACAACATACACGATACAAAGTTGTGTGAATTGCCCAAATATTAAAGTCGAAGCAGTTACAATTGCTAAGTTTTAAATAAAATAAAGCAATAATATTGCATCATATAAATCTATTGGTGGTATAAATATTAGGGAGTCAGAAGCTCTTGACGTTCTGAGCATGAAAATTCAGTGTGATGTTCGCTGAAACAGACGAATTTTTCAGAGCCGTAGCTTTTTAAGACGGTGCAAGAAATACTTCACTTCACCTGATCTTCTAACAATTTACACCACTTACATCCGAAAGAGAAGTTGCTCATTAATAACGGTAGGGTATCCATCCCCATTGATTCATAGGGGCATCGTTGCAATGTGGCATGTGTTTCACTGTTCTATCGCTATTATTTCCAAGAATCATGTATTCCTACGTAACACTCGTCATTCTTGGCGAACAGATCCGTATGTGGTCGATTGGCCAGTGTATCGCACACTGCAAAATCCGTTCTTTAGTCGGACTATTCGTTGGACTATTTTGGTTTTTAAGCGATGAAAAAGGCATAAAATACAGAAATATCATCACAGGTGTTCGCAAATAACTTAAAAATATAATACTTCACTCCTCGTTATTACTACTCTAAATTTGCAATAGAAACAGTTTCAAAAAACATATAAAGCTTAAATTGGTTTTTAATGTACTAAAGTAAAGAATATGATGTAAATTTTGAATTTCCAAAAATCGTCAAAATACTGGCGTAATCGTCAAAACCTCAAATTGATATTTTTGTGACAAAAAATGACGATAAATCGTCAAATCTTGCAACTATGGCTACAATGTATAATTTATGCACTACTATCCGCGTCGGTGCTTGTCTTTAACCTTACCGGCATGGGATCCCCTATCAGTGGTTACGCTACCACCAGCATTACTGTCAGATTCATAGAACTTCCTAAGCCCCTCATCTTGGCAATATGTCAGTCCTCGAAGCAAAATTTTAATTTAGTTGAATATATTCAGTAGTTGAAAGTCTGTCTGGGGGAAGTTTGTATGTACAAAACGCAATAATACGTACATATACATAAAAGAAACAGAAAGCTCAGTTTGTTAAAAAATATAAATTATGAAAAGTACACTTGGAAAGTGTGTTGAGACCTAAATTCTTCTAATCTCCACATTTATTATTATCGAAATTAACTTTCTAACAGAAGTTTTAGTTACGAAGACATTATTAGTAATTCATTTAAAATCTATACAAAAGTAGGTAAACACTAATTTAAAAAAATTGTTTACTAAATAATTTTAGCTGTAAAAATTTCACTTAAAATGCAGTTCTGACATTTTCATTCTGACTTCTGAAAGTATGATGGGGGATTCTATTTGGTACCTTTTAAGTAAATCAAAATCGAAAATTAAAAAAGACAAAACGAAAATCGCAATCATTTTTAAATCATACTTTTATAAAATTATAAAAAAATAGAACTATATTTCAATTTTAAAAGATATCTATTTAATAATTTCATACATGAAACTTAACACAAGTAAGTCCCGTATTCCGTATTATTTTCAGATATTTTAAGATTTAAAGACCTTTCGTAACGCTTTTTATTTTTCTGTTTGCCATTTTGACTCAGCTTGATTTAAATTGTTTGAATAAGTATTTAGAATAAAACTATTATTTTTAAATTGTTTAATTTCACAATTAAAAGTCGCGAGACTAACTTCATACTAGTACCGAAATTACAAGAACTATCATTTTGGAAGGACTCAACCTTTTGAAAATATCTCATATATGAGCTTACTGAATCTTCTTTCCTTCAAAATTATGTAAATAGACGTTGTTTTCCAAGCTGTAATGAAAAGTAAATAAATGAGCGTTACGCAGGTCGGCAAAATTTCAACAAATTAGTAACCTAAGCGCAAGACAATGCTTTTCTAAAAGTTTTTAGTGGATTAAATTCGAATCCGACCGCAGAATTACTTATTTTTGAGGTATCCTAAGCTGAACTATACGTTTTTTATTTCTTACAATATCTTGTTCGCCTTACAGATATCGTTGAATGAAAATGAGTACTTTAGCGTTTTCTTTCAAAACAACGAGGTTCGTCGTATGCAATGTATTTGTCTTTTTTTGAGGTCGCTGAATTCAGATCCAATTGTAAAGTAATTTACCCCTCAGGTTTCCGCAGGTTAGGGATATGCGATCATAGCTCCCACGGAGCCTCCAGCCTATACCATATCAAGACCGTTAGTGTGAAGAAGGCTTCGTGGAGGAACTAGCCGTCTTCGCAAAATTTATTGTCAGATTTATTGAGCTCCTCCTTAAGTCGAGCATATTAACCTTCTCATTGGGGTTACACATTGTCAGAGAATTGTCCGTAGAGGTACATCGCAAGGCGGTGTTCTATCTCCAGTTCTATGGAATCTCGCATTCAAACCACTCTTGAAAAGGATCGAATTTTCTGCTAATAATGCCGTAGCTTACGCTGACGACATTGCCTTTACTACTTCGGGAATATCGAATTGGATTCGCCGTGGTCTAGTAAGTGGTGTGTTGGCTTATTAGACGAAGGGCTCGAGTCGAATCCCAGGTCAGACATCAAAACGAAAATATTTCTTCGGCGACTTCCTCTCAGCAGATTTTTGGCAAAACTCTGAGAGTAAAAATTTCCATGAAAAGCTTCTCAAAAAATCTGTCGTTCGGAGTCGACTTTAAACTGTAGGTCCCGCCGCTCATGTATAAAATTAACGCACACAACATGAGTGGTGTTGAGAAGCTAGGCCGTAATCCTGACTGAAGGGTTGTAATGGCCAATTATGTATGTATGTAATGTATGTACTTCGGGAATATGTCCGCAGACGCTATCTGATAAGCTGAACTTAGCGCTGTCGGTTGTATTTAATTGGTTTGGGGATTTAAACTCCCTCCAAGACCGATACTATTCTTTACAGTCGGAGATACAAGATTCCGACCTTCACCCATCCTCGCATAAGCGGGACCAGACTCACATTGAGTCCCGAGGTTAAATATCTGGGCCTGATCCTCGATCCCAAACTCGACAAAGGGCAAATCTGGCTGTTAGGGCACGCAATGCGGCCTGTGCTGCTTACTGCTATAGTAGAGCAGTTCGATCCAGACGGGATTTTGCTTTCTGGTGAACTGCTTTGAACAATATACACAATGTCTGACTTCTTGACGAGGTCAGAAGGTCTGCAGCTATTCATACCAATGGCGCTCTACGCACCACCCGCACAAAGGCCTTGTTTGCAATGCTTAACTAGACTCAAAGCTCTGTCTCGTTGGCGCATCATCCCTCCTGGTCACTCTTTTATTTTGGAGGTTGATCCTGTGGCTCCACTGAACATCGATTATCTCCCTGTGGAATATTAGTTTGATACTGCTTTGCATCTTCTGATTCTGAGTAGGGACGACTGTAGTCTATTCTAGGAAACTGGATCTGCCATTTCCCTCCGACTGCCAGATTATTGTAGCGTGTTAAAGGCGGAAGTAATGGCCATCTACCGCGCTGCTCAATCGATCCTCATCAAAAGTGCTCCTTTCACCCGCATCTCAATCTTCTCTGATAGTCAGGCTGCTATAAGATCTCTGTCGAGCGTTATGAATAACTCCAAGATCGTTAGGGAGTGTCGCCGCTGTCCCGATCTTCTCTCTGAGCGCTTCAGTGCCTCACTTGTCTGGGTCCCTGGTCACAGTTACATTCCGGGAAAGTGCAGAGCCGACAAGCTCGCCCTTGCGCTGACCAACTTCCTTCCTTGTTTGGTGGAACCCGGTCAGTACAGGGACTGCGTTTACCTGAGGCGTCACAACGGGCCTCTGTGCGAGTTCAAGTGAGCTTTTGGTATCAAAGCTAGCACTCCAACCTACCTACCTCTATGTACAATATACAAGATGTCCAAGTGCTAATTGTTGCGAAGAATGTTAACTTTTGTGCTATTTTAACGTTATAAAATCATTAATCATAATTTCTATAATATTTAAACGTTCCTTTCACTAGACCTCAAAAAACTTATTTTCTTTTAATTGTTGTTGATTTGTCAGAATTATCTGTCACAACAAATATTCAGCTCACTTGCTTTCGTCTGACCGTTACATTTTATCATTTACTATTACCATTGTAATACAACAACAACATAGTTGGATTCACCCATTTTTTATATGCAGTTTGGCAGCTCTCTTCTTAAGAGAGCGAGAGAGAGATTTTTTACGAACAATTCTCAACTCGACTCGGTTTAATTTTATATTTTGTCCGGACAAACTTGAAAGAGGTTATATTTTACATACAAAGTTGAATTGATTTGCCTATATAACTAATGTAAAATCCGCATTTGCTTGATTTTCCGGTCAATATTTTCGGAATAAGTGAATAGTGCTACAGAAAACTTTCAGTAAAAATAATTTTGTCCGGACAAACATTATGTTCGGACAACATGGGTGAATCCAGTTTGTATGTTCGATTAACTTTTAAAAATATAGCGTAGTTTTTAGTAAAACAAAAAAAAATTGTTCTGAAATGAGCAATTGTTGTCATTTTTTTACTGTTTTGTTAGCATACAGGAATCATTGCTTTAATTTTGTCTTATACTGTATATACTTACATATTATGTACATACATTATCACTTATCATTAATTTAAAATTCATATAAAAATACTTACATGGAATTTGCATAGGCGATACAAATTATCCAATAGGGATGCTGTTGAACCATCAATGAAGGCCTTTGCAATATTTTTTGTAGCCATACGGGAAAGAATTTTCTTTTGGACTCGCAAACCAATGTCCCGCGATTTAAAAACACTGTCTGCCATGACTAAATAATACGGAATATTTTTATTTCTAGTTCATTTTTTTTAAATTACAATATAAAGAATTGTATAAAAACAAAATAAATATTATACTAAAATAAACTAAAAAAATAAAATTATTGCCAAAAAAAAAAATTAATTTTTCTTCTGCTATTACCTTCCAAATTCCAATAATCTATACTCCATAGCAGTAAGTACTGTCTTATTCCATCAGCGGCCATAATTACTTTATAATGATCGCATTTAAATTAATTAAAATAAATATGACAATAAACGTATTTACGATAAGTTATTTTGTATAGTATAATTCCTAATATAATAGTTTTATCTTTTTTGTGAATTAAATACAAGTAATGATGTGGCGCACAAGACCCTTTTGAAAATTATATTTTTAATATACAGATATGCACATAAGTTTTGGAATTATCCATGAAAAGTTAAACAAATTAATAATTATTCAAAGTAGAAAAATAATTAAAGCAATAATTTTAATACTAAAACTTCATGTACTGAGTAGAAGACAATTTTCGTATGTATGTATATTCACTCTCACTTTTTAAACTTTAAAACTTAGAGAAGACATCAGCTTAATCCTAATGTTGCTGGCACGTGCCTGTGAGGGTCATACTGATATTCAAATCAATTACCCAATTCACAAAATGTTATATTGTTGTAGATTATAGTTAAATGGCATTTCATTTTGTGAACACCTTGTCGTAAATATTGTTGTAGATGTTATCCAGTGTTATCAAATTTTTTGAATAAAAAATTTAAAAATTGATACGACATTTCGGAAGCATAGGAAAAATTGTCGTACATGTTGTAGTAGTTTTTGACATGGAAATTACCAACAACATTATGAAAATAGTTGTAGTTTGTCATAGTATCTACCGATCTACGACAACTATAACATTTTGTGAATTGGGTAAATGTAACAAAGAAATATATAACATACCATTACCAAGTTTCATGAATTTTGTTTTAAATATGTTTTGGAAAATTCAGTCAAAAAATAGAGAGTTATTAAATATTTCCATCTGCTAGAGATCGAAATATAAAAATATAATGTTAAAAGCTTAAAGCAAGCTTTGTTACATTTTTACATCAGTAACTTCATGTCTCTGCTTCTGCAGGCATTCAAGTCTCATATTTTAAATTTTTTTTTTATTTATATTTTAATTTTACTCCTTACCACATATCACAGCGTTCCTTAATACTTCACATATTTTGCTACTGATATTAATTCCTTAAGAAAATAATCTTCAAATTTTATGTTTATACAATTACATTTCTTTTGGTTTATTGAATCCAGAGCAGAGCGATATAAAAATATTGCATAAACACTCCGACACTAATAATTTCATTTTTGGTAGGTTCTAAGTTTGTCAACGGACCTACAAAGAAGAAGATAAGAACTCCCGAATGATATATATATATATATATGTATGTATATATCATTAAATTTATACATTGATGGGCATTCGTAATGATAGTAAATTATTTGATTTATTTTCAAAATTAAAAAAGATAAGAAAATTTATTTATCCTTAACTGGCTAACGCTAGCGAAACAGGTTGGTGCTATAGAGGCTATGGTCATACAAAAATCTTGAGTGTGGTTGGTCCGAATATACTTATCGACTACGTGATAACCTGCACCTGCTTTCGGTCCTTTTTTTACAATGCAGATGAATTGACCCTTCTTTGATAATGGTTTAATTAATTTTCACTGATGGATACGGATCCCGCAAAGAAGTCTGGTGTGGAATTTTTTCAGAACAACTGAATATTAGATCGTCGCATGTACATACAACCAGATTATTGTAGTTCTTTTCATGCTGAAATAATGACTATTCAAATTGCCGTCATGCGGTGACATAGGCATATTTACCAACAGTTAATGGCCTTTAGGGGAGGGATGGGATGCATGCAAACAAGGTAAAGTTTCTGACTGTGGCCAACGTGGCGACCACCAGGACGATCCTTGTCTTGCTGTATTCAAGTTGACACGCAGCCTCCTCGTGGCCCCTCCTGGATGACATTCTAGCACCCGCTAGATGTTAACTAATGCGTGCAGCGAAGTCCAATCCCCTGGACGTTAAATTTGGGTTGTGCGTAGGGCTTGGAACCCACCACGTAAAAACTTTATCCAATGAAAACCAAAACAATAGCCTCTATAAAGATCCCCTCAAAAGTTGATGACCACGGCAAACGTTTAAAGGACTATGATTTACGAATAGGCACATGGAACGTCCGAACCCTTTACAGGGCAGGCGCTTCCGCCCAGCTGGCGGATGCCCTCATAAAATGTAGGACGGACATCACTGTCATCCAGGAAATGCGATGGATAGGGCAAGGATGCAAAAGGCTAGCATCTTGCGATGTGTATTACAGCTGCCAGGTTGATAAGCACGAATTCGGTATGTATGTAGCACCAGGTTTCAACACCTCGATATCCACAAGGCCACTTGGATGTCCCCTGATCAATCTACGTCCAACCAAATCGATCATATTGTGATTGACGGAAGGCACGTATCCAGTGTACTAGATGTGCGTACGTTCAGAGGTCCAAACATCGACTCTGACCACTACCTTGTCGCAGCCAAGTTTCGATTGCGCATTAGCGCATCGAGATCGGCGCGCTCTAGTACATTACGAAAGCTGGACGTCAAGAAGCTGCGATCACAAAGGACAGCTGAGGCGTTCTCAACTCTCCGACAAGCTCCGTCACTCCCTCTCTAATCTCAACGACATTGGAGGACTGTGGGCCAACATCTCCCACTCCTTGCGCACTACTGCGGAAACAGTCCTTGGTTTCGAGCGCCCACCCCAACGAAATCAATGGTACGATGAGGAGTGTCGCGAGGCAGCTGCAGCGAAAAACGCCGCATACAGAAAAACTCTGCAGTCTGCCGCTACGCGAGCCATTGTCGAGGACTATAGAGAGAGGAGAAGGGAAGAGAGACGCCTTTTCAGACGCAAGAAGAGGGAGCAGGAAAGGCGTGAGCGTGAGGAAATCGAGGTGTATAAATGCAGGAATGACGCTCGAAAATTCTATCAAAAGGTTAAGCGTCTAACCGAGGGTTATAAGCCCGGAGCGTCTTCCTGCAAAGACGAAAACGGAAACTTGGTAACAGATCCGCAAGGGGTGCTGAGGATATGGAGGAAGCACTTCTCTACTCTGCTACATGGCGATGACGACACCAATTCCGCCTTTAGAGATGATGTTCCGAACCCGATCGATGATGACGGCGTGGAGATTCCGCCGCCTAGCCATGAAGAGGTCAAAGACGCGATAATGCGTCTTAAAAACAATAAAGCGGCGGGCCCTGATGGCCTTCCTGCTGAATTGTTTAAGACCGGATGTAATGAGTTGGTAGGGCGCATGCACCAGTTTATTTACAAAATATGGCTAGAGGAAAGTATGCCCAACGATTGGAACCTCAGTGTCCTCTATCCTGTCCTGAAAAAGGGAGACCCTACGATATGCGCCAACTACAGGGGTATAAGCCTTCTCCCTATCGCATATAAGGTTCTTACAGGCGTATTGTGTGAACGACTGAAGCCACTCGTCAAAACACTGATTGGACCTTATCAGTGCGGCTTCAGACCTGGCAAGTCCACCATCGACCAGATCTTCACACTACGCCAAATCCTGGAAAAGACCCATGAACAACATGTAGACACACACCATCTTTTGGTCGACTACAAGGCAGCCTTTGATAGCCCCATAAGGGATCGTGTTTTTGCCGCAATGTCTGAGCTCGGTATACCTGTGAAGCTAATAAGGCTATGCAGAATGACGTTGAGCAATTCCTGCAGCTCCGTCAAGGTAGGAATGGACCTCTCCGAACCTTTTGATACCGTGCGAGGTTTCAGACAAGGCGATCGCTTATCATGCGACCTCTTCAACTTCGTCATGGAGAGCGTGCTGCGAAAGGCGGGAGTGCATCGCAACGGCACTATTTTTCAAAAGTGTCCAGCTGCTTGCGTACGCTGACGACATTGACATCATAGGGCGTACCAAGCGAGATGTTACTGCTGCCTTTAGTGCTATTGAACGGGAGTCTACCAAGATGGGTATGGCAGTAAATGAGGGCAAAACAAAGTATATGTTGTCGACAAGTAGAGACGTGCGGCGTATTGATTCTCAGATTACGGCCGATAACTATACTTTCGAAACAGTCAAGGAATTTATTTATCTTGGCTCCGCCGTTACCACCAAAAATGATGTCAGTCTGGAGATCAAGCGTAGGATCACTCTTGCCAACAGGTGCTACTATGATCTCAATAGGCATTTGAGTAGCAGAGACCTCTCTCGTGCGACAAAACTAACACTCTACAAGACACTCATCCTACCCGTGCTTCTTTATGGCGCTGAGGCATGGACCCTATTAAGTACTGATGCAGCGGCCTTGAGAGTGTTCGAGAGAAAAGTCCTACGTAAGATCTTCGGTCCAGTGCGTGTTGGCGATGATTTCCGTATCCGATTCAACAGTGAGCTGTATGAGCTCCTCAACGACATTGACGTTGTACAGCGTATTAACATCCAGCGGCTGCGCTGGCTCGGCCATGTCGTTCGAATGGATGAGGATGCTCCAGCGAGACGAGTATTTGATGCGGGTATCTGCGGAAGTCGGCGAAGAGGACGACCTTGTATCCGTTGGAAGGACCAAATCGAGGAAGCCCTATCATCGATTGGTGTGACCAACTGGCGTAGGCGCGCAAGAAGCAGAGGCGCCTGGAAGGATGTGTTGCGGCAGGCCGAAATCCGTTAAACGGGTTGTTATGGCCAATTAAGTTAAGTAAGTAATGGCCTTTAGATTCCTAGAGAATGTGTACACGACATCTAAGATTGTCCAAGAATGCGAACTGTCTCTGAAGAAGGTAGCGAGACATTCGACGGTTACCCTCATCTGGGTTTCTGGCTTTAGCCACACTTATTACTATTGCACTTTCTGTGGCTATGTTTTACGAAGTTTGGTGGTTCAGGGTATATTATTTTAGATTCAGAATGTATTAAAATGTTTCATGATACCAAAAAATGTTCCTCTAGAGCAACCAAGTAACTCATTTACCGCCTTCCCTGGTCCTTTTCCGATACCTAATGATTAATTTTTGTGCATACTTTTTTCCGATTTTCTAAAAGTACGACAGAAATACATCAGATTTTTTTTCATAATCGTATAACTTCTAGGTTAGTCAGTCACGGCCTTTACCAATAAATTTACAAAAAGCAAAATAAATATTAAAAATGCACTTACACTTCTACTAATTTTTTCAGAAAATTAAATAGAATAGAAAAATAAAGAAGGAATCGAAATGTTAAAGAGATCAAATTCATCTTTCCAATGAAAAGTCTTGGTGAAATATCAACAGATCATATAAAAAAGGAACAAATGTTCTATCACACTTAACTTTCAATTATATGTCTACCACTACCATTGAAGATTTTTTTACTTTTGCAAGAAACACGTCTACCTGTTGCATTTTCGAAGTATTTAACTTTTAATTTTATTAATTTAAGTTACTGGCTTATACTATGTTGAATTTTAATTGAATCAATATTCTCTTAATTGACAAAATTATTTTAAGTGTTCAGGCTTATGCAAATGAGCTTATTCAGTAAAAAAAACAACAAAATCTTTTTAATTCTTTATAACAATTCATAAATTCAACACTAAACCTACCGCGACGGGAAAAATTACTCATTTAAGATTTTTTATCAGAATTTCTTGAATATAACATTATAACACCGCTATTTGCCTTTACGACTTCTATTAAAAAATACATCGAATATATTTTTGAGGTTTTACTCCTATCTTGTATTTTTTTTACTGAGGAATGTATGTAATCTGCCTTAACTACTGCGGGAAGTTATTTGCCCTGAGCACAGGTTCTGTATCTTGATTTGCATATTTTGTGATATACATACATACATACATAATTGGCCATTACAACCCTTCAGTCAGGATTACGGCCTAGCTTCTCAACACCACTCATGTTGTGTGCGTTAATTTTATATATGAGTGGCGGGACCTACAGTTTAAAGTCGACTCCGAACGACATTTTTTGAGAAGCTTTTTCATGGCAATTTTTACTCTCAGAGTTTTTGTCAGAAATCTGCTGAGAGGAAGTCGCCAAAGAAAAAATTTTTCATATTTCATTTTGATGTCTGACCTGGGAGTCGAACTCGGGCCTTTCTTCTAATAAGCCAACACACTACCTACTAGACCACGGCGACTTCATTTTCATATTTTGTGATATAAAATCATTATTTTGGACATTTTTGGCATTGCCCGGTATGATTCGGTATATTGTTTGTTTATATGAAATATAATAATATAATAGTATCAAAGCGAATTCATAACAAGTGGCCTTATGTCAACAGCTGACTAGTCTTGGGCTGTCAAAATTTGTGTGTGTTTGTTGTGCGTTTGTGTGTTGTTGTTAATTTTTTTTTTCTTCCTATTTTGACATCCGAATGGAGGTTTAACAAAAACAAAATGCCTGTTGTTTTTGCATTGTTGTACTTGTTGTAGAGTTGCGGTTACCTTATTGAATTTGCCTTGAATAGTATATTGTGCTCTGCATATCTGAACGCCGTATTATAAGTGTTTTTGCAATAATGAATAGAAATGTTGAGAAATTGATTTTTGTAAGTCTCGATAACATCTACCAGAAAATTAAATATTTTTTCTTTAATTACTTTATCGATAACGATAATTTGATATTTGTCATTAATGAAGTCAAATGATTTTTACGATGATCATAATTTCAGAGATCTGGAAATCTTTTCGCTATATTCACCAAATTAATACTTTTGATTTGCATTCCAATTTTTTTAGAAAATTTTGTTAGAATTATGTGTACATTTCTTTTATTTATTTATTTAAGTCAATGGGCAAATTCCTTACTGACTAATAACACAAATCGAATAAAATTAAATAGAATTACAATCAGTTTCTTCAAAAATACAAGTAATAGTTACAATAAAATTATACCCCATTTACTCTACAGCGAAATCTAGTGCTCATGAGATTTCGAGCCAAATCTAGTTGATTTTAACTAGATTTCCCATACAAAACAAAATCTACTTATTTACTAGATTTCGGCGAAATCTACTCAAAATCTAGTAAAAATAGAAATGCAACTATGTGTTTTGCCAAATAGTACTTAAAAATACAACGCTGCACAGGAAAAAAATGACATTTCAATTTAAAAATACATTTTCTAAATGTTGTAAAGGGTCCGCCAAATAGCTTTTTTTTGAAAATGCTGTGAAAAAAACTACTGAATATTTTCTCAAATTTCTTTTTTTATTTGAAAGTACAATTCTTCCGGTTAATAATGAAAAATAATTTCATTCAAATGGCTGCCTCGGCTGGCCATGCAGTAGCCTACACGATCGGTGCAATTTTTAAGCACATTATCGATTGCGTGCAGCTGTATTTCACCAATGGCTTCACGAATATTGTCCTTTACAGCGTAAATTGTCTCTGGCTTGTCGGCGTAACACTTATCTTTGACGGCACGCCACAAACAATAGTCGAACGGTGTCAAATCGCAGCTCCGAGGTGGAAAAACGACATCAGCTCATCGCTGATAATGCGATCTTCAAAAACAGGGCGCACAACATCGAGTGTAGCTTCGGCTGTGTGGCACGTAGCGCCGTCCTGTTGAAACCAAATGTTGTCAATATCCTCCTCTTCAATTTTTGGGAACAAAAATTCGTTCAACATGGCCCGATAACGATCGCCATTGACTGTAACGGCCAATGACCCAATTATGCCTCTGGACCAAAATCCGCACCAAACAGTGACTCGTTTTGGGTGCGTCGGCTTTTCAATGTATGCGTGCGGGTTTTCTGTGCCCCAAATGCGACAATTTTGCTTGTTTACATACCCGCCAAGATCAAAATGAGCTTCATCTGAAAATATGATTTTTTTTTTCCAAAATCGGCAATTCTGTAGGCTACTGCATGGCCAACCGAGGCAGCCATTTGAATGAAATTATTTTCCATTATTAACCGGATGGATTGTACTTTCAAATAAAAAAGTTATTTGGTAGACTCTTTATCAGTTTTGTTTATGGATGTTAGCTTTAAGCATAACAACTGAAAAGTTTGGTGGCTCATTCTAAAACATTTCTGATTGGATCTTATTTGGTCTTGATGAACACGATACTAAATGTCCTATATTTTTCATTTTTGTTTTGTATTAAACTAAATTTGAAAATATTATTTCCTTTTAAATTTCAGTCAGCTGTTTTTGTTATTAAAATGAAATCTTGCTACTGTCAAATAAATCCAGTGTAAACGATCTAGATTTTGAGCAAGATTTGAAATCTAATCTACTAGATTTCGGTGTAGTGTAAATGGGCTATTATGAAAAGTTATGAATTGAGAAAAACAATAATGTTCCGTTTTATAACGTAATACTTTAAAGAAAAATCAACAAAGTCTGACAAATAATTCAATTGACGGCAAATTCTAGTTAACGGATCAGCATAATTAGATCTGCAGAATTGCGTATAAATAAGATTATAACAGCTATGATATGCCGAATTAATTGACGGACCATTATTTGTCTTCAAGGAAGTAATAACTTTCCTTTTTATTAGTGAAATTTTAGCTGAAAATTTTAATTCTAACTATGTTCAGTGGACTAGTGAAACGAATCGGTTAGTCGTTATTTAAGACATTAATAGAAATTCGCAAATAATACAGTTTATTACTTATAAAAATCCAATTCATCATTTCTCCGCAGGACTTACCATTTAGTGAAACATGTAAATTACTTCCCCGAAAAAAAAATATCTCATAACCTCAACTTCTTTCTGCTCATAAAAGGTGATTTGCAAAAAATATATAACCATGCACTCGTTCAAGAAAAACGGCATGGAAAAAACCGGCTAATAATAAAATTAAAAAATTCGTTTATACTGAGCGAAATTTTGTAATTAAATTTAAATGTTAGAAAATTTAATTCAGAGTTAGTATATGCACAGTCCAAACTTTTAGTTACATTTACTCTGTATCATTATTTTGCTCTGTGCACAAAAATGGGAGTGCATGAATTTCCCACTTTTCTTTGCACTTTTATTGTTGCTCTTTTTTGTGCAATGAGCAAAAAATTTAAAAAACACATTTTTTGTGTTAAATTTAATCAAAAACAATAATTTACCGATAATAATATAACTTTTTTATTATTATTATTGTGCAATATATTAATTCTATTTAGATCATTTTTATTAATAATGATACTTGTAAAAAGAATATACCCTTGTTTAAATTCTAATAAAAGAATTTTTAAAAAAATATGACACTTACTAATTGATCTTGAACCTGAACTAAAATCAAAGGTCGAAAGTGTTACCTTCTTATAATTTAGTTTTGCGAAAGTAACTCATTTGATTATTTATCAAAATTAGTAAAAACGGAGTAAATAATTGTTCATTTGTGCCACCAGCCACATAAAGTGCCACTAATAAAAGTATTGCTTCACTATATCTTTTAACCTGATGCAACACTATCGTTTTGTAGAATATAATATCTCCTGTTAAGTATCGATTTTTTGATATTTAAAGAAATCTAAATTTACAAAATAAAAAAAAAAT
Organism: Sarcophaga rosellei; assembly: GCA_930367235.1. Lineage (NCBI taxonomy): Eukaryota > Metazoa > Arthropoda > Insecta > Diptera > Sarcophagidae > Sarcophaga > Sarcophaga rosellei. Next base: position 45,095,388 of record OV884021.1, on the reverse strand, counting down.
AAAAAATAACTCATAGCTCATAGTCAGGGTAAGCACTTGCACATTGTTTTGAGCGAAGCAGAAAAAAGGAGCGTTTGGTATGCTGAGTACTTTTTCTTGTTTCTTTAAACGCCGCACTTTGTGGAGTGTGTTATTTCCTTTATTCCCGGTTGTACAATGGGTCAATACGACCTCCGGGTACTGTATTTGTCACAGTTGACAAGTACACGTCCTCTAACCTAACCTATTTCCTTTATTTTTTTCCATTGGCTCTTTATATAAAAATTTATATAAATATATATAAAATATTATGTATATAAAAATATAAATATATATATAAAAATTATTTATCAATTTTTTTATTTTGTTATTGGCTTTATTCAGTTTCTTCCTAAATTTTTGACATTTAAGGTAGGTTTCAGTTGAAGGATAATTCAGTGCACGTAGAAAGGGGGTACCGTTACACAAGTGAGATTTAAGACGTTTACCCAATATGATGACTTATTTACAGCCGGTGTTAAAAATTTTAATACGAGTTTAGAGCAGATGATTTAGAATACTAATTTTTTTTAAAGTTACATTATAATTATTGTTTTCATATGAAGGCATATCGATCTATCATAAACCTGGCACGGATAAATGTATTTAAAATGTATATTTTATATATTTTAATTAACATCGGAAGATACGATTCTAGTTTTTCTTCAAATAAAAAGAAAATTTTGTCTCAACTGTATTATAAGTTTTAAATAGGTTCCAATCTTGAACATATCAGGAAATTTTTGTTTATATGACAAATCGTTTAATGTATAATGTATATACAAAACAAACTAACATCTCTTTGACATCGTGATGAAGAGAGGTAAGATTTTTTTGTCAAATATTCGTAAAATGTGGCCATAGCTTTAAATAAAATGGTAAAAAGTATTGCAAATCCACTACAACAAAAAATAAACATCGCTCGGTAAACAGAATTACACAAACAAATATGTACGAATTTACGAGAAGGAACAAAACAAAATTCAACAATATAAATTTCATAGAAAGATCGTATAGCTACCAATCATAAAAGAATAAAGGAGTATGAATAAAGCTGCTGGTCAATCGTGAGTCCTCAGTCAGTGATGAGACTTGAATTTGTAATTAATAAGCGAAAGTTGTATTAAAGTGCACATTGAAAGCGCATTGTTGTTACTTAAATAAATAAATGATTTACTGAAATTATTATAATTATGTATATAAGAAACAAATATCGATCAGAAATAAATAATTTCTTTTATTTTAAAATAAACGCTTAACAAAATTTAAGACCGTTCCCCTGCTAGTTTTCTGTTAAAAATAATTAATTTTTGCATTGGTGTCACTATATTTTTGGATTTAATTATTCTACTTGAAATTCAGCAAATGACGGTAAAAACGACTAAAACTGAAGGAATAATTGTTTTCGGAAGTAACACTTCTCCATTATCCAAACCTTGTAAATTAATGTTAAGTTAAACGTCTCCGTTTACAAACTAATGTTATAGGCGAAGAACTAATAAACTAAGCTACTGCCACTAATTTATACTTCAGTACTTTTTGTACTTTTGCTTTTCAGAGCTGTGGTAGAACATGGACACGTAGGGAAATATAATATAAAAAAATATGATTTTAATTGTCACCAAACAAAAGTAATGACACACAACTTCTTGAACTTTTCGTTAAAATCTAACATAAAAATGCTTAAAATAAATGCAGATTATTCATTTTGCAAATTTTCAAGGTTTTATAGAATTCAATTTCTGGGAAATTAATTAAGATCTTAAAAACATTCAAATTTTAAACACTTTTACCGTCGATCTGCTAGGTCAGGGCGAACTCAATAAGGTGATGGCAATAATACAACAATTCAATTCGAAGTGTTTTTTTTTAACAAAAACAACATGTATTTTCTGTTGTTTTTGGGTGACCACTAATGTCAAATAAAATTCGCCGTAAGCCAGAAATGGCAAAGGCGAATCCATATAATGACATAAAGCTGTTATTGTGTGTCATTATTTCTCTTTTGTTTCTTTTTGTTTTTAAAAATAATTTTAAAAAACAAATTTTAAAAAATACATTTTTTTAAATACGAGCGATTTGCGCTACTACTAAGGTATGACGACCTTCAGAGGAATACTGGGAAGCATAAAAGCGGATTCTACAAGATAAGTTGTGCCCAAACATCCAAAATATTTAAACAAATTATAAATTGTGTAGAATAGAAATGTAAAAGGAAATAAAAAATAAATATGTACACAAAAGAATGTATATACAGTGAGCAAAAAAAAAAATGTGTACACTTATTATAAAAACTAACAATTATTTTCTTTATTCTTAACCAATAGAGAAATGTTTATATCAGAATATAGGCCCCGATTATGGTTCACAACACATAAATGTTGTGTTGTAACAGAGACAACACAACATTTATTACTTTCTTGATTATGGTTTACAACATCTAGATGTTGTGTATGTCACAGTGTTGCTCTTCAATGTTAGTACACTTTTCCTTGAAAATACAACCCTGAGTGTATAAAACTGCCAATTGAAAACAAAAATTATTAGGTTAAAAAACAAAAAGCCTACATAAAACACAAATTTTAACTCTTGTTAAAACATGACAATTAAAAATAAAGGCTAATTTTATTAGCGTTTATATTTTATGTATGTATTGCAATAAATTCATTTCAAAAGTACTTCAAATTAAAATATATAAATATAAAAAAACCTTCTTGTCACATTAAAATTTATTTAGATCACATAGTTACTTAAAGCTAAAATACAAGTTCGTAAATAATTTACATTTCAAGTTTTTTTTGGGTCAAAAGGAGTTTGGCTTTTAATAATTCATTTTGTAATTCAGCTTTTTCCCTATTTATTTCTAGCATTTTTTATTTATTTGATCATTTTTATATGAGCCCTTCTCAAGACGTTTATCGTAAGCAATATCTCCTGTTGGGTTTTTCTTGCCTTTTTAAGGTTTTTAGACGCTCATACCCCATCTTATTTTTTGTATTTTGTAGCTTTTCGGCAACTGCTGTTTTCACTGGTTAGTGCTAGTTTAATGTCCTTCAATATCGTATGACGATTCGTCTTGAATTTGCAATCCCGTTGCAGATCCATTTGGATTTACTTTCCATTGCATAAACACCAACTCTTCCTGCTAATTTCCGTCGACCGACCACTACCAGTAACTTGAAAGTTTTTTTCTATTGGCAGAGAGTTTTCATTTCAAATTGGCTTTATAATGAGTCCACGCCTTAAAAATGCTACAATTCATCTACTAACCCTTTGCCATTCTTTTGAAACTCTAATGGGTGGACCCAAGTCATTTAGCTCCAATGAAAATTTCTCCCACGTCCCTTTGTGCTGAGTCTTATTTGCTCCAAATGATAACTTGCCAATGTCAGGATTTGCTGTCATGAACTCGACCAGCTTTTCCTTCTGCTTGTTAGTGATTATTTTTCTATAAAATATTTCCAGTTATTTATAATTTTTAAAATTTCCACAAAAAATTATATGCACTGTTATATACATACTTACAAATTTTTATACATTTTCTTTTTTAAACTGAATGCGGCAACAAGACAACAGCTAATGAGCTGTTGTAAGTTTTTGACAGTTCTGACAACACTTAAAAACAACTGTTGTAAATCATAATCGGGCTATGTGAACACACACAACATAAAGTACAACACTAGCGATAGATGTTGTGAACCATAATCGCAATTTTAAAACTACAACACTAAATTTACAACTGTTGTGAACCATAATCGGGGCCATAGTTTTTAAGCTTTTTTAATCTTAACCTTCCTATACCCGCGCCCAAAAGTGTTACACCACTACCCGCATTCGGTCTCACAGATCGATTATCGTTGAGTGTGTATACTCGTGCTTTTCGCAGATATGTACTTCGTATTTGCACAAAAACGAAGCTTGTTACGAATAACGAAGCTACTAGTAATATCAACTTACTGGCACTATTTTTTTTACAAAAAAATCGCAATAATAAAAAATCGGTCTCACAGTCCAACGCGCGGGTATAGGAAGGTTAAGGGCAATAATTTTATTTTTATAGATAATTTTTTGTTCAAAAGTTATTTCGAGGTAGTGGGTGTAAGTTTTTTTGCTTACTGTACGCAAACAAAATATTTGACTTTTATGTGGAATGAAAAAAGCAATCAGCTGGGCTATTAACACCACCTTCTATGAATTCGCCTTGGTGTAAGCTTTTTTGCTTACTGTACGCAAACAAAACATTTGACAATCACGCCTATGTAAAAAAGCTGTCACCTGGGCTGACAACACCTCCTTATATGAATTCGCCTTGATCGATACAAAATACACAAAAAGCTTGTAATTTAAGGTCATCTTATATATGAGTTCGCCTTGTATCTAATTAGAAATGTAACGTAAAAAACATTAAATGAACATATTTAACTTTTGACATTCTAGTAATTTTTTTGTCACAAATGTTTTCACCGTTTGAATATATTTCTGTTTTACATTAAGTCAGTGTATTTATAACATTGTTTTGCGGTTATAAAAATGATTAAAAAATATGACTCAGTTATATGGGTTTGTCTGATGTACATATATAAATACTTTTAATAAATTTCTTTAAACGCCGTATGTATATCTATATGCTTATACAGTTATGGGTATATAAATGGCACATTTTATCATTAGATCTTTCTTATGCTACAAATAAAGTAAATACTGTTAATAAATATAAAAGAATGGGTTTTTGTTTGAAATTATTAACAGATTATTAATATGTAATTAATAAGTTGAAATTATTAACAGAAAAATAAATTAAATATTTATTAATTATAAACGGTATTGAATTTGATAAAAGATAAAACATCGTTATAATATTCAATTCCTTATTTATTGGTATGGTCTGATGACATTTGTTTCTAATGACAGCTTGGCATCTGCGTCCCATACTTTCTACGAATGTTTCATATTTTATTTTGGATATGGCATAGCAAGCTTTCTGTGTGGCCAGATTCCATTTTATATTATTTTTTTTTTTTTGCTTGATTCCAATCTTTCGTTCAAAGGTTCTCCATAGGGTTTAAGTTAGAATTTTAGGCTGATCAATCTAAAACGTCCTTTTCACGTAACCACTTTTTTTACTAATTTGGATTAGTGTTTGGAATCATAAGCCTGTATTCATCGGGGTTGTTTGTAGCTTTTAGGGAAATATTTTAAAATATTTCTTTCTGAAAAGTGTCAAAACAAGTTGCGTTTGTTCAATCATTCTTACTACAACTGCATGCGTACGCTGATCTGTTTTTCACGGCTTTTGTTTTCGACTTTTACTTTTAAATAATTCCTAACTTATAATTTAGTCGCATTGTACAATTTATGAGAGAAAGTTACTTTTCAATAATCATGCATTTTCCATGTGATCGTTACTATTTGTGGCAGGTTTGCCTTATCCTTTTTTATTATTTTTCACTATTTACGTACGTACGTACGTAATTGGCCACTACAACCCTTCAGTCAGGATTACGGCCTAGCTTCTCACACCACTCATGTTGTGTGCCTTAATGTTTATACTTGAGTGGCGGGACCTACAGTTTAACGTCGACTCCGAACAACAGATTTTTGAGAGGTAGTCGGCAAAGAAATATATATATATATTTTTCATATTTCGTTTTGATGTCTGGCCTGGGGCTGGAACGCGGGCTTTACGTCTAATAAGCGAACACACTACCTACTAGACTATTTGCAGCACTTAAAATCATCATTGCTTACGTAGAAATGACAATGATAAATAATTAATGATCGAATAATTGAGAGCAGGAAATATACAAATTTATGCAATAATAATGAAAAGAGATAATAATTATAAAAAAAAAAATAGGGAAAAACTTAAATTTATCCACAGTTTAAGTTTATGTTTTTTATATACCCATATCTGTATGTATACGAAACGTGTTCTTTTATCTACATTTTTGTTTTAATAAGTTAATTATTTATTTATGTTTAATACCGTGACGATTACATTTTTGCAGTTCTTTTAATACAAATTTTTGATCATTTAAGGGATAAATTTAACAAATAGTGAAATCGGTATTAAATAATATGAGCGTCATAATTACTTTATAATACAAGGTTATAATAAATTTTATATTGTTATATTATTTTAATCCAAGAAAAAGCTTTAACAAATATTTTAGAAAATACAAAGTTTCATAAATGAATCTTGTATTAAACTCTGTATAAAATATAAAGTAATTTCAGATGGAAAACTTTCATTAGTAACTAGTAGTATCTATATATACCTCCATACATACATATGTTCATATTTATATGTATATTGGAAATTACAACTCTTTTAGTGAGATCATGGCCTGAATTTTTCCCACCATCCGTTGTGTGGGCTAGTTTCATCAATGAGTGGCGAAATGTATAGTTTATCGTCGAATCCGATTGACAAATTCGAGAAGCTTTTTCATTGTAACGAATTTACTCCCAGAGCTATTGTCTACTATGATGGGGTCAACAACAGAAATATTTTTTTCATATTTCTTTTTTTAAAGATGTTAGACCCACGGTTTGCATTTTTGATCTCTTTTCTACTAAGCCAACACACTAATCGCTAGACTATGACGGCCACGTATGTATAGTATACCAGAGAACGGTTTGAATGCCTTAAGCGGAAAGTCCGTACCATGCGCTTAATGCGAACTTGCGTTACATGCGATTCTTCTGTTCTAAACGTTTTTTATTGCAAGTTACATACAAGGCGTTATATGGGGCAGGTTTTTTGTTCCGATCAGCTGTTGTGGTAAAATAATTAGCAAACAAAAACGGTTTTGGGAAAAATGGAAAATCAAATTGTGATTTTAAAAGAATTTATGGTATCAATTACATGTTTGTGAATTTATATATATGATGTTTTGTACTGCTAAGGCCTGCAAAGAGCTTCAAAAGAACACAAGACGAGTGTTTTCAATTAATTCCATTCACAATAGAATATAATGCATGAGTCGCATAGAAAAGTAGAGCTAGAGGTCCACACCACGCGTTTTCGCGTCAAAGCGTTGCGTGCATTTCATACCTTCTTCGCATTATACGCTTCAAGTTACATGCAACGCTTTTTACGCGCCAATGTTTGTTTTGATTAGCTGTTAGCAAAATAAAAACATTCGATTGAAAATACTTCAATAAACATTTCGCACAAAAATGGTAAATTAAATTGAAAATTTTAAAGAATTTATAGAATTAATTGAGTTTGTGAATGTAATATTGTGTGCCAGAAGTGTGTACAATAAGCTCCAAAAGCACAAACGACGATTTTGGGTACGTCCTTTGTACTTGGAACGAGATCATCAAAAAATTTAAACAAATTAAAACAAAACAACTTGTCAAAATCAGCTGTTTTGTACGCGCGCCGCTTGTGATCCTTACAAAAGTAGGAAGTAGATCTACTTTTCGCGTTCTATGCGTCAAGGCATCCTACGATTTTTTGCGTGTAACTTGCACCAAATAAATACATTAATTCTACTTTTTTGACAGCCGCATAGAATGCGAAAACGCGTAGAAAGCGTGGTGTGGACCTCCAGCTTAAACTTACTTGATGCGTTCTATGCATTCTATGCGTTTTCTTCTGTAACTTGTCCAAACAGCTACACTGATTCTACCTTTTTGACATACGCATGAAACGCAAGGTCGCATGAAATGCATGGTATGGACTTTCGGCTTTATTAACTTTGGGTACATTTACAAGAATAGACAATTCTTCAATTCAATTCAATTCTCTCTATTACATGACATGACACTACAAGACGTGAAAACTCATTTGAAGAGCGAATCGAACGAAATTCGTGCAATACATTGCATGCCTTCCCTTAAAGTCAACTATCATTAAAAGAACTAATAGTTAAAGTGCTTATTTAATGGAACGCAACATTGTATTATTCATGTATATTTACATTTGAAACACCGAAGAATGTATCGATTGTTTTTTTATGTAAAAAACATCGAACATAGTAATATCAAATTGATGATGAATGAACGCGTGACATACATATGTATATACATATTTTTTTGAGAGCAACACTCAGGAGTAAAACCCTATTCATGAAGTGCATTGTGTTGTAATATCGGAAATTAAGTTATAGGTGATGGGAACGTGAGAGTAGTATGTTGATCTTTTTAATTACCATTGTTATAACGTCATAATTATTTATTTTATTTATAATCTACTAATTCCAAGAATTTGAAATAAGCCAAAGCCTCTGATAGGAACAAACCCGACATGCGCAAATGAGTACACTACCCATTAGACAATTAATGCATCAAGTATGTAAAATGTTTGCAACATACTGTCCCAAGAGTCAACCATCCGACCATCTTAACATGCGTAGTCCATTTATGTATGTATATACATACATATAAATTGTTTAGGATAGTATCGACAGGCATTAACTGCCACACACAGAAAATTTATTGTGCAGAGCAATGTAAAGCAAGAGTTTATAAGACTCCATACTCAAGTGTAACACCCACACGCTCACTTTTTCACGAGCCGCAGAAAATAGGGATATGAAATTTAGAAAGATATAATAAAGTCAATGATTTATTGTGATATACTATTTGTACTATATGCTAATATTGTAATCAATAATATATTATAATATATTAAGGGTATTTCGATGGAATTTCCAGGTCGACTGCTCAAATGCAAATTATCTCAAATTTGAGATGCAAATGCATAACTTTTTATTACATGTGCAAATTCAAATATAACAACGTTTTTTCTACAGCTACAATTCAAATTTTACAGAACTATTCAATTGAATCTCGTTTTGATGTCTGACCTGGGATACGAACCCGGGCTTTACGTCTAATAAGCCAACACATTACCTACTAGACTACGGCGACTACGTGAGAAGCTAGGCCGTAATTCTGACTAAAGGGTTGTAATGGCCAATTATGTATGTATGTATGTATTCGATTGAATTTTTTCGAAAAATATGAGCTTCGCTGCAAAATAATAAACCTAAAATATCCACAAAGATCTACAAGTTTCGTAATGAATTTTAATCGCATTATTACGGTCCTCGAATTTAATTGAAATTATTAAAAAATTGTACGCTTTATACATAAACTTCCAGAAACGAAAACCTGCCAAGAAGTCGCTCTCGATCTTAAAAGAACTGTGAATGGAAATACTTGATTTTCAATGCAGGAAAATGTAAATTGTAATGTAATGTAATGTAAATGTAATCTTGTTTTGAAATTTTTATGTTGACTGGAATAATACATATCAGAGATCAGCACTAAATCGTTTTTTCGCTAATCATAAGTACTCATGAAATTTCGAGTATGAGGAAGTCATCAGCTACTCCGATTCATTCGTACTCACTACAACATTGTACAGTACAGGTTGCAATGAACATGAGTACAACGTTGACATCAAATTCAGCCCATTCGAAATGTGTTTGATTTCTGCGCCTACTCATTCAGATTCATAAATTTAGAAAAATACTTATAATACTCATAAATGATTCGAGTGATTTGAATCATTCATCAAAATTTACAGTCTTAGTTGTTGTATTTACAAAAAAAAAAGAAGAAAGAAGAAGACAAAGACAGCAAGCAAAGCAAACACACAACCTTCTAGTGAGTACTGTAGTGTACGTACGCGAATCATACGTATTTTGTAATTCTTGTAAAGACTGCAAGCAAAGCAAACACACAACCTTCTAGTGAGTATTGTAGTGTACGTACACGAATCATACAGTGTTGGAAAAAATAATAGGGACACTTAAATTTTTCAATATATTTTTATATTTTTGTTTACTTTTCCATAAAAATTACAGAATAGAATGCTTCCGTTTGCCGAGGAGGAAATGCCACTTAAATGGGAATTTATGCAAGACAATGATCCGAAGCATTCCGCTAGAAGCGTCAAATTGTGGTTTCAACAGAATGAGCTGCCTGATATGGAGTGGCCGTCCCAATCACCGGACTTAAACCCCAGTGAACACCTCTGGGGAGTCCTAAAAAATAAAATCGGCAACTTTAAATCAAAAAATTAACAGGAATTGTGGGAAAAAATTCAGGAGACATGGTATTCAATTCCCCCTGACGTCTGTGCGAATCTTGTGGGATCTATGAATCGTCGCCGACAGGAGGTAATAAAAATGAAAGGTTCTTCAACTAAATATTAAAATAATATCAGAAAATGGTGGTAATGTTTAACAAAATATACATATTTTTAGCATAGCATAAAGTGTCCCTATTATTTTTTCCAGGCCTTTTTCAAATAAATTATATTTTTTTTAAGAATTTGGCGGAACTAGTCATTTATTTTTATTTTATTAGTTAAACTACTTGAATACCTTTAATTTAATGTATATACTTTGTAATGTTTATGGGAAAGTAAACAAAAATATAAAAATATATTGAAAAATTTAAGTGTACCTATTATTTTTTCCAACACTGTACGTATTTTGTAATTCTTGTAAATGTTGAGTAAAAGAAAGTCGAAATCAACAACATCATGCGTATTGTTAAGTATGAGTACGATGTTCAAACTTTGAATATGAGTAGTATGAGTATGATATTAAAATAAGTATGAATGCGTATAAGTATCAGAAATTATGAGTATGATTCGAATCTACTCATTTTTTTGAATATTCATTGGTGCACGTATTTATAATAAAAATGATAATATAGCGGACTTGTTAGAACAACCTCTGAACTATTATGTATTTCATTTAATTTTAGATTCTTACATATCCGTTTCAGAATGGAAAAACTAACAAAAGTCGTCCTTACACAATTTACACTACAATATACAGGAGCATAGGGTATTTAAATACGAAGAGAACGTAGATGTTCTCCTGCGTGGGGCTAATATATCAGATAAAACCAACAAGATTTTAAAATAATACACTTTAAATACAGACAATGAAACATAATCCTTGATTTGCCTATTAATTCTTATTTTAACTTTCCAAATACATACGTATATTAGATTTCATAAGTTAAGTTTTATATTCTATTTAAGTTTTTACTCACCTGTTTCCCTTGTTCTTCCCGTTGAAACTTTGTGTAGTGATATTATAAATTAGTGTAAAAGTAAATGCAGTTGGTTTGTTATTAATTTCACATATACGCAAACACAAATGGTCCTCTCATGTAAAAGAACACATTTCCAATATGTATATTTGTATAGTAAATCTATTTAAAATAGGTGTATAATTTCCTCAAGTTTTATTCTTTTTAAATTTTTTTGTTTATATAGTTTGTTTTTCGTAAAAAATAAATTACTATGGCATCGTACACATTGATATGAATACACAAACAGAAAAATACGTTGTTTAGTTATTGTAGTATCTAAATAATCAGCTGGCCAAGTGAACACATTTGTTTGCTTTCGTATCCAGAAGATAAATAAAAGTTTTGCCAGAAAATCTGCTTTTTCATGTATGACAATTTCAAGTGATGACAATTTATAAGAGGTAAAATCGCGTTCGCAAAAAAGTACTAAATTCGGCAAACTTAAGCCCTAGTTATGCTACCGTAACGGAATGTAACAGTAACGTGTACGTAAACGTAAAAATGTAAGTGCAATTATAGATCGTAAAAACGTATCATATGTTTTTATGTAAACAAAACAATAAAAGAAATAAACAAAAACAAATAAAGAAATAAAAATTGCAAAAACAAAAAGGCAAAATTCAGATATGGATATAGAAGTCATGTTTCTGAGTTTGAGTTTTTATTTTATTATTTTTATTATTGTTTTTTAAACAAATTTAATATTAACTCCAAGTTTTAAAAACTTTGTTTTCACTCCTTTTATCACTTTCAATATGGCGTCTTTTGTTTTTCTTTAATTCAGCTGTTGACCAGTATTATAAAGTTTTTAGATTCATTTCAATGATTTTATATTTATTTAAAGGTACTAATTAAAAGTTTTATGTACTGTTTCTGTAAGACAAACAATTTCACTTTCACTCAAACAAAAACACAAAATGAAGTGCTTTGATTGTATTTTCCATATAAATGGACAAGCAAGTGAAATCGTTTATCCTACAAAAACAGGTCAGGTATTTCGGAAAGCAAATTTGTACGAATGTTAAAATGTTTTTTCTTCTCTAGTAAAAGTAAAATGCAAACTGAAATGCATTTCCAATTACATATTTAAAATCGATAACTACATTTTTCTAATTTAAAATAAAAATAAACACTACCTACATAATGCAATAGTAAAATAGTGTTTATTTTTATTTTAAATTATAAAAGTTAATAATGAAATAAATTATAATTTGGGTTTTCAAAATATGTGAAGCTTTATTTAAAGAGAATTCCCCATACAGACGAACATAAAATACGTACAAAATGCAAATTCTGTTTATAATTTCAATTTTGGTGATTGTTCATATTGACATGTTGTTAACACTGCTAAACAGATGTCAAGTAAAAATGTAAGAAAATTCTATTTTTTACAGATTCTTACGTTCCGGTTACGTTACATTACATTTCTATAACCATTCGTATTGCTTTATACATAACAAAAACGATCAGCTGTTTCTTACTGTTTGCGGTTACATTCCGTTACGGTAGCATAACTGGGGCTTTAATTTTCCAATCGGTATAAAGTTAGTAGGGCTCAAAATGTAGATTCAAATACAAAAAAAGAATAGAGTTGGATTGGTTTACAAATCAAGTACTCAAATTTTAATTAAAGTTATTGAAAAATGAATAATGTTGTGGACAATAATAGAAAACAAATTTTCTTTATATTATATTTAATCCGAGAGCATCTGCTCCGATTTAACAAGCATAATCTATTAAAATAAAGAATAGAGCAAAGAAATTTATGTTCATTTACGACCAATTTTTGTATATTGCTCTCAATTTGGAATAAGTAAATGGTACCCCCAAGGCAAATTCAATACGGTAACCGCAACTCTACAACAAGTTCAACAATGCAAAAACAACACGCATTTTGTTTTTGTTAAACCTCCATTTGGATGTCAAAATAGGAAGAAAAAAATGGAATGGGGAAAGAAAATGAACAACAACACGCACAACAAACACACAAAAACAACAAAATTTTAACATTAACAAAGTGCTCAGCTGTTTAGATGATCCCACCGGTTACATGAATTCGCCATGGGTACGCCCCTATTTTCGTGACAGCATCTGACAATGTTCGACTATCAGTGGTGACTACTTTTATTCGTAAAATCACATAATTAAATGTAAAAATAAAATCGCTAAAAAATAATTTTTGCTCTGAACTTAAGTCAAACAATATATTATTGAATAGAAAATAGAATAAAACATGTAATTGAAATTATATTTATTTATCTTCCAATACAAAGGTGATTTTCTCCAATACAAAGGTGACTTTCTCATGCCTAAAAGATACAAAAATTGTAAATAATTAAAACTAGTGAAATATTTTCATAAATTATAATTATACATACTACTAAAATGAAATACGCCATTATTTACTGCAGGTGTAGAATTGTAAGAATATTCAAACTGTGTCATATATTTAGAAGTTAAATACTCATTTAGATTAACGGGTCGATATGGATGGCAATCGCACATAAGTTGTCAACAGTTAACCATAAACTTGTACTTAGCGAGAATTTGAAATTGGTTATCAGTTGGCATGTGTAGTATCAATTAACACTATTTTTGGCATCTCAACTGGATTTCGGTTCGATCCATGAGGTAGGTCGGGGTTAGATGAATGTCTCAGCATATTTTCGATTTAAAGATTAAGACAAATAAAACATTCGAATATGGTTTTGCATAGTTGAAATTCTGGATGTCAAACCATTTAAAATTTATTTAAATTTTTGTTCACTTTTAGATCGCTAGGACTACAAGTTTTCATTATTTGTGGCAGGAACTATGTACATACATAGAAATTACAGGTTATACTCTACATAACCTCAACATTGCCATTAACGACACATTTATGCAAAAATATAAGAACACAGTTCATATATTTGAGTAAAATGTAATTTTGATTTTAAGTATTATTTATTTACGTTTTTAAATGACATGAATCACAGAAATCAATTTTAAGAATTTGTATATATTTATCTTCAAAAGGTAAACTATTTAGGTTTGTTTTACTTACAAATTACATTATTAATATAATTTCTTTCGACAAAAAATATCCGGTCTTAATTCTTATTTATTGCTAATTACAAGTGTATGGGGTAATTAAATTTTCCGAAAACTTTCTAATATTATCAGCTCCACGAACTTCTTTTTCAAGTAGCGGCAATTTTGTAACATGAAAATCTTCATAGAGGTCTGCAATTTGATCCAAATACTTTTCTTGAATCTAAAAGAATAACTATTGTTCAGTACCAAATATATTACCCAAAATTATTTAAACAAATTACCTTGTATCGAGAAGCACACATGCTACAAGGTTGCTGATCCTTCTTCATGAACAACAATTGATTTACAATAATATTATGGGTATCTATCCCGCACTTTGTTAGCTCTTGTACCAGACGTTCGGTTTCATACAATGATAAAAATTCTGCTATACATACGCAAACAAATGTTGTTTGATCCTGCAATACAGTAAAATTTATTTCTTATATTTATAAATAAAAAAGTAATAATTCTTACGGGATCCCGAAATTGCTCGTTTACTTGGCGAATAATTTTTAACATTTCATCAAGTTTCTGAGCCAGGGAATCTGCATTCACTGGCATGCCGAGTAGGCTCCCAAACTGTGTAATAAATGGAGTAATCTTTAATTTTAAACGTAAAAGCTTTCCTAAACCCTTCTCTACAACTTGTGGAAATGACAGCAGACGAAGAGTGTGGCCAGTAGGTGCCGTATCAAAAATGACAACGGAAAAATTCATTGCTTTGACAAGCCTAAAACCAACGCAAATATTCATATTTATACATCATCAGTTCTTATTAAAAAATAGAAGTGTAAACTAACTTCATAACTTCAGCGTAACTCATAGCCTCATCTATGCCCGGCAAGGCTCCAACAACTTCGTGAAGAACTCCTTTGCTCAGCCTTAAGGCTTCATTATCACCTTCAAAATATTCGTCAGGCAGCTCGTTAACTCCAGCGTTTGGATCAATTTCCATTGCAAATAAATTTGTGAAACCGTCCACCTAGGTAAAAATTTAATTGATAATATCCCACATCTAGTTCAAAAGTGACTTAACTCAAAATTTTCATTTTCGGGTTTATATGCTTAAACTATACAGAATACACATGTTTATCCATAAAAAAATTCAGTGTATTTTATTGTTATTAACTGTTGTTGGTCAAAAGTTTTTCGTTTTAACTATTTTGATTTAGATCATAAGCAGTTTTTTTTACAATCCTATAAAAATGCAAATTTTGAGTTGAGTCATTTTTGAACTATAGATGTGCGATGTGAAGTTATTCCCGTATAATACACATGCAATATTCACTA
This sequence comes from Sarcophaga rosellei, assembly GCA_930367235.1. NCBI lineage: Eukaryota > Metazoa > Arthropoda > Insecta > Diptera > Sarcophagidae > Sarcophaga > Sarcophaga rosellei. The sequence continues at coordinate 45,079,932 of OV884021.1, read as the reverse complement.
TGTGGCTACATATGCACCTTAGTTGGAACTTTTGTAAACTTTTGGTTAAATGCGTCAGATATGTTATGGGCCGGATCTGTAGATATTATTAAAACAGATTCCCTAACTTTAGTCATCTGCACAGCTAAGCTGCAGCTGTAGTGGAAATTTATTCTTATTAAATGTCGGCTTTCTGTTCTAAAAGTCTATACTAATACCTGCATGTCGTTTTGCCAACACCACCTTTGCCACCTACAAATATCCACTTCAATGATGCCTGATCAATAACATTTTTCAAGCTGGGCTCCATTGGTTCGAATTCATCACTCATTTTGTTCAGCTGAGCAAGATTGTATTAGTGAGAAATTATTTTCTTGAATACGAAATATGACAAAAAATTTTAATTCTCAATTGACAACTTTGTTCTATATGATGAAATAGTCACAGTAACTACACTTTTAAGAACATTCACAATATCGTTAAAGCGGAGTTGCCAACTATTTTTCGGGGAAACATGTCTAAAACCCATCCCTAAACAATAGCGATTAGCTTTTACGCTGTGGCCATACCTAAATTGAAATGGCAAATTTTCGTCAAGAAATAAAAACAGTAAGTTCGTTAATTGCAAACAGAATAAAAATAAATTAGTGTTAGTTTGAATTAAATTCTTTATTGTTCGCTAATTTTCTTTGTTTACAACGCAGATCTTTACAACGGAGATCTTCAAACCACGACTGTTTCTTCTCACGCAACGCGTCTTCACACAAGACTGACTGAATTCTTACTACTCGTTGCCTGCCTTGTTTTGCCTCTTTAAATGTCCATGTAAACAGTCTGATGAAGGCTCTTGAAGTCGAATGTTCTTGGTTTCGCCTTCACGAGAACTCTATCGAGGTTTCATTGTTATTTGTGTATTTTGCTCACGTTGTTGGTTGTTGCGTTCTCGCTCACTCATGTAGATTTTGTTTATCATTTTAATGTTAAACAATGTTACATTGTTTGCATTTTTATAACACTGCCGCGCATTTAAGCCTGTTCGTCCCAAATATGCCCATTATATCTTCTCCTATATTTTTCCAGTCGCTCTATTTACACGACCGTCATTTTTGTCCTAGCGCTGCTATCTTTCTGTATCCTGTACACGGCATCGTTTAAACGTTTCATTATTTTATACGGCCCATCCCAGCTGGTTTGCAGCTTGTAGGATAATCCTTTCTTCCGCTTTGGGTTGTAAAGTAGAACCAATTGTCCCTCATGGAAGCCTTCCGTGTTTGCTGCACGATCATACCTGGCTTTCATTCTATCACGGACCATTTCTATACGGGTGCGCACAATTTGATGAAGTTCATTTAGGCTTTCTTCTCTTCCAGTGTCCAGTGTACAGGGCGGGCTTAACACAAATTTCTAAGTCACCGGGCAGTTTTATCTCAGTCCCAAAAATAATCTTGGACGGTGATCTAAATCTTGAATTATGGACCGCAGATCGGTACGCCAATAGAAACCTCGGAATGTGTTCGTCCCAGTCCTTCTGTTGCTCGCTCACTACTTTCCGCAAGTATTCCTCCAGGGTTCGATTAAACCATTCTACCATTCCGTCTGACTGTGGGTGAAGCGGCGTCTTTCGAGTCTTCTTAATACTGTATACCCCACACATTTCCTTGAATACAGTTGATTCGAAATTTCTGCCTTGATCGGAATGTAGCTCTATTGGAACCCCGTAGCGGCCCACCCAGTTGTTCACAAAAACGTTTACTATTTTATTCGCCTCTTGATTGAGTATGGCCATTAGCTGAAATAATCCATCACAACGAGAACATTTCGATTTCCGGCATTACTGATAGGAGAAGTGCCTGCTATGTCCATCGCTATCCGCTCGAAAGGTCCTCCTGAGTTATATTGTTGCAGTTGACCTCGACTTCTTCTTACTGGACTTTAGCTGCAATACTCCATGTACAGTTTGCTATCCAATCCACCACTGCTTGCTGACATCCAATCCAATAAAATGATGAAGTTCCTGGGTTCCTTCTTCTTAGCTTTCACGCAATGTTTACACTCCAAATTACAGGGTCGGCTTGAGACAGCATCAGCATTACCATGTTTTATGCCTCTTTGGTGTTCAATGCCGAAGTCGTAAGTCTGGAGGCGCTTAATCCAATGTGCTAGCTGTCCTCCAGGGTTCTTGAATTGCAACAGCCATCTCAGCGTGGAATGATCAGTCCTAAGTAGAAAATGCTAGCCATACAGGTACTTATGGTAATGTTTTATGCACTCCAGCACTGCAAGTAGGTCACACAATAGTTCCGTTCAGGCTTTGACAGTATTCGACTATAGTAGCCTACGACCTTCTCTGTACCATTTACCACTTCGGAAAGTACACCACCAATAACATATCCGTTAGCATCACTGTCTAAAAAGAATTTTCCCCCTGGGACTGGGTACGCCAAAACTGGTGCAGCACACAATAGGTGTTTCAGTATCTGGAACGCCAGTGACTCATCCCATTGATACACCTTTGATTTCTTGGTGAGCTCATGCAAGCTTGCAGCCACGCTAGCAATATTAGGCCCAAAGCGTCTGTAATATGTGCATAGTCCCAAAAAACTGCGTAATTCATGAAGATTCTGGGGACGAGACCAATCCTTTACTGCTCGTATTTTGTCTTCATCCGTGCATATGCCGTCTGCTGTAACAAGATATGTCCCAAATATTTCACCTGTTTTTGGAAGAATGCACATTTCTTTACGCTTAATTGTAATTTTTATAATTTTAATAATTTACGGGCGAATGTAGCCGGAGCATTACGCAGCCCAAATGGCATAACTTTAATCTACCATAAGCTGTCGTTTGCACTGAATGCAGTTTTCTCCTTGTCCGTATCTGCAATCTGCACCTGCCAATAGTCGCTTTGTAGATCCAATGTTGAAATCCACTTCGTTCTGGCTAGCGTGTCGAGTGTGTCGTCAATTCTTGGTAGCTGGTGACTGTTATTTTTAATGACGTCATTCAGCTTCCTGTAGTCTACGCAGAATCTTGTACTGTCATCTTTCACACTACAGGCGAGCTCCACGGACCCGATGATGGTTCGATTACACCGCTGCTCTTCATATCGCCGACTAGCTCTTTAACCTCATTACACGTCGCCAGCTGTATGCTTTCTTCTGGATGCCTGTTTTATCGGTCTCGCTTCGCCAGTATCAATTTCATGTTTGACCATGCCTGTTCTTCCTTGTCTTTTATTGTTCGTGGCGAAAGCGCAAGCATATCTCTTTTGCAGTTTTTGGCTTTATTTCTCTCTGAAGCTGCTACCCAATTCTCCACACTTACACTAAAATCCTGTTGGACCTTGGCTGACATTTTGGCAGGTTCTGGCAGTTGTTCGCTGTTTATTACCACCTCTACTGGAGCACATTGACCCACTTCTGACTTTTTACAGATGACTTTTTCATGACCTGATAGATTTAGCACTGTCACTGGAACTATTCTCTGTTCGGTGGATTTGACGAGGGCCTTTGCCTCTGTCATGGTCTCTGCAAAGGTTGTCTTCTGTGTGGAACATACCGCTAGTTTGATGTCAGGGTTTTAAAATTGTCTATTAGTGGGTGGTTTTCTCCTGGGTATGTAAGCTGCACCAATCTCTCAACCTCCAATGCAAAGGCTTGAAGTGACAAATTTGCCTTTTGCGTACAGTAGCTTAACTCCATGCGGTATAGTTCTCGTTTGTGCTCATCGCCGAATTTACGATGTAACGCCACTATTAAGACGTTGTAATTGTTTCTCATCATTCTAGTCATCTTAAAGCAAGTGTTGACAAGTTGGTAGAGTCAATGGTAAGGACGACTAATTTAAGCTCGGACATATTAAGAATGTAATCTACATTGTCTCAGGCGAGGACTGGCAACCGATAAAGTTTTTGAAGATTTTCTTCTGAATAAATGAGTGAAAACAAATTGACATAATGCTTTGGCGTCAAGAAGTCTCTTTAAAATTTCCTCTTACACTCTCAAATTAGAGAATGTGGAACTTTAACTACTCTAAATAAGTCAAGACTTATCACTATCGCTTGGGAAATATGTGTGCAGATTAAATACAAGCAACTAACATCTGGATTGGGGATTTTTATCAACAATGTGTTCTACCCTCGGTTCACTTGCATCCTAGATTTTCGATAACAAAAGACAAATATTACAATTTCTCCAAATCCACAGATCAACGATTTCTGGCAGCAGGTGACTACAATGCATTACGTGCCTTATAGATATTTCGGCGTACTACACCTAGTGGCCGTGATGTCATGTTTGATATAATGTCTACAATGGATTTAGAAATCGTTATAGCTTTTATAATGATTAAATCTGTATTCAGAGACTAGATTAAAGTTGAAAATATGCTGAATTTATAAATTTTGGTTTTAGTTTATAATTTTTGCTCACATATGTTGAATTACACTTGGGAAAAGGCTCGTGCGAACATAGCATAAAGAGTAGCAATTTTTCGTAATTCGCTCTCTCATTCGTAATTCAACATCCAATTATGTGCTAAATTACATAATTCGTCATACAAAATTTTGTGAGCGAATTACCCAAATTGTGTGTAATTCAATTTCTATTACCCTGTGAATTACTTAAAAACCAATGTAATCTCTAAATTTTATCGTATTTTTGCCATCACCAGCTGTCAAAGCACAAAAAATATAAACAAAAAATATTGTAAATAATAAACAATAATGGAATCAAAAAATAATATTTTAAAAAAGTATTATTTATAAGAAAGTTATTCGCGAAATTAGAGGAGGAAGCCACTATGTGTGTAGAAAACCTTTTGAAAAGTATTTGCAGCTTTTGAAGAAGCTGTATAAAAAATATTTATAATAATTTAGTAATAAAAAGAAGAAGAACTGTAAAAAAGAATTACAAAACTACCGTGTGAACGTGATAATTCAAATAAGTAATTCAAACAGCGAGCGAAGTAATTCGAAGGCTCGTGCGAACATAGCATTAAATACATAAATGTAAGTTGTCGTTGCCATATTTTGACATTATAGCCAGATTGTGATTGTTGAAGAGGATATCTTTAGTATCCAAAAGTTAATTTTTAGTAAGGGAAATTTCCGTTAATTAAACAGTATTGTTTATTTTCCTTGCAAATATATTTGACACATTACTTAATTCACCACTTATCTCATATCACCAATGTCGTGTGTGTTAATTTTATTCATAAGTGATGGGAAAATAGTTAAAAGTCGACGCGGAGTAATACATTTTTTGAAATACTAATCATGACAATTTTATTTATTCTTAAAGTTTTTACCTGAAATCTGCTAAGAGAAAGTAGCCGAAGAAATGTATCAATGTAAAAACCTTTTAATATGTATATAAGTATGTCTATATGTTAATAATTAATATTAATTAATGTTTTATGTCTATATATATTTTTATTTTGCACAATTGTTATTATAGCACAATGTTTCTGTTGGATTATTTTATGTTTATTTTATAATTTATTTAGAATTCAAATTTCAAAAATAATTTTGTTCACTTTAATACAAACGCGTAGTGTTGGTTTATAGTTGCCAATCAACAACTGATCAACAAGGATATTGTTACGTTTTTACCTTTTTAAAAACGTTTAGAATACGAGTTCGTTGATTGCAAACAAAATAAAAATAAATTTGTGTTTAGTTTCAATTAAAGTCTTTATTGTTTGCACAATTTTGTGTGCCAGTATTTACAACTTGATGTATCCAACAATAATTTGCTTATTCGTTATTGATCCTTACACTTCTGTTCGGTAGGTCTTTACAACAGCGATCTTCAAACCAGGACTATTTTCTTTGCACACAACGTTTCTTCACATAAGACCGACTGAATTCTTACTGCTCGTAGTCTGCTTTAACTTGCCTTTCTATATACCCACGTAATCAGCCAGATGAAGGTTCTTGAAGTCAAACGTTCGCAGTTTCTCTTACTCACATTGCTTGTTGTTGCGTTCGCTTATTTGTTTATCCCCTTTTCTTTCATACTGATGTTGTTGGTTTACTTGTAAGAAGTTCGTTGGATTTGTTTGTGTAGCTTTTTGTTTATCGTTTTCGTAACAATATAAAGGCTCCTGGAGACGATCAAATAAAATCATCAACGCCTTATATGTACGCGTATAGTCGTTCTTTTTCGGCTACACGTACACGTTATCGGCTTTGATTTATGAAAATTTAAAAAAATTTTGATGTTATTCATTTGATGAGTTTTTATTTGACCGTCTCCATTTGTGACAAGAATTTTCTCAGTTGGTTGGATATTGTAGTAATGAACACATCCATGCGCTGATAAACAAAAAAATGATTTTTTATTTATAGTGTGTATATACTTATATTTTATTTGTTATTGTATTTTTAATGGCAATGTTATCAATGTTATTTTAAATTTACATTATCATCTATATTTTATTTCATATAAAAGGTTTCCATACCAACTGTTTTTTATACCAACTGTTCATCCAAAGTTTTTTTCTTTCTTTTCATATTTTTTTTCTTAATAAAATTCCACAGGATGTCAAAAGCAAAAAATTGTCATCCGATGAAGACATTTTACGTTTAAAAATGTTTCCTTTAAAAATGTTGGTACTTTTGTAGAAAACAAGTTTTTTTTCCCAGAAATAAAAAGTTTTTAAAGAAATTACTGGCAACGCTGGTGTTTAGAGATGGTATTGTCATTATTCGCGTAAGGGATATTGGAAGGCAGGGTTTGAGTTGAGTAAATTTGTTCACTTGTGTAAATAAATAAAATAAAATATAAAATAAAATTAAAAATAAATTTTAAAAATCAGTTTAAATTAAAAAAATAGTAATAATAGTCAAATTTTAATTGGAATTAGAGGTAGTAAAACAAGAAGTAGAGTAAAAAAATTAGAGATTATATATTAGAGGCGGGCAAAAAAGGAAATTAAATGAAAATGATTGAAATAGAAAAAAGGAATGGCTAGCATGAATGGATTTAAAATATAAAAATAAGTTGTTATTTTCTATAATTTTCAATTAGAACGATTTTTGTAGTATAATAAAGCTCATATGTTTTTAATTCATTATCTTTTCTTTTGATCAATGGCTTTAAATTTTATGTCAAATCGGATTTAGTCTACTTCATTAATTGATAGAAGATTTCTCTACTCTTCATTGAGGTTACTGAAAGGAACTAACTTATTTGAAGTAATTGTACTCATTGCCTTGGACTGGCACATATGTTCAATAAAATAGATTCACCATGATCGACATCTTGCAATTAATTAAAGAAGGGTTACGCTTCAAATTTTTGAAATGTATCGGAATTATATTCATAAGAGGCCAGTAAACAAAGTGCAGTTACTTATTTACGTATACTCCTTTGCATAAGAGATTTCTAGTAAACCTTTCGGGGAGGAGGTGAATCTATTTTTTTGAACAGCACTGTATATTGCAATACACCAAATGAATCGTAATTGCGATAATATTGAAAATATCACGCTAAATTTTAACAGTTAATTTTCGTAAAAAAAAACTAGATAAAATCATTAAGAAGAGAGTTTTAATTTATCGTCATAAAAAGAAAAACAATTTTGTTAAGACTTTTATGTGCTTTTTCTGTCATAACATAAAACTTGCGACACAATAAATTTTTTTGAATGTTCATAGAGTTTTCGGTTTGTTAACATCTAATAAAAAAGTAGAAAGAAACTAGATAATAAAAATAGTAAATGTAATTGTTAATTAAACTCCGGCGGGAAAAATTAAACTTTTTTGTCAGCTTTAGTCCAACTTTTCATTTTCCGTTAAAAATATACTTTTTCGGCTGAAATTTTTTTGGAAAGGCCCAAAAAATACCATTAAAAATCTTTTTTAATTTCACTTATAATTGTTAGGGTACTTGAAATACATTGTCACAAACCAAAATGTTGCGCTGTATTACATGTGACTAATATAGGCTGGTTGCAAAGCCTCTTGTTGCATGGGTTAGAAATTTGAATCATTCCTGCAGATTTCCAAACATGGTTTTAAATAACGTGACGTAAAGTGCTTGCGTTTAACCTACGTCATAATTGCAAATTTATTCTATTTGGTGTAATAACTGTATAGGGCAAGGAAAATGCGCAATCACCAGAAACCTGTTGGTTTTCTTAAAAATATTTTAATGAATTTGGAACTGAAGGAAACGTAATATAGGTACGATCATCATGAACACTTCCAGGAGCGACAACATACACAAGGCGAATAGGCAAATTATGCCACGTTAAAAACATACTTTCGAGAAGAGTAATATAAAGGGTTATGAATAGGTGCCGTCCAATTTAACTTCTACATAATTGCATGACCTATACAGTAAGGTTATTCAGCAAATTACTCCTTTGCAATTTGTACTCTTTTGTCTCTATCGGGTTAGAAAATAAAATTTTTGAAGTGTGAGAAACATCCTAATTAATCTTGTTATTATATTCTGGATAGTGTTCCAGAAGTGCGAATACTAGCACTTTCACCCGAAGGCCCAAATCTGAATAGCACTCAAACACTCAAATATCAAATTTTTATTGCTTACATAAATTTTAGTAGAGAAATTTTGAACTCGCATACATATGTAAGTGAATTAAGATGGTGGAACTGATAATTACTACTCTACATCATTCGAAGAATGAATATGTTAGCACTATAGCTTGGATTTGGATAATAAGCATAAATCAAAATAAATGATCAATTAATTGTCCGCCCTTTCTTCAATTGCTAAATTATCTGTTGTAAAAGGTTTTAAAAAAATGTTAAAAATTTCTATTATGTTGCTTTTTATAAAAATTACTATTCATATACCGATTATTTTTATAAATATATTCAATTTTCATTAAAAATGGTTAATTCGATACAATAAATGAAGGTGAGTTATTGAATTTAAATAAATAAAGGATTTATTTATGCATTGACAGACAAAAGCAAACAATTTCTTTTATTTCAAAAATTTTTTGTAGAAAAAAGGTACAAATGTAACAATAAAATTAACTTGCAAGACTGACTTAAAAGAAATCTAGCTAAACTGTACCGACCTAAGTAAAATAAAGAGCATAGGACTAACGGGGAACCGAAGAGATAATATATGACGGCGGAAAGGAAGAGCGGGCGGTACAAGCTCTATGGCTACTGAAGTAAACCTTTCAAGATACTGGCTAACGTAGAGAAGTTAGCAATTTGAAAACTGATGTAAATGGAAATTTTGTCTCAAAAAAACTGTCAACTATGAATTAAACAGTATGAAGGAAAAAATAAGTAGCCTTCAAGGCCAGCAAGCTGAAAGATAGATAATGGCACATTAATAAAAGTTTGGTCGGAGCTATATTAACAGGGATTATTCATTAAGCCCCTCGTAATAAAAAGCAGGCGTGAAACTGTGCCCAATAAAGACTACATACATACATACATAATTGGGCATTACAACCCTTCAGTCAGGATTAGGGCCTAGCTTCTCAACACCTCTCATGTTGTGTGCGTTAATTTTATACATAAGTTCCGGGACCTACAGTTTTAAAGTCGACTCCGAACGATAGATTTTTTGAGAAGCTTTTTCATGGCAATTTTTACTCTCAGAGTTTTTGCCAGAAATCTGCTGAGAGGAAGTCGCCGCAGAAATATTTTTTCATATTTCATTTTGATGTCTGACCTGGGATTCGAACTCGGGCCTTTCGTCTAATAAGCCAACACACTACCTAATAGACCACGACGACTTCAATAAAGACTGCCGACGTCTATTGCATAGTACACTACTCTCCATTGTAGAACAAAAACAGATGTTACAATTTTTATTAATAAAGTAGATATGTATATCGTTTACGGGATTATTATGTTTGTTAATTATTTATATTTTATTATTCATTATTATTATTATTCATTATCCATTATTATTATTCCTCGTAGTAAAGAGCAGGCGTGAAACTGTGTCCAATAAAGAATGCCGACGTCTATTTCATAGTACGCTACTCTCCGTTGTAGAACAAAAGCCGATGTTTTAATTTTTATTAATAAAGTAGATATGTATATCGTTTACGGGATTATTATGTTTGTTAATCTTATATATAAAAATGAATGTGTGTTTGACTGTATGTTTGTATGTTTGAAGTTTATAGACGATTAAACGGCTGAACCGATTTTCTTGAAATTTTCACAGTATCTTCCTGTATGTCTGGAAGGAGTTATAGGCTACTTTTTATGTTGATATTCCAAATGAGCGAGGGGCCATGCCCACGTATGCTACATACTACATACTTAATATTTAATTGCATTTGAAATATATTACTCATACGCATAGTAGTTACCCCTACAAGTATGCTATCTGTGATTCTTGATGTATAAAACCAAAGAAAATAAAGTGTAAAGAACGACGCGGGGGGAAAGATAGAAGGGAAAGAAAAAAATTTTGTAACCAACATTTGTGAAAAAATTCACCAAATAAGAAAAAATATAACCAAAATTAAATTCGTAGACTTTTGTTTTATTTATTTTTTTTTTTTCAAGTTTAAATTATAATTAATAAAAAAAGAAACAAAAAATAGCTTTTCTTATAAGAAAGAAAAATAACCAAAACCAAAAAAATCTACACATCTACACATTGATCAAAAAAATAACCAATTTTGGTTAGAAATAACCAAAAAAAGGCAACACTGTTCTCAAATCACTTATTCTCAGAATAGAATAGAAATATTGACCCTCCACGACTTTGTAATGGCACTCAACTAACAATAAAAAGTGATGAACGACCATTATAACTGGAAAGTTTAAGGAAACTGATGTATTGCCGCCACGTCGTATGACCACATCGGAGATGCCATTCGATTTCAAGCGCCTTCAATTTCCTATTCGCCTAGCATTTGCAATGACAATTAATAAAGCTCAAGGTCAGTCCTTGCAAGTTTGTGGACTTAATCTAAAAAATCCATGTTTCTCACATGGACAGCTTTACGTCGCATGTTCGCGAGTAGGAAAACCCGCAGAGGGGAAAGCAAAAAATATTGTGTATCCCAAGGCATTGGAATAAGAATTATTTATTTAAGAAAAAAAGTACATATTAAATTTTAGCAAGTAAAAAATAAATAGCTCATTAATGTATTATTTTAGAATTTAAATGAAATATATTGTCATCAAATGAAATTAGAATAAACCTTTAAGAAAAATTGCATAGTTTAATTACTAAATAAACATTTTTTTAATTATTATGTACATATTTAATTTCGATGGGGGTAGCGAAGCACACCGGGTATTAGCTAGTTATTTATATTTTTTTTGATAATAACAAGCTGTTCCATACATAATCATATATTTAATAAAATTTGGTTCATAATGTGAAAAGCTTAACATAGTTTTTTAGAAAAAAGAGATCCAAGTGGGGTTGTACTGATCAATAAGTTTATTACCTACATCTAAGATCTAAGATTGTATCCCGGGTCATCAATTTTGATTTAGGAGGAAATAAGGCTTTATTAAACAAACTCATCGAGGAAATAATTATTATTCGTCCCAATTTATCGACATTTTTCAAACATTCGGCAAAGATAAATCGAAGATAATCCTACCTCTATTTATCATTAGTTATAGTAAGGCACATAATCGATCGAAGGAAGGTAACTTGAAATTGGTGTGCCTCAGGGTAGTGTCAAGAAAACCCTTACGACGCATCTCGACACCTACAGAGTTACATTAAAAACGGATGCTGCAGCCCGAATCTTAGGTTAGTTTAGAGGACGTGTCCTTGTCAATTGAGACAAGTACAGTACCCAGAGGTCGAATTGACCTATTGTACGGAACGAACTTAAAAATGGAAGGATAATAGAGGGGATAGGAAAAAGGAGAGGAAGTAGCAAAGGGAGAATAGGAAGCGAAGAAATTACACAGACCAAACGAAACAAAAAAGTGAGAGCGCGTCTACACTGATGAAGCCCTAGCACATCTCAACCAGCTCAAGCTACTAATGAATCTGTGGAAAGCCTTGATGTAGGCCTCTCGCCACAGAATGCGAACTCTCAAAGAAGGCCCCGCCAAGGGTTCTGTTCCAGATCCCCGTCAGCGACCTAATCACGCAGTGCCCTGTGATAAATCCAATAACTAACCTTAGACTGGCCTTATTCCAGCCCAGCAGCCAACCTGTTCTTATACTGTCTATAGCAGGCCATAGACATCTAGAAACATAACAGCCCGATCCGTTCCCCCAACGCCTCTGCTATTCCCCCCTGACCCATCCATCGATGAGTCCGTAGAGGTGGCAGATTGGGGGGTTAGGACCAACTATTAAATCGCCCTCAGAAAGTGAAACTAACCTAGCGAGATCATCCGCCATCTCATTGCCCAGTACTCCGCTACGACCCGGAACCCAGCATAGACGGGTACGGTCTGGTCCAAAAGTCCTCAACGACTCCTTGATTTCGCGAACTAGCCTTGATTTGCACCATACCAACGTAATGGCCCTTAATGCAGCCTGGCCGAAGCGGGGCCATCCGCAATGGCCTCAATAGCCTTCAAGATTGCGAAAAATCTCCGCCTGACACAAGCTGCAGTCATCATTTAACCTGAAGTGAAGTTCAAGACTGAGTTCTCTACAGAAAACCCCAGCACTTTACTTCAACCTAACTTAGACCCTTCTGTGAAGATGGGTCTACCTCTCTGCCCCTGGAGTACCCCACCATTCCATTGTGCCGTTTCCGGTATAAGTATTCTTAAACCAGGCAGGAACATTGACTCAGGCATAATATAATCGGTGGCTTTTTCCGAAAGTCCATACCTCCCATCAGGAAAGACGACATTCAAGCGGAGCTCGGATCTTCATATAATATAAATCTACAGTTACCTCTTTGGGTCTAAACAATTTTGTTACTTTTAGTTTCCAAGTTTTTAAAACTTAGTGTTATTTCAGTTTGTAATTAATTATTATATATGATGTGATATGATACTATATTTTACCATTTGTGACTGACATTTCTCAGCTGTACTAACGATTATGAAAGTAGTAACGGATATGTTCACGGATCTCTCCTTCCTCCATATCATCGTCGTGGTTCTAAGCTATTTTCAGACTTTAAGCGTTTATGAGCAGTCACTTATGACTGCATTGGTATTCTTAAGAGATATTCTGGTTAGATTAAACACAAATGTTGTCATCCGTATATTTATTGCGCAAAATAATTTACCCATCTTTATTTTGCGAATTAGTAAAGGCTATTTTCATTATTTATTCTATTTTGAACGTAACGGATTATTAAACGACGTACGAATGATTTTTATTTTTTGTTGACTGTTCACGTTCGAATCAAGCAATCTTAAAACTGTATTCTGTATTTGTATACTATACAGTCAAAAATTATTTACAATACTGAGAAGTGTATAAAAACGGATACGGAAATGTGTATAAAAGTTCATAGTTTTAGCATTAATTTTTACTTTATAAACTAATACGCTTATGTAAAACAAATACTATAATCCTGATACCAACAAATTCCATAAGTTTTCGGTAGCCACATATAAGCATCTTGTTAAGACAACAAAATTGTTTGTTATGTTCCGACTACTGCTTTACAAATTCATCCCTATTTTCCTCTTATTCGCATTTTTGGTCCAACCACTGCTAGCAATAATCTTTGAAAGGGTGTTTTTATTTCAACGAACTGTTTTCCACTCGTTAACATTTCAAAAGTTTATTGTAGATGTGGAAAAGTTCTGTCGCAAAAGTTACATCCAATAAAAAAATTTAGACAATTAAATAAAAATACGTAATTATCTTAGTTATAAGTGTAAAATAATTAAATAAATGTCGGACAAAAAGTGTATAGATAACAAATACATTCCAATATTTGTGAGAAATACTAGTTTTGTGAAAAGCGAACGTTTTTAAAAAAGCTGTCACCATATACCCCGTTTCGATGGAACTAAAAAATCAATATAAATAATAGTATATTTAAAACAACTTGTGTTATTCCCTTTTTTTATAATTGAGTGACCAAGTATATGAATTTCTTGTGGCATAGAATATTTTATAAATGATACTTCAATTCAAAAATTGAATTAAAAAAATAGAAATTGTTTAAATAAATACGATAAAACATAAAACAACATCGTCAAACTTCACGCCTATTTTATTACTGTGAGGTTACACATACCATTCATGTAGTCATGCACAAATCTACATACAAGCATATGTATATTTATATTTACATATAATTATATTTATTTATATGTATATGTGCGAAGAGGTACATATATATACATGTATATACCTATATATATATATATATATATATATATATATATGTATACCTTCACACACTTTTCCTGCAAGGAAATATACATATATGAAAATACAGACGCACACACAGAATACACAGATCCAGTTACTCCCTTAGTCAGCATCCATAAATTTTTTTTTGCCACACATAATCTACAACGAAAAAGTAGCATGAAAAGAGTGTAAAGATAGAATGAACGTACATATGGCTTTAATATAACAGATTTTACTATTAACAGATTCTCATGCATATGAATGAACATAAGCGAGTGAAAGAACGAGTAGAAAAACGTCTAAAAAAGGAACGAGAGAATATTGTCCAAAAAGAGACAATTTTATAATAAAATAAGAGTAAAACATAATTTAAAGCGAGTATTAAACGAATAGCATAATTAAAAAGAAAACGAAATTGAGAACAACATGAAAAATAACCTCACATATATATGTATTCATTTTTATTTGATTTTAAATAACTGCCAGACATTGTTATAAAACTTATTATTAAACAATATTAAAAAAACAACAGTTTTATAAATAATGTAATTTGTAACAAAAAACAATCAACAAATAAAATTTTAAAAATATAATGTACCTGTGCATGCCGAAATACTTACATATGCACATGTTTATCCTACATTCGTACACATCTACTACATACGTATGTATGTAACTGATGAATTCATTCATATATACATATATGAATAAAGTCTTCCTTTATATAAAATGATAATAAAATAACATTAATAATAATAAATATTGAATACTAGAATATAATTTTATAAAGCAATAGATCCTTTTAACATAACCATTAATTTATGAGTGCAAAAAGTATAATAACTACAAATTCAAGTTACAGCGGGGACATAAGAAAAAAATAGCGCCGAAGCTGTAGTCATTTAGGAAAATTTAGCTGAACAAGTACGGAGGGCAAATCCTTACAAATGGCGGACCCTTTTCGTGGGTTTTGTTGAGACATGTCGTAATGGCAAGAGAGGTGAGTTAATTTTTTATTCTTTTTACTGTTAGTTCTAAACAACATTAATAATAATAAAGTAATATAAATATTACCTTTTTAAATTTTGCATAACGTTTAATTATCGTGGATTCGATTATTTCAAGTAAAATAAAGGAAATAATTTACTTCTAATCGTTATTTGTCTCTTTATTTAAACAAATCCTTTATTTATTTTTTATTTATAAATGAAATATTTAAAAATATATATATAGGGTGTTTTTTTTATAGAAGTTTAGAACTTTAAGTTGGCATTACTTTTCAAGATGGCGACCGATTTAACAGCTGTCAAGTGATTTATTCTCAGTTTGGTTTGGCAATTCATCATGAATAGACTCACGCCTGAACAACGCTTGCAAATAGTGCAATTTTATTTCGAAAATAATGGTTCTGTGCGAAAAACGTATCGCGCACTACGTCCATTTTATCGTCGACAAAATCGTTCATCAGAGCAGTTAATTCGATTAAACATGGAACGTTTTCGCACCACGTTTACTCTTATTGATAACTCGCATCCCCAGAGCCGCTGTACGGTGCGTACAGAAGAAGCAATTGCTGCTGTAGAGCATAGCATTGAAGAAGACCCGAATGAGTCCATCCGCGGTATAGAACCATGATTACTAACTTTTTCATTCCTGAATTGAATAACCATGCTGTCCAGGAGATGTGGTTTCAACAAAACGGCGCAACATGTCACACAGCTCGTGCCACAATAGATTTATTGAAAGACA
The DNA here is from genome assembly GCA_930367235.1 of Sarcophaga rosellei. Taxonomy (NCBI): domain Eukaryota; kingdom Metazoa; phylum Arthropoda; class Insecta; order Diptera; family Sarcophagidae; genus Sarcophaga; species Sarcophaga rosellei. The sequence goes on along the minus strand of OV884021.1, from coordinate 45,063,940 downwards.
CGTTTGGTGACCGCCTAATTTCACGTTTTGGGCATGTGAATTGGCCTCCAAGATCTTGTGATTTAACACCGCTAGACTACTTTCTGTGGGGCTATGTAAAGTCATTGGTCTATGCGGTAAAGCCACAAACGCTTGACCATTTGGAAGACAACATTCGCCGTGTTATTGCCGATATACGGCCACAAGTGTTGGAAAAAGTCATCGAAAATTGGAGGTCCAGATTGGACTACATCCGCGCCAGTCGTGGCGGTCATATCCCAGAAATCATATTTAAAATGCAATGCCACAAGATTATCTTTCGGATAAATAAAATTCATGTCAATCGAATAATCCATCGTTGTTCTATTGCAACTTAAAGTTCTATACCTCTATAAAAAAGACCCTATATAAATATATACATAAATTTAAAAATCTTCTATTTATAAACAAATAAATCTAAATAATCTAAATTTATAAATAAATAAATCTTTTTTTTTATAGTGAAATATTAAAAAATACATAAATAGTTCATAAATAAATACAATTTTATTCAGGAAAGATAAAAGATCAAACTTTCAGTGTTTAATGCGCACCAGTGATTAGCAATGAGTATTCAAAAAGATGAATCAAACTCATAATTTCTGATACTTATACGCAGTCACACTTATTTTAATACCATACTCATACTGCTCATATGAAGTACTCATACTTAACAATACGCATGATGTTGTAGATTTCGACTCTCCTTTACTCAACATTTACAAGAATCACAAAATAAGTATGATTCGCATACGAACACTACAAGACTCACTAGAAGGTTGTGTGTTTGCTTTGCTTGCTGTCTTTGTCTTTCTTCTTTCTTTGTAAATGCAATAACAACTAAGACTGTAAATTTTGATGAATGATTAGAATCACTTGTGAGTATTATAAGTATTTATCTAAATTTATGAATCTGAGTAGGCGTATGAATCAAACATATTTCGAATGTTATGAGCTTGATGTCAACGTTGTACTATTACTACGGTGACCATCCGTCCACTATTACAGCGGACAGTCCGCTATTTTATCCTACTGTCCGCTATTTGTCCACTATTTTACCACACGTAACTTCTAAAAAGTATTTATTTTCAAAATGTCCGCTTTTGTTCACTTTTTTCACTAATTCGGTAAAAACGCTTATATTAGCTGGAATTACTATCTTCATATTTTTATATTTATACAGATAGGGTTGAAAAATTTAAACAAATTTGTGATAACATTGATGTAGGGTATAAAAAATTATTGGAGCATGGTAAAACACGTTGGTTAACTTTAATGCCACCCTTAGGGTGAATAATGGAATTGTTTTTACTTTCTTAAACAAGAAGAATGCTCAACAATATTGTTTAATTTTTTTAAAGATCCTTTTGCTATGTTTTCGTTATTATTATTAATAGTCAGTCAAGCTAGTGTCTTCTATAAATAAATACAACGTTTAGAAAATCAACATAATTCAATGCCTGAAGCAGCTATAATATTAAAAGAATTTAAATCAAAGTTAATAGAACGTCACAATGAAGTATTTTTACCACTTAAGGTACAAAATTCTATTTCAGTTCTTCACTCAAAGGGACTTGATATAAAAATGTGTAAGGAAAAAGTTAAAAACTTTTACAGAACCTGTATTAGTTACCTGAACCAATGGGATGAATCTTTTAAAGAAATTGAGGAATTTGCTTGAATATTGTTTGAAGCAATCCCATCTCGGCCTTCAGTTGAAAAGTCATTAATAAGGGTAACAGAAATCAGAAATGATTTAAATATGAATAATAAAGAATTTTTTTTATGAATTCACTTATGTAATAACTTATGCAAATAATAATTATAGAAATATGGAAACAATCAGCATTAAATCCCAATAAAAAGTGGGTTGAAATTTTCAAATTTTGCGAAAAAAAATATATTCGTTATAAAAACATCCTGAAATTATGGATTTTTTATTTCCTTTGCCAGCATCTAACGCACCAACAGAGAGAGATTTTTCTATATCTAACAATATTTGGTCTTCCGAAAAATCCCAAATGGGATTAGAAACTTTAGAATCTCTTTTGACCATAAAATTCAATTTTGAAATGGACTGTTCGGAATTTAAAACATTTTTATCTAACAGTCCCAATACTTAAAAGAAAAATACATTCTGTAGAGAAATATTAGAAGTAAATTTATACACATAAGTATATCTATGTATATGAGTGTATATGTCTAAATTCAAGTTCGCGTATATTATTTGTATCTATTTATGTCTGTATTTTAAAAATCTTTGTATAAAATATTAATTGTAATAAATGAATTTTTTATTTTTCAATTTATTTTTTCTCATAGAAATAATGGTCACCGTAACTCATTGCAACCTGTACTTATAAATCAATGTTGTAGTGAGTACGAATGAATCAGAGTAGTTGAATTTCAATACTGTTGACTCACTCATACTCGAAATTTCATGAGTACTTATGAGTAAACCAAAAAACGATTTATTGCTGATCTCTGATGCGCACTTCTTAATACATCTGTCAGTTAAGCCCCCTTTACACTATCGCACAAGTAATATGATCTGTCAAAATTGTATGTAGGATAGTACGGATGGGATCGTCTAAACATAATATGTAATGAAACTATCACACATTGAGAGAAAATACGGATGAAAATTTTGCAGTCGTATGGCTCTCTTCATTTTTTGAAATGTTTCAAAAAACAAGAAAATTTCATTAGATCAGGGATGTATTTTTATGTAAACAAAACAAAAAAGTGTAAAACACATGTGCAAAAAAAAAACAAAAACAAAAACCATTTTTGGCAGAAACAATTATTCCTATTTTGTGAAAATATTTTTAGAATTATATTCAACATTTAATTAATAATTTAATGGATTTAGAAAAAGTTGTTGATTTGTCTCCAGTTGTACGCCGTAGCAGCCATTCCCGGCATTTTAATTTCAATAGAAACTTTAAGCTAATTTTTTCACATTGTTTATGTTTATAAGTCGCCGTGGTCTAGTAGGTAGTGTGTTGGCTTATTAGACGAAAGGCCCGAGTTCGAATCCCAGGCCAGACATCAAAAACAAAATACAAAAAGTATTTCTTCGGCGACTTCCTCTCAGCAGATTTCTGGCAAAAAATCTGAGAGTAAAAATTGCCATGAAAAGCTTCTCAAAAAATCTGTCCTACCTATAGACCTATAGCGTTTTCAATTTGGTAGAAACCCCCTATTTTTCGAATGCAGTAATATTAGTTCGATGTGGTGGAACACGGTGGGATCGCAAATATTAATTATTTAATAATAAAGCTTTGAAGTATAAAAAGGTATCATCTTTTTCATCTGTTAATTTTAAAATCTATTTAGACAACCAGCATTTTCTGCTCCGACAACTTAGGAGAGAATTACTTTTGCGACGATAAATAGCTTCGTCCCCATTTTATTATATTTATGTTCATTCCAAACTGCATTTTAGTTACCTTCGGTATTTGGGACTTGATATATGTTGTCTCACACATTGCAGAAGAAATCTATCACTACGATAATCTTGGTTTATCGATATTTTTCATTCATACTATTACGTTGTTACCTTTTTTAAAAACGTTTGGAATATGAGTTCGTTGATTGCAACCAAAATAAAAACAAATATCTGTTTAGTTTCAATTAAACTGTTTAGTGTTCGCACTACTTTTGTGTGCCACTATTTACACTTGATAAATAGTGTTGTTTTTATTCTTCTCTGCTCACATTCTTTGCGTAAGCAACAACACTTGTACGTTAGATCTGTACAGCGGAGATCTTCAAACCACGCCTGTTCTCTTCACACGCAATGCGTCTTCACAGAAGACTGACTGAATTATTATTACTCGCTGTCTGCTTTGTCTTGCCTTTTTATATGCTCACACAAACAGTCCGACTACGACTCTTGAAGTAGAACGTTCATGGTTTCGTTTCCTCAAGAACTCTATTGCGACTGCATTGTTGTTTGTGTACTTTGCTTACGTTGTTTGTTGTTTCTTTCTTTCTTACTTGTCTGTCTCCTTTTCTTCCATACCGATGTTGTTGGTTTACTTGTAACAATACATATTGTTGAATATATTCTTATTAACCAAAGTATAGGTATGGTTCGTTGAACGCATTTGTTCAAATGGACGACCTATATTTTGGTTTCCCACTTAATTAGTTCCTATTATATTCCGTGTTCGTAATGCCACACGACCACAGCTAGAGTAGAATCGTTATCATTGCAAGACTTTTTACTCTGTGAGAAACGGTCGTGAAACTCTACCTCAACCAATTTGCACCTAGGCTTGCTGAGAAACCGACTAGACCGAGATATTGTTGGAATTTATGGTTCAAAGTTTATGGTTCCAAGTTTGGTTTAATATATAATACTTTTCCAGCTTTAAGAATAAATACTTCCTTGGTACTCCACCCGTTCAGAATCCACAACTGGCATTGAAAACAACTGTAAGCCAAGTAAGAATAGCTTACTTCTCATTTTGAATGTCAGCAACAACAATGCTATGTGGTTTTGGAAATTTAAATGTTTTAAAAAACCAATAGGTTAAGTTATTTCATCCGAATGGATGAATGATGATGATAATGACAGAATAATACCCACTAACCAAAGTCATGACCAAAACCTTTCTTCTATTGAAAGAGAGGAATGCTTTTACTATCAACGGCGTTTGTAATATAAGAATCATTTACAATAATAAAATTAAAAATTTACTCCTTTCGTTTGAATCCGGGAGTATGAATTAAGTTTTTAATCATTGTACTTTTATCACGAATATATATAGTGCGATATCATTCGGCATAGATTGTATACGACATAGATTCACCGACAAGGAAGGCTTCCTTAGAGCAACGCAGAGGTTGCGGTCTTAAAATGCAGAGTATTTTAGGCTCTTAGGATCAGAAGAAGCCACCGTCGTATCGTCTTTTCTCCATTACAAAATAGTATAACTCAATATTGGTGTTATAAGTGAATTACTGCCTTAAGAAGTAGTTTACACCGATTGGTCAATAAATTTTGAATAATTTGAATTTAATTTATAGATACCAAGATATTTGATATTAGAGTGTTGAGGTACAACGTTATTATTTATCCGAGCATATTTCGCGTCGTAAATACAATTTTGTTCATTCTAAAAAATTACCTGTATGACAGTTCAACGGAAGTCTATATTAAATTAAAACGAGTTACCCTGTGGTAGTCAAGTGAAGATGGTTTTTGAATATTTACGAATAGATTACCTTTCTCACCATCACTTCTTGCCCAACCAACAAGGGAGTTCCGCAAAGGAGACTCAAATACAACAGGCCATTTAAGATTCCTTGCTGCTCTCCTCAATGAATAGTTTGACTCTGGTCTAGCTTCAAGACCTTAAAAATTATTGTAATACATTCCAAAGATTCCAAAAGTGCTTTTAATCTTTTTGCATCAAATAATAAGAGAGATTAATAGAAACCTCTGTATTGATCTCCAGTAGTTGAAAACTTGGGAGTAAATAGGTGGAATACAAAAATTTTGGTATTTCATTTGATGTTTGATTCTGTTACAAACCCCAGAACTTCCACATACTCTACTCACATAAAGGGTATCTTGAAATTTTAAGCAGGCTTCTAGACGTCAAATGTGTCCTAGATACTAATAAGATATTAATATATTTTTCAGTGCCGTTAAGAAGCAGATCCTCAGACAATTCATCACTTGCCAATCGGCGCACGCGACAATTTAGACTGAACTATTCCAGCTGAATAATAATGGCTTCCGACAATTAATAACAACAATACCAACAACAACAGTGTTAACAATATCGAGCTACATATGCTTTCAATAGGAAATTATTTCTACAGACAAAGTCGAACAAAGTACGCTTATGAATTATAACAACTTGCACGACTTTGAGATTTTACACTGGAAAGCTAATAGCATACCCAACTTCCTCAACTTTTCTAGATCATGAAAATATTTATGTTATCTCCTTAAACGAAACATTTTCTACTAATGAACATAACCCGTATTTTAAACATTACTTCGCATACAATAACGACAGATCTAACACAAAGGCAGGTGGTGCTGGGAATTCTGTTCATATTAAATTGAATTCAATATCTTTTAGTTGGTAACACTCAACACTCAAACAGTAGAACATATAACAATGGAAATTAAAATTAATCAAAGTTATATAGTAACCGGGTCTGCATACTCTATTCATTACACTCCTAATTTTTCTAAGAATATTTAAAAAAATACATAATTTTGGGTGATCTCAATGCTAAACGCATATCCTGGATTTGGAACGTCTTATACCACATGCAATAAAGATGTCATTTCCTATCTTATTATTCTAATATGCCAACGCCATTCTCTCATTAAAGCGGCTGTAACGCATCTACTCTGGACTTTGGATTTCGGAATTCCATCAGACCACCGCGCTATAAAACGCGCTACAGCTTCTGTAGTTGAAGTTAGCTACTATATGCATAGCATGCATTTGACGATTTATCGTCATTTTGACGATTTTGAGCTCCAAAATTTGATTATTGTGTTTGTGATTGTGGTATGTTAATTATAATAAATAAATAAATAAGATAAGATAAAAAATATCATTTTGACGATTTATGCCCTTAATTTGACAATTTTTGAAAATTAGAAATTTACATCATATTCTTTACTTTAGTACATTAAAAGCCACTTTAAGCTTTATATTTTTCTGTTTTGTGATGATTTGTCTGTATCTTATGCCTTTTTGATCCCTTAAAAGCCAAAAAATACAACCTCTGCACGAAGGGAGTTCTACATACGAATAGTCCGACTAAAGAAAGAAATTTATCTGTAATGCAGTGTGCGATCCACTGGCCAATCGACCACATACGGATGTGCTCGCTAAGAAAGGCAATACATGATTCTCAGGAACAAGTCCCTTATTTCGCTCGAGCATAATCCATTGTAATAGCGATAGTACAGTCAAAAACACGATATATTGCAACGGAGCTCTGAATTGCTCTGAAGCAATGAATGAATAGAGTTCGATACCTTACCATCATTAATCCTCTCCTCTTCTGTACACGGTCGAGAAGTCTCAAAATAGACGTTGAGGCACCGGCCTATACATAAGAGTTGTTATCCATTCTCTTTCGAATATAAGTGGTGTAAACAGTAATAATATCAGATGAAGTGAAGTATTTCTTTAGAAGGTAACTGCTTCGACTTTAAAATTGTATCTGATTTAAATAAAATGTTTAATTCTGATGTATATACATAGATATATAACTATGTACCTATATGTTTTTAAGATACAAATATATTGTATAAAACACTCGTTTTTAAAGTTTTTTTTTTATAATTAAAGCGCTAAAAGGACTCGTTAAATTTTTTTGCTAAATGTTTTTGTTATTTATTTTCGAACAAAAATATGTATATTGACTTAACTTTATATGTTTCACTAGAATTTTTTTTAACTTTAAATTTATGTATTTATTTATTGTGACGATTTTTTTACGATTTCCATGAACGTCTGTGACGATATAGATTGGGCAAGATTTAAAAGCTTTTTGGACGAAAATATAAATTACAATTTACTCACGTCTAAATCATCAATAGATCAGGAAATTAATAAATTCAATACACCTATCCCCCGTTTTATACGGTATTCGTTTTACACGTTTTCGATCTTACACGGTTTTTGAAAATAAAGTTTTTTTAACGTAATTTATTCATTTTGCATTTACACGAAATTATAAACACTAAACTATAATTTGCTTATATCTACAATAACATTTTCATTGTTTTACTGTCAAAATACAACACTACAAAATGTATGTTACAGTTACGAATTCTTAGTAGGCTATGTCTATGATGGAAATAGATAAGATGGGAACTCCCCGTTTTATGATCAAAACTAAATTTTATGTGTGTATAAAGGCTCCTGGAGACGATCAAATAATTTCATCAAATAATGCATAAGTGTGAGTGTCGTGTGATTGACGTATGAAAGGAGACGTTCAAATAAATTCGCCAATCATCATTTGCATTTTGATTTTGTAGTGCGCGCTTCGCAAAATGCCTTTATCGGATGACGATTTATTTATTGCTTTTAACATATTGTACAATTTTTTTTTAAGATAAAAAGGAAAATATGAAAAAAAAGAAAAATCTTTGGATGAAAAATTTCATATTGGTTTCTTTTTTCTTCTCTATTCCTGTTTCTTCCAGTTTTAAATTCCACAACGCTGGTAAACATTGATATTTTGCAATTAATTCTAATATAATTTTTTTTTCACCTTTGCATTTCTCAATGATGGTACGAACGTTTACCATACACAATTTAACTTCTTAAAAATATAAAAAGAAATAAAATATACACACAAAATATAAAATATATATTCACAATAAAAAAATAATTCTTTGTTTACTATTACATTATTCGCAATAAAAAAATATTTGTTTGTTTATCCGCGCATGGATGATGTGTTCATTACGACGATATCGTAGCAAATGAGATGATGCTTGTCAATCAGAGTTGGAGACGATCAAATAAAACTTCATCAAATGAAAAAATCAAAATCTTTTGATTTTCATCAATCACAGCCGACAACATATATGTATATAACGACAACACGCACACATATAAGACGTTGATGGTTTTATTTGATCGTGTCGGGGCGCCTTAAGCTAGTTTGTTTGAAATACCAAAACAAAGAGCATCATTGTTTTGTTATTCATCATATTAAAAACTGACAAAAAGGGCTTTTTTACAGTGATTTTCGTTTAGCACGTTTTTTTCATATAAGAGTGAATTTTTCGAATTACACGGTTTTTTATGGAACCTATCTTCCGTGTAAAGCGGGGGATATGTGTACTTTACTACTAAATGCAAGAAATGTCTCAACCACAAAAGTAACAGATCTCAATAAAAATGATTTTTCTATGGATATTGTCAATTACATGAAACTTAGAAGGTTAATCGTAAGGGTTTCAAATTAAAAGAAGTTAATTTGTTATTAATTGATTAAGAAATCAAATTGTATCGCAAAGGTAAAAAGAGTATGTCACATCTTAAAATGACTAAAAATGCAGAATTACTGGTAAACTTATGTATGCTGTCTGCTAGTGCATTGGCAAGCTATCAACATCTTAATAACAACGCCCTAAATGAAAAGATATTGAAGTTTAATACTGATCATGCAGTATTTACATCAAGTATGGGACGTTTTATCAACACACAAAATTTGTAAGTCTCCAGGAATTGGCATGATACTAAACGTTTAACTAAAAATTTTTTCTATTAATACCATTGAGTTACTGGTTCAAATACTTAACAGCTAATTTAATATTAACTATTTTCCGACTATGTATGTTTAAAATGCGAAAGTTGTAGTTGTTTATAATCACAAAAACCTGAAAAAATGTTATTCTTGCGCTTAAACGAATTCGCTATACAAAAACAATTCTTGTAGAATTAAAATATTAATAACGCAGTTTCTTCTCAGAAAGCAGCAAAAAATATTTATTTCATTTATATTTTGGATTTTAGGGTGTCATCGTATATGAAAATATCACACTATGCTGATGACACAGCATTAATAACATTGACAAAGCTCGCAACTGTTATGCTCAAGAAAATGAAAAACCTCTATTACTACAGAAAAAAGAGCTATTATTATCTTTTCTTATGTACTAGACAAAAACCAATTTGTAAAAAACAAAAGGAAGAGTCATTTAATAAGGCACGAAAAACGTCAAAGGCTTTATGATCTCTTGTCGATAAACGTTCGCAGATTAATCTCAATAATAAGAAACTTAATTATAAAAATGTTATCAGACCATTTCTAACATTCAGATCTTCTATCTGGTTCTATGCAGCAAATTGTCATTTAAAAAACAGATAATCAATTTGGATTCAGAAAATAAATTTAGCACTATTAAAAGAAAGAAATACTGCTCCTCCCATTTCATAGTCGTTTCGTAACCTTTCGATAGGATATGGCGCGAAAGTTCGATTCGTAAGCTGAAACTAAATTTTCCTTTTAACATTTCCGTGCTTTTGGAAAACTATATCATCGGCGATTTCGTAAGTGCTTCTCAACCAAATTCCGTTGGAGTGCCACAGTTGCAGAAAATCCCCACAAAGCATCTCGGTACCTTCAGGAACACATTTACCGTTTGGAGAAGTGGTTAAAGTGCTGGAGAATTAAAGTAAATGAATATAAATGTATTCACGTTACGACGGAAAGCATGCCCTCTCATTTGTGTAATAAACAAATTTGTGCTGTAACATTCACACATAAAATCTTGTTGCTTTTTTTTTTAGAAGATTTGACAAAAAAGATATTAGCATGAGTTTTTGTTCGGTTTATTTAGATTTTTCATTTAATTTATTTCTGACTTTTTCTTGTTATATTTGCAGTCTGTGTACATATAGCCCTTCTGAATAGTATGCATACATATATGGGTACCTACGCAGTTTTTACAAAAATGTAACGTTCACTCGAGCACATTTTCAAAATGTGCCATAAATTTCTGTTACTCAGAAATCTATGAATTATCTCGTGCATATAAATTACGAAGCAAAATACATTTGTCGTATTAAATAAGTCCATTTCACAATACAGAAACCATATAAATCAAAATCCAGTATTTGAAGTTCAGACGTATTTGCACTTGTAATAGTAATGCACTATTTAAACATATTTATCGAAACCATTCAAAATAGTATGTAATTTGGCATGTCAAGTTTAAAAAACTGCTGACTTTTTCCAGCAGTACATGAGTCGCATAGAAAAGTAGAAAGTAGACCTACTTGATGCGTTCTACGCGTCTATACATTCTATGCGTTTCCTTCTGTTCCTTGTCACAAACAACTACACTGATTCTACTTTTTCGGTATACGCATGTAATGCAAGGTCGTATGAAACGCATGGTATGGACTTCCGGCTTAATGCAATTTTTTGTTTGACGCATTTAAATTATTAGCATCACCATAGTCAATTTCATTGATTTCCTCCATGCATGTGTCAGTCCAGTCGACATTGTAATGGATTCGTATATTATGCAAGGCAGCACAAACCGAAGTAATTTTCCAGCAAACTCAGGCTAATAATGAAGCTATCTTCCTCCCAGCAAACATTAAATAAATAGTGTTATCAAGTCTGGCTCCAAAGGATAACCTGAATCTCCTGTAGATTGCACTTGCAGTTAACATTATCATATTTTTGTTTTAAATCACTTATATTCCAGATCAGAGGAGATCTAAGAGAATGGGATTGAATGTATCTTGTACGAAGTTTAGGATTTGTGATCGCACAAGATTTCTAATTTCTTAAACATGTTATAAATTCTCTTCGGTTATAACTATTGAATTTAAACTAAGAAAATCTTTCCTATTTAAATATTTAAAACGTTAATTGGCAGCTGTTGATACAATCGCAATGTGTATTCTGGCTATGCAGCCTACTACAACGGGAAATCGAGTTTTTTGTATAAATGATTTTTAATACCATTTTTTCCTCATCACCCCTATTAAACGTAACCCATCTTGGACAAAGCTTACAATACATGGCTTAAGTACACTTGTGAGGGGCATCACTCACCGACCATTTTTTCTGTTTAAATTCTCATTTATTAATTATTACAACTAGTTTATAACTATCGAAACACATAAATAAACGTAAACTTTAATTTAATATATATTTATTATGATATTTTGTCATCAAGCCAAAATAAAGTTTCTAATTAGGTCTTTTAGTTCCAAACTAATGGGATCAGCAAGAGATAATGCCTCTGAATTTACGTGGGCTCTGAGTCGATTACTATGTTTTGCTGCAATGTTTTCAATCTCTTTTTTAACAGTATTTACATCAAGGTCACGACCATCACTGGCATTGAAATCTACATAAATTTTATAATGCGCCTGATTTGCTTTTGATCGTAAAATATGAATGTGCTGATATTGGAACATTATTCTCTTGGTTTTAAAAAGCACTTATTAATAATTTTTTTCATTCTACTTATGCAATTTGTAATTTATACATTCTTCACTTTTTATAATGAATAATTTTTGAGTAATCATTCAAAACAAATGTTAAAATATATATTTACACGACAAATGAAACAAGTAAACTGATAAAATGAAACATCAAAACAGTAATCTAATTGTATGCTGCAAATATGTATTTAAAAGAGGATATATTTCTTTTAAAATTAAAAAAAAGCGATAAAAGTAACGATAAATTTTAAGATCATCATGATCAAGTGAAAAGACATTGGATTTTATTTAAAAATATTTATTTAAAAACATTATTTATTTTAAATTTATAATTTCATTTTACTTGATTTTAAATTCACATATAATTTAACTTTAAGAAAACAAGTCCGTTTCTTGCGGGAGATAAAATTGAACTCTAATAACTTGCTTTTTCCAAGTCTTACAAAATGACTGAATTTGAAATCGATCTCTATAACTAATATTTCCAATGGCCTTGAATTTACTTCTCGTAATAAAAGGAATTAACCGACAGGAATTTTAAACATTTTTAGTAAACAAAGAACGGTGTAAAAAGGAATAAGTAAATATAATTTTGGAAACTTAAAACTTTATAGGGTTTGTGGTCAATGTTTTTCCATAGTAATAGGTTTGGGAAAAAATCCCAAACATTCTCCCCCGCCAAGAACGTCAGTTCTTAACTTATTCACGATGGCTGGTTTCTTGTTGTCACCTCTTTGTCTAGTTTTCGTGTTGAAAGTACGCAGTAATGCCGGGAAAAACACGATTGCATTCGCTGGAGGCTACCATGTAAAGTCTTTTGATGTGCTTCTGAAAATAAAAGTAAAGAAATCGGATCCTGTTAAGATAACAGAATCGGATGTTTAATTTGAAATGATATATTAGCATTTGAAATACGTCCACCAACTCGTAAAATATCAAATTCAGCCAGAAACGGGAAAAGTTTTCCAATACTACTGTTAAACGGCAGCGAATTTCTTCATGAATTCATGTAGGATCAAAATGGCTTAATTTATATTTAACGATATAAATTGGGGTTTTTAAATAAATTTATTATGTTTTAACAAACGTTTTTTTTTACAAAGAATAATTTAAAACAATTATATTTTATTTTATTTATATTCAAAATTGAACTGCTTGGCTTGGCTGCCAAATATATAATAATTTTAATTGTCTGTTTTTTTTATTGAAAAACTATTTTTTCAAACTCGATCAAGTATTTAAGTTTTATTATGTTTATGTTTTTCAGTCCGCTTACTATAATTATTTCAGTTCAGTTTTTCTTTAACCCTACGGGATCGCCTTAATCCTTTCGGGTGCGATCCCACATTCGGCCCTCCTGACAAATCATTCGACCCGAATGATGTGTTTTTCAAGTGCGATCCCACATTCGGCCCTCCTGACAAATCATTCGACCCGAATGATGTGTTTTTCAAGTGCGATCCCACATTCGGCCCTCCTGACAAATCATTCGACCCGAATGATGTGTTTTTCAAGTGCGATCCCACATTAATGTGGGATCGCACCCGAAAGGATTAAGGCGATCCCGTAGGGTTAAAGAAAAACTGAACTGAAATAATTATAGTAAGCGGACTGAAAAACATAAACATAATAAAACTTAAATACTTGATCGAGTTTGAAAAAATAGTTTTTCAATAAAAAAAACAGACAATTAAAATTATTATATATTTGGCAGCCGAGCCAAGCAGTTCAATTTTGAATATAAATAAAATAAAATAAAATTGTTTTAAATTATTCTTTGTAAAAAAAAAAACGTTTGTTAAAACATAATAAATTTATTTTAAAAAATCAATTTATATCGTTAAATATAAATTAAGCCATTTTGGACCTACAAATTGGGGGCTCAACCGGGATTGACAAATTAAAAGCAAACAAAAATACAAAGGAAAAGATACTCACAAGCTGTGAATCGCCTAAATGCAAGAAAAAAGACCGTTGTGCAAATTTAAAGAATTCTACCGAAAACGTGTAGTGCAGTGAAATTAAATTAAATATCAAGAAAGCCGATCTCTGTGAGTCAAATTGAATGTCAAGAAGGACGATCTCTGTGAGATAAACTAAATATCAAGAAGGACAAACTCTGTAAATTGAGGACAAACTCTGTAAGTTACTCAATGTCCTGATCCATGTGAAGATGAAATGAAAAGCCGATGAAATTATCTAAAGTATGTATGTATAATTTAAAGAAGTGTGATGTTTGCGAGAGAAACGCATAAATGTGAGGAAAATTTAGAAGTTTATAGAAGAAAATATAAGTTTAAAGAGATTGAAGTGTACAGAAGAGAAAAGAAGTTGAAGCTTATAGAAGAACAAAGAAGTTTACGGAAGAATGTGTAAGTTTATGGAAGAATATAATTAATTGAAGTATGTAGAAAACATTGAAGAATATAAAAGAACGAAGAAACTTATGGAAATTTTGTAGGAATATTTTTAAACTTGTAAACCTAGAACATTTATGAACATTTTGAAAAATTATATTAATTTTAACGTAATTTTAAATTATTATTACTTTATATCTCATCTCTTTATATTGTATTGTGTTGTGTTCGTGTTTGATAATTCACATATTGTAATTTTATTTAGAATTTTCATTTAATTTTGTACTTTAAAATTTTAATAGTATTGTAATCGAAATGGAACTGCTTGACATTTTGGCGCTTACTGTAGATGGTTTACAAGGAAAACTGACAGAATTAGGGTTACAAACGGACGGAACGAAGACAATTTTGCAGGCACGTTTAATAGAATATTATCAAAATTGTAACAATAGGGCCGATGCAGATTCCGAGTATGGCGAAGCGGCCTCAGTTGTTCGGCAGATTGATGTTACAGGACAGCCTGGATCAACATTTTCTTTAAGGGACATAGAAGATACAATCTCGAAATTTTCAGGCGAAGGTCAGCCGTTAATAGACCAGTGGCTTGAAGATTTTGCATATGTAGTGAAATGGAATGATTTGCAGAAATATATCTACGCCAGACAATTGCTAACAGGGGCAGCTAAAATTTTCATTAGAAGTCAGGGCAACGTTCGTGAGTGGAAATCGCTTAAGGATTCTTTAAAACGAGAGTTCGGAAATAAACTTTCCTCAAGGGAAGTACATCGTTTATTGCAAAGTCGAAGAAAACGGGATAACGAGAGTTTCCGCGAATATTTGTATAGCCTTATGGAGCTTGCATCTCCAGTTGGTGTAGATTTTGAAAGCATAATCGGATATTTTATTGAGGGAATAGATGATGATAAATCAAACAAGTACGTTTTATATGGTGCGAAGAGTATCAATGAGTTAAGGGACAAAATTTCGATATACGAAAAGATTTGTTCGTCGAGAACATCAAATTTGAGAGGATCACATAGAAATTTATTTAAAAACACAGTGGCAAAGACGGAGACTAGGGATGAAAGACGATGTTTCAAGTGTGGTGACAAAGGACATTTATCAAATAGTTGCACTAGTGTCGGAATAAAATGTTTTAAATGCCAGCGGTTTGGACACAAATCATTTGAGTGTAGTGTGGAACTAAAAAAGGAAAACACTTCAATAAAGGAGGTTAACACCGGAAATAGGAGAAATATTCATACAGTAACTAAAGATATTAACCCGCCACCTGGTCGAATTTTCAAGGATCTCAAGATTATGGGAAAAACTGTTTCAGCTTTTGTGGATACAGGCAGTGATATAAGCGCTATTCGTTATGATGCACTTTCTTTTTTGGGTGATGTTGATCTCGGTCCTGAGAAGAAAACATTAGTAGGCATAGGTGGAAAGAGAATTACGACGATGGGTGATTTTACTGTTAGTGTCAGTGTAGATGATGTTGAAATGGATGTAACATTTCATGTCGTCAGGGAAGGTGATATTTTGTATTCAATTGTGCTGGGAAATGATATTTTTGAAAAGGTCGATATGCTAGTAAACTTGCTTGGAGCAAAGTTTATATACAGAAATAATCCGTCGGAAGTTAGTGCTGCGCTGGATCATAGTGAGATTAGCTCAGTGGTTGAATTACAGGGGGCGTTTAGTAATATTCTACATAACGCTTCTGAACACTCTTTTGAGGATCGGCTGGGTACAGAACATCTAAGGGAAAATATTAAAGTAGAATTAGACGAATTAATTAGAACCTACAGACCCATTAGACCCCAGAATTATCCGGTGAAAATGAAGATTGTATTAAGTGACGATATTCCTGTAGCACATAGGCCAAGAAGAATGTCATATGCAGACCAGCTTGTAGTACAGAACCAATTAGAAGAGTGGTTAAAAGACGGTATAATTCAGCCAAGTTACTCGGAGTATGCTGCACCAATAGTTTTGGTATCCAAGAAAGATGGAACTAAACGTCTTTGTTGTGATTATCGTAAACTTAATCTCAAGATCGTGCGTGATAATTTTCCAATGGCTGTTATCGATGATGTTGTGCAAAAGCTTCAAGGTGCAAAAGTGTACACTACATTAGACTTAAGAAATGGATTCTTTCATGTTCCAGTAGAGCCGGACTCAAGGAAGTATACAGCTTTTGTAACACATAATGGAATATACGAATTCTTGTACGTACCATTCGGTATTTCGAATTCTCCTGCAGTATTCTGTAGGTATATAACATCGGTTCTTAGGGATCTTATCAATGATGGTACTTTATTGATTTATATGGACGATATAATTATTCCTTCTGAGAATGAAGAGGAAGGAATCATGAAGCTACGAAAGGTATTGGAAGTCGCGAGAATGAACGGACTGGATATCAAGTGGTCAAAATGTCAATTTTTGAGGAAGAAGATTAATTTCTTGGGATATATAATAGAAAACTCTACGATAAGACCTTCAGAGGAAAAAACTAAGACCGTGTCTACATATCCGTTGCCACTTAATCAAAAGTCGCTTCAGAGATTTTTAGGATTAACATCATATTTCCGTCGATTTATACCTGATTATGCCATAATAGCAAAGCCATTGTCGGACCTTTTGAAGAATAATGTGAAATTTGAAATGGGACAGAATGAAATTATAGCATTTGAACAATTAAGAAATTCATTAGTGACGGCACCCGTACTCAAATTATTTAATCCAAAGGCAGTGACTGAAATTCACACTGATGCAAGCATGTATGGTTATGGAGCTGTGATATTACAACAAGATGATGAAGACCTACAGCTGCACCCAATAGAGTACATGAGTAGAAAAACGACGTCAGCGGAGCAAAAATGTCATTCTTACGAGCTAGAGGTATTGGCTGTTATTGAGGCATTGAAGAAGTGGAGGATTTATGTACTGGGATTGAAAGTGAAGATAGTGACCGACTGTAACGCATTTGCATTAACAATGAGGAAACAGGACGTTCCACCGAGGGTCTCAAGATGGGCCTTATTCTTACAGGACTTTGAATACGAAATAGAGCATAGATCAGGATCGAAAATGAGGCATGTGGATGCCTTAAGCCGCATTTCGTGTCTTATGATGACGGATTCCTTAAGATATCGTGTTAGGGAGGCTCAACTTCAGGACGAATGGATAAGAGCAATTAGGAAAGTTTTGGAGCATAGCTCATATGATGATTATTACATAAAATTTGACCTATTGTATAAGAACCTTGATAGAGAACTAATAGTTATACCGAGTAGCATGGAACAAGAGATTATACAAACTTCGCACCGTCAAGGCCATTTTTCATCTCGTAAAACCCAAGACTTAGTGGAGAAATCTTTTTATATACCTGAATTGAGGACAAAAGTAGAGAGGATAGTGAAGAGTTGTGTTGAATGTATAGTATCGGAGGCTAAGAGAGGTCATAAGGAAGGACTTTTGAACCCCATAGATAAAAATGATAGACCTTTAGTAACATACCATCTAGATCACGTAGGACCAATGGAAGCCACGCATAAGAAATACAATCATATTTTAGTGGTAGTCGATGCTTTTTCTAAGTTTGTGTGGTTGTATCCAACAAAAAGCACAGGGACTGAAGAGGTAATAGAACGACTCAGAAGACAAGCTGCAGTGTTCGGAAACCCGGAGAGAATTATTACAGACAGAGGCTCGGCGTTTACATCAAACAAGTTTCAAGAGTTTTGTGAATCCGAAAATATTCAGCATCTTATGATTGCAACTGGAGTGCCAAGAGGGAACGGCCAAGTTGAAAGGATACATAGGATAATTATTCCTATGTTGACCAAGCTCTGCGTAGAGAAACCAGACCATTGGTACAAATATGTTGACCGTGTACAGAGGACTATTAATAGTACGGCACCACGGAGTACTGGTATTGAACCGTTTAAGATACTGACTGGACTGAACATGAGGAATAACGACAATCCTTATATAAAACTTTTATTAGATGAAATTTTCATGAAAGAGTTAAATGAGGAACGTGATGCATTGAGGAAGGAAGCTAGAGAAAATATACTACGCATTCAGGAAGAGAATAGGAAGAGTTTTAATAAAGGAAGAGTTCCAGAGACAGTTTATGAGGTAGGAGAATTGGTCGCAATCAAGCGCACCCAATTTGGTGTTGGTATGAAGTTAAAGCCGAAGTTTTTAGGTCCCTATAAGGTCGTGAGGAAACTTAACCATGGTCGTTATGAGGTAGAGAAAGCTGGAGAATGTGAAGGGTCTAGGAGATGTAACACAGTGGCCGAGTACATGAAGCCGTGGAGCACATCATTCGGGTCGAATGATTCGTCAGGAGGGCCGAATGTGGGATCGCACTTGAAAAACACATCATTCGGGTCGAATGATTTGTCAGGAGGGCCGAATGTGGGATCGCACTTGAAAAACACATCATTCGGGTCGAATGATTTGTCAGGAGGGCCGAATGTGGGATCGCACCCGAAAGGATTAAGGCGATCCCGTAGGGTTAAAGAAAAACTGAACTGAAATAATTATAGTAAGCGGACTGAAAAACATAAACATAATAAAACTTAAATACTTGATCGAGTTTGAAAAAATAGTTTTTCAATAAAAAAAACAGACAATTAAAATTATTATATATTTGGCAGCCAAGCCAAGCAGTTCAATTTTGAATATAAATAAAATAAAATAATATTGTTTTAAATTATTCTTTGTAAAAAAAAACGTTTGTTAAAACATAATAAATTTATTTTAAAAAACCAATTTATATCGTTAAATATAAATTAAGCCATTTTGGACCTACATGGCTTGGCTGCCAAATATATAATAATTTTAATTGTCTGTTTTTTTTATTGAAAAACTATTTTTTCAAACTCGATCAAGTATTTAAGTTTTATTATGTTTATGTTTTTCAGTCCGCTTACTATAATTATTTCAGTTCAGTTTTTCTTTAACCCTACGGGATCGCCTTAATCCTTTCGGGTGCGATCCCACATTCATTCATTCATTCATTGATTTTGAGGAAACCAGACTCTCTTTCTTTCTTTTGTAGGCAGCTCTTTATATTATTATAAAATGTCAATATATACGACGTCACACGTACTAGAGTAGACCATTTTGAGAATTTCGTAGTAATTTTGGGATATTGAAGAATACTTGAAAAATTTGATATAACATCCGTTGTATTTATTACTGTCGCTGAGAGCGAAGATCTAGTAGGATGTTCATGTTCCGAAGATCTGAACTCATCTTAAGCCATGAAGGTCTGTTAAACAAAAGGTCATGCAGAATCAATTCTTTGGATTGAAGACCTCTCGATCCACAATCTTCAGGGTTATAACTGGATGGCACATATCGCCAATTGCTGACGTCTGAAAGCCGTTGTATAATTGCTACTCTGTTTGCCACGTAGACTTCAAACCTTGCTGAGTAGTTTTGAATCCACGCAAGTATGACAGTGGTATCTGTCCAATAAACTACGCTATGTATATTAAAATCGGTGCAAGTTTTGATAGTATATACTAATTTCACTAATAAGGTAGCAGCGCTTAATTCCAGCCTCGGAATTGTTTCAGTCTTTAAAGGTGCTACCTTAGTTTTCGAATGCAACAAATTAAACATTACGTTGCCGGAAGGAGTAATCAGCCGGGCATAGACGACAGCAGCAAATGTTGATTTTGAGGCATCGCTAAAACCATGAAGTTCTATTGAGGCAGTCAAGGGTCTATAGCCTAGCCATCTTGGAATCTTGATTTTTTCCAAATGTGTAAGTTTTGATCCGAAGCTGACCCATATTTTGCTAATTTCCTCGGGAAGAGTATCATTCCAGTCGATTTTATATTTCCAGAATTCTTGAAATACAATTTTAGCTATTTTTTTAGGGTGCAAGCCACCCTAACGGATCGAATAATTTTGCAGCCTCTGAAAGTAAACTGCGTTTAGTAATAATTTCTGAAAATTCGAAATAAATATTGAAAAAGAAAAAGCCGTTTATTGTATCAAAAAATAGGCCAAGGGCTTTGGCAGAAATAATTTCTTGTATAGAAAATAATTCTCTTTTTTCACGGTCTTCTTCAGGAATATTTTGTAATACTCGGCTGAAATTAGAATTCCATTTCCGTAACCGAAATTCACCTGATTTCAAAATTTCTGCGCCGGAAATCACGTCATCAACGTATGTACGTGTCACTTGGAAGTATTTTACTTGCTAATGGGTAGCTTTTATCTTCATATATTGCAAGTTGTTGTAATATTCTTATGGCTAAGTAAGGGGCTGACGGAGTACCGTAAGTGACAGTTTTCAAAGAATACACGCAAATCTTATTTGAATTAGCCCTCCAGAGAATCAGCTGAAAATTATGATGAAATAAATGTGTGTGAAATTTATTTGCCGGAACATCTTCCCTAAATCAGCGGTAAACGCAATACGATTTTTTTTCCATTTTAAAATAATTGCTGTAAAATAATTTTGTAGTGCTGGTCCAGCAGAGAGCTCCTCATTGAGCGAAGACTGTGATGGTGTTCCGTTACTCCCATCAAAAACAACTCGTAATTTAGTCGTGGTGCTACTCTTCCTGAGTTCACCATGATGGGGGAAAAATTGTCATTGTGCGGTATAGCGTTAGGGTACTCACCTGACTTTACCATATGTTGAGGTGATTCATATTCTTCTCTATACTGTCCAGCAAACTGTGGTCTGGTTTTAAATGATGATTCTAACTGCTTCAATCTTTTAAATGGAAGATGCACAATATATCTCCCGTTTTCAGCTCGTGTATGAGTTTCAGAAAATAATTTTTCACAAAGGCTCTCTTCACGCGTTAACGGCTTATTTTCTTTTAGCTTCTCTTGTTCCCAAAAAAGGCGAAGTTGTTTTTCTAAAAACAAAGATTCGCGGAAATGTAAAATTTTTCATTATTACGATCAGTAGGTCCGGATACCATCTAGCCAAAATTCGTCTCTTGTAAAAGAAAACTGTTTTTAAACTTCTTCATTCCTGTCAGAAGCAATTCTCCATATACACCGTTTCCAAGGAGGAGATCTATTTTTTTCGGTACCATGAATTTACCATCCGCTAGATGAAATTCTGAAAGGTCTGGAAGATCTACATGCTGTAATTTATTTGGGATATATGTAAGACGAGACTGATGGAACTACTAAAGCAGATAATTTAAGTTCAAAATTAGGATCATAATTTGATGTAACTAATAAGTTTACTGACATTTTCACAGTTATAGGAGTTTTACTTCCAATATCCAATAAGATCCTTGGCTTGGTTCTTATTATGCAGTTTCTCGTTTTGATTTTAACTTTTACAGTTGCTAATAACGCTGGATTTAGTTTAAAAGGTGTGTACTTACGGAATTTACAATCAGTGTAGACGTAATTGATGGTATTCTAGTGGTTTGGTTTCCAGTATTTAGGTCTTCGTTTGATTTGGAAGAATTCTCTTGAGAAATAGTCTTAGTAGAAAATTCGTCGTGTAAAATGATATGGTGCGGCTCACAGCATATATGACATTTTGTGTGTACATGTTTACATGTATATTTAAAATGACCAGGGCGGAGTCAGTTTGTAGATAAGGGTTGTTGGTGTATAATATCTTTCTTTCGAGACGTACTTAATGTTGGGAACTTAAAACATTTGTGCGGAACTGTTCCCACTCCTTGCTTGTTTGTAAGTCCAGTTTCTGTGACATCTAATAGATAAGAATACGTAGTGGTATACATTTTTATTGATTTCAGTTGGGGTAGACAATTTCTGGTAAATTCCTTAATACTTCGGAAAGATCCATTGGAAGAGGGAGTGGAAAATAGCCGCTGTAAAACTTCCCAAGCTAAATCATAACTGGAGTCAGTAGCCGGATATTCATTACCAAACTCAGAGGAGTTCCAACGCAGGATCCCTTCAGATGGAAGTATTTCTGCACCTTGCATAAGGAGTGATTGACATGTCTCGGTAAGAAATCCATTCCAAATTTAGGTAGATCAATTTTTGGCAATGTCTCATTTCCCGAAGTAGAAGCGAAGGTACTTACATGGACGTTGGAGTCTGTGGGGATTCTAATTCAAACATTAAATCAAGAATATTTGCTTTAAAGGAAATATAAATATCATAGCTTTTATAAAATGCATCGGTACTTAGATAGGGAACATCATGTTCGCTTGTGTGCATTCTCGAACGATATCGAGTAACCGTTCATGGGCATCTTTAAAAGTTTAAAGGTCAGTTCAAGATCCTCCAGTATTGCTTGAACATGCCCTTTAGATTTGGCTTCCATACTTTCAATATGAGAAAGAAGTGTCTTCTGTTCCTCAATCAGTTGAGTTTAGTGTACCGCAGCAAAATTTAAAGAAGACCGTAGGTTCGACGGTAGTAGTAGAAAGTAGAGTAGATTTTTCTTCAGCAATGAAGGTTCAGTAGAATTCTTTTTCTTCAGCACGGAAAGTTCAATAGAATTCTGGTAGTTTTTCTTCAGCACGGAAGGTTCAGTAGAATTCGGGTAGTTTTTATTCAACAAGGAATGTTCTTATTCAGCAAGGAATGTTCGCGGGTTTTTATGTAAGAGAAAAACTTTTGTAGAGTTTGCGGACAATGTTTTTTCATAGAAATAGTTTTGGGAAAAAAAAATCTCAAACAGGCACTATTCCCTTTAACATGGTTACAGGAAATATCTTCACTACTTATTAAATTATAATTTACATACATATTTTGTAATTATTTGCATTCAATTAATTTCAATTTTCTTTCTTAATCTATATTTAACAAAATATTTTCACAAATGCAAAACAGCTGTTTAATAGTTTGACAGTTACCCAATTGACCCGAAGTAAAAGTACGTGTAAATTGCGGACAATGAGAAATACAAATTACTCTCTCATAATCGCTCGCCTTACTCAATTTTCATTACAAAGAACGCTTTCTGTTAAAATTGTGAACCCGCGGTAACGTATTCTCAAATAAAATATATGTACAAAAATGTTTACGTATTTACGTGTCATAGAAATATACATGAGCATTTGACTATATTCAGGGGTGTCATAGAATCCAATAATGTCGGAATTGGATTTGAAAACGACACAAAAATCAATTTGGTGTCATACAATCCAAGATTATCGGTTTTGTTTTCGAACTTGAATATGTATCGGTTTTAGGTGTCACAGAATGTCTTGTTATCGGTTTTGTTATTGGAAATAAACCAAGAAGGTAAAAGCTGTCTGTTTGTTATATGAAATAAAAACAACTTTAATTTTACTTTATAAATAGCTTTTATTTTACCAATTTTTTATAAGGTTCTGGCTATTTCGTCTCTGATTCTCTGACCTTCACTTTGCAGAGTCGTGCTTGATGACAAAATAACATTGTCTTCACTTTCAGGTAATGATAAAGTCAGCTCATCCTCACTGGTTTGCACATTATAGCTTCTGCTGCAGAGCGCAGCAGGAATTTGTAATTCCTACTGCCTCTTCCGGATGGTAGTGTAACGTGCTCATTAAGCACTCAATATGGGCCTGTTCGTAAATGAATCACTGCGCTGCATAATATGATTATTTTGCGCTCACACTGCTAATCACATGTTGCTGATGCTTCTTTTTGCTGATTTATTTGTTTGCATTTACGAACGAACAAACACTGCAGAAATGGAAAAATTATTAATAAATTTGATTTTTGAACTGGACGATAAAACAAATGACAAAATGTTGTTAAATGCATAAAAAAGTGTACTTTGTGCAAAAAAGAAGACATTTAAGAAAGAAAAAAAAAACTTATTGTTAAAACTCTCATTCTCTCTCTCCCACTCATTTAATGCATCAGCCATTTTTGTGATTAGTGTTTTGGGTTTATTTGCGCATAATATGATTTAATGTTGCATTTACGAACATGTTGCAGCTGCAGTGCTGCCAAGGTTTGCATTTATGAACACGATGCTCATAATATGCGGCGCAATGATGCATTTACGAACAGGCCCCATATTCCATATTCAACACTCCTATTCATATTCTTTTTCGATTAAAGTACAAATGCTCGTTAAAGCTGGGCTTTATTATCTTCATATGAGTCCCGTCTATGCAACCAATTATTGAAGGGATTTTAAATTTATTAAAGAAATAGCCCTTGCTCTTTGCTTATCGTTGGAGTTCATTTCTAGTTGCACCCATTGACGGCAAATGAACCGCTCCATAGCATTGAGCACATTGTCTAAAATTGTAGAAATTGTGCTTCTACCCAGCAATATGATAGAGTCATTTCCAAAGGATACTTGGTATGACCCTTCAGCTAAAAATCGCAACGTAGCTGCAAGTTGTAGTCTTAGAATGGGGAAGGCGTTCTTTTACTGTTTGTGATCATACAAAAAGTGTCTTTGTTCAACCGACAATATGCTATAAATCTGCAAAGCAGCTTTACTTCTATCCATGAAAGACTGTATTATAGTAGCCAGAACAAGAGTGGGAACAACAAGGTTTAGTACACAACATCTCTATAGAAGAACCCAGCCTAGGGAATGTGAATTGTGCGCAGAAGAACTAATCATAAATCATATCTTTAAAGATTGCCCGATAAGCTCAACAAATGAACCACTAGAAGCAATCCTAAAATGCAGCAACATAAACTCAGAAATTAAAAATATTCTTCAATCTGCAAATGTTTTACATGAAATGTATTTTACAAATTTATTTTTGTAAAATACGCATTTTAAATAAATAAATAAATATATATTTTGTCAAAAAGAAAAAGAAATTTATAAAAATTGGAAATAAATACACAAATGTAAACAACAGCTGTTTCGAACATCGGTTTTATTTCAATTCGAAAATAACAAAACCGACTTGGTTTTGTGACACCAAATGAATCCAATATTGGTTTTCAAAAACGACAAAAGGCAAAACCGACTTGGATTCTATGACACCCCTGATTATTATATTATAAAGCAACTCTTAAATCAGTGTTCCCGTATTTACACAGAAAATACTAGTTGATATCGCTAGATATTCCGTTAACCTCTAATCTCTCTAAATTGGTACAAGTGTCAACAAAAATTGAAAACGTTAATTTATTTTCATCCAGTTTCGACCTAAGATCCTCATCTGCTAAAAGATAAGAAATTATGACTTTCTAGATAATGATTCACTTAGCTAGCTGAAAGGTTTTCGATTACCTTGGACAAAACGGGAACAATAGTAACTGGCCTAACCTCTGTTAGGAATTCTTTACCCTCCGAAGTGAAAACACAAGACAACCTTTCCATTTAGACGCTTAATTTCAGAGTGAATAAAAAAACTTGCAAGTTAAAAATTTATAGTTCAATATATTTACATTAATTAACTATAATTCAGTGTTATCGCATATAAATATTATGCAATCAATATAATAACAGTGTTACCAAATATTAACTAAATATAATTCCGTCTTATCACATATAAATACTATGCAATCGCGTTGTCACATATAAAATTCATATTTGTCAGAACTCTTTCTCAACACGAGTGCATTAAAAAAATTAAATTAATAATTAAATTTCATAATAAAAGTTTAATTAAAAATATATTACATTACTCATTTTGTTTATTTTAAACCTAACTTATTAACAAGGTTACTATAAGTGTTTTTCATTTCCCGGACTTATTCATTTCCCAGGAAACCGGGATTGATTTTGAAATTTCCCGGGATTCCGGGAATTCCCGCCTAGAACATAAAATCATATACATATTTACTTTGTTAAGTATGTATTTTTTATTTTAAATTCATATTAATAAGATCAAAAACATAAAACAAAATAACAATAGGAACATATAAAAGGTACAGTTCTTTAAAAAAATAAATAATTAAATGTACATATTTTAAAAGCTAGTTAAAAATATATACATAAAACATAAAAAAACTACACATATTTATTTAATACTTTTAAAATGAGTTTTTAAAACCGACAATGCGTTTATTGACGCATCTGAAAGTCGGTTTCTAATTTTAGTAACATATTGACCCTCGAGAGAGAAAACTCTCTCGCTTTCAACAGATGTTGGCTTGTAGTTAACAAGGCCTCTAGAAGATTTTTTATATTTTCCGTTTGCTTACCAGATTCTCCAAAAAAATTTAAGTATTTTTTTTATCGAAACAGTAGGTACATTAGTGTTTGATGTAGATATTTCGCTAATGTTATTTATTGCATCGTTTAAATGTCCTCAAAATTTTTATCTTCTAAAATTTCATTATCGTTAGTTTCTATTTCTTCTAATTCTATATTTTTTCAGTACAAAAGGTGGTTACAAATTTGTTCTGCATATAAAATACATTCAATTATTTTTGAAGCATTCGGAAAAATTTCATTATTTTTATTAAACATTTCAGGATCTTTCAAGTATTTTATGAAGGTATACAATTTTATATCTCTTCTTTCTCTAATTCGGTATATAAGAGATTCAAACATTGTCCTTCCTAGTGAAGTATGTGTAAATGTTGCTAAATAGTCAAAAACTTTCATGCACAATAATTCCCGGGAATTCCCGAGCAAATTTGCCGGGATTGAAAAATTTGCGGAATTCCCGGGATTTCCCGTGAAAAACACTAGTTACTATGTTTATTTTTTGTCAGTATATCTGCGATCATATTGTTACGTTTTTACCTTTTAAAAATGTTTAAAATATGAGCTCGTAGATTATAAATAAAATAAAAATAAATTTGTATTTAGTTTAATTAAAATTCTTTATTATTCGCACAATTCTGTGTGTCTCTGTTCACAACCATTTATCACATATTAAATTCACATTTTTCAACTACGTCGTTTTTAGCTTTGGGAATGGGGAGGGTTTTACAGTGCACGCGCGCTAATGTGAACACCACATTATATGAACACCGCTTAATGTGAACATTTTTTTTGCTTCATTGACTACTCTAAAAGATGAAGAAATGTAAAAAGCCCTACAATTTGAACAGAATTTTTTTTTATTTGAAACGTTAAAATTCTGTGTTTATTAGTTGCAGGAATCCCCGTTTTTGGTGTACATATATTATTAGTATGTGTTAGTACATCTGCTTGCATTAATTTTGAGACAGAAGTGGTAGTAGAAACTGAAGATGATCTTGAACTGGAAATATCTGCCAAAAAAGTTGATGTAAATGAAGCTGTAACAGTGTTTAATAAAGCGTTAGAATGGGCTGAAAATGAATGCAAAGATCAAAATTACATCAATGTTCTTCGACGTCTACGGGAGAAAGCTCTGTTGCAAATTTTGGAAAAAAGAAAGCAACAGAAAAAAGAGCAGATTTTTTTAATAAATAAATTAAATATATATGTACATACAAATTAAATTATAATTTGGTGTAATTTTACAAATAAAAAAATTCATAAATAATGATTTTTGTTTAAAAGATGGTATAATTCTGTTTTAAAATTTTCGGTATTCGGAAATGTGAACAATTCGCAAAAGTGAACAACGCCAGTTTTAATTAGTTCACATTAGCGCGCGTGCACTGTATATAGTTTCCATTCATCAGAAAAAGTCAGAACTGTGTTAAAGAAATGGCTGTAATATGGCAAAACACTGAACCAACGGCATTTGATTTTACTTATGAAAGACATTTTAAAACGCCAAACTTATTTGATGACAACAAACTTAGTCGTACAATTCCTATTCCATTCCATTTAGATTTGTTGACCATTGCATTGGAAAATTTTCTACCATAAAACAATTGGGCAATTCACACAAGCACTTGTATCATTGTATGGTGTGTATTGTTGGGCGAAAAAACAACAGTGTATGTTTGTTGTTGATAATTTTCATATAAAAATCCGATACACTTACAGTGTATCACTAAAGTGAGTATGCAGCATGAAAATAATTAAATATCCCAATTTTTTTTTCCAAAAATATGCAGAAAAATATATTATGTTTACACTTACAATAATATATGATAATGCCTTACACAAAAACACAAACATACCTCAAAATAATTATCCCTTTATCATATCTCGTTATCATTTCTTAAAAAATAGAAAAAATCACATCACAAAAGTAAGTATGCACTTTTTAAAGTTTTGAGCTGCACTTAAACTAAACGCATTTTAATCGCGGGAAAAGTGAATAATTGTTATTATAAATAAATATAAATAGATAAATAAATATAAAAAGATTAAATAAATAGATTAAATACCGAAATTTTTTCTTAACTTTTGTTATGGCCCCTCATGGAAAAGAACTTTCACAAGATTTAAAAGATGTAATTATTAAACTTTATAAAGAGCAGAAAAGCCAACGTGAAATTGCAAAAATTATTAATAAAAGTAGCTCCACAGTGCAAAAAATAATAGAAAAGTATAATAAGAAGGGAAATACAAATAACAAGTCTCGACCTGGGCGTCCAAAAATCTTCAATGACAGGGAGAAACGAATTATCACCAGAAAAATAGAAGTAAATCCCAAGATGAGCGCTCCAAAAACTATGTCAGAATTAGAAAAAGAGACTGGAAAAACCTGTAACACACAGACCATTCGTCGAGTTCTGTATGTTTCTGGTTACCATGGCCGTAACATCCGCAAAAAGCCATTTGTGAACTGCACCAATAGAAGAAAACTGCTGGACTTCGTAAAGGAGTACGAAACCAAGGATGAAAATTTCTGGAAATCAGTTATATTTTCTTATGAGATTAAATATAATATTTTTGGCTCAGATGGGTGTCAAAAAGTGTGGAGAAAAGTAAACACTGAGCTCGATCCAAAAAATATGGCTGCCACAGTAAAACATGGTGGTGGAGCGGTTATGGTATGGGGGTGTATGACAGCATCAGGTGTTGGAAATCTTGTGTTTATCGAAGGAACAATGGATAAGACGGTGTATTTGAACATTTTAAAAAACAACTTGCATCAAAGTGCAGCTAAATTGGGACTAACAGAATCATTTGTATTCCAACAGGACAATGACCCCAAACATACAGCCCATATCGTTAGAGATTATCTTTTGTGTAACACGCCAAAACAACTAAAAACTCCTTCCCAATCACCCGACCTTAATCCAATAGAACATCTGTGGGATTATCTCGAAAAAAAAAAATCAGAAGTCATGTCATTACAAGTAAAGACACCCTTAAAACTGCACTACTTGAGGAGTGAAATAAAATTCCACATTCGGTTACCCAAAATCTTATAACATCTATGCCATCGAGATTGAAGTCAGTCAAGAAGGCAAAGGGCTATCCAACAAAATATTAAATATCAGCCTGACTTCAAAAATTGAATCATAGTGCCAATTTTTCTGAATTTCATACTCACTTATGTGACCTGAATTCTAACCATTTTGTTAATTATATTGTTATTAACCAGTAATGAATTAAAAACATTTTTGTTCCTTATTATTTTTTTTAAGTTTATATGTAAAATAAATGAAAAAACATAATATTTGTGTTTTTATTTCAAATCTTAAGCAATTTTTCCAATAATTTCAAATATATATATCGCTGCATACTCACTTTAGTGATACACTGTATACACATTTTTTCATATGTTTTTAAAAGTTGTATTGTTTTCGTGCTATCAGTTTATGTAAATGCTAGTAATCAAGAAGAAAAATAAATAAAATAAATACAAAATATTTTCTGTGACTTGATTCAACAATTAACATTTCAAAATTATATTTTTCGCACAGATAATTATTTAATTTACTTTTTTCTGCAATATTTTTCATTTTGTTGCTTGAAAATCAAATTATTACTAATGTTATTCTTCTTCTATTCTATTCGCTTTTTGACGTTTGGAATACAACATACACGATACAAAGTCGTGTGAATTG
Source organism: Sarcophaga rosellei (assembly GCA_930367235.1). Classification (NCBI taxonomy): domain Eukaryota; kingdom Metazoa; phylum Arthropoda; class Insecta; order Diptera; family Sarcophagidae; genus Sarcophaga; species Sarcophaga rosellei. Next base: position 45,033,780 of record OV884021.1, on the reverse strand, counting down.
GCCACATGTTTTCGCGATTTCAATGCGTTTGGTAAATTCCATCTGGTAGGATTTGTGGAGAGATTTTATATCATCAGTTCTGAACTTCTTTTACCTCCTTTCAATTAGTGCTCTTATTTAACCTCAGTTGCCGTCATAAAATAGGCGAACATATTCCTGAATTAAAGAAACTTGGTCACTCGCATGGTCTAGTCTATAAATCTGGACCTAACGAACTTAATCCGTAGTATAATTTAGAGTTGCAAAGTTGTTTACAGCACAAGTTACACACATGTTGTAAGTAATTAAGAGATTATGGTTTGTAAAGCAAGAATCAGAAATTTGGTCACATAGCAGTACCTTTTTCCATAATTAACAAATAAATGGAATTTGGACACATTTACAGGATGAATTGAAACCAAGGTTCCAAATAACGAATTGCCGAGTAAATTTACCTATAATAGCAATGTCGTCATATTGAATGGTAATTTCCTCAAGAATAGAAATAAAGGTGTCAAAATTCATATCACAATTCTCTCTTAATACATAACTTAAAAGAATTTTTTTTTACTGATGTTTGAAATATCTAGAAATAAATATTCTATTTCACTTCCAATATGGGCTAATGACTTTATTTTGGGTGGGAGCATTACAATTTTAAATAAACGAAATTTTTACTTTTGTTTGGTTTTTTTTTTTTGAATTAACAACACATATTACTAATGCTGTGATATCAATTTAATAATACAATCCGTATATAGTATACATATGTACATACATATATCGAAATTCCAGTATGTAAAGCAGCCGTGTTTCAACGTGTTTATAACTGTTTAACTACTCACTTGCAGCGTTACATTTACTAAATATATATTATACTTTATTTGTTTTAATCCGATAGTGAAATTCTAATAGGTTACAAAAAATAAAAAGAGGTTTGAAATTTGAAAAAATAAATAAAAATACAAATCTTGCATACAAAAAAATTTTGACGGGATTCTACGGTGTAGCGTTAGTTCACACAAATTCCTTAATACTATGTTCACATATGCACTTTTATTGCGTAAATCGCAATTAACGCCATTATTGATCTCAATATTTCATATAAAATTTCAAGTAATTGTTGCTCAATAAATTCATAAATTGTTATAATATTGATTAAAACTTAAAATACAACACTGTCATTAGTATGTTTAGTTAGCATATTACAGTTTTCCGAACACTTTCTGTTAATGTTTGACAACTCAAATGTAAACAACGACAAACAAAAAATGGAAGGTCAGCAGGTCCACTATTATCAAATTTTTCTTTCTCATCCTTCTGAGAGAATCCACTTTGGAGTTAAAAGTAGTCCCTACTAACCGCAACAGCTGGGCGTTTCGGTCAATCATTAGCAAGACCTTTTGCAACGTTAAATTGTTTTCCAGTTTTTCTAAAAATTTGTTGGCACTAATTTTCGCGATTAAATTAAAAGCAATGTGGTTGAAGCAACCAGCTGTTTTGTTTACCAGCTGTGAAATGAATATTGCTTATATTATATATGTGAACACTTAAAATATTGTACTCAAATAACCGAATATTGGCTCAATAAAAATGCATGTGTGAACATAGTACAAAAATAGGAGTCAGAAAAATGATCGAAATGTATTCATTATTTTGAGTTCATAATGTGGGTGTAATAAAATAAAATTAATAATTAAATATGGCAATATCGATGAAACAAAAACACCAAATACGACTGAAACCCACTGATATTAAGCTAAAAAGAAAACAAAACAACAAACACCTCGTATATGTGATGACCTTTTACACCAAAAAATCGCAATTGAAAAACTTTGTAAGCCAACAGTACCTGTTAAATGCCTTAATTGACAAGAGTATGGTCACATTCAGGCATATTGTTACCTGCCTGCTGGATGCTTTATGTGAGCTCTATAGAACCGATAAATGTGACAAACCCAAAGTGTTTGAAAACATCTAGTAATTGTTGTTGTAACCGTCAGAAATGACACTGTTCCTACTCTAAAATTTGAGCTAATAAGGGACCATCAAGTGGGACCTCAGGTTACAATTTTGATATGTTTATGATGATATTTTTGCAGATGTGGAAAGGCTGGTTTCTGAAAACAGATCTCGGAGAGAAATTCTCGAATCAGAGAAAAGGGATTCTATTACAAGTTACTTGGAAGGACGTGATTTCAATCTAGAGTCAAAATAACTCTTCTTCATTTAAGTCATCTTTACTGGAACCTGTTGGTGGTTGGGCTGACGCTGAGAAGGCTAACTTGTTCGTTGACCATTTGAAAGTCTTCTTCTGCCTGTATTTGTGACACGACTAATTTAGAATCTTTGAGTTTAGAGTTCGAAGAGAAAAATACTGCCTGTTTTATCAACGTCACGTAGACATTCGGCAGAGTTAAATATAAGTTTGAAAATTATATTGCCTATTGAATATTTGTCGCGACATTTTGTGTGCTCCCCAGTCGAATGCAATCGGTTTCCCTTAGGGTAGTATATTGGGTACAGTTTTATATTTAAATTATATTACATGTAGTCGCCGTAGTGTGTTCGCCTATTAGATGAAAAATAAAAATATTTCTTCAGCGACTTCCTCTCAGCAGATTTCTGGCAAAAACTGAAAAAGTTGCTTAAAAATCTGTCGTTCGGAGTCGGCGTTAAACTGTAGGTCCCGCCACTCAAGTATGTATAAAATTAAGGCACACAACATGAGTGGTGTGAGAAGCTAGGCTGTAATCCTGACTGAAGTGTTGTAATGGCCAATTATGTATATGTATGTATGTTACATGTCAGACATACACATTGTTCTACTTTTGCAGATAATACTTATAATATGGAACGCATGGACACTTCTCCCAACTACAGAAAGGCTTAAATTAAATCTATGGAAAATAAGAGTTCAGGAACAAAAATGTGTTTAGATTACACACATGGTGCGAAGAGAAAGTTGTCCTCTCACATCTTATAAATTGTGCCTCAACAATCGCAAATAAAATTTATCAGCATTTATCTTGATAAAAATTCCATATAGAACAAAAATTAGCGAAAATGAATATGAAACTCACGAAGAATTATTGGTTAATAAGTAGAATATCACGCTTAAAATTAACGCAAATTAACTTGAAAATTCTAAATCTATTTTAAGATACTCTCCTAATATCAATATGGTGTTATGCAATACAGTTATGGAGAAAATGAGAATTAATGAGAGTTTTATTGAGAATGAGAATTTTATTGTCGAAAAAAGTGACTGGTCATAAAAAAATAATAACAACAACAGTTTCATGTATAAATCGAATAACAAACAAATAGGCAAACTGCCTATTTAGAATTCAAATTTACTAAAAACTTAAACTAATTGTAACTTGGTTGTACTCTTTGATCATAATGGTTGTATTTTACAGCATATACAAATATTCATTATTCCCCCTATAATCGGATGAGTGACATCAGCTACTATGAATTTCCATTTTAAATCACCGTATGGCGTATCATTGTCCAATTATCCTTGTTGCAGGTTGGTGAGCAGCGTAAAGGTAGAAGCTCGTATTCGGACATGTTCTTTGCTGTCTATTTAGTTTTTTGTCTTTATGCATAGCTGACGATAATTTTTTATAAAGTTATTTTAACACCAGTGAGGACTTACGGCGCTCATTTGTGGAAAACAACAAGTAAATCCAATATAGAAAAAATTTCAACGATATCAGCCTTAAGTTTTGATACTAACAATCCTTGGTTTGTAGCCAATAAAAGAATTCATGAAGATTATTATGGATGAAATACAACGATTCATCTCTCGATATCTTAAAAGACTGTGTAATCACACCAATGCTCATATTCTTACTTGACGGAATAGAAGAGATCAAAATATTAAAAAGATTTTATGTTCATGATCTCCCGAATTGAAAATAATAAAAACTGTGAAATGTTCATAAACATTATTATCAGAAATTGACATTAATTTTATATAGTAATGTATATAACTGAGGAACTGGCGAACAAATCTAGACACGTCCTCAGTGGCTGATTTTCTTTATTTTAATTTCAGGATCTCCAAATATATGTATATAGGGCTATCCATTTCGTGGTGTCAAAAGTATGGGACTGGAATTCGACATCTGTCAAACTAAGTTGTGAAACCAACTTTTTTCTTTTCAGTTGAAAGTCTGACATTAACGAAAATGGATCGGTTAACTATCACACAACGCATAAAAATTATCAAAACCTACTACCAAAATGGTGATTGGCGGTGGACGGCAATTTTTCGAACAAAATTTTCTTCAGCGATGAAGCACATTTCACACTCGGTGGGTATGTTAATAAACAAAGTTGTCGTATTTGGGGTTTTGAGAATCCCCAAGTAATTGACGAGAGGTCATTACATCTAGAAAAGTCACTGTTTGGTGCGCTCTTTGGTCCGAAGGTGTGATTGGACCTTACTGGCTTCGATACCGCCCAATATGTGTCAAAATGTGGTCGAAAATTACCTCAAAAGAATCAATGCTTGCAACACTTTGCGTGGAGGTCATTTAAATGATGTAGTGTTTCACACATAATGTTAACGTTCAAACTTTACAATAAAAAAGAAATATCATGAAAAAAATATTTTATATGTGTTTTATTACGTTTGCTTTTGAAACCACGAAATGGTACCCTATACTTATCTATGAAGGCAAGAAAATATTTTCATTTAAATCCAGTTCGACCCTAACTTAAAATAATAACGAAAACTGATTTCTCGAACATTACCAGACATTTGTTTCTAACAAAAAAAACCAAGTAAGTCCATTTAAAAAAATTAAATCCAAAAATAACAAGCGAATAATTAAAAAAAAAGCAAAAACCAGTCCCATGTTCAAGGTTGTATTAAATTTGAAAATTTAATGTTGAAATAAATTGTAAATAAAAGAAATTATAAATAAAATGTTTTCAATAAAATTTTTTTAAAAATGATACATTTATTTATACATGACATTAAATTATTTGAAAAATAACTGACAACAAATACAACTCAGAATTAAGAATTTAACATTATAATTACATTGGATTGGAAAAGTCAATAATTGCAATTTCAATACGAGAAGGCCTGTATCACACACTTCTTCGTGAAATATCGTATATATTCTGAAGCAATTCGCAGTGGGGTATAAATTGAAATTCTCATTAAAGTTACCATAAAGCGATTAATTCGGGAATATGATCTCAAAAGCTATAAGCCTTGTATCTTTGTCAGCGCAAGTACATACTTATAAATTGAAGTACGCCACAATGGAACACAATATTATGATTTGACGGTTCTAAGCTGAAACTTCAAGGAACAGATGGAAGAGTAGGTAGATTTGCAACTAAGGTATGTATTTCATAGTATCAGTATGTATGTATGTTCGAATTCCAGATGTTATGTAGACTGAAGAGTGTTAATTTGGTTTAAGTTTGCTACACAGGTGGCAAATTGGTTGGCAGTTGTTATGGTTTCACAGTCATACATTTTGGTTTCTTCGCTAATTATATATTAGGGATATGCAGACTATGTAGTACCAAAGAATATGGATATAAAGAATGCGCATTATGTAGAAGCAAAATTTCTTATGGCTGGTTTTAACATCACGACCCGCTCTCACCAAACATTACGACCCGCTCTCACTAAAATCATTTCTGGATGAGGAGGGTGGAAGACATTAGGAAAATAAACACAAACAAAGAGCGTAACAATGTGTTGCTCTCATCATGAGAGCGTAAAAATGCATTCAGTTGCTTTGCTTGTCAGCTTCTAAAGAAGAATGTTCATGTCGCTTTTTTCAGACTTCAATTTTACACCCAAAGAAATATTACAGTATGATTCACTAATATCAATGAGAAATGATTTCGATTTTTGGAAGAATACTTGCCAAGTTAAATACGGTGTTTTTAGGTTTTTAGCGCAGTACAATTTTTCTATATTTTTCGCTCACATATACATATTATTGGGTTAATAACTAGGCGAATTCATGTAATAGGTGGGATTGACTAAACAGCTGATACTATTCCAAGTGTCAAAATTTTTGTGTGTTTGTTGTGCGTGTGTGTTTTGTTGTTAACTTTTTTTCTCAATTTTTTTTCTTCCTATTTTGACAGCCGAAGGAGTGTTTTACAAAAACAAAATGCCTGTTGTTTTTGCATTGTTGTACTTGTTGTAGAGTTGCGGCTACCTTATATGAATTTGCCGTGGTTAATAAGTAGACTTGAAAATATTACTAACAATTTTCCTCTGGGTTAACACATGCCTCTCATAATTTTTATCATGTTCTCTTTGTGCCGAGAACAGTGTTGCCGTTTTTGGTTATTTCTAATCAAAATCGCTTATTTTTTTGATCAATGTGTAGATATTTTTGGTTTTGATTATGTTTTTTCTTATAAAAAAGATATTTTTTGTTTCTTTTTTTATTAATTATAATTTAAACTTGAAAAAAAAAAATAAAACAAAAGTCTACGAATTTAATTTTGGTTATATTTTTTCTTATTTGGTGATTTTTTTCACAAATGTTGGTTACAAAATTTTTTTCATGGCAACACTGTTTCATAAATATAAATAAAAAATTAGTCAAACAGCAAAAACGCACGATGAGAACAACGCATTGTTACGCTCTTGGTTTCTTTACCCTTCCCTTCTACCTTTCCCCCCGCGTCACGAAATATTTTTGAGAAATATTCCAAAATATGCCCAAATGCACATTCTTTATACTTTATTTTCTTTAGTAGTACACAACCTCTTCTTTTATCGAATTCTTTATTCAAACCACAATACAAAATTCAAACTGAACTTAAAACTAAAGGCCTCATTAGTCTTTACTTTCCGTGGCTGTTCTGTTCAGTTACGTTTGCCAGTTAGTTATTCTGTGACAATTTGTCAGCTGTTTCCGGTTATTAAATAAAAATTGTATAAAATGAATAATAATATAGACCAAATTTTGGATTATTTTTTGATTCAGATGTTGAGGATGTGTCTATTATTGGCAGTTTTTTAACAGTGTGTAAATTATACAAAAAAAAAAGTGTTTAAGAAAGTTGCGCCGTAAAAGAAGATGGTACGCTCGACCTATAAACCGTGATTGGTTATATTCGGGATACCATCAAAAAGTTTTTAAACAAATTAAGGAGTTGGATGAAGAACAATTTTTTCTGCATACCAGAATGACTAAAGAAGTTTATGAACTTTTACTAACTCTCGTGAAAGGTTCAGTAAGAATATTACCTGAAGAAAGGCTCTCAATAACACCTCTGTAAGTTTTATGTTGTTTAGTATTGTACAGCAATACCTTGTCATATTTTTGTAGTTATTTGGCCCATGGTAACTCGATTCAGTCTATTGCATGGAGTCATAAGTTAGGGAAAAGTACCATTCGTAACATTATACATATTTTGTAGTCTTTGTTAAATTTGTTGTACAGCACATCATTGTTCTCCACCAATGTTATTAGATTCTCATCATCCATTTTTGTTATTAAATTCTTTTTATAATTTATTTAATACTTTTTTTCCAAATTTATGTTATAATTAATAAAATTTTCTATTTTATTCAATTTTTCTTCTAATTTTTCAAATATAACGGTCAGCTGCTTGCCGCTGTCACTTACAACAAACAAATTTTATTTTTCACAGGTTCGTCCGAAACAGAACGGAACGAAACAAAAAAACTAACTACTCATATTTGTTTTCTATTAACGAAATAAAATCAGCTGTTTCGTAACGGAACAAAAAGTAAAGACTAATTCTACCTTAAATGTATTATGTACATAATGCTAGGTTACTTAAGTAGGACAGTGACAGACATATACACATAGAAACTTAACGCTAAAGATAGCGACAGATATATGTATTTACATAAACTTAAAGGTAATTGACATGAATTACACTCTCAAAAATATAACTACACCAAACGAAACAATGTCAAAAGCAATACTACTACAGCTTGATAGTCCAATTTTTTGTATTTCGTTTTTCTTTGAAGCCAAATAGTACTAGGTCATTAGAGTAATCCACATCTTCATATTGGCTGCTTTAAGAACGAATATGAAGCAAGGACCAAAGTTTTACATTCGCTATATTATTAGCGACACTGTTTTTAACAGCGACAGATCTATGCAATACCAAATTCAAGATCTTTTATCATCATTACTCATGCACATTTTCTAATTTAATCCACTGTACACTACGTCTGCTTTCTTCATTAGTTAACTAATTCAACGTTTAATAAAAAGTACTGCTTTGAGTTATTTACTTTATTGACAGTGAACCGTCAAAGTTCAAATTTTTTTTTAAATTTTGAGTGCTGTTGCAATATGTAATTGAAAATTGTGATATTCTGTGTGCTGATAATTTTTGTTTAATCTTACAAAAGTAAAAATATTATAATGAAACTATCAACTTCAGGTATTTTTGCCCATAAATTTTGTTCAGATTAATCTCTTCGAAATATTTTCAATGATTTATTAAAATTACTCCTAAAAATCTGTATTTTTGGTATACTCGTACACTCCCCGAAATATTTATAAGACCAAAGGTATTTCTCGAAAAGCTTAAAATCTTTTAGAGCAATTCCTACCATTTTTGGGTTAAATATAACTAACTATAATATAAATCTTTTTATGTAAAAAAAATATTTTTTTCTTTGTTTAATAAAAGGATAGCACGAAATTAATTTCATTTACAAACGAAAAAATTATAAGACCAAAATTAAATAATATTCACCTAAAGCTAAAATAACAATGATAAAAAACAACTACTGAGTAATTTTTGTATTTATTAGTAATTAGTGTGTCCACCGTGATTAATAATGACTTCCTGAAGTCGACGGGGCACAGGATTGATTAAATTTTCAATGCAATTTTGACCAATCCTACTCCATTCTCTTATGATGGCACTTTTTTAACATTTTACATCCTTATACTGAGTGTTATTATTGAAAACTTGGTCTGATAGAATTGCCCATAAATTTTTTATCGGATTTAGATCTGGACTACATGCCGGCCAATTCAAAACTGGTATGTTTCTGGAGGACACAAATGATTTTGTTGCTTTTGATTTATGGATTGCGGCGTTATCCTGCTGAAATATCCGATTGTTGCCTAACGAATCATCCCCAAAATTAATTAAACGTCATCTAATAATTCAATATACTTCTCGCTATTCATTTTAGTTGATACAAAACAAATAGGAGTCCTTCCCGTAGTCGAAATCCCAGCCCAATCCATTACGGTGCCTCCACTGAAATCTCGCGACATTCGTTGAAGTTATTCAACGTTATCAGTTATTTTTTCTGATGAAAAAAAGTTGATTTAGATGGTCCAGATGGTTCCCAAAAATATTGGATGGATTCACGTAAAAAAAGAAATCAACGAATGTCGCGAAATTTCGGTGGAGGCACCGTAATGGTATGGGCTGGGATTTCGACTGCTGGAAGGACTCCAATTTGTTTTATATCAACTAAAATGAATAGCGAGAAGTATATTGAATTATTAGATGACGTTTTAATTAATTTTGGGGATGATTCGTTAGGCAACAATGGGATATTTCAGCAGGATAACGCCGCAATCCATAAATCAAAAGCAACAAAATCATTTCTGTCCTCCAGAAACATACCAGTTTTGAATTGGCCGGCTAGTAGCCCAGATCTAAATCCGATAAAAAATTTATGGGCAATACTATCAGACCAAGTTTTCAATAATAACACTCAGTATAAGGATGTAAAATGTTTAAAAAGTGGCATCATAAGAGAATGGAGTAGGATTGGTCAAAATTGCGTTGAAAATTTAATAAATTCTATGCCCCGTCGACTTCAGGAAGTCATTATTAATCACGGTGGACACACTAATTACTAATAAATACAAAAATTACTCAGTAGTTGCTTTTTACCATTGTTATTTTAGCTTTAGGTGAATATTATTTAATTTTGGTCTTATAATTTTTTCGTTTGAAAATGAAATTCATTTTGTGCTATCCTTTTATTAAACAAAGAAAAAAATATTTTTTTTACATAAAAGGATTTATTTATTTATTTATTAAAGGATATTTTATAAAATAAATAAAATAAAAGGATTTATATTATAGTTAGTTAACCCAAAAATGATACGAATTGCTCTAAAAGATTTTAAGTTTTTCGAGAAATACGTTTGGTTTTATAAATATTTCGGGGAGTGTATACGTTGAGTTTTAATAAATTTCTGGGCAAGATCGGGCAAATTTTTTTGATTGCTCTTGTAATGTGAGAGATTGGCTTATAAATCAAAAATTAATCGTGCGCAATTACAGAACTTATATAAAAAGATAATTTTACTATTTTAGGAATAAATTTATTTCATGTCGTAAATTACATAATTTTCTGGAAAATAGTCAAGGCGAATTACTTAAAGATAAGTTCCAACTTTTGAGACCGGAAGTATTCAAACGTATCAACCGTTCATTTTATAAAAATATTTCTTTTTTCTGTTCAGAATATAAGATTCGGCAGGGAAAATGCCTTTCCATACACTTTTAACAATAACAAAATTTGGCTCGATTCATCTACCTCGTTTGTTTCCTTACCAAAAAAAAAGAAACGACCATCGCCAAAGCTCTGATTTGAGGGTTGTAAACGGAACATAAAAGCAAAGAAATGTAAAGAGGTAAGAGACAATACTTCTTTGCCTGTTTTAGCTTATGCCACACAAATGCGCTTGAGAGCTGCTGATGATTCAAATATAGTTAATAAAATAATGTCATCTCCAACAAGAGCCACAAAATATAGGAAAAATTTCAAACAGGAACACAGGAATTAAGTGCTGGTACGCATTTTTAGTCGCACATACATATCGTCATATGATTTCAAAAAAGTCCTAACGAAAAATTTAAGAACTACTTCTTGATTCTACAACGCACTCATGTTCCTGGAAAACGACTTTGTGAAAAAATGTGGAATGATTTTTGGTGTGAAAGCATTGGCTATTAAAAAGTTTATTTCTTGTCCTATAAGATATTCTTAAACTAACTTAGAGCCTTTATGAATCCATATGACGATAAATACTACAAAAATATTGATGAAAATAAAAACTAAGTTTTTTGCCAAAAATTATACAGAAAATCATTCATTAAACGATGTGGATGGTTTCTTTGATTTTAATTCGCCCATAACAAGTAATGTAAAGTAAACAATTCAAATAAACACATGAAGAACCATTTATAAGCTTTTCAACTTGAATGTATCGTCCATCAACACCGATGTATCGTTTATCAAAATATCGATGTTTATTGTATGAATAAAACCATTTGGCAAAATCCTCGACCTTCTTCTATCATTTTCTGTAGACCCATAAAAATTTAAGGAAATAGAAAGTACTGTACGGCTTGAAAAACAAAGAGTCGATAATGAAATTAACAATCTCAAGGATGCAATAGTATTAGTATTATATTAATAAATCATAAATTAATGTTAGTGATGATTAATGGTAAAGTATGTAATGCTATTACCGAAACATCATCCGCTCAAAACTGTTATACTTGTGGTTCTACGAGCAAATAATTCTATTCTCTATTGATGAAATGATTTATAGGAATGTAAACAGAGATACATTCCATTTCGGTATGTCTATTCTCCATGGTTAGATTTTTTGATTTTAAAAAGTAACAAGCTAGATCACATCATGAAAGAAGTTTTTAAAGACACAAAAGAAAATTCCGAAAAAAATTAGATTAATCATTGACCAATCTACACCAGGTTTCTTCAATACAAATGACAGCAATATTGTGAGAAAATTTTTTAGAAATGCAAAAGTTTCCTCAGAAATTACAGAACTTGACCCAGATCTAATTAAATGCACATAACACTTATTGTAGAGTGATGAGGCCACGAAGTCAATACTGAAAAGCTTATAGATTTTAAGCACAATACTGCCATTCTTTTTGTTAGCAAATGCAACCTACCTGGTATAAAATGTGACCTACTCTTTACCTATTTTTTTTACTAAATAAAATTTAAATATCGATAATACTGGTCTTCCCTAAATTAAACCTCATGTGCGGTGTCCTAAAAACGTTAAAGGATAAAATGCGGCAGCGTCAAATAATAATAGTAATTAAGATAACAGTTCATTACTTCTTTGTTCATGATATCATTAAAAGGGTTTTTCGCGTTTTTAATAGTTACATTGTATACATCGCATATTAAAATCTGGCTTAATTGCGAAGGAGCAGCATCGATAGTTCTATATAACGCTGGCTATAAAATAAAGGCATTTATATGCACACATGCATATGTCTCGAGTATGCTTATAGCATTACATATTAAAAGCGTACTATTTAGACCTCATCAACACCAGCAATAAATTAAGTTTACATATTTGATTACATTCAGAAACGTAGATATAATTTTATATAAAGATGAGAGTATCCTTCTTATTTAAACGAATGTGTTAGAAATTTATGATTAAGTATCTGATGAAAAAAGGACGCAAATTCCAAGATGCAAATTCCAAGCAAAAATAAAAATATAACAACCTCGTTTTTGTTTGTTTAGTTCGTAATTTTTATTCTGCTGACCTTCTTTTTTTGCACAAAAAATTAATTAAAATTCCTTGCATAACTTGATTGGCCAATACAATAATTTAGTCGCGATTACGACAAAGCTCCTCACTTTATCCATGTTTTATTGTTTAAAGTAGACTAAAAATGATGGATTCTTGAAAAACTTTCCATGAGAATTTTATTTACTCTCAGAGTTTTTCACAGAAGACTGCTGAGAAGAAATCACTGAAAAATATTTTTTCGTTTATTCGACCTTGTCCCACAGGTCCTGTGTATGATCTACGAATGTTGTTTGAGATCCAACAAATCAGTTATTTGCCGTCTTTTTATAAAATTCCTTTTAAGTAGGTAGTTGAAACCTTTCATAATGATGAAGACCTCGTAAAACACCAGCTTGCTTGGACAAAGGATAATTTGAAAAACCAAAAAGGATCCGTTTGTTTCATCTCAAAATATTGCTAACAAATTAGATTTAAATATCGCAGCAAGAATAGTGTAAGGCAGAAAAGCAGACCTACGCGCCAGTATTTAATTAGCGAAACTATGGACCGCTACATCAATTTAGGAAACGGCTTTTAAAAATGGTAAATAAAAGATATGTATTTTTCTGCAATATAATATACAAAGCACACGTCGAAGAATTATAAGTGCTGGATTTCATATATTATATACATATTAATATATTGAAATGACCAGCTCAGTTGCCCTTCCTAAATCCAACAGAGAATATGTGGGAGCGTTGTTGGACAGAAAAATAAAACGGGATCAAGAGTCAGGTTAACGAAATTTTTTCTTCAAAATAATATAACAATTCTTTTTTTAACAAATAAATAGGACCTTAAGGTTTTAGAGTATATACCTTTAAAAATCCTCAGGTTGGTTTTTTACCAAATTTATATGGAAATGTCAAAATATTGGGTCACTTGCTATAGTTTCTCCGACTAGTGTACACACTTTCATAATGGACGACGTTTAGCAGTTTAGGTTCTAAAAATTAGAAAAAATATAGAAAACTTGTGCAAAGTGAATGACATATTTATTTGTAACGATAAATGAATGTCTGCCATATAAATGTTCTCCGCCGCCACGCTCCAGCTGAGCTTCCATTTTGGTGAACATTTTTGTCAGCCGCGCCTCGACAATTGCAGCTCTAATTTTATATTTCTTGTCGGGAATTGTAGTTGAATAATCTACAAATTGACAAAACATACGTGTGTCCAAAAAATAGAATCAGTGTAGTTGTTTGTGATAAGTTACAGAGCAAAAGGCTTATGCCATGTTCGCACGGCAGCAATTTTTCGTAATTCGCTCTCTCATTCGTAATTCATAATCCAATTATGTGCTGAATTACGTAATTCACCATACAAAATTTTGTGAGCGAATTACCCAAATTGTGTGTAATTCAATTTCTATTACCCTGTGAAATACTTAAAAGCCAATGTAATCTCTAAATTTTATCGTATTTTTGCCATTACCAGCTGTCAAAGTACAAAAAATATTGTAAGCAATAAACAATAATGGCATCCAAAAATAACATTTTAAAAAAGTATTATTTAGAAGAAAGTTATTCGCGAAATTAGCGGAGGAAGCCACTATGTTTGTAGAAAACCTGTTGAATCTACAGGAAAAGTATTTGCAGCTTTTGAGGAAGCTGTATGAACTTTATAATTTAAAAATATTAATAATGATTTAGTAATAAAAAGAAGAAGAAAATAATAATTGTCAAAAAGAATTACAAAACTGCCGTGTGAACATGATAATTCAAATAAGTAATTCAAAACAGAGAGCGAAGTAATTCGAAGGCTCGTGCGAACATAGCATTAGAATGCATAGACGCATAGAACGGATAAAGTAGGTTGACTGTCTATTTTTGTATGCGTCTTATGCATTGCTGAAAAAAAGTCAGATGTTTTTATAACTAGGGATGACATATTATACAATATTATCAATGATATCGATAAATATGTTTGTATAGTGCATTACTATTATCCCATTAATTTTTTTGCATTTGATAAAAAAATCTTTATTAACTACTAATTTAAGAATAGAACGCATTAAAATATATTTTCTAACACATTTCTTTCATGAATAGAACTTGTAACTAATTGAAAACACTCTCATTGTGTTCTTTTGAAGCTTTTCGTAGGCCTTCGCCGCGCAAAATATCATATATGTAAATTCAATTATATATAATATATATATATATAAATAAATTTAATTATATATATATCAATTATATATATATATATGTATAATAACGCCTTGTGTGTTACTTGCAATAAAGAGCGGATAGAACGGGAGAAACGCATGTGATGAAAGAAAGCATTAAACGCATTGTATAGACTTTCAGATGTAATCGCAAACCTTTTCCTTTAGCGCAAATTCAAGGGTCGTTTTATTCACTTCAAAGCAAATGGAGAGGAAAAAGTTTGATAATAAAATAAGGTTAAGAAAAACAAGAATTTAAATATGTAACACATCACTGCGAAGTGGGAGGAACGCTTGCAGCTGATAAAACGCCTCCTAGATCATTAGTACAGGAACCATGTTTCTAAGCATCAACAGCTTTCGTTAACATATGTATCCTCCGTTATATCCTCTGTCTGTAAGTATAGTTATTCAATTTCGCCATGGCTCAATTCTTCTCATATATAAACGACCATCGTTTTTTTTTGCTGCGTGGGTGATAGTCAATAGATTTCGCAAGACTCTGGGATAATAACTTATATTAGGAATTAAACGCAACCCTTTTTCTTTAGTCAAAATTCTAGCGCCTTTTTATTCATTTCAAAAAAAAAAAGGTTTGACGATATAATAAGGCTATTTTTAACACTTCGCTTTCTAACAGTGTACTCTTTCGTCAAATGCACAATGATCTGCCAAAGCTACTTACTATCCAGACTTGGCTCCTACCAAACTAGTAATTTACCGCTTATAACCACCAGTCTTCATCTATAACGTCACTTTTCAAAGTAACATTGGGTCTTTACAAAAATCATTGGTAACAAAGAAATCCTCAGTTGAGACTCCTGGTTTATATTTCTAGTTACAGGATTTTAGGATTCATAGACTCACGGGATAGAACATGCGGTATTCAGTTATTCACATGAAGTAAAAACTTAAATATTATTTACCTTGAAGCAACTAACATCTACATTGAGAACTTTCATCAAAGCTTTGTAATGTTTTCGGTTTACTTGCTCCCAAAATTTTCGATTACAGGACATCATTCTAGCAATTTCTATACATCTCTAGTACCACGCTCTTTGGCAACAACGACGCCTGAAAAACGCTACAATTGTTGCTTTTTAAAATCCTCACAATGGTCCCGTCAAGTTTCGATCCATCATTAAAAATTAATGTTCTGGTCCGTTATACATTATTCAAGATTTCACGGTGAAATATCCTGTCTAAGGCAATAACTAAACAACACAGTAAAACGTGCCAATTAACAATTGCCAAATAGAAGCAACGAACGGATCACAGCTTAATAGCTGTGACAGTGGTATAAAACATTCAGACTCTTCTTGATATTTTCCTCGAAATTCCTTCCCTAGTTCCTCTTATTGAATAACGTCGACATATCTGGATCAGAAAAAATTGGAGACTCCATTAACCTTCGGCTCACACCATTTGACAGAAGGTATCAATCTTGTACTTACCTTAAAATAAAATATGTTCCATCTTATGACATCATTGGCATAGGCTACTACCTGAATACAGGCGTCTTGGAACGATATATAAAATCAGAGCCAAATAAGTGCAAAATGACTATCCCCTATGAAGTGCCCCTGGTTGCAAGCTTACTAAGAGCCAGATTCATGTCAATCAGCGATTTCTCAATAGAAGAGGAGGTGATATTATTAAAAGCTAAGTTAGCTTTAACATAATGGAGATCATTCTCAACACACTTAATGGACGCATGCTGCGACATACATATGTAACTGGTCAGATTTAGAAGCCGCCATAGTCTAGTAGATAGTGTGTTGGCTTATTAGACGTAAGCCCGTATCCCAGGTCAGACATCAAAACGAAATATGAAAAAAAAATATTTCTTCGGCGATTTCCTCTCAGCAGATTTCTGGCAAAAACTCTGATAGTAAATAAACCTGCCATAAAAAAGTTTCTCAAAATATGTCGTTCAGAGTCGACGTTAAACTGTAGGTTCCGGCACTCAAGTGTAAAAATTAAGGCACACAACATGAGTTGTGTGTGAAACTTGGCCGTAATCCTCACTGAAGGGTTGTAATGGCCAATTATGTATATACTAGCTAATACCCGGTGTGCTTCGCTACCCCATCGGAATTAAATACATATCTCGTGATGCAACTGGATCGCCCACCATCAAAATTGTGACGCCATTGTTGGGGCATTGTATCGTCCTTGGTGTTGTCCAGCTGGAGTTCTATCAGCATGAATTGCGATTATGTGGTCATCTGACCTTAATCTTTGGCTTGCTTAAAGATCCTTACCAATTCGTTGATTTCATGAAACATCACTTGTAAATCGGCAACAATCCATTGTTTTGTGTCAGGGTTTTAATGCCGGCGGTGGTGCACTTGGTCATTGTTATCCGCTTCTCGTATGAAATAAATTTGTAAGAACTTAGGATCTTCATTTGGAATTGGCAACAATGATCCCATTTTATGATAAATTTGACCTTGATATTTTTAGGAAAATGTTGTGAATCCACATTAGTTCCTAAATGAAAAAAATATTTTTTATTAATATTTTGTTAAATTAAAAAAAGTATATATTTCGAAAAACTTACCTGAAATCAGCGATTGCAATGGTTCTGGATGTGGAAGTAATTCAGATAGAACGATTTTACCATAAGAGCAACACATTCTAGGTGTTTCATTTTTGTACCTGAGTGCATTGCAATATTGGCAAACTTCACTCATGTCACCAATTGCCATTAATTCATCTTCGGTATAATCTATATCAGATCTGTAGTTAAATGCAATACCTGAGTATCCATGAAAAACATTACGTCGATTCACCGCCATTCGATTATGATTTTGTTCTCTGCTGCTCTTCTTGTTGATGTTCGAATCCGCTGACTTTCTACTCGTGATTCATGTTGGACTTCTGTTTCATTAGCTCGTGATGTTGTGGTACCTTCATGTTCCAAAGGTGTCTCGGTAGCTCGTGCGATTGTCGCATATTGTCGAAGGCCTTATAGACATCTTTCACGTTCTGAAGGTGTTTCTGTGGCTCGTGATGTTTCAATACGATTTCGCTAGCTTTGTAGCCGACCTTCATATTCCAACGATGTCTCGGTAGCTCGTGGGGTTGTGGCATGTTGTCGAAGACCTTCAAGACGTCTTTCGCGTTCTGACGACGTTTCAGAAGCTTTTAAGGCGCTCTTGGCTTTCTGAAAGTGGTTCAGTATCTCTTGATGTTGTGGCACGTTGTCGTAGGCCTTCAAGGCGTTCTTCACGTTGTGATGGCGTTAAGGCGGCTCGAGAGGTTGAACCTCGACTCCTTTCAGTCCTTAGGCGACTTTCACGCTCTTCCGACATTTGCTCTCTGGGATTGCAAATGCAATGCATTTTTAGTGCTTCAGGAAAGGGATGCTTTTTTGGGGGCATTTTTATAAATTGTTGCAAAATAAATGTCACTCAACGTTTAACTCGTTTAGAATCAAAGATTGAACTGAATTCCAAAACCGAATGCGTGTTATATTTATTCCTTTATATTTTACCTAACATGAAATCGGTTCAGGCCAAAAAACTTTTTAAAAAAAATTAAGGCTATTTAAATTTGGCAAATAATTAGGTTTGTTTCGGTCGCAGGCAATTTTCTTGATGAGTTTTGCAACTTCTTATTTTATTTGAAAAAATATTGACAGTTGCATTTTATTACTTCAAATTGTACCTAATATGAAATCGGTTCAGGTCAAAAACTTTTTAAAAGAAAATAAGGTTATTAAAATTTGACAAATAATTATGTTTGTGTCGGTCGCAGGTAATTTTTTTTGATGGGTTTTGCAACTACTTATTTTATTTGGAAAAAATATTGACAGTTTAAATTTTATTACTTAATTAATCGAAAGTAATGAATGAAAATTTTACTGCCTATTGTTACATGCCCAATAAAATGCTGATTATTAAACTTACCTGATCTATTTTTCAAGATATGCAACAAATAAATAATATTTTTATTAATTACCCATTGTTAGAAGTAAACAATAACATAACTATTACATATGTACATTAGAGCGACTCAAGTTGTATGGAAGCAAAATTCGTGCTCGATGTACCACCCTCAAAATGAACCTTGGACTTTTTTAAGATGACATCTAAAATATTTCGGCTCTAGCTTTGACCTCTCGTGAGCTGGACCATTTTGAAAAAGGGTCTATTTTTGTATGTTTTGTTAATTTGGGAATCTGTTTCCTTACCAAAATATACAATATGGGTATCATAAGAAAGGGGGTTTTAAGGCGCGTCCAACTGTATATACAATTTGTCCAAGGATCATCCATATCCTTTTTTAAGGATATTCTGTAAAAAAAAATGGTTTTTGAATTTTTTGTTCGGGGTTGTTTGTAATAACATAACCAAATTAACTCTAATATGATGGCGGATTTAGTTTCTAGATGATGTATGGATGAAAATAGTACTAAAAAAAGAAAAAAATAAATGATCCACGACTTTTTCTCGGCATATTTTTTTCCCAAATTAAAAAAAGTTATTACATTTTTTTGTTTGTATTTACAAAACTATACTCAAAAAACGCAAACTAGGGCGAATTTCAAAAAAAGCTGAGACCCGTATTTAATTAAATCGACTAGAGATTAAAATATGTTAATTTGGTTATTTTATTACAAACGACCCCGAAGAAAAACATCAAAAACTGTTCTTTTTAACAGAATATCCTTAAAACAGGACATGGATGATTGTCCTTGGACAAATTGTATATACAGTTCGACGCGCATTGAAAAAACCTTTCTTATGATACCCATACTGTATATGTTGGTTAGGAAACAAATTCTCAAATTGACAAAACATGGAAAAATATACCCTTTTTCGGAATGGTCCAGCTCACGAGAGGTCAAAGCTGGAGCCGAACTATTTTAAATGTCATCTTAAAAAAGTCCAAGGTTCATTTTTAGGAGGGTACATCGAGCACTTTTTTTGGTGAGTCGCTCTAATGTACATATATGTTTTTCAAATAAATATTTAAATAGTATCAATTTCAGTACTTACTATGTATATGAGTTGAAAATTTCAAGCTCAACCATTTAAGGGTCATATGTTTGAGCAGCTCAAACATTCTAGAATTCAAATGTATGTTGATGATATTCAACTCTACCTTGATAGCTCTATAGCTTCCATCAACACTGGAGTTAAAGATCTTAACACTGACCTTAATAATATATAAGGATTAACTCTAAAAAGTCAAAATGTATTGTAATTTGCAAAAAATTCGCAAAGATTGAATCTAGTAATGATGTTGCCTTTTTTGGTTATTTCAGAAAAAAAAAAAATAAATGAAACAAAAGTCTACGAATTTAATTTTAATTATATTTTTTCTTATTTGGTGATTTTTTCACAAATGTTGGTTACAAAATTTTTTTTCCTTCCCTTCTATCTTTCCTTTCGCGTCGTAAAATATTTTTAAAAAATCTTCCAAAATATGCCAAAATGCACATTCTTTATACTTTATTTTCTTTGGTTTTATACATCAAGAATCATAGATAGCATACTTTAGGGGTAACTATGCGTATGAGTAATATATTTCAAATGCAATTAAATATTAAGTATGTAGTATATAGTATATGTGGGCAAGGCTCCTCGCTCAATTAGAATATCAACATAAAAAGTAGCCTATAACTCCTTCCAGACATACAGGAAGATACTGTGAAAATTTCAAGAAAATCGGTTCAGCCGTTTAATCATCTATAAACTTCAAACATACAAACAAACACACATTCATTTTTATATATAAGAAGATGTGGATAAGTCAAGAAACAAAATTGACGAATTTGGTATGAAGAATAGACATGCATTTGTACCTTGACAGGCACTGTTTAGTAAGGTTTTTGGGTCGTCGGACCGTACTTTATCAATAACGACAACATTTCAATTTGCCATACTGTGATTACTGACTATTTTTGTCTGAAATGGACGAATTGCCAATACGCCAAATAACATGGCACGTGATGCTTTGAGCCTATTGCAAGGTGAATTGGTGAACAATTAAACTCATGTTTCGGAAGAGATAATTGGCAGCCAAGATTATGATATTTGAACCCGCTAGACAATTTTTTGCAGGAATACGTGTAGCCTTGTATACATTATCAAACCAGCTACAAATACAACTCTCAAAGAGAACATTTCAATTGCTATTGTGTATTCAATATATAAAATCAAAAGAATTAAAAAAGAAATAAAATCGAGGAATAACAGAAAATGTTTGCTTAATGTAAAATATATATCACAAGATATGTCCACAAGGCTATTTTAAAAGTCGTCTTAGTATATCTCTTGTTGTTTTGAAACGTTTTGCTATATTCAACCTACATTTCCCTTTTTTCTTAAATCAATTCAAAGTGTTTGCTTTGTTTACTTTCGATATATAATACTGAAAGAAAAATTAAAAAATTTTCTCCGAGAATTTTCTTCTCGTATGAATTTTGTTCGTAAATCTACGCTAGTCTATTTATACGACTACGGCTTCGACTGTAAAAGTATTTTTTTGTATATATGTACGTATGTATATGCCTTCATTATATTTCTCACGCCCACTTCTTGCACATATCCATACAGACGAATGTGAATGGTTTGCAGGCTGTATAGCTAAGAGTGAGTGACTAGCTTTGACCTAAATATCTCGAAAGAAAAACTATATTTTGTTTTTCATTTTTCGTCTGTGACTTCTGTTCTTAGTTGATTATTTATATAGTTTTATGTATGCATTTATTTATGTATGTATGGTATTTTCAATGTTCAATGGAATGATTTTAATAAACTCCCTGTAGGAAATATCTCCCTGTCATCACTTTTGTCGTCTAATTTGTGACATTGTCAGCCAAGCGTCTACACTTTAAATTTTTCAATTATTTGATAGAGAAATTTTTGGCCGTTTTTTTTTAATATTTTGTTAGTGTTTCCTTTTGATAATAGTACAAACAATAAGTTAAACTCAATAGAGCGGCATAAAATATTGTCATTCATTTTAATTGTAAAAGTCTTTACGTAATAAGTTGTTCCTTTTTTGTTTGTAACAAGTTGGATATACTCAGAACTCAAGACAAATTCATTTTTATGGATTCACCGGAATTTCACTTTTTATATTTAAATAAATGCATGTACATATCCAATTTTTCGTTTTAAAGATATGTAGTCAGATGGAACTATAATAAAAAACAGTTCTCGCTGCGTTTTCGAGGGTATTTTTACAGTTAAAGGTTCTTTAATATTTTAGAATAAGGTGTATCTATTATTTTGAGCAGGTGTGTATATACATGTACATATACTCATATCTCCGTAGTAAAAGCTGCATATTTCCGATATCCAGATGCTTTATGCAAGCATTTGCCGTTTCAAATTTTTTAAGCAGCTTGTCGTACAGTGTTTCCACTTCATGCATTTTTTTGCAAAAAATTAAAGCAGTGGTACTAGATCAATTAATATTGGTACTGAGCATTTTATTGTCTAAAATAAAAAAAAAATAAAAAATTAGATTTTCATCACAGTTAACTACGCCCGTCGCACACCGCCCATTCAATCCAAATCGATTGTTTCGCATAAGAAGGTGCTATATTACAATTAATACATCTCTAAAATATTATCATTGAAAATATCTTTCACACATAAGCTACAGAATTGCATAAAAATGTTCATCAGTTTTCGTTTAACAACATTTATGTGAGTTCAATAGATGATTTCTAAGACAAAATAGTAAATAATATGGATTTCTTTTAGTCAAAAAGTCAAATTCATAGTAAAAAATGTATCTTTTACCACCAAAAAATCACTATGCGTCGTAGAACATTTGAAATTAAGAAGGCAAAGTTACTGTTCTGATTAAAAGTGTTTTAATTAATTAAAAATTTCATACTTTTAGCATGATCGCAACCCGTGCTGACCGAACTTCTAAGTTTATGGAACATCGCGTTTTGTCTTGATATTTGGATCCGTTAGAACTCTAATATGAATGAATAAGAGATAGCATAAAATAAATTTATATATTTATAAATTTAAATATTAAACCTTATAAAAAAAGTACAGAAGAGGCGGTTAGTTGGTGTAATTAGTGCCTTTTCGCTCATTATTTACTGAATCTTAAATCGAATGAAATCTATTTAAGGCTGATCAACGTCAGTAATAAATTCGACTTTCGTTGCAATTTATATTAGGAAATTATGTATGTATTTTATGATCATAATGAGATCAACGCTATCCCTATTTGGAACAAATGTTCCACGGAAGTCTAACACATTACCAGCCAGGGGATTTATACGGAATTTGATCTTTTTAAATCCCTTCAACGTTGAGGGATTATGAATGTTCAAATTATTGGCGAACCACGGTGCTGCTGCATTTCTAAATAAGATTTTATTTGGCATTCTTGAGAAGCAGGGACAGTTCCTCATAATTGAATAGCATATGATAGGTTTTTTATACAGTAGAAGCTCACAATCTAACTTCAGTCGTAATTTTCTGTCACTAAATTTTAAATCCTATAGACCTAATTTTATGTAATGTGAATGAAATATATTTTAGATATATGTAATGTGAAGGTTACGTAATACACTTATATTCTTTAATTTTCCAGGGTTTTAATCATATCTCCCACCGGTAAATGTGTTCCGGAAGGTATTGAGATTGTTCATGTAGTGGGTGCAAATAAAGCAGTCTCGTAAGAAAAACATGTTTGACTGCTCAGTGGTATATCCAAGATATATAATATAATGCCTGTGGTATTAATAATTAACTTTTTATTAATAATAAACTTTCGGTCGATAACATATATGTATATAGTTTTCCAAAAATACCGTAATATTAAAAGGAAAATTTAGTTTCAGCTCATGAATCTAATATTAGTGTGAATGCATAAGAAACGTCGTTGAAAAGGGAGAAACAGTTATTGATTGTCAACTTAAACGGAAATTAAAGGAAACAGAAACTTAAATTCCTGTGATGGCCAGCAGAAATTTAAGAAAACCAAAATTAAAGTTGGCGATCACAGAAACGATATGTTTCCTCGAGGGAAACACATTTCTTGTTATTCTTTGGTCTATCAATTTGTTTTTCTTGCAAGAAGATTTTGATGATTATTAAATTTCTCTTTAAGTTGGCAATCATTTTAGTTTTCTTATCATCTATGTATGTATGTTATTTAGAAAGTGATAATATGGCTCTGTCTTCGCACAAATTTCACAAGTGATGGTAAAACTTGTTTAACAAAGTTATGTAAATTATCTAAGAGGCACAAACCTTGGTTTAGTTGCAACTGCGCATTGAACCGTGGGTTTAACATACGACGTGACAATAAATAATCAAACTCGTAGTCTTTCGCATTAATTTCGAATTATGATTGAGGCAAACATATTCTTTAAGATGGTTCCATTTTTAGTTTGTTGACTGTGTCGTCCCTCGAAAACATTTCTCATAGTTCATCTAATTCACGGCAATTCTCCAACTATGTCTTAAAAAGCATTAAGAAAGATGTGAGGTTTGCCTCAGCAACATGTCCTTTTGGAAAGCAAAAGAAAGTTCAGTAGCACTGGAAACGATATTTTTCCAGTTTTTTGAAAATTCGTATGTACGTCAAAAATACTAATACTTTGTTTTATTTTGTTTAATATAATAGCTTTATAATATAATAGCAAGCGAACAACAAGAGGTCTTTTTCTAAAGGTCGTTCTAAAGCAGCACAAGCTCCATTAAAACGGCTTGGGTCTGAAACTGTTCATCATAAAGGTTCCAGACAAAAAGTGCAGTTGAAATAGCCTAAACTTGAAATTTTTCTCTGTCGTCAAAAGAGCTAATAATTGGTAAGTGTTCTTCTTTTCAATCTCGAACATCCAATCCAGATAATAGTCTTTATATACAGTGGACTGTGATTACTTGAAACATGTTGTTTTAAAAGTTAGTTAACATTGATTATCTCGTCGAAGTAAAAATGCTCTGAATTTAGGATTCGTTTATAGAACATAATGATGAACGTAAAAGCTGCGACAAGTTAATGTATTAAAAGATTATTTTTACCTACATTCTCAGGAAACGTCAGGCAAGTCGGGTTCAGAATACAAACAAGTGTTCGTCGTTCGAATTATCAGTTCATTAAACTTTGTTTGTAGCGGAAGTAGACGCAACAAAAAGAAATTTTTTTCATTTTACGCTCGTTTCCTCTTCTTCCAACCGTCTTTGCCTACTTCATATTCCTCCATTTTCATTATTTCAAAGGTTTTGAAAGCCAAACATGGATAATGGCTTAGTGGAAAGACTTACACTCAGTTACAGGTTTTTACTTTTACACTTCCTACCTAATTCCTTTCTTTATTTAAATAAATAATTTTTTATTTAATTTTATTTAATAAATTAATATTATTTAATTTATATATATTATTCTTTCTTTATTTATTTTCTTATTAACAATGTTAACTAACTTTCAAAACAATGTGCCTGACGTACAGTCCGTTATTATTTAAATTTATTATCTGGATTGGATGTTCGAATATCAAAAGAAGAATGCTTGCCAATTATAATCAGTGTTGTCGCCGTGGTCTTGTAGGTGGTGTGTTGGCTTATTAGTCGAAAGGCCCGAGTTCGAATCCCAGGTCAGACATCAAAACGAAAATATGAAAATATTTCTTCGGCGACTTCCTCTCAGCAGATTTCTGGCAAAAACTCTGAGAGTAAAAATTGCCATGAAAAGCTTCTCAAAAAATCTGTCGTTCGGAGTCGACTTTAAACTGTAGGTCCCGCCACTCATGTGTAAAATTAACGCACACAACGTGAGTGGTGTTGAGAAGCTAAGCCGTAATTCTGACTGAAGGGTTGTAATGGCCAATTATGTATGTATGTATGTTGTGTGTTTTTGGTTATTTCTAACCAAAATTGGTTATTTTTTTGTTCAATGGGTAGATGTGTACATTTTTCCGGTTTTTGTTATTTTTCTTATAAAAAGAGCTTTTATTTTGTTTGTTAAAATGAATTAATTAGTCAGGCTAAAGTTTTATTTTGTTTCTTTTGTTTCTTTTTTATTAATTATAATTTAAATTTAAAGAAAATATAATAAAAGTATGCGAATTTAATTTTGGTTATATTTTTTCTTATTTGGTGATTTTTTCACAAATGTTGGTTACAATATTTTTTTTCGTTGCAACACTGATTATAACCCCTTATAATAATATAACTTAATTGAATCACATTTCTTCTTAAATTGAGTTACCTGGCGTACCTAAAAGATTGGTTTGAGTATTCAAGCATTTGTAAAATTAAGTATTAAGTAAATACTAAATAATGTGAATACTAAAATAAATCATTATATATATCATTATATATACAAAATAACTGTTGACATTTTTCTTAGGGTCATTGTTACAACTTGCCGTTAAAGTTAGCTAAAGTGAACTCTCCGTTAACTTCTTTTCGTTATTACAATCTGCAGATAAAATAAAGTTAATATTTCAATTGCCGGAGCAATATTCCGATAACATTACCCAAATAAAACAACTTTTTTTAATACGTAGAGGCAATGACAACTGTGCTTTTGTGTGATTTGAACCTATATTTCCGTATTGTGTTTGATACCAATAATAATAATTTATTTATTAAATTATTATTTCTTATTCATTAAAATTTTTTTTCAGCGTAGTGTTGAAAATGATGAAATTTCTGGATTTCCTCCAAATCTAATGACGAAGTAATTTTTTTTTTGCAAATCTAGTCAATATCTTCAAGGTTTTGATTGAAATGTCGTTCGTACTATGCAGTTTATATTATATATTACAAGCGAAATGAAAGGTCAGCAAATCTCCATTTGCATCATTAAGAGCAAAGAGTAAAAATTAAAGTTATGGGATACTACGGTCAATTTGAAGTCTTAAGTTTAGAAAGGATAAAAACACTGATTTATACAGAGTTTAGTGTATGAAGAAAAGTGCCAAAACTGTTATGAGACACCCAACCGTACAATTTCTGGAACGGCTGCTAGTGTCTGCCTAGACGTTATGCTATATTATGTTATGTTAAATGCTCTGGTAGAAAAATCGCTACGACGAACTTCGCATAATATGGTAAGGGATCAGCTTTATGTAATTGGCCTTTAAAAATTGTTAGCAATCATTTAAAGAATTTACCAGATCTGTGCCGGATGTCATTATGCTATTTTTCACAATGAAGTATCCAACAGTCACCGTAGTCTAGTAGGTCTCAACAGATTTCTGACAAAAACTCTGATAGTAAATAAACCTGCCATGAAAAAGTTTCTCAAAATCTGTCGTTCGGAGTCGACGTTAAACTATAGGTCCCGCCACTCAAGTATCTTAATCTTGACTGAAGGGTTGTAATCGTCAATTATGTATGTATGTATGTAGTATCCAACAGAAAGACAGTAAAATGTCAAAATGCTTTTTGCGAAGCTGTTTAATCCATGACAATTTGTTTTATGATAGCCATTGGACTGCAGGAGATAGACTAGCAATATCAGCACTTTGTTGTCTAGTATAGTTGACCCAATTTAGGCAATAAAGTCGTTCTTATTGATGAAGATGAAGGCACATATAAGAAGTAAAATATTAAGTTATCTCGCTCCCAAGCCTATCTTCCTTTTAATAAGGCTACTTACGCTATAAAGTAAATTTCTAAAAATGCATCTATACATGCTCGTACATATAGTCTCCAAGTTATTAAAATTAAAAGGAAATTTATTCAAATTGGAAACTGTTAAAATCAATTGAATTAATTAATTAATTGTGCTGTTGTTATTTTTTCTTTCCCGTTAATAAAATCTCTATTTTATTATATAATATTGACTTACATGTAGTTCTGTTACAACAGCTTTGGAAACAAAACGTATCTCATAAAAGTGCATACATATCTCAAAGTTTGTGATATATATATAACTCAAATTCAAATTACCAGTATTTTATAGTTTTTATATCACGACTGTAGTATAGATTCATGGTGAATAGAAAGAATCTGTATTAAGATATTAAAGTAGTTTTTTGCTTTTCTGTGAAAGAGAAAAATTATCTGTATCTCTGTATTAATATTCATATATGTATGTATAAACGTATATATATATATATATATATATATATCAACAGATATTACAGATTGTATTTGTGTGTAGCATTTGATTTTTTGTTCCCGTAGATCTTCTCGTATTTGTATATGTATGTTAATAAAATTATTTACATACATAGATTTACTGATATATATTTTGCTTATGTATGTCAATTCATATACTTATGTATGTCTTGCCCCTAAAAACTGGGTCAAATGTAAGTTAACAGTTCGTTAACAGAAAATTCTTGCTTGTCCGATGTATATGCACTGAGTGTACGTAAACCTACTACTGTTTCAGTTCCGATTCATCTTTCGGTTATGAGGGCAGTGCACTTTGTAATTTTCTTTCGTGCGGAATAGGACGTGTATTTCTGCATAAAACAAAATAAAATAATATATGTATATATAAATATATATCTACATACATATATGTATAAATATTTAAAACAAAATAACTTCTTTGGAATAAGATTTATAACATACTGTTTTATTAGGAAATAAAAAAATTAATATGTAATATTTCCTATTAGTAACAAACAAACACGAATGTAATATAAGTTATCAACTCTAAAAAATGCTTGTGTGTGGCTTTGTGTATGACCTCATTTTTTAATAGTCTTAAAAAATGTAATTACCATACAAGTTAAAAACTAATACGTGGTTGTATCAAGTAAAATATAAATTATTCGAGTAGAAATATTTAAATGTTTCACTTTATGTAATACACCACTTAACAAAGTGTTCAATCAACGAAACGAATAAGACTTTATTCATAATTTTGTTGACTCAGAAAATCCAGAATTACCATTTGGCCCTGGCAAACGTTCAGTTGCAAAATGCAAGTGTATGTGCTGAGACATAATGTGATATATTTATTTAACTTACGTTCAGTTTCGTTATAAAGGAAATCTTATCTGCAGAATTATTGCAGCTCCACCTTCGCAGAGTTATGAAAAAGTGCTATGAGTGTAAAACTTTCTCAGTAATAAAAATAAACAATTCGTTGGTTATTCGGGCAGTCGGTAGTACTTTCACTCCGTTGGTTTAAAATTATTAAATAAAGTAACAAATAAAAATAAAAAATGTGCATGTTCGTTATTTGTTTGTTGTGCAGTGAAAAAAGGAAAGATGCGACTGGTACATGTTACGGAAGTAAAAATGTCGTTACAACAATGCCAGTTTCAGTAAAAAAACGTACATCATCATCAGCGTCAACGTCTTCTTCAAAAACTAATACTTCGTTGGCCTTATCATCGTCGTCCTGTTTGTCATCTGGTTCAATTTTTTCACCAGCAACTGGTATAGATGCAGCAGCAATCATTCTTCCCATAACACGAGTTAAAATTACAAAGCCATTATTGTCGTCTAATCAAACCACCAAGAAAATGACTCCCACCGTTTTATATCCGGAGTTGCCCATGTACAAAGCTTGGTTCTAAACTAGGCCCAAACCTAAAGTTTTAATCAAACTGGCATTTCTCCTTTCGAAAGTGAAGTGAAAAATATCATTTATATGATATAAACATATACCTGTATTAAATATATATAAATACATATAGTATATAAATATATATGTATATATACTATATTATATACATTTGTGTATTTAGTATGTAACGTAAAAATTTAAAATCGCTTTGGTGTTAAAACTCAATGTAACCAGTAACGACACATGCGAACACAACTGCTAACTAAAGAACCCATTTTGAATTCTCTAGGTGTTTATTAGTATATGTAGTTGCATTTTGAGTGTGCATTGGTGGATGGCATCGTCATGTCCCAATTATTTCCTTCGTATGTAGGCCAAATAAAAACGACATCAGCTACATCTACAGCATCATAACAGCAGTAGCAATTTCGCCAACATAAACGTTTCACCCTTTCTTTTAAACGTATAAACATACAATTTACTCCGCCCGTAAATTAAACAACAATTGTTTCTTACTTCGCACTAATAAAAAATATTAAAAGTTAAATAAAAAATTAATTTTTGAATAAAATATAAATAAATAGAATGTTTATAAATGTGTAATAATTGAAAATATGCATTACTCACAATGTTAAGAAAATAAATAATATAACACAAATGTAAACTTGAATCTGTTAGTAGAATAAAAGTTAAAAAAAAAACAAAAACAGAATCCTGAAGAATAAAAGTATTATTAAGAGCAGAAGAGAGCTCATTCATTAACATGTGATTTATGGACTCGTTTTGTTGAATTTTGTTGATGTTCCATTTTTATTTTGTTGGTGATAATGTATGTAAGCAAACAGCCACCGCCGAATTTTGCATTAACAGAATTGAACAATGTTCGTAAAATGCTCTTTTTGTATCTGTGCATCAGTTAATCGGAGGTTAGTTACACGCACATCTACGTACATATCACACATGCTCTTAAAAATCGTTACAATAAAATTTGTATGCCTCATAATATGCAATAATACTACTACAGACTGTTATTTTAAAACACGAACTATATTTCTAATTTGACAATTATTTTATTCAACGTAGTTTTCAATAGAAAAATGCATGTTTATACGCATTTATGTCGTGTTTACATATTTAAAAATTGCACACATACCTACATATGTGCAAAAGTAAACTTTTTGTTTAAGTCGTGTAAAAGTGTGTCAGTTTACATTGAAGACTCGAGTTAGCAAAATTTTCTACAAATTCAAATGGGTGTGACAAACAATTTCCAAGTATTTACATATGTGTGGAAAGCAGTTATAATACAGAAAAACAAATAAAATGCACGGTTTCAAAATAAGCAGTGGTCAGTTTGTAAAATATTAAAATATTATAAAATGAAATAAAGTAATTAAGATTAATAAGAATAAAAAAAGCAACGCATTTAAAAACGAAATCAGAACGAATTTTTTTTTAACAAATAAAACAAATAACTGAACAGCTTAATTAAATATGACATAATATATTTTTAATATGAAAACGAAAGAAGTTCCATAAATCTAAATTAGATCAAAGTTGTTACCATTAAAAATATCTAATATGCGTCGTTACGTTTATTAAAAATTTTAAATGTGCACTAATAAAGAAACGCTCCGGTACCCAAATGTAAATAAAACTAATTATTTTCATAAATACAAAAGGGACTCTGTTCCCTATGTCGCATCGTATCGCATATGCTGCTAATGTGCTAAGACAAATAACAACTCGAAGACCATCTCTACATTGAATTGAAATAAATAAGATTTAATGATGTCATTGTTCGCATTAACTTTGTCAACCATACTTTTCAAAAGTCAACGTTTGTTCAAAATGTCAAACAGAAGAAAACTAAATACGATATGAAACAGTATTTTTGTTTTTTAAACAAATTATTCTAATAAACGCGATGCAAGTAGTAAGTCAGTCAGTCCAGTGGGCAAAAAATTTTTTAAATCAAGTCAACTTCTTCAAGGTCCCACTTTCATTAGAGCTACACAAACAGCCAACTATACACGATCTTCATAATATATTCATCTATGCACTTACGAAGAAGTATACACATATTCTCACATATGCACATATACAACTGTAACAACAAGTGCTAAGTATACAAAAACTAAACACTTTATACGTATATGCGAAAATAAAAAATCTACAAACGTGGATAACAAAGGAGAAACAATGTGGTCCAATGCTTTATGCACATTGGGCGTCACAAAACCAATTTGCAACTGCCTCAGCATTAGGCAAGTGGCAGCAGCTGCAGCTGCAGCTACTCAGGGCGCAACAATTACTACAGGTCCCACAGCATCCAGTATTACTTCAGGGGTAAATAAAAACTGTATAAAATAATTGTTCACATCATTCATGAAGATAAATAAAAGAAACATATGTACATACATATACTATACAATCATCTTTATTGCAATTACAGTACATTCTTTAACAACTGCAGAATAATAATTTTTAATACAGTAGCATAAGCACTAACATAAAAACAGACACAGAACTAATTCGTCATTGTCACTAAACATTTCAATATTAATGACAATTCTATTTACAATATCAAACAAAATATTTATTTTTTTGTAAATTATTAAACAAATATTACTAAAGATAAGTATTTATGTACATTCTAAATGTGTTATAAAACACGATTTAGCCAAATCAACCAAAAGTGCATACATACATATGTATGTACTTAGAATTAAAATGGAGTTTTTTATAATTGCTAAATATTTTATTTTACAGAAAATCTGGAAATAACGACATTACGCAGGCTTCATTTTAACACAGAACAATTTTTATTTTAAATTTCAATGTTGTACTATGGGTAATTTTAGCCATTTTCGTGGCAAAAAAAAAATTTCTCACTTTCATGAATGTTTTTGTTTTTTTTTGGTTTTGATATTTCATTAAGAACATATTAAAGCTAATAATATCATTTTTTTTTTCTAAAAAAATTAACGACGACAGTTTAACGCCTGTTCAAAATCATTGTACGTAAGCAAAATTTAAAGGCAGTGTATACAGTGTTGATTTTTGAAGTCCTCTAAATAACTGAAAAAAAATTTTAATTTAAATTGTAATTCAATATGAAAAACAAAAGTTTAAGAAAAAGATTAAAAAAAAAACAAAACAAATAATTCTAACATATCCCTCAATTAAATTTTTTTTTTCTGAAAATTGAGTTTTGGATAAACTTTAAAAAAAATGTGAGAATTTGCTCGCCCATTAAAAAAACGTGTTAAATGAAGAGTTTAGAGTAAATTTTTGTCAATCATGTTGCAATATTTTGGGTTAATGATATTTCTCAATTTTTTGTAGGCAGCCTCCGCTGAACAAAAAATTTTTTTAAGTAATTTTAAAGAAAAAAAAAATATATATAGTAGTGTGTTGGCATACTAGGTCAGGCATCAAAACGAAATATGAAAAAATATATTTCTTCGGCGACTGCCTCTTAGCAGATTTCTGGCAAACACTCTGAGTAAATAAAATTGCCATGAAGGGCTTCTCAACAATCGGAAAATCGTTTTCGGAGTCGACTTTAAACTGTAGGTCCCGCCACTCATGTATAAAATTGACGCACACAACATAAGTGGTGTGAGAAGCTAGGTCGAAATCCTGACTGAATGGTTGTAATGACCAATTATGTATGTATGTAGTTTCTACAACAGTTTCCACTTATTTTTTATTTTAAGGTTTTAGACAAAAAAGTTAACATAGTTAGCAGTTAACGGTTTTACCCACTGAAATGATCCCCCATTTTGAATTTGAAAAATTTTACCTCAGATTCGACATGAGCAAACTCAAAAATCGCAGTATATATTATTCAGTGATTCCTTATAATTTTGACCAGAAATTGTAGTCTTTTTACCTATAGTGCATTGTTCAAATCCAAAAGTATAGTAAAGAATTATAAAACCTGGTAGCATTTTTTCCAAGCAGATACACATGTTTTACGGTAAAATAATCTGTCTCCATCAACATTATCGACTTGTGGAGTGAACCATCTAAATTTATTTTTTTTATTGTATAAATGATTATAAATTTCAGTCTCAAGATTGACTTTTAGACGATTGAAATTTGTGAACGTCTTTGTATAATTGTGGTATTTTACATAAAATTATCAACTTAAGGGGGATTTGGACGATCAAGTCCTAATTTTTGCGAAGAAAAGAGCGGATAGTATCATGAAAAATCAATATGTGACAAGAGCGTACTTGATTGAGAAAAAATACGTATGGAAATTTGGCAGATACACGGGTTTCCTCGTTCTTTGAAATTTTTCAACAGTCGTCGCACTTATTCAATCACGGATACATTTTACTTTGTTTTGGTTTTTTATTAATCTCGTCTGCCAATTCTATTTTTCTTGGGCGCAGATGACGAGCGCTTTTGTGGATTCTGGGTGCTACTAATTTTTAGCACTAGAATTATGAGAGGATCCCCATGTAAGCAGAGAATAAATAATGGAAAGTTATTTGTGAGCACGGGAGACCCTTACTATTTTTCATTGACTCAATGAAGTGTTATTATACCAAAATTACTCCAGTTTCTATTCATAATTAATGCTGATCAGTCATTATGTTTTACAGTGGAAGATATAACTGTCCGCTTTTAACGCCAATTGCGGTTATTGTACAATACAAAAACTATTGATGAGAATTTAATGAAATTATATAAACGTACACGCCACACAACGTAAGTTACTTGATTGTTGTCCAGAAGAACGTTTTCCACAATGTATGCTATACAAACAAACACGTTAATAAATGAGGTATATAAGCAAAGCTATGTTAGAAAATGAAATTAGAGTTAGAAACCAAACATCGGACACTGTCATGTAGCTTTTTTTTATTAAGAGTTGCCAGATGCTTACGTGGGGATAACCTCACATTACTGCACTCCAAATAAAGGGAATATATGTATCTTCTGGGTCTGTTTATTTTGCTACCTGAGTGTGATAACCTGGGAAGAGTATACGTATTTTCCGTGATGGTACCCTGCTAATCGTTGAACTGCTAATTTAATCTTTGGCCGAAACATTTAAGTCTGGTTTAAAGGCTGTCCTTATTGGAAAGATATCGGTCTAATTCGAAGATATACGGCACTGGATGTCACATTTAAAAGTGCGGTGCTTGCGTTGTACTAAACCATTTGGGATACTAAACTATTCGTCGAAGGCGTTTTGATTCTGTCAGGTGAGTAAGTTTGTTGAAGAATTTTGATTCGATTTATCTGCACTGCCCTAACGCAGTTACTGTAACCTGAGACTCCATTTGGATGAAGTAAATGTTAGATCTTCCCTTGTACAAAATTATCGGATTGACACCAACTCTAAATGCTTCATGGCCAATTTGCCACTTTATCCGGCCGTCTCTTCACTATAAGCCAATGGAGCTGGGCCTACGCCATCGACATTGTGTGCTGAAAGTGCCTTCTATCTATATCGGGATTACTATATACACTAAATGACACAGTTGGCTGTGGGGAATAGTTGCTACCCAGATGGCTCTTAACATGAAAATAGGACGGGAATTGGCCTCTAAAAATTAGAACTAGAAACCAAACCTTACCCTCGGCTACCATAATTCGGTTATTCAAGCGGAGGTACGTGGGATCAGAGATTAGTCGGAAACGTCACATCGCCTGGTGACGCACCAGGAAAAATTAAAAAGTTAAATAAGGGCGACCTGGGAACACGGTGCGTACTTACGGGATACTCCACTTTGATTGTACACCTGAGCTGTATTGGTGTGGTGGTAAATGATGAATGCAGGGAATGCGGCGAAGACACCGAAACTATGAAGCACTCTTTGCGATATTGCTCTGCTTTCGAAAGATCGGAATCTCATTATTTTGGGGATGATACCATACCATAAATAGCTCATCTCAGAAAAATGGACTGGAAGAAGTTAATGAAGTTTGTAGAAGATACAGACTTTCTATAGAATGTAGGCTGGTGGTGGTGGTTGCTAATGGTGAGCGCACAACCTACATACCTACCTACCTACTATGCAACTAAAAGTTATAATGTATTACTAAAATATTTAATTATATAAAATATCACTTCTTATTAAATAAGGAAAATATTTTACATTAGTTAAGTAGTATGATATGCGAATTACTTTCATCAATAATACAAGATCTACTGGCTGCGAAACAATTACTTGGAGAGCTAAAACAAGCAGCAACATAGAGCCATAACTGATTTGACGATTTATGCCCTTATTTTGACGATTTTTTTAATTAAAAATTTACGTCATATTCTTTACTTTAGTACATTAAAAGCCACTTTAAGCTTTATATTTGCTTTGAAATTAATTTATTCCTTTTTAATCCCTTAAAGTTATTTTTTTCCGTACGACCAACACTCGTACGACCCAAAATATGTTATGGGAAGAAGGAAAGAGAGAACAGTGTTTATGGACACTATGGAATTGAATTCCGCATACGAATAGTCCGGCTAAAATAATTATTTTTTCTGTAATGCAGTATGTGATCCACTGGCCACTCGACCACATACGGATGTGTTGGTCGAAAAATACGAGCGTTACGTAGGAATATATGATTTTCGGGAACAAGTCCCCTTATTTCGTTCGAGCAAAATCATTTGGAGTAGCGATAGAACAGTAAAATACAAACCACATAGCAACGATACTCCAATGATTCAATGGAGTTGGATATACTATCGTCATTAACGAGCTACTACGGTCGAGAAACCTCAAAATAGACGTTGAGGTACCGACCCATACATGAGAGTTGTGTTCCACCCTCGGTCGATTATAAATGGTGTAAATAGTAAGATCAGATGATAAGGCCTTAAGAAGGAACTGAAAAATGTGTCGGTTCCAGCCAACATTACACTGAATTTACATGCTCTTCTTAGGACTCCTTAATATTTACACCACCCATAGATTAAGATGATGAAGTATTATTGCTGCGCTTATGTGTCAATAAACAACACTGATATAAATTGTTTAAACCTTAAAAAAAAATTTCCTGAAAATGATATAAAATATCCCCATTTTTGGAAAAAAATTAATAAATGAAGATGAGGGACGCTAGCTTTTAATTTCTAACAAATTTTTTTTAAATGTTTTATTTTTGAACTCAGATATGTACATATATTGGCTTTATATGTTTTACTACAATAGAAATAATTTTGGAATTCAAAAACTTTTAATTTACTTATTTTTTCTGACGATTTCAATAAACGTCTTTGACGATTTTGGCGACTTGTCCTCAAATATTTGACGATTTGGTGCCTCGTTAAAATTTGTTATAAAATTTAATTCGCTTCTAACATGACGCTGATACCTAATTAATTAGACAGGCACAATTTTTAGACAGTTGTCAGATTTTACAGTATTAGTGAAATGTGTCTAAAATTTTTTGAGATCCAGTGTTTGTTATATATTTATTCATTTTATAAACAACTACATATTTTAAGTTAATAAATAATAAAAAAAAATGACAAAACGTAAAAGTTATATTTTCAATAAATATTTGATGTAGTTCAAAAGTTATTTAGATTTTTTATAAAAAAAGATGTTATTGTTGCCTAATAACTATATGTTTTATCTGGAAATTGAATTAAATTTTCCCTATTTGGATACTTTGAAGTTACATTTTTCATGAAAATGTAGTAGGAAAAAAGACATGTTAGGTAGATGGATGGAAAAATGGAAAAAGTCAACTTATATCTTCTGCAAAAAGTACACAATTTATTACCTTTATTCTCAATTGAATTATGATATGAACCCCTTTCATTCGTCTGCATATTCATCACGTGCTACAAGTATTAGTAAGCGCACGAGGGGACTTTGAGGTCTCAATATAAGAGCGTTTAGAAGTTCTACAGATGGAATTTGTACACTGTGTAATCTGGATGATTCGGAAAATAATTTCCACGTTATTGGAGTGTGTTCAGTGAATTTAGACACAATTATTTTAGAGAAATCAACTTAAATATAATGAAAGTTTTGAATACAGTAAATGGCATTGATTTTGTTGATAATTTACTTTATAAATTGTTAGGAATTCATCCCAGTGGAAGAAAAACGACACACGTTCTTTTTGTAGTTAACAAAATTCTTTATTCAAGAAGAAAAATTATAAAGCAACTTCTTTGCTTGATGTTTTAAAAGTGAATAATGAAAAAATTAATATAAATGTATTGAACAATGTAGTGACGTAAAAATCATAGATAACGAATATTCGAATTGTTTCAAGTTATAAATTCATATTTCAACACTTCCTCTCAATTCGAATATATTAATAGTTGAATAAATAATTCTACACATTCTACTATTTTAGTATAAGCCCATTGTTCTTAAATGCTGATTATGTTTTTCTTTAGAAAGATTTTTAGTTAGTAAATCTGCAACATTACAACTCGTAGATATATAATCAAGTTCAATAAGTTTATGCTTTACAGCATTTCTAATATGGTGGTATCTTATATCTATGTGTTTTGTGCGTGCATGATACATCTGATTTTTGGTTAAGTATTGTGCACTGAAATTATCACCTTTTATAATAATTGGGGAATCTTTAGGATGATAACCCATTTCCTCCAAAATCCGTTTCAAAAATATTGCCTCTTTTGCACTCGATGAAAGTGCTACATATTCAGCCTCAGTTGTACTTAATGCCACAATATGCTGCTTCTTCGACTCCCAGGACACTGCGCCACTACATAATAGAAATACATATCCTGTATACGATTTCCTGTCCTTTGTATCGCCTCCCCAATCTGAGTCAGTGTAGCCCAAAATCTGCTGGTCATTGTATTCATAATGTAGCTTGTAGTTTGAAGTTTTTGATAAATATCGAAGTATATGTTTAGCCCCATTTTCATTATCAACTATTGGGTTTGTGTTACATTGCGCTAGGTTGCTTACCGAATGCATTATATCAGGTCTCGTCGAAATTGCAATATACATTAGTTCACCAATAAGAGATTGATATCTAGTTTTATCAACGCTTTTTGCTGTCTCATCATTTGGTTGTATTTTATAACCTGGACCTAGAGGTGTTGACGTAATACGACAATTTTTCATGTTGCGTTTTTCCAACAATTGCTTTATGTATTTCGACTGGCTCACAGCAATAGGACCAGTATCTCCTGTACGCTCAATTTCCCAACCAAGAAAATAAGAAAGTTGTCCTTTGTCTACCAACTTGAACGTATTGGCTAGCTTCGATTTTACTTCTTCTAAGTTACCAATTGATGGGCTACCTATAATGAGATAATCAACATAAACCGCAATAAAAATAATCTTTTCATTAATATTTTTTATGTATAAACATGGTTCATTTTGCAATGGTTTATAACCAAATTGCCTGAGAATACTGTCTATTTTAGTATTCCACGCCTTGCCTGACTGCTTCAAGCCATAAGTTGCCTTATTTATACGTAATACTCGATTCCGATACTCAGAGTTTATATAGCCCTCAGGTTACCGCATATAGCATTCTTCATCCAACTCACTATTCAGATATGCTGCTGTCACGTCCAATTGATGTAAATGTAATTTAAATTTAACAGCCAATGCAAGCAACAGTCTTATTGTTGCATATCTGATGACAGGTGAAAAAGTTTCGGTGTAATTTAAACCGTAAGTTTGGCTACAACCGTTTGCAACCAATCTGGCCTTAAAGCGTTGAATTTGATTGTTTTTATCAGTTTTGACAGCATATACCCATCGACATCCAATTGCCTTTTGACCTGGGGGAAGGTCCACCAAACTAAATGTATTATTTTCCAATATCGATTTGTACTCATCATCCATAGCAAGCAACCACTCTTTTGAATATTTGTTGTTGTAAACTTCACTCAGAGTCTCTGGAATTTCAACTTCATTTGCATCCAATAAATTTATTACATTATACTGTTTCATTGGACGTCTTGGCTTACCATATCGAATTATTTTTGGCCTACCTTTGCCAATTTTATTTATATTACGATTCACTGCTTTGTTTTGGCTATTATTTTTCTCGTCTTCTGCTATTGGTAGTTGTTATAGATGTTGCTCATCTTGATTTTTAAATGTTGATTGTTGAAGATTTTCGGCGTATTCTTCTGAAGTTGATTGCTGTTCATTATTTTGCTCATTTTCGTTTATATTTTTAAATAAATCCATTGCATTTTCATTTTGCTTACCCATCAAAATATTTTCATTAAATCTTACATCTCGACAAATTATAATCTTTTGCGCTTTCAAATCAAATAGTCTGAAGGCTTTAGACTCATGCGAATATCCAACCATAATACACTCTTTCCCTTTTGGTTGGAATTTTTGTCAAGTGCAACGGCTAAACATCCAAATGTTTTAAGGTGACGTACACCTGGCTTCCTCTTCAACCATATCTCGTTTGGTGTAACATAGCCACGCCGTTTTGTTGTGGCGTATAAGGCACAGTTCGTTGATGCAGTATCCCACTATTTTTTAATAATTCGTCAAAATTTTTTTTTTATATATTCCCGACCGTTGTCGCTTCTTAACGTTTTAATTTTCATTCCTGTTTGGTTCTCAATCATATTTTTAAACATTTTAAAATTTTCGAATGCTTCATTTTTAGATCCTTTCTTGACTTGTCATCAACGAAGGTTAGAAAGTAACGAGAACCACGAATAGATTTTGTTTGAAAAGGTCCACAAATGTCCGTATGTATTAACTCGACAATATTTTCCGATAAAATCGTTGACTTCTTAAACGGTAGTGTATTAATCTTACTTTTCATACATGGTAAGCATGCAATATCACCAGTAATTTTAATTTTGTCCATTCCATTTACAATTTCTTTGTCAGTTAAATCTTCTAAATTTTTTAAATTTACATGACCGAACCGGCTATGCCATTTCATTATTTCATCGACACACGAGAAATTAAATTCTTTTTGCCTTTCTTCTATATTTTCAAATACATAAAGATTATTTATTTTGTTTGCTTTGATCGATACAGTTTTATCATTTCTGTTTTTTACAATAGCCAAATTTTTTGTAAATTTAATCTCTGCATTATATTCAGTACTTTTACTTACAGAAAAGAAATTTATTTGTAATGATGGTACATACAGCGTGTTCTTGAGAGTGATAGTAGAAAAACCAGTTTTTATTCTCACTTCACCTCTCCCTTCACAGAGCACAAATTGGTTTCCAGCTACTGTAATTTTTTCTTTATATTCTGTAATTGAAGTAAATAATCGCCGATTATTACACCTATGCGATGTCGCGCCACTATCAATACACCAATGATTTTTACTGATTGATTTATTGTTGTTATTATTATTAGATGACAACGCGTACCTAAAATAAGAATTTTCTACAGACTTAAATTTTTGCCATTTACCATTTCGTTTACCTTTCGTATCATTCGCTTTCACATAATTATGATTACTTTTAGCAACATTTGTATATTTGCGATCACATGCTTTATATGCATTTTCAGCTTGATTTTGGTGTTCTTCACGGTGATTTGACTTTTGCCGTTCAAATTCCTCTAAAAGTTTAACCTTTAAAATATCAAATTTTGGCAGCTCGTCCCTTGTCTCCATAGCAATTACAAAGTTTTCAAACTGCTTAGGAAGGCTAGATAGTAGTATTATAATTAGAAGTTCACTAGTCAATGTAATGTCGACTTCTACTAACTTTTCTACGAGATTTTCAAACGCGTTTAAAAATTTGGGAACCTCACCATCTTCCAACATCCGTAGGTTTAGTAGAGCTTTATATAAAGTTACCTTCCGTGCTGGTCCTTTTGGTTTATGAATGCTTTCTAGCTTCTTCCATGCTTCACTGGAAGTCTTACAATTTTTAATATTATTCAGTTGCGTCGACTTTACACACAACACCATCGTTGCCAATGCTTACTCATCAGCTTTTATCCATTCCTCTGCATTTGAATTTGCCTTTGGCGTTTGTCCCGAAGTGACATTCCATAAGTCCGAATGGATTAATATACTACGCATCTGGACAGACCACGAATCGTAGTTTTTCTCGTCAAGTTTGTCTATCACATAAATACTAGCCATTTTCTCAAACCAAATAGTTTTATTTTCACAAATGTCTTCCAATTGTAGATCTGAACTTTCTTCTGGATCAGACTTCTTTTCACTTTTTCCTGTATTGCGAGTAACTGGGCCCATAACCAATGTTAGGAATTCATCCCAGTGGAAGAAAAACGACACACGTTCTTTTTGTAGTTAACAAAATTCTTTATTCAAAAAGAAAAATTATAAAGCAACTTCTTTGCTTGATGTTTTAAAAGTGAATAATGAAAAAATTAATATAAATGTATTGAACAATGTAGTGACATAAAAATCATAGATAACGAATATTCGAATTGTTTCAAGTTATAAATTCATATTTCAACATAAATATTTAGGAGACTAATACTTAAGGAATTTGATTGATTTGTTCTATGAATTATACCTTATATCACAATATATAGTATATATTTATATATTTATTTTTATATATATAAATATCTATTAAACAGATAAAACAATTATAATATATTTACATATATGCTTAAGGAGGTCTACTTATCCTACGAGGAAGCAGCATCAATTAATTGAAACGAAATTGTATTTCTCTGTATGCAGAGAATTTTATATATTTTATTATTTCTTTATATTATTACAAGCTTTTTCAACGGCATTTAAAGTTTATTAATATGGTGTAATTTATACTAATAATTTACAATAAACAATAACCACCTATTTGCGGTATATTGATGATCAATTGTCACAAACAAAATTCATGGCCAACTACTGTTACTAACATTTGATTCATCAACAACATGCAACGTATTTCCGATATCCAAATATGTGTATTCTTTCTATACATACATACGAATTTTATACAAGGG
This sequence comes from Sarcophaga rosellei, assembly GCA_930367235.1. Lineage (NCBI taxonomy): Eukaryota > Metazoa > Arthropoda > Insecta > Diptera > Sarcophagidae > Sarcophaga > Sarcophaga rosellei. The sequence continues at coordinate 44,991,667 of OV884021.1, read as the reverse complement.
AGTATATTTTCTTTACATCTTTCCTGTGAAAAGAAATATTTTTTTAATTTTTTTTCTTCTTTTTATAATTTTCTACAAATTATAATTGTTTTTTGTTTTATTTATTTTTGTAACTTTCTAAATTCAGACAACTATTCAAATTTAGTATGGGAAGATGGGATTAAATTTGAAATAATAAATAGACTCTTTGCAGATTCTGTGTGATTTGTGCTTATGCGGTAATTTTGAATTCGATAATTTTTTCGTTATTTTATATTGACCAATTTTTAGTTCATCCTTCATTTTCCAATTAAGTTTGTTACAGTTTGCAACAAATACCATATCACCTACCTGGAATACAGAATCTTTCTTACATTTATAGCATATTTGTTTGTTTTAATTATGGGATGTTATCGTGTTTTTTAAAGTTTTTTTTTTGCCACTTAGCTACTTTTTACAATTAGTTTTTTGTTTTAGTTCATCCGGTAAAATGGTACATACTATAAATGCCTTCTAATAAATTTATTTGGCGTGAATCACGTGATTGTGTGTTCCCGTTGCGTTGTTCAACTGTACACATTCCTGCACTATTGCGGTCCAAGCTCGTTTCTGTTAACAAGTGTTTGATTTAATCTTTCATTTGATCAATTATAGGTATATTTGAATTTATTCCAAGGTATTGGTCAAATAGAACCATTACAATTTTGTAACTATCCGTTATTTTCTGTATAAGTTTTATGAAATCATGTTTTTTCTGTGTTTTTAACGTTAAAATAAATGCATATCTTGTGAAGTGATCTAATAGAAAATGTACATATTTTTCGTTGACATCTCTCACCACCCAAATCCTCTAATTATGTCCATTGAAACTATTTTAGATAGGCTTGTTTTATCTTGACTGATTCTTAATACATATCAGAAAGTTTTTGCATATTTTTTTATATTACAAGTTAAATTTTCAGATGTATAAAAAAGAAAAAAACATTTTTGCATTTGTTTCAATCTTATGTGACAAAAATATGTGTAAATTTTTTCGTAGTAATTCTATGAGAAAATTCTAAGATAAAACAATTTTCTTTTTCTGCTTATTTTTCGTTTCTCCTGATCCACCAAGATTTCTTCCAACTAAATCAAATTTACTACTTTTAATAAATCATCATTATTTTCATGTGTTTCCAACGCTGGGTTTCTGATTATTTAATTGCCAAACATTCTAAGTAGATAGACCTTTTCTTCTCATGACTTTGAATTAATTTTTTTTACCATATTCTTGTGGTTGTGCTAAAATTGCTACCACACCTTTCATACTAGCATCCGTGTAAATAGTTATTGGTTGGCCTATATCAAAAATAGATAAGAGTGACTATGAACATAATAATTATTTTACACTTTCAAAGGATTCACATTCTTTCGGCCAGATACATTTTCTATTTTTTTCAATAGATTGCGCAGTGGATCTAGTATAATTTAACTTTATATAGTATGTATTTGTGGTAAAAATTTATTTTACCTAAAAACTGGAAACTTCTATATTGATATTATCTTTTGGTAAGGACTTACCATATATATATAGATATTTATAATTACATGTCCTAAATATTACATAGAATCTACCTTAAACTTACATTTTGATAGTTTTAGTTTAAAACCCTCTCACTTTATTACCTTTAATAAATTTCCTTAATTTGTCATGTTTTTCAAAAGTTGTCGAAAATACTAAGATATCATCGATGTAATTTACTGCGAAGACTGAAAGTTTAAAAAATTTTTAATATGTTTCCTAGAAAAATTGCGGTTGATGTTTGAAACCCAAATGGGAGGCATATCAATTGGAAATGACCTTGAATTACAAATCCTGTTTTTTGGTTATCTTAACGGAATTTATGTATATAGGGTTGAAAAGAATTTACAGCTAACATAAATAACAAATACAGCTAACAGAAATAACAATTTTATTTAACTTTCTGAAATTAATACAGTCTAGGCGTTTTGTTATCTGCTTTCTTGTAAGTCGCAGTTACTGGAGACCGTAAAACTCTTCTATTAGATTATTTTTTTTAGCAGATCTGAGATTTGGTTCTGAACTTCATTTCTGTCTTCTATGGAAGATATTTATCCTTTGCAAAAATAGATTAATATTTATCGTATATCATATTCATAAACACTTCAGATTTGTCTACTTCATCAAAATTAATTGCATATCTAGATGGTGTTGAACTTACATTTTCGTTTTTATAATAAATATTTTTATTATAACTTTCACTTCTTTTTGGTTCTATAGTAGCGTGTATTATTTTAAGATTTTCTACTTGATTTAATTTGATTAGGTCAATTTTAGGTCATTTTTATTAGGTCAAGGTCAAGTTCAAGTTCAATTAAAACTTCATATTTAAAACTTTTGTCATCTATTACAAATAAATTTACTTCTTTTTCTATTTGAAAGATTCTAATTTTATTCGAATCATACTCTACACTTTTATCTCACCATTAACCTTTCGAGGGTTTGCACATCGTTTTTTTTTGTTTTTTTTTTTTTGGAAATATTAAATTTATCAAAGAAACATTAGAGTCAGAATCATATATTCCACTGGCCTCTAATAAATGTTGTAACAATAATTTTACTTATATTAATGGTAAAATAACCAGTTCTTTGGATTTATATCAATTAACTCTGCTTCTATCTCAGAATTGTGAACAAATTTCATTTAATTTTTATTCTCTCCTCGATTCTTTTTAATAACTCTGAACTAGCATTTTGCCCCAGAGTAATACCAATATTTCTGACGTAGTTTGCCACATATTTTGTAGCGACCATTTTCTAGAGGCTTTTCTTTTGAGTTTATATTCATGCTTTTCTGGAATAATTAAACGTTCGAGGCTTCTCAATTCATTAAACAATTCGTGTGTATACTTTAAGTTTTCTCTGTTAGTTCTACACCACTTTATCAGGTAATCCTGCTGTTAATATCAGTTAAAATTTTCGGATCCATTGATTTATTTATTTCTTTTTAATCTAATACCAATTTATTAAAATATTTAAAAGAAATTCAATTTTTTTATTGAACTAGAACTGTTATCTGCATAAGTTTCACAAAAATAATTATTCCATTCGTTTCACTCTGAATTTAGCGTATGTTTTATAGGCATGGAGCTATACCAGTCTAAGGAAGATTCTTCTAAAAAAATCTGATGACTTCAATTTTCTCTTCATATTTTCTGACCTCTAAACAGTTACACCCACTTCAAAACCCTTTGCGCACTGGTCTACATTTGAACATTTTCTTTGGAATGTCATGTTTTAATTTAGAAAAATTATTATTTTACCTGTGATTGACAAAAAAAAAAAAATTATACGGTTAAGTTTTTTATCTAATGTTTAAAAAATTATAAATTTTACTTGCATTCACTTCCTTAATTTAGTTGAATGCTTGATCCTAAACAAGTAACAAGTGCTCATATTTTGCAACAATTGCTATTAAAAATTGCCTCCAAAAAATCATGCCTTTCAAAGCGCACCGGGATTGTCATATGTTTCAATCGCAAAGATTAAAAAAACGTTGGTAGGGCGTGAAACTCACAGTGGAGTCGGGCTTCATTTTCTAGAGCTGCCAAAACTCTTGAACACAACAACGATCGTCTTAAAAAGATCGCGATCATCAATATCAAGAGCTGCCGAAAACCCATCTGAAAGCGAAGAACGGGTTGAAGATTTTCGACTATATGTCACAAGATCACGAGCAATTGAACCAACTTTGGAACGCGAATTACGCTTTGAAAGTTTTCAATAATGTGCCACTACATTACCAGCCGCTGAACTGCTTTCGGAATGTGAAGAACGCCTAGATAGTCTTCGACAGTGCGCCACAGCATCGTGAGTCGTAGAAGTTGAAACGTGAAGAATACCTTTGGAGACAACGACGTCGCACAATAACATCATGAGCTACTGACGCAGAAGTACACACGATAGACCTGCGGATTGCAACCTCATCAGGAAGAATAGCAGAGAGAAGAGAGCATTGAAATTCTGTTGTGAACACTTAGACAACATATTAGAATAAGAATAAATCTGTAGATTTAATAATAACTAAATGTATTACTTTGAATATTTACAGTTTTTTATTTTTTTATATTTTTTTTATTACGATGGGTGATATACAAATGTACCACAGAAATCTCTTTCAAATATACCAGGTAGACTACAGCGAATACGATCTGATAGAGCATTATCTATTAATTGCGTGAAAAGTTTTGGGTTTTACTGAATTTTGCACTCATGTATTAAAAAAAAAATTTAAAAAATGTGACTGTTTTTGGTAGAAGCACCATGTGTCACATTAGCGTTTAACAGCCTGCCTTAATTGGCCATTAACAACAATATTAACCTGCCTTAACACATCCTTTCAGGCGCCTCAGCTTCTTGTGCCAGTATATCGAAAGTATAGTTATCGGCCGTAATCTGAGATCCAATACGCCGCATGTCTCTTCTTGTCGATAACATATACTTAGTTTTGCCTTCATTTACTGCAAGAAATATCTTATTAGACTCCCGTTCATTTGCATTAAAGGCAGCAGTAACATCTCACTTGGTACGCCCTATGATGTCAGTGTCGTCTGCGTACGCAAGAAACTGGACGCTTTTTTTAAAAATAGTGCCATTGAGATGCACCCCCGCCTTCCGCACAACATTCTCCATGACGAAGTTAAACAGGACGCAAGATAAGGGATCGCCTTGTCTGAACCTTAGCACGGTATCAAAGGGTTCGGAGAGGTCCATTCCTTCCTTGACGGAGCTGCAGGAATTGCTTAATGTTATTCTGCATAACCCTATCAGCTTCGCTGGCATTCCGAGCTCTGACATTGTGGAAAAAACCCAAAAGATCTGGCCGATGGTGGACTTGACAGGTCTGAAGACGCAACTGATAAATCTAATCAGTGTTTTGACAAGTAGCTCACAATACGCGGGTAAGAATCTTATATGAGATAGGGAGAAGGTTTATACCCCTATAGTTGGCACATATTGTAAGGTCTCCCTTTTTCAGGACAGGACGGACGATATTGAGGTTCCAATCGTTGGGCATACTCAGTAGTTGCGATCTTAAATAATTCAGCGTGGAAGCCATCAGCTTTATTGTCCTTAAGGCGTATAATCGCGACTTTGACCTCTTCATGGCTAGGCGGCGGAATCTCCACGCTGTCATCATCGATTAAGTTCCGTACATCATCTATATAGGCAGTATTGTCATCGCCTCGTAGCAAAGTAGAGAAGTGTTTCCCTCACAACCTCAGCACCACAAGGAATAGGATGGCCGCACTTAGGCCTCACGGGGCCTCTTGTGATACCACAGTTCATGTCAATTATCCCCTAATCCTGGTACCAGTTATAGCTTCCAATGAAGCGAATCAAACTGCCTATGTCAATGTTCGACAAATCACCTAGATCATCGATTTAGTAGACACCAAGATGTTTCTTTCTCCTTTGACATAGTGTAGGGCATGTTCCCAGTAGATGAAGAACAGCGGAATCATATTGTCAATGTCCCCGAGAGCCTCAAATTTACCCAGGATACTCGAGTGACCAGTATATGATCCACGCCATTCTCCAGTCGCCCAGAGACGACTGCCAATCCCAACCGCTACTCCCCTACAATATAGATCAAGCGGCGTGAGGCCCAAAATTATCTCCAGTGCCACCGTAGGAGTAGTGCGCAGGGCACCACTAATTATTACGCAGTCAGATCTTTGCAACCGCCCTACTAGATTGATGTTAGTAGTCCTATCAAGGGATTCCCACCTTACCAGGCATCTATAGGTCAATATAGATTTGACAACAGCCGTATAGATCCAGTGAGCCATCCTTGGTAACAAGCTCCATTTTTCTCCTACGCCTTATTACAGGTGTAGAGAGCAATGGATGCCTTCTTCAGTCTGTTATTGATGTTCGACTTCCAAGTAAGTATCCTATCTAGAACCAGCCTTAAAAAATTCGCCTCATCCTTGAGTACAAGTTCCGTCCCACGCATACTCAGTGGACGAATCGACGGTGACCTATACTTCCTAGTGAAGAGCACCAACTCAGTTTTCCCGGGATTAACTCCGAAGCCGCGCGAAATGCTCACTCGCCAACCTTCTTCAGAGTCAGTTGCATTCTATCTCACACAGCATCCGTAAATCTCTATTTTAAGAACCACGTCAACATCCTTGGCAATAGCCCCACATCCAACATTCTCTAAAATCACAAGCAGTTCGTTCATCACAAGATTTCATAGGAGGGGGAAAGAAGCCCACCTTGTGGAGTGCTCATTCCTATCCTTCTAGCGATGTGCTAGTCCCATAGCGTCGGGTAGATTGTTCTTCCGCCCTGTAGTTTCGATATCCAGTCTACCGTTGTGTCCTGCATACCCAATCTTGTTAGTGCGCCAGAAATAGTGCTTACATACATACATAAATAATTGGCCATTACAACCCTTCAGTCAGGATTACGGCCTAGCTTCTCAACACCATTCATGTTGTGTGCGTTAATTTTATACATGCGTGGCAGGACCTACAGTTTAAAGTCGGCTCCGAACGACAAATTTTTTGAGAAGCTTTTTCATGGCAATTTTTACTCTCAGAGTTTTTGCCAGAAATCTGCTGAGAGGAAGTCGCCGAAGAAATATTTTTTCATATTTCATTTTGATGTCTGACCTGGGATTTGAACTCGGGCCTTTCGTCTAATAAGCCAACACACTACCTACTAGACCACGGCGACTCCAGAAATAGCTCCACATTATTGAAGGCCCCTTCGATTTCTAGGAAGGAGCCAGAGTGTATTCCTTTCATGCAAGAGACGTACGTATTCCACGTTAAGCTATGTAGGGCAGTTTCAACAGACTTTTCCTTACTGTACGCATGTTGTCCTTTGGATAAGAGATTTCCATCCAGGGTCTGCCGTAGATTTATATCTATGAGCCTCTCCAAGGTCTTCAATGATATAGGAGACACTTATGGATATATAAGCTTTAAGTGCGTTGTGTAAGTTTCTCCCCGGCTTCGGTATGAAGACCACTTTGCACCATTTCGACGGTATGTGTCCCAACCGAATACTGGCAAGGTAGATTCTCCTAAGGAGTTCAATATGCCCCATTCTCAGATGCTGTAAAAGGGCAGGATAAATCCCGTCCGGTACCAGAAACTTTAACGGTTTAAATCCGTCTATCGCCCATTTGATTGCCTTCAGTTAGTCCACTTCTCGGACCCCATACTCCAACTCCAGAGACCCGTCACGCCGGAAAGTGGATGTCAACAAGGAGTTACAGAATTTCCTTCTCAGAGCTAGTCCATGACCCATCGTTCCTTCTCAACACCGACGCACTATAGGAAATTTTAACCCTTTTTCTGGCCAAAATTCAAAATTTAAATTTTTGCAAAAGAAGTTTTTTTTGCTTTATTATAAATAAAAACATAACAAAGTAGGCATATATTTTAGAATTTTGCATTTATATGACTAACTGTAACTTTATTAGTTGTTTTATGTTGTACTTAAAAATAAGTTATTAAATAACGATTGAGTGTAGTGCATTTTGTGGCAATTTCTAACAAAAGTTTTCATAATAAAAATATATAGTTTTTAAAAATTAAAAATTGGAAAATAATGTCGAAGGCGAGTACTTTATTAATATATAGTGTAATATTTGTGAACACCTCTGTTAGACCAATTAAATTGAAAAATTTAAGGTGACCTTACAAAAAAATAATATAAATATGACTTGGAACTTTACTTGGACTTACAAAAAAATGATAACAAATGATAGTTACACCACTATAAGAGATCTTTCAAACAATCAGTTATCTACCGAATTTAGTATATTTCAGCTGCGGATATTTGCAAACTTTTTCAAAAAATTCATTTTTTCAGGTAAATACAGTGTGAAAAACTGTGTGTGAGTTATTTAATGTATGGCAAGAGAAACATTTCGAAGTTAATAAAAGAGCAGCTGTATATGCCCACTTATTGTCATGTATTAACGAAAATGGTTGTTCCGAAAATATAGAGCAATATTTAAAGGAGCAGTCTAGAATACTTTGCTCAAATATGGCGTAAAAGCGGTAGGAGTTTGAAAGTTCTTAAAGTACAGCATGCTGGTTGGCTTAAAGGCAATTACTTATTAAAAATATGTGAAACAAACCTGAACAAACCTTGCCCCCATTAATTCAAAACCTGGACGACCGCAATTAATATTGAGCCAAAAATCTGAGAGACCAAAAAGACGAATTGCAGCGGAAATCTCTAAGCAAAATGATGCAAATAAATGAAGAAAATTCGGAGAGCGAAGACGAAGAAATGGAAACAAGTGCTGTTCTGAACCAATATTTTTTAAATATAGTTGACAATTTGGAACTGGAAAATCGAATTTTTGAATAAAATAATCTAAACCATAACTTATTTTGCTTAATTTTTAAATTTGTAAAATTAATTTCTATTTTTAAAAGTTAGTGTACACTCAAAAAAAAAATTAAAAACGGTTAATGGAACCATATAAGATATATCTAGATCGGGATTGGGTCCGGGAACCTATTACAACTGATTATTAGTTTAATTTATTTTTATATTTACTAATTTTTTTCTGAACGTATGAAAAAAGTTAATGGTCCCTTCCTCCCCCTTAAGAGACTTCCTAAAATCAAATACCAAAAAATTATTAAAATCGGTCCAGCCGTTTGGCTACAATTAATTTTGGCCAATAAAAGGGGTTAAATTTCCTATAGTGCAATGCACTGAAAACCGTTTCTTGTATTTGTTGTTGCTTGCTGTTTTCTTTATTTTTGCTTATACTTTTGTTGATATTTTTGTTTTGGTTTCTTAATCTAGATATATCTATACTTTAGGTTTAATTTATTATTTTTTGTTATTATTGTTGTTTATTTTAATATTTAGTTTTGTTATTTTGGATAATTTTGTTTTGTATTCAAGAATGTAAATTATTAGCGAGATAAATTTAAAGATGTTAAAAATTACAGCGGAGACGTATTTTGCATGAGCCAGCCTGTAGACTTTGTGCCCTAATCCACAAACCTTGTTAGCCATAGATTATGGTTCATGAATTAGGGTGATGTGTTCTCCCCTATTTGTCAGTAGGAGAAGTAGTACAGCCGATGCTGCTTTAGAGTGGTCTAGGAGTTCCGACGTCCTTAACAGCATCCAAAGGACAGCAGCCATATCCAATCCAGTGGAAGATAAGGAATTAGTTCTGGGTCGGGTATGGCTCTGTATCGAGGTTGCTGGAAGGTCGTCAATTTTAACACATGCTTACTGGTCGTGAGATTTTTAGCAAATCGAATCGACTTAATCGGCATCTAGCATTAGTAAAACAAATGATTAGAGAATTAACTGAATTCCGACATTCAGAGAAAGTGGAAATGATTAGCCGATTTTCGTACTGAATGTATTTTATAAAGAATTTTCGTATTTAAATTTGAAACCTCGTCAATTACAACGTTTTTATTACATTCGAGATTTATAATTTGTGTAATAATGAAAAATATAAATATAAAAATGTTTACTGGCTGTGATGAAAGTATGGACTTCCGTAGAAAAATCGATGGATACAGAACAAAGTATTTCAATTACAGCAAACCATCTATGCATTGATCCGATATGTAGACTCTCTTGTAATATGAAATAGCATATATTAGAATCAATAAAGGGTAAAGGTAAGAAACTCTCATTCAAATAATGCAAAGTTTGTTCGTTCAATAACAAAAGATATATATATTTATATATATACATACAGTGGTGGTCAAAAGTCGTCCGTGTCGGAAAAATATACCAATGAAGTGCAGCGTATTTTCGGAAGAAACTAAATTGCATAGAGTACAGATTCCGATTGAAAACTTCTGAACGGGGTAGCGTTTATATCCAAAAGTACACCTCTTGCTCTTATCAGTAGACTTAAATCACGAGATGAGAGTCCAGAAGAAGTAATTCGCAACAAAGAATAATTTAGTTGAGAGTATGAGTCGTGGAATTGAGAGTTTGTGGCATCGGAAATTAAATTAACATATTCATACGTTCTAACGAGCTGTAAAACTGATTCGCAATGTTTGCTAAGAGACACGGAGCTATATTCAGGAACAAAGTTAATTTTATTACATAAACCTAACCATTGCTCAGCCCAAAAAGTCTGCTTAGCAAATATGATTTCTGCAAGCTTGCGGGGCAATCTTTTGTAAGGCATATTGTGAACCTTATTGATGTAATGTTAATGTATCCAAATATAATGATTTTAAATCCATTTCCAACAAAAGCATATAGTTTGGAGTGTTTTAGGCAATAGTAACATCGTCGTAATGAAAAATCTAAATAATTTTTCTACCACATCATATTTTTTATATCCTTTATTTATATATTTGTGCACCGTAAAACATAACTGAAACAAGATACTGCAGTAAAGATTTCGAACTTATTTTTATTCGATATTTATATATTTAGACCAAAACGAAGATACTGCCATTTTTGACGTAGTTAATTTTCTAAATGTTTACTAAGTCACAAATTATAACATAAGTCATTTCTTAAGCGTTTATACGAGTTCACAATTTCGATTTCATTTGCTCCACTTTATGTTTTTTGGTATTCTAGTGCCATTAAGAAAAACTAATACATTCGATTTTGAAAGGTTTACTTTTAAGTGCCATAAGTCAGAGTATTCATGGAGAGAATCAATCATGATCTGGAGATTGCTGGGCGAATCAGATATCAAAACAATATCGTCAGCATAGAGGAAAACTTTTACTCTAATGTCACCAATAGTTATTCCCACAGAAAGAGCGTCGACTAAGTCATTCAAGTACAAGAATTACCAAAAAAAATATTGGACTGGTAGTGCAATCATACGACTGTTGTAGTTGTAGTGTTTGTGTTATTTGTGTGTAAATTTGTCCTATACATTTCTAGTTTATTTGAAAAGCCTCAGAATTGTAGAAGCCTTTATATCATGGTAAAGTCAATTGCCGAAGTTATTGAGAAATAAACAGGTTTAAAATCTGATTAGTTTCTGATCTTTATTTACAAATTCTGAGATTTATATGTTTTCTATAATAATATTGAACTATTTGCTTTACTTATTCTATGTTCATTTTATTTCTATTTCCCCTACTTATTATTTGTTTACATTTCGGTGACTCACAATAATATTTATTTTTATTTTATTTATTTATTTGCTTACAAGAACTTACAAGAGCTTTAAGAATGTTATTCTTTTATAGCTCAGTAGGATATGCACAAATTACATTAGTCATTAGTATTCCCTAAATTATAGTTCAATTGTTTAATAAAGTATATAACTAATACACAAAAAGGCAATAATTATATTTCACACAAGATTTTAAATATTTGAGGACATATAGTCAAAAAGTGACTTCTTAAAACTGCTCTTTCTCGAAATGTTTTTAATAGACATTGGTAAGGAGTTCCACAAATTAATTGCGTTGACGAAAAACAATCTGCCAGTATTGATGTAGGCGTATCTAGGTATAATTAGAGTTGTATATCTAGTAGATCTGCCAAATACAAGCTTCTCAAAGAGATAGGGTGGTTTCTTCCGATAAAGAAGATTATGTAAAAATATAATATTTCGCATCTGAAGGTAGTCGATTAAGTCACAACCCAAGATCATTTTCCTCCAGGACGATACACTGCTAAACCTGGTTAAATCATACAATTTAGTATGATATGAAGTATTAATTGAATTATAAGTTTCCTCGTAACTTCAACTGGTGTGAAGTTAGACGACATTCGTAAATTACGAAGCAAGAGGTATACGTTACGCACAACGTGATTAATATGGTCAGTGCATGACAAGGTGGAATTGATCCAAAATGCTAAGTATTTAATCTTACTAACGTACACAAGTAAGTAAATGGTCGGAAAATAACTTAAATCATATTCCCATCTACTGATTGGTAAAATGTAAGATTTTCCAGGATTGAGCATAAGGTTATTATCCTCAGCCCATTTTAAAATAGACCTCAAGTCATAATTAAGTTTGTAACTTGTATCCTCTATCAGACCAATACGGTTTGAGATGTACAGCAGAATATCGTCTGCGTATGCATGTACCTTAGTATACCTGCATACTGAAAATAAATCGTTGACGAACATACTAAATAGCAGGGGGCCTAACACGGACCCCTGTGGAACACCGGATGTTATACGCCTTAGCCCTGACTGCCTTACTTACTTAATTGCACACACAATACGCCTGTAAGAACCTTATATGCGATAGGGAGAAGACTTATACCCCTGTAGTTGGCGCATATCGTAGGGTCTCCCTTTTTCAGGACAGGACAGGGGACACTGAGGTTCCAATCGTTGGGCATACTTTCCTCTAGCCATATTTTGTAAATAAGTTGGTGCATGCGCCCTACCAACTCATTACATCCGGTCTTAAACAATTCAGCGGGGAGGCCATCAGGACCCGCCGCTTTATTGTTTTTAAGACGCATAATCGCGACTTTGACCTCTTCATGGCTAGGCGGCAGAATCTCCACGCCGTCATCGTCGATCGGGTTCGGAACATCATCTCTAAAGGCGGAATTGTTGTCGTCATCACCTTGCAGCAGAGTAGAGAAGTGTTTCCTCCATAACCTCAGCACCCCTTGCGAGTATGTTATCAGGTTTCCGTTTTCGTCTTTGCAGGAAGACGCTCCGGGCTTAAAACCTTCGGTTAGACGCTTAACCTTTTGATAAAATTTTCGAGCATCATTCCTACACCTATACATCTCGACTTCCTCGCGCTCACGCCTTTCCTGCTCCCTCTTCTTGCGTCTGAAAAGGCTTCTCTCATCCCTTCTCCTCTCTCTATAGTTCTCGACAATGGCTCGCGTTGCGGCTGACTGCAGCGTTTTCTTGTATGCGGCGTTTTTCGCTGCAGCAGCCTCGCGGCACTCCTCGTCGTACCATTGATTTCGTTGGGGTGGGCGCTCGAAACCAAGGACTGTTTCCGCAGTAGTGCGCAAAGAGTGGGATATGTTGGCCTACAGTCCACCAATGTCGCTGAGATTGGATGGGGAGCGACGGAGCTTATCCGAGAGTTGAGCGGAGAACGCCTCAGTTTCCCCTTGTGATCGCAGCTTCTTGACGTCCAGCTTTCGCAATGTACTAGAGCGCGCAGACCTCGAGGCGCTAATGCGCAATCGGAACTTGGCTGCGACAAGGTAGTGGTCCGAGTCGATGTTTGGACCTCTGAATGTACGCACATCTAGTACACTGGAAACGTGCCTTCCGTCTATCGCAATATGATCGATCTGGTTGGATGTTGATCGATCGGGGGACATCCAGGTGGCCTTATGAATGTCGAGATGCTGAAACCTGGTGCTACATACGGCCGCGGCGAAATCGATCAGCCTCATACCATTGGAGGTAGTGTCCGCGTGGAGGCTGAACTGTCCGACAGTGGGCCAAAGATACCTTCCCGCCCGACCTTCGCATTAAAATCTCCGAGGACGATTTTGGCGTCATGGGCCGGGCACTTATCATGTACGTCCTCGAGTTTAGCATAGAAGGCATCCTTAACCGCATCGTCCTTTTCTTCCGTCGGGGCGTGGGCACAAATTAGGCTTATGTTGTAGAATTTTGCCTTGATGCGGATTGTGGCTATTCTTTCGTTCACAGGTGTGAACCGAGAGACAAGGTGACGAAGTCTCTTATTAACCACAAAGCCGCATCCGACTTCGTGCTTATCTTCATGGTAGCTGTAGTAAATATCACAAGATGCAAGCCTTTTGCATCCTTGTCCTGTCCACCGCATTTCCTGTATGACAGTGATGTCAGTCCTACATTTAATGAGGGCATCCGCCAGCTGGGCGGAAGCGCCTACCCTGTAAAGGGTGCGGACGTTCCATGTGCCAATACGCAAATCGTAGTCCTTTATACGTTTGCCGTGGTCGTCAACTTTTAAGGGGATCTTATTGGATTCTGTATTTCTGGTTTTCATTGGAGGGGGATTTTTACGTGGTGGGTTCCAAGCCCTACGCACAACCCAAATTTAACGTCCAGGGGATTGGACTTCGCTGCACGCATTAGTTAACATCTAGCGGGTGCTAGAATGCCATCCAGGAGGGCCCACGAGTAGGCTGCGTGTCAACTTGAATACAGCAAGACAAGGATCGTCCTGGAGGTCGCCACGTTGACCACAATCAGAAACTTTGGCTTGTTTGCATGCATCCCTCCCTCCCCAGCCCTGACTGCCTATTTCCAATAATTACCCTTTGGGCTCTCCCATACAAGTAGTTTTCCATAAGAGATAAAGCGGTATTCGTAAATCCAAAATAGTGCCCCAGTTTTCGACACAAGATTAAATGATCAACCCTGTCAAAGGCCTTTGAAAAATCTAGTAGACACATAAGAGAGAGGTTTCCTTTGTCATATTCGGGCCTTATGTCATCAATTACTTTCAAGACCGCAGTAGTACAACTATGAGCAATTCGAAAACCAGATTGGAACGGGGACAAGAGATTATTGTTATTCAGATATAACGTAATCTGTTCAGCAATTAGGGACTCAAATATTTTCGAAAAAACTGGTAAAATACTTATTGGCCTATAATCGCCCGCACTCACTGCATTGGAAATCTTTGCTATTGGTATAATTCTTCCAATTTTCCAGGCTGTAGGAAACTGGGTGGTTGTAATGCAATGGTTAAAGACATGAGTCAGCGCTCCCAAAATATATGGCAATATAAGTTTAACAAATTTAATGGCTACACCATCTGTACCGATGGCATTGGATCGAATTTTCAAGATATGCCTGGTTACATCAGCCTCTGACACTGTAGAAAATGAGAAGTTAGTATTGCAGGAGAGTTCATTTTGTAGATTAGGACTGGTATGATTGTTTGTCACGCCATTAATACAAAAAAAGTCATTAAGCTCATCTGGGTCTATTCTGCACCCATAAGAACTGCCGGAGTGTATACCTAACGACTTTACATTCTTCCACAATTCGCCAGCAGGGAGATTTAAATTAAGTTTCCGGGAGAAATATGATTTTTTGGCTTGTCTGACAATGAGATTGGAGCGGTTTCTAGCTCTATTGTAAGCAGCTCGGTTTATCAATGTGGGTCTCCTTTTCCAAACGTTGTAAGCTAGATTGCGATCACGAATAGCATTTTTTACAGCAGCTGTATACCATGGACAAGAGCGATTATTTACAGCAAAACTACGTTCAGGTACATGACGATCATAAGCGCCCTGCAATGTTGCAAGAAGCACGTTCAACTTATCATCCACTGACGCATAATACCAACATTCATTCCAGCCCAGAACAGAAATGTCAGCAAAGAGGGACGAAAAATCAATCGCGTTATAATCCCTATAAGTTATAATCTGAAGATTATCATCTCTACTCAGGTTAATGTTTAACGTACAAAATAATAGATCATGGTCAGAAACGAAAGAAAATTGATCATACAAAAGTAATAAGCCTGGATGAGATAGCAGGAATAAATCGAGTAAACTTGGTCTTGAATTGGACGAAAAACGTGTGGGTATTTCATCATTAACCGTAGTCATACCCACAGAACTTATCATATCAAGGAAATCATTACTAATTTCATCCTTAACCATCAAGTTTACATTAAAATCACCACAAGTGATAAAAAAAGTCATAAGCTATGGAATGATTCCTGAAGTCATCAAAAAAAGGTTCAAGAGTTAATGTTCTTATAGGATTATAAACGCATGACACTAAAGCTCTCACACTATTATCATAGACGACAATATTAATAAATTCAATGTCACAATCCTGTGAAATGTTGACTACTCTAGTATTGAGGTTACTCTTAGCATAAATTGCAACACCACCGCCTCTTCTATGTCTCCTATCATTCCTATATAGTTTATACCCATTTATGCTATAGTGACCATCCGGAACATCATAGTGGAACCACGTTTCCGTTACACAAATAATATCAATCTTAGAGTTGCAAAATGCAAAATTTACGCTGCTTATAAGGAAAGATCGCATTGTTTTAAGGCGATCGGCAGGCAAGTTACCCATTATCTGCATGGCTAGTTTGGGCTTATATTTAAAAACAGTGTACACAATTTCGTACAACATTTTTTGCTAATCCGCGAATGTTAATATCCATATTCGCTGCCTTAGTAAGCCGAATAGAATTTTTGCACCGCAATGATAATTCGATAAATGTAAATGTTGCATGTAGAGATAAGTAACTCTCATATATGAGGACAACAACAATGGAAATTTAGCATCATATTGTATATCTCGCAATAAATTAATTTGTCGATTGTTTAGGACTAAAACTTGTATGAGAGGTGTTAGTTTCTGATGTTTTGAAAGCGATAATTTCTTATCAATTTCATTTCAAATTCGTGTTCTTTTATGATAGCTATGATTTTAAGAAATGACCAATCCAATTTTTCAGCGTGTCAATTGATTGTGTTTGTTGTCAATGGCTAATTAAGTAAGTAAGATAAAATTCTTGTAGTCAGAATATTTGCCATCGAAAGTAGGTAATTTCATATTTGGCAAACGATTTAGTGAGTGCATCGAAAATGTATGATCTTCAAACCAATTTTATTTAGATACTAGCTGACCCAGCGAACTACGTCCCGCCCAAAATTGATTTTTTTTTTATTGCCCAAAACAGGTCGCATTATGTATTTATTGTAATACACTGCATAAAACAGTTATTAAAAAGCTAACTTACTATAAGTGTGTGTGAATGTACTTATAATCGAAAGCGTTCTAGACAATGAAAATATGCTTTATTTAGGATAAAACAAAAGTCAATGAGTTTAATTTTGGTTATATTTTTTCTTATTTGGTGATTTTTTCACAAATGTTGGTTACAAAATTTTTTTCGTGGCAACACTGTTTCAGAAGAATAAATAAAAAATTAGTCAAACAACAAAAACGCACGATGAGAACAATTGAGAACATTGTTACGCTCTTGGTTTCTTTATCTTTCCCTTCTATCTTTCCTCCCGCGTCGTGAAATATTTTTGAAAAATATTCCAAAATATACCAAAATTCACATTCTTTATACTTTATTTTCTTTGGTTTTATACATCAGGAATCATAGATAGCATACTTTAGGGGTAACTATGCGTATGAGTAATATATTTCAAATGCAATTAAATATTAAGTATGTAGTATACATGAGCATGGCCCCTCGCTCATTTGGAATATCAACATAAAAAGTAGCCTATAACTCCTTCCAGACATACAGGAAGATACTGTGAAAATCAAGAAAATCGGTTCAGCCGTTTAGTCGTCTATTAACTTCAAACATACAAACATACAATCAAACACACACTCATTTTTATATATAAGATATGAGGACCAAGCAACGACATTATTTTTGATTTTGTACTGACCCACAGTTCTTCAATTTCAGGACGGCGATAATATTGTGAACATGTTTTTTCAATTTCAGTTTGATAGGCCATGATTTGTGTAATATAAGAATTCAACATATCCAGCTCGAATGTAGTTCAACAACTCCTCCCATACATTTCCCATGTGGGTTATGTTTCTTTCAGCAAAGGAGGATTGCTGTCGTAATACGGCTAAATTATCTGAACTAGAAGATTCATTTAATTCCCGAAGGCATTTTAATTTTGTTCATAATGTTCATGTTTTATCTGATTTTTTTAATAAACAGGAATCATGTAAAACCAAATTTTCGATAACGGTTTCTAATAGCGCACGGCAACACATCAAATTTGATTGATCAGCACAGCAACACATTAAAATTTAACGTTCAAATTTTATTGCATTGTTGTGGTAAAGAAGAAAAGAACCATACGAAAAATTAATGACCGAAACTAACACATACAAGATTCACTTCCTAATACATACATAACATTTTAGCTATAGCTAAATTGCATAACATTTTGACTATAGAGTTGCATTTCCAACAATATATCATTAGAGACGGTAAAATGACCGGTCTTTTGATTATCAGACTTGATGGCGTCAAATATATTTTTGACAATATCTTTCAAAAGAAAAAATTTCACTTTTGACAAATTTTAAAATGAGAGTTTCAAAAGTGTCAGACACCCAGTGTCCCAGTGACAGAAGGGAAACGAGACGTTTGCCGGCGAATTACGTAAGGGATAGCAAATTTTACTAAAAAGTATTTCTGTCCTTGTCTGATTTTCTCTCTGTTTTGTTTTTTTTTTTAGTTTTCGGGGTGGGTTTTTTATATTTGCGAGGGTTAATAAAAAATGTATTTTTTGTCTAAAACTATTAAAAAATAATAAAAGCAACTAATAACAATAACAATTTTTAACTTTTTCTTTCAAGAAATTAAATAATGAAAAACAATAGGATGATTTTATTTAATTCCGATAAGAAAAACTCCGGGTTACTTATCTTGTTGAAAATGTGTACGGGAATGAAAAAATAATAAAAGAACTGCAAGTACAAAAATATGAAATGTCATGTAAATCAAAAGTTATATGATTCAAATATAACAGGTTAGAATGTAAATATTTCAATACCCCTTCTCATTCTAAACTGTTAGAAATATTCAATTTAATCCTGATGTCTTTAATTCTTTTAACCGAAAGCGGTTTAGTTAGTATATCACCCTGTATATCAGCGGTGGGCAGTATTGACACTTGATGACGTTCTTAGTTACATAGTGCTTCTTTAGATGCGTCCGCAAGTGCAATAAACTCTGCTTCTGTTGAGGGCAAAGTCACACAGGATTGTTTACGGCACGACCATGATACAAGCGCTTCATAGACTTTAACCTTCCTATACCCGCGCGTTGGTCTGTGAGACCGATTTTTTCATTATTGCGATTTTTTTTTTTGTAAAAAAATAGTGCCAATAAGTTGATATCACTGGTAGCTTCGTTATTCGTAATAAGCGTCGTTTTGGTGCTAATACGAAGTATCTGCGAAAAGAACGAGTATACACACACAACTATAATCGGTCTGTGAGACCGACGCGGATATTGGTGTAACACTTTTGTGTAAGTAACTTTTTAAATATTTTTATATGTTTTGTGTTATTTTTTGTTATTGTTTATGTAATGTTATAAAACATAAACATTGTCGTATGATCTCATAAGTGCCCACCAGAGGAGACGTGTTACAAACCTCTCTTTACCAAGATTGATAAGATATAGGCTTGCCGATATATGTAAATTAGATGGTCCACAATCTGCTACAAGATGTAATAGTCAAAAAATAGGCCGTTGTTTCGAATGCGACTCAAAAAAAAATTGCAAGACACGCTACAAATGTATTTCTTGTATTAACTACTTTTGTTTGGAACATGCTATTATGGTATGCTCTGACTGCTTTTGTAAGGGGTCTGAAGAGTCTTAATTCTTTTATTTTTATTTTATATATTGTTATCTTTAAAGTTATGAATTTTCTTTTATTTTTTAGTATAAGTGTATTTTTGTTGAAGATTTCGGAGCCCTTACGAAAAAGTGCCTTTTTAAAATACCTGAAATAAATGAATTTTTTTTAATTAAAAAAAGTATTTTTCTGTATTTTATTTTTTTGCATATACTTGAGAACATTCAGTTCTAATATTAAACATAATTGAAATTAATTCTTTTGAAATAATACCAAGGATATAGGCTATACAATTGTCGGTCTCACAGACCGTGAGCGGGTATTCGTATAGGAAGGTTAAATAAATAACCACTTTTTGATTCTCTATTAGGATTATTCTCACCCCAATTAGCATCCGAATATCCTAAAAGTATTTCATCACTGTCTGGAACTATATGCAGCTTCAAATCAAGCGTTCCCTTTAAGTGCCTTGCTACTCTTTTCAATTCCAACCAGTCTTCTTCATTCGGTTTACTTCTCTTTTAGCTCAAAATATTAACATCTGGCCTAGAATTCAAAGCTATATATAATAGACACCCTAAGAGCTTTTGGTATTTGTTGTTGTTGCTTAGCATATTGTGCTCTTTACTAGACTTTCCATAAGAAACTTCTATAGGAATTGACGATGGCTTTAAATCTTGAAGTCCATTTTCTTTTAACATCTTCTTAATATATTCAGATTGAGAAATTGAAAAATAACCATTTCTTGAGCAGCTTATTTCCGGACCAAGATAATATTTTATTGACCCTAAATCACGGATTTCAAATGCATTTTTAAAAATATTCTTTACCTTAATTATTGTCGACTCCTCTTTAGACGAAATAAGTACATAACATACATACATAATTGGCCATTACAAACCATCAGTCAGGATTACGGCCTAGCTTCTCACACCACTCATGTTGTGTGACTTAATTTTATATATGTATGTGTGGCTTGACCTACAATTTAAAGTCGATTCCGAACGACAGATTTTTGAGAAACTTTTCATGACAATTTTATT
This sequence comes from Sarcophaga rosellei, assembly GCA_930367235.1. Lineage (NCBI taxonomy): Eukaryota > Metazoa > Arthropoda > Insecta > Diptera > Sarcophagidae > Sarcophaga > Sarcophaga rosellei. The sequence continues at coordinate 44,971,322 of OV884021.1, read as the reverse complement.
TACTCTCAGAGTTTTTGTCAGAAATGTGCTGAAAGGAAGTCGCCGAAGAAATATTTTTTCATATTTTCGTTTTGATGTCTGTCCTGGCGTTTGAACCGAGGCCTCAAGTCTAATAAGCCAACACACTACCTACTATACCACAACGACTTCCACAGATTAAACCACAAATGTAATATTCGATAAAGCATAAAAAGCAAATATAAATTTTTCCAATTACGACCTAATTGATACTTTTTTAATTTTGCATTACCTTTACAACACCTATCACTGTTATGACTTCGTGTAAATGTTGTAACGACTCGGGTGCTGGGGTAGGTCAGCGGCGTCCAGTGGTTACATAAAAAAACACTTAGTTTAAGTTTACAGCTATTTATTTACAATACTGCAATAGCTTACACACTAAACTAAGTAAAACTAAATACAAACAAAAATAATTAATTTGGATATGAATTAAAATACCCTAGGCCGGCCTAACAACGGTTCGTCACGTCACAGTACCGAAGGCGTCAAGGGGGTTTGAGTCAGAACAACAGTCAAACGGCATGCGCCCAGGATGACTGCGGTCCTTGTTGTTGCCCCGGTTCGTCAAGTGACAGTGCCGAGTACGTCAAGTGACAGTGCCGAGTACGTCAAGGGGGTTTGGAGTCAGAAGAACAGTCAAACGGCATACGCTCTGGATGACTGTAGTTTCTACTCGTCCTTTCGGTTACCCCGGCACAATCAGTCAAGTCAATCAAAGGAGGATGTCAGAGCGACAATCAAACGGCATACGCACAGGATGATTGCGGCTCCAAGATCTCCCCTTGTTCGTCTGGTCAGTCAAATTCTCCGGAGGAGGTTGTCAGAACGTAATCAAACGGCATACGCACAGGATGATTCTGGTTCTGAGGCCTCCGGAGTCCGTCCAGTCACAGTTGCCAATGTTTTGCCGGTTGTAAATAAATCACAAGTGGGGACGACCACACCACTTGGGATTTATCATATTTCCAGCACAGCCGATGTCTAGATCGACCTGCCTTACCAGCAACTCACCACCAACTGCCCCGACCTCTGAATTCACGCTCGGTTTTATACACAAAAGTAACGAGTAACGGATCAAACATGATCGGACATCAAACATGTTGTGTCCTACTCTACAACTTACCAATGTGAGAGCATCAATTGAATTCAGCAGAGAGGTCTTGTAGGTCAAATGTGAGTGGTACGACAACCGTTATAAAGAATAACAATATTTCTAAAAAATAGATTATAAATGCTTAGCAAAATTACTTTAAATATTTTAGGCACAGTGGGGCCTGTTTAAAAAAAAATAATTACAATAATGTTATTTACAATAATTCATACAGCCAACATATAAAAGAAAATAAACAATACATTAAATCCTAAATATTATCCAGTGATATGGTGTGGACAAAAACAAGGCCTCCGACTTTTGTCGTCACAATGTCTGTAAACGAATTTGTTTGAATTGTGTTGTACTCGAGTGTTTGTTTTACTTTGTGTTCTGTATCATTTTTATTTACACTTATTTACGGTTTTACGACTCCTACGCTTGGCTAACCAGTGCATTAGTTTCTCTGTTCGGTCCCGTTCTGTTTCGGACAAATCTGTTCAAAACAACAATTTGTTAAGTATTTCTAAGTGATAGTAAAAACAGCTGACATTTATGTTAAACATGTAAACAAAGAAAAAGAAATAATAATTGTGATTTTTAATTTAATATACATCAATTTGTAAAAAATTAATTCCTTTGGTTGAAAACAATGAAATAATATTTTCTTTTCGATATCGAAAACTGCTAATACGTTGTAACAGAACAGCTAGCTACATAGATTGACGTCCATGAGTGGCAGGGCTTACTATTTGGCGTTGACGCCGAACTAGAGATTTGACAAGCTTTTTCAAGGCAATTATTTACTCTCAGTGATTTTGTCAGGAGACAAAAGATAGTTCTCGAAAAGAAATATAAAAAATATTTCTTTTTATTGTGATGTCACGCCTGTCAAAGCTGGCCAAAAAGGCAAAAATGAATTTAAAGAAATTTAAGAAACTGAGTATGCAGTTCGATAGACAACAAAATTCTGCATTATGTAGTGAATTTTCACGACATTTAGTTGAAATTTCTAGATTTGAGACGATGTCAAAGTCAGGAAAGTGAAGAAAATTAAATGCGTTTTTGGCGATTTTTGGAAATTTTAATAGGTTTATATGATATTTTTTTTGTGGCTAAACGAATAGAGATTTTATATTTATTTTTTTTTTATTTGAAAGGTATGAGCAACTGCTATTTTCAGTTTTTTATATATACAGTGGTGGCCACGAATTTAAGACACGACATATGACTGAGTTATTTGAGACAATTTTTACATTTTATCGAAAAAATTATGAAGAAAAATTAATAATATTTTCTTACCTATATTCGGTTAAGAATTTTTATTTACATATTATATACATAAACACAAATTTTACCTGGTCACGAATTTAAGACATAGGCATAATATAACACTATTCTCTAAATTAAGCTCAGCTTCATAAAAAAATCATAGTATTTAGTGGGAAATCCTTTATTTTTAATCACAGCAGCACATCTCCTGGATAAACTTTCGACTAATGCCACATAACGTTGCTTTGGAATTCCATACCAAACCCTTTGGATTTCTTCCCACAAATCGCTTGAATTTTTTGGTTTAACTGTTCGTACATATTCATCAACATCATTCCACAAGTTCTCAATTGGATTGAGGTCCGGGGATTGAGCTGGCCACTTAAGAACAATGATATCGTTTTCTTCTAAGCAACTCTTCACTAGACGTGAAATGTGCTTAGGGTCATTATCATGCATAAATTTCTATATTGGAGACATGTTGTCTGCAGCGAATGGTATCATTGTGTCTGTTATAATATTTTTGTAAACATTTTAGAATTTATATTGTAAATAGGACCTACACCATGCCAGGAAAATGCTGCCTACACCATCACATTTCCACCACCAGATTGTCTTTAGGGTGTACTTTGGATGATGCTCTAGGTTTGGAGGGCGCCAGACGTACTGCTTTCCATCAGAGCCGAAGCGGCAAAACTCCAAAGTATATTTTTCCAAAATATCATGGGTTTCTTGAGATTTCTCAATTATCACAAATAAGTCCATCATATGTCGTGTCTTAAATTCGTGGCCACCACTGTATATATATATATTAATATATATAATGCTAAAATTATTCGTTCAAAATTTAAAAATAATAAAAATTTCTCATTTTTTGAGCCTCCCCAAAAAAAAGAAAAGTATTTTAAAGGTGAAAGTAGTTTTTAGTAGTTTAATGTTATACACCACAAGAAAATATGAACTCTCTACATTCAGGAACAAAAAGAAAAGTTTGCGCAATTATTTTTGGGGATTTTTTGAAAATTTTACTTTTTTTGAATAATTAAAAACTACCCTTTTTCTACCAAAAAACGAAACACACACGATTTTTAAAACTGAAATCAAAAATTGTTATATACCGCAATAAAATAATCTATTTTCATAATTTTTACTTGTAATCTGGTAAAAAAAATATAATAAAATGCATACCTATTAAAAGAAAAATTAGATTAAAAATGTAAAATATATGTAATTCCTCCTTCCTGACATTGACGATGAAAATGATAACGATTGTAGTAAGTTTCACTTTTTAAGTATTTTTAACTTAAGTACTAAATAATTTAAAATAAATATTATAAATAAATATTAATTATCATAGAACTTTAAAAACTTAATTAATTAATTTATTACTATTGTATTGTGAATAGTAGAAGTTGTAATGAACGAAATAATTATTATAATTTTTTTTTATTTTCTTTTTATATTTATATTGTAGCACAATTATAACAACTTTTGGTTTAATAAAAATTTTATCAAATTATAGTTAAGCCTTTATATGTTAATGTCAAATAAAAGGTAATATTTTTTTAACCTCTAGTGATATATAAAAAGTAGTACAGATGTATATATTGTAAATTAATAAATCTTAATATACTTGTCAAATACCATGTATTTTATTTATAACAATTAGGGCCATTATTACAACTTGCCGTTAAACTTGGGTTTAGTTAAAGCTATCTTTAGGTAAAGGGAACTGTAAAGTTACCTTTAAATTATTTTCATTATTCCAACTTACAGATAAAATAAAATTAACTTTCTCAAAAATATGGCAGTGCCGCAGCAATGTCGATAAAACTGCTCAATTAAACAAGTTTTTTTTAAAGGCAATGGCAACGAAGGCCTCTTTTTTTGTTGTTGTTGTGTTTCCTCATTTTGTTTATATTTAAGGTTGCCAAGAATGCTATTCCCTTTAGCTTAACGCTCATTTCTATCTTATTGGGTACTAGAGTGATCAACTCGGTTTTAAAACCGATGGAAAACCCAGTTTTTTTGACTTTACAGCTGTCGGGTTTTTCCACTTGTTGTCTTTTCGAATATCGAATAGACCGGTTTTTGCTAATAAAAACCGGTTTTTTAAGTTTATTATTTTTTAACATTTAATACAAAAATTCTAAATTTTTTTTTGTTAATATTATGTTTAAAGTAATTTTTTCAGTGCATTTTTTATTTCGTTATATACTTTTCTAATGTGGCAGCAATGTTATAGAAACAACTATTGACAGTTGTTGATGTGGTAGCACAACTCAACAAAAACAAGATATTTTATTATTGTTTACTACATGTTGGCTGTCAAATTCATAACCATCCGTATTCATTTTTATATTTTGAAAGTGCGCTTGTTTTAGTTGCTTGAAAAAAAATTTCACACCACTCATTGTATTTTATTTTTAAGAGATCATTTTAAACAAAGCACATAAATTCCATCTATTTTTTTTAAGAATTTCCAATAGAATTTGAGAAATTTTTAAAAGCATTTTATAAATTTCTAATTATATTTTAGAATTTTCGAAACATTAAAAAAAATGGTAATATTAAATTGAAATTTCTGAAATACAGTTATAAGTCTCTCAAATTCATTTAAAAATTTCTGAACTAAAAATGGAAATTCATAATTTAAAATTATTATATTATAAACTACAACTAATGGTGTAGATGTCTCTTTGAAAACATGGATCTCATTTTTATTAACTTTTCTCAGTTTTTTATTATAACAATTTGAAACAAATACCAATTAAATGAAATGTTATATTTAGTTATTAATAATTTGTTATATTTTTGAAAATAGTATATTTTATAAAAATATTTATTTTTGATTTAATTATTGTTGACTTTGTTTTATTAAATGAAAAGCAAAAACAACTATAAATTAAATGAATTTAAATTAAAAATGTAAATATTTTATAATATTAATTATTAAAATTTTTAATAACTAAAACTGATTAAAACCAAAAAAATTACATAAACTGTTACTTTTTGAGTATCTTTTCTGAATGAATTTTAATAAAAATGTGTTTATTTTTATCGTTTTTAATAAAATAAACTGAAAATAAATTTTTGGAAATTTTTCAAATTATTAAACAAAAAACCGATTAACCGGTTTTTTTTAATTTTCAAATTTCCAGCCGGTTTTTTCAAATTTCAACTATTCGAAAACCGGTTTTTGGAGTATGTCTAATAATCGACCACCCTATTGGGTACTCATAATACTGAAAAACAAACTTTTTAAATTATAAATTTTTGCACTTTAACATTTTCCACTTTTTCTAAGATAGGGCTTAATAATCTTATCAACAACACTTGTACTGTCTTCAAATACTTATAACGTTAAATGTTAGCTTTTGCATTGAACCAGATTTTTGCTTAATTTTGTACTTAAGTACACGCATAACTCGCTGGTGTCCTTTTTTTTTAGTTATGCGGGCGTGTCTGTGTCCGGTCCCGAACGTGAAATAAAATGTGCACTGAACTCGCCTTCCAATAAGTCCATTGTTACGCGTGCTGTGTGGCATGTGGCACCGTCTTGTTGAAACCACATGTCATGCAAGTCAAGCTCTTGCATTTTGGACAAAAAAAAGTTGGATATCATCTCACGGTAGCGCTCACCATTCACAATTACGTTACGATTCGCAGCATCTTTGAAGAAGTACGGTCCAATTATGCCACCAGCCCATAAACCGCACCAAACTGTGACTTTTTCTGGATGCATTGGTAGCTTTTGCAATGCTTCTGGCTGATCTACACTCCAAAATCGACAATTCTGCTTATTTACGTATCCATTGAGTCAAAAATGAGCTTCGTCGATGAACACAATTTTTCGATAAAGAAGTGGACCTTCGGCCAACTTTCCAAGAGCCCATTCACCAAAAATTCTGCGTTGCGGTAGGTCGTTCGGCTTCAATTCTTGCACCAGCTGTATTTTGAAAGGCTTCACACCTAAATCCTTCCGCAAAATTTTCCACGTGGTTGAGTAACAGAGGCCCAATTGCTGCGAACGGCGACGAATCGATAATTGATGGTCATCATTAACTCTGGCCGATACAGCTGCGATATTTTCTTCAGTTCGCACTCTTCGTAAGCGTGTTGATGGTTTAATGTCCAACAATGTAAATTTGTAAACTGACCATAAAATGGAAGAAGCGCGCAATGAACTTTCTTAACAGAGCATGAATTTTGATAATAAAATTCAATGATTTGCAAGCGTTGTGTGTTTGTAAGACGATTCATGGTTAAATTATAGACCAAACTGAAGATGTTTGACAGTGAAACAAAACACGAAACGTGCGTGAGCTGTTTAAACCAGTGTTGCCAAAAAGATAATAGCTAAAAAATCACCCGTTATTTTAAAAATTATGTTTTGGTTTGGGTTCGAATTTTTAATTTTTTTGAAACTTCTTCTTGTTTTTCTAATTTTAGAGTTAAATTTTAATCAGTGAATAAATTAAGTGTTAAAATTTTTTATTTTATTTTAATTAAATTTGCTTCTTTTGTTTTGTATGTATGTAATAAAATTTTACATTATTTTTGTTTTTTAAATTTTTACTTTGTTCAATTTTCCTTTTAAAAATTCATAACACTGGAACCTATCTTCGCTCTTTACATGGTTTGCTATAGAAAATCATAATTCACTTTTGTAGTTTTTTTTGGAAAGTTACTACGACGCAAAGTGAGTTATTAGAATTTCGGAGAGTTCAGTTACTAATAATTTGAGATGATGGAACGCTTTTCCAAAAATTCATTCTACGATCTTGAAGTTTGAGCTCCACACAATCAATCCTCCTTAAGATTTCATACCAGTAATGAACTGAAGTTAATATATTTTGCAACAGAATTGTAGCTTCGCTTCCAGTGTCGCTTGTTGTGGTAATGGTGTTCCATCGTGTTCAAGATTCACGTTCGCCAGTTTTTGTTATTGCATTTTTTAATAACGTAACCATAACGTTGAATATAGACACAACATTGGATCCCATTTAGTTGTAGTACACGTACATACATAATTATTCATTATAATCCTTCAGTCAGGACCAGTGACCTAGCTTCTCACACCGCCTACGTTGTGTGTGCTAATATTATACATGAGTGGCGGGACCTGCAGTTTAAAGTCGATTTTAATTTTATTTTATTTACTCCCAGAGTTTGCCAGAAATCTGCTGAGCGCCAGTCTCCGAAGAAATATTATTTTAAAGTTCGCTTTGTGGGAGATGTCTGACTTGGGGCTTGAACCCTGGCCTTACGTCAAATAAGCCAACACACTACCTACTAGACTACAGCGGCTATCTGCCATAACTCCTATTAAATTCAACCGATGGTTATCACAATTTACAAATAATGCTTTATTTTTTCTTGAACGCTAGATGTGTGGACTTCCGTAAACTTTTATCATAATCTGATTTCTCTAAAATTATATTTTCGATTGAGCATTCAATAAAACAAAAAAAGATATTTAGATAGAAACTTTTTTGTTGATATATTCAACTTTTGCACACCTAACGACTTGGGATATAAGAGATATCAAAAGCTGAATCAAACAAAAGTTCATAACATTTATTTCTTTTGATATCGTTTATTAGTTGATTTCGAACTGCAAATGCCAGAAGATGAATGAATTCATTGGTTAATCTATGGTGACAAATATGCGACAGTTTTAAGAGTTTCTATGGCATATTTACGATACAATAAATAAAGTAATTAGGTTGCCTACACTTGTATCACCTTGAATTGCTAGTTTTTTAATATGACCACGTCAAGAAGGATTTTTTACAATTAAATACTTCCTGAAAGCTATTCTTTGCAATATATTTTGCCACCATTTTTTTTTGGACTAGATGTACGCTTCTTATGATTAATAACTTCCCATTCTATTTATTAATCTTCGTTCTGTTTCTTTCCAAGCTGTAAGTGGTTTTCGGTGATTTGGACTTCTTTCATCACTAATACATTTTTTCATTTTGCTTCCATTTATTACTGCTGTTATAAATAAAACACACAAAACCAGTACGTAAGGATCGGTTAACTTTAGTTCATTGCTCTTTTTTACCGGCCCATTATAGAAACCAAGATATTGCGATAAGATTAGTTAATGTTGTTGGCTTCGTTTTGAAATGTACAAGATCAACGAAGAATCATTTCTTTTCGATGTTCGGTATTATTGGAAGGTTGTTTCTAAGTTTTAAATAAGCAACATCCTTAAACTCCAAAACGTCTGCAATGGCAGCAAGTGTTTCATATCGTTAGTATAATTCGCAAAGATTTTATTCAGATTTTAATGAAAAACTGTAACATTATACAAAATACATATTTTACAACAACAGAAAATGTCATTATGTAGTTTAAAGTTGTTGTAATTTTGTGGTTGGCAAAAACGCTAAGTCCACAAAATTACGAAAAATATTAAAAACACGTGCTAATTTTTTGATTTGATTTTTTTTAATTGATTTTTGATCTAGGTCATTTAAAGAGAGCTATTTTGTAAAAATAATTGCTTTTAAGAAGTTTACAAATTTTAAAAACTAGAAATGTTACAATTGGGCAATTCACACAACTTTGTATAGTGTATGTTGTATTGACCACATTTGTTTGTTTGTGAACGCTCAATGCTATGCTGTATTGTGTATTTCGTGGCATTCAAACAATTTGATAGCCCGAAACCAAGACAACATATGAAAACATATACACATTTTTTTCATTCACACAATTTGATAGCACGAAACCAATACAACTTTTAAAAACACATGGAAAAAATGTGTATAAGTGTATCGGATTTTTATATGAAAATTATCAACAACAATCATACACTGTTGTACGTTCTTCCAACAATACAATGAATACAACGATACAACGGCTTGTGTGAATTGACCAAATGTTTTTTGTGTCTCCTGTAAAATTTGAAAAAAGGGACTTAACACATTTGCGAATTAGACTAACGATATGTGTTTTCTGTGCTTTATTTAGATTTGTTATTTCTGATGTACTTGGGCTACCTTATTCAGAATTTTGTATTTGTTGAGTTGTGTTAGTGCATAAGAGTTTAGCAGCAGTGGTGTACAATCTGAATCTTGTTCTGATTCTGAATCTGTCTGAGAATCTGATTTTTCAGAATTTACTTTTTGCAATTTTTTCCCTAAGTATGATTCCATTATTATTCTAGACTTCAAAGCTTCTTTTTCTTGTTGTAGTTTTATTTTCCGATTCTAGAAACCGCTTAGTTTTTTTGCCTCTTATACCCCATTTACACTACAGCGAAATCTAGTACTTATGAGATTTCGAGCCAAATCTAGTTGATTTTAACTAGATTTCCCATACAAAACAAAATCTACTTATTTAGTAGATTTCGGCAAAATCTACTCAAAATCTAGCAAAAATAGAAATGCAACTATGTGTTTTGCCAAATAGTACTTAAAAATACAACGCTGCACAGGAAAAAAATGACATTTCAATTTAAAAATACATTTTCTAAATGTTGTAAAGGGTCCGCTAAATAACTTTTTTTTTGAAAATGCTGTAAAAAAAAAACTACTGAATATTTTCTCAAATTTCTTTTTTTATTTGAAAGTACAATCCTTCCGGTTAATAATGGAAAATAATTTCATTCAAATGGCTGCCTCGGCTGGCCATGCAGTAGCCAACACGAGTAGCCTACAGAAGATGCCGATTTTGGCAAAAAAAATCATCTTTTCAGATGAAGCTCATTTTGATCTTGGCGGGTATGTAAACAAGCAAAATTGTCGCATTTGGGGCACAGAAAATCCGCATCCATACATTGAAAAGCCGACGAACCCAAAACGAGTCGAGTTTGGTGCAGATTATGATCCAGAGGCATAATTGGGCCATTGACCGTTACAGTCAATGGCGATCGTTTTTGGGGCCATGTTGAACGAATTTTTGTTCACAAAAATAGAAGAGGAGGATATTGGCAACATTTGGTTTCAACAGGACGGCGCTACTTGACACACAGCCGAAGCTACTCTCTATGTTTTGCACCCTGATTTTGAAGATCGCATTATCAGCCGCAGAGCTGATGACGTTTGGCCACCTCGGAGCTGCGATTTGATACCGTTGGACTATTATTTATGGGGTGCCGTCAAAGATAAGCGTTACGCCGACAAGCCAGAGACAATTGACGCTTCACAATATTCGTGAAGCCATTGGTGAAATAAAGCTGCACACAATCGATAATATGCTTAAAAATTGGACCGATCGTGTAGGCTACTGCATGGCCAGCCATTTTAATGAAATTATTTTCCATTATTAACCGGAAGGATTGTACTTTCAAATAAAAAAAGAATTTAAGAAAATATTCAGTAGTTTTTTTTAAAGCATTTTCAAAAAAAAAGTTATTTGGCGGACCCTTTATCAGTTTTGGTTATGGATGTTAGCTTTATAATGTTTTCACACCAGCATAACAACTGAAAAGTTTGGTGGCTCATTCTAAAACATTATTTCTGATTGGATCTTATTTGGTCTGGATGAAAACGATGTTAAATGTCCTATATTTTTCATTTTTGTTTGGTATTAAACTAAATTTGAAAATATTATTTTCTTTTAAATTTCAGTCAGCTGTTTTTGTTATTAAAATGAAATCTAGCTACTATCCAGTGTAAACGATCTAGATTTTGAGCAAGATTTGAAATCTAATCTACTAGATTTCGCTGTAGTGTAAATGGGCTATTAATTTCTATTACTATTCCGTTTTTATTGAACACTGTTCACAAATGTTTTCATGACCTTTTCACTGAACAATAGAATCTCACTTTATACTCTGTAAATATTTATTATAACATATTATTTTATCGGACAAATCAATAAAAAAGATAATTTATTTAACAACACGGCGTTGATGCGATAAGTAAATACTATATATGTATGTAGAAAATACGTGCAATTTCAATTATGAATATATTATTACAGTTTGATTTAGACTATTAGTTTACTTTTTATACTTTTTTTTACTTTTTTGTCCAGAAATCAATTACAGTAGTTTTCCGATTTAACGAACCTATATGTTGTCAGGCCTGTTCGTAAAATCGAAAAGTTCGTTATATGCAGTACTAACTTAAATGTGGGTTTTTGGTATGAGAATAAGTTAAAAGTACATAAAATATTTATTTTAAATGTATTTTATAAAAATTAATTATTTTTTATAAATATAATACAAAAAAGGAAACAATTCATATCACAAATTAATGGTTATTTTATAAAAATAATAAAAAATAATAATTTATATTACATTAGTACACATAAAGAACAAAAACATACAAAAAAATTCTTTGAAACAATACTATTTAAAAAATTGATTTAGCAATGTTAGTTTTTTTGGTGTAGAAATTTTCATTTTTTTTGCTTCTTCTTGAAGCTCTCTTGAAATAATTGATTTTGAAAAATCAATATTATTTTGCTGCGTCCATTTAATGCAGCTTTCAAAATATTTGACTGCATCCTCGTGTCTTATTTTGGAATCTTTTTTCGAAAACATCCTCCTCATCATCATGCTCAATTTCTTCTTCATCATCTTCTTCAGGTGAAATATTATTTTCGACCCAAGACCTTCTATTTTTAGATCCAAAAATTGTTGTTTCCGCAATTTGAATGAGATTCTCTTTAGATTTTAAAATTGTACAAATAGAGGACTTTTTCATTCCATACTTATTAAACAAAGCTGTAATACGTAAACCATTTCGATGGTCATCCACAATTTTTATTTTAACATCAAAAGAAAACAAAAAATACCGCTTAAAACAACGGTATATTTTTTTTACTACACATTAGGTTTTTTGTTATATTTGTCAAATGTCATTTTATCTTCATTCAAATAATATTTTTATTTGTTCGTTAAACTGAGTACAAAAAATAATTTTTGTTCGCTATTTAAGGTACTCAATAGGAAAAATTTGCCTGTTCGTTAAATGCGATGTTCGTAGAAACGAATGGTCGTTAAATCGGAAAACTACTGTATAATGAAAATTATCCAGCATTTTTTCGCAGGTAATTTGGCGCCACTTTGTGAGTAGCGCCGTAGCTACGCCACCGGTGTCCGCGTTGACTTATTAAATTATTCCCAAAAATTGCGTTCACATCAAGGTATGTGCTAGATTTCAAATTATCAATGGAATTAACAACTTTCTTCAATGCTGTGCTTTCGGGAGATAGGTTTGGTTTATCTCTATGTTTATTACACTTATAGTTAATGATAGGTTCATGTCTGGATGACGTATGTCCCTGTAAAATCTGCTCATACTTCTAGTTGATCTGCCGTGGGTATCTGAAGTTGAAGTTGTAAGCTTTTAAAAGTTTACATACTAACCTTTAAATTTCGCTCGAAAGGTGAGTTTGTTTCACTGTTTGTGCGTCTTAGCTAAGTTTGATGATACCTCCTGCAACTACCAATATATGTACCTGTCAGCCTAGTTCACTACAAAAAGTGCTCGCATTGCCTTTGCTTGTTTCAGCATCTCTATCACATACCTTGTTTTATCGGTGATCCATTTCATTCGACTGTATTCTTCGTAGTCAAGAATATTTGTAGATAGACGCATAAACACTGTATTCACCCTTCACCACACATTAAGGTGGTTGTTGTCTTTTTCATTAAGAATCAAAATATACCATCAAAATATTCATTATTATTTGTTAAATAAACTTTATAAAAGACAACAGACTGACTTTCCAATCAAAACTTTGTTGAGGGGACACAACATGGCGGTTTGTGAGATTAAGGCAGAGGTTACCAAAAATTTTTTGGTTATGTATTAGTGAGTAAGAGAGAGAAAATAAGTTGAGAGAATTTATTTATTTACACCCATAGAAAAGTGTTAGTAATATACGCTATTTTGATTTTCATTTCATCAACATACATAAAGCTATTTATCTTTGGCTTAATAATTTTAGATAAATAAAAAAAATCTATTTTTTATTAAAAGAACATAATTATTGTAAGAGCTGTCTACGCATCGAATTCAAATTACAAATTGACAGAGGTCATTGATGTCAGTGCTTTCGTCTAAGCAAAGTGAAAATTTTTCACAATTAATTAATTTTTCCCTAATTTGAGATTCTATTGATGTTCCTAACTGAAGAGTACGACGGGCTACAGTTTTCTCTGACAATGGAAGAGACTCTATAAAGTTTGTATTGTAATTAAGATTTTGTCAATTTTTTTTAATAAAAACGCCATCACTAAATGGTCTGCCCTTTCTAACAATTTCCAAACTTATTAAGTTTGAAATTTCCATTTTTAATTTAGGAACTAATTTTGGTTTGGAATTTTCCTCTCTTTCCAACCAACTTTTTATTTTTCTAAAAAAATTGTTTTTTGTCTATTAAAAAACTCTTTCCTTTTCTTATTATTTAAATTATTAATATGAATATGATAACATGCAAAATGTCTTTTAAGAACATTTTCCCTACATTCTTTAAATGTTTTGTAACATATAAGGCATTGAATGTTATCAAAAGCATTTTTTAACATAAAATATTTTTTGAGTGTCATTCTGGAATAAAATGACAAAGCATCCGCCGCACATGTGTTCTTGTCGCAGTCTGATCGACAACTAAATAAAAAAACACAAGAATGCGTGTGAGTTCTCTCTGCACAACTGTTCTATGAAATGGTAAAGTATGGATTAAGGTCACCATGTTTGTTTACCGACGTCGAAAAAAATAAAAGTTTTATCCCATCCTAAACAAAACTAAAAGTGATGATTTCCTAATTCCATTATTGCATCTTTGTAATAAGTTAGCATAATAACGAATGATTCTATATATATTATAATATTTTTTTTTTGAGATAACCAATAAATTCAAAACAGCTGTCATAACCTTGAATACAGATGGAATTGTTTTCATGTCATCAAAATGTTTAACCCCTCGCTCAGCCTTCTTAAACAAAACAAAATATGACAAATATTACTTCAGCGACTTTTCTTCTGACAAAAACTTTAAGTGGAAATAAAATTGCCATGAAAAGTTATTCAAAAATCTGTAGTTCGGAGTAAACTTTAACTTGTGAATCCCCCACTCATAGTTAAAGTTAGCACATAAAACATGGGTGGTGTCAGAAGCTAGGTTGTAATCCAGACTGAAGGGTTGTAATGACCAATTAAGTAAGTAATTAAGAATTAAAATTATTTTGTTTTATTTTTATTTATTTATTATTAATTAGAATACAATTAAAAATTATACCATAATTGTTACGAATTGAGTAACATAAACCTTAGGCTCGGTGCAGTGTAACAGAGCAGAATCTCTGGTGCGAATCGAATCCTCAAACCTCACTCTAATAGTCTAGCACGCTAATCATGGGATCACCAGGTCACCCGAATTAAAAATAGGCAAGGTAATGAACACAGAAAATCATATTAGTTGAAGAAAACTTAATCCTTTAAAGCAACAAAACACAGTGACATAAGCGATTAGGATTATTTCCAATAATATTTTTTCTCAGATATAAAACATTTCATTTAGTGCTTCCTATCTTTAAATTTAAATAAAACAAAGTATGTATTCTCAGATCATCGACATTTTTATAAGTATAAAGATTTTGTGATTAAATAATGTGCGGAATATAACATCGTTCAGATGTTCACCTCGTCTTCCCTGGGCAGAGCGCATCTGAAATGTAAAATTTTTCATGACTCTGACGCATGATTCATGCTGTAATTGACCATCGCGACGGTTATGTTGCTTTTGAGGATCGATATGGTTTGTGACTAAATCGAATAGTTTTTCGAAGAGTATCGGTAGGACGATAATGGCAATCGTGGAATGCGAACAGAACAAACGTTTTAGTGAAACAATTGTATAACTTGCACGTGTTGTTGAATGCTGTATCCATCCATGGCAATTTGTTAAAACAGTCAAAATATATGACATCTAATTTGACAGGTGAAGTTTCAACAAGACTCGATAGATATTTAAACCCACCAAGCATACGTTCGAATTCGCCTTGTGAAACTGTTAAGAGTAAAATTCGTATTAAAATGTTGGCAAACTTTGGGAGTTAAAAATATAAACAAATAATTTGAGAGGAAAGAACATGAAATAAAATGCATTGGACAGAGTCGCTATTTTTGTTCTTTTTTGCACTATGCACAAAGCGCGATGCGAATTTTTGCACTTCTATTGTGCTGCTCCTTTTTTGTAAAAATTTTAATTTATGCAAAGCCAAACATTTTCCGAATTTAATATATCTGTTATTATTATGCAATATATTGCAGCTTGACGTTAACTGAGGATTTGAGGAGGATTTCAACGTTTAGATAATTTATTTTTCATTATTATAAATGGACAATAAGGTAGAAGTGAGCGTTAATCTAATGGGAATATCTTCCTACCCGTAACTTTTAAAGTTGAGTTTATGTTTGAACTAGCCGTATTACATATTATTTTCAATATGGCACAATTCATAAATAAACAAAATGAGCAAATTCAACAAGAAAAAAAACCCGTCGTTGCTACTGCATTTAAAAACAACTTGTTTAATTGAGCAATGTTATCGGCATTGCTCCGGCATATTTGTGAAAAGGTTAACTTTATTTTATCATTAGGTTGTAATAATGAAAAGAAGTTAAAGGTGACTTTAAAGTTCACTTTAGCTAAAGTTACGTTTAACTAAACCCAACTTTAACGGCAAGTTGTAATAATGACACATACAATAATACAAACAATAAATTAATAAATAGAAAAAAGTCAAATTTATAATTTTATGATATAAATATCGTTTATTCATTAATTGAATCTGAACAAGAGTTTAAACCACTGCACTATGGATGGGCGGAATGATCAGTTTTTGAGGCAAAAAGTCCATTTTTGAAGTAAACAATTTTCAAAAAGTAATGATGACAAATAATACAAAACATTTGGGAATAGAAAAGTGCAAAATATTAGAAACAGGTGGCAACACATAATTTGACATCAAGCTGTCAAAGTTGAATGTTCTTTGTTTGATTTGTTTTCATACATTTGGCGCCAAAGTAATAAAGAAGACAAAAGTGTGACAAACAAAAAGTATATAGCTTATTAATTTTTTGTAAAATGGAAAATAATCGAAAAGGTATGTAAATATAGATTTTTGTCAAAAAAGCATAAAATAATTTGTATACTACATAATTTGTATCGTTAAAGTGTGACGTCTTTTTTATGTAATTTTGGTGATCGTTGTTGTGTTCCATGGAGTAGTACTTTGTTTATCGGGGCGTATTCACTGAACTATTTATATGTTTAGAAAGGCATTGATGTGTACTTTAATGTGTTAATAATTCTATCTGCTCATATCTGCTACCCTGTACAAAATTTACGATTTTAGATTGCATACAAATCAAATTATTAATTGGATTTGTGATAAATTTCAACAGAAATCTAGTGAGGACTGCATGATAGCTGTTAGAAAAAAAATTAACAATTTTTGTGCACGTGCTAACCAAAAGTGGATCGCAAACCGCAGAAGCCGGATTAGATTCGAAAAAAGAGAAAAATTGTGGTTATCTGGTATGACTGAGCTTACGTTAACACACAGTGATGTCGCAAACAAAAAACGTCGCCCCAGTGTTAGATATAGCGAAGGAAGTGTGCGGCAAAAACGAAAACTTGCTTCCGTAGTCTCATCAGCACAGGGAAATGACTCCAAGTTATTGCTTCATGCTGCTTCAATTGCAGCTCATTCATCAAAAGAAACTGATTTGAATTTTGTTTTGAAAAAAGCAGTCTCATCTCCCTCACGGCCAACTAAAATTAGACAAATGCTTAGTTGTGATGACAAGAAGCCGTTAATGCTGTCACCTGAAGAAGCCTTTGTGTTTTTGATAGAAAATAATTTGACAAAACGACAATATATTAATATGAGAGAATTGAATAAATCACATAACTGTGATATTTATCCTAGCTACCAAAAAGTTCAAGAATACAAGCTACAATGTAGACCGGAAAGATTAATTGTAACAGACTCGTTAGCAGAAATTCCTCTACAAAGTAATTTCCTCTGTAAAGTATTAATTATGAAAATAAAAAAATGATCTCTATCAAAATTACTTGTCGGTGGGCATGGTAGTAAGTGGAGTAACTTTTCATTCCTACTAAAGTTTTAAAATTCACTATTAAAAGCAATCTTAATAATTAAACTTCAAATTATTTCAAGGAATATTTTTTTACTTAGATGCATTGGCACATTCCTTTAAAAGTAGGCGTGGCAGTTGCCGATCGTCATGAAATTTTTACTGTACTTTTTGATTGACCTAATAGTCAGATGTACAAAATTTCACGCCTCTAGCTGCTTCGGGTGAATTATTGTCTCAAAAACTGGTCATTCCGCCCATAGTGCACTGGTCAAAAAGCAATCTTGTAAAGTTCAAAAAGAACACTCTAAATCAGTAGTGCCCAAGCCCTATACACTTCATGCACATTTGCTTTTGTAAATGCGCTTAGCAGTAGGCTGCGTATTTTATATACGTATAGGGCACACTAAGCACGAGAAATACAAAAACACAAACAACTTTGCTTTGTTAGTGTCAAGGCAAATTCAATACGGTAACCGCAACTCTACAACAATGCAAAAACAACACGCATTTTGTTTTTGTTAAACCTCCATTTGGATGTCAAAATAGGAAGAAAAAAATGGAAAAGGAAAAAAAATGAACAACAACACGCACACGCACAACAAACACACACAAAAACAACAAAATTTTGACATTAACAACAACTTTGACTTAACAAAGGGCTCAGCTGTTGATATGATCCAACCGTCTATGAATTCGCCATGGTTAGTGTTTTCGTCTTTCATCGTTGTATACAAAGCAACAACACTTTCGTATACTTTGCTGGTAAACATTGACAACAGCGAGCATCAATGTAGATTTGGTTTTTTCTTTGTATGTATTAGTTTTCACAACAAAAAATTTTTAATAAAAATTTGTTTTTCTTAAAATGTATTGGTATTTGCACTTCCATAAGGAACTTTTGGGCACCCCTGCTCTAAATGATCTTTCACTGCGCCCTTTAAGGTACAAGTTGTTGTTGAAAGATCATTTAGTGTACTCTCATTATTTTTGAACAAAACTGAAGATAAAATCTGTAATGAGGCTTAGAATCTAATTATAAAATCCAAAAATTAATTTAAACATTTTCAGTCAAATTTCGTAAATTTCAATGATGTTGTAAACCACATTTTGTATAAAAAAGAGCGCACAATTTGCATAAAGAGGAGAGCAAAGCGCAAAATAATGGAATAAAATACAGACTACACAAAATGAGTTATTTCAATAAAGAAGCACAAACTCTGTTTCTTTCTTCTGCTCTCTTCTTTGTATGTATGTTTTCCAAATGACACCTTTGATATGAATACTTTTATAACAAAAAAAACTATGTGTTATATATTGCTGTTGTCATCTTCAAAATAAGTATGCAGCTGACTACAATTTCCGAGCAGCGATTGTCACTTACATTACTGTAAGTTTTTATGTAAATAAAATAGTGCTTGTTTATATACATTTATTACACGTATTACATTGCAGTTATCTCGCTGATGGTTCCAGTTTCTTTGCTTGGATGTATAAAATAGGACTTTCTACGGGGAGAGAAATCGTCTACGAGGCTTAACAAAAAAATGTGGGATAGTCTTAATGAATTATATTTAGCTAAGGCGAACTGAAATATCCTCAGGTTTTTTTAATCAAACAGATTGTTAGTTCTAGCAACAATAGTTCTACAGAATTTTTTAATTGTATTTATATATATATTTAATTATAAATCATAGTATAACAAGATATTAATCTTATAAATGAAAGTCCAAAGAAATAAAGCTAAAAAAAATCATTGAAAATAAAAGTAATAAAATGTACATATGTAAAATGTAATATATATGTGTATGTAAAAAATAAATATGCAAAAGTGTAAAGAACAATATAACCAAATATGTAAAAAATTATACACAAACAAAGGAAAACTATATACATATGTAGATAAAGATAGAACGAAATTTAAAAACTAAATTAGACGAAATATGAAAATGAATAATCCCTTAGAAAAACAAAGTAAAAAAGTAAAGATGTACAAAACATCTTCAAAATATGTTAATGTTAAGAAGTACTCAAACCGATTTTATTCCTTTTGAACTTAATTGCAGTGCTTATGTGGTATGTATAAAATATGTGCCTAACTGGTATGTATAAAATACTGGCGTTGTGACAAAAGAGTCTTATAGCTATGTTAGATTATTTTCCCACCACGATATAATCCTGCTAAATAAGTATGTTGACTGTTCTGAAGTAATAATTTTATGGAGAAGAATAAGGCATTTAATATTTAAGAGACTATCAAATTTAATTCCAAATATATGACAAGAAAAGTGTAAGATGTGGCCCCGACGTCCTTTAATAAATACTAAGCTAAGTTGGGTTTGCACTTATCATCGGTGCCACAGTTTGTGAAAATTTCAGATCCGTATAAATGTACAGGTATCAAATACGTTTTAGCCATTTCCAACGGTATGGCAAGGGGAGGTGAAGCTATAACAACCGATAGGTTTGAAGCATAAACTTTACCAACGATGGCATCATGGTTAGGCCACGTTAACCGACCATTAAAGACAGTTCCCAGATTGGATGATGATTCAACAAAGCCTATTTTATTCTCAATACGAGAATATCAAATTATCCACGACATCAGGTAGGTCGATAATGTATACATACATAATTGGCCATTACAACCCTTCAGTCAGGAGTGGCTTCTCACGCCACTCATGTTGTGTGCCTTAATTTTATACTTGAGTGGTGGGACCTACAGTTTAACGTCGACTCCGAACGACAGATTTTGAGGAACTATTTCAGGTTTATTTACTCTCAGAGTTTTTGCCAGCAATCCGCTGAGAGGAAGTCGCCGAAGAAATATTTTTTTTTTTCATATTTTGTTTTGATGTCTGGCCTGGGGCTCGAACCTGGACTATAAGTCTAATAAACGAACACACTACCTACTAGACTACGGCGTTAATGTATGCATTGAACAAAAGAGGCCCTAATATTGACCCCTGACGAATATCTCTTCCAACATTTAGCGAATTTGAGATGTTGCTGTTTAGATAAGCTCGTTCATGCGGATCCTAAACATAATATTTTGTGAATGTGAATACTTTAAAAAGTTTACGGTTCCTTCCAACTAATCATTCGTCTTTAGATACGTTTTCACTCCGTAATACTTTAAGAGATTATTTATTTTCATATATGCATATAAGAAAAATCCAATTAAAATTTGTTTTGCTATTATATAAATAATTACATTTAAAAAAGTTAACATTTAATTAATTACATTTAAATACATTTAACTAAATAGAAATTAATTTTATCACCAGCAAATCTTATTTATATAAAAAATTTTATATAAAAATATATAAACATTAATTTATTTATGTATTAATTATAATATAATTAGCAATATGCCAAAAAAAAATGTACTTTTTCATTTTCAAGCTATGAATGCCGAATTATTTTTAATGCTTAGGGGGTAGAGTCAGCTACCGTAATTGCTAATTAGATTGTCCCTCACTTGCCCTAAAACGGAAATATAGGGTTGCCTTTCAAACTTGGGCTTTTTAACTTTTCATGAATTTAACGCATTATTTATGTTAACAGCTACAAAATCAATGTTTTTTTTATTGGATAGTTAGTTTGGCTATTAATCTTAAAAAATTAAAAAAATGCCCTTTTTTCACCTTCATTCACATATAACTTTTGAAGTAGGAATGTAATCTTTAATCTTTAAACTATGCTGACTTTCAAGCCAAAATATTCAGCCCAATTTGTGCCGTTTAAAAAACACTAAAACCTATTTTCGGCAAATTTTATTAATTTATTTTAAAAATAGAGTGCATATTGTAAAAAACTGAAATTTATGCTACTGAAATGAATTATACGTCAGTAATTAAGACTATAGATACTGTTTTTACATTGGGAAACAAAATTCCTCTCCATGGGTTAAATAAATAAGCTTATATTTCATTTACTATCGTGATAAGACGGCACATAGTGCATTGATCCCTTAAAACGAAGGGACAGAAATAGAAGGAATGAAAAATAGGGTTTTGAAATTTGATGTACTGTCGTGAACGCCCTTAATTAAGAAAAATTTGGATTTTCAAAAGAATCGGCTCAAGGACACGCCCACCTCCCACATGTCCTTTAAACTAAAATCTTCATATTTTACACAAAAATGTATGAAAAGTTGCAGTTAAGATACATATAATACTACCAATATGTGTGTAAATTTTTAATAAAATCAATGCGATGGCTATGGGTCCTACCATATATCCTTTTTCATAAAATTCTTGCAAAACTTTTAAAAATTGTCCTTTCTATGGGCCAACGACTGTAGATATTCTAGCCGGCACCCTATGCTATGCTATGGCTTTCAATTAATCAATAAAATATATAATACACCTAATTCTGTTTTTTCACGGTAGATTGGTTCCAGAAAAAACCGTGTAAAAAAAGACACTGATCGTATGCAAAAATAGGTAATTGGTTCCTGATCCCTAAAACCTATTAAAATTAGTGAAAAACAAGGATGTTTTAAGAAGAAGTATTCATGTTTATTTTATTAAATCACATATTATATAATGTTTTTTTTTTTTACAAGCATAGTTATTAAAGATAAAAAAATGCCTTCTAAGCATAAAAATAATATGAATTAAATGTTCAGGCAAGTTAAGAAACTAAAAACAATTTAGTTAAAAAGTTATGTTGTTAACGAAAAGTATAAGGTAAAAAATAAGTGATTTCTGTCATCATCAGTTATTCGCATTCGTTTGCTTCGAACGCGTATACAATCACTATCATCGCTGGAATAATTTTGAACTAGACTTTCTCTTGCTCGTACAGCATCTACATTTTTAACAATGAACTCTGTTATGGGACGTTGTTCACCTATTCTAGCTACATCTTTGTAACGAGCCATACATTTGTTTGACCAGTAAATTTGCTTGTACGCGCAAAAAGGGTATTCCCTTAAATTGGTGATATGAACATAGGTTAGGTTAGGTTTAGGATATGATATGAACATACTTAGCAAAAATTAAATTTGACAAAAAAATTTAAGCACAAAAAATTTTAAACCGTGCTAAATGGAATAAAATCGTTTAGAAGAAATTAAAAATATTTTATTTTCAAACCGTGTTATATCAAATCCGTGTAAAAAAAGACCGTGTAAAAACAGAATTAGGTGTATTTCAAAGTTGTCATTAACTGAAACTCCACTAAAACGGTCTTGGTTTTTTATTTATTTCTTTTCTTCGTTTGCATTTTATTTTAATAATCATTGAATAATGTATCAAATTTGTAAAGCTTCTTTAAACTGTTTATATAAAGATACTAACGGTCGTCTAAAATGGAAAAACGATTTGAACAATAGTGACGTGTTTGACTTTTTTAAACTATTTAGAGTTAAAAATATTAGTGCGCGATGTACTTACGATAAAGACAAAATTTTTGAATTTTTAAACGAAGTAGAAGGTCCTCTCGAAAGAAGAACAGTCCTGCGGAAATTTTATTCGTTTCCAAAATCAAAACCATTGCGAAAGTTATGAATTTAAAAAATGCCGCTTATAACCCTATATCAGCTGATTTTAGAAACTTTGAGGCCAAAAAGGGAATTTCCCCCTAAAAAGCATTGGGGATTTGGCAGGGCACAGATTCATGTTTCTATCTGATTTAGCTTGGCAAATATTGCAGTTGAAAGATTTGCTATTTGAGTTTGTACTAAAATATCCTAAAGCGTACACTGAAGCGAAAATGATTCATGATTATATTACAGACGACAATTTTCTATATCAACTTGAAGTCTGTGTACTTATCCACGCAGCTTGCATTGAACCACTGAAACATGTTAGCACTTGTATGTCAATTGTTGCTCGTGATCATATTAATTTCAAGGATGTGCTGCATCAAATATTCGAATGTCTAGAGTTTGAAGATATAAATAAAGCATCGTTCTTAAATTTAGTTCCCCACAAATTTCAGTTTGCTTTTAACAAAGACAAGCTTAATTTACTTACTTCAAATTTGAAAAAAGATTTTAACATTTTCCAGACAGTTTTAGCGGCTGCAAAAAATCCAATGTTAAAAAGATATATCAATAGACCTATAGATAATGTATACTCATTTCACAGTAATGTCAATGTGGAGAGAGTTTTTGCGATGGCGAAGAGGAACGAGGATATGGCACCTCATAAGGAAATATACACCAGATGTCAGCAAGTAAAGGCCCGGCAAAACAAATGTATTCATTTCCTTTTAAATATTCAGCAGTTCCACCCAACGAAGCAAAATATGGAAAATGGTGTTAAAATAATGAAGAAGGTTTTTCAGGAAAATACAAAATGGAATGCTGAGGAACGAATAAAGAGATAGAGAGCAAACAAGAAACAAAAAAAAGACGTACGGAGAGTAAAGTTCTATTTCAAAATTTGATTGATATGGACGAGCCTATGGACTTATTTAATTTATTACATGAACTATCTTATGTCGATGTACAGATTAATCGGATTAAAATTCTTAAAAAGCAAATAAACATTTTAAGACGCTTAAATTATAAATATCACGGTGAAAAAGTTTAGCAAACAACAAATTTGGGTTTAGAGTCCCAACTCAAAGAAAAACTAAAGAATTTACACTCCTATGTAGACCTCTAAAAATGCAAATAATAAAAATAACTTGATGTTTCGAAAAGTATAAATAAAAAGTAGACTGTTCAATAAAGTTAAAATAAATGCAATCTTATTCGCGAAACTAATAATGTAAGCAATTAAAAAACTTTAATGATGAATTTAAGTTACATACATATGTATGTATATATTTTTTTTTATAAATTTGAAACTATTTTATTATTTTCTAGCTCTTTTCTTTCTCAATTGGTCATTTTTCAACCGATTTTCAAAATTTGTTTTTTGATCGAAAGGTATTCAAATTATCTGTCTAATTGCTGAATATAGGTATTACAAATTATTGCGGCTAGATGGCGAAAAATTCGTTTTTATTGACAAATGTATCGAAACACCCTGTATTTGCAAATATTATGAGTTCATATATTCAGCAAATATACTCGTCAAAGGGTTTTGTACAAAGTTGCAAACATCATTTGTTCGAATTTTGGAAATTTATGGGTCAAAATTTTTATTTTCTTCAATAACATAAAAATAACGGTAATTTTGCAAATAACGGGATTATGAAAAAGTCCCAAAACAAAAGTTGCTACTGAAGCCCTAAAGAATCATTCTCAACAATAAAAAAGTTCTTTTTCGCAAAAAGCCGTTTTTGGCATATTGCTAAATATAATTACAAATTATATTTAATTATATACGAGCTGAGTATCTGATGGGAATCGAACCCACAACCGTCATGCTAATAGTCTAGCACACTACTACCACTAGACTATCAGGGCACCCCATATATAAACATAAAAATATATAAACCTAAAAATAGAAGAAATATTTAAAATATTTATATTTATAAACCTGATGTATTTGGTTATTTATTGGTTAAATCCAGTACAACAAGCATATAATCTTATTTAATAGTACTGTTGCTACAATGTTATAATGCTTAAACTAATTATATTAGGTATATTTAAGTTAGCCCTGAGAATTAAGAATTCTATCAAAATGAAAACTGTGTTGAAATTGCTATCTTAAATTGCATTACATTGCTACTTAATTGGATTTATATAGGAAATTAATTCCACAACAATTATCATTAACAAAAAAGTGGCTTTCTTGGCTATTAAAAATAATACCTAAGTTCTTGGCACATTGTACCAATTCTATGGCTGAGCCACTAACGACTAATGGTAGTAGTAGGGCACCTTTGCTTCTTCCGTGCCTACGCCAGTTGGTCACGCCAATCGATGACAGGGCGTCCACGATTTAGTCCTTCCAACGCATACAAGGACGACCTTTTCGCCGACTTCCGCAGATCACCGCATCAAATACCTGCCTCGTCGGAACATCCTCCTCAATTCGAACGACATGGCCGAGCCAGCGCAGCCGCTGGATATTAATACGCTGCACAATGTCTATGCATCCCAACCCTCTTAAGGTCAAGGTCCTAGTCCAGTTCCAATATTCAATTGTTAATGTCTGTTTTAAAGCATGTAATCTAGAGTCGGCATACTCTATCGGCATGTATTTGAGCAATACGAGATGGTAAGTCATTTAATTGAAACCTGTGGTACACCTACACCGGACTGCTAAATAATTTTACATCGACATGATGAACTGTCTGACTCCTCTTATGGAGGTATGTACGTAATAGTTTTACTGCTTATGATAAAAATCTAAAGGTATTTTTCAACTTGTGACAGAATGTCATGAACAAAAGTATCGAAGATTTACGAGTGATCTATAAGTACCAGCAAAGACACCACGTTTTGATCCATTTTTGGCCTTAACACCTCTATAACGTTCACTAAAGTCGCAAAGCAGCTGAGTTTAGGTCTGAAGTCAGATTGTGTGTTGCTTAATAATGAGTTGTCATACAAGTGTTTACTGATTTGATCATGGACTACACTTTCAAAAGCCTTGGACAAGTATATAAGTATTGCAATTGGTCTGTAACTTTTTTCAGGTTTTGATATGAGAATGATCTTCTCGTGCTTTCGCATTGAAGGAAATTCTGATGTTGTCAAAGTAGTAGTAGTGTTAAATAAATATAATACATATACATATTATAATGTAGTCTTTAAAAATTTCTGATTTTTTCATAATAGCTATGCTCCCAAATAATTTTTTTTAATATCACACATTTTTAATTGCCAGAAAAATGATAAATTTTTTCGCGTTAAAACAGAAACAATTTTTTTTTACAAAATGCGTAAAATTCAGTGAAAGTACGGCAACAACTCATATATATTGTAAAAGCGAAACTGAGAGAGTATGAAAAAAATCAATTCTCCTTCTTGTCTGAAGCAACAACAGTACATAATTTAAGTCGTAAACATTCACAAAGCTATTTGAGCAAGCTTATAGTGCACTCATATTGTTCATTTTTAGATCAACTTTCATATCGATATAAAAAATATATTTACGCTTAAAACATGAAAATAAAATATGAAAGTTTGATGCATTGATCAGTTCTAATTAACTTATTCAAAACATAATCGTTGGAAAAATAAATCCAATTGAGCATTAAAAACTACTTGTTGTTGAGTAAAATGTGGTAGACTCCACCGCCTGGTTTGTAAAAATATGAAGTAGCTATTGTAAATCTACATTTTTATTGTTTAAAATAATTGTTAATAAATATTCCAACTTTTCTTCAAACAAAATAAAATTAAGACTGTTACTGATTTACCAACATCCTAGTTATAATACGGTACGAATGATTATCTAAAAGGCCTATAATATGTATAACATTGTCATTATTACTAGTCCATAGTCGATAGTGACGATAGAGTGACTTGACTGTGGGCGTAAGTAAAGGTATGAGTAAATCGATTATACTTAATTCATCAAAATTTACATTCACTAATTTTTATTTAATCTGTTCTGTATTAGACTATTGAATTTGATGGTATCTATTCAGGATTTTTGTTAGATAATAGCACATGTACGTATTTTAAATGGTTACATTTTTATTTTTTTTATTATATTTACAGGAGTCTCGTGGAAAGAGGCCGCTAAAAATTTGGGATAGCTGGAGAAATGTACGAAAGGGTGTAGTCGTTGGCACATTCGAAGAGTTATTAGTTAGAGGTTTGTAACTTGTTGCGATTATAAGTAATTTATATCTTAATATCCTTTTTTTTAAGGCAAAGATAAACTAGGGGTTCCTGCCTCAGAACCAGTACGGCTTGTTCTGGAGAGCGATGGAACCCAAATTGAAGATGGTGAATATTTTCGTACACTGGCAAATAACACAATCCTATTGTTGCTAAGGCAGGGTGAACGTTGGTATCCAACTGGCGTTGACGTTATAAAAGCTGGTGAGTTTAGTAGTTTTAATGCTCTCAAAGTCATCTACGTAGAAAAATTACCTTTCTTCAATAAGGGAAGAAACTTTTTTACTCATTTTAATTTGGGTGCAATTTACCGCCCAAATAATAGAATTAATATAAAACTTTTTGAAATAATTGGTATTATTTTTAAAACAAATTCTCTTTCAAAAGATTGGAATGTAGGGATTAGAACAATTGGGCCAATCTTTTGAAGAGAAGTTGTTATTATAATTACTCGAAGTAATTATAATGGGGATTGAGAAAAGAGAGTTAAAAGGGAAAGAAATATTAATATTTATTTCTTTTTAAGGTTGTTAAGTTACTACTTACGCTTTTGAGATGTGCCAAAGTAGAGAGAGAGAGAGAGAGAGATCTTTTTAATTTCACAGATATGCAATTTTGCAGTTTTATTTAAAAACAATATTAGTTGTAACCAATCAGTTGAGCGTTGTGACAATAAGTGATTTTAAAGGTACAAATTTGATTTCAAGAAAGTTAAAAAATTATCCAAAGGATAAATTACATATATAAAAAGGATTAAGATAAATTTGGAATGTTGGAATGGTTGAGTGTTAAAAAATGTTAAATTCATTTAAAACAGTAACTCTTTTCCAATAAATTTAATTCAACTAATTCACAATAAATTTCAATAATAATAATAAGTATCTTCAGTTCAAAATTCAATTTAATTCAAGTTTAAAATTAAGGACAAATTCTTATTTGTACGCTTTTATTGGATAAATTATCTTATTTCTCTTGATTATACGAACGCTATCTTAATACGTGACTTTATGCCAACATTCTTTTTGATAAGGGATTGGCATAAGAGATGAGTGCCATTGTTTTACATTGAATAAATAATTGTATTCTACGGATTACACTTGTACCACCAGTACTCTAATTGATTTATGCTTTGTTGATAACCCTAATCGAATTTTTTTCTTTGTCCAACTCCCTGCCTCTGCTTTTTCAAAACACGATGTTCTTTTCCTATCATATGATTTTCGAACAGTACTCAGAAACAGGTGATTAAGTATACGGTATATATTAAAAATTTATTACGTTTCACTGCAAACGGAAGTATCCACTATACCTTGTAATCAAAAATTTTTAAAGCTTACAGCTGTCGAGCCGGTTACAGGGTAATATACAATACCTTTTTTAAAAACGTGTTCCAATTAATACTGAAAAACTACGAAATATAAAACTATGGTTTATTAATGAAAATAGGATATCAAATAATCCATATTATAGGTTGAAACTGAAGTCGCCGTAGTCTAGTAGGTAGTGTGTTCGCTTATTATACATAAAAAGCCCGGGTTCGTATCCCAGGTCAGACATCAAAAACGAAATGTGAAAAAAAAATATTTCTTCGGCGACTTCCTCTCAGCAGATTTCTGGCAAAAATTCTGAGTAAATAAACCTGCCGTGTAAAAGTTTCTCAAAAAATCTATCGTTCGGAGTCGACGTTAAACTGTAGGTCCTGCCACTCAAGTATAAAAAATTAAGGCACACAACATGAGTGGTGTGAGAAGCTAGGCCGTAATCCTGACTGAAGGGTTGTAATGGCCAGTTATGTATGTATGTGTATAGGTGGAAATTATTTAGGACGACTGAATTCTACAACATTTTTAAGGCAAGTAGGAAGGATACGAACTTCAATTCAAACCTATTTTCAGCGTGGAAAAATTCCGGTCAGAAAAGAATAATAAATAGTAATGTTATATTCAATTACACTGTTGACGTAAATCAACTTGGCACAGATCTTTCAAATATGAAAGTAATGTTATATCCAATTACGCTGTTGATGTAAATCAATTTGACACTGATCTTTCAAATATACCAACTACTGATGCAGACCTCGAGCATTACAATTTATATGATGTCTTTTTAACGTCTTTTCATAGGACTCAATCTAATTTTGAATTATCAGGAAGATATTCTTGAAAGAATTCTTAGCATTAAATCCAGCTCCATCGACAATGATGAAATTAATCCTAAATTTATTAAATTGGTTTTGCCATACGTCTACCAAGCGTAACTCATTTATTAAATTCTGCAATTACAACCACTATTTTTTCTGCAATAAAGTAATGTGCTGTGATAATACCTATGCATAAACAAGATAAAACCTACCGCCCAATAGCAAAATATGCAAATAACCTAATATTTCTTAGACAATAATTTGCTATGTGGTTTTAGACCTAATCACATCTGCATTTCTGCGTTTGTTGATGTTACAGAGAGTTGCTATCAAGGGCTGATAATAATATGACATCCATTTTAGTCTTATTTGATCATTCGCAGGCATTCGACATCAAAGTTGAAGTATTCTAATGTATAGATGTATGCACGTGACGTTCAACTATATATTAGTAGTTTGCCTTCTGAAATTATAAATTGTGTTAGCAAAGTAAAGTGCGATCTATATTAAATGTTTAAATGGGTATTGACGAATGGTCTTTGCCTCAATCCGAGGAAATAAAAGGATTGACTCTAAAATAAAATTCTCAAATTGAAAATATGACTGTTGGGACCGTTCATAGTGTCAAGAATCTAGGAGTTATTTTTAACAATAGCCTTAACTGGTACAACCATGTGAATGTCATTTGTGGTAAAACGCTTGCTATGCTACGAAATCTTTGGCTCACGCAATACTTTACTCCGTTCAATACTCGCAAAAACTTACCTCATGCCCAAATTGCTGTACCGATGTCAACTCTTTTCAAGCTGTGATGCAATGAGTAAAAATAAACTGAAATTCAGATATAACAATATTGCCAGATATGTACATACATATATGATCGTACAAGATACTGAAGGATGTCTGAATACTCATACTAAATTTATAACACCTCATTTGAAAATTTGCTAAGATACCGTACTCTTATATATCCACATGAGATCATCTACAGCCATGGACATTAAATTAGCACAAAACTTCGTCATAAAAACAATCATATTTTTTATAGTATTTTAGGTCTATTCATAAAAAAGTTTAAACATAGAAACTTAAAATGCATATTCTTCTTTAAAAAGAAACAAAATTTTTTACGATATTGCCAGTCGTCTGCTCATTAAGACCTTCAACATATCAAACGCCAGATTTTAGCTGGACAGTAAAATAGCACAAATTAAAATTTCTGGAATAAAAATGAGGTGCTTTAATAAATAGTAAAAATATTAATGTTTTCAGCTTATTTGATTAAGCGCCGCGTGGCATCTACGGGACAATGATCTTCTGGAAAGTTCTTTGGGAATCGAGTACCAAGTGTCCCGTATTCCAATGCTCAAATCGTCCAAATTTTTGTACTTTTGTTGAGCAATTGTACATTTCACATCGTTCCAGGGGTTTTCAATCGAGTTTAAGTCAGAAATTGCGCCGACCAGTCTAAAACGGGAATGTGCTCTTCATAAAATCAATCCTTTGCCTGCTTAGATGTGTATTTGGGGTCACTATCTTGCATAAATATGAATAAAACTGGCACGTATTTAAAAGCTTATGGTTCCATTTTGTTCTTTATATTGTCCAAATACTGATAACAGTCCATTAATTTTTACAATGGGACTTACACCGTGCCTTGAAAACGCTCCCCGCACCATTGTGTTTCCTCGAACATGTGTTATGGTGTTTCAGCATAGCGTGGATTGAATGTCTGACATTTTAGCCAATGTACAACCACTCTACCATCCGGTCCCATGCGATTTACCTCTGTTTCATCACTCCAAAGTATTTTTTTTCCAGAATGGGAGGTCTTTAGCATTGTGGATGCGAGCAAACGTTAAACGCTTGAGTATATTTTTCTTTTCGTAGAAGTGGCTTCTTTCGGCAAGAGCGTCCAAAGAAGTCGTTATAAGAGCCTGTCCGTTATAGGAGCCTGTCCGATAAATTTAACCTGAATTTCGTTCAAAATATCGCGTGACGACATGAAAGGGTCCTTCTTTGACTTCCGGACAATAGCACCGTAAACGATTTCGGTTTGTTTTCTTGACACGTGGCTTTCAATTTTTGTTTTCTGCGACATTATTTTGTTTGGTTTGAAGGAAATGATGACGTTATAAATCATTTTTCGCTAGCAATTCGAAATTTCAAGAATTTCAGCCAGCTTTTGCCCATCATGCTCCAAGTTAACGATAATGCGCTTCTCTGGTGAGCAATCTTTTCCACGTACCATTTTATTCAAAAATTACTTCAAATGTCACAAAATTAAAAGAATATACCGTAAGAATAAAATACTCGAAGAAAACTTGTACCTAAAACACTTTTAGGCACGTTGTGCTAATTTACTGTCCAGCTCGAATTTAGGTACCGATACAAATTAGCAGTCAAAACAAAAAATATATACGATAATGGTAATATTTTTTGTTAAGCAACAGTTAGATGTCATCGTGCAACATTGCAGACCAAAACAATTGGCCTAATTACGATACAAATGAGAAAAAAATCACAATCAATGTATATATGGATTTTGTGCTAATTTAATGCCCATGGCTGTATGTTAAACCATTATCCCCATTACCAATATAAAATATTAATTTTCTCTAGATCTAATAGAGGCCTGAAACTTACCAGCGTTAGATACCGCAAATGAATTTCTGATAGACAATTTTATGTTAATGCAATTTGTCTCTGAAATGCACTACCAAACGATAAACAGTTATTGAACAATGCTAAACAATTCAAAACTGCTATACTTACGTTTTTTAATATAATATGCAATTATTTAATCATACCTTTCTAATATAATCTATTTCTAAGCATACGTACAACAACTAAAAATTTTTAAAGTGCTTTATATTACTCCGTAATTTTTTCTTTGATTTCAAGTGTTTTAATTGCCTGTTTAGTTCGTTTTTTTGTTTTAATAAATCCGCTAACTTCTATGTCATCGTATTACTATAAAGTGCTGTTTGAGGAGTCTGCCTGTATCCATAGCTGCCAGACAGGTGAGACACCAAATCGTCAAAGATGTTTATTGAAATCGTTAAAAGAAATCATCAGAAAAAAAATGAATGAATGGAAACTTTTTAAAAACCAAAATTATTTCTACTGTCAATGTATGTACATTAGGGTGGCCCCAAAATAAAAGTTGCGAATGTTCCCAACTAAAATGAAAGTTTTATTCATTCTAAGACCACGTTTCTCAAAATTTTTGTCCTGGGGTCAATATTTGGTGAGCTGGATCAAAGGATAAAAAGGTCCTTGTTTGAGGTTTTTTGGATTATTTACATATTTCTTCCAAGGGAACTGGTTATAAATTTGGTATCATATGAAAGGTCTTTAAGAGGCGCTTGCAATAGGTTATCAGAATTTAAAAAAAAATTTTGAAAATTCAAAAATTTTGAAAATTTCGGACAAAATTTTTGTTTTTTTTAATTTTTTCATAGAATTTACTTAACTAAATTGTTGAAATTTCTTGATTATAAAGACCATGTAATTTAACCAAAATGGTTTTTTCCGTTTTTCAAAATTCAATACATTAACGGCACATTTTGCAAAAAAACATTGACTTCTATATATAAGATTTTTTTTTCTATATCAAACCTTGCATTAATTAATAGATTTTTAAAATTATGCGTCCATTTTTTACAGTAAAAAAAAGGAAAAAAATAAAACTGAATAGAGAAATATAATAAATTATAAGAAAAAATGCTTACTTATCTTCCTGCGTCGCCATCGTATTTTGTTAGGATGCCTTTGTTGCTTTTCCTTGCGTATTAACTACAAAAGTGTTGCAAAAGGGAACAAAATACATTAGGGGTATTCGATGTTTGATGCGTTTTGTATTGCAAAAGTTTGCATTTGCAAATGTTTTGTCATTGATTGTGAGCTCTCTATTTATTTCGTACTGCGCAATATTGTTATTGGTAACTCTGTGAAGTAATAGAAGTGTTTTATAAAAAGATCTTGAAAATTTTAAAAAATAAATAAAAATTTGGTTGTAAAAAATAGATAGGACTATTTAAAACCATAAAAAAAATAAAAAGCAATTCTTAGAAATTGAATTGCATTGAAAACACTAATTTTAAAATTAAATAGAATAGATTTTATAAAAAATTTAGAAAACAAAAAATAATAATATATATACAAAAATGGCTGACTGCAGTAAATGCAGAACAGCAATAAGGGGAGAAAGTGGAATAAGGTGCAACGGAGTGTGTGATAAAGTGTACCATCTCACCAAAAAATGCGCGGGAATAGATCAATACTCGGCAAAGATGATGGATGAGCACAACTTTATTAGATTTATATGCGACGACTGCATGCAATATATTCAAAATATTGATTTGGTGTTAAGAGAAGTGCAAGATGAGGTGCATAAAAACAAGCAAAATTTGGTTGAATATAAGCACGAATTTAAAGCTTCACTTAAAGAAATTAAACAATTACTTGAGGCCATAGAAAAGAGGTACAAGGAAAGAATAAATAAAATGATCAAATATCAGAAATCGTGTGAAAAAAATGTCGAAGAAATTAAAAAATTATTTAGTAATTTAAAAGAATTTGAATGCAATAACAAACAGCTGTGCCAAACAATAGAAGAGAAAAATGAAAATATGTGCAAAGAAATAAAGAAAGTAATAAATGAAACATGTAAACAAAGTGCAAAAACAACATACGCGGATGCAGTTAAAAATAAAGGGTTGCCAAGTATAAATAAACAACTACCCCTGATTGTTAAACCTAAGGAAAAACAATCGGCTGAAAAAACTAAAGAAGAGTTAAACAAAATAAATCCAGACAACTTGAAGATAACAAATGTGGAAAGTAGAAGCAGTGGAACAATTGTTATTCAAAGTGAGAGCTGTGAAGATAGAGAGAAAATTAAAAGCGCAATCCAAGAAAAAATATCTAAACAATATGAAGTTAAAATTCCAAATTCGACGGGACTAAATATCAAAATTATTGGCATGTCTTTTGAATATAGTGAAAATGATTTAATTGAGAAATTAAGAAAACAAAATCCTAAATTAGCTGATGCAAATATTAAATTTATGGGAAAATATGAAACGAAAAGAGGTAATAAATTTTTGTTCAATGTAAGACTGAGAGTTGATAATGAAGCTTACGGAAAAATTATGGAAGAAAGAAAAGTAAATGTCGGTTGGGAAAGATGTAGAGTGTATGATGGAACTGAATTAGTTCAATGTATGAAATGCAGAGGATACAATCATATAGCCAAAGAATGTAAAAATCAGGAAATATGTCTAAAATGCCATGGTCAACATAAAACAGTTAATTGCGAAAGCCAAGAGAAGATAATGAAATGTATTAATTGGTCAAAAGTAAACAGCAGGCTCAATATGGGATTAGATGAAAATCACTTGGCAAACGATAGAGAATGTCCAGTTTATCAAAATAAATTGAAAAACAAAATGAGACATATAGGCTTGACGATTTAACAACTAAAGGAAATGAGTGCCCTCTATACAAATGTACAAGGTCTTGTTAACAACTATAATCAAATTGAAATTATCGCTGCAACAGAAAAACCTGAGTTTTTAATATTGTCTGAAACACATTTGACGAAAGATATAGATGAACAAGAAATTGCGTTACAAGGATATGATAACATCGGCTCAGTGTCAACATCCTCAAGAACAGGTGGAGTTGTCGTATACTATAAAAATAATTGGAATGTGAAAAAGTTTATAGAGAGACCATGAAGTTATTAATATTAATATAGACTTTGAGAGATCGAATGAAAACATTCTAAATACAACAAAAACCATCAAGATATTTAAATACGATAAGAATATACACCAATACCCCGGTTTGCGTCGCTAATTGGGACTGAAAAAATGAGACGCAAACCGAAACGACGCAAACTGAAGCAGAATTTTCAATTTCAACTTTCAGACTGAACTTCACTCAACGACATATAATTCGAAACTAATAACTACGCTTAACATGTAAACAACCCACACCTGCAAATTTGCATTCTACTAAACGGGAAATCCCCTTTTTCTGCTTTAGCTTTGTAAAAACATTTTCATATCAACGACGCAAATCGAAGCATTTACGACGCAACATTGAAATTCCAGAAACTTAAAAAAAGACGCAACTTCGAAGCGACGCAAACTGAAGCGACGCAAATCGGGGTATTGGTGTATTCAATAATGTGTTAACTGAGAATATGATATGCGAGGATAATAAGGATGTTAATGAAAACGTTAAACTGTTTGATACCTGTCTAGAAAATACAATACAAAGATTTACGTTTGAAAAGCAAGTGCACATAAATAACAAAGTGAATAACTGGTTTAACGAAGAACTGCGAACAATAAAAAGAGAAAAAATAATAAAATATTTACGAGCCAAATTTGAAAACACAAATCAAGCTTGGGGAGAATATAAACTAATAAGAAATCAATACAAAGTACAAATCGAAAATAATAAGAATAATTACATAAAAAGTAAAATTAACAACGCAACTAGTTTAAAGCAAATGTGGACACACATAAAAAACCTAGTACTTAATAAGAGGCAAAACTCTACTAAATCTGTGATATTCGACCAGATAGAGTACAACGGTATATGTGATATAGTTAATAAGTTCAATGCATTCTTCATTGATAGCATTAGTAATATAAGACAATCGATAGGGAGCGTGCAATATATTAACCGAATAGAATATAGAGTGAATGATGTTTTTAAATTCCGTAAGGTAAATATTATTGAACTGGAGAGCATCGTGAAGTGTATGAATAACAAA
Organism: Sarcophaga rosellei; assembly: GCA_930367235.1. Classification (NCBI taxonomy): domain Eukaryota; kingdom Metazoa; phylum Arthropoda; class Insecta; order Diptera; family Sarcophagidae; genus Sarcophaga; species Sarcophaga rosellei. The sequence continues at coordinate 44,935,223 of OV884021.1, read as the reverse complement.
GCTGACCATGAACGCGTATCAAATAAAATAATACTTGACAACTGGAATGTAACAGGAAATATAATGGCAAAAGTAATAAACACATCTTTAGAGACAGGTATTTTTCCTGATAATTGGAAAAAATCAACCGTAACCCCAATTGAGAAAGTGCCCAGAACAAAAAAATGCGAGGAGGTTAGACCAATAAACTCTCTTAAAACTTGCGAGAAAATAATTGAAAAAGTAGTTAAAGATCAGCTTGAAAAATATATAGAAAATCGAGACATATTATCTAAATACCAGTCAGGATTCCGTTAAAAACATTCGTGTGAAACCACGGTAAACTATGTCATAAATGAATGGAGAGCAATAGGAAAGGATAAGAGGATAATAGCAATATTTCTTGACTTCAAAAGAGCCTTTGAGACGATCGATAGAGAAATAATACTGAATAAACTATATATGTATGGAATAAGAGGAATCGAACTAGATTGGTTCAAATCGTACCCGAAAAGAAGAAGGCAAACGACAAAATTAAATGACATAGAATCTGATGAAATAATAAATAATTTCGGAGTGCCACAAAGTTCCATTTTGGGAGCGTTGTTGTTCATAATTTATATAAATGACATGCCAAGTATTTTAGAAAAATGTAAAGTTGTATTATACGCCGATGACACTCTGATATATACTATAGCAAATAGTGATGAAGAATATCGCGAAAATATCAAGTATGATATGAAGAAAATAGATGAATGGCTTAAAATGAATAAACTCAAACTAAATGAAAATAAAACAAAAATAATGGAAATAAACTTAAATTCAGAAGAAATATTTACAATAAATGACACAGTAATTGAAAAAGTCGAATATATAAAATACCTTGGTTTTATAATCTATAAAAAATTAAATTTCAATGAACAAATAGATTACTTATGTAAAAAAGTTGGTAAAAAAATTAGTTTTTAAAAAGAATAAGAAGCAAAATATCCAAGTCTACAGCGATAAATATATACAGCACGATAATAAAACTACACTTTGAATATGGTTCCACTATTTTATTCACATGCAGCAGCACAAATCAATTAGCAAGGATGCAGAAACTGCAAAATAGAGCGATGAGAGTAATACTAAAATGCGATCGTTACACACATATAAACACAATGTTAACTGATCTAAAATGGATGAACATAGCACAACGACTTCAATTTAACACATTAAGATTTATTAGAAAATTAAAACAAGGAGACGCCCCGAAATATCTATGTGATCAAATACATTATGTGGGAGACAGTCAACCATATCAACTAAGAAATGCAAGTGACTTTATAGGCTTTTTACACTGATCTTCATCTTTCATCTCTCATCAATTGGCAAGATGACAACATCTTCCCATAAGAAATATACAGAGCAAAAAAGCGTCATCTTTCATCATCTTCACAAGATGTTCCTATCTCATTTTGTTCCACTCATCATCTTTCGATAATTTTAGTGTCATCACTAAAAAAATTACATTTGTTTACATGTATAAAAAAATTAAATGTCACAAAATGCCCTACAAAACTCATGCAAAATAATGCAAACACTACTAGTGGAAACGCCAAAAAGTCTCCCTATAGTGCGATACTCAGATGAAGACCCCAGCGTATAAAGAGCTATGGCCACACGTTTATCTAATGGAATAGATTTCTGACAGTTTGTGTCCTTTTTTCTTAAACACTCCAACCGATTCACCAGTAATGAAAAGGTTGTCCTATCTACTCGAAAGCTTTCTTTAAAAAATTCTGGACTGCTATTTGGAACGTCTCTCTCCCAGAAAGTTCCATACCGAATCTAAAGTTATTAAAATATATGTGTATTTAAAAACAAATTTAAGAATTCCAGATATAAAAAGAAATTATTACAATTGACCAAAACTTCGTCGATTTGAGGCACGTGCAATTGGTAAGATTTCTTCATCTTCCATAATAAAGTCATTGTCTATAATAACATCAAGCAGATCCGTATATTGTTTTAATAATTGATTTTGCTCTTCAAGTGCAATTATTAATCCGATAATTGAAGAATTTTTCATATTATTTTTTTCCATAAATTATAAGCAGATTTTATGTATTTAAAATGAAAGATGAGAGATGATGCAAATGTAATAGGCTTTTTACACTGAGCTTCATCTTTCATCTCTCATCAATTGGCAAGATGACAACATCTTCCCATAAGAAATATACAGAGCAAAAAAGCGTCATCTTTCATCATCTTCACAAGATGTTCCTATCTCATTTGTTCCACTCATCATCTTTCGATAATTTTAGTGTCATCACTAAAAAAATTACGTTTGTTTACATGTATAAAAAATTAAATGTCACAAAAAGCCCTACAAAACTCATGCAAAATAATGCAAACACTACTAGTGGAAACGCCAAAAAGTCTCGCTATAGTGCGATACTCAGATGAAGACCCCAGCGTATAAAGAGCTATGGCCACACGTTTATCTAATGGAATAGATTTCCGACAGTTTGTGTCCTTTTTCTTAAACACTCCAACCGATTTACCAGTAATGAAAAGGTTGTCCTATCTACTCGAAAGCTATCTTTAAAAAATTCTGGACTACTATTTGGAACGTCTCTCTCCCAGAAAGTTCCATACCAAATCTAAAGTTATTAAAATATATGTGTATTTAAAAACAAATTTAAGAATTCCAGATGTAATAACCTGTGGTATACTATAATAAAACAATGTAATTTATATCCAACAAAAACTTAAAACTTTTATTTCAATTGCTTATTTTACTTCAGTTGCTTCCTTTTATTTAATCTCTTTTTTAAGTCTATTAGTGATGATACTCAACAGCTGATGATCAGCCAACAGTCAGTGTTGCCACATCCCTTCCACCTTCTTCAGTTTTAGCTTCAACGGTCCTTGGCCTGAAAACGACGGACACTCCGGTTCATAGGAATCAGCGTCACTGCAGTCCCGCGGTCTGGGTAAAGTTTCCAGAGGATCAACGGTTGATGGCGGTTGATTGTTGTTAGAAGATGAAAACAAGTCATTATTAGGCAATCGTAGATTTTCGGCGGCTGGTAACGGTTCCGAGCATAGACGTTGGCGATGTGTTATGCCCTCTGGAATTAATTTCACCATACTTATATTTCTTTTATATGTTCGTCCTCCTCCCACGACTTTAACTTCAGTTCCATTTCTCTCAATAACTTCATAAATAGTTTTATCAAAATTCGGAGTGAGTTTGTTGGGGAAAATTACATTTTTTCAATAAAACCTTGTCACCTATCTGAATATTAGATTCCTTCGCTCCTCTCTTTGTGTCAGCTTTTTCTTTTCCTTTTTGTTTGTTTATTAAATCATTATCTCTAGCTGACGAATCAATTACCTCTTCTGATATATCCTCAATGCCAGGAATCTTATCACGAATACGTCTGTTAAACATTAGCTCACTCGGTGCTGAGCCTGTTGTGCCATGTGGGGTCACATTATACATAAGTATAAATTTTTGAATTTCTTCCTTGTAATCTAGCTTATTCGCTGCTGCAATTTTCAATCGTTTTCCCAGGGATTTGTTCATATTTTCTACTTCGCCATTCGCCTGAGGCCAATAGGGTGGTGTTCTGATTATAGATATGCTATTTTCATCACAAAAGCATTTAAATTCATCGCTGACATATTGTCTGCCATTATCAGTCCTTATTGTCCTGGGGAACCCAAGCCTAGAGAAAATTTCCCTCATGGCCTTAATTATAGCATCAGAAGAAATACGTTTCAAGAAAACAACTTCTTGGTATCTGGAATAGTAATCAATGAGTACTAAAACATACTCCCCATTAGGCAGTGGTCCTAGAAGGTCAGTTGCCACTATTTGCCAAGGCCCATTCGGAAATGGATGTCTTTGCATTGGAGTTGGTTTCAACGGTTGTGAAACTAAGAGGCAATCACGGCACGATTTTACAAAGTTCTCGGCGTCCCGATCAATTAATGGCCACCAGACCTTAGATCGAAGACGACGTTTCATTGCCGACTCACCAGGGTGGCCCTCGTGTGCCAAATCCAATACCTTTGGTCTTAAAAATGTTGGTATTATAATTCGATTTCCGCGTAGTAAAATTGATCCAATGGCTGATAATTCATGACGAAAAACATAGTATGGATTTGATAAATTCGAATCCCAACAATCATTTTCCATGCAGGAAATCGCCTGTTGAATATCCACGTCTTTGTTGCTTTCCTTACTTATTAGAGATATAGTTAAAGTGTTAGGAACTGTGTTTTGTAGTACGTGAAAAATTGATTCCTCGCATGTACCATCAAAAGATTCTTCATCAGAAATTTTGCAGTATAGATATTGAGTCTGCTATATTATCTTTTCCACTGCGATATATTACCTTAAACTTGAAAGCCTGTAGTCTAAGTAACCATCTTTCAATTCTAGCCGGAGGTCTCGAAGTCGGTTTAAAAATGGCTTCCAAAGGTTTGTGGTCAGTTACGAGCTCAAAATCTAACCCAGCAAGATAGTAGTAAAATCTTTCTACTGACCAAACTAGGGCCAGGCTTTCCTTCTCGGTTTGAGAATATCTTCTCTCAACGGCAGATAAACTCTTACTTGCAAAGGAGATGATTCGGGGCTCCCCTTCGTTATTGAATTGTAGCAAAACTGCTCCTAGTGCTACAGGGCTTGCGTCAGCTATGACCCTAGTCCTTAATTTTGGGTCAAAATATGAAAGATTTGGTATTCCTGATAACATCATCTTCAATTTGTTAAAGGCATCGTTTTGCGTCTGACCCCATACAAATTTTGCATCCTTGGCCAGTAGCATCCGCAGTTGATTGGTCATATCTGCTAAATCAGGCAAAAACTTTCCTATATATGTTATTAAGCCTAAAAAACTGCGTATCTCATCTTTTGATTTTGGAGCTCGAAACTGCTGTATGACTTTTACTTTCTCCGGATCCGCAGTAAACCCATCTGCCGAAAGCACGTGTCCTAGGAACATAAGTTTTTTAGTCTTCCATACACATTTTTCTTGATTTAGGGTAACATTGTTCTTCCTTAAAATATCCATGACCGTCTTTAGTGCCTCGGCATGTCGATAGCATCCCTTCCATAATTTTCTGAAAAATTTCGGGAGCTGAGTTCACCCCAAGCATCAATCGTTTGTATCTAAACAATCCTTTGTGTGTCACAAAGGTTGTGATTTCACGACTTGATTCATCCAACTCTATTTGATGGTATGCGGATTTAAGGTCCAGTCTAGTAAAAATTTTTGCTGTTTTCAATCTACTCATGAATGACTCAAAAGTGGGCAAAGGGTAATTTTCACGAAGAATGGCACGATTTGCCCGTCTCATATCAACACAAATACGAATGTCGTCATTTCCTTTAAACGCAATAACTATAGGAGAAATCCATTTACTCGGACCGAAAACAGGTTCTATAATATCAAGTCGTAATGCCTCATCTATTTTATTAGACACCTTCTCCTCAAGCGCAACAGGAACACGGCGTACTGGTTGCTGGACCGGATTTATGGAAGGGTCTATAGATAATGATACCTTAACTCCATGGATTTTCGGAAAGGGTTGTTTTTCATTTTCCTGAATTTGATTAACATCCAAACCCAATTTGAGCACATTTAGGCGAAGAGCTGTTTCCCTTCCCAAGAGAAATTGATTCGCTTTCTTAATAACATAAAATGAAGATATTATTTCCTTTCTGTTACTAACGCATATCGGAGCATCAAAAACCACCATAATTTCCAATGGAACAATGGCAGCATATGCCTTAAATTTGTTCTCAGAATGTGAGCGTATATTCCACATTACCGCTTCTGATACTTGTAATAAATTCCAATCAGTTTCGCTTATGAGGTTAAAACGGCACCCGGAGTCAATTATCATTGGAATATCTTTTCCACCAATAGTGCAGCATATGTTTTCCTCTTTATGTTCATCATTCGCAATTTTAAAACAGCCGAATTCTGAATTGGAATTATCCTCTTCTGCAATACAACGAACATTTGTTATAGGCCGCCTTTTTTTGTATGGTACATTGTTGTCATTATTAAACTTCCTTTTCTTAGTTCTGCATCTTATAGCAAAATGTCCCTGTAAAGAACACTTATTGCATTTTGCATTTCTGGCAGGACATTCAAAAGAATTGGACAAATGCCCCTTTCCTCCGCATCGGCTGCATTCGGTTGACGGTTGTGATTGAACATTGATTTTCGTGGAAACTTTGTTTACTTCCTCTTTCTCAGTGTGGAATAGCATGCTACGAGAAGTTTTGTTAATTTGCTCGTACACTTGGCATGCGTCAATAATTTCAAAGAGACTCTGCTCCTTCTCTAACAACCTCTTTTTCAAATCGAGAGGGGCCCAAGAATCTATTATTTTGTCTTTTATGGAAATTTCCTCAATTTCTTCCCTAGTATTGCCAAATGAACATTTTGTTACTTGTTGACGTAGCCGAAGCAAAAACTTATTAAAGTTCTCGCCCTCAACAGGAGTTATATTCCGGAATAAATGCCGCTCTAATGTTGTGTTTCTTTTTGGAGAGAAATATTCACTTAGCTTCTCCACTAGAACATCATAAATTTTAATACCGTCCTTTCCATCACTTTCTACTAATGCCCCGGGAATATTGAATATTACTTCCTGTAACTGGGGGCCACCTAAGTGCAAAAGTTTATTCTTCTTCTTGACATCATCAACGATTTCTTCTGCTGCCAAATAAAGTCTAAATGATCTTAGCCATCTTTCCCATTCGTGTCGAAGAAGCGACTTTTCTATGGCATCACAAAGAAAAGGTTTTATAACTTCCGCCATTTTACCATTCGAAGGCACTGTAAAAATATCCATTAAAATTAATCAAACTAAACTACACCACAGGTGTCAGTTTAATATGCCGAATTTAATCGGTAACATACCAATATTCAATCTTCCTCAGTCAATCCAATTACACGCAATTTAATGCCCATTCACATTTAGCAAATGTCAGCAGCAATTTAATGCAATTTGTGATGTTCCACAAATCTAAAAAAAACTTAAACGCAATTGAATTTAATGCTAATATCAAATCTCCATAATTTACCACTCGTCGCCAATGTAATAACCTGTGGTATACTATAATAAAACAATGTAATTTATATCCAACAAAAACTTAAAACTTTTATTTCAATTGCTTATTTTACTTCAGTTGCTTCCTTTTATTTAATCTCTTTTTTAAGTCTATTAGTGATGACACTCAACAGCTGATGATCAGCCAACAGTCAGTGTTGCCACACCAGATATAAAAAAAATTATTACAAATGACCAAAAACTTCGTCGATTTGAGGCACGTGCAATTGGTAAGATTTCTTCATCTTCCATAATAAAGTCATTGTCTATAATAACATCAAGCAGATCCGTTTATTGTTTTAATAATTGATTTTGCTCTTCAAGTGCAATTATTAATCCGATAATTGAAGAATTTTTCATTTTATTTTTTTCCATAAATTATAAGCAGATTTTATGTATTTAAAATGAAAGATGAAAGATGAGAGATGATGCAAATGTAAACAACTTTTTTCATTTTTATCATCTTCCACTCATTCCTCTAAGATGATGCTAAGTGTAAAAAGGCTATAAACAACTTTTTTCATTTTTATCATCTTCCACTCATTCCTCTAAGATGATGCTAAGTGTAAAAAGGCTATTAGGATCCAAAGAGTGAGGTCAACACAAATGCAGAAAACGCTATTCTACAAAGGTCTACAGCTGTTTAACTCATTGCCAAACTACATTAAGAATGAAACGGATGAAAATGTCTTTAGTCGAAAGTGTACTAATTTTGTGTTATTTAATAATAATTTGTAATATATAATTTTGTTGAACATTTAAAGTATTTTTAATACTAATAAAATATAATTAAAAAAAAAAATACTAATGCAATTTATGCACCAAAACAGCTGATCTACATAAACAATTTATAAAAGTATTTTAAAAATGACGCGAACAAGTGCTAAAGAAAAAATTGTTGAATTTTTAGAAAAAGAAGTTGGTGAATAAATAATTGGAATGGGGGTCCAAATAATCTGAAACTATTTTTATTTCTTCAAGTGTCCACTATTTGCTTGGTTTTTCTCTTTTTATTTTCTTCTGTGGAATTGTTTGCTCCATTGTTTTAATTTTATTAATTTCATTAGTGTTTACATCTGTCAGCTGTTTAAATGTCAGAGTTGCAAACGCAATACATGCAACGAAAAAATTATACCATTTTAGTATTGCATGAACGCAATACGTTGACAAATGCAATTGTGTGTGTTTTGTTGTTGGATTGCAATAAAAAGCTACGATGTTTTGCATTTGCACTTTTACAATGCTATTTGCACTGAACACTGAACACCGCTATTGTCAAAATTTTCAGGGATGCGTTTACGAACACGCTGCAATATATTACTACAAAGCAACATGCGTTTAGGAAGTCAGCCCAATATATAAGTCTCTAAAAGAAAATGTATTTATAATATCAAAAATATTTAATCAGAGCTTTTATCAATCAGTTAAATTATTTTATAATGTTTTTAAACAAAGTATTCAAGGTAAATACTACTAAATAAATAAATAAAATTAATACGTCTGTTTCTACTCATTATACATCAACCAGCGATTTTCTGATAGATATTATTTTCGCCAACAGTAAAGAAAACCACCATGCATTAAGTTTAGGTTAGTTGGCGACTTGCTTACAGTCTCTTATTTATATCATTCGAGTTTCAATATAAATCTTCTAAGGGTATTGTAAACTTAAAACCAATATGATTTAGTTCATTCCATCCGTTGAACATCAATTAGACATTTTTGAAGATAATCTTAAAAACATTTGTGAAATTTGCATTTCCAAAAAACTTTCACAAATATTTGTATACAAGATAAAGCTTTAATTTAAATTTTTTCATCTGTTGGATGAGATTTAAAACAAATAAATTTCAAATTAATTTCATATTAAAAAGTGTAGGATTATCCTGAGATTCTTCTGTCCATTCATCTGTTATAGCTTCGCAATAAACATATTGAATCAGGTATTAATAACAGTCATAATATGCAGAATGATGAAATTAATATTGATGTTTTCAATGAAAGATTCAGAACATGGTCTATTTTGCCCACAGATAAAAATGTATACCTAAATAACATATTTTCCATATACATATTCCAATTTCGAATCATCCTAAATTTATAAAGGTATTACTCCCTTTCAGCAAAAATAATTTATATTCCTAATGCTAATAACGATTACCTTTCGTAGCAATACTGTCTTATATGGTGTTCAAGCGTATTGCGTAAATCGCAATAAAACCTGAATATTTTGTATGCAATTTCAATTATTTATTGCTCAATAAATACGAAGATTGTTATAATATTGATTAAAACTTTAAATGTAGCACTGTTAGAAGTATGTATGTTTAGTGAGAACATTACAAATTATGTGAACAAATTTTGCTGATATTTGACAACACAAATGTAAACAACGCTAAATAAAATTATTTATATTAACACTAAATCTACAGATGCATCATTTTCTATTCCTATCCCATTCTGTTCTCATATTATTTAAAATTTCTAATGAATTTAAATTTTTTGAATGTTTCTAAATACTATGGATAAGAACTATTTGCAAAACGATGAAATAAGAATTTTTATTAAGAAAATAGCACATAACTTGAAACTTTTACTGTAATACGTGCTTATTATGGAGTACTTTACTGCGTTCACTATTATCGTTTTACTCTACACTATTCAATAAGTTGCACAATATTGAAGAGGTATATGGTACAATTTTTCTTACAATATACATATATATGTAGCATGAAAAAGTAAACAAAACCTACACATACATTTGTCATACAAATAATAATGCACTCATTATATGTATTTTTATATTTATTATTCACAAGAAACACATTGAGTTTTAATATCAGCTGTTTATTTTGGTGGGAAATAGTTATTGTAGTACATACATCATTTTGTTGACATATTACACAATATTTCATTTCGCTCAATAAAAATCAGAATTCAATATATCCTGACACCTACTAACATAACGTACACGAAGGCAATTTTAATTTGCAATGTCAATTACAAATGTATAGGTGCCTTAAAGTAAATATCCATACGAAAGCCAACAAAAAATATACAACCAATATAGCGTAAATGCCAAAAATGTCCAGTGGGTTTATATCACAAGATATACAAGTAAAGATACAGAACATTTGCACAAATCAAATAATCCCCTGCAGTACAGATTACATGTGTTTCTAAGTATAAAAATAACGCGGGAGAATTAAATCTTCAAAAATACTTTCGATGTATTTTTAAGTCGTAAAGGCAAATGGCAGTAACATAATGTTAAAATCAAAAAAATTCTGATAAAATAAAATCTTAAAATGAAGCATGATGGGTCATGATAGGTTTAGTGGTAAATTTATAATTTGTTAAAAAATAAACAATTTATATGTGGAAAATTAATATTATTATAAGTTTATTTTAATAATAATAAAGAATTTAATATACAATGCAATAGTAAAGATTTTAATGTTTTGTTGGCTCCGTCTTGTACTCACACGTCTTTCTTACACAACGTCTTCTCATCAACTAACTACTCGCCTCGAATTCATCATCATCAAAGCTGGTGTGCCAGGGCTTCATATACTCAGCGCATGTTGAAGAGCTTCTTGGCCCTCGGTGATTCCAACTCGTACCACGTCATATTTATCATTGGCCTTTTCATTTACAACTTGCTACGGTCCCAAATACTTGGGCTTTACTTTAGGCCTGGGCCAAATTGGGTTCTTTTTATCGCAACTAAGTCACCAGTTTCGTATATTGTAGCTTCTTACGCCTTAGATTGTACGACTTACGATTTTCATCTTGAACCTTGGCTAGCTGTTCTTTGGCATTTCGTCTAACTTCCTCTCTATCATAGTTAAAAGCTGCTACAATTTCTTCTCTAATAAACTCATGTATGTCACACTGTTCAGGGGTAGGCATCTTGGTGTCAAATAACAAATCAAACGGAGTGGTGTTGATACTTCGAGTATGCGTCGAATTGATGGCTTGCTGTACTTTTCCAACGTGCTTATACCATTTTGTCGGGTCGTCTACGCTTAACTTTGCCGTTGGACCTAGGCAGACCAGTTGTAAACATGTGGCGTTTGATATTTTCACCTTTACAATAAATTTTAAAATCTTCAGAGGAAAATGCGGTTCCTCGGTCCGTAATTATTTGGACAGGATTACCATAAACAATGCTCTGATCTTTTAGTCTATTGATGACCTCATTCGTTGTTGTTGATTTAGTTGGATACAGCCAGCAAAATTTCGTGAAGGCGCCGATTATTGCAAGTAAGAGCTTATATTGTTTTGATGTAGATTCTAAGGGTCCTAGATGATCAATGTGGTATGATTGAAGAGGTTCGTCTTTCTTAGGAATGGGGTGCAATACGCCTTCTTGCTTTCCACCTTTCCTATTGTTGATAATGCAGGCTATACTATATGTTGTTCAATTTTCTCTTCCAGTTTTGGTGTATAGTATTCACGTCGTATGAGTTCTTTGACCTTTTTAGTTGAAAAATGACCTCTGTCGTGGGCGCATGACTTCTCGTTGATGAGCTTTCGGGACTACAAGCAATTGTCGGTCTTCAACAATTTTATAAAGAAAATCACCTTTTAAAAAATAATTATTGTAGTCGTGCTGGGCCTTTAAAATGTCTTTTATTGTTTGTAGATATTCTTCTTGCGCCTGCAATCGCCTTATTTTCTCTATGATGCTGTCTTCGGTCGTTATTGTCATCATCGGATAGCGTGATAAGGCATCGACATGCTTCATTCGTGCGCCTGGGCGATGTTCAACCGTATAGTCGAACTCTTCTAGCAATAAAATCCAACGAGCGACTCTCGTACAAAGATCTCTCTTCTCTAGAGTTTTGGTGAAAGCAATACGGCGCCATATCCTTCAATGGAAGCATCTGTTTAAAACTGTCTGCTGACACATTACATCTTTAAGTCTAGCAAACGCTGAAATTTGTTGTTCATTCATTTAGAATTTCTGGTTCTCATTTTTTAAATCGTTAAGCGGTTTTGCAATAATGGAGAAATTAGGTGTAAACTTTCTAAAGTATCCAGTCAATCCCAGAAAACTTTCTACTTGCTTAATATTGCGTGGAACAGGATATTCTGCCAAAGCCTCTATTTTATTTGGTGATGGAAAGATAGACTCGTTTTCAATTATATAACCCAAAAACTATATACGTTTCTTAAAAAAATGCATTTCCTCAGATTTAGTTCTAAACCGTATTCTTGACATTGTCTCAAAACAATTCGTAAGTATTCCAAAGCTTCATTTTCGTCTCTTGCCGGTATAATTATATCGTCTACGTACGGTAATGCAATCCCCTGTCTAGTTAAGTCTCTAAATATAGCGTTGACGTGACGCTGAAATACGCTGGGAGAATGGGATAGACCAAATGGAACCTTCAGAAATTGATATTGACCGCTATGATGTGTGTTTTCTGCTGAACTTCTCTACGGGCACATGGACGAATCCATTTTCGAGATATATTGTTGTAAAAATTTTAGCCCCTTGTAGGCGATCTAGTTGGTCTTCTATTTAAGGTAAAGGAAACCGATCCTTATCAATATCTCGGTTTATTTAGCGGTAGTCTATACAAAGTCCTGGTGTACCATCTTGTTTCTTTACTAAAACGACGGGGCTGCAAAATTCAGACTCGGAGTGTTCGACTATAACGTCCTTTAGCCATTGCTCAACTTGCTGATCAACCACTGTACGTTCTTGAATAGGTAATCGACGAGGTGTACAAAATATTGGAGAATTATCTTTCAAAATTATCTTCATTTCGACGTTCTTCGTTCGTTAACTTCTACACTATCGTTAGGTACAACATGAAATGTTAAATTGAATGGCTCACCCTCTACGTTCACCAAGTAGTTAAAGTTCCCAATTGGTTTTACCTTATTTTCATACCTATTTTTACCAAAACCAATCATGTAAAATTTAGACTCTGACATATCGGGTTTGTTGGGAAGAATCGAGTAAATCTTTTCAGTTACGACGTTGACAGCACATCCAGTATCGAGAAAAGCTAATGTGTTCGTACCAGCAATATTTATTTTCAATTCCATCATATCATTTTCTTTTTTAAATAGGCATCTAACATTAGATTCATTTTTTTTAACGGACAGTCCTTTGCTATGTGGCCAAATTTATCACCTTGAAAACATTTAGTACCTCTTGACTTATCTTTACAATTAGCCGACTTGTGTCCGTTAGTACCGCAATTAAAACACTTTAAATCTTTTGTTTATTCGGCCTTAGATGTAACCTTTTCGTTTCTTTTAAATTATGTTTTTCTTTTGTTATTCTTGGCCATCGTTTCAAAGTATTTCAATATCTCTCTAAATTGTTTTAAATTTCTAGAACCGTGTAACATCTTTATATATATATATATATCCAAATCATTTATTTCATCAATTATGCACTGAATTAAAGAAGCTTCGTCAATATTACCTCGAGCAGCTAATTCTTTCATTTTAAGATAGTACTCTTGAGCGTTGTCGTCCTTACCCATTTTACAACCGGATAACTGAGTCAAACTCTTCTATTAAGACTTGTTTTAATTTTTTATAATTTGTTATGCCCTTTTCACTGGATATAAACAGTTTAGATAAGCGTTTTAACGATTTCTTTGCGAAGACAAATTTCTGAAAATCATCCCAGTACAATACTGCGGCTGCTTCTTTAAATTCGTTAAGCCAGGCTCTAATTGGAAAAATATTTGTACCATCAAAAGGTCTTAACGAGTCTTCAATGTCTCTAAAACTCAAAGCAAACTTCGTCATATGATTTGGTGCAACAGCTTCTACACCCATCGTATTTGCAGATTGTTCTCTATCATCTCTTCTCACGTCGTTGTTTATACCGAAACCTCTTGCAGCAGGTGTCTCATACACACTCTGTTGATTATTTGGCTCCTCTTCGTCTTTTGTAGAATAAAGTTCACTGTCATCGTCGTCGTCATCTACATCATCATCACCATCATTATCGTCGTTATTGTCGTCATCATTGAAAGCCAACAGCTTACCTTTTTGCAAATTTTTAAATATGTGCTTTATCAAATCGTCTTTTTTGTAACTAATGCCTAATATATTGTATATAGAAACTAAGTCTGTAACGTTCAAATTCCTTTCGATATATTCTGCCTTCTTCACATATGCATCATCTTCGTCGGTGTATTGAAAGCCAGCAAAATCTCGCAGCCGGTGTCGGTTCATTCTGTCTCCTTCATTTTCATAAACAAACTTGTGCAGTGCGGCTACTGCATCTTTTTTTACTATTGCGTAGTGCTACAAACACATTCTCAAATTCAAACAAACGTGACATGTTTCTATTTACTCTCTTCACTCATTTCTTTTTCCTTTCTTTTTTATTCTACCGACAGGCGTTATATTCCCGTTAGTTCTTATTTACCAAACTACGTTCTGCACTTGTTTGTTTTACAGGAGTTGTTTCTCTTTTCACCCTCTTTCTTTACTCTTATTCTCAAAAAACTTTTTTTTTAACTGCCAGCTTCCTCTTCAAGCTTTTATGTATTGGGTATTTTTACACTTTCAAATGCAGTTTTGGTTGAGTCCCCAATTGTGGAAAATTAATATTATTATAAGTTTATTTTAATAATAATAATGAATTTAATATACAATGCAATAGTAAAGATTTTAATGCTTTGTTGGCTCCGTCTTGTAGGCACACGTCTTTCTTACACAACGTCTTCTCATCAACTAACTACTCGCTTCTCTTTAACATCTCAACTACATTCCCACATATATTTTAAATATGTAAATAGGTATGAAAAATAAAGAAAAGCAGAATGGAATGAATGCCAGTGAGCATGCCCCACTTAATATGCGCCAAGCGAACTGTTCTTTTTTAGTTTCTTTAAGTTCTTTTCAAAACAGGAATTACTTTCTATTCTCATAAGTTTCGACACAAATTTTTACGATCAAATTAAAAGCAGTGCTGTTGTTTTCGAGCTATCAAATGATTATTGAATAAGCTGAATAGCGTATGCCTGAACGCTTAGAATAATTTTGTCAATTAAACGAGTATTGATTAAAATTCATGTCTGAAATGGCTTCGGACCAAAACCCCGTTATATAATTGCTTCATTAGGAGTTTCTAAGGAAATACATACTTATATCTATCAAGGAGATATAGCGCTTTTGAGTCATAATCGACGATATCCTATGTGAGATAGAGTATTTTAAGTAAAGTTAGTTCTGTTCAGAAAACGAATGTACAGAGTAGGAAATCAATGAGAACGACAGAAAAATTAGATGAATAGAAATCCTAATTGCTTCCACATTCATCAAGTTCCCTAGGTATGATCCTTAATTAAATGTTTTATCTTATTATAATTACTATATTCAAAAACATATGAATAGAGACACAATTCAAATTGATGACATTGATAACCTGAGTCAGTTATTTCCTGCGCATGATATTTAGATGTTTAAGCTGTTTCCTGATAATGACAAACCTGATAATGTACAATCTCAATTTAATTGTTATTTTCATCCTTATTTGTATGTAAAAATCTTAATGAAAAACAATAGGATGATTTTATTTAATTCCGATAAGAAAAACTCCGGCGTTTTATTTGTGGGTACTTATCTTGTTGAAAATTTAAACAGGAATGAAAAAATAATAAAAGAACTTAAATTACAAAAATATGAAATGTCAAAAAAGTCAAAAGTTATATGATTCAAATATAACAAGTTAGAATGTAAATATTTCCATAAATCTTTTTTCCTTAAGCGATTGTTTATCACAATTACACCTATCTTCGTAGTTTCTGATTGCATTGCCAAAACTTTAATACAGCATGATAAGATCTAATAGTTCTTATTCCAGGGACTTTGCATATAACCTGATTAGCCTAAGCAAATAGCTGGTCTCAGCATTTTACATATATATGCATAGAGTCTGAAGAACAAAATAGATGAATTTAGGTACTTATTTGTAGCAGCAGGTAGCAGCTGGATGTTCAGGATTCATTCTACAACCTACATGGATTTAAGCTTTTCCCTGCAGATAGAAAAATCTTAGTTAACAACACAGCAACTAGGGCAAGAGGTGGCGGAGTTGCAATTCGTGTTCGAAATGGTATTCCGTGCAAAGTAAATTTACTAACTGAAATTGGTAGTAACATAAAATATTTATTTTTTGATATTTCATCCACCCATTAGAAGAAGGTATTACTAGGGAGTGTTTATAGACCAAATTCTAATTTACATTTATCTTTATCCTTGAGGAAATTTCCAATACGACAGCATCATTATTATTGATGATTTTAATAATAATATTTTACTCGATAATGCATTAAGGGCCATTATTACAACTTGTCGTTAAAGTTGGGGTTAGTTAAAGGTACCTTTAGCTAAAGGGAACTGGAAAGTTACCTTTAACTTATTTTCGTTATTACAACTTACAGATAAAATTTTTGCAAAAATATGGCAGTGCGGGAGCAATGTCGGTAAAACTGCTCAATTTTACAAGTTTTTTTTAACGCAGTGGCAACCGCGGGCTTTGTTTTTCTGTTGTATATGCTCATTTTGTTAAAATTTTAAGTTGCCATAATGAAAATAATATATAATATGGCAACTTCAAATATAAAGTGGCCTTTAAATGTTAAAGGTAGAATGATCCTCCCTTTAGCTTAACGATCACTTTTATCTTATTGGGTACTCATAATAATGAAAAACAATTTATCTGCCCGTTAAAATCCTCCCTTTAGTTAACGGCAAGTTGTAATAGTGGCCCTAATTGTATCAGTGTTGTCTCTCCATCTTAATACTGTGAATGTGTCCTTACCAACTCACTTCCACTCAACTTCCAGTAGTCTAATCGATTTCATATTTCTTAATAATTTGACTAAGGTACTGTTATATGATCATATTTCAGCCTCTTGCTTTTCCAATCATGATCTTCTCTTCTTAACTTATAACCTGCCTATGAGTCCCGAAAACAAGCATATTACATCAATTTTACAGTTTTAAATAGTAATGTTAATAATATCTGTTGGGATCAGATCTACTCATTAGATAATATAAATGACCAATTGGCACTAACTCAGGAAAATCTTCCTCAGCAGGTGTATTCCTGTCAGAATTAGACTTGTTAAGGCCAACCACCAACCTTGGTTTAATGCTAAAATTAGAGCACTAATTGATAAGCGAGTCACCGCCTACAGGCGATGGAAGTGGTTCAGAACGGACGGTCTGAAAGCCATTAATAAATCGGCTTGTAGTAAAGTTACCAAACGCATTAGAATTGCAAAAACATTATTTTACAGTAGGAAGTGCTCCTCCGCATTGGATAATAAGGCTAAATGGAAGATAATCCGCAATATTAGTATTGATCAAAAATGTATAATACTTCTCCTGATGTTGATGTAAACGCTCTCAATGACAAATTTGATAATATTAATTTTCCGACCCCTGATAGTAGCATATGTATATGACGACCATTGTGTTGTTCCTCTGCAAACCCCTTTAGTTTTCGTTGTGTTGATAAGCTCGAAGTTTTGGAATGCTTATCTTCGGTGAAATCAAATGCGATTGGTTCTGATGACTTAGATCATTTGTTTTAAAAAGCTTTGTCACCTAGACTTTTGCCTTATTTTACTCATCTTTTCAATACAGTTTAGCTATGTTCTCCTTCCCTGATGAATGGAAACTGATGAAAAATCATTTCGATACGTAAATTCAATTACGAATTCATGCCAATTGCACTTCTTACATTTCTGTGTAAAGTAATGGAAAATCTCAAAGCTAGGCAAATAAATAATTATCTCGTAAGTAATAATTTCGTATCTGATAAGCAGTCGGGATTTATGAAAGCTAGGAGCTGCACTACTGCTTTAGTTGATGACCTTATGTTGAAGCTAGATGGAAATTACATAGCGTTTTTAGTTCTTTTTGCTCATAAAATATTATTGATACCCAATGGACTTTGTATAAATCCCTCCAAATCTAAATGGATATTGCTCCCTAGAACTAAGAGAGGGAATAAAATAGACTTTGTTGAATCGGCAACCAAGCTGGCTATTATCTTTAATGGTCGGGTAACGTGATCTAACCACATTAGTGTGTCGTTGGTAGAGTTTACGGTATGCTTCGAAACTTATATCTTATGGGCTGTAATAGATTCGACTCCCTTTGCCATACGATTGCTACTGGCTAAAAAGTATCTTATTTCTGTATCACAAACTGTGATACCGATGATAGGCACAAACTTAACAAAGATATGTATTTATTAAAGGACATCGCTGCTATATCTCACAATTTTCTTACCAGATGTTGGGAATAAATTTTGATAACCTCTTAAATATTAAATGTCTTATTCTCCTGCATAAGATTATTACCTCAGAACAGCCACCATACTTGTTTAACAAATTGTTTAAATTTGCGAGATCCAACCGCGATAGGAAAATTATCCAACATAGATACATACAAGACTCTTTTATCACACCGCCAGTTTTTTATACGTACCATCCGTCTTTGGAATTCTTTACTAAATTATATACAGAACATAGGCAATGCAATTAAGTTCAAAAAGGAGTTATATAATTTGCTTAATACCCCATTTACACTACAGCGAACTCTAGTACTTATGAGATTTCGAGCCAAATCTAGTTGATTTTAACTAGATTTCCCATACAAAACAAAATCTACTTATTTAGTAGATTTCGGCAAAATCTACTCAAAATCTAGTAAAAATAGAAATGCAACTATGTGTTTTGCCAAATAGTACTTAAAAATACAACGCTGCACAGGGAAAAATGACATTTCAATTTAAAAATACATTTTCTAAATGTTGTAAAGGGTCCGCCAAATAACTTTTTTTTTTGAAAATGCTGTAAAAAAACTACTGAATATTTTCTCAAATTTATTTTTTTATTTGAAAGTACAATCCTTCCGGTTAATAATGGAAAATAATTTCATTCAAATGGCTGCCTCGGCTGGCCATGTAGTAGCCAACACGAGTAGCCTACAGAGGATGCCGATTTTGGCAAAAAAAATCATATTTTCAGATGAAGCTCATTTTGATCTTGGCGGGTATGTAAACAAGCAAAATTGTCGCATTTGGGGCAAAGATTTTGGTCCAGAGGCATAATTGGGTCATTGGCCGTTACAGTCAATGGCGATCGTTATCGGACCATGTTGAACGAATTTTTGTTCAAAAAATTTAAGAGTTTCAGTAGTTTTTTTTTAAAGCATTTTCAAAAAAAAAAGTTATTTGGCGGACCCTTTATTATTTTCTTTTAAATTTCAGTCAGCTGTTTTTGTTATTAAAATGAAATCTTGCTACTGTCAAATAAATCCAGTGTAAACGATCTAGATTTTGAGCAAGATTTGAAATCTAATCTACTAGATTTCGCTGTAGTGTAAATGGGCTATAAGTAATTTTTAACATATGTATTTTGATTATTTTATACATTTTTACTTTTTTATTTTTGTTAGTAATTATTATTTTTCATTTTTCTAATTTAGTCTTTAAATTTCATTGTATCTTTATGTATATACATATATATTCTTCTTTGTTTGTGTAAATTTCTTTATACTTGTATATAATGTTTCTGTATTTTTCCTATTTTTCACATTTATTAATTTCTTTTTTATACCAATTCTTTGCATCGATTCCTATATTTACTGAGATTATAACATGTTTTAATTCTACATTATTTCTAACATTTTATTACTTATAGATATTATCCATGATTTTGTATTACTGTTTTTCTTTGCTGTACTCTAATAGCACTCTTATTTATTAATTAATATCTTGTTGTGTTATGACTAATAATAAATAAATAAAAAAAAAAATTATCTTAACATTAGTAACTTTTGTGTAGGAAATCTGAAATTTTAATGAGTTTTAATTTTCACGAATCGAGTAAATAGTGTAAATACATTTTCAATCCGTATAAACACATTTGCAACGGGGCGTTTCTGGCTTCGCTTACTGTGGGTACGGGGCCGTTTTTTGTCAATTGTTACAATCGCGCATAGGTTTAAAAAAATTGCCATAGCTTTTTATGTAATTAATATTTCTGTATTAAATTTTAAAGAAGGGAGCATAGGACTTGTTTATACACAAAAATGAGGGTTTGAAATTACACTTCTAAATACATATTTCTATTATTTGTTATAATTATATACATATGTACATACTTTTCAATCATTTTCAAATTTAATTTCATTGTAAGTCAATATTCTTTTTTTGTATGGTATGCTTGGAAACAGGGAACTACACATACATATATGACGTATCTCGACGTATTTTGTGCGAATAACATACACGGCATCTTTTTTCACAGTCTTAGCGTTGCTCAAAATTTTCACTAATTCGTGATGTTTTATATTTACTGATAACCTTTTTGTTGAGTCAAAACGGACCTTCGTGTAGAAGTTGAGGACTCATTGGTTGCTTCTTCGCTATTAGGATGTAATATATCTAGGCTTTCTTCTTCCAACTTTCCGCTAAACTCAGCATGAAATCGTGATGTTTGATTGCGAGTTCAGTATTTGATAAATTCGAAATGAATTAAATATGGCGCAATGAAGAACGTAGAAAAATACCTTGTGAGAGTTTTTCTGAAGGTGGGGTTAGAGGCAAGATATTGATGGGCAAGATCGACGTCATTCATGTATTGATTGTAATCAATGATGCAGTGCGGTTTCTTGATGACAAGTTAAGTATTTGTTAAGTATTGTAAAAGATGACTAGATAGTGTCATCCGCACCCTAGGGAAAGTCTTAAAATACGACTTTAGGCGTCAGCCGTCGCGAATGTGTTAAGAAGTGGAGTATGAACTTAAATAAACCAATTTGCTCTTGTTGTTCAAGAAAACGTGTCTTTTCCTTAAAATAAGTGGAGCCAACATTTGCTTATGAAATATCTTAAGTCTTGATTGATGCCTGAGTTTGATATATTAGTAAAGACTAAATTAAAAATGGTCAAATATTTAAGATAATTGGTAGAAGCACCTTTTTCGGATTGAGCTGTAAACTCTTGCTGCTTAATTCAATTCTAAAAGCAATATGGTTTTCGGTCTAAAAAAATTAAATACTTACGTCAAAACAAAGGATTACACTAGCACATTAATACATCGAACGTTCGATTTTAACGTGGCTTTGGTCATTGTCATTTTCGCTTGAATAATATTACACGCGAGATCAATAATACTTTAAAAATATAAATAACTATGGTAGGAGTAAGAGTTGTCAGTAATTTTTTTAAACTTTTTATTTCTGGGAAAAAAATTATTTTCTACAATTGTACCAAAATTTTTTGGTGTTTCTTTACTACCTTTTCCGGGAACTAATACAATAATATAATAATAATACATACATACATAATTCGCCATTACAAATCTTCAGTCAGGATTACGGCCTAGCTTCTTACACCACTCATGTTGTGCGTGTTAATTTTATACATGAGTGGCGGGACCTACAGTTTAAAGTCGATTCCGAACAACAGATTTTTGAGAAACTTTTCATGGCAATTTTATTTACTCTCAGAGTTTCTGCCAGAAATCTGCTGAGGGAAAGTCGCCGAAGAAATATTTTTTCATATTTCGTTGTGATGTCTGACCTGGGGTTTGAACCGTGGCCTTGCGTCTAATAAGCAAACACACTACCTACTAGACTGCGGCGATATAATAATAATACACAATATTTTATTTAAAAATGTAAATACTTCGGGTTATTATTATTGAATTTATTGACAACTTTTTCGCATCTCAAAAAACTCGGAAAAAAGGAAAATGCTGGTAGGTGTTGATAGGACATGACAAATTTTGTTCTACATTTAAAGCCTGATACTCTGTTAAAAATTTCGAGCGAAATGCTGTCAAATTACATACATATATAAATATTTCGTACGAAATGTTTGTGAAAAAATGTTGAACAAGTTCGAAGTGTGTAAATCAATCAATTCAATATGTTTCTACCAAAATTTTCTTCCGTGCTAAATAACACCACCATGGGTATTTCGCAAAAAATTTGAACAAACAGCTCAACACTTTTGCTTACCAAATAATTCTTTGAAAATTTTGATTGTCGTCAGCAGAAGCAATAATAAATTAATAAATATTTAATGCAGTGGTCTTTGATATGGCAACACTCGTCTATGTAATTATCAACTCTGTAATCAGTGTAACTCTGTATATTTCATTTCCGCGATATATGCGACACTTTTTGTTCAACCATTAAAAAGAAGACATCTCCAAAATAAATCACTACATTAAATATATTTTTTTTAAATTGCCATTTTATTATAATACCCATATATATTTCTCCTCATATACGTATAAACAGTAGGAATGTCAATAGGGAAATTCCGAAATCCTGGCATTTCGCACCATTTTTAATAAAACAATTACTTTTAATTTTTTGTTATTAAGAATCCCTAATAAACATCGGCTATGTTTACACAAGTTAAACAATGTAGCGAAGTTCCAAGTAATACCATGTAGGTATAAATAAATAAATATCTTACTATGACTACAGATATTTAGTCCTATACTGTAAATATAAAGAGTTTTTTGTATAACTTTCATTTTGGCGTTGATCTCATCTCAAGCCGAAAATCCATACCATACGTTTAATGCGTTCTTGCATTACATGCGCTTCTCCCGTTCTATGCGTTTTTTACTACAATTTACAGGCAATGCGTTACATACGACAGGTTTTTAGTTTTGATCAGCTGTTGTGGTAAAATAATTAGCAAACAAAAAAGTTTTGGGAAAAATAAAAAATCAAATTGTGATCTTAAAAAGATTTATGACATCAATTACATGTTTATGAATTAATATACGATATTATGTACCGCCTAAGGCCTACGAAAAGCTTCAAAAGAACACACGAAGATTGTTTTTTTTATTAATTTCTCCTCCACTGCTCTTGCTAACAAATTAATAAATTCAAAAGAGATGACACTCAGTACGCAAAAAAGCAATCGATAACTAGTATACAAATTTTGTTCATGAAAGAAATGTGTAAAAAAATTTATTTTATTCTTAATTTGGTAGTAAACTTTATTATGAAACATTTTTATTATTTTTATAATAAAAAAACGATATCATCGATAATATTACAATAATTTGTCATTCCTAGTACTAAAAACAGCTTATATTTTTCAGCAATGCATGCTATAGTAATTTGGTTTAAAGATTGTATTGTGTATTGTTGCTGCTGATTAATTGCTTAAGGTCATTCCAGTGAATTAAAACTAATACAAAGCGTAGCTACGCGCTGGAATAGTAGGATTTTGATTTTTTGACCTCTGAAAGCAGATACAAAATAAATTTCTGACGATAAGTACCACACAACTAACAAAATAATACCCTTAGTCCTCTGTATAATTCCCAATATGTATTACTAAAGTTCTTATAGACGAATCAGCAGAAGTACAGAAATTGATTTTGCAAGTGTTATAAAAAATGGGTTCATAGAAAATCTAACTCCTCTTTCTATAGCAAGTACTTTAGACCACAATTCAAAAAAATACACTCTAATGATGCAATCGATTGCAGTACTGCTGTATCAAAAATCAAGGAATTAATGAAAACAAATTTTCTGGGAAATGATGACTTTGAATCCTATTCTGAAAAGTCTGACAAAAATGAGAATGCCTTTTCGTTATGGTCTAACCATTAGAAACTGGTTAGTCAAACTTGGAAGAATAATAAACATGTATTGCCTAATGAACTTTCAATTTATTTGACGACTCCTGTGGGAAAAATAAGCGAAAATTTTTTGGTAATTTTTAAAGAATACAAATTAGGGGGTGTCAAAATATCGATGGCACTATCGATAGTATCGATAGTTTTTATTTTTCGTTACTATCGATTTTTTTTTTTACAAAATATAAACATCTAACTATTATCGATAGTTTTTTTCCGCTATCGATAGCAAATGTTCCACCGCTAATTTTTTGTTTGCATTTATAAACTGGTGATTCCCACAGTATTATTATAAAAGAAGAGTGAAGTAAAGACATTAACTGACTAACATGTGCTACTTAGATGTATTTATTTATAACCTAAAACAAGTATTTTATTTCCAGACACGTTCAAGTGATATGAAAGAGATGCAAATACTTGCATTTGTGTATTTGTGTATCCCAGCTACCTCGACTGAGTCGAAAAGAATGTTTAGTAAAGCTGGTCAAATATGTAGTTTCGGATAGGCGTACAGAATTAAAAGAAAATATCGTAGATATGCTTCTTTTTACAAACAAAAACAATTGGTTGACTTCATCTTAAATACTTCATGTTCAATTTTTTTGATTTTTGAACTAAGAAATAAAGTTCGATTTTGTTTATTTTTGTTTATACAAAATGCGTTATTTAGTATTATTTGAGAGACTCCGATAGTGTTACGATAGTATTGCCGATATATCGATATTTTTTATAAGAACTGATAGCCTAGATTCGATATATCGATATATTTTTATGAACTATCAAAAACTATCGATAGTAGCACTATCGATAGTTTGACACCTCTAGTGCCAATATATTGATAGCACTATCGATAGTATCGATAGTTTTTGCCACTATCGATGCTAAATGTTCCATCACAAATTTTTTGTTTGCATTTATAATCTGGTGATTCCTACAGTATTATTATAAAATGGAGAGTGAAGTAAAGACATTAACTGGTAAGCTACAAACATTTCTAAAAATTTGCTTTCTTTAAATGCTAAATATGCTTTTTCTCAGGTTCCCCAGCCGAAGAATGGCAAAAAACAGCAGAAAAACAAAGACGTTAATATCAAACATTTGGAAGCATTTTACATTAAGTGAAGATAAAAAACAAGCGAAGTGCCAAACATGTTGTTTATACAAAATGCGTTGTTTAGTATTTTAACCTATTAAATTCATATATGTAAATATATTATTTTAGGGACTCCGATAGTGTTACGATAGTATTGCCGATATATCGATATATTTTTATGAACTATCAAAAATTTTCGATAGTAGCACTATCGATAGTTTGACTCCTCTAATACAAATCACTATAGGTACAATTACTACATTTTCTAGCCAAAATTATAAGGTATCACTAAAGCCCCCTTCACACTATCCCACAAGTAATATGATCTGCCAAAATTTTATGTAGGAGCGTATGGATGGGATGGAAACTATCACACATTGAGAGAAAATACGGATGAAAATTTGACAGTCGTATGGCTCTCTTCATTTTTTGAAATGTTTCAAAAAACAAGAAAATTTCATTAGATCAGGGATGTATTTTTATGTAAACAAAACAAAAAAGTGTAAAACACATGTGCAAAAATCAAAAAACATTTTTGGCACAAACAATTATTCCTATTTTGTGAAAATATTTTTAGAATTATATGCAATATTTAATTACTAATTTAATGGATTTAGAAAAAGTTGTTGATTTGTCTCCAGTTTTACGCCGTAGTAGCCATTCCCGGCATTTTAATTTCAATAGAAACTTTAAACAAATTTTTTCACTTTGTTTATGTTTTTTAACAGCTGTTTTCGTCTTACTTTATTATTGTCTTATACCAATCGTGTATACACAAAAAAAAATAATCATACGACTATTATTCTCTTTTTTGAAAAACGGATGGAATTTCATTTTACTTTTTCATCAGACTTTACATATTACTTGTGTGATAGTGTGAAGGGGGCTTAAACAACGATGAAATCGTTGTACGGGGCTTTTTGAGGTTGTTAATTTCAAATCTGAGCTAAAATTTTTCATGTTCAAAATCGCGAATCCATAATGGGGACCAAGATTTTAAAATTTCTTCGGACTGACATTAAGATATTCTTCTGATTTCAGTATGTAAATCTCCTAACTGTGTAAAACGCAAACTTTTTTATCCAAACCAACTAGAAAAATAAGAAATTTAGTGGGAACTTTTGTAGAAACTATTTATTTTTTAAAAAAATTTTAGACCAGCGGAAGCTGCCTACAAAAAATGATATTTGTCAAAAAACGCAAAAAATCGCAACATGAAATAGACAAAAAGAAACTCAAAACTCTTCATTTAACACGTTTTCAATTGTTATAACGCGACCAAATTCGACCCCTTTTTTTAAAGCTTATTCAAAACTCAGTTTTCAAGAAAAAAAATTCATTAGAGGGTATGTTAGAAGTATGAGTTTTTTCGTCAAAATGAATTCTTTTTTAACAAAATCTTTTTCTTAAACTAAACTTTTGTTTTCCATATTTAATTTATATTTATGTATGTCAGATTTTCAACTATTTAGAGAGCTTAAAAAAATCGATCAAATCACAATACCAAGGCGTATGTAATGCTTTTGAACTTTGCTCACAAACAATAATTTTGAACACCTGTTAAACAATCGTCGTTAATTTTTTATTCTCGAAAGAGCGAAAAAATGATTTTCTGCCACAAAAATAAAAAATCGATTGAATGGCAAAAGATCAGTCAACCTTTAATTTTTCCAACGTCTTGATAGAAAATATTGGGATATACATACATACATATGTACAGTCAAACCTCCTATAAAGCGGTGAGTGCGTACCGCGTTATATGGAAACCGCGCTATAAGAAACTTGGATTTCACCGTACAAACCAGGGTAATTCGTAGCGCGTTCTATGGAAACCGTCTACCGCGTTGTATGGAAACCGCGCTATAAGAAACTGAGAGTTAGTACAAATCCCATCATTCTTACCGCGTTATATGGAGACCAAGAAATATAAAATTCAAGATAAATTATAAATTATTTTTATTGAATTCAAGAGTTCACATCAGGATTGATAAAAAAAATTAAATAAAAACTAAACTAAAAGACTGCAAGGAACTAATGGGATGTTATTGAACGGAAACCGCGCAGTAAGAGTACCGCGTTATTGAAGGGCTCCGCGTTATATGGAAACCGCGTTCTGAGAGTACCGCGTTATAGGAGGATTTACTGTATATAATTCTTTAAAATGTAGTGAAATGAAAACGATTCGTAAAAAGTGAACTTAATTTATTTTGTGTCGGTTTTTTTATATTTGTTTATGATAATAAAACTTCTTGTAAGAACATTGTCGTATTTTACTTCCATTTTCTTTTTTTAGAAATCAATCGATGTACAAATGTTTTTTTTTATTGTCCAGCACTAAATAAAAAATGCCTTGTATAATCGCAATCTTGACCACATTTGTTGAATGACGAATTTTTCTTAGGGTGTACAGCAGATATTAACTCTGATACGATATGAGAGAGAACGTTAGCAGACAAACAGCACTGTCATGTTTACATTTCTCTTCATATCTAGCAACAAGAACACGTAATTTTGCAGTGTTATAATATTTCACATTTTCAGACACCAAATTCCTATTGTAACAAATAGAGAAAAGTAATTTCTTTAATTTTTATTTATTTTTGATTTACTTTTAATTATAATTGCACTGATTTCACTTTCTAAACAATTTTTTTATGTACATAGTTTTGACAGTCCGTATACATATATTATGATACATATACATACATATATCCCTATCGTGCCAGATGTTACGACAGCTGATTTGTAGTCTACGCTTAACAAAAATATTGTCAAATTTAATTTGACATATTTCGTTGCATGTACGTGTAGACCCCATGTTACGGGAAAATGGAAAATTGAACAATTTTTTTCACAGATGCTAGGCTTAAAACTGCATCACTTATTGCTTAATATAAAAAATATATAATTTTTGACCTTCAATCAATTATTAATAATAAATTAAATAATATGAAATTAGTAATGATAGTTTGCGTTTTATCAATATACTTTTAGCAATATCAGCTATACCTAAAATCGTCTGCGAGACGATTCATGCACTGGAGTTGCACGATGAAACGCCTTCTTGGAAAATTATGGACAACAAGGGTCGAGTCACGGTGGTACTTCACTGGGACCAGCGTCAGAGTGGAGGAAGTGGCGGTGCAACAAATAACCAGAGTGGGCCTACTAGCGGTGGTGCTGGCAGCAGTAATGGTCTTATATCATCAGAAAAATATTCGCCCTCAAAAAAAGGACTTTCTGCTCAAAGTTCATTGGATAATAAAACCGTATCATCACAATCACCACAACAGAGATACACAAGCCCACAAATAACAGTTATAAGTGATGAAGGACCCGCAAGTATATATCATCCCGGTGGTGTGGTTCTGCCACCTGGAGTTGTGATACCTGGAAGTAATAGAAGACTTTCAAAGCAAGGCGGTTCTTTCGATAGTGCTGTGGGTGCCGTTCACGTACATACACCTGAATGTGCTCATCATGCTCACACACCTAGTCGTGCGGGCAGCCCCAGTACAACGGAGTGCGACTTTCATTGTTGTGCCTTGCACGAAGAGGGCCGAAAAATTGCGGTACATAAAAGTGTGGCCACCTCTCCCATTCAAGATGGTAGTACAAGCCCACAGCCTCAGCAGCAGGCACCTTTAGGTATGTCATCGGTTGTGGATCCTATGATGGGTGGAAGTATGCAACGCCGCTCGTCGGGGACAAAAGGTCATGTAAGATTCTTAGATATCGCGCCAGAACGCGATAGTTCAGAAAGTGAAACAGAAAACACAATCATGGAGGATGAAAAGGTAACAACAGAGAAATTTTTACTACTTATTGACCAACTATCAGTCGATCAAAAGCGCCATCTTAGCATTAAAGACATTGGCATCATACTAGAGCGTCTTAATTCTAAAATTCTTGATGTAGAAAGATTAGACCGCGAGTCCGAGTCAGACGATTGTTACAACTGGACGATAAAGGCTACAATACGTGGTGACGCGTTACGGGAACTGGGGGTCATATACAATGGTAACTATTATGCAATATCTGAACATCCTGGCTACAAAGAAGAAGTCGAAGAAAATGGCGAAGAAGTGGAGGAAGAGGACGAAGAAGATCGTATATAAATAGTGATTACAACAATTGAATTTAAACATTTTATTTCAAATACATTTGAACACACACATACACTCTAAGATTTTTTAACATTTGTAAGCCTAAACAAACCAACAAAAAAGCAACCTTAACGTTTGTTAAATAATTAAAAAAAAACAAACAAAATTAAGTAACTAAAAGTCCTATCTAGAAAATGTACAGTAGCAAATTAAACCAAACTGATAATTTGAATGTACTACTCACCTTAAAAAGTGGAGTGAACATAAAAAAGCTGAAATGCTATCTCAACTCATGTATAATCCCAGTTTCCTTGTTTTGTTAATCAATTACGTTAATTATGTAATAGTCTTCATTTTAGTTTATATTTTATTAAACAAGGCGCTGCAAAAGCAATACCAAAGTAACATTTTTCTAATTGTATCATTGACCAAAATTGCTGGCTTCTGTAAAGTTATGTCTAAATGCTACATTGTCTAAAGATTTAAACTTATTTCATGTAACAAGTTCCTTTTTAATGTTTAATTAAAATACTGAGGTTTCATAAGCGAATAAAGCTCTACTTTTAATCAGCTTTGCCCATGGTGTCGCTAGATGACTAACTTTTTAACGCCAACACACCTCTTATTTACTACTACGTCCTCTTTCCTGCTTTCCTTTAATTTAATTTTTTAATCATCACCGGGTCATGCAGGTTAACACCCACTCGGCATGGCAGAGCTTCTCATGTTAATTTTATTTACTTTCAGATCTTTTGTCAGAAGACTGTTCAGGGCGATCGACGATTTAGGCATTTTGCCACAGCTTTAACATTTTTGTTCTGAAAGGTAGAGAAAATATTTGTTACGAAAAACTCTCAGGTCGATTTGGTTTAAAATCAGCATATGATCGAAAACAATTTATTTTTGCATTACAATTAAGTGGGCATTGTTATGTTAAATTTTGTGTAGAATGATCAGTTTCATAATCAGTATCAGTTGTGAATTGCAGTTAAAAGATATATGTCTTGGATATATTTTCAATTAATTTTTTATGGTTGCTCCAAAAAGCGCTATTATCGATATATGTATATGTACGTCGAGTTTTAATAAATTTCTGGCCAGGATCAGTAAATTTTATTGATATGAGATTTCGTCTTCTAAATCGAATCTTGAGGAATTACAACGCTTCTCTACTTATTTAAATTATTGTGAAAGAACTCTCGTTGCTAAAGACATATGCTGAAGAAAAAAAAAATCAACTTGTATGTGTTTAACATTTTGACGATTGATTCAAACAATCAATCAATCAGCAGATATGGCTCATTTTATAAAAATATTGAATTCTTTCTGATTCGGTGGGAAAAGTACTATAGAAAGAAAATATGTAACTTTTTTAAAAAATGCTAAAAATCGACTTAATGCTTCTGTCTCGTTTGCTTCACCACCAACAAACAGAGGATGCAAACATCTCTCATTTGAGGAGAGTAAACAAAACACAAAAGCAAAGAAATGTGTAGGGGTGAGAGACAATATTCCTTTGCCCGTTTTAGCCCATACCATAGCTGATAGAAAAACTGATGCATCAAATATAGTTAACAAAATAATCTCATCCCCAACAAGAGCCAAAAAATATAGAAAAAGTAAAGGAAACAGGTACAAGCACAGCTATTAAGTACGATGGAAGCATTTTCGGTTTTAGTTGAACCAAAGTAAATTCGATACGAATATATCATTATTCGAAAACCCGTTCGTGAGAAATTTCCGACGTATACAATAGTTTAAAATGTTAAAAATATTGTTACAAAGAACAAGACTTTAAGACTTTAAAAATAAAGAGTAGAGAATGAAATACAAAGTCCCAAGGATTCAAATGTATCAGTTGGTGACAAATCAAAAAAAAAAAAATAAGAAATTAATGTTAGTGAGGATTAATAGTAATGTCTAAAATGCTGTTACCGAATTGTTTTTTTTTTTCAAAAATCATTCTTTTTAATTAATTTTTAATAAATAATGTATAGTTATTAAAGAAAAATTAACTATCGGTAATAATGGGCTTTCTGAATTAATCACCATTTTACTTACGTTTCAACCCAATGTGTAATGGACAAAACAGTCGAGCTCAAAGTGAGTAATTGTTCATAAAAGAATGTAATCTCTGGCATACATGTAGTTTTAAAGTTCTTTGAATTTAAAATTCTTTGTTATACAAAGGTCAAATATAATAAAATTCTTAGAAACTAATTTCCTTGCAAAATTACAGTCATTACTACAATGAATGACAAAAAAAGGTTTAAATCAAAATTCTTAATTGAATTAGCTGTCGAATATTTGTACTTTGTATGTGAACACCTTCGTGCATACTTATATATTATATTATATACATACACTAATACATGTTTTATGTAATAAGTCACCAACTGAGAATGTATGTAAAAAATTTGGTTTCATCTCAAGATAAACCCAAGTATTAGTCATTATTCCAAAGCTTTAACATTTTTGTTAAGAAAAAGAGAGAGAAAATATTTGCTACGATTTGGTTTAATTTTATATTTTGTCCGAACAAGCTTGAAAAGAGCCGCCAATAATTTATGTTTTCCATACAAACCTGAATTGATTTGCCCGTATAAATCATGTAAATCGACTTATGAAATTTGTTCGGACAACATGGGTGGGCCTTACAGCCAATGTATTTCAAATATTTAGAAGTTAATGTTGCTTGTACACCGAGTCTATCAGAGTGTATTACAAAATATTTAAGAAGCAATTGCTGAACAACTACTTGGTTATTTATTCGACCTAGTGTGTATTTTCTCTCCGAAACGTAAAACTTATGTAAACACATTTTTGTTGATTTACTTTTATTTTACTACCTTATGACAAACCGACTGTAATCAACTGAAAACATTCAAAAAGCTATTTTTCATTAATAAAAACCCATAATATTGCTGCGCTATAACTTCACAATATTAATAGACGTTTTTATCGATTTGACGAATATAGTCTCTTTATTTCATTGAAAGACATTCTGTTGAAGTGTTGGTTAAAAAATGAAACACCTGCAAGGTTGTTACGGTGACCTAATGTATGTATTAATTTTCTTGTCGTTATTTACCACTTTCCCAAACTTCAAAGAAGACGCTGTATACTTAGTATCGTATGCAGCCATATTTTTTTTCTTTTTTAATACTTTTTGTCTTGGAAACAAAGTTTCCAGTTAAAATGCCTATATCCAATGAATGAGCCTTTTCATACCGTGGAAGAAGAAGAAGAAAGCAAAATATTAAAAAACTGAAAACAAATTGCTAAAAAATCCGCATTTTTTATTTCCTACCACTACAGTTGATTTACCGAAATTTATGTAAGGACGATGAAGGTAAATCATATTTTGTGAAATTTCTAAACAGTCGACATAACTACTTTAAAGTACAGCAAATTTGGTTAAAAATATGATTTAAGCTGAAATACCGATAATGTGTTACATTTTGTGTAAATTTAAGATGACGATATACATATAAGTATTTACTTCTAATGTTACTTTACTATTCATTTTTACTTGTTCCTGAGAATTTAAATTTGAATGTATAATTTTTATTGTTATAGCATTTATTGTTATTATATATTATACTATTATTATATTTATTTTATTAATTCATACCATCAAATGTTCATATTGTGTAATTTGAGAAAAAAAACTGCCAATATTCATATACAAAAGAACATAAATTAGTAATTAATAATAATTAGCAACAAACACGCATAATTTTTGTAATATACAAGAAAACTAGTTGTAGTGATTATGACAATTAAATGAAAATAAACCGAAATCGAAACTAATATTTAAACATAAATACAGTACTTAATACTTTCCTTAACTCATGTCTTTAAAGTTTTTTTTTTAACATTTGTGTCATTATTACAATAGAAATCCTCTTTAAACATTCTAAGACAATTCCATTTCATTACAAAATTTTTACCACTTTTATTAAACGATCCTTGTTCTGACAATCACATCATAGTACAAATACATATACATACATATGTGTATTTAAATTACAAAATTTTAGCTTATATAACATTTTGTAACACATATTAAAAGTCTACTTTGTTTTTCATTTTCTCGTGTTAGTAATTTTAATACTTATTTAAGATAAATTTCAAATTTTCCATTCTTGCACTTTCTAGAAAGAACTTTTAACGTAACGCTTAAGTACAACAGACGCCACCATATCTGTTACTTTACCTTGTTTCATTTTTTATATGTTATATACATACATATTTTATTTAAATGTATAAAAAAGTTCAGTCAAATTCTCTATTAAAAAACCAAATATTCACAAAAGGAAAATGATAGATGATTAATAATTAGAAATTTGTAATCACTATTACAAAGTATTTTAAAGTGCATATACGATATGCATGGTTTACAACGATACATTAAAAAATAGACATATTTAAAATCAACCGGAAAATATTATTTTGGTTTAAACATTACTAGAAAGGAAATATAAATAAATTGTTACAGAATGTTATACATATTTGATTCTTTTAAATTCATCATCTTTAGCATATATTTTCACTTTCATATGTGACAATGATTGCCTTTAATTTCCTAACTAAGATAATGACACAATTTGGTCATGCCACTTAATAATTTCGAATATAATATTTTTGTTACACTTGAGTTCATAATAAACAATTCATGAAATAATATAGACAAAATAAAAAAAAAAACTCTTTGAAAGCTACAATACTTGTAAATCACAATAAAGTTCAGAACAAAGAAAATAGCATAAAACATTTTAATAGGTTAGAACAGATCATTAATTGAATCCAACCCCTTATAAATAGAAGCAGGAAAATTATTCTATTTCATAGAACATTGTAACAAGCACTATGAAATTACATTAACTCGCCGCACCATACACAGGCTCCCAAAAGCACTTCTAAGCATAATTCAATCGTGCAAACAATTACAAGTGTACTCTAAAAACACTTCAGTTGTGATGAACTTTTTAAAACCCTTCCTGCACATCCTAAATATAGATAATCATATTGATTTAATTACTCTAGATAAAATATAGAATGCTAATTGGTACTGTATAATATACATACATACATACATATGTATGTAATAATATACTAAA
Organism: Sarcophaga rosellei; assembly: GCA_930367235.1. NCBI lineage: Eukaryota > Metazoa > Arthropoda > Insecta > Diptera > Sarcophagidae > Sarcophaga > Sarcophaga rosellei. The sequence goes on along the minus strand of OV884021.1, from coordinate 44,901,118 downwards.
GTAGGCATTGTATTCTTCTTGACAGAATAATAAATAGTCTGCCTTAAATTTAATAAAATTTTAATTCAACTAAGCACAAGCAATTTTGTAAATTGCTAATTAAAAACTTTGTACATACACATGTGGCTTATGGGGCTATATGATATATGTACATATAAACCATTATCAAACATTTCGCATATGTAATAAATATTTTCAGTGTTTTCGTGAAAACTCCCATTTTCGTTGGTGCTCCGATCAGTTGTGTATAAAATTCAGTTTTCATAAGATGTCTAATATGTTAGTTATTGAAACATTAAATGTTTTTGAAATTTATTCTAAAGTTCATGTATGTATAATATTTTTATTATATGACATTTAAGATATGAGAGACTCGTAATGGTAGCATATTGTTAATAATTTCATTGACATTTACACCTAAAACGACCATAATATATGTAAGTCCTTTTTATTTTAAGGCGACTAAAATCGTAAACACAATATTTTTATAAACGTATTCAAAGTTAGTATTATATCTATGTATATGTTCAGTATCGGTCATAACTAAAGCACCACCTGTAAAAATTGTTAACTATATATTTGATAAGAAAAAGCCATATTTTGTTTAAGTTGCAGAAAATTACAAGTATTGTAAAGCAACTGTGAAACACTGTGTAGACAGCGTTATGGTATGGAGTTGCTTCTCTGGCCAATCATTGTCCAATTCAAAGATTGATGGAATTATGTAACGATTATAAAACGTGATGCCGCTTTATGCAGACAAACTCGTATTACAACGGGTATACCAATAGGATAACACTCCTAAACACACCTTTAAAGTTTGTATAGGATGGAAGTTCTCGAATATCCTTATCTCAACCCTATTTAGGACATATTTTCTAGCACGCCCATACGGTTCTGGTATACATGTAATTGTATTGTGAATACACTGATTAGTGTACTTATATCGCCATTATAAAGTTTTAAAATATTCATTAGAATCGTCCCAAAGTATATTTCTAATTCTCTCTACAGTATCATTATTCCGCAATAGTCGATGTGACTGAAAGTTATTGGGTTATCCAAGCTTACAGTATACAAGATTCCATTATCCAATTCGCTCCATAGTTTTATTACACTCCAAGACAGTCTTTGATGTCGTATTCCTGAATGTTATTTCCCTAATTGTCATTTCATACCAAATGTAATTTTTTCAATTTAAAAGAAATTGGGCGGTTAGAAAGTATTTTTTCATTGAAACATGCATTTTATATAGCATAATATACATAATTTAAAGTCGCCGTATTCTAGTAGGCAGTGTGTAGGTTTATTAGACGCGAGCCCGTGTTTCCAATCCCAAATCTGACATCTTGATCGAATGAAAAAACATTTCCTCGCGACTTCCCCTCAGCAGTCTTCTCGCAAAAATTCTGGCATGAAAAGTTTTTCAAAAATCTCTCGTTCGCATCTGACTTTAAACGGTGGGCCCCGTCACTCATGGAAAAAATTAACATAACCAACATAGGTGGTGTTAGCAGCTAGGTTGTAATCTTGACTAAAGGGTTGTAATGACCAACCCTTCCTAATTTAAGTAAGTTATTGTTTGTCAATAACATATTCATGAAAAAATTAAAATACAATCAAATGCAAGTACATGAATCATTTTCGGGGAGGTGTTGTATATATATATATATACATAAATATTATAAAGTGGTTAAGTCGAAGTGGATCATTTCATCATGCTGGATATTCTCGACAATGGTTGTTTGATGAAAGCAAATATAATATTTTGAGTGGAGGAATAAATTCTAATTGAGACAAAAATTGGCAACGAAACAATAACAAATCCAGATTTAATAGTATAATTTTGTTGATTATTTACTATTTTTGATCATTAACTTGAACTGTTTGAACGACAACAGAATAATGAAATAAAATACAAATTTGTTGCTTTTTCTACTTTCGAACTATTTACTAAACTTGAGTATATAAAAAAGATTTTTATTCAAAATATTTTAACTTCGACAACAGCCCTCACTTTTAACATGTCAAAAATCTGCATTCATTGATTATCTTAAATTTCATATTGAATATTGCAAATTGAATTGGCTGCGCTCTCTATTCGTATTTAGGAGTCCAGCCGTTAACCAATAAAATTATTCGCTAACTTTTGATATAACATATTGAAAAAATTTTTTAATGAACAGAAACCAAAAATATAAAAATTAACCGAAATAATTTAACAGAAAATGTAATACGTTAAGAAAATAAGAAGTTATTAATGAAAGATAGCGTATACCTTATAAATTATTATTATTTTTCTATTACCCCGATTGGGAGCAGATGGCTTCAGCAAAGCATTTCCATCTTATTCGGTTGACTGCTGTTATTTTTGCGTCTTCCCATGTAAGATTGCACTGTTCTAGACCTTAGGGTATAGAAGTTCGATAGATGTCCTTTGTCCGACCACGACGTTGAGAATTCTACTCAAGTGCCATTGTTGTTATACTATTAATGTTCGTTCTGATAGAATGGCCGATCCATCTCCATTTCCTACGTTTTATTTGCATTATTGTGGGTTCCTCGTTGGTAAGGTTCCAGAGATCCATGTTTTACACCAGAATTTTTTTGTGAAATGTTTGGTTTGTGAATTTACGCTGTGAATTCGTAGTTCTGTTGTTTCGTATTATCTTCTGGGATAGGTACGCCTTTTCTTTCAAATGCTTTCCATATGGGAGTTCGTCTGATGGTATCGATTACCTTCTTCAAATTTACGAACAGTAGCTACAGGGGAGTACGCTATTCAAAAGATTGTTGTATTATAATGGGTAGTGTGTTGGCTTGGTCCACATTGCTCGTTTTTTTCCTACTTCCTCTTCCTTTTTTCCATCCCCTCTAACCTAATCTAAATTGATTCCTTAAGACGTACTAGATTTGCCAAATAATTGGAAAATATTCAGACATCACTTCTTTTAACCACAATATATAGAGTTGTTTTAAAATTTTTAAGTGAATCATAAAAAGGGATTAATAGTTTTGAAAAGTTATTTGATGAACACTGGAAATAATTATTTTGGACTTCATGACGTATGCGTTGCATAAGAACATAATGTCAACGATTTATTTAAAGTCTTACTTAATTCTTGGATAAACAATACATTCATCACATATACATATACTTGTATTGTATAAATATACATGCATAGAAATGTATGTAGATTTAAATTTTAATGGCCATGATTCAATATTTTAGTGAATAGTAAAATATTAACGAGCTTGTTTTAAAAAATTATGATTTGGCAGAGAATATAATAATATATATATTTGATGTAGTAAGTATTCAGTATATATTCTGTAGTATTGGCTAGTTGATTTTAAAGGTACGGTCACATCTAAAAAATATTTGACCCAAAACGTAAAATATTTCTTTGCCATAATGTGACCATAACATAATTTTGAGGGACAAACAGTAAAATCTTCAATTTTAGGCAAATAAAATTATTTGCATTCAAAAAAAAAAATGATTTAAGTGTGACCACCCAGTGTTAAATATTTTCATAATTTTTAGGCAAATATTTATTTGCTCTCACATATTTTTCGTAAGGTCAAACAGAGGGAAATAATAGCTGTTTAAGGCTGTGTTGTCTGCTATCAATACTAAATCACCAAAATCGTAATATATGAAATAAAATTTGAAGTAAATATATAATTTATTTTATGCGAACCCTTTTATTCGTTGTAGATGTATTCATTATATATGTATATATATATATAAATATTTGGGTGCCCGCATATTCATACGTACATTCCGAGTCTGAAATTTAAATAAACATGAATCCATATATCAATTGCTATACTTTTTTACACCAAAGCTATTCAAAATTGAAAAAATTTATTGTATGATGAGTAAAGGCAAATATTGAATGATAGAAACAATTATTTAATTAAATATACATATGTATTATGGGAAGTCATAGCCTAGTAGGTGGTGAGATGGCTTATTAAAAGTGAGGCCACGTTTCAAACTCCAGATCAGACATTTGCAATAAAATAAGATACGAAAAAATATTTCGACGATTTTTGGCAAACAAAAACTCTGAGAATAAATAAAATTGCCATAAAAATATTTCTCAAAAGTCTGTCGTTCGGAATTGACTTTAAGCTGTAGATTCCCGCCATTCATGGATGAAAATTAGCACACAAAACATGGGGGATGTGAGAAGCTAGGTAGTAATCCTGACTGAAGGGTTGTAATGATTTTTTTTTTCAGTAAAATGGTTGTCTTTTTTTAATCTCATTAGAGAAAAAGATCTTTTTCTGAAACGACCTAAATCTTCAGTACATAAAAAAGGAGTTGCTGTTTTTGTTGCAAAAAATTTTGAATTTTTATTTCAATGATTTTGGTTTTTTTTTGCAAATTATCACGAAAACTTTATGTTTTTTGTTACATAAAACAAACAGGTGAAAATATTCAGACTACAATGTTATGAATGGAACTATTGAGGTGAACAGTACAACACAATTCCAATGTATTAAACAAAGTTTAAGCTAAATTACATCTGGGTCGTTTTAAATAAATATTATTTAAAAATTTTAAATTGCTTTATCATAATAGCAAAATATGGTTTAGTTTTGTTCTTTCACCACATCAGTCAATTGAATTAGAAATTTATGTCAGAATTCGTTTTTGTTTTGAAAATGTTTAAGCATGTAAAAACTTTTACCGCCAGTTACTAAGTTCACCAATTTTTAATTAATGTTATAATATTATACTTGTACAATGGGTCAATTCGACCTCCGTGTACTGTACTTGTCTTAATTGACAAGTACACGTCCTCTAACCTAACCTATAATTATACCTAATATTATAATATTATACTTTTCTGGAAATACAATAAATACAATTGAATATGTTAATAGAGCTTAACATAGCAATTTTTTAAATATTTGTCGAGGAACAGTTCGATTAATTTTATTTCATAGTCTTGTCAAAACTTTAAAGACATTGTGGACAAAACCTATACGAGATTATCGTAAACGAAAGTTATCAGTAGACACTGTCGGCGTAAAAAACGTAACGGCGTAAAATTAATAAATTATATGAAAGATAGTGTCTGCTAGTCAGATACTTTGACAGAAAATATATTTTTTTGCGGTTCTTACTTTCACAATCGGTGCATTCATAAAGATACAAATAATTCAAACATAAAAGTGTGTATTACTCGTAAAAATAAATGCAATCATTACTTGTATTTAAATAATTAGAAAAAACATTTGGTAACAAAAAGTGGTTCAAATGCAAAAACATAACTGCTACCATTACGTTAAATTATTGTAAAAATAAATAAATCAAACGAAATACAAGAAAACTGAAAAGAAAAATTATTTAAAAAAGTTAAACTCATAATACATCAGAATAATAAATATTGAAATAAAATAGCATTTGAATGACGATCTTCTCTTGTATTCAATGAAATAAATTTCATAAATAGAAATACAAAGAACACAAATTAGATTTAATAAAAAAAAAATATATAAACAAAAATAATAATAATTAACAAGAATGAAATTTTTGATCAATTAGGATACGAATAAATAAATTACTAGAAATGTTTAAAATGATTTTGTTAATATATAATAATAATAATATTGAAATAAATATTAAAAATGTGACTAAAAACAAAAATTTAATAAAATGCAATTCAGAAATATGTTAAGAAATATTAAATATTAAGCAACAAATAATATTAAAATTGATAATAGTATTAATAAACAAAATAATAAATTAAAAACTCATAAAATCGTACTGTACTAATTATAATTAAATTGAAAATAAAATCTGAAAGAGAAAAAAGAAGCAGTAAAGTTCTTCAATTCATATACACTAAATACTATAATCGGGCAATAATTTAGATTTGGGCATTCCTGGCGTTTTCAGGTTGCTAGAAAGCTTTTCTATTAGCCATTTAAATTAGTTACTTAGCTTCCATTAAAGGATTTATTTTTAAAATATAAGTTATTTGAGAGAGAAGTCGTCGTGGTCTAGTAGACAGTGTGTTGGCTTATTAGACGTAAGGCCATAGTTGAAGCCGAAGGTCCCCCACTCATGCATAAAATTAACACACACAACATTAGTGGAGTGTGAACCTAGGTCGTAATCCTGACTGAGGTGTTGGTCATTGTAACAATTATGTACGTATGTAAATTATTTGATGGTATTTGTCCCTCACTTTAATAAGGATCTTCATAATTAATATGGTATAGTTAATTAGATTATACGTTTATGAATCTTGTACTTAATTATGATAATTCGATGTAGACCCGACCAACGCTAAACAAAAACAGTTTTTATTTATGTATTGAACCTTCATTGTAATCAGGGACCGTAACTGTTATAACTTTTATCATAAAATAACAGTTATTTTTGACTTTTAATTTTTCGAGCAGAAATAAAAGACATTTTTTACTTTTATTTTTTCGAGCAAAAATAACAGTTATTTTTTACTTTTATTTTTAAGAGCAGAAATGCAAGTTATGTTTTGACTTTTATTTTTTCGAGCAAAAATAAAAGTTATTTTGGTTTTAATTCATGATGAATTCATAATATTTATTAAAAAATTCTTTAGAACAATTAAAGTAATATATTTCAAAAATTATTAGAATTAAGTTTTGCAATCATAATTGCAGCCTCTTTGTGTCATAGGGCTTGAAAAAACAAAAATAACTTTTATTTTTGCTCGAAAAATAAGTCAAAACATAACTTTTATTTTTGCTCAAAAAATTAAGAATCAAAAATTAACTATTTTTTTTTTCTTAAAAATATAAATCAGGTTTTTAAAAAGCATCGCACTTTATAAAGTTTTTTGGTCCAAGACAATCAAAACTAAACTTAAAACTAAAAATAAGTGTTCATCTGACCAGTGTTAAATAAAATAATAATAATTGGCCAATTCTCACGACATTGTATCGTACATGTTGTATTGAATAAACTTTTTGTTTGGGAACGCTCAGTGCTATGCTGTATTGTGTTTTTCGTATTGCAAACTTTAAAAAGCGAAAAGAAGAAGATATATTAAAAATTTGATTTTCAAGCAACAAAATGAATTATTTTACGAAATAAAGTAAATTCATTATCTGTGCTAACAATGTTATTTTGAAATGTTAATTGTTGACTCAAGTCACATAGAAACTATTTTGTATTTTTATTCTACTTTGTGATTACTGGCATTTACATAAACTGATAGCGCGAAACAAAACATATGAAAAAAATGTTTGTAAGTGTATCAGATGTTTATATGAAAATTATCAACAACAAGCATACACTGTTGTAGATTCGTCCAACGATGCAAGGGCTTGTGTGAATTGCCCAAATAGCGTTTAAAAATGTTGTTAGACCACGTTCATCTCTTTACCTTTTGTCTGACTGCAAGAATATTCCTCTTGGGTGGGTGTCGATAGTTCGCGTTGGCATGTATTACGATTTTCACATTAATATCTTCATTATGTACGGTTATATCTTTATGAATAAATTTTTAAAACAATAACAACATACCATGTGACTATTGGTAGAACTATGCATTTTTTCCTATATTCGTTCCTGAGACAGTATCTTATAACTGTATCCCTTAAGGTCAAATGGATTTTAAATAAATTTTTTAGGAGTTTCCAAATGATTTGAGTTGTTTGCATATTTATTTATTATATTATATTTATTTTACTTACCTTGCCCCTATAATATGCGCGTTTTGTTCTGTTGGCTAATTATTAATCCCTATAGCAGGAAAGATTATTCTACTTAAAGTAAAAGTTAAGAGATATAAACCCTCCATTTTTTCTAACAATTTCTCCAACAGGAGTACTTGTTGTACTCCGCGAAGATTTGTGGCAGAGTGAACATTTTTTCACTCTTACAACGTAGTTTTGTAACATTCTTTCTGTTTCTGGAGGGGTTTCGGGTATTCCTGAAATTGGTTTTAAGTTGGGGTGGCCTCTGTATCTGCCAGGGGTTTATATTAAATTTAAAACTGGATCTAGAATACTAACCTAGTTTCGAATCTCAAATCGTGGAAATTTTCAAGAATAATGAATGGAAATTCAATTCTTGCGGTTGATGTGCTGGTGCTAACAGAAAGTAATTAACAAATAAATCATCCTGTTCGCCATCATTTTTTACGCATCACAGGCCTTTTTAGACTATAAGTAATTAGTTTGGGGAGTTGTGTCGAAATTTTCCAAATATTTCCTTAACAACGTAGTTTTGTAACATTCCTTCTGTTTCTGGAGGGGTTTCGGGTATTCCTGAAATTGGTTTTAAGTTGGGGTGGCCTCTGTATCTGCCATTATTTGTACTTAGTTCCTCACAAGTGCTTCAATATCTGCTGGCTAAATTCTGCAGAACCTGATTTGATTAGGAGCCTTCCTGCTCATTCAGTTACTAACGTTAACATTTTTCAAAACTTGTAATTATATCATTGAGATCATCGGTGGTACTTAAAATACATTTTCCGACCAATGGAACTCTACCACTTTTTTCAGTTATATATCTATGTGGAGACACATCAAACGATAAATCTATTGAACACCCTACTTGAACTATTTCTCTGGGGATATTGCTTACTACTGCAAAGTCGATAACGCCAGGTATTTTTTGTCTATCAGTGGGCCAATATGTAGGTTGCCTACCGAAAATAGCGTCCAATTTCATTTTTGAAATAGCATCGAATAATATACGACCTTTGGAGGAAATTGGTCTGGAGTCCCAGAAAGCTTATAATCTATGGGAAATGATTTATAAAATGCTATCTATTGGTTGTCTGTAACTGAAAACAAAGAAGGATAATAAATTGAGAAAATTACGAAGTTATGCTTCAAGACAGATGCTTGTAGCCGGAAGATAATTCTCACAAAAATCACTCATTAAGTAATGTTTTAGTCGTGACTTTATCAATTTCATTAATCCTTCACACCATCTATCCCGAGGGTCTTTTCTATCACAAATTGTATAGTCGTTCACATTGAATGAGGCTCAGAATTCAGCATTATGTAAACTTTTTTATGTATAAGGAAGTGCTCAAGTTCGTGTTTATGTCGGCGGATGCCGTTTGAGTTCCAGAAGCAAATTTTAAGACAATTCATGGCTTATTAAGCATAGTCTGCATCAGCATGAATTACATTTTCATCATTTCTTGCATAATACTACTCAAAGAACTTGTGTTTACCGAATTTACCAATGTATTCATTGCTGTTTCAAGCCGGCTCATATTTGGAGAGTTTAGACTTTAAAACATCAGCGTACGAGATTCGATCCGTGGTCGCTTTGACTGCAGGTTGTTATTATTGATTATTATTAAGTGTATTTTGTGACTCCACAGTAGTGAAGTGTGGTTTCCTTTCAGCGATTTACAATATCACAGTCCGAACAACATCTATAGTTAGCAGTGTAGTTGCCACCACCATTGCTACACTTTTTCAGGCTTGAACCATTTTGTTTCTTCCTGTTCAATAAATGTTTCACGCTGGAAATAGGATGAACTTAATTTTTCTTCCATTTACTGCCTGGTTCCAATTCAATACGGAATAGCGACAGAGGAACTCCTTCCCTATTCCTTGAGTTCATAACAGTTCTTACTTGAAATCCAATACTTTCCAAACCGGTCTCTATTCCTAACGACTACCTGAAATCCTTTGCGTCTTAATCTGTTACACCACTTAGCTTGAGACCTGTTCTCTTAATTATACCGTAGTACGCTTATTTTCACTTTTATTGATTGAGACCTGGGATGAGTTGGGACTTCTTCTTCGCTAGAGGACTGTAATATACTTATTGATACCCATTTTTTTTTAATCTTGGCCATTGTTGTCGCTCGTTGCTAATTTCGATGACACTGCTGTTGTGTTGTTCATTGCATTATATTTTATCATTTGTTTATTACTTTGAATAATACTTTCTGCCGCGTTTAAGAAATCATTTCGATTATGTTGGTTGTTCACTTTCTTTTATGCTTGTAGACAATGCGGGTGAGCATAATAGAGTACGATTAATTGATTTCGAGGTTAAGTACAGGACGTCATCAAACCTTTTTTATTTCTCTGTTTAGTTGTTCAACACTCACAAGACTAACGTACGCATTTCTGCTGTTAAAATTAAGCCTTTGCTTGCTGTTAGGTGTAGAGAAACTCATGAAGAGAAATCATTTGAAATCAACTGATTTTGTCGGTATCAGGAAATTTGTTGAAGTTTAAGATTTTAATGGTGTTTTCAATTTCACAAAAGTTAATTATTATCGTCTAAAATGCCGTATTTACAGCCATATTCATACAAAGTTATAGTGTTTTCACACCAAAAGTTAAAACCTGATTTTAGCATTAAAACCATAATCAGCTGATTTTGCGTTCACACTGCAAATTTTCTTAAATCAGGTTTTAACTTTCATACATTCATGACGGAACAGAAATGTTTTTGTTTAAGAAAAAACAAAAAATATGAAAAATTAAGAAATAATATTAATATTATTAATATTATTGTTAAAATATTGTTATTTATTATTGTTGTAGCATTTATTATTTGAAATTTTACATTTTTATACAACCGGCTTTCTATATTTTTACATTTGTTTTGTTTTTATTTAATTTTTATCAGCTGTTTTTACCATTTCAGAGCTGGTAGCTCTGATTTAGTACATAAAACAAGGTTGTATTTCATAAAATCAACTTAAAACCAATTCAAAAAAGGTTTTAAGTTGATTTTAACACAATAATTTTGTATGGTAAAAGCAGGTTTTATTTTTGATTTTAACGTTAAAACCAACTTTTGCGTAAAAACCACTCGGTGTGAAAACACTATTATTTATGGTTTATTTACGGTTTATAAGCAAAAGTTGCTAAAATTATATTCATAAACGTAAAATAGTTTTGGACAGGAACGCGTTCCGGAACTAAAGATGATTTCTGCTAACGAGAATTGGCTGACGTTTTGAAAAAAAAAAAATAAAATTTTTGACGAATTTTTATATGTATTTTTATAAACAAGGGTTTGAACCGAACTCGAACCGGAACAAAAACCTGAATGAACCGGCTTGTTTTCCGAACCGTGAACCGGAGTCCGGAACGCGTTCCGGTAAAAAAAATTAGCACAACACCACTGCCTATAATACCACCAAAAATAAAGTGAAAATTTTTATTTCAACTAACAGGTAAGTACAATTTATATTAAAAACGAAAATTTATTTTTAAGTTCTAGAGATTCCTTGCAATTAATAAAAAATATAAGAAGGCAATATAAGTGATTTTTAATATTACACAGTAAAAAGTTTTTGGGTAATTTTTACACCACGCTGGTGTTTATATATAACAAACCCAAAAATGAATTAAATTTACACCAGTATAGAATGAATTTAAAGAGACTAAATGAGAGAGAATTGATTTGTACTCATTTTTTCAAAGCATTAAAATACCACTAAAAAGGACTACTTTTCATTATTCCTTCGGTATTTAAATTAAACTACCGTAATATATAAATAATATGTTAAAAGAATTGATGTTACACCATATCGTATAATTTTTATACCCTTTAAAGTGTTATTTTGTATATGTTACACTGTGGACTGTATGGGGGGGGTCGAAGAGCAAAAAAAAAGGGAGCAGCGTCTTCAGCTGTTGACTATTATGGGAAAACTATATAAAAAAAAAAGGAACCAAAATTAGAGAAGTTCCAAATTCTCCAACAATCACAAAACACTTTCCTTTGACTTGATCACTACTTTGTTGTTCACTGTTTGATGTGTCTTTCTTTTCTTTTTTTTTGTCCTCCTTCACTCTCTCGAGATGGCCAAATTTACCTTGAGCTTCCTTTAGGGGTTTTCTCAATAAATGCACGATCTTTCATTTGCCCTTTAGTACTTAAAAAAAACCTTGTAGGTGTTATTGATTTCCAATTTTCAATTCTTTTTATTCTTTATTAATTATTATAAATTTTTTTTTCCTTATTTTTTCACAGGCTGATTGCCTTTACGTTCTCTAATTCACAATTCAAATTTACTTTTGGTATTTCCACTAGCACAATATGTCCTTTTGGATTAACAATTTAGAATAAATTTTTAGTCACAACTTATACAAGATAGAAGCCTAAATTAAACAGGATTACAGAGTAATGTTAAAAAAGCAAAGCTTTACTTAAATTACAGTATAATGTTATAAATTCCCAAAAGCTTTAATTACATTACATTACAATGTTATGATAAAAACAAAAAAAACCAGAAAGCTTAAACTAATATTGTAGCGCCCTCTGTTGGCGGCTAGGCTTCTTCCAATTGATCACTGGGATGGGATTTTGCCATCTCCGGACATAAACATTCCGGCGCCCTTGCAGTACTGCAATCAAAGAAAAAATGGCTCCAACGTTAACGCTATAGCAAGGGAAATGAAAGAACTAAGAAAACTATTATATTAATTACTGTGATTAATTTATTTTCCAAAATTCCAAAAAAAGAAAAAAATTTAACTAAAACTACATCAGCTCACGATCCGGACTTCAATGGACATACGTCAGCTGCTTTAATGGAAATAAATGAAATTATAACTACAAATGAAAAATTATATTTAATACGTATCATGGTGTTCAGAGCAATGTGTTGCATACTTATGTATTATACAGAACACAATCCAGAAACCAGGTAGCCGAAAATGGAAAACTGGGCCAACGGTTTGCCCATCGTACCACCAAATACACCATTGCGAATGATCTTGCTGTATACATCACAGCCTAACCTGATTCCCACTGGGGCTGCTACAAAAAAAGTTGGGTCTGCTAATTGGAGTCCGGGAAACTCGTCGGCTATTCTTCCGTCTATCGACCTTGACGGTGTGAGACCATCCAACTTACTTCGCACTTCCGCATATGTCTCGACCGTGTCGCTGCTGCCGTAGTTACCTCTAACCACCAATAGAACCCGCTCTGAACGTCCAACCTTAATTGTCTTCGCACCAAGCCGACGAACTAGCTTCTCAGAAACTAGGGTACGCTCCGCAGTAGGATCGATGACTGCTCTTTCTGTGACGTATCGTCCATGCGCCACAATGCTTACAACAGCGGTAGGTTTCAGAAGAACGCTGTCCGTTAACGTGTACGACGAAGAAGGTAAAGTTTCAACAGCTGTTGACCGAGAGATTTCTCTTGGCTGATGAGATTGGAGGTTCCTCGATCGACTCGGAACCAGAGCGTTAGACGGACTAGGTCTTTGGCTCTCACGATTATTGGACGAACGAGGTCCCCTGGCGGATTTTCTGGACGAACGTGGTCCTTTATTACCTGTGCGAGCAGGCGATTGGCGATTGCGCTTATCGTTCTTCGATTTCGCAGCCTTCTTCGAACCAGACGAACGAGGTCTAGTGTCCGGCTTGTGGAGCAGCGTATGATGCATATCCCCACAGCGCTTGCATTTGCCAGTACTAACGCACGTCCGCCAGGTATGATGGTGACTCAAACAGCCAGCACAATATTTATATATAGTCACCGATTTCATTCGCTCCTCGTAGTCTGCCCTCGAGAATCTTTCGCAAAATCGCAATGGGTGGTTCTTCAAACAAACACGACATACCATTTTCTTATTATTGTCGCCCCGCTTGTACTTTTTTGCCGAAACCATGATACTATTAGCTGAAATTATTAAATGTTTTAAGTTGAAGATGTCGGAAGAATTACCAGTTTCACAACTGGTCGAGTAATTGTTCCACGTGATGTCTTCAAATCCACCACCCTAACATGATCATCTCTACCCGAATGCAAATTCAATACGCGACCTAGGCGCCATTCATTGGTAGGCACGTTGTCTTCGCGGATGACCACCATATCTCCGATCTGTAGATCTTTCTTCAAACACTTCCACTTATTCCTCTTCTGTAGCTCTTTCAGGTACTCTTCCTTCCAACGAAGACACAAGCGTTGGTTCAGGGCCTTAACTTTCTGCCATCGATTCGTTATTGAAGGCAAAGGATCTGCAATTTCCAACTCCGGTGGGGACAGTAAAGGACCACCAATCAAAAAATGACCTGGCGTAAGAGCATCCAGACAATCTGCACTATCCGCCAAAGGGCATAATGGACGCGAATTCAGGCACGCTTCGACACGTGTTAAGAGAGTGGAAAACTCCTCAAAAGAATATTTTAAGCTCCCTGCCAACCTTTTGAAATGGTGTTTGAAACTTTTGACACCTGCTTCCCAGAGACCTCCCATATGAGGTGCACAAGCAGGGTTGAAATGCCAAGTCAATCCCCTAGGTCCGTAAGTAGCATTGACCTGGGAACCTGATTCCTTAAGAAAATTTCGAAATTCAGTTTTCAAGATCTTCGACGCCCCTACAAAATTGGTACCGTTGTCGGAATAGATATCCGTAGGATATCCACGACGAGAAATGAACCTGGCCAAGGCGCCTAAGAATGCCGATGTAGACAAATTACTAACCGCTTCTAAATGAATAGCTTTCGTAGCGAAGCAGATAAACAAACATACGTAGCCCTTAGTTATTAGACATGCCCTACCCGTGTAATTGCGAATGTCGAAGGGCCCAGCAAAATCTACACCAGTACTAGCGAAAGGACGAGTGAAAACGGTACGAGACGTGGGTAAAGCTGCCATTATTTGACTCTGAGTCATTCCCTTGTAGATAGTGCAAGTCCTGCAACGTCCCACGATGGTCTTTATCAAATTCCTAGACCTGCGTATATAAAATTCGGACCTCAAGACTCTCAACATCAGTTGGTTTCCACCATGTAGGGTCAACCTATGGATAAAATCCGCCAACAGATAAGAAAACCGACTTGCGGTTGGTAAAAGAATCGGAAACCGTTCGCTGTATTTCAGATCAACCGCATTAGCCAGCCTGCCACCGACTCTCATCACACCATCCTCATCTAAAAAGGGATTCAAATTCAAAAGTTCTCCTTCTACAATCCTCTCTCCATCAGGCAACCGTCGGTATTCCTGAGGGTACCAAGCTCGTTGAGCTATTTTTATCAGCTTTCCCCTCACCTTCTGGATTTCGTGTGGAGTAATCTCCAAAGAACCACCACTCGAACCTTCCTTATCAAAAACCCTAAACACTAAGGCCATCACACGCAACGCCTTCGAGTAGGAAGAAAACCGTTTCAAAAGGTCATCGAACTCCTTAAAATAAGCGAAGAAAACCATGTGACACTTTTCCTCTTCCTTAGTGTCATATTCCTCGGGAATAGGATTGCGCCATTCGTCGGTAGGAGAACCTAACCAGTGGGGACCATTCCACCACAGCCTGTCCGTCGCCAGATCCTGCGGTCGAGCACCTCGACTTATCAAATCAGCCGGATTCTGCTCAGATCGAACATGCCTCCAACAGGCCTTGCCCATGTTCTCCGTCACCTTTGCAACACGATTAGCAACAAAGGTTTTCCACGAACTGGGAGGTTTTTGAAGCCAAGCCAAAACGATGGTAGAGTCCGTCCATCCATAGAACTTGGTTTTTGTTGTGTCAAATTTCAAATTCGCTTTCACGGCCTCCATCAACTCAGTCAATAAGACAGCGCCGCAAAGTTCCAGCCTAGGTAAGGAAATTGTCTTCAAAGGAGCGACCCTCGACTTAGCTAACAACAGATGGGTTTGAATAGCACCTAAATCATCCTCCATACGAATGTATATACACGCCCCGTATGCTTTCTCCGAAGCATCAGAGAACCCATGAACCTCCACATTATAATCGGGCCGAAAACCTACCCATCGAGGTATTTTTATATTATTAATGAAACTATATTCATTAAGAAATTGCTTCCATCTCGCAAGGCTCTCCGGGGTCAAAAATTCATCCCAATCCGTCCTCTCGCTCCATATCCTCTGCATGAGCATCTTTGCAGTGACAACGATTGGACCTAACCATCCAGCAGGATCGAAAAGCTTAGCTATAATCGACAATACCTCTCTTTTTGTAAAATTCTCCTTGATTTCGATTGCCGCTGTCGTAAAGAAGAACTGATCAGACTTGGCATTCCATCGTACGCCCAGGGTTTTGATCGAGCTAATATCCTCAAATTCCAAAAAATCTTCCCTCAACAAGTGATCAGAAGGCAATCCCTGAAGGATTCTCTTGTCGTTTGAGGTCCACTTCCTCATCGAGAAACCTGCGGAAGTCAATGCCGATCTCAATTGGTCTCGAGCCTCTATCGCTCCAGAGACATCATGAGCCCCAGCTAACGCATCATCTACGTACATCATCTCACGTAAAATTTCAGAAGCCAGAGGCCACTGTGCTTCACCGTCATCAGCGAGTTGCAGCAACGTTCTTATTGCCAAAAAAGGAGCACAATTTACCCCAAACGTGACGGTTTTCAACTCGAAATCCTCTACTTCCCTATCCGATTCCTTACGAAAAACTATTCGCTGATACTTCGCTTGATCAGGGTCCAAAAGAATCTGTCGATACATCTTCTCAATGTCCCCATTAAAGACATACCGGTAAAAACGCCATCTAACGATTAAAAGCCTTAAATCGTGTTGTAAAACAGGCCCGGTAAATAACGTGTCATTCAAGCTCAGCCCACATGAAGTTCTACTGGACGCATTGAAAACGACCCTAACCTTCGTGGTGGAGCTTTCAGGCTTGAGTACAGCGTGATGAGGTAAATAATACGAACCTCGCTCACTCACGTCCCTCACATTCACCTTCGCCATATGCCCTAAGGATTCATATTCTAATAAAACCGCGTCGTAATCCAATTTAAGAGAAGGGTTTCGAAGTAGGGAAGCTTCGTTTCGCAAAAATTGTTTGTAGGCCTTTGGACGAGAAGAGCCAAGGCAATCCAGGGAACCATACTGTGGCTTGATAGGCAATGACACTATGTAACGCCCAGCCGAATTCCTACGTACTGTTTTCCTAAAAGATTCCTCACAGTACTCATCATCAGGCGACATCTTCGAATGCCGTGGAGGTTCCTCCAATTTCCAGAACCTCTCCAGCTGTCTATCCAATTCTAATTCAGTGCAATACGACACGAGAGTCGTATAGCTCTTGGAACGCGGTTCGGGTAGTGACCCTGTCAAGACCCATCCAAAAATACTCTCCTGGGCCATCAAATTCCCCAGAAGATTTTTCATAACGCCTTCCAACATTACGCTAGGATAAATGTCACCTCCAATCAAAATATCCACGCGATCGCTCTTATTAAACTTAGGATCAGCCAATGTGATCTCCGAAAAAGCTGCCGATCGCGATATGTTAACCGTGGAACTAGGTAACATTCCTGTTAACTTCGGCAACACCAAACCGATTGCCTCTACGCGAGACTGATCATCCAACAGCGAAGTCAAGACAAACGAACATTGTCTTTGAACAGCACCAGCATTTGCTCCATTCAAACCGGAGACTCGAGCATGTATGTTCACTGTTGGCAAACCTAATCTCCTCTGTAATCCTTCCGAAATGAAGGTTGCCTGAGATCCTGAATCTATCAGAGCCCTAGCTCTGAACGTCTCTCCTCGGTGGTGGATACCAACTACCGCAGTTCCCAACAGTATCTGCCTCGACGTAGCAGCAAAACAATTTTGGACCGCATCATTCGACCGGGCTACACCGCTAGAACCCGGCGCATCCAAAACGCCCATTTCCGAAGAGGATCTAGACACTTCTCGATGCAGTAGAGTGTGGTGTTTCAACTTACACACCGAACAACCAGAAGTACTCTTGCAATCATTGAATCTATGAGGCAGTTGATACAAAGGTTGTACCTTTTCACGACCCAAAACCGCCTCTCGGGAGATAAATCCAAAAATTTAGGACAAATGCTCAACAAATGGTCTCCCGAGCAAAATGCACAAGCTCCCCTATTCAGCTTAGTGGGAAAGGACCGAACTCCCCTTTTCAGACTAGAATGAGTGTCAGGGGCAGGCCTAGAACCACTACCAACTGGTTCAAAATTTCGAATCTCAGACACAGTTTCCAGAGACTGAAACCGTGAAGTCAAAAAATTGTCCAAATCCTTCCATTTGGGAATCTCCACCTTGTTCTGAATTGTCTGTTCCCAGAGAGACAAAGTCAGCACAGGCAATTTGGTGGAACACAAATAAACAAAAATTGGATCCCAATTGGAGATATTAATACCATGCATCCGAAGTGCCGATATCGAATTATTAATATCCCGCTGCAACCTTTTGATGTCCTGGGCTGCTTCGGATTTGACCGGTGCGAGTGTAAACAAAACCTTCAGCTGAGAGTTTACTAAAATCCTCTTATTCTCGTACCTATCCTTCAAGTTGTTCCAAGCCTCCTGAAATCCATTAACAGTCAGAGGAGATTTCTTCACAATCTCCAAGGCTTCACCACGAGTGAACTGTCTCAAATAAAAGAGCTGCTCCACTGGTGAAATGTTGGCCCCGTTCACATAAACAGCAGTGAACATGTCGCGAAAAGATGGCCAAGACTTATAGTCCCCATGAAACACCTCCATGGTACAAGGGGGCAACTGCATGCTATGCCGAATCCGACTTTCGCTGCCTTGACTATTCTGACATTGGGTTGATGACATCCCAGCTTGATTGATCAAAGTCTGGGAGAGCTCACCCATTAGTGAGGCAACGGTTATGTAACCTAACCTGCAATGTCCAAAAAGTTCACGGGCAGCCTCCCGATCACCTTCCAAATCCTCTTCGTCACCTGTGGCAAAGGCTTCGTAGGAATCCCTCACCTTTGCCCATAACGCCTTGAATTCCTCTCGTTGAATATCAACGGAGAAGGTCGTGTTACCTTCCTGAGGAGTAGCATTAAATTCCTTTTCGAAGTCTAGGAATATTTGAGCAAATCTCTCAAACATCAACAATTTCCTGGACTTCGGCATCTCGACTATTAGTAAAAGTAGCTATCAACAACAACAACAGTGGCAAACAAAGATAATCAACAGAAACGAGATTCTGTTGTCCACTATTTAACCACGGAATTAAACCAAATAAAAATATCAAAAATTCAAATAAATAATGAATTGCACCAGGACGAAACTCGAAAAGGTCCCGATCAAAAGTTAAACAAAGGGTCACCGTGACCACCCTGACAACGTACTACCGCGACTCAATTAGCGCCTTATCGCACACTTAACAACGGGCAATAAATGTCCAATAAAACGGACATAAATCCCAAAAGAAATCAAAAATTACGCACTTCACGAAACTAAGCCAACAGGACGAATTCCTAATGGCCAATAATCCGATAACTATTATTGTCCTCAACAAAACAAATAAAGGACAATAAAAATAATCAAAAAAACAAAAAAAATAGATGTATGTATGTATGTATATCGTATATATATCAATAGAATATTATATTAATATCAAAAAAAAAATATTAAATTAAATAATCAAATTTAAATAAATAAATGTAAATAAATAAAAATGGTAAATTCAAAATTTCTTTATTTAAATTAATATCATCAAAATAACATTGATTACAGAATGCATAAGCAGAAGAATAAAATCAAAACGGAAACCCAAAATAAATGTCAATATGTTATTACACTTCACTTTAACGCAGATTCAATCTGTTAAAAATTCCAAATTTATAACTAAAAGAAGTGAATAACATTTAGTTTTGGGTACCTTTTCATGTATCCGGTGGATTTGAAGACTTGTTATAAAAGGGTAATGTGCTTTGCTACTCAGCCTACGCACAATCACCAATTATAACACAACTTATAACTGATATCAAATTGGGTGGTTGAAATCGATCCCAACTGTGATATACACATAGGGGTGCCAGACGTACTGTTTTTAACAGTACATGTACTGATTTTTTTCAATTGTACTGCTTTATTCACAACACCCAAATCAGTACGCAAATGTGCTGTTTTTTACCATTTGTACTGTTTTTGTACTGTTTTTTTTTCTTAAATGCTTTTTATGTAGCCATACAAAACATGTCTCTATTTTAATATTTTGGAACAAAAAATTTTGTTCTGAGCAGACTGCAGTAGTAAGCTTTTTAAACAAATGTTTCCAGACTCAAATGTAGCTTCTAATTTTACATGTGGTAATAAAAAGTTATCGAAGATCGCTTCTAATATTTTGGCGAAGTATTCTATTGAAACTATGCTAAAGGACTTGAATGATGATCCCCCTTTTTCTATTTCAACCGATGCGTCAAATAAAGGAAATATTTAAGGCTTTCCAATTGTCCTCCGATACTTTTGTAAGCATACGGGAGTAAATACAAAACTTTTGAACTTTTATGAGTCAAATTCCGAACTGTCAAAAGATATTGCTGATTCGTTGAAGTCTAAATTGGAAGGCAGAAATTTAAACTTGGCCAACGTCACCAGCTTTTGTGCAGATAATGCAAATGTTAAATTCGGATGCAAACAAAGTGTTTTTGTTGAGCTTAAGGAAAATAATCCAGATATCATCGGTATCGGATGTCTGTGTCATATCATTAATAATGCATTCAAGAATGGATTGAAACTTTTATAACTCGATATAGAGAATATTGTAATAAAAGTTTTTAATAAATTTAGCTCATCAACAAAGAAGACTTCAAGTCTGAAAGAAATGTTCGAGTTCTGTGAACTCGAATGGAGTGAAATGCTTCGTCACGTGCCGACACGATCTAAATTAATTTTAAAAATAAACTATGAATACAATTGTAATGAATTTTACAATTTTTTAAAAACAGAAGATGGGAAGAATGGCATTTTAAAACATATAAAAAAGTAATAAATAACTTTAAAAAGTAATATACAAAACTATTTTGTATTTTGAAAAGAAAAAATATAACATTGTAACTTTTTATATACATATGTCTATCTATCTAAAAAGCGTACTGTTTTTTCATTAATTGTACTGGTTTTTTGTACTCAGTGTACTGTTTTTCCGAATTCCAAATCTGGCTACCCTATATACACACCACAATTTGATATTCTAGTCACCTTAGACTTTGTTATAAGTCAAGACACATTGGTATAACAGTGCATAAAAAAAAAGACCACTTTGGTTCTTATACTCGATAAATTTACAAAGTGTGTCAGTGCTACCGAACTATAACACACCACTTTGTAAATATATATGCACTGTTATAAACTCTATATAAAAGCAAAGTTTTGTTGTCTAACCTAACAGAACTTTACTTATATACAGAATTACCACCAAAATTCAAAAAAATTGAAAAATAAAAACAAAAACAACTTTACCTTGTAAAGGGGGGGGGGGGGGGGTCGAAGAGCAAAAAAAAAGGGAGCAGCGTCTTCAGCTGTTGACTATTATGGGAAAACTATATAAAAAAAAGGAACCAAAATTAGAGAAGTTCCAAATTCTCCAACAATCACAAAACACTTTCCTTTGACTTGATTACTACTTTGTTGTTCACTGTTTGATGTATCTTTCTTTTCTTTTTTTGTCCTCCTTCACTCTCTCGAGATGGCCAAATTTACCTTGAGCTTCCTTTAGGGGTTTTCTCAATAAATGCACGATCTTTCATTTGCCCTTTAGTACTTAAAAAAAACCTTGTAGGTGTTATTGATTTCCAATTTTCAATTCTTTTTATTCTTTATTAATTATTATAAATTTTTTTTCCTTATTTTCTCACAGGCTGATTGCCTTTACGTTCTCTAATTCACAATTCAAATTTACTTTTGGTATTTCCACTAGCACAATATGTCCTTTTGGATTAACAATTTAGAATAAATTTTTAGTCACAACTTATACAAGATAGAAGCCTAAATTAAACAGGATTACAGAGTAATGTTAAAAAAGCAAAGCTTTACTTAAATTACAGTATAATGTTATAAATTCCCAAAAGCTTTAATTACATTACATTACAATGTTATGATAAAAACAAAAAAAACCAGAAAGCTTAAACTAATATTGTAGCGCCCTCTGTTGGCGGCTAGGCTTCTTCCAATTGATCACTGGGATGGGATTTTGCCATCTCCGGACATAAACAGTATATAAATAAGAATTGTATTCATACCATCCGGAATGAATAGTATTCTTCAGTAGGTGTAAATTTTGATACCCTACTGAATAAATTGTATGCATGACTGGTGTTGCTTATAACCTAGACAGAATTAATATAATACCTTGTTTGTAAAATTTCACAGCTTAAAATAAAACAAATTTTATTGCATTTTGTTATTTTTATTTTTTTAATTAATCTTAAATTAGATAATACAATTCTACTTATTGTTCTAGAATATCGGTATAAACGCTATATTAAAATTGAAGTGAATGAACAAAATTTTACTTTACCTTTTTAATAATGTTTATACTTTTGGTTGTTGTTTCGTCTAAGCAAAACGCGACAAAAAACTGCTGCTGCATCTATATTATCAATCAATCAATCATCAATTTCGACACCGTCGCGATCTTTAAATTGCAGCTCTTTTCCTTCTACTTCTAAATTCAGCTTGTTTATTACTAAAAATGTAAAAAAATATCTGAGATTCATATGGACAATTTGGTGCATAGCGTTACCATAAAAATGTCTCTAATATCTTGATAGACTCAAGATAGATTTTGTTGCTTTTAGGCCATATCAATAAATTAAACTTGTAATCAATACTTACCTGAAATTATTATTCCACTTGGAGTGAATTCCCCACTTTCTGGATCACAAATTTTTACAATGAAGAATTTTCCACCACTTTTAAATTTTACATACATACTGAAACGCAAATTGTCTTTGAAAAAGCATTAATTTAATACCATTAACGGTATTAATTGTTGAATTAATTGAAACAGAGAGGGTTTTAATTCTTTTTAGGTGTTATTTGTAAACTTAAAAGAATAATATTATTAAAAGATAGAATTTTTATCCTTTTTTGGCATTATAGTAAAACTTAAAGTAATAAAATAAAGAGAGAAATATTTTTAATGCCTGTTTCAGTATTAAATATATTCGACAAGGAATATATTTTTTTCAATTAAAAAACATAATTCAACTTTTGGTATTATTTTTATTCCAAGTAAGTATTAAAAAAGTCGCATAATTCTTTTTGGTTTCACGTATAAACTATTTTGGAATTAATTTTGAATTTAATTCCAAAATAGTATATAATGAAAACCGCTGAGTTTTAAAATGAAACCCAGACTTTTTACTGTGTATATTTATGAAACTATAAAATATGGCTTTCATAAAATGCATAAACATAAGAAACTTGAAAATTCAAAGTAACTTACGTATACTTATCAGTTGATTTCACAACATAAAAAAATTTAACATAAACAGTTAAGAATAGTAAAACTTAACACAGAAACTCTCGTTTCAAATTCAGTGTTTTATATGGCCCATAATCATAGTCAAACACTAAAGTGGGTTCTTTTTAAAAACAACTTTAATATTTAAACCTGTTACTAACTATAGTGAAAATGTTAACTATAGTGAAACTATAGTGAAAATTAATAATAGTTTTAAGTTGAATCAGCTTTAAGTGGGTGATTAGTATGTTTGAAATTTTGCATACAAACTGGTATAAATACTGTATAAGTGGCATCTTTGCACAGCTGATGCAATAAAAGCGCCAAAAAAAAATAAACAAAATATAAATTGTTATTTTGAAAAAAATAAATAAAAAATATCTCAATGGAAAATTTAGAAAAGGTATGTACATAGATCTAATGTTCTTACATTTATAAAGTTTTACATACTTATGTATCATTGATTTATAAATTGTCAACAGGATCAAAAAAAAGGGAGCGAGAGGCAAACTGGAACACCAGCGAAAAGGAGTTTTTGCGCGAGTGCATCAATAATTCAAGATTCAATGCAATTCATTTAACTTTTGTTTTTGGTTTGTTTTGATTTTGTAACTTTTGATAAATGACAAACAGCTGATAGAGTTAAAGTGATGTTAACTTCGTTAAAAACAACTTCAGCTTGTTTTAAGTATAAAACTGACTTTAGCGGGAAAGGTAAGCTTTTTATCGTTTATAGTAGCTGAAAAGTAGACATTTTAATAAATGATACTTAAAGTATACTTTTTAATGACTATGATTATGGCCCTATATGTTTAAATACCTGTATTATCTGTAAGTAAATAATTTTTAGAAGCATATATAATATTCACATTAAACTGATTTTTTTTTGTACAAAGCGTTGGTCATATTTTCCATTTTGTCAAATTTCTTCTTTATAATATTTTGTAATTCGCACTATTCGGTTACCTTATATGATATATTTACAAAAACTATATAAATAGAAATATACGATAATGGTTATTATTTAAAAATACTTTTAAAATACATTTTATATGTTTTTTATTTATTTAATATACTTTTTTTGTTGAATATTTAAAAAAAATTGTATAATATTTGTGTACCTGATACTTGGCTCATAAATAAGTGGTTTATTGCATCACTATCAACAAAATAGCAACGAAATTATAAAAATGTTGCCATACCTAAATATTAAATCACTAAAAACGTCGAATACCTATTGAACTGCTATTGTGGGTTTTTGTATACAAATTTTTATGAGTGATTTATAAGTGAAAAACTGTTAAATAGCTATTGCATTTAATAAACCTAAAATACGTCTTTTTTATGAATATGGTTGTTAGTGTTTTCATTTACTATTCTAGTTGCTTGCATTCATTTAGCCTTTTCTTAATTCTCCACTTTTTCAACTAGGGGTCTTTGATATGGAGTATTACTAGTAAATAATTACTCGACGAAGATACCAGTCTTATAACGAGCGCGTTCCACAGGTTAAGGAAGAATAGACTAGCTTCTAGATCCCCAAGACGTCGGATAGCGACCATAACATATTTTCACAATCTGGCATGATTGATGAAGGAATAACACTGTAATGATTAGCTGGAAGTCTAACGCTTCCTGTGGACACTAGGACTGTACTCGACTGTGTTAAATAGACCGAATCATATGAATTACAAACTGTGTTATGTAAATACAAGGTTTCGTCCGACAACTTATGTTTTCTTTTCTTTCCAGAGTTGTCAACGTCAGATACTATAGTGCTAAAACATGGTGATGGAAATACATATGTATCCAGTTTCTGTCTATTTTCCAGCACTACCACCAATGCCGAAGCTACAATACACAGACAGATAAGTCAAACAAACTGGTAAGGAGCAAAGGATGAGATGCTAACTAACAGAATCGTGGAATAGTACTAACTGAAACAGTAGGGAGATAGCCCGGATAAGGTATCTTAAAACAAACGACCTAATCAGAAAGCTGCTTTTATTAACAAATTCAAATTATTGACGTGATCCATGTATGGCTCGTCCTCGATGAATACTTCTCTTTGCATCATCTGTATTTTAGATTTCGAAGCAAAATAGATCAATGGATATAATTCAGAACCCTGATAAGACTTGATTACCTTAGAATACAGGAATGATGATAGCATCAAATTGATTACTGATGCTCTAGTTAATTTTCGAAGATAATTGTCCATTTCGGGAAAGAAAATCTTCCCATGAGCAACCGTGGGTAGCATGGATGGAAATCTGAAAAACTAGGAAGGAGGTCCGAAAACTTTAAAATGGAGGGAATATTAAGAAAATTCTGCCCAAAATCCACATCTATGCAGAGGCACTAACGGATAATTCGGGAAAAGCGATGGGTAAAGCACCGCGTCTCCGGAAAACGGAGGGCAACAGAATAAGAGATGCTCTAGAAATCATAATAAATATGATTAAAAGCTTTTTTCTTTAAAGATGCTGGACGGGATGGAATTTTCCCGGAACTTCTGCAAATTGGGGTGGACATCGTATCAACTCATCTCACGCATATACACCTAAGAATTGGCAGGAGGCAAGGATGTAAAAAGGGGTGTAGAATTTAAGAAATTTCTTTATATATCAGGTAACAAAAATATGTATTCATGTCTACGTCCTCTTTTAGTGAAAATTTACAACTTTAGTAAATTATTCATATTGAAAAAATTATTCTTTCTATTCATATTAAAGATATTAATTCATATTAGAGATATTAATAGAAAGAATAAGAATAAAATGCCTTCGCTATCTTCGGTCTGCAAATGTGGCGAAATTTAGTTAATTTTGATAAAGAACATTGAAGAACTTTTTTTTCAATTTTATTAATTTTTAGCTTCTCAAATATCTGTCGTTCGGAGTCGACTTTAAACTGTAGGTCTCGCTACTCATGTATTAAATTAACGCACACCACACGAGCGGTGTGAGAAGCTAGGTCGTTGTGCAATTGGTCAATTCGACCTCCGGGTACTGTACTTATCACAGTTGACAAGTGCACATCCTCTAACCTAACCTATCCTAACGATAAATAAAATGCTAACAAACACACTAATACTAACAATACAATGAACATGTTGATTAACTATAGCTACACTAACAAATACAACGAACATGTTACAAGCAAAGCATCAACATCGGTATGAAACAAAAAGGGACAGACATATAAGCGAGGATGCAACAACAAGCAATATGAACCAAATACACAAACAACAATGCAGTCGCTATAGAATCCTCGAGAATGCGAGACCGCGAACGTTCTTCTTCAAGAATGTTCAACAGACTAAATTTGCGGCAATGCGGCTAACGAGTCAGTAATAGTTCAGTCAGCCTTGTGTTAAGACACGTTGCGTTCGAAGTAAAAAGTCGTGGTTTGATCTAACCTAAAACGTTGTAAGCAGTATGTAATAGTGAACAAGCAATTGTTGTATAGTTAAGTTGTCTACGGTGGCGCACAAAAGTAGTGTGAATAATAAAGAGTCTAACTGAAATTAATCCCATATTTGTTTTAATTTTGGTTTGCAATTAACGAACCCATAATCTAAACGTTTTTAAAAAGGTAAAAACGTAACAATTGGTGTCAGAAGTGGGATTGCAATATCAAGAAGTAAAAATAAATAAATAAATAAGAAAAAAATTAAGAAATTGAATTAAGCTCACCGAACTAAAAGTGGAACGGCTTAAACGAGAGTTGGGTAAACTCGAGCTGCCAGCAATGGGCACGAAGAATGAATTGCAAAAGCGATTAAGGGAACATCTGCAGCTTCAGGACATCGACATCGATTCCTACGAGTTCGAGGATGAAGAGGAACGAGAGTTGAAGGCCCCCGCAACCCCGAGCGGTATCGACATAAATTCGTTGCTAGCCGCTATGATGGAAAAAATGCAAAGATGCACAAGAAGCTTCTAGAGCCAAAAATCTCAAAATGCAAGAAGCAAACCAAATAGTATTTGAAGCTTCTAGAGTCGAAAATCAAAAACTTCTAGCCTGCGAGTATAGGCAGGTGTAGATTGGAGACAAGGACAATGAGAAAACTGCATTCAGTGCGAACGGCGGCTTATGGCAGTTTAAAGTTATGCCATTTGGGCTCTGCAATGTTTCGGCCATATTCGAGCGGCTTATGGAACGTGTATTAAAGGGACTGCATTGGAAGACTTGCTTGGTGTACCTCGATGACATAATAGTGATAGGCAGAACTTTCAACGAACACCTCAAGAACATGGGAGAAGTTCTGCAACGGATATCAATGGCTGGATTAAAATTAAGCATAAAGAAAAGTAAAGGACTGGCCTCGTCCCCAAAATCTTCATGAATTACGCAGTTTTTTTGAGACTATGCACATACTACAGACGATTTGTGCCGAATTTGCTAGAGTGGCT
This sequence comes from Sarcophaga rosellei, assembly GCA_930367235.1. Classification (NCBI taxonomy): domain Eukaryota; kingdom Metazoa; phylum Arthropoda; class Insecta; order Diptera; family Sarcophagidae; genus Sarcophaga; species Sarcophaga rosellei. The sequence continues at coordinate 44,873,530 of OV884021.1, read as the reverse complement.
ACAAGCTTGCATGAGCTCGCCAAGAAATCAAAAGTGTTTCAATGGGGTGAGTCACAAGAAAAAGCGTTCCGGACACTAAAAGACCTATTGCGTGCTGCGCCAGTTTTGGCGTATCCAGTCCCAGGGGAAAAATTCATTTTGGACAGTGATGCTAACGGATATGGTATTGGTGGTGTTCTTTCCCAAGTCGTCAATGGTACTGCAGTCGCACACTGTCAAAGCCTGAACGGAACTATTTTGTGAACCGATGTGAGATACTTGCAGTGCTGAAATGCATAAAACATTGCCATAAGTACCTGTATGTCCAACATTTTCTACTAAGGACTGATCAATCTGCACTAAGACGGCTGCTGCAATTCAAGAACCCTGAAGGACAGTTAGCACGTTGGATTGAGCGCTGGAGTGTAATATCCGGGTAACACAGATCGAGGCCAACGAAGACTGGTCTGAAGCACAAGGAAGTTAACCAATATTGGTGAAGATTATAGCAGCTAACGAAGAGGACAAACGACGAAATGAGATATTCGCAGGTCCTCTTACAAAAGAATATTGGGCACTATAGGACAGTTTAAAGTTGATAAACGGGTGCTTATATCGACATTGGGAAAGAATTGCTAGACCTCATCCAACCTATTAGTAGTACCTTCCTCCAAAATGAACGAAGTGTTAAAGGAGTTCCATAATGAAGCTAGTGAGGACATTTAGGGTGACAAAGACGCTGGAAAGACTAAAACAACGTTTTTATTGGGTGGGATGTCAGCAAGCAGTGTCAGGTGCACCTTTCGAGCGGATAGCGATGGACGTAGCAGACCTTTTCCCTGTCAGTAATGCTGGAAACCAATATGTTCTCGTTCTAATGGATTATATCAGAAAATGACCGGAAGTGTATGCCATACCCAATCAAGAGGCGAACACAATAGTAAACGTTTTTGTGCGCAACTGGGTATGCCGCTACGGGGTTCCAATAGAGCTACATTCCGATCAAGGCAGAAATTTCGAGTCAGCTGTATTCAAGGAAATGTGTGAGGTATACGGTATTAAGAAGACCGCTTCACCCACAGTCAAATGGAATGGTAGAACGGTTTAATCGAAAACTGGAGGAATACTTGCGGAAAGTAGTGAGCGAGCAACTCAAGGACTGGGACGAACACATTCCGAGGTTTCTACTGGCGTACCGATCTGCGATCCATGATTCAACATCTAAATCACCCGCCATGGTTATTTTTGAGACTGAAATAAAACTGCCCGCTGAGCTTGGAGTTGGGTAACAATATATTATCAGCCCTTGCCTAAATTTTTTCCATCTTGGCGCATTGCTAAATAATTCCTACTTAAAAAACAAGGCAAGCCCAATAATACCACGGGAAGCTATCGGTATTTTAGTTTATTAAATAGCTTAGATAATATTTGTAAAAAAGTTTAATTATTTATTTATTATAAAGGGTGTTTTTTATAGAGGTATAGAACTTTAAGTTGGTATTACTTTTCAAGATGGCAACCGATTTAACAGCTGTCAAGTGATTTATTCTCAGTTTAGTTTGGCAAATCATCATGAATAGACTCACGCCTGAACAACGCTTGCAAATAGTGCAATTTTATTGCGATTTATTGAAAGACACGTTTGGTGACCGCCTAATTTCACGTTTTGGACCTTATAAGCAAAAAGTTTACTGTTACGATTCTTTTAGATATTGATGTAGTATGGCACAAAGGTCTAGTATATAAAATAATTTCTTTTCGATTTTCTTTCTACCAAGTAAAAATTTTAGACAGCTTTTTAATAAATAGTAGCTATAAGGTTTTTATTAACTCTTAATACTCTGAAAACTTTAAAATTGATGCTGGTCTGCCTCAAAGCTCTGTCTTAGGGCCATTGTTATACATTTTATATTAGTATACTAATCTATATATATATATATATATATATATATATAACCAATATATGTATAGTATACTATCTATAGATATTACTTAAATTGATGTAAATTTTTTATGGTAATGATATTGCAGTTTACTGCTTTGATATATGACGATTAAAGTTGGGTTCGTTAGGTCTCTTGATTGTTCGTTCTTTCTAGTTCAGTTCTCTGTAATGAACTAGGTCGTTTTTTTAATTCAATAGTACAGTACTTTTAAACAACTCTGCTCTCTTCCTCAATTTGTATCACTTCTTTATGGCAACGTTTGCTCATTTATATTTAAACTGTTGTAAACAAAACACATAAATTTTAAGGAATAAATGTATTCCGTGTAAATTTATCTTAACTTATTGAATAAAATAAGAACATATTTCATTTTTCACTTCAAATAAATTGTAGTATCTAACATTTTTTCATTTTTATTAGTTCATTTATGTGCTTGAAGCACTTTAAAAGCAAGTGATTAATTTTAAATATTTTATTAGAATTTCTGTTGGTATTTCTCTTATAAACCATTCTTTTAATTAAATAGAAAAATTTTTTATTTTTATTTGCTTATTTTTGTATTTTTTAAAATGTTCGTGCTTTTGTTCCTTTTCTAATATATGGTCACATCGCCGATGATCGCACTACCATTCAATAATTGTTCTCACACGATTTTTAGTTGCACATTTCTTGTTCTTTTCGAATCACAAGGGGTGAATATTAGTTTAGCATGAAACACACAGTTTTTATTAGATCCAAAACATTTCAATCTTCTCTCACATAATTTGATTTGGTCCTGTATTATTGTTTCTTTGGTTAATTTATCGCTTTTTGTAAAGCTTCTAGCAAAATCCGAAACTCCATACTATAAACTCCACAGTATGAAATTTTTAGAATAAAAAAGGCGCATAAATGAAAACTAATAATAGCTATAACATAATATTCTGTGACACCTAAAATCGATATTAAAATTCAACGAAAGCCTTTTTATAAAGCTTTTTAGTGGCTATTTGTATCTTTTTGATACAACTATTGAACTATTTTCCACGTCACATATTGAAGTATTTGAAACCAAATTTGTGATTAGTTAACAAAAAAACATAAGGAGACAGGATCATAGTCCATATAGTGATAACGATCTCGACGATAATACACACTACATCTTTTTCTATACTGTGATTGTTTTTATTCTGAGAAAAAATGCGCGCATTGAGAATAAAAATAATAAAAAGGAGAAGAAAAATAAAAATGTAATAAAAGCTTATTCAAGTATTTTGCTAAGTCTCTGTTACATTAGGCATATTATTTGGTTACTTTTTCAAACCCGAGACATGGTTCGGAACTATTTCTTTATCTAGAAAATTTTATAGAATTCTGTAAAAAATGATTTGAATACAACACTCAACAAAACAAAATAATTTACCACCCCTATTCTACATTTCGGTTCGAACTGAAATTTTCTCCGTTTGACAACTTTGCTATTCTGCGTTCCATTCCATTTCGTTTCAATTTATTTTAAGTCTGTGTGTATTCTACATTACGATCGTTGCTACGTAGTTGTAAATTTAGTAACGGAACATCTTTCAATTTTTTTTGTTGAGCTTCAAAAAGCATTAAGAAAATTTAATTATAAAATACAATAAAATTTTTAATTAATAATCAGTATATATACAGTCGAAGCCCGGTATAACAAATACTCACTTTAACGAATTCGGGATATAACGAATAAGTAAAGTTCTTACATTGACTACCTTATATAACGAATGTTTTATAATTTTCAAGCTCAGTATAACGAATGAATTAAAAAAATTTTAAAAACAAAAAGAATGTAATAAATGAGAACACAAAAAATGTTCGTTAAAGTACCGTTGGTCTTCATTGTATACAAACTCACAGTGCTTTTGAACAAGTGGTCATAAAAATGTTGGTCAATTTGTAACAAGTTGTGAGTTTTATTTTATATAAAGATGGGCAACAGAAAAAGAATTTCTTTAAGTGAAAAAAAAAAATTTTAAGAGTGCAGAAATGGATTATCGCTTTCAGGATTTCAAACAAATATAAAATATCAAAATCATCCATATGTACATTTAAGAAAATGGAAAGTAAAATCGTTTCAAATCTTTAAACTACAAACATTGGGTCAAAAAAACGTCGATCCCTCAGAAAGGGAGAATATCCCGTAACGGAGAAAAAACTCTATCAGTGGATCAATTTTCTAATAATGAAACGAAAATAAAGCATTCTGAAGTAATAAAATGTTTTGATAAATGTATACAATGGGGTGCCCAAAATAATATTAATATTTCAAAACAATTAGTACTTCTAGAAATACAGGAAGAAAGAGCTTCTTTCAAGTTACTTTTAAACAAACGTCCATAATGATTTTTTTCTCCCAACTTAAATAAATCAAACGTTATTTTAGGGACATATCTATATATTTCTAATAACATGAATTAAATGTACTTCTACTTTTCTTTTTTAATAAAATTTTGTTAAAAAAAACGTTGCGATATAACGAATTTTTCACTATAACGAAAGATCCTGACAATATATCGTTCGTTATACCGAGCTTTGACTGTATATGTATATCATTTTTTTCTTTACTAAAATTAATGGTCGAGAGTAACAACATCTGAGCAGTAGGAAAAGCTGGCTTTTTTAATGACGACAAAGGAATATATTGCGTTTATAATTTTATAACAGTTTATATAGTTATGTATAGTCCATATAATTTAGAATTTTTGCCTGCGACTTTTCCTCTTCACGTTGGTGAAATTATATCCACTGAGGGCAAAACTTTGTTGTCCTTCTCTTCGAATAAAATTGCTGCTATAATCGACTCCATTTCTAATTTAGAAAAAAGAACTTTTATTTTTGTGTAAAAAATACAAAAAATCACCTTCGGCACGGAAGGATTCCTTTCACTAATAAATTTTGCTCACAAATGACTCTTACTTGCGTTCTGTTCTTTTGTGTTTTGTAATTTATTTAAATTAAAATCTCACATTTTATTTTTTGTTTTAATTGTTTAATAACTGTTGTATTTGGACTAATTTCATTCTTTTTGATTAAATTTTTCTATTTTTCCGTTTCTTTTTTATACGTTCGACAGTTACACAGCTGATTTTAAAAGTACTATTCTCTTCTTCTTATTTTTACGATTCAGTTTTTTGTTAGAATACCTTTTTTCGGTTTTTGCGTAACTTAATGCGGAAACGTAATCAAAATGTAGAATAGGGGTGCTACAAAACGTCATTTAACCTAACCTACCAAATGTAACCAGAATCTTTCTTCAATACGAACAACAACACATAAAACAACACAACATATTGAATTTGCAAACAGATAACAAATACATCAAACAAGAATAACAGAAATTAAAATTAATATAGCAACAAACACCACAACAAATGCTACAATGAATAGAATACCAACAAATGTCACGCAAGATAACGAACTTAACAAACTGCAAATACGAATCTCAGCAATTTAAACATTGCATCGAAACTTATTGTCTTAAACATTATATCCATCCACTATTTTACAATAATTAATGAGTCCTACAAGGATAACAGATTTCTCAAGATTATTGATCGTGCACAAGAAAGGTACAAAATTGAGCAATTTTTTAAAGAATGTGAAATTTTTTTGTAGTGTTTTTGTTATATTTTGCTTACTTGTTTACCATTTTTTATGCTAATGTTTGTTGTATTGTTAATTTGTAAACAGGTTTGTTCACTGCATTCTTTTGTTTTTGTAGCTTTTGTTTATCATTTTAATGTTAAGCAATGTAAAAGCAAAACGCCATTATCTAGATCTTTTCTAATAATAATAAATTTAGAATTAAAAATTAAATTACTATTTTTCTTTCAAGAAGCTTACATACTATATGTCTTGGTGTGGCCATACTATTGACAGGCATTGGATAGGACCTCATCTTTTATGGAGTACTTCGATGATGATTTTTCAAAGTAATGGGTATCTTTAATTTATCATTGGGTGTAGTTCATTTCTAATGTCAGCTGCCTCCAAGATAAGGATAAGTTTCAAGTATTTTACAGTATTTCAGTCGATACCAAGCATTTTTGGTGTCGCTACTTTGCAACTGAGTATCAAGTTCTAACGGAGAAATATAGCAATATCGAAAGAAAATTACTTCATGTGACTTCTGATCCTATTATTTCCAATATGATAAAATTAAAAAAACTGAGCTTATTTATTTTTTAACAAAATCCGGAAAATAGTCAGTATAGTGATGACGATGACGACGATAATAATGAAGTTCTTGCTGATGATGATGATGAAATATGTCCGATAATACGGATAAAATAATAAAATCTTTTCCTATACTGTGATTATTTTTATTATGACAAAAATAAACGTATTGAGAATAAAAATAAGAGAAAGGAGAAAGTAAAATAAAAATGTCCACTAAAGTATACAAAAACTATTTATTTATACGTTTCTAACCAAAATTGATCGAAAAACATTGAATATAGTTTTCGGAAAAGGCTCTCCGAATTGCTACGCCCTATAGGCATGAAATACCCTATTGCAACTTGTGTTGTTTGCACAATGCATCATAAACGACTAAAGCTATGGTCAGACTGAGTAAATATTTGAAGTAAAACATCATTTTTTTCTTTGCTCTAGTGTGACCGTAAAATATTTGAGGGGTGCAAACAAGATTTTGAGAAAACAAATTTGTTTGCTTACAAACAAAAATGTCTCTAATGTGACCATAGTGGTTGGAGCAAACATGTTTTCTCTGTGCTCCGACCGAATTAAATATTTTTGTTTTCTCATAAACAAAATTTTGTTTCATCAGAAAAAAAGAAACAAACGAAAAGGTACATATCATTAAAAAAAACGACCCAAAACAGAAACTTCACAAAACGAAAATGAACAAATTCGTTTAATAAAAACACCGGAAATAAGCGGAAAAAATATAACATAAACAAATTCGAAATGGAAGATGAAACATTATTTGCGTTAAGTTGCGGAGCAGCTTCTTTGTTAATTTCAAAAGAAGCCAAAACCAATCGCCATATTCTTTGCCAAAAAAATAAAGTAAATTCGCACAGCTGTTTAATTGTTTTCTTTTCTACATCAGTGTTGACAACTGAATTGCGTTTAAACGATAAAATATAAAACTTAATACCATATTGTATTGGATGTCGCCATGGTCTAGTAGGTAGTGTGTTGGCTTATTAGACGAAAGGCCCGAGTTCGAATCCCAGGTCAGACATCAAAATGAAATATGAAAAAATATTTCTTCGGCGACTTCGTCTCAGCAGATTTTTGTTTGCAAGCAAACAAATTTGTTTTCTCAAAATCTTGTTTGCACCACTAAAATATTTTATGGTCACACTACAACAAAGAAAAAAATGATGTTTTACTTCAAATATTTACTCAGTCTGACCGTAGCTTAAGAGAGCGGAGAGTTTCGTATAAATTCAATATGAAACGAGAGCGTACAACGTTGAGAGAAAACCCGGGTGAAAATGTGGTAGATGCAGTTTTAAACCAACAAATACACATACAAAAAATACCGGTATTCATTTTATATTAAATAAGATATTCATTTTTATAACAACCCTGTAGTAAATAAAATAGTCGGTTGATAAAAACGCAAATTATAAATTAACTATTTTGCAAATGACTACAAATTGGTTTAAATCTCATGCAGATATCAACCGAACATATTGCATAGAAACAAACGTAAGAATGAAATAAAAGCAAAATAAGAAAATGTAAAAAAAATAAGAAAAGAACAGAAACATATCAGTAAATCAAATGTCAATCAAAATTAATAATTAAATTAATAATTAAATTATAAAAATTTAAAAAGTAAACATAAAAATTAAAGTAAAACAAATCTTTTACTATCAAATCTATACTTGTACTAGTAATTATCTGAGTACTGCTGGTAAGTATGTAGCACAATCGTTAAAATATGCCTTATTACTTATACTGTATTTACGGTACTGTAACGGCAAAGAAAATGACGATAAGGCGCCTTGCCAATATTCACATGAAGTTTTGAAGCAATATGATGTCAAATTTTCTGAAATAAATGCGAAATTTTCAGAAATAACAGGTAAGATGAAAATATATTTTGTCTACCAAAATATAACGATTTTCTAATCAATATTTATATTTCAAGGCGAAATTAAGCAGCTCAAAGAGATAATTCAAACTCAAAATGAGACTATAATGACAGCATTGTGTACCCAGAAAGTAGTGGCCGAAAGCCTTGTTCAACAGGAAAAAATAATGTGGCAATTAAGACTGTTTTTACAATAAATAACCTCAAGGAGCTGAAAGCGCTCTATGATGTCATAATCGACGAAAATCAGCAAATTTACGTGAGTTTTTATTCTTCTTTACTTTTATAATTTTTCAAATTTTTGTGCATTTTTACAGACCAATGTAATTCCGACCTTCTCCCCATAGATAGATGGGACCAGACTCACGTTGAGTCGCGAGGTTAAATATCTGGGCCTGATCCTAGATCCCAAACTCCACTGTAGGGCGAATCTGGCTGCTAGGGCACGCAAGGCGGCATGTGCTGCTTACTGCTGCAGTAGAGCGGTCGGAACCAGATGGGGTCTTCGCCTAAGGATCATGCGTTGGATATATTCCACGGTCATCGAACCCAACCTCTTATACGGTGTTGCTTTCTGGTGGACTGCTCTGGACAAGAAACACAACGTCAGACTTCTTGACAAGGTCAGAAGGTCTGCTGCCATTTATATAACTGGCGCTCTTCGCACCACCCCCACGAAAGCCTTGTTCGCAATGCTAAACTGGCTTCCTACTGTGCTTCTCGCTAAGCAGGTAGCCAAGTTTACTGCGACTAGACTTAATGCTCTCTCTCGTTGGCACATTGTACCCTCTGGTCACTCCACTATTCTGGAGGTTGATCCAGTGGCCCCTGTGAACATAGACTATTTCCCTGCTGAATATTGTCTTGACAGATGTTTCCACTCTCTGATTCCAAGTAGGGATGACTGGAATCCTAATACGGACGTCCCCCCGGAAGTCCTGGATATATATACCGACGGCTCTAAACTCGATAATGGGGTTGGGAGCGGTGTCTACTCTGGGAAACTGGACCTGAATATTTCTCTCCGTCTGCCGGACTACTGCAGTGTGTTTCAGGCGGAGGTGATGGCAATTTACCGGGCCGCTCAATGGATCCTCGTCAACGATGCTCCTTTCACTCGCGTCTCGATCTTCTCTGATAGTAGTAGATCTCTATCGGGTTCCGTGATTAAATCTACGATCGTTAGGGAATGTCGCCGCTGTCTCGACCTTCTCTCGGGGCGCTTCACCAGTATCTCTCTGGTGTGGGTCCCCGGCCACAGTGGAATTCCAGGAAACTGTAGGGCCGATGAGCTCGTCATAGCTGGTGCGCTGCTTCCGGAATCCTATTTTGTTGAATTGGGTATGCCACTTGCCTCGGTCAAGTTGACCATTGCGCGGAGGTTCTTTCGGGATGCCAACCTATCCTGGGTCAATGAGGAGTCCTGCTCCATCGCTAGACTCACCTGGCCCAAGATGGATAGAAGGCGTACCAACCGATTACTTGATCTTGGTCGTGATGTCATCTCGAATACAGTGGCCGTGCTTACGGGTCACTGCGTCATGGGTAGACACGCGGAAAGAATGAGGCTCCCTTTCAACGACTTCTGCCGTGGATGCAGGTCCACTGAGGAAGAGGAGACTGTTGTTCACTTTCTTTGCCAGTGCCCGTCTCTTGCTAGGTGTAGATATAGGTTATTTGGCTCCCCATTCCTTGTTAGCTTAACGGAGCTATCATCTATTGACATCAAGGATATAGCTTCGTTCATCAAACTTTCTGGCTGGTTTTCCAGTGCAGGGTAGTCGTGCTTTTGTTGTGCAGCCCTTGCGCTGACCAACTTCTTCCTTTTCCCTGATTTTGGAGGAACTTGGTTAGTACAGGGACTGCATTCACCCGTGGCATCACAACGGGCCGCTATACGTGCTCAAGTGAGCTTTGTGATATCAGAGCTACCACTCCGACCTAAACCTAAACCTAGACCTACAGACCAATGTCATGAAATTATCTCTGAAAGGGAAACTGCCAAAAACTTTAACGACAATTTTATCTTTGCAATTGATTATTTCCATAAATACTGATGGCACTCATGGCAAAAAGCGCTTGAACTATTATGAAAAAGTTTTTGATGCATTGATGGATGCGATTCGGCCTCTCTGTGATGACCCAGATAAAGAATTACGCAACGCCTTAGCTGTTATTAAAAAGCACCATTTTCATAACGTTTGTGTTGGAAAAAATTTAATAATTTTAATACTTTATACAAAATTTTCTTTCAGTACAAACTTCCGAATGTATACTTATATTTTTCATTTTACTTGTTTTCATTACAACTTTTATTTTAAGTCATAAAGTGTACATGAATTTTCATTTAATTTAATTAAATTTAAATTGTTTAAAAATTGAATTTAAAAAAAAAGTGATATTTAAATAATTTAGTACAAACCAATATTTAAATTAACTATATTTTATTTAACTACAAATTGGTTGAAAAATAAGTAATTTGTAGTTAACTTGAAAGTCATGCAGAGGTGATCAATTGACTACCGCCTATGACATGCCTATGTTAAAATAATGAGTCGACGACAAGGAAAAAAGTCATTTAATCCACTAGATGTGCTTATTAAAAACCCATTTTGAAGTTTCATTTAAAATTAGTTTGATTTCCTACAGGGAAATAATATATTATTGTCATGTATCAAATTAAGTACCAGTTACCCAAACGTTAGGTAACCCAGGAGTAAATAAAACTAATGGTGCTTTCTTTTCTGGCAAAAAATGTTGCCCATATATTTTGTAGCACTTGTTGGAGGTTTCATAAACCCTCATAATGTGTTGCATTTTAAACAATTATAAAAGAACAAAAATCATTGCCCTTTGTGGAATTATTTTTGTAGTTTTATACCAATTTAGCGTTTTTTACTTAATTAATGATTTTAAAACTAATCATTGTATAGGAAATGAAAAAATATTTTTTTGAATTATCCAAATAATTTCCAATAAAATTTTCGGAAAGCTAACTTCACAAAAAATGTTTTAAATTAAAAAAATAATAATATTTTTACCGAGGGCTCCGGGGTCATATCAGTTAGAACTGTTTTTATGTAAAATTCAACTTTAGGGCCAACGTTTTCAAATCGCTTTAGATGGCACAATATGTTATTAATTATTTAGTAAATTTTTCGAATTTTTCTATATAGCTAAAAGTCAAATCAAAAAAAATTATTTTTGGAATTTTTTGGGCAAGATTTTTATTACAAAAGATAATAACCAAATTCCATTTAAAAGTATTTATAAACATTCTTCTTATTACAATTTTAAAGAATTGTAATATTTAATTTAACTCATCTCAAACCTTTTTTGTTGAGATAATAATACATACACATGTATATGTTTCTTTGTAGTCCTCGACTAGTAAATTTTTTAGCGATTTTAAAGCTCATTCTGCTTTTACAAAAATAAAATTATCAACACCTATAGTAATGTAATAATAATGGATATATGTCCTCCTCATCTGACGATGAAGAGGATTCGAACAAACCTTCCAAAACAACATTTTTTGCTTCCATTTCAACACTTTTAAAACAAATATTTTTTGTTATATTTTTTTTCTTCAAAACAATAACAAGAACAGCTGTTTTAAAAGTGTTGCACTTTCAACCCTTTGATTAAGTTGAGGGTCAAACATGCAGCATATTTTTTGGGTTTTATGGCAAAATTTTTAGAAAAGAACATGTTACTAATTTACAAAATTGCATTTTTTCCAGAGAAGAACAAAAAAGGCAGAATAAAGGCAAAATTTATGACAGAAAAGAAATCACCATAAGTACTTAGACAACACTCGATGACGTGAGTATGATATTCTAAGCGAGTGATCTAAGTACTTAGAATATAATCTATGCGTAGTCCAACATATAATGCACACTAATTTCATCTTCGCTTACGATTTCAGCAGGGATTCAGTTGATATTTTTATGTTATGTTTACATGAAATGAATGAAAAGCAAAAAAAAGATGGCTATGAAATAAAGTACAATTTTTTTTTAATAGAAAAGTTTTCTTTGATTTTTTTCAAGAAATCGATTTAAAAGCATTTAATCTAGAATAATATAGGTAAAAAATTGTTACAAAATATAAACATAAAAAATTAAAATAAATATAAATAAAGGTTAAAGTTGATTTTATCAAGTGTGAAGTAAAAAAAAAACGTACATATGGGAAAAGATCCCGATTTTCCTATTTTAAATGTTTAAAACATAGAGTTAACAGCCTAATTTCTGCAGATCCAGAATCATATGTAAGTTCTTAAAATCAAATAACAAAAACCATTAACTTATAAATATATTTCTTATTCCAGATTCCAAAAATAAAGACCATTTTGAGACCAGGGGGCTTAGAAAAAAATTTTGACATAATATTGCATATATCATTAAATTATGATGGATTAAATGGTAAAAGGGGATTCAAACAATTCAAGTCACTTCATGATGCAATATACGGTAAGTTTATTTTACACTTTCCCATTTAAATACTTACAATTTACTATTTTTCATTCGCAGAAGCTGTAAAAGAAGATGTCTATACTCTTCAAATATTTAAAAAGGATTCGAAAAAATCAAGGGAAAAGAAAAAACGAAATTAGAATTAAAACGAAATTAGAATTCTTTTAAAATATACACAATTTTCATCATTTTTCATTTTTTCCATATAAAGTAATTTTTGAATAAGAATTCGTATTGAATTATTTTATTAGCGATGTTTAATATTTCGTATTTATTTAATTTAATTTTTGTATTAATAAAAAATATTTTTCTTTTAATAAAAAATCCTATTTGCTGGTATTTTAACTAACAAATGCAAGTAGGACTGTAATCTACATACAATACTTTCTAATTTGCAAGTCTATATAGGCATCTCATCAACATCGCTTAGAACTCCACTTATTATGTAAGTGAAAGGTTTATAGAGCCTAATGATATTGTGGCTTACATTCTAAGCGAGAGCACACCGATGTGGCAGCCTATGACACTTTTATGTTAAATCTAAGTGGGAAACTAAGTGAAAGCATCACCACTAACAGCCACGAAATATCGCTTAGATAAGCGAGTACATAATGGGTATTTTTACCGCTGGGAAGATACCGTAGCGTTCTCTTTTCAGCATATGGAGAGCAATGTAAACCGAAACCTTCTCTCTCATGAGCAAAATGTAAAACAGAATTTTCTCATGTTTTTAAGAAAAATTTGGACATGAGTGATGTGGCTATTGTATGCAGAATTGCATTGTGGCACAAATGCCCTCTTTGGTACTTTCATAATCATTTATATAAAACTTTTAAATTGTTACATGTATATAATGAAATTTTTAATTTTTGATTAAAATAATAATAAAAAAATTATTTTCTAAGATATGAATACTTATTGTTATGTTTCTATTGTGCACACAAACAATTTTAACAAAATTAATAAATAATATATATGTATTTTGAGTGACGAAGTGGTACGAATTCTCCTTTTTGGTACTTCCATATATACATACATACATAATTGACCATTACAACCCTCCAGTCAGAATTACGGCCTAGCTTCTCACACCACTCATGTTGTGTGCCTTAATTTTATACTTGAGTGGCGGGACCTACAGTTTAACGTCTATTCCGAACGACAGATTTTGAGAAACTTTTTCATGGCAGGTTTATTTACTCTCAGAGTTTTTGCCAGAAATCTGCCGAGAGGAAGTCGCCGAAGAAATATTTTTTTCATATTTCGTTTTGATGTCTGGCCTGGGGCTCGAACCCGGACTTTACGTCTAATAAGCGAACACACTACATACTAGACTACGGCGACTATACTTTCATATATATTAATCGTATATATTAAACTTTTAAATTTCTATATAAAAGAACGATTTTTCTTTAATTACACGGTGCGACAGTCAAAATACACCCAGCTAATGGCATAGTGTAATTTGTGAGTTCTGTTGAGTAGAACAGAATATGGATATAAAGAATGCGCATTATGTAGAAGTAAAATTTCTTATGGCGGGTTGTAACATTACGAACCGCTCTCACCAAAATCTTTTAAGAAAATCATTTCTGGATGAGGAGGGTGCTTTGCTTGTCAGCTTCTAAAGAAGAATGTTCATGTCGCTTTTTTCAGACTTCAGTTTTACACCCAAAGAAATATTACAGTATGATTCACTAATATGAATGAGAAATGATTTCGATTTTTGGAAGAATACTTGCCAAGTTAAATACGGTGTTTTTAGCGCAGTACAATCTTATATATAAAAATTAGAGTCCGACCGAACTCAAAATTTCGTTCGGTACCGTACACCGAACCCGAACTTCGGCCAATTTTAAAGTTCGGCCGAACCCGTACTTAGTTCGGTTTTAAAAGTTCGGCGAACCCGAACGCTCATTGGCGGTGCTGATAGATATTTCCTGGCTGCAGTCTTAAGGTTTGCAAATGAACATACATACATACATACATAATTGGTCATTACAACCCTTCAGCCAGGATTACGGCCTAGCTTCTCACACCACTCATGTTGTGTGCCTTAATTTTATACTTGTGTGGCGGGACCTACAGTTTAACGTCGACTCCGAACGACAGATTTTGAGAAACTTTTTCATGGCAGGTTTATTTACTCTCAGAGTTTGTGCCAGAAATTTGCTGAGAGGTAGTCGCCGAAGAAATATTTTTTTGTTTCTTTTTGATGCCTGGCCTGGGGCTCGAACCCGGGCTTTACGCCTAATAAGCGAACACACTACCTACTAGACTACGGCGACTATGCAAATGCAAATGAACTGGAGTTCCAATATTCATATATATATTTGTTTTGCGATCCCTTAATGATTCAGATATGTATATAGATTTTGATTTCTTTCTCGAAAATATTTTCGTCTTGAGGTTGATGTGAAGCAGAATCATGCTTTTCCCATAAAGATGAACCTCTTTTCTGCTTTTATTTGCGTCTTTTTGATTCCGCCTCTGATGCTTTTTCCATCAAGGTAGATGTTTCAAAATTAATTGAATTATCATTTAAAAAATTAATTATATCCTGTGTGGAGTTAAAATAAATGAAATAAAAAGTTCGGTGTTCGGCAAAATTTTGACCGAACGCCGAACTTTGGCCGAACGTCACTTTTTACCGTACACCGAACCCGTACCCGAACGTTCGGTCGGACTCTAATAAAAATGAATGTGTGTTTGTTTGTATGTTTGAAGTTTATAGACGATTAAACGGCTGAACCGATTTTCTTGAAATTTTCACAGTATCTTCCTGTATGTCTGGAAGGAGTTATAGGCTACTTTTTATGTTGATATTCCAAAAGAGCGAGGGGCTATGCCCACGTATGCTACATACTACATACTTAGTATTTAATTGCATTTGAAATATATTACTCATACGCATAGTTACCCTGATAAGTATGCAATAAAAAATCTATGAAACTTAATGGAATTGGATATCACTCATACGTCACATATGTATGTAATTTTTTTTAATGAATTTTACATCTATATAAACAAAAATGAATGTGTGTTTATTTGTTTGTGGGTTTGTTTGTTTAAAGTCTATAGACGGCTAAACGGCTGGACCGATTTTCTTGAAATTTTAACAGTACCTTCCTGTATGTCTGAAAGGAAATATAGGCTACTTTTTATTTTAAAATTTCAAGTACGCGAGGTGCCACGCCCACATATCCAATAAGTATTTAATGTCGCATATCTCATAAACTGCAACAGCTAGAGTCCTCAAATTTTGTATGAACGACTTTTTAAATTATTATATCTAAGAAAATATAACAGAGTCCTAAAATTTTGTCGAATCCACTTTAGTATCAATATGAATATTTTAGACATAAGTGGGCTGACTAGGAAAAGAAGGCGTGGTATTTCCCATATGAATTAAATTTAAAACTTCTTATATCTCGGAAATCACCTATATATATAAAAATGAATGTGTGTTTTTTTGTATGTTTCAAGTTTATAGACGACTAAACGGCTGAACCGTTTTCACAATATATTCCTGCAGTTTTAAAATAAATATGTTGGACAAAAATGGGCGAACTAACAATAGTGGGTTTGGCACCTCCCATATAAAGTAAATACGAAAATCTGTATATCTGAAAAACTCTAACAGCTAGAGTCCCCAATTTTTGTACAAGTAATATTAGTTTAAATATAAATATTCTGGACAAAAATATCTAGAACACCAGAACAATTAACCTACTCAAATTTTTGTACGAATATTTTCAGGTTCAATATGATTTTTTTTGAGAAAAATGGGCGACCTATCATTAGGGGCAATGGCACCTTCCATATAAAGTAAATACTAAAATCTACATAACTGGAAAACTTTAACAGTTGAAGTGACAAAATTTTTTACAAGTAACTTTTGTTTAAATATAAATAATTTGAACAAAAATATGGAGTTCAGTAAAAGCAGGCGTGGCACCTCCCATATGAAGTAAATCCTAAAATCTGCATATGTAGAACACCAGAACAGTTAGACTGCTCAAATTTTGTACGAATATCTAAAGGTTCAAAATCAATATTTTGGTTAAAAATGAGCGATGAAGCATTAGGGGCGTGGCAAACTCTATATGAACTAATTATTAAAATCTGTATATCTAGAAAACTATAAAAGCTAGAGTCTCCAATTTTGTATTCCAGCTATAGGAAGGTGATGCCTCTCTGATTAGTGAGTGTGGAAATGAATATATCTTGAAATATGCAATAGTAAGGTATATTATTATTATTATTATTATTATTTATTTATTTAGTAGTATATGACCCTTAAATGATTGAGTTTGAAATTTTCAACTCATATAGTACTAAAGTTCATACTATTTAAATATTTATCTTGAAAAACATATACGTACATACATATGTAATAGTTATGTTATTGTTTACTTCTCAAAATGGGTAGCTAATAAAAATATTATTTATTTGAAAAATACATTAGGTAAACTTTATAATAACCATTTTATTGGGCGATGAATAATTCATTACTTTTAATTACCTAAGTAATAAAGTGTAAACTGTCAATATTTTTGCCAAATAAAATAAGTAGTTGCAAAACTCATCACAAAAAATTACCTGTGACCGACGCAAGCACAATTATTTGTTAAATTTTAATAACATTAATTTTCTTCAAAAGGTTTTTGACTTGAACCGATTGAAGGCCTACAACAACGTGCCACAACATCAAGAGCTACTGAAACACTTTCAGAAAGCCAAGAGCGCCTTAAAAGCTTCTGAAACGCCGTCAGAACGCGAAAGACGTCTTGAAGGTCTTCGACAACATGCCACAACCCCACGAGCTACCGAGACATCGTTGGAAGATGAACGTCGACTACAAAGCCAGCGAAATCGAACTGAAACATCACGAGCCACAGAAACACCTTCAGAACGTGAAAGACGTCTGGAAAGCCTTCGACAATATGCGACAACCGCACGAGCTACCGAGACACCTTTGGAACATGAAGGTACCACAACAGCACGAGCTAATGAAACAGAAGTCCAACATAATCACGAGTAGGAAGTCAGTGGATTCGAACATCAACAAGAAGAGCAGCAGAGAACAAAATCATAATCGAATGACGGTGAATCGACGTAATGATTTTCATGGATACTCAGGTATTGCATTTAACTACAGATCTGATATAGATTATACCGAAGATGAATTAGTGGCAATTGGTGACATGAATGAAGTTTGCCAATATTGCAATGAACTCAGGTACAAAAATGAATCACCTAGAATGTGTTGCTCTTATGGTAAAATCGTTCTATCTGAATTACTTCCACCTCCAGAACCATTGCAATCGCTGATTTCAGGTAAGTTTTTCGAAATACACTCCCCGAAATATTTATAAGACCAAACGTATTTCTCGAAAAACTTAAAATCTTTTAGACCAATTCGTACCATTTTTGGGTTAAATATAACGTAACTATAATATAAATCTTTTTATGTAAAAAAAAATTTTTTTTTCTTTGTTTAATAAAAGGATATCACAAAATGAATTTCATTTTCAAACGAAATAATTATAAGACCAAAATTAGATAATATTCACCTAAAGCTAAAATAACAATGATAAAAAACAACTACTGAGTAATTTTTGTATTTATTAGTAATTAGTGTGTCCACCGTGATTAATAATGACTTCCTGAAGTCGACGGGGCATAGAATTTATTAAATTTTCAATGCAATTTTGACCAATCCTACTCCATTCTCTTATGATGGCACTTTTTAAGCATTTTACATCCTTATACTGAGTGTTATTATTGAAAACTTGTTCCGATAGTATTGCCCATAAATTTTTATCGGATTTAGATCTGGACTACATGCCGGCCAATTCAAAACTGGTATGTTTCTGGAGGACAGAAATGATTTTGTTGCTTTTGATTTATGGATTCCGGCGGTATCCTGCTAAAATATTCAATTGTTGCCAAACGAATCATCCCCAAAATTAATTAAAACGTCATCTAATAATTCAATATACTTCTCGCTATTCATTTTAGTTGATATAAAACAATTAGGAGTCCTTCCCGTAGTCGAAATCCTAGCCCAAACCATTACGGTGCCTCCACCGAAATTTCGCGACATTCGTTGATTTTTTTTTTACGTGAATCCATCCAATATTTTTGGGAACCATCTGGACCATCTAAATCAACTTTTTTTTCATCAGAAAAAATAACTGATAACGTTTAATAACTTCAACGACTGTCGCGAAATTTCGGTGGAGGCACCGTAATGGTTTGGGCTAGGATTTCGACTACGGGAAGGACTCCTAATTGTTTTATATCAACTAAAATGAATAGCGAGAAGTATATTGAATTATTAGATGACGTTTTAATTAATTTTGAGGATGATTCGTTAGGCAAGAATTGGATAATTCAGCAGGATAACGCCGCAATCCATAAATCAAAAGCAACAAAATCATTTCTGTCCTCCAGAAACATACCAGTTTTGAATTGGCCGGCATGTAGTCCAGATCTAAATCCGATAAAAAATTTATGGGCAATACTATCGGACCCAGTTTTCAATAATAACACTCAGTATAAGGATGTAAATGCTTAAAAAGTGCCATCATAAGAAAATGGAGTAGGATTGGTCAAAATTGCATTGAAAATTTAATAAATTCTATGCCCCGTCGACTTCAGGAAGTCATTATTAATCACGGTGGACACACTAATTACTAATGAATACAAAAATTACTCAGTAGTTGTTTTTTATCATTGTTATTTTAGCTTTAGGTGAATATTATTTAATTTCGGTCTTATAATTTTTTCGTTTGAAAATGAAATTCATTTTGTGCTATCCTTTTATTAAACAAAGAAAAAAATATTTTTTTTACATAAAAAGATTTATATTATAGTTAGTTATATTTAACCCAAAAATGGTACGAATTGGTCTAAAAGATTTTAAGTTTTTCGAGAAATACGTTTGGTCTTATAAATATTTCGGGGAGTGTATATACTTTTTTTAATTTAACAAAATATTAATAAAAAATATTTTTTTCATTTAGGAACTAATGTGGATTCACAACATTTTCCTAAAAATATAAGATAATATAATTTGTGCTTCAAAATGACGTCTTTTGGTGCTACCAAAGTATTTCGAGACAACTTTGTGCCAACGTTTCGTGTTCAAGGTCAAATTTATCATAAAATGGGATTATTGTTGCCAATTCCAAATGAAGATCCTAAGTTCTTACAAATTTATTTCATAGGAGAAGCGGATAACAATGACCAAGTGCACCACCGCCTGCATTATAACCCTGACACAAAACAATGGATTGTTGCCGATTTACAAGTGATGTTTCATGAAATCAACGAATTGGTAAGGATCTTTAAGCAAGCCAAAGATGACCCACGATTAAGTTCAGATGACCACATAATCGCAATTTATGCTGATAGAACTCCAGAACTCCAACAATAGCGTAACAATTTTGATGGTGGGCGATCCAGTTGCATCACGAGATATGTATTTAATTCCGATGGGGGTAGCTCACATATACATATTGTTACGCAAAGGGAAACAGTGTACCATCGTTTAACATTAAGATGCTAACAAACACACTAACACTGCAAAGAACATGTTGATTAACTATAGCTACAAACACACTAACACTGCAAAGAACATGTTGATTAACTATAGCTACACTAACACATAGAACGTACATGCTTGCATATACCAACAAAATCAGTATAAGAAAAGAAGACAGACAAGTATGAGAGAGAGCAACAACAAACAAGCATTGTCAACCAGATACACAAACAACAATGCGGTCGCGGTAGAACTCTCGAGAAGGTGAAAACGAGAACCTTCCTCTTCGAGAACGTTCATCTGATGATGATTTTACTTATTTCATGTATTATAAAGTCAATATGAATCTAATAAAAGTCTATAATAAAATAATATTATAATTTTACATTTACCCAATTCACAAAATGTTATAGTTGTCGTAGATCGGTAGAAACTATGACAAACTACAACTATTGTACATAATGTTGTTGGTAATTTCCATGTCAAAAACTACTACAACATGTACGACAATTTTTCCTATTTCCGAAATGTCGTATCGAAATATTCAAAAAATTTGATAACACTGGATAACATCTACAACAATATTTACGACAAGGTGTTCACAAAATGAAATGCCATTTAACTATAATCTACAACAATATAACATTTTGTGAATTGGGTAATTACATTTGTACTTTCAGTGCATTAGTTATTAGTTTTCAAAATATTTTTTACAAAAATCTGCAATAGATTTTAGCAAACCTACAAATTTAAGTCATTAAACGGTTTAAAATATTACATTTGTGTACCTACCTATGGCCCAACTTTAATTTTCCCACTACTTTTCATGTCGACGATATACTTTAATTTTTTTTTAAGAAGATTCCATTATAACATTTTCATTTTTTAACCCTGGACGGTTACTCTTCGTCGAATCGAGGAAGCTCGTTTACACTTTTTCATACAACTCTTTTATGTTTGACCAAATTTCGCTCTTTTTTTCAACAACATTATTTGATAATAAAAGCTTGCAGTCAGTAGACGAAAAAAAGTTTTTCTTCGTCGATTCGACAAAGAGTAACCTTACTGTACAAAAATGACCATCCAGGATTAAAAAATGCGTTGCCTAGATAAGTTTACTCACTACAAGCTTTCGTAATCAATCAACATTGTTTATAAAAAGATCGAAATTTGGTCAAACATAAAAGAATTATATGATAAAGAGTAAATGTACTTTGTCGATTCGACGAACAGTAACCAATTAGGGTGAAAGTGTTCGTCGATTCAACGAAGAGTAACCTTAATGTACAAAATAGTAGAGTAACCGTCTAGGGTTAAATAATGCTTCAATAGTATTTCTTTAATTTTTATTTTTCCTAAATGTTTTTCTTTTCTTTTGAAGTGTTAATTTTTCTATTTACCGTTAACTAATTTGACACTTGTTTGGCATCAATACTGCACATTTAAAGAGGTGTCACACTTAACATTTTTCAATATTAATTTTGACAGAAAAGTACTCTTAACAACAACAATCAGCTTGTTGTTTCTGTATTGTTTTACAAGTGTACGAAATGACACAGACATTGGTATAACCCATAAATGTGAACTATTTTACTTGTTGACATTAATTGTGCCATTCACTATGTATATGAGGGATACCAGAGATGTATAATGTAAGAACATTATGTTATTAAATTAGGTGTTAAAAAAGTATTTCAAAAAAATAAAAATAATTTGTTGAAAATAGCCAAATAAATCGCCAATTGAAAATTTTGTTCGTAAAAGGCAATGAAAAATCGCCACGTTTGGCGAGAAATCGCCACATCTGACAGCACTGGTTCATCATACTGATTTTGCGGACATATAAAAAGGCGAGACATAGCAAGCAACGAGTCAGTTAAAATCCAGTCAGTCCTGTGTGAAGTTGCGTGTGAAGTAAACAAGTTGTGTTTGAAGATCGCAGTCGTTAGTGTTGGCGCGAACATAAGTGTGAAATAAAATAATACAAGCAATTATTGTCGTGTAGTGAAGTTGTATACAGTGACACAAAAGTAGTGTGAATAATAAAGAGTTAGCTGAAATTAACACATATTTGTTTTTATTTTGGTTTGCAATTAACGAACCCACAATCTAAACGTTTTCAAAAAGGTAAAAACGTAACAACATTATTGGGTTAATAAGTAGACTTGAAAATATTACTAACAATTTTCCTCTGGGTTAACACTTGCCTCTCATAATTTTTATCATGTTCTCTCTGTGTCGACATATGAGAATAAGTGCTTTGAGAACAGTGTTGCCGTTTTTCGTTATTTCTAACCAAAATTGGTTATTTTTTTGATCAATGTGTAGATCAGAGATCAGCAATAAATATTCAAAACGATGAGTAGATTCGAATTATACTCAAAATTTCTGATACTTATACGCATTCATACTTATTTTAATACCATACTCATATTCAAAGTTTGAATCGTACTCATACTTACCATTATGCATGATGTTATTGATTTCGACCACGGCTGTTGGGTTTTTTTTGTAAAAAATCGTCAAAATTAAGAGAAAAAATCGTCAAAATCGTCACAAAAATTAAGAAAAATCGTCAAAAAATCGTCATAATTTAAAACATGAATAATATATTTTTCTATAAGTGTAATTCTATTTTTAATTTATAAAAACAATATTTAACATAAAGGAACAATTAATTCATCAGTCTTTAATAAAACAATACAGTAAAAAAACAAAGAAGTCAATAAAAAAAATATATAAAATATTTTCTTTTGAAAATCTTACTAGACGGAAAACTTAAAAAACTAGTAAGAAATATTAGAAACATTGTGTGTAAATGAACAGACTTATAATTTACATATATTTTTAATTAAAGTTCGTACAAATTATGTGAACAAAGTTTACTTATCAAACTTTTAGTAATATTAACATTAAAACAATTAGAAGAATTATTTTTTAAATAATCGTTTGAAAATAAAATTCCTTCAATGGTTTTTGAATCCAAAGAATTCCTTATTTTAGTTTTGTTTATATTAATTCTACTAAATATACGTTCAACGTTAGCTGATTAATTTGGTAAAGTCATAAGTTATTAACAAAATCACATAAGTTCGGAAAATTTTATAAATTATGTGATTTAATCTTTTTCTAAAAAATTTTGAAATCAAGTAAATGTTCACCAAAATTTATCAATCTTAATTCTTTTATTTAGAAGTCACCGTAGGCTACTAGGTAGCTTATTAGACGTAAAGCCCGGGTTCGAGCCCCAGGCCAGACATCAAAACGAAATGTGAAAAAAAATATTTCTTCGGCGTCCTCCTCTCAGCAGATTTCTGGCAAAAAACTCTGAAAGTAAATAAACCTGCCATGAAAAAGGTTTTTAAAAAATCTGTCGTTCGGAATCGACGGTAAACTGTAGGTCCCTCCTCCCAAGTATAAAATTAAGGCACACAACATGAGTGGTGTGAGAAGCTAGGCCGTAATCCTGACTGAAGGGTTGTAATGGCCAATTATGTATGTATGTAATTCTTTTATTTCATTTTCTATTACCTGATGTCTTTAGTAACTAAATTAGGAAAACTTTTCAACAAAGGCAATATAGAAGTATTTTTATTTAAAATATCATTAGGTGTAATTAAACTTAAATTATTTATTATAGTATTTTGAAAATGAAACCTTTTCTTAATTTGATTACATAATTCTACAAAGTGGTTTTATAGAAAATGTAAGTGATGCCAAAAAATCGTCAAAATGTTAGAAATTCTATGGAAAAAAACGTCAATCGTCATATTAGTAAATTGACAATAAAAATCGTCAAAATGACGTAAAATCGTCAAATATAACACCCCTGAATTCGACTCTCCATGATTCATCGTATACACGACTCACAAAATAAGTATGATTCGCGTACGAACACTACAATACTCACAAGACAATTGTGTGTTTGCTCTGCTTGCTGTCTTTGTCTTTTTTGTTTATGTATCTTTCTTTGTAAATGCAACAACAACTAATACCGTAAATTTTGATGAATGATTCGAATCACTCGAAACATTTGTGAGTATTATAAGTATTTTTCTAAATTTATGAATCTGAATGAGCAGGCGTATGAATCAAACATATTTCGAATGTTATGAGTTCGATGTCAACGTTGTACCAAAGAATATGGATATAAAGAATGTGCATTATGTAGACGTAAAATTTCTTTTGGCGGGTTGTAACATCACGACCCGCTCTCACTAAAATCATTTCTTGATGAGGGGGTGGAAGACAGAGGGAAAATAAACACAAGAAAAGAGCGTAACAACGTGTTGCTCTCATCATGAGAGCGTAAAAATGCATTCAGTTGCTTTGCTTGTCAGCTTTTAAAGAAGAATGTACATGTCGCTTTTTCAGACTTCAATTTTACACCCAAAGAAATATTACAGTATGATTCACTAATATCAATGAGAAATGATTTCGATTTTTGGAAGAATACTTGCCAAGTTAAATACGGTATTTTTAGGTTTTTAGCGCAGTACAATTTTTCTATGTTTTTCGCCCACATATACTTATTATTGGGTTAGTAAGTAGACTAGGAAATATTACTAACAATTTTCCTCTGGGTTAACACTTGCCTCTCATAATTTTTATCATGTTCTTTTTGTGTCGACGTCTGAGAATAAGTGATTTGGAAACAGTGTTGCCGTTTTTGGTTATTTCTAACCAAAATTGGTTATTTTTTTGATCAATGTATAGATGTGTAGATTTTTTGGTTTTGGTTATTTTTTTTTTTCTTATAAAAAAAATCTATATTTTGTTTCTTTTTTATTAATTATAATTTAAACTTGAAAAAAAAATAAAACAAAAGTCTACGAATTTAATTTTTGTTAAATTTTTTTATTTGGTGATTTTTTCACAAATGTTGGTTACAAAGTTTCTTCGTGGCAAACTGTTTCAGAAAAATAAATAAAAAATTAGTCAAACAACAAAAACGCACGATGAGAACAACGCATTGTTACGCTCTTGGTTTATTTACCCTTCTCTTCTACCTTTCGCCCCGCGTCTTGAAATATTTTTGAGAAATATTCCAAAATATGCCAAAATGCACATTCTTTATACTTTATTTTCTTTGGTAGAACTCAAAAATATTTATTTTTTATATTTCTCTAACCCTCCAAACTTGTTTTATTTGACAAAAAAGGTATTTTTGATCTTTTCACACAAAATTATTGATTACCCAATACATTTTAACCTATTTTCAAAATCCAAAGTTTTTTGAAAAGGAGACAGATGAGCCTTTAAAATGGTGTATATAAATATATGGTTCAAACTTACATGCTATAAGTTTTGGTCGGGTAAACTTGGAAAATAAGAATTTTTTTTCATTTTTTAGGGGTTAGCTATTCTTAATTGCCATATTTAATAAAAAAAATATAAAATAAGTGATGATATTCTGAAAGTACATTACCTTGCGAAGAGGTTAATCAAATCGGAAAAAATACAGTAGTTATTACTTCAATAGTATAACAGTCGTGTTATATTTTTTATATATGTCATCTTATCAACTGAACTTCCAGTTAAAAAATTTTCAAAAGTATTGATAGATCTTGATTGTTTATCCCAAAATGAGTAAATTTTACGTTTGTACGACTACCATACATACATAATTGGCCATTACAACCCTTCAGTAAGGATTACGGCCTAGCTTCTCACACCAGTCATGTTGTGTGCGTTAATTTTATACGTGAGTGGCGGGACCTACAGTTTAACGTCGACTACCATAAGTCGACTATGTTTCTGTTTTTTGCAAATATTATTATTTCTCTTTGCGCAAACATTGTCCAACTTGTGGTGGTCGCTCAAACGTGAAATTGACACATTTTCCGATAAACAATCAACATCCATCAAAAATTCGGAAAATTTTTGATCTAAAAGTTAATTTGAAAAAATATATATAAAAAAAATAACTCGACTGTTAGCTAATAACTACTGTAATTTTTGTCCGATTTGATTAAATGAAGTGTCGATCTTCTCACAAGATTATGCACTTTCAGAATGTCATCATTTCTTTAATATAACTTGAAAAGATATGAAAAATTTCGCATTTGTCAAGTTTACCTCATCAAATAATATAAATATGTTTATCGTTTTAAAGGCCGATCCGTATCCTTTCTAATAAGGTTTACATTTTGGACATCGGTTCAGAAATGTTTGTGTAATCAATAAATTTGTGCATAAAGTCCAAAAAAATCAGTTTTTGTCAAATAAAACAATCAAGAAAAAATATTTTTGAGTTCTACTCAACAAAACTCATAACTTACACTATGTCATTAGCTAGGCGTATTTAATTTTTTTATTTTGTCGCATAGTGTTATTAATAATAACTTATTATTATGATTGTAACGTGTATAAAAAACTTTGAAACGTAATAAATAAATAATATATATTTTGAGTGGCAATGTAACGTAAGTGCCCTTTTTGGAACTTTCCTATTTATACATAAATGTTTTTAAAATTTTTAAATACATATTCCTATGATTCTAATGTATAAATAATTATAAGAGTATTTTTTTATTATTACTATTCTAGCTAGAGGTATTGTTTTGCAATTTAATATAAAAAAACAATATAATCACTTTGAAAATAATAAAATTCGACTGTACTTATATCTAAATTCCATAAATATTAACTCAGATTAAACCAACAATGTAATATTCTAGGTGGCATGACATAATGTCCATTGACATAATGTCCATGGACTTTATGTCACCCTAAAAAGTGACATTATGTCCATGGACATTATGTCACTTCGCATGGTGTCATAATGTCCATGGACATAATGTCATTTTGTTTGTGGACATTATGACACTATCAACAGTGACACTATCAACAGTGTCATAATGTCCACATATTTTAGTTACTTTAAAAGAATATATAAACTTATTAGTATTTCATTTTTTATTGAAAAATATTAAATTTATCATTAACAATCTATCAAAGTAATGGCGATTTATTGTTCTTTGATTTTTCTTCCAAAGTCCTTAAGCAGCTAGAGCAAATTTTAAAATGCGTACATGGCATCAATAGTGCATCTATTTTTTTTTTAAATCTATTCTTTTAATTCTCTGCATGTGATAAATGTTTGTCCAGCTTATGTGAAATGTAAAGTGATTCTAATGAATTGCAGAGATTTAAAAGAAATCTTTTCTTTGGACATTATGTCAATGGACATTATGTCATGCCACCAATATTCTATATTACAAGAATAAATATTTTTAACAACATATAACTTAAGAAACAAATATAACTTCTTCCAATTAAAAGTACCTAACTGTTACTTTTTGAATTTTGTTTTTTCTTAACAACACTCATTATGTACTGTTCTGAACAGCTGACTTCGTGCAAATGTATGTACATATATCAATTTCTTTGGATTGTGTTCTGTTTCGTTTTTATTTACATTCTTCGTTGACATATGTCCCGTTTCTAACATTTCTATAACTATACAAATCGTCACCTAAAATGCAAAATAACGTATCATCACTTTTCACAATTTTACAGGAGAAGCAAAAAACGTTATAAAATGGAAAATATTGCATCTAGAAATAAAAAATTTTGTAGCTAAGCTCAAAAAAGGGTAGGAGATCAATGCCAGAAGAAAAAATAATATTTTTCAAAAACGTGTTGAAGTTATGTTTGTTACGTTATTTTGAATTTAAATTTTCTGAAACAAAATGACGTATCATCAATGAACAAATTTTAATATGAAGTGGAAAATGCGAAAAAAAAATCGAAAAGCGATTAAATGAGGTTCAATAAAAGGCAATGGAGTTGTTTGTTTTTGTTAATATTTCAATTTACTGTGTTTTATTGCATAAAATTCGGTTTAATTAAACAAACAATGTAATTCTTTTAAGGTTTTTTTCTAAACACATTGTAGTTTATTTTGAATTTTCTTTATAAAATCGTTATTTTTTGACGCAGATGCATAATTTTTTTTGGAGACGTGTATTTTTATCTAATGAATCATAATCAATCAAAAACCCGATTTTCATTTTTTTGATGATCCGTTGTTTTGCATTTCAGGTGACGAAATGTTCTTACAACGTTCGCCACGTTTTTTCGTTTCTTAAGTGGCAGTTACCCAACCGTAACGTAACGTACCGTAGAAAACGTTCTCTTTTTAGCATATGGAGAACAATGTAAACGATTACC
Source organism: Sarcophaga rosellei (assembly GCA_930367235.1). Taxonomy (NCBI): domain Eukaryota; kingdom Metazoa; phylum Arthropoda; class Insecta; order Diptera; family Sarcophagidae; genus Sarcophaga; species Sarcophaga rosellei. The sequence continues at coordinate 44,845,312 of OV884021.1, read as the reverse complement.
GAAACGTTCTCTCTCGTTAGCAAAACGGAACGATCTGTATAAAACAGAATTCTCCCACGTTTTTATGTGACATTTGAACATGAGAGAGGATGAGCAGTGTTGCCACGAAAAAAAATATTGTAACCAACATTTGCGAAAGAATCACCAAATAAAGAAAAATATAACCAAAATTAAATTCGCAGTTTTCATATTTTATTTTTTCAAACTTAAATTATAATTGAGAAAAAAGAAGCAAAAAAAAAACAAAATAAAATTATAATATTACTAATTAATTCATTTTAACAAACAAAACAAAAGTTATTTTTATAAGAAAAATAATAACCAAATCCGGAAAAATCTACACATTGAACAAAAAACGGCAACACTGATGATGAGTCTGTATACCAATTTCTTTGCATTGTGTTGTGTTCGTTTGTGTGTTGCTTTTGTTCTGTTTCGTTTTTATTTACATTCTTCGTTGACATATGTCCCGTTTTGAACGTTTCTATAACTACACAAACGTTTTTAAGGCTACGTACGTTACGATTTTAGGTTTCCCACGCTTGGGTAACCAGGGAATTAAAATATGCAAAATTAAGAAATAATATTAATATTATTGTTAAAATATTATTATTTATTACTGTTGTAGCATTCATTATTTGAAATTTTATATTTTTATACAACCGGCTTTCTGTATTTTAATTTTGTTTTTATTTAATTTTTATCAGCTGTTTTTACCATTTCAGAGCTGGTAGCTCTGATTTAGTACATAAAACAGAGTTGTATTTCATAAAATCATCTTTAAACCAATTCAAAAAAGGTTTTAAGTTGGTTTTAACACAATAATTTTGTATGGTAAACAGGTTTTATTTTTGGTTTTAACGTTAAAACCAACTTTTGGGTTAAAACCACTCGGTGTGAAAACACTATATGACTGTTTATGGAAAGGCCATCAATAGAATAAAACCTATTTTTTGAAAAAAATAAATTTGCCGATTAGTAATACTTTCAGACAGTGCTGCAAAATTCAAACATAAACCCCTAATAATCCAGAAACAATTAAAGAAGTTGAGGAAGGCGTTTAGTTTGTTACAAAGCTAATTCAACGTATTGCATGGGAAAGCTTGCGGACCCCCCTGACAAACAACATGTTGGTTCATATTCTGCTTATACAAGGGAGATGTTAAAATATAACAGAAGAAATATATGGCAACGATCTTAATTTCCAGAGTTGAATAATGAAATATCAGACTATTCATTGTGGAAATCAAGAAACGACTTAAAGAGACCATAACACAAATTTCTCATATTCACATGACAGGCGGAAATTGGCCCAAAAGGCAGAATTGTTTTCTAGCTACCTTACTGGTGTGTTCTCTCTTCTAATCCACCATTTATGACACAGGAAGTCAATAGTCTTAATGGTCATGAGGACTGCACAATACCCGAAGTGACATCAATTGTAGTTTTTGAAGAAATCCATCTTAATCTCAAATTAAAGAAATGTCCAACATTAGACTTAATAACAACCGATGCTATTAAACATCTACCAAACAAGGTAATTCTAAAAATAACACAACTTTTCAAAGCTTCATTTAGATTGCTTCATGTACCATCGTTTTGGAAAGTCATCAAAGTAATAATGATACCAAAAGCTGGAAAACCTCTAATTGAATGATGTTATAGAAAGAGCTGTAGAAGAAATGTGTGTTCCACTGCATTCTTAGATGCTTTACAAGCATTCGACAAAGTCAGTCATATGGGTTTATTCAAAAATCTAAGCAAACAATTGCCAAGGGCATACTACTTTATTTAAATCGTATCTGAAGAATAGGTTGCTTCGCATTAAATATGAGGACGAATATTCACAAGGAAATAGAAGCAGGAGTATGACAAAGAAGGCTTCTAAGTCTATTTTATATGTTTATACACTAGTAATATACCAGAAGTTACAAGACGCCAGATCTGAAAATGTGGCGATATACAAGTTACGGAAGATACTTACCTAAGCTTTAGAATTACTAGAAAATGGAACATAAAATGAAACAGTTCCAAGTGAATACATGTTGACTTTACAAATAAATCAATTTTAGGTATCCATATATTAATGGACAGTATGTAAATACAGCAAAATATCTTGGTATGACACTGGATGCGAGGTTTCGTTGAAACGAGCATGTTAAAATTAAAATTTAGAAACTACAACTGAAATGAAATAAGCTAAACTGGTTATTCGAGAGAAAATCCATACTTTTTATTGAAAATAAATTGTTAATATATAAACAAATATTGAAACCCATATGGATTTATGGAGCACAATTGCGGAGATGTACAAACGAGAAAAATATAATTGTTATACAACGATTTTAAAACAAAATACTCAGATGTATTGTAAACGCACCATGTTATATACATATGCACAAATTATTTATGTCGTGATCTTGGTGTAAAGTCAGAAGAGAGATCGAAAACATTGCAACACAGCACTCGACCTAGAGATCACGTAAATTCGGAGGTAGCATCCCTTGCTGATTCCGTTGGTTTGGAAAGCAAACTTAAAAAAGGAAGCCTCCCGATCCAGTTAAAAACTCTCTTCAGGCCTGATGACGAAATATCAACACAATTAAAGTTAATGTTTATTAGTGTTTTTAAATTAATTAATTGTTAGTGTAATAACTAGTTGTAGTAATTAATGGCAATTTAAACAGAAAAAATTCGTACAACATGGTTTTTAATGTATTGGCTTAGCGTTAAGAAGCCTTTTTTTTACCAAATGTGAAGATACCGTAGTCTTGGCTTATTAGACGTGAATATAATTAACACACACATCATAAGTGGTGTGAGAAACTAGGTAATAATTCTGACTGAAGGGTTGCAATGATCAATTAAGTGTGTAGGTAAAGGGCTGGCTTATTGACTTTTTGAACGTATGCAAATACCACGGTCCAGCATGTAATCGAATTTCCTTTTCACGATCTTCTGTTTTTCAGGGGAGTACATTCGTGCCCTTTGTAATACCAAACACCCCTTAACCTCTGTAGAAAATTTCATCTCAATTTTATTAAGCGAATAGTAACTCATCCTATTATCGCCTTTTTTCGCCCACTTACAAATCCGCTTCGATTTTCGGACCTGTGTAAGTAAGTGGTGTAGTAACAGCAACTTTAAATTCCTGCTCTTAATCCATTCCCCGAAAGTTCTTTCATCTCACACAGCGAAGATGTGTGTATTTTATACATTTGTGTATTTTATACTGTCCGGACTGCGGAATATCCGATACACAGTTTAATATCGACCCTTGATAGTGTAATATCGATATCCGACACGATGGTGTAGTATTTGGAATCAACAGTTGTTAAGTTAACTCGTTTAATTTGAAGTTCGACTTTATGAACCCGAGCTGTGTAGGGCTCCCAAAACGATAGTAGAAACACTTGTGCTGCTGCTTCAGCAAGTATACATACATACATAATTGGCCATTACAACCTTTCAGTCAGGGTTACGGCCTAGCTTCTCAACACCACTCATGTTGTGTGTGTTCATTTTATACGTGAGTGGAGTTTAAAGTCAACTCCGAATGACAGATTTTTTTGAGAAACTTTTCATGGCAATTTTATTTACTCTCAGAGTTTTTGCCAGAAATCTGCTGTGAGGAAGTCGCCGAAGAAATATTTTTTTATATTTCGTTTTGATGTCTGACCGGGGATTTGAACCCTGGCTTCGTGTCTAATAAGCCAACACACTACCTACTAGACTACGGCGACTTGCAGCTTTAGCAAGTATGTTTTCAGTAAATTCAACACTGCCCCGCACACCAGAAATACTGTCAGCATTTCTAAATGTGGGAACGGTGAAAAATAATTTTATATTATAAATTAGTGCAGCAAGTATTTTTAAGAGTTATTTTTTATATTAATCAAGAAACTTGCTGCAATTTTTGCTTCTGAATTAATTGTCACCAATTGCTTTCTTTTTGCTCTGGCCGTTTCTTGGTGTAACACCCAGAAAAACTGTATGTACATTCTTGTGGACCGCTAGGATACTACGACTCTATGATTCTCTTGCATCACTGGGAGATATCATAATTCTCGTTTAAATATCCTGGTTCCGCAAGTTAAACCTTGTCTGAAGACTCAGTTTCGAGTCACATTAAGATAGAATACATGCATAATCGCCCAGGAATTACAATTTTCTATCATTTTTTATAAAAGAGCAATTATATGAGATTCGATACTAGGAATAAAATAAATCTTTCTGAAAGACGAGGATCTTAAAATAATGGTGTATTCGTGGTCCAAATTTTCTTCTTTACTTACCTCATACATTTTTTATTCCTTTTTTTTTAAACAGAAGTTATGATTTTGTTCTGATTTCAATATACTTAAAAAAAATTATTAAGCATTAGTTATATGCAAACATTATATGTACACACTATATTCTTTAAGTTTGAATATATTATTAAATGTATGTACTAGAGTTACCGTATTGCTATTATTCGTTGTATTTCATTATTTTTTGATTTATTTTTTATAGCAACATTGTAAAAACTAATAAGAATAATAATGAAATACAGGAGCCTTGATATTGTAATTTTTAAGTTTTTTATGTTATTTATATTATACGTGCACAAATTTAAAACATCAACAAAATAATAAAAACAAATATTTATGATAGTTACAAATATATGTGCTAAGCTTCTTGGAGTTTACAGTTGCTTCGAGTAAAAACCTTTTTAAGAATTTTGCTGGACCATTTCTTTTTCTTTTTAATATCACTGCTCGTAGACGTAGTAGACAAATCTGACATGCTGATTGCATTATTTGCCCGATGTGAAGTGTGTAATTGCCCAGTGGAGTGAGCATTACGCAATACCATGCCATCGTTGAGTAGAATTTGATTTGTTGACTTACGCACAGTCAACGGTTTAAACTTCGACCTGTCTTTCTTCTTAGGTTGCTCATTATCTTCGGCAGGAATTACGCTTATGCTAGGAATTTCGGTCGTTGGTATTTGTAGATTATTCAATTCCCCTTCCTCTTTAGTTTGTATAACACTATTTCCTAATGCATTGCTATATAAAAGAAAAAAATATTATTATATAATTACTCATTTTATTTTCTACCTTGATTGCATAAAATTACTTATTAATGGAGTGCTAATGAAAAAATATAATTATTCCTAAATGTCAAAGCAGCTAAATTTTCATGAAAGTAAAAACTTTTTTATTTTCAAAATACATAATTGGTCATTACAACCATTGGACCTAGCTTCTCACACCACTTATGTTGTGTGTGTTAATTGTATATACAAATGTATAAATGTAGGGCTCATTTTAAAGTCGATTCCGAAAGACAGGTTTTTGAGAAAATTTTCATTGCGATTTTATTAACTCTCAGGGTTTTTATCAGAAATATACTGAAAAGAAGTCGCCGAAGAAATATTTTTACATATTTCGTCTTATTAGGGATGTTGTTTTACTAAAACAATATATATTACATATTAATATATATACATATTAATATATCTGTGGCAATAAATAATAATAGCTTAAGTCGAAATTTCGTGTTTAGAGATATTAAGGTTTTTGTCTAAAATAAATTGTGTTTGGTAATTGCGTTTGTAAAATATAAATGCTTATAGCTGAGTGATAGATCTTGAAGAAGCGAATAAGAATATGTAATAAAATGAAAAAACACTTGTGTAAACTTAAGCCATTATCATTTTTTGCCACAGATACACACATATTAATATATATGTACATACACTGCTGTTCAAAAAAATAGATTCACCTGCTCTCCAAAAAGTTTTCTCTATCTAAATTTCTTATACAAAGAAGAAAATTCTTGTAAAAAGTAACTGCACTTTGTTTACTGATCTGTTATGAATATAATCCCATTACATTTCCAAAATTTGAAGCGTCATTCTTTTTTAATTTATTGCAAGTATAGATTTGGTTGTGAAAACGCGTGTTCAATAAAATAGATTCACATAGAAAAAATAATAGAATTTTTCAATTTACAACCCGTTGTTTGATCGTAATTGTATTAAACGGTAAATCTGATTGGTTTTTAATAATATAAAAAAAAAATCAAGTAAACAATTAAAGTTTAAAATTGGAAATGGGCAGAGGTAAACACTGCAGTCCTGAAGTCAGGGGAATAATAAAAAAAAACTTCATAATGAAGGCAAAAGCTATAGAAAAATTGCTGCAATTATCGGGTATTCATATAAAATGGTCCAAAACACAATAAATTATAAGTTTCAGGCAGAACCCCCTCATGGAAGGAAAAATTGTGAGTCATGTGAAGAAAGACCCGTTTGCAACCTCTGCTGCCATTAAAAAGGCTTGTAAGCTTCATATTTCCACTCCAAGGGTTTTACTCAGAAATAATTTAAAAGCCAAAAGTAGCAGAAAAGTTATGTTGTTGCCTAAACAACACCTGAACAAAAGATTAGAATTTGCAAAACAGCATACAAATTGGCCTATGCATAAGTGGAGAAATATTTTATGGTCAGATGAAACTAAAGTTAATTTTTTTAACTCTGACAGAAGTAGTTTCACGTAAGAAGACACCCAAACACAGAACTCCTTCCGCAATATACAATAACAACCATTAAACATGGTGAACATCCCCATATTGGTATGGGGATGTTTTTCCTGCCATGACACAGGGCCTCTATTTAGAATAGAATGAATAATGGATGCCATTTATTATACTAATATACGTAACGACGTCATGATGCCTTATGCCGAATGGGAAATGCCACTTTGATGGGTGTTTCAACAAGATAACGACCCGAAACACATATCGAAGCGAGCAAAAGATTGGTTTCAGAATAATGACGTCGAGATTTTGAGCTGGCCGGCACAGTCACCGGACTTAAATTCTATCGGGAATCTATAGAAAATTGTCAAAGCAGCTCTCCGAGGAAAAACCCTTCAAAAAAAGAACAGTAGTAGGAGTTAATGAACGAAGCGGTGAAAAATATGCCAAAAGCAACATGTCAGAGACTTGTTGACTCTATGCCACAACGGTGCTCACAGTAATTAAAAATAAGGGTTATTCCACCTAGTACTGATGTAAATAAACTGTACATAAAAAGAATTAATTAGATTAAACGCTAAAAATAATTTTTTCAGAACACCAAATTTAGTGAATCTATTTTTGTGAACAGGAAAAAATTGCTGATTTGAAGAATATTGATGAATATATAGTTTTTTTACTTTACATCTTTTTTATCTTTTTTATGTTATTTATGTTATAAGTTTACCAAAATAAAAAAATAAAAATTAGTAATCGCGTTTTTCTAATGTTTTATTGGTCTCAAAGATGTTAGATCATGGTGAATCTATTTTATTGAACAGCACTGTATATATATAATAATATATACATATAATAATACATACATATAATAATATATACATATAATAATATAAACACTAATTAAAAGTTTGCTAAAACAAATATTTTTCGCAGAAATGACAATTTAACAAATCTCAGCTCAGCTTATTTGTGTGCAATATCGATTTACCCGTTTAAGTTTGAAATAGTATTTTGTGTATAGAATTCTTTCTAAAAATACGATTGCGAATTTGTTTTTTTAATAGACCAGACAAAAACTGTCCTGACCTCTGCTGAGGGAACAGAATCACTAAAGAAGCTTTCGCATACACATGTTAAATGGTCAAATAGCGGTAAGCTGTTTTGCGCAACAAAACTCGATTAAAAGCGAGTATATTTGCGAATGCTGTGAATTTCAATATAAATAATAGTTTATTTGATTAAATCGTTTTTTTTAAGAAATTAAAAAGAACTTGTGACATTAAACAATTTTTTGCAGATTTCCAACAATGACTACGATTTTTTACATAATCTTGACTGTTTAAACATTGAAAATTTCAGCTACGCTGGTATCAGGCATCTTAGGTTAGGTTAGGTTAGAGGACGTGTACTTGTCAACTGTGACAAGTACAATACTCGGAGGTTGAATTGACCCATTGTACAACGTCCTAGCTTCTCACACCACTCGTTTTGTGTGCGTTAATTTTATACATGAATAGCGGGACCTACAGTTTAAAGTCGACTCAGAACGACAGATTTTTGAGAAGCTTTTCATGGCAATTTTTACTCTCAAAGTTTTTGCCAGAAATCTGCTGAGAGGAAGTCGCCAAAGAAATATTTTCATATTTTCGTTTTGATGTCTAACCTGGGATTTGAACTCGGGCCTTTCGTCTAATAAGCCGACACACTACCTACTAGACCACGGCAACTTCTATCAGGCATCATAAATTAAACCAAAAAATATAGGGTTACCCATTTCGTGGGTTCAAAAGTAAACGTAAATAAAACACATAAAATATTTCTTTTTAAATATTTCTTTTTTATTGTAAAGTTTGAACGTTGACATTATGTGTGAAACACTACATCATTTAAATGACCTCCACGCGAAGTGTTGCAAGCATTGATTCTTTTGAGGTAATTTTCGACAACTTTTTGACACATATTGGGCGGTATCTCAGCCAGTAAGGTCCAATCACACCTTCGGACCAAAGAGCGCACCAAACAGTGACTTTTTGTGGATGTGATGGCCTCTCTTCAATTACTTGAGGATTCTCAGAACCCCAAATAGGACAATTTTGTTTATTAACATACCCACCGAGTGTGAAATGTGCTTCATCGCTGAAGAAAATTTTGTTCGAAAAATTGCCGTCCACCGCCAATCACCATTTTTGTAATAGGTTTTGATCATTTCTATGCGTTGTGTGATAGTTAAGCGACCCATTTTCGTCAATGTCAGATTTTCAACTGAAAAGAAAAAAGTTGATTTCACAACTTAGTGTGACAGATGTCGAATTCCAGTCCCATACCACGAAATGGATAGCCCTATATATTGCCACTTTTTTTCAGATGCGGCAATATCTTTTTAGGACATTCGGGTACAATATAAGCTTTTTCAAGTATTTTGCTAAATAATTAGCAATCTCGATTATTCAAATCCGTATGTATATTCAATTTTTTCAAATGCGACTGTGTTGCTGTAATAATACGTAATGTATTTTCTAATACACGTTCGTAATTCCTCATAATTGAATAACAATAGTTTTGACTGAACTAATTTTGGTTCTAAATCAGGCATATTATTTGGTTACCTTTTCGAACCCGAAATATGGTTCGTAACGAGAATGGATACGTTATTATCTATTATTAATAATCTGCATAAATTTAACTATTTCTTTGTCTAGAAATTTTAACCTTAAAAATGTACGAGGAAGTTCTATTAGATTTTTGTTATCAGTTGCGTTAATTACAAATATTTAAAGAAGACCGGAAATTGTACGCTAGTAGTACTACAAATTGACCTTGTCAATGTCACCCAAGCGTAGAAGTCGTAAAAACGGAACGTACGTACAATTGTGTAGTTATAGAAGTGTTAAAAATGTGGCATCTGTCTAGGGAGGTTGTAAATAAAAACGAAATAGAACACAAAGTAAAACACACATATGAAAAAGTGATATAAGCAAGAATTATGAAGTTTTTAAATTTCTTAAGCCAAGCTTGAAATCTTCTTTTTATTTGGTTTAAAATTACGGCCATAAAATACTTGTTACGGAGCGCCATAATAAGTTCCACATGAACAGCTGATTTGTTATTGGAGCTGCAGGAACCTGCGCCCTTTAGTTCTACCATTCCAAGTATACGAGATTGTATTTCGCTATTTTTTATAAATTCTGCTCTTATTCCAAAAACATTACGTGATAAACGCGTTGCACTGTATATTTTTAGAGACAATAATATCTGGCAAAGGTCAGCTGTTATTTCTTTCCTAATATTGTCGGACACTAATTTAAGAAATTTTTGACAGTTTCTACTATTAAGACAAAATTTTGTGCCTAACTTTTGACTTAAGCCAACGCAAATTGGGTTTAAAATGTTCTTAAAGTTTTCAGAACTTAGAACGTTGAATGGTATACTATCCTCGGTAATAAGTCCAATATATGATCTAAATTTTTTGCTGATTTGTATTTTTGCAGTATGATTCCGTTTTTTTGTTTTCATTATATTGCTTATGGTGTTCATATCGATTTCATTTCTGAAATTATTCACATTTATTTTATGTACTTTTATAACATGTGTTTTTAAATTAAAATTGCGATCACTTTCCAACCTTTGCAAACACAGTTTACATATGGCTAGATCATTTTCAAATTCATATTTTTCCACAAATTTACGGTTAAAAACTCGACGCGACATTTTAATTCACTACTCGAATCAAAAATAAATAAAACTTGCCCTCAATAAAATTAATACCGAACCTGCCAAATTACTTCACAAAACTGTATCAAAAACAAATAAATCATTAAACATTTCAAAGAGACGGGTGCAAACACACAGTTAATTTCTATACATTGTAAAAACATTAAGCATTTCTTTACAAAGTAAAAGAGCGCAGAAAATAACTACAGCAAAAGCACAAGAGAAACGCTGCAAGCAGTAGTTATCGTTTGAAATAAATCGCTGTGACTGACTGCGTTAGCAGAAAACATTTCACTGTAATACTACAGCTAATGAGTTTGTTACTGTTTCTTCGACTTTGCTGTTTGCTTTTGCTTTGGGTACAATTGCTGACAAACTTTAAACATAGCAGAAATTTAGCTGCTTTTACTAATTTCAAGCAAGCAATACAAACCCAGGGGCCAAATCGCCGCAGTCGTTATCGAATGAAGTTGATCGAAATTTTAGTATTTGAAATCACCGCAGTCGTTAACGAGTCAGGTGTATCGAAATTTGAGATTTTGTCATTCGATAACGAGTACCCGTTCGAGTGATATCTCTCGAAATCTCATTCGATACTACATGAGCAATCGAAATTACACACGCTTGTTCTTTTTTAATACGAAATAAACGGAAAACTTTTCTATTTGTAATAATATTGCAAAAAATGTAAGTAGCAAATATCTTTTTTTAAATAAAAGTAAATATAAATATAATTTCACCTTTCAGGACAAATTAACAAAATAAACGATAAGCAAAACGATTTAGCAAAAAACTTGCTGCCCAATTTTGGACAGGGAAAAGAAACAACTAAAAGATTGTGGGAAGAATCGTCCAACCGTTTGAGTATATGTGGTCCACCTATTAAAGATGTGACAACATGGCGAAATGTGAACTAGTGTGTTTTTTTTCTTGTTTATAATAAATTTTTTTTTACACATTTTTAAGGTTTTTGCTGACCAAAAACATAACACAAAAAAAAGCATTCATTTAACATGGCATAAAAGGAAAAAACGGTGGTGGTTACTATGAGGAAATACCTTTGCCTCATGCAGATGAACAAATAATTGAAGCAGCCGGTATCGAAGCCAACGTTGAAGGTATACATACATACATAATTGGCTTCTACAACTCTTCAGTCAGGATTACGGCCTAGCTTCTCACACTACTCATGTTGTGTGTCTTAATTTTATACTTGAGTTGAACGTCGACTCCGAACGACAGATTTTTGAGACAGTCAGGTTTATTTACTCTCAGAGTTTTTGCCAGAAATCTGCTGAGGGGAAGTCGCCGAAGAAATATTTTTTTTTTCATATTTCGTTTTGATGTCTGGCCTGAGGCTCGAACCCGGGCTTTACGTCTAATAAGCGAACACACTATCTACTAGACCACGGCGACTCTAAGGTAGGTATGCGAATAGTAAAAACTTTTGGAAAGAGAAAAGATCCAAACGAATCTCTTTCATCTGAAGTGGAAAAAAGTTTACAAAGTATTTTAGGTGAAAACAGCGAATACGATAATTCTGAACCGGAAAGTATAGGATCAAACTCCTAATCCTAAAAAACAAAGAACCGTTTCAAAATATTTATATATTTTCTCTAATTTTAATTGTGTTTTATTTCAAAATAAATTTTTTTTTTTTTTGTTTACAAATGTATCAATCATATGTTTTTGTTCTATTTCTAAACAAAAAATCTTTTACATTCTTTTTGTATTTTGGTTATTCGATACGAAACGAAATTTTATTCGATACGAATACTTATTCGATCACCATTGCCGCGTTTTGGACCCAGGTGTCAATACTTTTCTGTCGATACCAAATATGTGTCAATACTCTTCTAGCGATACCTTTTCGAGTAAAAATATCGATAACTTGCGGTATTATTTTATCCCTAACTGAAGACACTTCCAACTTTAAAGCTAAAGTTAATGAAACCTCTCTGTATCTACGCTTCAGTACCTTTAATTACAAATTGTAAACCGTTAGTAGTTTTAGTTGGTGTTGATAAAAATTAATTAAATTTTCTTCAACTCTGTGACTATTTTGCAGTATTTGTTATTGATTTTAATCTTTGTTTTATCCGCGGTTTATTGAACTGGTATACAACGAGTTGAGTTCAACGATATCAATTAATTTTTTAATGAATCCCTAATATATATTAGGAGAAATTTGTTCGATTTGATAGGTAAAGTGAGCTCATCAGCTTTGTCTGCTAGGAGAGATAATTTATTCCGACGATTATAGACTGCCCCCATTTTAGCGCTGTAACGTCTCTGTGCATTGCCATATAAACACCGCTATTAATGCCCTTTATAGTTGCTGTACTTTGGTTTTTGTTATTACTACAACTACTGCACTAGAAAACGGCGATGGCGATGAGGAGCGATCTTTCTATCTTTCCGACTACCAATAAAAAGGATTTTCTTTCAAACATTTATTTAAATTGGACACATTTTCACTTAAACTGCGGTTCATCAGGATAGAACCAACACATTTTAAAGTTAAAAAACTGTATAAATTGCAAATACAGATAGAATAAAAAAAATTTAGTTTTGCAGAAAAATAGGTGATACTGTAAACGATAATTAAAACACAAAAAATAGTATAAAAATGGATTATAACGGTACCTTTTCTCTTTCTTTGTAGTCAAGTATAATATTTTCCATTTATTTTTTGGTTCAACAGAATAGAACCACGTGAATTTTTAACTTAAATCAGCATGTGGTTGTAATAAAGCTTTATAAAAACTAAATAAAATTAAAATTACAGTTTGTAACTGCAGTTAGCTAAATCAATATGGGAAGAAAAAGTTCTTTAAAATCGTCGGAAATGGTAAAAATTGATGTTTACCATTCTGAACATTATTTTTATCGCGAAACCGTTAGAAAAATCGGACGAAGTCATAATGTGGTAATGAATTACATAAGACATCGTGAAACATGTAATAAAAATTACAAAGGAGGTACTTACGCAGCTCTAACACCACAGGACAAGCGAAAAATTCTTCGAATTGCCTAAAACTCAGCCCATTCTACCTCTAAAATTAAGCATTTAGCAGGAGTTAATGCAAGTAAATCAATAGTTCGTCGCGCTATTTTAATCAGTGTACATTTACAACTCTAAAACCAAAGAAAAAACTCCAGTTACAGTTACAAACTGTAATTTTAATTTTATTTAGTTGTTATAAAGCTTTATTACAACCACATGCTGATTTAAGTTAAAAATTCACGTGGTTCTATTCTGTTGAACCAAAAAATAAATGGAAAATATTATACTTGACTACAAAGAAAGAGAAAAGGTACCGTTATAATCCATTTTTATACTATTTTTTGTGTTTTAATTATCGTTTACAGTATCACCTATTTTTCTGCAAAACTAAATTTTTTTATTCTATCTGTATTTGCAATTTATACAGTTTTTTAACTTTAAAATGTGTTGGTTCTATCCTGATGAACCGCAGTGTACATTTAATTTACAATTCGGTTATTTATATTACATTTTTGATACATAATAGGACTTACACTTTCCTTGAACAAATTAGTTCAAATCTGTACGTAAAAATTTGTTAATTAATAGGAATTCCTGTTAGAGATTATTCTATAATGTATATTTTCACTTTGAAAACCATATAGTATGATATATTGATTATAACGACGCCGAAGGACCTCACCTTATATTCTGAGGAATGTTTGAAAACCCGTTATTCTACCCATTCTGTTTAGTAACATATTAAAGTAGGACTTTGTTAACGACACATTTAATTTTTTCGTGATGAATTGAGTAGAATTGACAACAGTAGTTAAATTTTTTGAAATGCATTTATTTCTTTATTTTGCGATTTTTAGACACAACCGAATGTTTAAATTCCTATTAACATTTCTTTCGGATTATAAATTAAAACGTATACATGCCAATTAACTTAATTACTATTAAGGTTATGAGACATTTCTCAAGATTCAATAACATTTTTTTCCAATTCATTTATTTATTAAGTCAATTAAATTGAAATAAAAATAATCCGATCCAGTGAAGTCTTGATTTGAATCCAGTATCTATACACACCTTTGGTCACTCCAAAGATCGATAACATCTCGAATCTTCTATCTGTCGGCCAATAAGTTGGTTGACCACTTAAAAGCACGTCTAGTCCTATTCTAGATAATGTATTAAACAGTACGTCGCCTCTTAATGTAATAAATCGGGATCCTAAAAATGTATGTTTGGCATTGTAGTCACCAGCAGCCAGAAAACATGGTCCTAAGGATTTATAGAAGCTGCAATACTTGTCTCCTGTGATCAAAAAGCTACAATGGGCACAGTGTCAATCTTCCGGCTCATGAGGTGTTTAACGATAGAGTGCACCAAACATCCTCTATAATTTGCAGTGCGTCGTAAAATGAATTTATTTAAGCTTACTACACTTATTTGTTTCATGGAGATCACCGCTTACAGCGCACACAGCAGGATTACAGCCTACAGTATGTCTTTGTGAGACCATACTCTTGACAGTTAAGGCATTGAGCAGGACCTGATCATATATGGAATTTTTCAACAGCGATTTTTTGGTGTGGATAATATTTGATATTGTAGATGGGGTGCGTTTAATGTCTTGTTATTTTGTTCTACCCGAAACATTTGTTGTGGAATAATCTCGAGGTTTATTTTGTTGGCAATATTTTGACTTCGAAACTCTGGTTAATAAGACCAGATTTCTTCTCCTCTGTGGAGATGGCGTCAAGAACCTTAACTACAATTTCTAGACCCTTAGCATTTTTTAATGAAAGGTATAATCATTTTTTCTGTAATATTCAAGCTCCGTGACTACCTCTCGGAAATTGTGTTTCATCGTTCACCTGGATAATCGCTGTGACATAAAAAGAGTTTTCCCATATGACAGATATTAATTCTTTAATTAGTTCGTTGGAATTTTTCTCTCTGAGATATATTAAAGACGGTTTGCTTGGTTTGGTGGCCATAATAGGTTCCTCTTTTTTTCATGTAATGAGAAATGATTTTATTCCTAACATCTTTAGATATTTTCAGCATTAAATTTACTTTCGGCGAATTTAACACGTCATCTGTTCATAACTGATTAACTTTTAGTTTACGTGCGCCATACTATTATCTGAAGTCGCCGTGGTCTAGTAGGTAGTGTGCTGGCTTATTAGACGAAAGGCCCGGTTCGAATCCCAGGTCAGACATCAAAACGAAAATATGAAAATATTTCTTCGGCGACTTCCTCTCAGCAGATTTCTGGCAAAAACTCTGAGAGTAAAAATTGCCATGAAAAGCTTCTCAAAAAACCTGTCGTTCGGAGTCGACTTTAAACTTGTAGGTCCCGTCACTCATGTATAAAATTAACGCACACAACATGAGTGGTGTTGAGAAGCTAGGCCGTAATCCTGACTGAAGGGTTGTAATGGCCAATTATGTATGGAAGTATACTAGAGGTGTCAAACTATCGATAGTGCTACTATCGATAGTTTTTGATAGTTCATAAAAATATATCGATATATCGAATCTAGACTATCAGTTCTTATACAAAATATCGATATATCGGCAATGCTATCGTAACACTATCGGAGTCTCTCAAATAATACTAAATAACGCATTTTGTATAAACAAAAATAAACAAAACCGAACTTTATTTCTTAGTTCAAAAATCAAAAAATTAAACATGAAGTATTTAAGGTGAAGTCAACCAATTGTTTTTGTTTCTAAAAAGAAGCATATCTACGATATTTTCTTTTAATTATGTATGCCTATCTGAACCTATTTGACCAGCTTTACTAAACATTCCTTTCGACTCAGTCGAGGTAGCTGGGATACACAAATACACAAATGCAAGTATTTGCATCTCTTTCATATCACTTGAACGTGTCTGGAAATAAAATAATTGTTTTAAGTTATAAATAAATACATCTAAGTATCACATGTTAGTCAGTCAATGTCCTTACTTCACTCTCCACTTTATAATAATACTGTGGGAATCACAAGTTTATAAATGCAAACAAAAAATTAGTGGTGGAACTTTTACTGTCGATAGTGCAAAAAAACTATCGATAAGAGTTAAATGTTTATATTTTGTAAAAAAAAACATCGATAGTAACGAAATATATAAACTATCGATACTATCGATAGTACCATCGATATTTTGACACCCCTAATGTATGCTATTATCTATCTTCTATCTACTGCGCACCCCCAACGAAATTAATGGTACGATGAGGAGTGTCCCGAGACAGCGTGAGGAAGTCGAGATGTATAGATGTGAGCGTAAGCGTGAGGAAGTCGAGATGTATAGATGTAGGAATGACGCTTTCGAATTCTACCAAAAGGTAGAATCTAGCGTCTAACCGAGGGTTATAAATTCGGAGCGTCTTTCTGGAAAGATGAGAAAGGAGCTTGATGGCAGATCCGCAGGGGGTGCTGAGGTTGTGGAGGAAATACTTCTCTACTCTGCTACAAGGCGATGATGACAACAATACCACCTTTGGAGATGATGTTCTGAACCCGATCGATGATGATTTATCTTCCGATAAAAAGGGTCTTGGACGTACTAGTACTTTGTTTCATGACCTTGTTCAAGTTCGTCACACCGGAACTTAAATTTGAATTTGATTTATAATTGGATTTGATACTTAAGTAATTTTTGTAATATACCGGGTAATTATTGGAGCTCATCCACCAATAAATTCTATTATTATACTTATTTTTCACTTATTATTTTAAATATTCATTTATTATTTTAAATATTTTACAATATAAATATCTGTTTAAATCGGCACTTTTTTGCCTATTACAACTTTTTTTCTTGTTCTTATTACACAGTTCGCTCTTAACGAACGATACCGTTCAGTTCGGCAATACGACAGCGAATCGAGAAATAACAAGGGAAAAAATTCCAAGTCTAAACCACATACAGTCAAAGATAAAAGTCTACATACACCACTGTATGTAGTCTACGTACACCACTATATGTAGGCTTTTTTCCGCTAATTTTTATATTTTTTCCAATAATTTCTACGTTATATTTATCTTCTTCAAATATTCTTAATTGTAAGAACAACGCTATAACATCTTTTGCATTTTGGAAAAAACTAACGGGAAAAAGCCGACACACAGTGGAGTATGTAGACTTTTGTCTTTGACTGTATGTTTTATATTTTTTTACTTTCTTTTGAGAAAATTATAAGCTGTTGATAAAGTATTCTAAATCGGCTGGCTGGTTTTTAAAAATCGAAATTGACGAATTCGGAATTACTTGGATTGAAATCTCCGAAGATTCGAATATCTTAAAATGATGTGAAGTGAGAATTTGCAATTCTAAACGCAGATACATTTCAATGTTAGTACAGGTTCATACGTCTATATCAATCCTTTCAGCTATTTATTTTAAATATCATTTCATAAATTGCTTTAACATTCGGAAACAAATTTCCAAATGAGCTTATAATATAAAATATTAAAAATAAATGTACGAAAAATGTGATTAATGATTAAAATACAATTAATCAGAAATAATAAAGTCATCACAGAACTTTTAAATATTTGGTATCGATATTTTTCATATGCGTGTTCATTCAAATTTAAGTTACTGTTAGATCACAAAAATCTGATGAAAGTATTTAAATAATTATAATGAAAGGATATACTTACCCAAAAGTGGTACTTCCGCTCAGTGATGGCCTAGTTGTATCAGTTGTTGCACTAACATTTCGTATGGAGTTAGCTAGTTTTGACCAAAAATTAAACAAACCCGCTGTGCTTGAATTATAGCGCAGGTGGGTGTATATTTTTAGAGTTCTTGGAATATTGACGCTTTCTTCATATAAAAGTGGTATAATTTTTCGTGTTTTATGTTCTGTTGAACAATATAAGAATATAATTAAATTTTAAATGAAATATATATATACTCACGTATTTGCAAGGCTTGTGTATAATTCACCAAAAACTTGTTTTCAGGGCTCTTTAGAAATTCTTCTGTTAAAATTACAATCAAATGTTTGCAACGTTCTTCAATTAATTGAGTTAAAGCAACATGTTCAAATTGTACTCCAGCTAATAAATCACGGTCTTTTATGCAAAGCTATAAATAGATAACGTATATTTTACATTCATGTTTTTATAATTTATAAAACTGTTTATACAAAAAATTAAGCGCACATAACACTACATTAAGTCACGGTATAAAAGTTATTCATTTACAGATATTTTAACAAAAATTATTTAAAACAAAAACTTAACATGATAAGATTTACAAAATTAACCTTCGGATAAATCTTAAATGTTAGGCCTGAAAAAAGTTCGTATAAAATTCTTATTTGAAAATAAAAATTAAATTTAGTCTGATGCTAACTGAACAATTTTTATAGATTATTCAGCTTAAGTTCCAATGAGAATGAAAACTATGTCAATCTTCTCATTTCTTTTATGTTCATTAGTCTAAAGTCAATTGTGTTTTAATTTAAAAAGTCGAATGCTACCAGTACTTTTTCTACATTTATTCAATGTTATTATAAGTTTATTTATGTACGAACAAATTCACTGTGCGTGTAAACACAACGGGAAGAATAAGTGAGCCAAAAGAAAGTATGTATGTGAATAGTTAATAAAAACAAGGATACATAACATATTTCTTATTTTTTTTTAAACAGCGTTTTTCGATTCTTGATAATCAAGTAAATGAAATGAAAATAGGTATGGTAATTTAGTAATTAAATTATTGCTATACTTTATATTGCTACTCTCTACACACATGAGACAAAACTACAAGATATTAGCGATGGAGGTTGCACTGTAATATAATGTTTGAATACTAAAAAATTGTACAAGAATAAAATGCCTCAACTAAAGGACAGGATCGAAGTTCTTTTCATATAAGGTTTGAAATATCTTCTTAAACGAAGAATAACATGTGAAGGAACATATTAAAATGAAAGGCCCTACTTAACGGCAAAATAAGTCTTACCGTCAGTCTGTCCGAGACATTCATAACTGCTTAGAGGATAATACTGCAAGCTACCGCGGATATGAAATATTTCTACGGCTTAAGTAAAAGACAATATCCTCTTGAGACCCTAGGTATACAGATATGTGCACCTTATATTGCGTAGATCATTAACGAGTAGTGTTACCTTGGAGTCGGTAGTAAGAATTATTTGCTTGCTACATGGTATTTAGCCTGCTGGAAGGTGCAGTTGTCTTTTTTATTTACCAGAAAAGTCCCAACTACGGTTAGCATTAAGATTACTTGTGTGATAGTGTGAAGGGGGCTTAAACGATTGAAAACGTTTTATTTCAAAAACTGGCAGGGGCGTGTCTCCTGTCAAACAAATGATCTGTATGTGTTACCAGATCGCTAGCATAGAATATACGTTACAATCTTAATATAAATTCGACTGTGGCAAACTAAAATCGATAAAGATCTTAACATATATAATATAAATGAATATAATGTGATATAATAGCTTGCAAATATTTCAATATATTTTAAAATTTAACTTTATTTTTGTATGCATACCTTAAAACTATATTCTGGACTATCTTCTAGTTTTGTTAGCATTTCAGATGCGTAGTTCAGATCTGCATCAGCATAAAGTACGAAGGCATCATATGTTTGTGGTGGTAATCCTTTTTGAGCTCGTATCACATCAGCTGTAGTCAGAATATTTGGATCTGATCCATGACCAAAACTTCCATTAAAGTTATTCGCTTCAGAAACATTTTCATTCGATTTAAAATCTAGCGCATGTACTTGTTTCATTTGGTATGATTTGGTGTCTTCCACTACAATAATACATAAACAAATTTAACATCAAAAAAGATTAAGACATTCTCTAGCTAGGCCGTAATCCTGACTGAAGGGTTGTAATGGCCAATTACGTATGTATGTATGCAAGACATTCTCTAACATTTTGCAAAAAACTGAGAAACCTCTTTCAAAAATAGTCTATTAACTAGTTGATATTTTTTGTAATACGATATTTTGGTATCCGGCAGAAATGTTTATAACATTTATATAATGTTTATATTTTTGCAAACTTTAGGCAAACAAATATTGTTCATTCTTTAGTTTCTTTTTAAGTTTTATTATTGTTTTTTATATAAAAATGTCACCACATTACAAAGTATATCACAAACGTTAGGAAAAACTTTTACGAAAATTTAGTTGTCGATTTTTTCAGTAACTGATGGATCTAGTAAGATCGTAAATGGGATTAATTGACTAGGGGTATATCTTTAGCAGAATAATTTATTGTACATTACCCCACAATGGGGGCATGATTGATCTCTATGCTCTCTGTTTTTCATTTTTATTCCTTCTTTCTTATCCTTTATTTCTGTTACTTTTCTTTCTTCCTCTCTCTCTCTCTCTGTAGAAAGGAACTATTGTCTGCTTCCAGGTTGTTCCGTCTTTTCCTGAAGGATCTTTCTTGCAATAGGCCAATGGCTTTCCGAGTGAAGGCTGATCTTTCAAACTAAACCTAAAGCGTTAATGATAAAAAGTAATGTAAGTAATAGATTTCAATGGAACTGATTGGTGAAAGAGGACTAAAATTATAAACGGGGGATAGGTTAGGTTAGGTTAGAGGACGTGTACTTGTCAATTAAGACAAGTACAGTACCCGGAGGTCGAATTGACCCATTGTACAACGTCCTTAAAGAGGAAGGATAAGAGAGGGAATAGGATATAAAGGAGAGGAGATAGGAAAGGGTAAACGGGGGAAATAAAATCAAAATTTTTTCTATCGCTGGTAGTTCGCAGTTATGGTGACCTTTACCTTAAATGCGAAATTGGGCTAACACTCACGTCTGATCTATATCTCAACAATAAGAGTAAGTAGCAGAATGAAGGATTTGTTATAATCCAATATAAGCTTGTATATTCACTGGATTCTAGAATCGATTTGGATCAAGAATCTCTTGTTTTATTGAGTTATTAAGTTCGGGTTTTTTAAAGTAAGGTTCTGCTATGCGAAATCTGACAAGATAAAAAAGGTGGAGATTAACCGGTATCATTCTCCGCGAAACTACCAACATACTTCATCAGATCTCAGGAGGACGTTGTTCTAATTCAAGAGCCGACCGGTGAAACAAGATGAGAACTTGTATTTTTGGAAATAAATGAATTTAATGTATCTTTTCATTTTGGTGAAGGCGATACAACGGTGGCACAATAGGTTAATCTATGTGCGGACGATTGCGCTGATCTATGCGCCAATAGAAGCTGGGGACTCTCCAAGTGGGAATGAACGGAAACTATTCGGGAATTCGGGTCGTCGGCCAATGGGGAGCAGAGATATGAATTACCACAAACAATCTACTTGTGTGCAATAGGAGTTTGTGGCTAATAATAGAAGCACGAATAATAAAAGATGGGATCTGGTTAGAGACTGAAGAGTATAGGTTGAATTTATGATTCTGCATGAAAAGGGACTAAGGAAAAATTAAAAAAAGTTCACCACGATTAATACCGTTATATTATATTTTTATTTTTTTGAAAACATATTTGTTTTTTAATTTTTTTTTTTTTTGAGACTTAAAAATTAGAATAATCAACGACTTAATTGCTGAATTTTAGCAAAAACAATTTGTGATAAACATGGACTTAACAAATCAGCAATTTCAAAAGTTTCCATTGTTTTGTTAAGCACTGTAAATAAGTACAAATCGCTATAAGGGGAGTAACGAACTTAAAAACTGGTTACCCGAAGAACACCATAAGTGCAGTTTCTCTCCACATTATTGAGGGGTTAATGACATATTGAGAAAATTTTGAAACAAGAAAAGGAAGATTGAAGTTTACAGAGACGGTGTATTCGTTCCATTTTTTAATATATGAAAATATCAGCTTATTTGTTGATTTGTGAATGTCTGATTTTGACATTTGTTACAGTTCTATTCGCAATAGGGAAATCAGAAAATTAAGAAAAAATTATATCTGTTACCTTTCACTTAATATAAAATTGCAATTGCAATACAAAACCCCAATGTGAATTTCTTCTTGATTGACACGAAAATTTTTAGTGAAAATTATCTTATAAGAAAACATAATTTCATTAGTACATAAATAAAATCATAAAAACAACAAATTTTTCTTCAGTTATTGTAAATTCTAATAAGACATTTTGGCTTTGATAAAGCGAGTTTTTCGGTGTTTCAGACCTAATATTTCCCTCAGGGCGAACTCAATAAGGTTATAGTAAAATTACAACTCACTTCACAGTGTTTTTTTTTTTAAACAAAAACAACATGTATTTGTGTTGTGTTTTTCTGGGAGGCAGATTGTCAAATGAAATTCGTCGTAAAACAAAAATGACAAAGGCGAATTCATATAATGACATTAAATTGTTATTTTATGTCATTGTCTCTTTTTGTATTGTTTTTAAAACGTTTGCTTCAAGGCAAATTCAATAAGGTATCCTTACCTCTACAACAAATACAACAATGCAAAAACAACAGGCATTTTGTTTTTGTTAAACTGCCTTTGGGATGTCAAAATAGGAAGAAAAATTTTATAAAAATGAACAACAACACACACACGCACAACAAACACACAAAACACTAAAAAAACAACAAAATTTTGACAGCCCAAAACTCGTCAGCTGTTGACATGAGGCCACTTGTTATGAATTCGCTTTGGTTTGCTTTTTAATTTTTTTCTTTAATTCAGACTGATTTGCCTCACCACTAAAGTAGTTTACTTTAGGATACTGGAGCCACAAGAACAGATTCTTGGATAAAGACTGTGCCAGTACATACACACATACATAATTGGTCATAACAACCCTTCAGTCACTACACTCCCCGAAATATTTATAAGACCAAACGTATTTCTCGAAAAACTTAAAATCGTTTAGACCAATTCGTACCATTTTTGGGTTAAATATAACTAACTATAATATAAATCTTTTTATGTAAAAAAAAAATTTTTTCTTTGTTTAATAAAAGGATAGCACAAAATGAATTTCATTTTCAAACGAAAAAATTATAAGACCAAAATTAAATAATATTCACCTAAAGCTAATAGTGTTTTCACACCGAGTGGTTTTAACGCAAAAGTTGGTTTTAATGTTAAAATCAAAAATGAAACCTGCTTTTACCATACAAAATTATTGTGTTAAAATCAACTTAAAACCTTTTTTGAATTGGTTTTAAGTTGATTTTATGAAATACAACCTTGTTTTATGTACTAAATCAGAGCTATCAGCTCTGAAATGGTAAAAACAGCTGATAAAAATTAAATAAAAACAAAATAAAAACAAAACAAATGTAAAAATATAGAAAGCCGGTTGTATGAAAATATAAAATTTCAAATAATGAATGCTACAACAATAATAAATAACAATATTTTAACAATAATATTAATATTATTTCTTAATTTTTCATATTTTTTGTTTTTTCTTAAACAAAAACATTTCTGTTCCGTCGTGAATGTATGAAAGTTAAAACCTGATTTAAGAAAACTTGCAGTGTGAACGCAAAATCAGCTGATTATGGTTTTAATGCTAAAATCAGGTTTTAACTTTTGGTGTGAAAACACTATAAAATAACAATGATTAAAAACAACTACTGAGTAATTTTTGTATTTATTAGTAATTAGTGTGTCCACCGTGATTAATAATGACTTCCTGAGGTCGACGGGGCATAGAATTTATTAAATTTTCAATGCAATTTTGACCAATCCTACTCCATTCTCTTATGATGGCACTTTTTAAACATTTTACATCCTTATACTGAGTGTTATTATTGAAAACTTGGTCTGATAGTATTGCCCATACATTTTTTATCGGATTTAGATCTGGACTACATGCCGGCCAATTCAAAACTGGTATGTTTCTGGAGGACAGAAATGATTTTGTTGCTTTTGATTTATGGATTGCGGCGTTATCCTGCTGTAATATCCAATTGTTGCCCAACGAATCATCCCCAAACTTAATTAAAACGTCATCTAATAATTCAATATACTTCTCGCTATGCATTTTAGTTGATATAAAACAAATAGGAGTCCTTCCCATAGTTGAAATCACAGCCCAAACCATTACGGTGCCTCCACCGAAATTTCGCGACATTTGTTGAAGTTATTCAACGTTATCAGTTATTTTTTCTGATGAAAAAAAAGTTGATTTAGATGGTCCAGATGGTTCCCAAAAATATTGGATGGATTCACGTAAAAAAAAAAATCAACGAATGTCGCGAAATTTCGGTGGAGGCACCGTAATGGTTTGGGCTGGGATTTCAACTATGGGAAGGACTCCTAATTGTTTTATATCTTCTAAAATGCATAGCGAGAAGTATATTGAATTATTAGATGACGTTTTAATTAATTTTGGGGATGATTCGTTAAGCAAGAATTGGATATTTCAGCAGGATAACGCCGCAATCCATAAATCAAAAGCAACAAAATCATTTCTGTCCTCCAGAAACATACCAGTTTTGAATTGGCCGGCATGTAGTCCAGATCTAAATCCAATAAAAAATTTATGGGCAATACTATCAGACCAAGTTTTCAATAATAACACTCAGTATAAGGATGTAAAATGTTTAAAAAGTGCCATCATAAGAGAATGGAGTAGGATTGGTCAAAATTGCATTGAAAATTTAATAAATTCTATGCCCCGTCGACCTCAGGAAGTCATTATTAATCACGGTGGACACACTAATTACTAATAAATACAAAAATTACTCAGTAGTTGTTTTTAATCATTGTTATTTTAGCTTTAGGTGAATATTATTTAATTTTGGTCTTATAATTTTTTCGTTTGAAAATGAAATTCATTTTGTGCTATCCTTTTATTAAACAAAGAAAAAAATATTTTTTTTACATAAAAAGATTTATATTATAGTTAGTTATATTTAACCCAAAAATGGTACGAATTGGTCTAAAAGATTTTAAGTTTTTCGAGAAATACGTTTGGTCTTTTAAATATTTCGGGGAGTGTATTATGGACCTAGTTCCTCACACCACTTATGTTGTGTGTGTTAATTTTATACATGAGTGGCGGGACCTACAGAAAAGACAGTGGCTATTGTGGAATACAGAATCATATATCTACAGAGGAAAGCGAAGCGAAAATTAAAGAGAAAAAATAAAAATTAGAGAATGGGAGAATAAGAAAAAATTAAAAAAAGAAAGATGTATAATATGTTATAGATACCTCTGTCAAATTCTCATACTGACATAAAATACGAGCAACTTCATGCTATATTTTCTACACCGATGCCGCTATCTCAGGCATCTTATTGTACTCATTGTGACCAACAAAAATAGGAATTAGCTTAAGTTGGTCATAGCTACACCGACGGTTGTGTTGATGTGAAATAATAATTTTCATGCAGACGCATGTATTTTGGTTGTAGTCGGTAAACTTGAATGTGTTTATAGCATTATCCTATGCATTTTTATTTTCACATATTTTCATTTATATTTAATATTATACTTAAAACAGTTTTGTCGGTTTACGTCATCTAACGATACTTGGAAATGCGCGAGGTATTAAAACATCACTGCCTTTGAATTTTCCATTGAAAGTTGCTGCTTGATTCACATATTCATTAGTTTTGTAACCGTGACCAGAAATTATATTACGAAGCTAAATCTTTAATTTTCACAGTTCGATACCGAATGATTAAATTTAGACCATTAATATCCTTACATATTTTTTTCAATATAGGTTTTTCACTTGAATGACTTGAATTAGTTATTCTATTGATTGTACAAATGAAAATAATTTCTTAGAATTGTAATCACCCTTAAATGTGCGTGTGTTTGAGGGTTACGCTCAAAAAATAGTTTATGTTAAAAAATGCTTTATTAAAAGCCAATGTCTTATATGTTCTTAAAACACATTTTGATTGTGTTA
The DNA here is from genome assembly GCA_930367235.1 of Sarcophaga rosellei. Classification (NCBI taxonomy): domain Eukaryota; kingdom Metazoa; phylum Arthropoda; class Insecta; order Diptera; family Sarcophagidae; genus Sarcophaga; species Sarcophaga rosellei. The sequence goes on along the minus strand of OV884021.1, from coordinate 44,819,192 downwards.
ATAGTCAAGTAAATAATTTAGATGTTATGAAGAGAGAAATATTTTTTTATAGACATAATGCAAAATTTTGGAAAAATTTAAAGGTTGGTTATTGGTAGGAGAGCAAATTTATGGACCAAAATTAGATCCCAACAAATATCAAAAAAGATTATAGACATTTCAAGTTTTAATTATTAAGTCAAAGATGTATAACTTTATGCATGTTAATGAAATGGAAATAAAAATAGCGTATATTACTAACACTTTTCTATGACTGTAAACTCTCAGCTTATTTTCGCTCTCTTATTCACTAATACATAACCAAAAAATTTTTGGTAATCCCTAATCTAAACACACATTTAACCAGTATGCCAACTCTTAGGACACCAAACGCGTGAACAAAAATTAAAAACGGGCTAAATTGAAAAAATTGTGTTTTTAGTACAATACAATTTTATTTTTTTCAAAAAAGCGCAAAAAGGGGGCTAAAATTAAAATATGTAGTACCATAATAGGGTAAAACAAATTTGTGCTTGTACCATATTAATGCTGTTTAAAGGTTCGGACGCTTTTTCGTTTCTGAATGTCTGACCAGGTCATAGTGTTTAGCGGCGATTTGCGTGTTGCAGTAAATACATACTGCTTTAGATTCATCTTTACAAGGCTTTATCCATTTCTTAAAAAGTGGATCTGTGTCCCAAACTTTACGATATCTTTGGGTGTAGCGCTCCATCTAAACATAGCATAACATTTAGATTAAAGACACATCCAAGAATAGTAAATTGTGACTTAATTAAAGTTATACACTCATATACTTATTAATATGTTTTATATCGCCTAATTACTAGGTAAATACAATTTTAAACTTTCAGCATAGCTTGTGTTTCTCGGTACTTTTGTTAATTCTATGTAAATGACAAAGAAAACAAGAAATAGAAGAAAAAAGTGCTGTCACATTGGCTTACAATTCTACATTGCCAGAGAAACATTAGATAATATTGCCATACAGAGTTAAAGGAAAAACGGGCTAAACAAAAATACTGAAAAGCGCTGAAATTGCGCGTTTTTTAGTTTAGGGCGTTAAAGGCTAAATCTAGCCCGAAAAGGGCTGCATTTAACCGTTAACAAAAACCAAAAATTTTAATTTTTTTATCTTTGCTAGTTAAATTCGAATTTATCTTCACACACATCAATTATAAGCAATGCCATTAAAATGTTGCAGCATTTTGTAATTTCACGCGTACACTGTTGGTGAGTCTTATGAGTTGGTTATGAGGGGCAATCGAACGTCCGTGTAGTAGTCAACTGCAAAATTGAAACAATTGCAAAATTTTAAAATTTCATTTGTTTTTATCTTCTTTTTTTTTTGTTGCCATCTGACAACGCAATTGAAATTATATTGCTATCCATAATCGAATCATTTATTTTTTACCGGATTTTCATAAGACAACTTTTTAGTTTTAATTTACAGGCTAGCGAGGAAATATAGCCTGCATTTGTTACTGTTACTGCACTGATTTGTGCAATTTCTATAACATTTATTTTTTGACCGTTTGCAAATTTACCTAAATTTTCATATATATCATCAGAAACATCCCAGCGATCAATAATTCCAAGAAATTTTTCCAAGTGAGCAAATGTTGCAGTGTTTGGGTTATTTATGCACCATAATTGTACAACTTTTGTTGTCGGATCTTCCAAACTTATTGCTTTTTCATCGCATAAGCATTTTTGTTTGGCCAAGCATGCTAAACCTCGCCAATCTCGTTCGTATCCCTCTTCCGAACGTAGCATTTTTTTTGAATTCAATAAATGTGACAATTTCCGCAATGATTTTTTACTCAATGCTGTTAGTGGTACTACTTGAAAAGCAATCGCATCGTTTTCAGCAGGTGTAGTAGGTGAATCCATTGACTCCCTACCGCTATTTACGCTTATATTACTGCGGCTTATGTTTGACATAGATAACGTAAGGTGTTTTACCATTTTATCTGAAAACAACATTAGAGGAAAATAATTGTATCAATTATATAAAAATATTAGAAAAAGTAATACATATATAAATAGGTTTTAAGTTAACATTTAATTTTATAAATCATGAAAAAAAATGAAATGGAAATTTTGTAGATGATGTAAATGTAAATAGGAAATTTTAAAGTATGTATTATAAATGCTAATAATGAATAAATAAATAAAAAATGTGTTTTTTGTTAAGAATAATTTAATTTAAAAAGCATATAAATGAATTCCAGCTGTAAAACTATATCCAATTTACTCTGGTACAAATTTTTACACTTTAACTATTGTTTCATAAAGGTTTTTGTGTATTTTTTCCCTTCCTTTTGTATATTAAAAATTATTTAAAAGCTCACAAAATTCAAATTTAACTACTAAGTAGAAAAGAAACAACGTTTCTAAACTCTTTAATATATATAAGACATTTGTAAAACAGTATAATATATTAAATGAAATAAAGAAATTAAATTAAATTAATTAAAAAGCAATTAAATTGCCTGGAACACAAAAAAATATGTGAAAGTATAAACCACTCTGAGAATCCAAATAACGAATTATGTAATACAATGAAACAAAATAAAGAAAAATATGCAAGGATATAAAAAAGTTATAACAGAAGTAAAGTAAATGATTACATCACAATCAAAAGTAGCGTCGCCAAATTATAAAAAACAAGTGCATTTATTTGTTAAAACAAACAACAAAATAAACAAAATGCTTGTTTAAATATAACAAAACTCAGTTCACGAGTGAACTGAATAATAAAATTATTTTTCGAGAAAATAAGAATCTTGATGAAAATGTATAAATGTTTGATAAATGCTTAGAGGAAATTATACAAAAAGTTACTTTAAAAAGACAATTAATGGACAAAAAAGTTTAAGCAAACCGGACTACCCTAGAATCTCAATAAATTTTTTTTTCTAGATATGTAATATGGAAAACTTTACATGCAATTACGAATAATTCATTAGAAACTGGACAGTTCTCAGAAAATCGGAAGAAAACTATGATTATCGCAGTCCAAAAAGTGACAAAGATAAAGAAATGTAAAAATATCGTTACATAAGTTTGTTGAAAACTTGTAAGAGAATATTGGAAAAAATCATAAAGCGACAATTGGAGGAATATATTGAAGACAATAATTTATTTTCAAGATATCAGTCTGGTTTTAGAAAAAAAATTTCTTGTGAAACGATGGAAGAGCGTTGAGAAAAATAGAAAATCATGGCTATATATTTGGACTTCAAGAGAGCAGGAAAGCACTAATCGACGGGAAACCATTAATTCAATATTTATATGTACTTATGTATATGTATCAGAGATCAACAATAAGTATTCAAAACGATGAGTAGATTCGAATCATACTCAAAATTTTTGATATTTATACGCATTCATACTTATTTTAATATCATACTCATACTACTCATATTTAAAGTTTAAAATACTCATCGTACTCATACTTAACAATACGCATGATGTTATTGATTTCGACTCTCCATGACTCATCGTATACACGAACCACAAAATAAGTATGATTCGCGTACGAACACTACAGGCTGGTTCACCCACAGGTTTCTGAAACGTTTTTGGTTCGCACAAAATTCTTTTTATATGTAGTTTGACGTTTCTCTCAGAGAGCGAGAGAAATTATTTTGTGCGAACAACTCAATACACACGAGATGGTTGTGTATTTGCTCTGCTTGCTTCTTGGCGGCCAATTGACGTCACCATTTCAACTAATTAAACGGCCATCATTTTGAAACCAAACATGGTTTACATTAATACTATTAACAGCGGGTACAAAAAAAAACGGGTATCATGATGCGATAGGTGTCTCCATAGACTGTAATGGTTGCGACGTCCTCATTTTCAAATAAATATGGACGAAATTTGCCTCCGCTCCGCAAGCTGCAATAAACAGTCAATCGTAATGAGTGCCCACTACCGTACCCACCAAGATGAAAATTTTGTGACAGAATAGAATGGCAGAAGTATTGCCAGATTCGAAATAACCGACGGTTCAAATTTAAACCAATAAATGGCCCACCCTATATTTATATACCAAAAAATTGACTTTTTCAGAAGAATTAGGAATAAATATAATGACGACAATAAATATTTACTCACTTTGAATACAAATGCAATATTATTCAAACCCTGGTGTGAAAATGGAACATACTATTGTTAAATAGTATGAATAAACTATTGTTATATCTGGCGATTGTAATTCAAACTTGCTTGTCGAATCAAACTTGGTTACCGATATGAAAACATTTGATCTCTATGCAATTAACACAGTGGTTCCTACCCACTATACTACAACCAGAATTTCCTTAATTGATATTATCTTTACAAGTAAAATGGAAAATATCGTACTGTATGATCAGCTAACTGCACCTTGCTTTTCTAAGCGCGATCTGCTTTTACTCACATATGATTTTAAATTTTACCGAGTTGAAAATCCTCTACGATTTTAGCAACATTTGTTATCTGCTGAAAATGAATTGAACTTTTTGCAGGAAAGTAAATATTTGTTCAATATAGGAAAAATGTCATTCTTAGATGCAAAGAAAAGCCGTGGTTTAATTTTGCTGTTAGAAGTGCTATTGAAAGGAGTGTCTTGACTTTAATCGCTGGAAAAGATTTAATATGGCTGAACTGTACGAAGAATATCTCGCAGCTGGAATTGGGGTAAATAAAATCATCAGATAGTCAAAAACTGTATAATATTGCAGAATCTTCTCTTCAGCAGTTGAACCTAAGGAAACATAGTAGAAAATTCGTAATAATTGCAGAAACCAGTTTAAAGGATCCGATATTAACATAGAAGAATTAAATAGAAGTTTTATTCAGTCAAATAAAATCATTAAATTCGATCGTGACTACTCAAAATCGGTCTGTTCTGTGTTCTGGTCCATTTGATTTCATTGTATGACTTAGTCTGAAGTTTCCCAAAGTTTGTAAAATTAATATTACCAAAAATCCTGCCACATATTACATTTATATTCAACAATAAGTTTTTGAAAGACCATTTTTATAAATGACCGGAAAATCAATTAATGTATTGCAATATGCACATACATGCAGACGACGAGCAAGAATATTTGGCGTAGCAAATCGCAACTAAATTACTGTATTTCCAAAATTAATGACGACTTTCAGATTCAAATTTTCTTGAGTGGTATGCAAATAGAACAAGTAAAATCTGCAAATAATTTGGCAATAATAGTAAATAACCATCTAACTTGGTCAGATCACATTATTATCACAGCTGGAAGAATTTTCTCTATGTTACGAACTCTTTGGAAGTCGCAATACTTTCCCCCTTAAACATAAGACTGCTGATTGCCAAATTTGATCTTCTACCAATACTACTATATGGATGTGAAATTTTCGGATTTGTGATGTTTCGAGCTTTAGAAAATTATAGGTATCTTTCAACGCCACAGTCAGATATGTCTTCGGCTAAAAAATATTTGACCGGACTGCGTCTTTTTGAAAAAAAATCTATGGAATTTCATTTAAGAACCTGTTAAGGATGCGGTCTTTACAATTACTGCATAAGATCATTTGCACTTACACTCCACCTCACTTGCATAGAAGACTTATATTCACTCGTTCACAAAGGTCAAATAATCGTTTACATATGAGGCACAGATCTCTGACATCTAAATAGCATTTTCATGTAAATCATATTCGCCTTTGGAACTTATTACCCCGAAATATTCAATTTATAAGTAATACAATTTAATAAAACTTTATTATATTATTTCTCATAAATACTATCATGGTATTACCTTCTCACGTTTTACTTTGTTTATTTTGTTGTTGTTGTATATTTCTAACTAATTGTAAGTTTCATTATAACGATACGTTAATCCTACACTCTAATTACAAGACATTTTTTTTTGTTGTGCAGGATATTAAATCAATAAATAAATGAGTCACAGTTGGAAAGATCGGAAAAATTAGGGAATAAAGCAATGCGGATTATTTTAACATTTAATAGATACACAACTGTGCGGATTACACTTAAATAGGTAAATGTTGAAGAACGACATGAATATATTACTCTAGGTTTTATACACAAATTCAAAAAGGGTAATGGTATTGAATACCTGTGCAATGAAATCAAATACAAAGGTGAAGTATAGACATATCAACTAAGAAATGCAGAAAACTTCAGGCTAAGGAAAGCAGTTATAGCGGCAATTCAAAAATCTTTATTCTATAAGGTATTTCAAGTATTCAACACTCTAACGGACAATATTAAAAAGAAAAAAATTTGTAATGTATTTAGAAGAAAATGTGTTAATTTCGTAAAGAATAATGAGAAGAATGCGAACATTTTGCAAAATAAGAAAAAGAGATTTTGTGAATTATATGAATGTATATGAGAATTTTTAAAGTATTATGAATACTACTACTAAATAAATAAAATAAACCTACTGCTACTGTCATTTCTTTCGAGATATTTTTTTGTTTAATAATTTAAGGAAGTGCACAGATATGCGGATATTTGCGGTATATATCGTATAACGTTAAAATTTGAGAAAATTATCTCTGGAAAGAAATAATTGTAATTTCTGGAGGGGATCAGGGGTGACTTCTTAAAAATACAGAAGAGAACACATGGATATCTACATGCAAAACTATAATAGTGGTATATATAAAGATATCCCTCTAAATACATATTGTAGACCAATGAGTCCCTGAAAAAAACATACGCGCAAAAAATATTTCAATCAGGTATGTGATGAAAAACGATTTCGATCAAAAAGCGGTATAAAATCGGAAATAGTTGTGATGGCACGACTTATTTCTGTTTCGTTTTGGTTTTGTTTTTAAACCGAATTCGATTTCATCTTTCATTTTGTTCTATAAAAATTTCAAAAAATAAGAATGTGATAGAAAACGAAAATTTAGTTTGATTTTCGTTTTTAAATCGAGCAACCATTTGTATACGATTTGCTAAAATTTGTCTGTTTTAATAATAAAAAAATACGGCTTTCTGCAATTACATCCCGGTTTCTGCTTGCCTCAGTATATGTTGGATTACTTAAGTCAAGTTCGATTTCACTAGGATCAGGTTCTTCAAGTGGAGTAGTCGTAGTATCAAAATTGTGGTATAATTTGTAAAAGTTACACATATTGTGCAGTGCGCAGCATAAATATATTATTTTAACAATTTTCTGCGGTTTATAACATAAAGCACCAGGCAAACAACGGAATCTTCTTTTAAGAACACCGATAGTATAAATAGTCCTGGGGGGTTACTCTGTAACTCGAAACGAAAATTAAAATGTACGTATTCGAACAAATTGTACTCTGTAGTACGAAATTACGGAAAATTTTCGAAAGTGCTACCAATGTTTTTTTTCTTTTCGTACGAACAAAAAATTCTGTTACTCTGTATTACGAAAACGAGTATAAAAAGCGTAAATAATATTCGAAAATTGTTCGTTAGCAATTGTGTTGGTGACAACCAATAAAAAATTTAAAATGTAAGTAAATTAATACAAATACATTGCAAAATAAACATAAAAAAATATATTTTAAACAATCTCAATGGAGTGAGTCAAAAGAATTGAAGAAAATACGAAACTGTTGTGGACTTTATGATGACGCATCTGGATTTGGCCAAGGGACATCTAAAAGTGCCGGATGCAAGAAACAAATCTAATAATCTGTAGCAGAAACTAATAACATTTGGTTTCACTTGGTCCACCGCAGCAAGATGTTAAAGTTTGGAAAAAAAGTAAACTTAGATAGATCTAAATATTTGAGTGCGATCTATCGGGGGGTTATTAAACATTTTAATTTTTATTAGGTTTGGGAAGACTATAAAAATGGTAGCCAAATTAAATACCTTGATTCAAATCCACAATCTAGATCACTAGTAATAACTCAGTATTTAGATGAAGAAAATTAGGAGGGATTCGAGCCTGGACACAAAAATAATTAGCTAACATACATATATACATAATGTGGGATATACATATTCGTGATCAGTTGTGCAGAAGAGAAGACGTGCGCGGAGTGTTTTACTATTTTTTATACATTCATTTCTATTGAAACTTTTCTTTTATATTGCATTTTTTTACTTTCATACTTTAATAAATAAAAATTCCACATATATTAATGAATTCGGTTTTCTTTTGTTTTTCAATATTTTTTTAAAAATTTCTTTATTTTTTAAGGTACTGCCAAGTTTATTTTTGGTTTTTCTTTGAAAATTTTCGAATGATTTACAGAGTACGCTTTTATTTACTTATCGAAAACACTTTTCGAAAACTTTTACTTTTCGAATCGAGTTACGGAGTAACCCCCCTGGATCCCTGGTTTAACGATTCTAAAATGAGTACCGTCGATGCAACCAATTACGCCATGATTTTTGTATTTTTGAAGAAAATGGTGTTTCGACTCTTGAACATCAGAACATCGGATGAAATTTTTATCCAATATTCGCATAAAACATTTTCCAATACAACTATTATTTTAGAAAATGTAGTTCTGTGCATTACTACAATGGAGTTATTCCCAACGGACAGTTGAAAACTGCCTCCTGCTAACATTCATAATGTGGCTGCTAATTCGATTACCGATGGAATTGATTTCGATTGTATATGGGGTTCAATTTTGTTCAATATATACGAACACCCTTCCTTATTTAAACTAAAACATTCTTTAAAACTAAAAATATTTGTATTATATACTATTAAACTCATTAATTTAGATTACGGCGTTTTACCTTTTTTTCGGCATATTTAATGGGTTTGATGCATCCCTTAACTTTTTTCGTTCAATATTTTCAAAGCGATTGGAATTGTTGATTATTACAATTGAGGTTGATAAAACAAATGCCATTGTTACGCTTTACAAATTAAAAAATATTTTTTTTTAATAAAAAGTTTGTTATTTTACATGAAACGGTTCAGAATAAAACAAAAAATGGAAACTAAAACCGTTCGGAATTCATCACATCTTATAACAAAACGTTCGTTTTCCAAATTCGATTTTACTTGAAATCGAATCGATTTTCATCACATACCTGAATATTAGAAAATCATACGTGAATATAAAATTCTAAAAATTATGTGAAATGTTTTTTTTTTGGAAATGTAAATGTAAAATAAATATTTATTTGTATACTTGTCAAGGAAACAAACTTTACTAACAAAATTACGAAGATTCAAGTCGTTTTCGAAACCCTTCTAGGAAAGAAACATTTGAATTAAAGTATTAAAAATTTTCGTACGTCTCATGAACTCTCAGCTTGTAATTGGCAAAAACTCACGCAAATTATACTATAACTATAAAGATAACAGTTTTATATAGCGATGAATCTCAATAAAAACCCGCTGAAGAGGGTATGCAACGGCTACTGTATAAAAAATGCACTATTTCTGTTTTTAAGCGAGTAGAGTTGGTGTTTATTCATAAAAACAATAGCCAATCATGTGATTGATGTGATGAGACTATGGTAAATATCAAAATGTGTGTTTTAAATTATTTGCAGGAGTTTACGTTATAAAACATAATTATTTCTTTATGGATGTTTACCTTCACAAGTGTTTCGGCTGCGGGTTGATTCTTTAACGTTTTTGTGTGCAATGATCTTGTCTGAATTCTCATAACTTTAGAAAAGTACTTGAATTTCCTTTATTTTCACTGTCCTGCCTATACTTTTATTTTCAATTACTTCAATTAGGAGGCAGACTATTTTTAAATATGGGCCTCTTTGTTGACAAAATAAGAATGCATTTTTATACTTTACTTATATATATATATATATATATATATATATACATATATTTATAAAAATAATAATAAATTTGATTTATAAAATTATATATAAATATATTTATAAATAAAAATAAAAATGCATTTGTGTATTTTACAAATGGTATATATAATATGTCTATATAACACTATAAACAAGTAATTCGATGATCGCTTTTATTGAAGAGTCGATCTTACAAAATTGTTATTCACGCTTTTCACTTATAAATTTCATCGATATTCTAAAAAGGCTTCGATAAAAACAATTGAATACACAAAGATCTTGGTAATTTTAGCCAAACGAGAAAATCGAGACAAAAATATTTATTAATTAGAAACTGAATGATAACACAAATGTAACAAAAACGATTGTCAGAAATCGTATTCGTTTTCATTTCAGTCGGGTTGCCAGACATTTATAATGTTTTTATTTTTAATACACTGTAAAATTTAATATTGTTGATAAAGATTTATTCCATTAAATTTTATAGAATTGATTGAAACGTTATTTCAATGTAATAGCAATCTTGAATAAGAAATTAATGCAAAATTGGCTACTTAAACTTTTTTTAATTTTGTGTATAATAAATGGTAAAAGTACGACTATAACACAAACACAAAAAGAGCTGTTTGATACAATACATAGAATGGGTTTGAAGTTTACAACCATAATAAATTCCTAATAACATAGAGATGATTTTTGGCTAACGGCAAAGGGTGGCGTAGTATTGTGTGAGTTGGTACACATAAGAATCCGGATATTTGTGATGCCAGGAACCCGGAGGAGGCTGAAAGTGGTGGAGATTAACCTGCAAAAATGCGAAGCCACCTTATTCGCCCTTCCAACCACCCTCTGTCGCCTTGAAGTTGATATCGCTCTTATCCAGGAATCTTGATTATAGGCTACGTGTTCCTAATACAAGTGAGAAAGTAAGGACCTATATTTTAGCCAGCACTCCTTCCTTTTGTACAGGCAGCTTAAGAGCTGTGTCGTAAGAGCTGATGCTGTCATCTGTGTACTTGCCGTATGAGGCTACATCTCCTCATACCTACTGGTAGAGCATTCGAAGAGGAAAATATGTCGCCTCATCTTAGGTTGTGTTGCCAATGCTCATCACACACAATGGGGCAGTGCTGACATAAATACTAGGGGTGAGTCGATTTTCAATTTCATTATCTGTGGAGGAGAAACTTAGGGCCTTAGGCACCATTCCATTCCTGGCATCAATGATCGAGTTGGATCTTTGACAGATATTTTGTTATCTTGTTATAGAGATGCTTGCACACTTACTTACCCAGGTAAGAGAAGCCAGCCAACTGGTGGAATGCGAAACTCCAACGACTCCCCTGCTGTACTAGGACACTCTTTAATAAAGCTAAAAGGTCAGGCGGGGATGTTGACTGGTCTGCACATAGATACAGTTTTAATAATTATAAAAGGGAAATAAAGCGCTCAAAAAGAACCAACTGGATGAGTTTCTGCGAAAGTATCGAGGGCGTTACCGATGTGGCTTGTGTCAGTAAGATGCTATCTAAGGACACCAAAATCCTTAGCTTTGTCCAAAAGAACGAAGGCACGTGAACAGCTTCGAGAAAAGAAACCTTAGAGGTTGTATTGTATACTCATTTTCCCAATTGTGTGGATCGGAGTTGCTATCCGTTGGGAGTAGCTGATCCCATCTGTAATGCTGGTATGATGCCCGACTAGGAGGAGATCATTACCAGGGATAGGGTCAAATGGGCTATAAGTAGCTTTTAGCCTTTTAAGTCGCCTGGTCCAGATGATATCTTTCCGCCTCAGCTTCAGCTTGCTGGTAATATATTGTGTAATAATATATGGTGTAATATACCTGACGGTTGAAAAGATGTGCTTGTGGTGTTTATACCGAAGGTCGGTAAACCCAGTCACGTCGGCCCTAAGGATTATAGACCGATATCGCTGTTATTCTTTCTTTTGAACGCTCTTGAGGTCAAACATAGACCGGTCTCTGTTGAGTAGGTCGCAATATGTTTACGTTAGGGGTGAGTCGGTTGAGATCGCTCTACATGACAGGCTTTGTTGAGGCGATTTTGGCTAGGAGTGAGTACACAATGTTACCACTTCTGCAATTGAGAATTCACTTAGGGATTTTCAGTGCTGTTTTTCACTCACATGCTGAGTAATAGACTAATCCGTTCGAGTCTGGGTGGATGTTCTATCGTTAAGCGTTCAACCAGGGGTACTCCACAGCTAAGGGTACTGTCCACTCTCTTGTGGCTCCCAGTGGCTAATGTTGGTTTAAGGCGTCTGGAAAGCAGGGGCTTTAAGGTTGTGGCATACGCCAATGAATTGGTTATTCTGGTGGTGGCGCGTAGCGCCATACGTCTGAGCGTATCGGGCTGCTGGAAACTGCGCTTGATAGGACTCCCCAGAATTCTGAATGTCGCCTTTCCTGAGGGGAGGTGCGGGCTTTCGGGAAAAGTCACCGACTGTAGTGTGCCTGAGGCTATATTCCTGCCTGGTTTGAGGAGATTTATACCGGATAGGGCACTATACAGTGGTGGGGTATTCCAGGGGCAAAAAGGTATACCCATCTTCACAGATGAAGGTACAGGTGCTGTGGTTTTCTGTGTGGAACTCGGTTGTTGGCTTCGAAATTAGTTAGACGAAATAACTTTTAATTGCAACAAAATATCTTTTATTTTATTTTAATTTATTAAATTGGGTTACAAAATATTTAAGCAAATATTTTAGCGTATATTTTAGCGCTTTAAAAAACTTTGTTTTTACTAACTAAATCCGTTTTAATAATAAGCACAGAAAAAATTATGCTGTTGATTTTTATACAAAAGTCGACATAATTTCAGAACCGTTATTCAGCTATTTGTATAATAAAAACTCGATTTTATATATTTAATAGTATATATGTATGCATGTGTACGTACATATTCTATGTATTAAAGGTCTGCAACGAATAACTTTTTTGCTTCATATGTGCAACTCGCTGTCGGATAAATAGAGTACTTACTCTGTCTCTAACAGCGCAAGCAGTGAAGACAAATACGAGTAAGAATTTATCCGAAGCTGCTTATGTTCCGTAAAAAGAGTACTCATTGAAAAATATATCCGCAAAAACAAGTACTCATAAAATTATGTTCACTTCATGTGGTACTTCATATACTCGCAGAATAAAACACCACATAACTGATGTTTTTTTTACATATAAATGCTTTCGTGTATGAACAAACTTATAAACGACTTGTTAGACATTTATTTATTAATCAATGAAATAAAAAAAAATATAAATCAAAAATATTAAAATTTTTTTGGAAAAAATTTTTAATTTTTTGCTTTTTGATTTAAAAAAGTCTTTATTTTTAATGAACTAAAAACAATTAAACAATTAAAATAACAAAAAATCACTTAAAATTACTACAACGTAAACATTTTTTCTTTGCCAAACTTCTTTGTGGTATTTGCAGTACTCATTGATATTTGTAGTACTACGTGAAGTTTGGTGGTACTCATTGTACTCGACATGTTTTGTGCCAGTATTTTCGAGTAAGAAAGAAAGTTGAACATGTATTTGTATGAAGCGAACTCAGTCAAATAACAACAAGAAGTTATTCGATAATTTTGTTGTTCTCAAAAAAGAGTACTTTTCTTCTTCGGATAAGTGTGCTTGTATGCTAGATCTTATGTACTTTTTGGAGTCAAATACATTTGTGCAGACCTTTACTATGTATTAAGCAAAGGGACACAAATAAAAGGAGTAAGCAATAAGGAAAAACAATATGTATGAAATAAATAATTGAACTACAGTGGCGGCGGTAACATCGGTCTTGACCTTCATTTTAGGTTAAAGATTGACTGTAGCGTGTTTCAGGTTAATATTTTTACAATCTTTAAGACTATTGAGGCCATAGTCCACTTCGAATTCGGAATCTTATATGATCTTCGTTGACAGTCAGGCTGCCCTAAGGGCCTTTGCGTCGGTCTGGTGCAAATCAGGGCTCGTTCACGAGCGCAAAGAGTCGTTACGGACTTTTGGACCAGACCGAATCCGTCTATGCTGGGTTCCGGGTAATAGAGGAATACTCGGTAATAAGACGGCGGATGCTCTCGCTAGATTAGGTTCACTTTCCAAGGGCGATTTGATAGTTGGTCCTGATCCCCCAATCTACCACCCCTACGGCCTCATCAATGGATGGTCAGGGGGGAAGAGCAGAGGCGTTGGGAGAATGGATTGGGTTGTTATGTTTCTCGGTGTCTATGGCCTGCTATAGACAGTGTAAGAACAGGTTGACTGCTGGGCTTGGATAAGGCCAGTTTAGGAAAAGTTATTGGGTTTATTACGGGGCACAGCGAGATTAGGTCACTGATAAGGATCTGTTTCAGCGAGCGACTAAGAACAGTATGCCCCTTTTATGAAGTTCCGTCAGCAACAGAACTTGTTTGTTGGCCATCTAAATACTGTCTTCATAATGCACAAAGAAGTTTTAATTTTATTTATTTATTTATTTCTTACGGTTTTATAAACTTAGGTATATATACAATACATTACTTATTTTTTACATTAATACATTTTACATAAATTGTATTTACATTAATACATTAATTATTTTTACAGTATTCAAACAGCATTTCCTTAAATAAAATTATATTTTCAATAAAATAAATAAAATTATATTTCCCTTGTAGTTCACATTAGTGGTAGTCTATAATTATCTTTTCTTCTAGTATTATAATTATGAATCTCATGATTACACTATAATTTTTCATTTAAATATTCCGGACATTTTCCAAATTTTATATCATGAATAAATTTCAAGCTGTGAAAAGTAACAATTTGTCTAACATTTAAACAATTTAGTTCTTTCAGCATACTTTTTATATTTGTGTCATAGTTTTTGTTTAAAATAATACGCATAGCCCTATTTTGCAACTATTGAAGTTTGTCCATCTGAGTCGTATTTAAAAGAAATAGTATTGTAGGGCAATAAACAAAATGTGGTAAAATGATATATTATATACTTTAATCTCATATTCCTTATTTACTAATTTGGTTGATCTACCTAGTATCCCAATCTTCTTTACTATTTTGTTTGTAATATACTTTACATGTTCATCAAAACTTCAATTTTCATCTATCATTATGCCTAAATATTTAATTACATTTACTCTATCAATAGCGTCATTCTTTATTTTTAATATATGTACACTCATCTTTATTTACATGATTTCTTGTCAGTACCATAAATTTAGTTTTACTAATATTCAATTTCAATTTATTTTCGCATAGCCACATACAGTGGTGGCCTTATAATTAGAAACGACTTGGCAACATGTATGTTTGTTAATTTATTTTCAAAACTTTTGTTACTCACTGTAAAATTAATAGCTAAAAAAACAATTAAACAAATTAGCCTTGTGTTTATGATAAAAAATTCACAGCATCATTATCATTTAAAAAAAAAAATAAGCTAAAAACAAAATATGCCAATTTCAGGTTGGTCATATAATTAGAAACAAAAAATATTTTTACAAACAGCTTAAAAATATCTCCATATATTCACATTTAATGGGCATATTCTTTAATATTTTGTCGGACAGACCTTGTTTTGAACAACATCTGCAAGTCTTTTTGGCAAACGTTGTATCAAACGTTGGCATGTTTGTACTGATATGTTTTGCCAACTTTGTTGCACCAGCTGAAAGCATTTATCGTTATTTCGAAGGTTTTTGTCCTTAAGATCTCTATTAACAATTGCCCATACATTTTCAATTGGATTGGGATCAGGATTTTGACCCGAACGTCAATATTTTGGCCTGAAAGCCAACACTTCACTAACCTTAAAGTTAGTAAAAATTTAGTTGACGGGCATACTCTCAAAGAAATAACGTCAGAAATATCCACACGGACAATAAGGAGGCGTTTGCAGGATTCGGCACTTCGTGGGTGCATTGCGCAGAAAAAACCGCATGTCTAAAAAAAAATATTAAAAACCGGTTACAGTTTGCAACGGAAATGCTTAAAAAAGATCCGCGTTTCTGGAACAGAGTTCTCTCTCAAAGATTAATTTGTTCCAATCTGATGGAAAAACTTATGCAAGACGTCTTCAAAACAAAGCCTTTGATCCCATGTACACAGTGAAAACGGTGGCGGTTCTACTATGGTCTGGAGTGCTTTTTGCTGGCGTGGTGTGGGTCCAATTGTAAAAGTTTAAGGAATAATGGACCAATATCAATAAAAGAGCATATTGGAAAATGTAATGGAACCGTATTCAATTACATTTTTCAGCATGACAATGACCGAAAGCATGCTTCAAGGTTAGTGAAGTGTTGGCTTTGGGGCAAAATATTGACGTTCTGGACTGGCCACCCCAAAGTCCTGATCCCAACCCAATTGAAAATGTATGGGCAATTGTTAATAGAGATCTTAAGGACAAAAACCTTCGAAATAACGATAAATGCTTTCAGCTGGTTCAACAAAGTTGTCAAAACATATCAGTACAAACGTGCCAACGTTTGATACAAGGTTTGCCGAAAAGACTTGCAGATGTTTTGTAACTGCTTTTTTAGCTATTAATTTTAAAGTGAGTAACAAAAGTTTTGAAAATAAATTAACAAACATACATGTTGCCAAGTCGTTTCTAATTATAAGGCCACCACTGTATATATTTAATTTATTTATTAAAAAAATCTGCTCTTTTTTCTGTTGCTTTCTTTTTTCCAAAATTTGCAATAGAGCTTTCTCCCGTAGACGTCGAAGAACATTGATGTAATTTTGATCTTTGCATTCATTTTCAGCCCATTCTAACGCTTTATTAAACACTGTTACAGCTTCATTTACATCAACTTTTTTGGCAGATATTTCCAGTTCAAGATCATCTTCAGTTTCTACTACCACTTCTGTCTCAAAATTAATGCAAGCAGATGTACTAACACATACTAATATATGTACACCAAAAACGGGGATTCCTGCAACTAATAAACACAGAATTTTAACGTTTCAAATAAAAAATAATTCTGTTCAAATTGTAGGGCTTTTTACATTTCTTCATCTTTTAGAGTAGTCAATGAAGCAAAAAAAATGTTCACATAAAGCGGTGTTCATATAATGTGGTGTTCACATTAGCGCGCGTGCACTGTAAAATCCTCCCCATTCCCAAAGCTAAAAACGACGTAGTTGAAAAATGTGAATTTAATATGTGATAAATGGCAATTGTTGTTGTTTACATAAAGTTGTGAACAGAGACACACAGAATTGTGCGAATAATAAAGAATTTTAATTAAACTAAATACAAATTTATTTTTATTTTATTTATAATCTACGAGCTCTACCTCAGTCACCAACAGGTTTATTTTTACGAAGTCCTTGTCATGCAAGTATGAGCTGTGTCATGATTGACCCTACTTTCCTCACTCGCGGGAACAACATGGATAAAGACAAAGAACAATTAACGGGCAAACGACAGATGCATGCTGCTTTTGCTATGGGTATGGGAAAGGGACAGTAATGCCCGCATCTCCTCGCTCAGATGGTCCAAGGGAATTGAGGTCGTTGATTGTGGAAATGGGAAAACTCCAAAGTTTTTCACTAAAGCAGTGAAGCGCCTTGGTGAACTTCATTGGAGACGATCTCCAATTAGCTCCTCTGAAGATCCATCATCTAACAGGACGCTGAAAGTGTTGCAGATTAATCTACATCTCTGCGAAACCGTTTTAAATTATCTCCTAAAAATCCAATTCCTCTCTCTCTAATCTAGTATTCTTGGATCCTGGGATCTGGGTCTGTCTTATTTCTAACCTAAGCGACAAGTAAGCAATTATGTGTGCGGGTTGAATTTGTTAACCACTCCTTTCTTTTGTACGTAGATGACTTAGGGACCGAAATGATGCTGACAATTGCGTATATGCCGTGCGAGAATACATTTCCACCTGGCCTTTCTGTGGAGCATGCAAGCAATAGAAGACATCTTGTCTTGAATTATGATCATACCCATCATATTCAATGAATTTAACCAATGTAATGTCGGCAATACGCCTACTATTTGGAATCGCTTCAGGGAAGCGATCTCTAACGTGAACAAGTGTATGATTAGAGGCTAGATAGTTTCTTTTCGGACCGCAATCTGATAACCATCTGTATTAATTAGGGGTGTTACAGAATCCCTACTCCCCAGTGAAAGACCATACGATATGCGCCATCTCACATCGCATATATGGTTCTTTCGGCGTATTGAACCTTATCAGTGCGACTTCTGACCACACCATCGATCTGATCTTGACATGCCGCGTATTGGATCCCAGATTACGGCCGATTACTATACTTTCGATATAGTCAATGAATTTATGTATCTTGGCTCCGCCGCTACCTACAAAAATGATCAGTCTGCAGATCAAGCGTAAGATTACTTTTGCAAACAGGTGCTACTACTGAGTAGCAGAGACCTCTCTCGTACGACAAATACTGTACAAGACGCTCATCCTCCCCGTGTTTCTTTATGAATTAGAACTATTAAGCACTGATGCAGCAGCCTTGAGAGCATTAGAGAGAAAAGTCCCACGAATGTTTCTCTCAAAACTGTGCTCCGCTAAATTTGTGAACTTATAAGTCATTTTTAATAGATGTATTACTTATTTATTATATATTATTTTAATAAAATCTAATTAATTTTTAACATTATTATACAATTGATTTTACATTAAAATCTAATAAAATAACAAACAACAATCTCAAAATATAAACGATCAACGCAATTTACAGTGTACAACAACAATTTATAAATCTTAAATTAGAAATCTACCTAAAGTTGAACAGTTAAAATACACTAACAAATTTTACATCCAACGGAATTATTCTTACAAAAAGTATATTTCAAATAAACAAAAATTAAAAACCGTAAACAAACAACAACAATATTCTACCTATTAACAAAACTTTTTTGGGAGATAAATATACACATTGAATAAACACAAACTACACTTTGGTAACATTCCCTACAAGAAATGAATGACCGAAACTAACACTTACACAACTTTCTTACTACTGCACATGTAATTTTTATTTGACTTTTTATGCTTCAGAGTTGTTGTACTTAAAAAACACATCACTCTTGGCGGTCAAATGACCTGTAAATTTATTGATTTCAAAAATTCAATCGTAGTAGACTTTGAAACAAAAATTTATAGCGGCTTATGACGAAAATTTTAATTGTGATCTTTGTTCTTCTTTCAAGAAAAAAATTGAAAAAATATAAATGAAATACACCTATACCCCGTTTTACACGGTATTCGTTTTTCACGTTTTCGATCTTACACGGTTTTTGAAAATAAATTTTTTTTAACGAAATTTATTAATTTTGTATTTACACGAAATTATAAACACTAAACTATAATTTGCTTATATCTACAATAACATTTTTATTGTTTTACTGTCAAAATACAACACTACAAAATGTATGTTACAGTCAGTGTTGTCAGATTTTTTTTACCTCTATCGCCAAAAGCTGTATGCAATATCGCCAAAAATCGCCAAAATAAAATATTATTCATTTTTTCCAAAATAAAAATCGCCAAAAGTTTAAAAAATCATTTATATTTATTTATTTCATGTATTATAAAGTCAATATGAATCTAATAAAAGTCTATAATAAAATAATATTATAATTTTACATTTACCCAATTCACAAAATGTTATAGTTGTCGTAGATCGGTAGAAACTATGACAAACTACAACTATTGTACATAATGTTGTTGGTAATTTCCATGTCAAAAACTACTACAACATGTACGACAATTTTTCCTGTTTCCGAAATGTCGTATCGAAATATTCAAAAAATTTGATAACACTGGATAACATCTACAACAATATTTACGACAAGGTGTTCACAAAATGAAATGCCATTTAACTATAATCTACAACAATATAACATTTTGTGAATTGGGTAATTACATTTGTACTTTTAGTGCATTAGTTATTAGTTGTCAAAATATTTTTTACAAAAATTAATTGCATAAATCTATTTTGCATCCAAAACTCCACGGTGTATATTGGTCATTAGATGCAGATTGGTACGACAAAGGGGCATCTGCAATAGATTTTAGCAAACCTACAAATTTAAGTCATTAAACGGTTTAAAATATTACATTTGTGTACTTACCT
Source organism: Sarcophaga rosellei (assembly GCA_930367235.1). Classification (NCBI taxonomy): domain Eukaryota; kingdom Metazoa; phylum Arthropoda; class Insecta; order Diptera; family Sarcophagidae; genus Sarcophaga; species Sarcophaga rosellei. The sequence goes on along the minus strand of OV884021.1, from coordinate 44,799,264 downwards.
ATGGCCCAACTTTCATTTTCCCACTACTTTTCATGTCGACGATATACTTTAATTTTTTTTTTTTTAAGAAGATTCCATTATAACATTTTCATTTTTTAACCCTGGACGGTTACTCTTCGTCGAATCGAGGAAGCTCGTTTACACTTTTTCATACAACTCTTTTATGTTTGACCAAATTTCGCTCTTTTTTTCAACAACATTATTTGATAATAAAAGCTTGCAGTCAGTAGACGAAAAAAAATTTTTCTTCGTCGATTCGACAAAGAGTAACCTTACTGTACAAAAATGACCATCCAGGATTAAAAAATGCGTTGCCTAGATAAGTTTACTCACTACAAGCTTTCGTAATCAATCAACATTGTTTATAAAAAGATCGAAATTTGGTCAAACATAAAAGAATTATATAATAAAGAGTAAATGTACTTTGTCGATTCGACGAACAGTAACCAATTAGGGTGAAAGTGTTCGTCGATTCAACGAAGAGTAACCTTAATGTACAAAATAGTAGAGTAACCGTCTAGGGTTAAATAATGCTTCAATAGTATTTCTTTAATTTTTATTTTTCCTAAATGTTTTTCTTTTCTTTTGAAGTGTTAATTTTTCTATTTACCGTTAACTAATTTGACACTTGTTTGGCATCAATACTGCACATTTAAAGAGGTGTCACACTTAACATTTTTCAATATTAATTTTGACAGAAAAGTACTCTTAACAACAACAATCAGCTTGTTGTTTCTGTATTGTTTTACAAGTGTACGAAATGACACAGACATTGGTATAACCCATAAATGTGAACTATTTTACTTGTTGACATTAATTGTGCCATTCACTATGTATATGAGGGATACCAGAGATGTATAATGTAAGAACATTATGTTATTAAATTAAGTGTTAAAAAAGTATTTCAAACAAATAAAAATAATTTGTTGAAAATAGCCAAATAAATCGCCAACTAGTCTGTAAATCGCCAAAAGATCGCCACGTCGCCAATTGAAAATTTTGATCGCCAAAGGCAATGAAAAATCGCCACGTTTGGCGAGAAATCGCCACGTTTGGCGAGAAATCGCCACATCTGACAGCACTGGTTACAGTTACGAATTCTTAGTAGTCTATGTCTATGATGGAAATAGATAAGATGGGAACTCCCTGTTTTATGATCAAATCTAAATTTTATGTGTGTATAAGCTGGTTTGTTTGAAATACCAAAACAAAGAGCATCATTGTTTTTAAACTTTGTTTTTAATTAGTATTTATATATATGCTTCTGGCGATCACATTATGAAACCATTTGTAATTAATAAAGCCATGAAGCCACGTTTGTTCGAAGACATAGATCTTAAAAATCTTCCGGTATATTGGAACGCCAATAAAAAAGCTTGGGTAACCAATTCAATTATTCATCATATTAAAAACTGACAAAAAGGGCTTTTTTATAGTGATTTTCGTTTAGCACGGTTTTTCCATATAAGAGTGAATTTTTCGAGTTACACGGTTTTTTATGGAACCTATCTTCCATAGGTGGGGATAGGTGTAGTTTCTTAACAAAATTAAAAAAACGTTTAAATTTTATTGGAAAAATGTCGCTTGTGGAAATGAAAACGGAGTCTATAGAAGCTAATGATGGAAATTCGGTGAGAACTTTCTCACAAGTGAGATGAATGCAGAAGAAAGAAGCAGCGAAGTCACGGCCATTATCCACAGAGCGAAATTAATTATAAGCGTTCATGTTTTTAAACAAAAGGATATTTCATTTATTCCAGAATGAAACTAATACTGAAAATCCTTCCTCCTCGGGAGAAACCGGGGAGGAGTTTGACAACAAAATGCGAATAGATCGCACTAAACGTTTTGATTTTTTCCTCGAACACACGGAAATTTTTATGCATTTCATCAACAACAGTATTTAATCGAGACCTACAAAACCCAAGGGAAGACCTAATACTGAGTAAGTGTCTTTATAATATTATTAAACCTATGTGGAGAGGTTTAATGTTTTGTTATAGTTTCAGCCGCCACCATAGAAAAACGGAAGGAGAAGAAGACGAAGAACTTTTGGTTGCCTATGCTCAGAATAAGGAAATCTTTCGTTTTGAAAGTTCACCAAGTTATATTATGAATGGTGAATTACGTGGATTAAATTGGATAATATCGTTGCAAGAAAATGACATTAGTATAATACTAACGTCATAATAATAATTATATTTAGTATTTTTAGTAGTATTATTATTATTACTATTTATATAATTTTTATTTTGTATATTTTGTTTTGTTTTATATGTTTTTTATTTATTATTTAATTATAAAATAAATTATATTTTTTATAATAAAAATATATCAAAACAACAAACATTTTTCTTTTGCAAGGGGGTATATCAATTTTTTCATCAAGTTTGACTAGTCAACAGTGTCAACTTTGACTGATATATAGCCGAAAGTCCATACCAGCCGTTTCATGCGACCTTGCATTACATGCGTATACCGAAAAAGTAGAATCAGTGTAGTCAAGAAACATAAGAAAATGCATAGACGCGTAAAACGCATCAAGGCCGTGTCAGATAAAACTTTTGCTTCGCGTTGCGTTGCATATACGCTTTGACATTTAAGATAAATGCACATGTTTATATGGCACTTGTCACATAAACTGCTTTTAACGCAACGCAAAGCGAAAAGTTGGGCATGTCTCATCTTTTTGCTCGCTTTGACAATCAGCTGTTGATTATTCAGTAAATATTTTTGGTAAATTTGAGAGCAAATTTTATTGTTTCAATATTTTTCTTTAAATTTTAAGCTTTTTTGTTATTGTTTTGTTTATATTAAAAAAAAGAGGTAAGTGAATTTTATTTTTTGGAAGAAGTATTTAATAATTTTACTTAGTAAAAAAACTTACGCGCCAACCACTTTTAAAAGAGAAACAAACAACGCGAGTGTTGTCAAAATTTTGGTTGTGTCATACACCTTTTGCTTTACGCTTTTCTCTCAAAGTTATAAACGTCACGCAAAGCAACAAAGTTTTATCTGACACGGCCTTCAAGTAGGTCTACTTTCTACTTTTCTATGCGACTCATGCACTGCTGGAAAAAGTCAGCAGTTTTTGAAACTTGGTATGCCAAATTATATACTATTGTGAATGATTTCGATAAATATGTTTAAATAGTGCATTACTATTTTCGCATTTTTTTTTGCATTATAAAAATATTAATAAAAACATATTTCATAATAAAGTTTACTACTAATTTAAGAGGAAAATACATTAAAATACATTTTTAACACATTTCTTTCATGAACAAAATATGTATGTTACTAGTTGTCGATTGTTTTTATGTACTGAGTGTTATCTATTTTGAATTTATTTATTTGTAAGCATGAAAAATGTAGGATAATTTAACCGAAAACACTACTCTTGTGCTCTTTTGAGGATTTTCGTAGGACTTAACAGCACAAAATATCCCATATGTAAACTCATAAATTTGTAATTAATGGCATAAATTCTTTTAAAATTACAATTTGATTTTCTATTTTTCCGAAAAATGTTCTTGTTTGCTTTTTTATTGTTTACCACAACAGCTGACTAAAGCAAAAAAACAGTCGCATAAAACGCATTGTGTGTAACTTGCAATAAAAACCGCATATAATGCAAGAATCGCATGTAACGCAAGGTCGCATGAAACGGATGGTGTGGACTTTCGGCTTATGAAATACAATGCTTACATTTTGACGTTTTAGCTAAATCAATTAGATGCATCTCGCTACCACCGAGTATACAGAGAGGATAATGATGATGTTTGAAAAACGCTCATTACTGGCGAATTTAGAGGGAGAAAAATATGTTATAAGTTTTGTAAAACAAATGTGTCAGAAGCAACAGATATACAGAGTGAAAACTGACGGATAAAGTAGAAAAATTAAATGTAAATAAACATTTATTTTGTGTTACAAAAGGGAAAATTTGTAATATTTTTTAATTTCTTCAATGAAAAGTTTAAAGATTCTTAAATATTAAATTATTAATCGAAATGTGGGTGATTTTCGGTCACAATGAATATAGATTCTTGTGCAAGAGGTGATTAAGAAGCTAAATATTACAAGATCAAAATAAGACGTACTGCTCATAAAATTTTTTTGCTGAAGTTGCCAATTTTTTTTAATTTCTTGAAAGAAAGAGTTAAAAATTGTTATTGTTATTAGCTGTTTTTACACAAAAATTAAATTTTTTATTAACCCTCGCCAATATAAACCCACCCGAAAACTAAAAACATAAAACAAAACAGAGAGAAAATCAGAGAGGGACAGAAATACTTTTTGGTAATATTTGCTGTCCCTTTCATAATTCTCCGGTGAACGTCAAAATTCCGTATCCTTACTAGTTATATTGTGCTCGCAACAATCTACTCTCCATACTCATGAAATTGTTGGCTGCAGTTTATGACGACAAAAGGCGGAGTCCTTGGATGATATTTATGATTTAGTGTATTGTTTATTTTCTTTTATATTTTTGCAGTATGAATTATTGTAAATAAAACTATTGTAATTATTTTAGTATAAGTTTATAACAGGCCCCACTGTGCCTCAAATATTTAAAGTAGTTTTTGCTAAGCTCTTATGATCTATTTTTAGAAATATTATCGTTCTTTATAACGGTTGTCGTACGACTCACATTTGACCTACAAGACCTCTCTGCTGATTTCAATTGGTGCTTGCTCTCACATTTGTAAGTTGTAGAGTAGGACGCAACGTGATTGATGTTCGATCATGTTTAATCTGTTATTCGTTACTTTTTTGTATAAAAGCGAGCGTGACTTCAGCGGTCGGGCAGTTGGTGATGAGTTGCTGGTAAGGCAGGTCGATCTTATGACATCGGCTGTTGCTGAAAATATATCAAATCATAAGTGGTGTGGTTGTCCCCACTAGTGAGATATTTACAGCCAGCAAAACATTGGCAACTGTGACTGGACGGACACCGGAGACCTCAGAACCACAATCATCCTGTGCGTAGGCCATTTGATTGTCGTTCTGACATCCTCCTCCGGGGAATTTGACTGACCGGACGAACAAGGGGAGATCTTGGAGCCACAATCATCCTGTGCGTAGGCCGTTTGATTGTTGCTTATACATCCTCCTTTGGTTGACTTGACTGACTGTGCCGGAGTAACAGCAAGGACCAGTCATCCAGGGCGCATGCCGTTTGACTGTTGTTCTGACTCAAACCCCCTTGACGGCTAATAAATAGCTTTAAAACTTCAACGAAGTGTGTTTTATGTAACCACTGGACGGCTCTGATCTACCCCCAGCACCCAAGCGGAAACGTGTCGTTACAAGTTGTTACAGAAACCAAGGAAAAAAATTAACAACAAAACACACACGCACAACAAAATCACACAAATTTTGACAATTGAAATAGTATCAGCTGTTTAGTTGCTCCCACCTCACAGAATACACACAGAATCGATACCTTTGACGTTTAATAAACGCTCAAAGCAGTAGCTTAACCTGCCAATTAAAGGGAGAAATAAAATATTAAAATGTATTGCGAAACAAATGTGTTAGAAGCAATAGATATACAGAGTGAAGGTTAAAGTAGAAAAACTAAATGTAAATAAACATTTATTTTGTGTTAAAATAGGGAAAATTTGGAATATTTTTTAATTTCTTCAATGAAAAGTTTAAAGATTCTTAAATATTTAAATATTAATCGAAATGTGGGTAATTTTCGGTCATAATGAATATAGTTTCTTGTGCAAGAGGTAATTAAGAAGCTAAATATTACAAGATCAAAATAAGACGTACTGCTCATAAAAAATGTTTCTTGCTTAAAGATGCCAATATTTTTTAATTTCTTGAAAGGAAATGTTAAAAAGGTTATTGTTATTAGTTGTTTTTATTATTTATTGATAGTTTTAGACAAAAATTACATTTTTTTATTAACTCTCGCCAATATAAAAACCCACCCCGAAAACTAAAAAAAACGTAAATAAACAAAAAAAGAGTTGTATTTAGAGAGGGACAGAAATACTTTTTGGTAATATTTTCTGTCTCTTTCGCAATGCTAGGTTAACTGTCAAAATCTGGTTTCGATTCTGTGTCCCACCTATTACATGAATTCGCCTAGCCCGTCTTTTCTTTTCCAGATTGTTCTGCCCCGTTACATTTCTCTTCATTTTCGCCAAAGTATATCTGCCTCTTTTTAACCCTTGTCTTTGGTTCTTTTACCTAAATCGCTTTGCCAACTGTTAAAATTAAATCTCTAGAGTTGCCAGACGGTTCTTTCTTTTCTTAACCCTTTGCATAACTCACAGGACAATACTGAGGTAACATTTTTATTAATGGATGCAGAGTTGTGAAGAAATTAAAATATATAATACTTTTAAGTGATCACAGCAATCTATTTGAAGTGCCTGCTTAAACAAATGTGATTTTCCCCAAAAAATTTATTTATATTTACTTGTCTGCTAATATTCAACTTGTTTTTATCAAAACAAAACAGGTGGAACAAATTTTTTTTAACCAGATTTATTTATGTATTTTACTTTAACTTAAATGAATTAGTTGTAATTAATTTTGCTTTATATTTACATGTATGTGTATTTTATATCAACACAAACAACGCAAATCTGACTGCTGCCGGCTGATCGGATTATTTCTGACAAAAAATCGGTAAGCACAGATGCCGCGACACCAATTTCTGAATCGAACATGAAATCGATCATATTAGATTCAGTGATACAAACCTCAATTTTTTGTTTATTTCAATTCCGTTCAACACAACTTTTTTTGCTATAGATTATATGGAAGAGGAACTGAAAAAATTCTTTATTTTTAAAAAATGTTAGTTAAGTGTAAAAAAACGGTGTTTCAATAATTAAAATCATAGGAAATAAATATTATTGCAATTTTATTATAATACCCGCTTTCGTAGAGTTCAAATAGATAAAAAAAGTACAAGGGCATAAGCAAGTGGTACTAGACGTCCTGTTGCTTCTGTGGTGATATATTGGGTTTCTATTTATCATTTTTGCATAGAAATTAAGGATATTGTTTTATTATATTCTTACATATAACTTTTATATAAGTCATCGGGTCGATAACAGTCGCGTTACTATTGGGAGGGCACCTCAATGTATTACGAGTCTAGCCAGTCTAGTTTGAAGAACGAAAATTGAAACGTAATCCCAGTAGTGCTCTTTACTAGGCTAGTCAAATCGAATCTTTTTATACCGTGGGAGGTTTCAGACAAGGCGATTCCTTATCATGTGACCTCTTCAACTTCGTCCTGGAGAGTGTTCTGCGAAAGGCGGGAGTGCATCGCAATGGCAGTATTTTTCAAAAAAGCGTCCAGTTGCTTGGGTACCCCGACGACTTAGACCTCATAGGGCGTACCAAGCGAGATGTTACTGCTGCCTTTAGTGCTATTGAACGGGAGTCTACTAAGATGGGTCTGGCAGTAAATGAGGACAAAACTGAAAAAATTTGATTCGATTCGAAATGCAGAATAGGGATGATAGTGGCCGAGACGATTTCTGTCTGGGTTGAAGCTTTTCATACCGGATGGGTAGCCGGAATACTCCAGAGTCAAAAAGGTATATATAGACACATTGGAAGGGGTTTTCTTCAAGAATCTCGGACTTTAAGTTAAGTGATGACTGTGCCGTTTTTCTGACTAGGCAAGGTTTACTTTCTAAGACGATTTAATTATTTGTCCTAAGCTACCAATCTGCTACTTCTACGTAAAATGGGCCAGGGAGAAGGAACAGAAACGATTGAATCGAGTCATAAGAGTCGGATATTCGCGTGAGGATCCTGGGTAAGAGTTTTCCTGACGATTTAAATTCTCTGTCGAGAGCTAAAATCTACTTAGAACAGTTGTATTTTAGATTTTTCCATAGCTAGTAGGTAGTGTGTTCGCTAATTAGACGTAAAGCCCGAGTTCGAGCCCCAGGCCAGACATCAAAACGAAACATGAAAAATAAAAAATATTTCTTAGGTGACTTCCTCTCAGCAGATTTCTGGCAAAAACTCTGAGTAAATCAACCTGCCATGAAAAAGTTTCTCACAATCTGTCGTCGGAGTCGACGTTAAAGTATAAAATTAAGGCACACAACATGAGTGTGTGAAAAGCTAGGCCGTAATCCTGACTGAAGGGTTGTAATGGCCAATTATGTACATATGTATATGTATGTAAATGTAATTATTACACAGACAGCTGCCGTGTAAAACTAATCATAGTATATCCAGTAGAAATATTGAAATATTACTGATAGTATGGCTGACTTCATAAACGCAGTTTGCAATGCAACCATACAATGCATGGTGTTCATAAAAGCAGTAAAATTTGTTTTGGCAATGCCTTATGTTCATTTTTGCATGGCAATGCTTTTCAGTGCGGATTATTTGTCAATTTCGTGCATGGTTTTTATTTGTGATTCTTTGCAAACATTTATTGGCGGCAAAAATTTTGTGGTAGAAATGACAAATTTTTGGTAATTTAACTTTTTTATTAATATAAGTACAAATGTGATTTAACATTTAATTTTTTGTATATAGAGAAAAAAAAATGGAATCATGAAAGAAAAAACCTACTCATAAAAGTGCGTTAGCAAAAAATTTCAATTTGGAAACAAATAATGCGGGATATTAAGGAAATTGATAGCACATCTTTGAAAGAACAATTATTGCTCAGTTTCCAAATTGTTATTTGTAATGTTTTTTGTAGCGTTATTCCAATACGTCCAGTTTTACGTGAATACCACCAGGGTTTAATCGCAATCTGCAACTTCTTAAAATTTAAAATATTAATTAGTTTTATCAAATTATACCACTTGGTAATAAATACCTGAAATGTACTTTTCTTTATTAGAAAATGAGAATAAATCTCATCGTCCTACATGCTTGCGATAATTTTACACAAATTTTAAAGTTTTAAGAATTCTTCTCTCGCTAGTTAATAATGCTATACGACGACCCTTTCTTTTGTTTAAAATAGTTTTGATCAAAGTGCTGCTTGAATTTTTATTATCAGCCAAATCGAAAACGGTTTTCAAAAGAAGACTGCATTTTTTCTGAATATTCATTTAAAAAAATTAAATTATACAAAAAGTCATACAAGGGTCAGCAGTTTTCGCGTTCATAAACGTATTAAAATGTCATCTCATTATTTGACAAAGCAGTGTTGCAATAAAACATTGCTTTGCCTTGTAAATGAATTTCTTTGCAGTGTTGCATTGCAAACTGCGTTTATGAAGTCAGCCTATATCTTCACTTACAACTCTGGAGAGTGTATACACTACAGATAGATTAACAGGTATATATGGAGCAAATAGTGATACATTCAACGGTAAATTAATGCCTGGGCCTGGAAGCGTTTATGGAAATAACAGAGTTGATGGACTTGCATAGTCTACTGCAATAAATAATTCGTACGTGAGGTTGGTATTCCAAATTACACTGTGCTAGTTGGAAAAAGTGACAAGCGGGGCACCTGGCGGGTTAACCTAATTCGGGTACGCTGAATCCGTTTTTTTAGGTTAGCCCTTATGTTTTGTTAGTTTTCGGTGTGATTTTTTTATATTGATGCGAATTAATAACAAAATGTAATTTTTGTGTGAAACTATTAATAAATAATAAAAACAACTAATAACAATAATAATTTTTAACTTTTTATTTCCAGAAATTAAAAAATATTGGCAACTTTCACCAAGAAAAATTTTTATATTTATTTTTATCTTGCACAAGAAACTATACAAAGCGAATTCATGTAACCGGTGGGATTATCTAAACAGCTGATACTACTACGATTGTCAAAATTTGTGTGTGTTTGTTGTGCGTGTGTGTTTTGTTGTTAATTTTTTTTCTTTTCCATTTTTTTTCTTCCTATTTTGACAGCCGAAGGAGTGTTTTACAAAAACAAAATGCCTGTTGTTTTTGCATTGTTGTACTTGTTGTAGAGTTGCGGCTACCTTATATGAATTTGCCGTGAAACTATATTCATTGTGAACGAAAATTATCCACATTTCGATTAATAACACTGTGCTAGTTGGAAAAAGTGACAAGCGGGGCACCTGGCGGGTTAACCTAATTCGGGTACGCTGAATCCAGTGGTGCTAACCGTTTTTTTTAGGTTAGCTCTTGTTTCCGAAATATACCGTTATTTCGAAAATGGAGGAGGTTGCACAACATATATTCGCGTAACTCAAAAACGGTTTAGTTTATTATAATAAACTAAAAAATCGAAATTCCGCAATGAAATTTTCTTTAAGTAAGGTTAAACTTTTTCCAATATGCGCAGTCGTTGAAGAAACATAATTTTTTTTTACCAAAAAAATAGGATTTTTTTTTTTTTTTAGCAAATTTTCGAAAATTTTGTTTTTTAAAAAGACATAAAAAATTGGAAAACGCAGCCGTGCTTCTTTTTATTTATTTATTTTTGTTGTTGACGATTTCTGTTTCTACCTGTTCCAGGTATAAAAATAAAATACCAGGCAATATTCGCCATGGAAACGGAATAGGACTTTTTAACTTAGTGACATGTAGCAAAACTGCTTTCAAGCTACTTTTGTACGAATCGATGAATAAGCGCCAATCTTTAGGATTATATTCATGTTGCATTGTTAAAACCAAGCCGCGGATGTCAGTACAATACGCGAGAGAATTATTCTCAATAGATTTAAAAAAAGTCGTAAATCGACGATGGCAATTGATAGCCCCGTATATTTGTACGTCTGGTGCTAAAATATTAGCGTTTTTTAACTCTTTTGTTACGAGAATGCTCTGTCTTTGAGACAATTTTAGGCGCCGTACCATTATATCCAGACGATTTTGCGTAATTTCATTGTAGTTACATGGAATCGTGATGTATGACGGTTGATACATCGATGCAGCTGCTCCACAGGGGGTTACTCTGTATTGCGATTCGAAAGCAAGTTCGATGCGTAAGTTAAATGCGTTAAGAGTACAATTTGGTACTCTGTATCGCTTACGCAAATGCTTTCGCAAAGTTAGTTGAAAAAGAAGCAACACTGGCACCACAAAATTCACAATAGTGAAGAACAACAAAACGAAATGTCAAAACTTGTAAACAAAAACATTTTAAACAAATTATTTGTTGTTGTATTGTGACTGAACAACAATAAATATTTCAATTTATTTTAATTTCAGTTTTTTTTATGCCACAAATGACTATTTTTATTTAAATCGGTTAAAAGTTCTGAATCTTCTGTTCTAGCAGATCTGTACAGTAATCACTATTTGCTATTATAGGCCGTTTTATTGTATTGTTAGGATTGGTAACAACAATAATATTGACGTCTAACCAATTCTGATGCCTTTCAAGTTCTCCGACTATGTGCGGCGACTTTTTATATTCATCTAACTCATCCATGCCTAAAGGAAATAAAACAACAACAAAAATTAGAAGAAGAAAAGAATAAAAAATATTTTGAGAATCTTTACGTCCTAGACAAGAATTAAAGCGAACAATTACGCTTCCACCAAGTCTATTCAGTAGCTAATAAGAGATACATTTACTATATGGGTTCATTAGAGCTGAAACCTATGAACAAATTAGAGTCGATTTCGACTATCTGATATCCTTGGATGGCCACGTCTCATCACTCGCCCCAAAATTGTGGAATTTAAAACCTTCTCTAAAAAATGCTACCACACAAGGATCCTAAATAAAGTTATAGGCTGCATACCTATATCAAAGACCCATAGAGACCATTAATGACCCGAGTTTCATTACTGTCTGTCAACAGACATCGGTTCTTTTTGTTTTAGTCCTTCTCCTTTGGCTTTTCTCTAAAAAAATAATAATTTAGATATAAATATAAAAATTTATTTGTGTTACTTGCATGATTCGTTTCCTTTGCGTTTGATATTTTGTTAGCGCAAGATATTTGCGCTTAACGAACATTTTTGACATGCGGTTTCGTATTACAGAGTGCGGTGATGCCAAATTTGCGCAAGGGGAAAAATTAGATGCGTAAGGAAAATACGAAAGCGCAATTAAGAGTACCAATTGTTCGATTACGCACAATTTCCTTTTCGCATCGCAATACAGAGTAACCCCCCAGGTTTCAACAGATTGAAGTATTGACGGAATATCTTCTGTTGGTATTTGGCTATCCGGAACAGGAATTTCGTCAGAATGCGGCAGCGGAAATTGAGCATATATTGTTGCAGTGTAAGATATAGAACCACTTTTTCTTCTGTTCATGCCGGCTGTATGATTTATGCACGCATAACACTCATCTTCAACATGGAGTATGGGATCTCTCCAAATCATTGGAACACCAAATGGCATGGTGTCTCCATTTTTTTCCACTTATTTAAATGGTATATGCATTTTGTGGATGGGATGGGATGCATGCAAACAAGGTAAAGTTTCTGACTGTGGCCAACGTGGCGACCACCAGGACGATCCTTGTCTTGCTGCATTCAAGTTGACATGCAGCCTCCTCGTGGACCCTCCTGGATGGCATTCTAGCACCCGTTAGATGTTAACTAATGCGTGCAGCGAAGTCCAATCCCCTGGACGTTAAATTTGGGTTGTGCGTAGGGCTTGGAACCCACCACGTAAAAACATTCTCCAATGAAAACCAAAACAATAGCCTCTATAAAGATCCCCTCAAAAGTTGACGACCACGGTAAACGTTTAAAGGACTATGATTTACGAATAGGCACATGGAACGTCCGAACCCTTTACAGGGCAGGCGCTTCCGCCCAGCTGGCGGATGCCCTCATGAAACGTAGGACGGACATCACTGCCATCCAGGAAATGCGATGGATAGGGCAAGGATGCAAAAGGCTAGCATCTTGCGATGTGTATTACAGCTGCCAGGTTGATAAGCACGAATTCGGATGCGGATTTGTGGTTAATAAGAGACTTCGCCACCTTGTCTCTGGGTTCACGCCTGTGAACGAAAGGATAGCCACAATTCGCATCAGGGCAAAATTTTACAACATCAGCCTTATTTGTGCTCATGCCCCGACGGAAGAAAAGGACGATGTGACTAAAGATGCCTTCTAAGTGTCCGGCCCATGACGCCAAAATTGTCCTCGGGAATTTTAATGCGAGGGTCGGGCGGGAAGGTATCATTGGCCCCACTGTCGGACAGTTCAGCCTCAACGAGAACACTACCCCCAATGGTATGAGGCTGATCGATTTCGCCGCGGCACGTAACATGGTAGTATGTAGCACCAAGTTTCAACACCTCGATATCCACAAGGCCACTTGGATGTCCCCTGATCGATCTACGTCCAACCAAATCGATAATATTGTGATTGACGGAAGGCATGTATCCAGTATACTAGATGTGCGTACGTTCAGAGGTCCAAACATCGACTCTGACCGCTACCTTGTCGCAGCCAAGTTTCGATTGCGCATCGAGGTCTGCGCGCTCTAGTACATTGCGAAAGCTGGACGTCAAGAAGCTGCGATCACAAAGGACAGCTGAGGCGTTCTCCGCTCAACTCTTTGATAAGCTCCGTCATTCCCTCTCTAATCTCAACGACATTGGAGGACTGTGGGCCAACATCTCCCACTCCTTGCGCACTACTGCGGAAATAGTCCTTGGTTTCGAGCGCCCACCCCAACGAAATCAATGGTACGACGAGGAGTGTCGCGAAGCAGCTGCAGCGAAAAACGCCGCATACAGAAAAACTTTGCAGTCTGCCGCTACGCGAGCCATTGTCGAGGACTATAGAGAGAGGAGAAGGGAAGAGAGGCGCCTTTTCAGACGCAAGAAGAGGGAGCAGGAATGGCGTGAGCGTGAGGAAATCGAGGTGTATAAATGCAGGAATGACGCTCGAAAATTCTATCAAAAGGTTAAGCGTCTAACCGAGGGTTATAAGCCCGGAGCGTCTTCCTGCAAAGACGAAAACGGAAACTTGGTAACAGATCCGCAAGGGGTGCTGAGGTTATGGAGGAAGCACTTCTCTTCTCTGCTACAAGGCGATGACGACACCAATTCCGCCTTTAGAGATGATGTTCCGAACCCGATCGATGATGACGGTGTGGAGATTCCGCCGCCTAGCCATGAAGAGGTCAAAGACGCGATAATGCGTCTTAAAAACAATAAAGCCGCGGGTCCTGATGGCCTCCCCGCTGAATTGTTTAAGACCGGATGTAATGAGTTGGTAGGGCGCATGCACCAGCTTATTTACAAAATATGGCTAGAGGAAAGTATGCCCAACGATTGGAACCTCAGTGTCCTCTGTCCTGTCCTGAAAAAGGGAGACCCTACGATATGCGCCAACTACAGGGGTATAAGCCTTCTCCCTATCGCATATAAGGTTCTTACAGGCGTATTGTGTGAACGACTGAAGCCACTCGTCAAAACACTGATTGGACCTTATCAGTGCGGCTTCAGACCTGGCAAGTCCACCATCGACCAGATCTTCATACTACGCCAAATCCTGGAACAGACCCACGAACAACAAGTCGACACACACCATCTTTTTGTCGACTATACATCAGCCTTTGATAGCCCCATAAGGGATCGTGTTTTTGCCGCAATGTCTGAGCTCGGTATACCTGCGAAGCTGATAAGGCTATGCAGAATGACGTTGAGCAATTCCTGCAGCTCCGTCAAGGTAGGAATGGACCTCTCCGAACCTTTTGATACCGTGCGAGGTTTCAGACAAGGCGATCCCTTATCATGCGACCTCTTCAACTTCGTCATGGAGAGTGTTCTGCGAAAGGAGGTGCATCGCAATGGCACTATTTTTCAAAAGAGTGTCCAGTTGCTTGCGTACGCTGACGACATTGACATCATAGGGCGTACCAAGCGTGATGTTACTGCTGCCTTTAGTGCTATTGAACGGGAGTCTACCAAGATGGGTATGGCAGTAAATGAGGGCAAAACAAAGTATATGTTATCGACAAGTAGAGACGTGCGGCGTATTGATTCTCAGATTACGGCCGATAACTATACTTTTGAAACAGTCAAGGAATTTATTTATCTTGGCTCCGCCGTTACCACCAAAAATGATGTCAGTCTGGAGATCAAGCGTAGGATCACTCTTGCCAACAGGTGCTACTATGGTCTCAATAGGCAATTGAGCAGCAGAGACCTCTCTCGTGCGACAAAACTAACACTCATCAAGACACTCATCCTACCCGTGATTCTTTATGGCGCTGAGGCATGGACCCTATTAAGTACAGATGCAGCGGCCTTGAGAGTGTTCGAGAGAAAAGTCCTGCGTAAGATCTTCGGTCCAGTGCGTGTTGGCGATGATTTCCGTATCCGATTCAACAGTGAGCTGCATGAGCTCCTCAACGACATTGACGTTGTACAGCGTATTAACATCCAGCGGCTGCGCTGGCTCGGCCATGTCGTTCGAATGGATGAGGATGCTCCGGCGAGACGAGTATTTGATGCGGGTATCTGCGGAAGTCGGCGAAGAGGACGACCTTGTATCCGTTGGAAGGACCAAATCGAGGAAGCCCTGTCATCGATTGGTTTGACCAACTGTTGGAGGCGCGCAAGAAGCAGAGGCGCCTGGAAGGATGTGTTGCGGCAGGCCGAAATCCGTTAAACGGGTTGTTATGGCCAATTAAGTGAGTAAAGTATGCATTTTGTACACACTATGATGGTGACCAACTCTTGCCACATATGACACTTAAAGAAAAATATGTTTCATACAAGTTAATTGTTTCAGTAGTCATTTTACGGCGACTTGGCATATTTATATATTTCCCACACACATAACAAAGGTAATTAAACTTGCTACACGCCTCCATCTTAGATATTTCAATATAACTGTAAAAATATAACTGTAAAAAACCAAAGCCGGGAAAACGCAGCTGTGTTTCTTTTTATTTTTATTTATTTATTTTTGTTGTTGACGATTTCTGTTTCTACTTGTTTCAGGTATAACAATAGAATACGTTATTCAAGTTTTTTACAAGACCGATTTGTGCGGTAAAAATGTATGACTTTATTTCAGGGACTAAAAATAATTGTTATTTTTTTCATTTAGAAAAAAAGGTTATGCAAAATTTCCCTTTATTTTTTTTAGGGAATTTTTAACCGTTATCATGAAATGTATAATATTTTGGTCGCCGCAACCAATATAAATGAGAAATATATTTTTTTTTAGTTATGAATAGCAGTTATAACAATCGAAAAAAAAATTGGTTGCCAATAACCATTATCAAAAATAGTTTAACTTTTTGGTTAGTGTATTGCTGTCAATTTGGACAGATTTTTTAAAAACAATTTTACGCAAGTTACCGTTACTTATTACTGAGCATATACATATGAATTTTGTTCTTGGATTTCCATTCTTCATGTCTAAAATATTGAATAAAGTATTGATAGATGATCTAAAATGACCAAAAAAATCTAATTAATTGCGATAATGGTTATTGGTAACCAAAAAAATTTTTTGGTTGCTATAACGGTCATTCGTAACCAAAATAAAAATAAATCTCACTTAAATTGGTTACATTGACCAAAATTAAATATATCTTAAAATAATGGTTAAATACAACCAATATTTTTATTTGTCAATTTTAACAGTTAAATGAGAGTTTTTCGCCATTTTTCTTATAACCCTTACATCCCTGCTTTATTTTTTAATTCTAATGCTAGGTACACACTACGCAACTCGTTTCTGCAGTACGCTGTAAACACAACTACACACTATGCACCCAACATCAATGCAACCAGAAAATATCAAAATTTTTTGATATTTTTGCCTGGTATTCTATTGTTATACCTGGAAAAGGCAGAAACAGAAATCGTCAACAACAAAAATAAATAAATAAAAATACACGCACAGCTGCGTTTTCCAATTTTGTATGCCTTTTTAAAAAACAAAATTTTCGAAATTTTGCTAAAAAACTATTTTTTTGGTCAAAAAAAAAAAAAAATTATGTTTCTACAACGATTACGCATATTGGAAAAAGTTTAACCTTACTTAAAGAAAACTTCATTGCGGAATTTCGATTTTTTAGTTTATTATAATAAACTAAACCATTTTTGAGTTACGCGAATGTATGTTGTGCAACCTCCTCCATTTTCGAAATAACGGTATATTTCGAAAACAAGAGCTAACCTAAAAAACGGTTAGCACCACTGGATTCAGCGTACCCGAATTAGGTTAACCCGCCAGGTGCCCCGCTTGTCACAAAAAAAAGTGTCAAATTCTAGCACAGTGTTATCTTACTTTCCTCATCTGCAAAGATAGTATAGGAGAAAGCATTTGTATAGCCACCAGACAAATATGTCCCGTTATGGACATACACAAACAAGATTTGCGTAAATTGAACCCAGAGTCCTCCTTAAAGAACTTCTCTGCACTTATACTAGTCCATGGATATACACTTCCAGAGGTTGAGAATACCTAACAATGTCTTCTGTAGAAGCTGTAAGGTTGAATAGTAAAAAAGCACAAAACGTCTTTAGATTTTTGGATACCCAGAAAGCATTAGAGGTGACTTTGTCGAAATCCACATCAGGAGCTATAGATATATGATGAAATAGTTGCTGTAGATCACAAGTGGGCTATACTTTTTAGGCCAGTTGCTAATTTAACCTAACATAGACTAACTTCACAATTTTACCTAAGTTTTCACCCTTCTATTGCAAATTATAAACGAACTATTAGTAATTTTTCTAACTTGAAATATTTATATAAATGTATAGTGTCCACATTGTTAATTGTGATGAACAGTTTTAAGCATATCTTAAAATTATACAATGTATAATATACAATACATATTATGCTAATACACACAAGTAAATAATTAATTATCTTATTTCAAGTAAATTTAGATTATTATTGTTTTCTTGATTCAAAATATACATTGTTTATACGCTTTTATTCATTTGACAATAAGAATAGATGCCATAGAGGAGTTCACAAACATTCCACAGATTGAGACCTCTTCAACACAAAGTTTTCTTTGAAGTAACTTAAGATTTTTTTTTATTTTTTACGCTTTCAGCACTTACGATGTTTTCTGTTTTCGGACAGGTATTCGGCTTTTCCCAATATTTGCATTTGTTGCGCTTTTAGAATATATTGTTTGAATAGCAATGTTTTCTTGCGAAAGTCTGTTTCTTGTTATAATCATTTTAGACATTAATTCTTTTTTTGCAGTATTTCTTGTCATTGTTGCAAGTCTTTGTATTTTTGAGTCTTCTGATGTTTTCAAAGCATTTTTGTTCGGCTTTTGTCTTATACAAAATGTCAATTTTTTGTGGTCATTTTGAATATTGAGCGACGAATTATTTTCAGCAGATTTCCTTTTGGATACGTCATTTTCAATGACTGGTGTTTGGCTACTGGGAATACAAGATGATATTATACTTGCACTTATACTCTTAGTTATAATATTCTTTTTTCCGTTTTCATTCCCAGAGCATTTTTGAATTAGCTGTGACGATAAAGTTTTACTAACGTTAGAAATGTTAGACGACAATTTTATTCCACTTCGTTTGTTAGCAGCTGATGAAGTTGACGTGCCTGCTGATGTTACTGACTGTTCTATATAGGAAGTACATAGAAAGAAAAAAAAATACAGAGATCTAGACAAATAAAGTAACGGTAAAAACAAAACAACACAGATTGAAGACATAATGCATTTAGTGGATATAACACTGACATAAATTACTTACGTTTTCTGCTCTCAATTTGAATCTCTTATAGAAAAATAAATTTTTTTTTGTATTTTTCAGTATATTTTTAATATAATGCAAAATAGAACTTTACAGTAACAGAATCAAATTGCTTCATAAGGACTGTTTGTTTATAAGGAATAAAATATGTAGAAACAAACATTAAGTAACATGTGCATAGAAATGCATTAAATCTTATTGTGTTTTGCATTCGATATTTTCTTGTATTGTATATTGTCAATATTACCTAGTTCAATACACTGCTGCTTTCTTACAGGCGACGACGTAACTGCAGAAGCAGTAGAAGTATACATTTTAGGTGAAGTTCGTAAAACACGCTTCCGTCCGTTTCGTAAGGGAGTAGATGTGACAGTTACAACAGCGGAAATTTCCATTGTCTAAATGAGATAGTAAAATAATAAACAATATGAAATTAAAATAACTATTTGGTTTCTTTGTTCCCGTAACATGATTTTATACTAATTTCGAAGAAATGACTATGCATTAAAATTTAACCGAATTTTATACTTTTGTATTGGTTCAATTTAATTTGCATCTTTAACGAGTTTTATTAAAAGCTCTGTTTTATATTGTTAATTTTTAACACAATTTTTTTATGCAGTGAAATATGGACTTTTTCTTTCCAGTATTAAAACTATGATCATGGCTATGAAATATATTGATTAGTGCAGAAAGATTAATAAATTATGCCATAACAATGGAAATTAAAAATATCGGAGAGCGTGGAACAGGAGGTATACATATATTTTTTAGTTTATTTAATTTAATTAGTTTATTTATTTATTTAAAGTTGAAGTCTTGTTTGTCTAGTAGAAGGGGTTGTTGATGTCGTACTCACTTTGCCAGTTTGTTTTGAAACATTACGATATGAGCGATTTCGCATAGATTGCAGAGATTTCTTGGATCGTAACCGTGTCGTTGTAGAAACTAATTCTGATGTGGGTGACTCTGGAATGATATCTGATACATCACGCTAAATAAAAAATTAAAAGTTATTGGTAATTTTTGTGGGGGAATTTTTATTGTTTACCTCATCATTTATTGTTATTGGGTGTTCAATGCTAATATCCTCCTTTAGATTACTGTCCGTAGGTTGTAAACTACCATGTTGTGACAGTGGTTTTTCTTTTTGAATAGTTGCACACTTGCCTTCTTGTGGTGGCATATTTCCTTCAGTCACCCGAGTGGCTGGTTGATGGTCAGGTGTATGTTGTAAATCGTTCGTAGCTTTTGATGCAGATTTCGTTTTTGATGGACTTAAAATCTTTTCAATGATTTCAGGCTCCCGAGGTTTGGGATTAGAGAACAAATCGCCATCTAATCCATCATTAACAGTTTTATTTGTATTTCTGATGTTACATCGAAGACCTATCCTAGTTTTGCTGCGTCCAGTACTATTATTTTTGTATGAATTCTGAATTTTTTTATCAGAATCGATTCGAGCTTCTATTCTGATTTTATTAGGTTGATTTATTTGATCATTCTTAGAAGTACCATTGCTATCAACAGAATTATTCCGAGAAAGATTTAACGATTTCCTAAGGAGTCTATGGCTTGTAATATTTTCGCTACCAAACGTTGTCGGCATATTTAAAACCGAAGGCGAAACTTGCGTAGTTTGGTTAGTCTCTAGTGTAGTATTATTGCTTTCGCCTTGAATAAAAATGACCTCATGGGTTGAACTACTTACGTTTGGTTCAGATGATGTTTTATTGCTAACCCTTGTTGATTCAGTATTAGTTTCTGACTCGATTTCCGCATTTTCTGTCTCGATATTTCTTTCCGAAGCATTATCTTCGTCATCATCTTCGTCAGATACTAAATCTTCACTGTTCCTTTTTGGTGGTGGATTGAAAACACCATCGAGCATGTCCTTAAAATCTATTATGTATTTGACAGTTTTTGGATCGAATTTATTCTGCAAAGATTAAAGAATATAAAATAATAAAAAAAAGAACTTCTTGGGCTTCGTCATAAAGGCGAAGATCAAAATAAATCAGAAGGACCGACATTGTTTTCGTACGAGTGAACTATTTAATTTGGTCGGACAAAATGACATAAATAATGAGTCGGCTTTATCGGGTGAGTACTCTCAATATGGGTTAAATGTGATGCAGGATGAGTGTAAAACCCTTTTTAAAAATGATTAGATGTGTTGTGAAGGTCGTAGATTGTAAATGAGCATTTGTTCTCAAAAGCGACAAGACCGTATTGATCGCTTTAAGGCGAGACTATCTGCAGCCGAATACCAGCTTCATTTGCATCAAATGGATGTTTCAACGCCCTAACTGAACAGCGAATTGACTGACAATACATATGTATATATGACTCAAACTGAACTATTTTCAGATGACAGATTTTCTGACAAAGCAATCAGGCGGTAAATTGAATCTAAAATTGGATTAAATACTAAAGGGAATTGGTTTCCATCTTTGTAAAAGTGAAGCGTAACTTTACAGAAACGGAATCAACGGTAACATCGATTTAATTTCTGCTAATTAGATGATTTGCTTATAGATTGTAGAGATTGAAATTGAGAGATGGTAAAACGATTAAAACATCCTACATTAAGCCAAAATTATGAAACGAATAAAAAAAAATCGAAAAAATATAACTTTTTACCGAAATAAAAAATTATGTTGTTGACCCAAAATTATATAATATAACTTACCATCATTAATTTATCAGTTAATTCTTTCATTTCATTTTTAAGCTCCTCTTGATGTATCATGTTAATTTCCAAAGTAATCAGTTCCTTTGCCAAAAGTTTGCAGAGCTCTTTATTGTTAGCGTTGTTAATCATTTCATTTAAAAAAACTAATGCTAACTTATTGTGTGAATTTTCGCGGATATTAGAAATTGCATCTAATCTAGTGGCGTCTATTATAAAACGTGTAATCGTTTCAGGACGAATTTCGTGAAGAGGACTATCGTATGGTGCAGTTAAAACTGAATTAACAGTCGTCATTAGACATGGTTGCAATAAGTTTTGCTTTCTTTGCTGAATAAGATTTTGCAGGAAAACGCCAAGAATTTGGTTTATTTCAGGTTCTAAGAATATAATTTATAAAAATTATATAGAAACTGTTTGCAATATCAAAATGTTTACTTACCAGTCGCAGGATTAAAATAACGCAGAAGTAGTTTTTCTATTATATCTCGATTTTCTATATGCCCGTGCAAAACTAATTTACAAAAGCCATTAATAATTGCACGCACAATACACATGTCATCACAAGTATCGAGAAAATGTGACATCATATAAATTACACCGACACCTTGACCTAATGTTGTTGATTGTCGAGCGTCGTCGTCGGCATCAATGAATTCGAGCGTATTATAGAGTTGGCGTCCTGTTTTTTTCGTCTTATTTTGTTCTTCTTGAACAGCAAAACAGTCAACACCGTAACGATCTAATAGCTCAAACATGCATGTAATTGCAGTTTCCCATATCCGGATATTGTGATTTTTAAAAAATTGTGCATATAGTTCATCAAATACATCTTTTGCCAATGGCTCATACAACATGCTAAATGCAGATCCACACTTTAATGCCCAATCTCGAATTGCAATTTGATTTGATGCAATATTGCGAAAAATAAAATCCTATAACAAAACTATTAGTAGCGTTTTATAATTACTTTATTTTTTATATTAGCCTACATTGTATAAACGGCAAGTACTGTGACTTAAGGTTTTCACACGTTTGGATACCACCATATAATACGTTATTTGAAGACTTCGTAATATGCAATCATGTTTCACAACCTTTGAAAACTGTGGCTGTGCCGAATTACCAGATCTGTCCTCGCGCTTTTCCAATAACGGCCTTAACAAGTTTGTAAATTCTTCTGTGGCATTATTTTTTTCGTCGATTATTTGCTGTGCTCGTACATATTCTTTCATTTGGACATAGTTCATTTCTTGTTCTTCTAAATCGAGTATCTTAACTTTCAGTGATGAAAGCTTTAAATTTAAATCAGCATCCGTAGAGTTAGTTAGCAACTCACTTATAAGATTTCTATCGTGCACAAGATCTTGCTGTTTAGCATTTAGACCACATATGTCATGAATAATGTCTAAAAAGAACTTAATAAAACAAAAATTAAAATAAAATAATATTTTACTAAATTTTAATATATAGTAGTTTTCCGATTTAACGAACCTATATGTTGTCAGGCCTGTTCGTAAAATCGAAAAGTTCGTTATATGCAGTACTAACTTAAATGTGGGGTTTTGGTATGAGAATAAGTTAAAAGTACATAAAATATTTTTTTTAAATGTATTTTATAAAAATTAATTATTTTTTATAAAAATAATACAAAAAAAGGAAACAATTCATATCATAGCCTTTGAAACCATGAAAAGAGCCTGTTCTCCATTATTGGAAAATCGACCTACTTTATAGACCTTCTATTTTTAGATCCAAAAATTGTTGTTTCCGCAATTTGAATGAGATTCTCTTTAGATTTTAAAATGGTACAAATAGAGGACTTTTTCATTCCATACTTATTACACAAAGCTGTAATACGTAAACCATTTCAATGGTCATTCACAATTTTTATTTTATCTTTTAAACACAGTCTTTTTCTTCCACTCATTTTGATGTTTCATCATAAAAGTATGCACAAAACTAAACATCAAAAACAAAAACATCAAAGAAAACAAAAAACACCGCTTAAAACAACGGTATACACACATTCTACACATTAGGTTTTTTGTTATATTTGTCAAATGTCATTTTATCTTCATTCAAATAATACTTTTATTTATTCGTTAAACTGAGTACAAAAAATAATTTTTGTTCACTATTTAAGGTACTCAATAGGAAAAATTTGCCTGTTCGTTAAATGCGATGTTCTTAGAAATTAATGGTCGTTAAATCGGAAAACTACTATATATGTATGTATACAAGACAATGGCAGTGCCAATAGTATATTATGTATTTTAAAACGGCAAGGTATGTTCTTTTACAGGTAAACCTTTATTTACGCAGTCTTTTGGGACCAAAAAATTGAGTGTAAATTAAATTTGCGTGGAACCTGACTTTTGTTTATAACTAAATGCTCTTATAGGTGCAACAACTTATGTTGTGTGTATTTTATACATGAGTGACAAAAAAGAAACTGGGACTTTAAAATCGCATTTAATTAAAAATGATTACATACATAAATGTGTACATATATACTTTTTTCAGTAAATTTAATGTATTTTACTTATACTTTATACTTTTGAAAACACATAATAAAAGCAAAGTAGAAATAAAAAACTCAACTAAAACAATTTCTTTTTGAAAATTAATAACAAAAAATATCAATTAAAACCAAATTTCATGTTGTTTTTCACATAAAACAATTTGTTCATCTATTTTATTGCCATTTTAAACAAAAAAAACCTTTAGTTCGTGTTAGTTATATCGAATTCACGTAAAAAATCGCACAAATGGAACCTTAGATTTCTATAAATTAAGTTAAGATAGCGAGGAGTTGTAGATATTAAAGCTTCTCCCCTCTGTGGTTGACGGGCCTTTGGTAGAGAAGGCTTAATACCATTTTTGAACTTAAAATACTAGATGCAACTATTTGAAAAGACTTGTACTTATGAAAAACTATTTGGCCTAAATAAATCGCGTATCCTCACAAAATGAGGTTTAATATTTTAATATATATAATAAAATTATTTAAAAAATTCCACAGTGCGAGCATTCAATGGCATAAGACACAACAGGCGCAAACGTAGCCATTTACCATACTATACACACAGCTGATTCTTTAACTCTAGAAAGTTACACTTATTTTTGTTGCGTGATGTTAAAAGGGATACTAGAGACGACTTATACCCCATTTACACTACAGCGAAATCTAGTACTTATGAGATTTCGAGCCAAATCTAGTTGATTTTAACTAGATTTCCCATACAAAACAAAATCTACTTATTTAGTAGATTTCGGCAAAATCTACTCAAAATCTAGTAAAAATAGAAATGCAACTATGTGTTTTGCCAAATAGTACTTAAAAATACAACGCTCCACAAAAAAAAAATGACATTTCAATTTAAAAATACATTTTCTAAATGTTGTAAAGGGTCCGCCAAATAACTTTTTTTTTGAAAATGCTGTAAAAAAAACTACTGAATATTTTCTCAAATTTCTTTTTTTATTTGAAAGTACAATCCTTCCGGTTAATAATGGAAAATAATTTCATTCAAATGGCTGCCTCGGCTGGCCATGCAGTAGCCTACACGAGTAGCCTACAGAAGATGCCGATTTTGGAAAAAAAAAATCATCTTTTCAGTTGAAGCTCATTTTGATCTTGGCGGGTATGTAAACAAGCAAAATTGTCGCATTTGGGGCACAGAAAACCCGCACCCATACATTGAAAAGCCGACGAACCCAAAACGAGTCAAGTTTGGTGCGGATTATGATCCAGAGGCATAATTGGGCCATTGACCGTTACAGTCAATGGCGATCGTTTTTGGAGCCATGTTGAACGGATTTTTGTTCACAAAAATAGAAGAGGAGGATATTGGAGAAGTCGCCGTGGTCTAGTAGGTAGTGTGTTGGCTTATTAGACGAAAGGCCCGAGTTCGAATCCCAGGTCAGACATCAAAATGAAATAATGAAAAAATATTTCTTCGGCGACTTCCTCTCAGCAGATTTCTGGCAAAAACTCTGAGAGTAGAAATTGCCATCAAAAAGCTTCTCAAAAAATCTGTCGTTCGGAGTCGACTTTAAACTGTAGGTCCCGCCACTCATGTATAAAATTAACGCACACAACATGAGTGGTGTTGAGAAGCTAAGTCGTAATCCTGACTGAAGGGTTGTAATGGCCAGTTATGTATGGATATTGGCAACATTTGGTTTCAACAGGACGACGCTACGTGACACACAGCCGAAACTACACTCGATGTTTTGCACCCTGATTTTGAAGATCGCATTATCAGCCGCAGAGCTGATGTCGTTTGGCCACCTCGGAGCTGCGATTTGATACCGTTGGACTATTATTTACGGGGTGCCGTCAAAGATAAGTGTTACGCCGACAAGCCAGAGACAATTGACGCTTTAAAGGACAATATTCGTGAAGCCATTGGTGAAATACAGCGGCACACAATCGATAATGTGCTTAAAAATAGGACCGATCGTGTAGGCTACTGCATGGCCAGCCGAGGCAGCCATTTTAATGAAATTATTTTCCATTATTAACCGGAAGGATTGTACTTTCAAATAAAAAAAGAATTTGAGAAAATATTCAGTAGTTTTTTTTAAAGCATTTTCAAAAAAAAAGTTATTTGGCGGACCCTTTATCAGTTTTGTTTATGGATGTTAGCTTTATAATGTTTTCACACCAGCATAACAACTGAAAAGTTTGGTGGCTCATTCTAAAACATTATTTCTGATTGGATCTTATTTGGTCTTGATGAAAACGATACTAAATGTCCTATATTTTTCATTTTTGTTTGGTATTAAACTAAATTTTAAAATATTATTTTCTTTTAAATTTCAGTCAGCTGTTTTTGTTATTAAAATGAAATCTAGCTACTGTCAAATAAATCCAGTGTAAACGATCTAGATTTTGAGCAAGATTTGAAATCTAATCTACTAGATTTCGCTGTAGTGTAAATGGGCTATTACGCATAAAAAGTCTATATATTTTTGGAATAAAATAAAAAATTCGTTTGTTTACTCATAAAGCAAATAAAAATTAAATGTTCGCAGTGCTACTTGACTTGACATGCATTACTACAAGATTTAAGCTATAAACACATAGACGACAGACAGCAGCTCGACCGTTCAACAGAAAAACTGCAAACTGTTTTTTCTGCCATAATGTCCGCTGCTTAAGTCCTTTAAAAGCAGAGCAGAAAAAAAACAGCTGATACATAATCAAAACAATAAACAAGAAAGTCTGATTGAAATGTTAGAGGATGGGAAAAGGAGATCAATCCATCAACCGATGAGAGATGCGATTGACTCTATTAAAACCCTATATGACCTGTACGCAAGCGAGCTGTAGGGTCAAACTACCAAGGCGACTAACCGCAGCAGTTCTGCTACACAAACATCACCTTTGTTGAGGAACCAGGAGGCGAAGAGGAAGCATGAGGAGACTGATGAAATTCCTGCGGAAAAAAGGAGAACTCCGAATCCTGCACCAAGGCGTCCAGCGATGGGAACTGGGGATATGACCTTCAGGCGGCAGGATGATACTAAGGGAGTATGTGAGGAACCAGGGTGGCAGAAAGTCACGAAAAGAAAATGGAGGAACAAGAAACCACAGGAGAAGAAAACGAAGCCGGATGCGATCGTCGTATGCCCACATTCTGAGGAGATTCAAAACGGACCCTAAGCTTTCTGATTTAGGAGAAAATGTGACCAAAATTCGGAGAACCGTCAAGGGTGGTCTACTACTCCAACTCCGCAGGAGCGGGGAGCACACGGAGAACTTTAGGGGAGCCATTGGAGAGCTCTTAGGAGAAAGCGCGTCTGTCCGCACTCTAAAGGATATGAGGACAATTGAGATCAAGGACATCGACGAGATCACGGAGAAAGAGGATGTATATGAGGCCATACGGAAGATTCCAGGCCTCGAGAATTTCGGTAAGCCCGACGTAGTTACTCTTAGGAGGGCATATGGTGGGACGCAAATTGCCACAGTGGGCCTTAACGCAGACGCCGCAGCTATTCTCCTGAGAGAAGGTAGAATTAGGATCGGCTGGGTCATCTGCAGGATTCGTGAGAGAAACAGTCCGACGAAATGCTTCCGGTGCTTGCAGTTTGGGCATATGGCCCGACAGTGCAGGAGTAAGGTTGACCGCTCGGGAACTTGCCGTAAGTGCGGACAGGAGGGGCATATCGCGAGAAATGGCGAAAGGGAACCTCTTTGTATGTTCCGCAAAGTGGGCGACCCGAAATCCGCCAACCATATCGCGGGGAGCGGAAGTGTCCGCAATTTCTGAGCGCTCTTAAATCACGTTCTAGGAGATGAAGTTAATACAAATTAATCTGAACAATTGTGAAGCAGCCCATGACCTATTGGTTCAGAGGGTAAAGGAGGAGAATATCGATGTCGCAATCATAAGCGAACCTTATGGGGTACCGAGGAATAGTATTTGGATCACGGACGGATCTAGTACTACGGCTATATGGATTTATGGTTCATTACCCTTCCAGAAAACCTATGCGCGGGACATTGGTTTCGTTATGGCCAGGATAAAGGGAGTTTTCGTCTACAGCTGTTACGCCCCCCGAGGTGGTCAATGGATGAGTTCCAACATATGCTGGAGAGGCTGGCGTCACACGTGCGCCTGAACACCCCCGTTATTATTGGAGGATACTTTAACGCTTGGGCGACCGAATGGGGCAGTAGACATACTAACGCCAGGGGTCGCTGCCTCTTGGAAACGTTCGCTTCCCCTCCTGTGGCGCTGATGAATGACGGAAGAGGAATCACATTTAGGAGAGCTGACGGCAATCCTTTTGGGACGGCGTACAGAGTCGTCTGCAAGAGAATCGGTGCTCGGGAACAGCCTAAACTAGGTTGTCCAGTTTTGCTACGGGAGATTATTGGTACATTATTTCCACGGGGCCAGCCCTACACTTTTATAAGTAGGAAGCCGTTCATACAATACCCGAGGTAACAGGAGAGGAGGTACTCACAGCATGCCTTGGAATAGGAGATAGGAAAACACTGGGGCCGGATGGAATCCCGAATAGGGCATTTAAGGCGGCTATCCGGGTCAGACCGGATATGTTCGCCAAGGTGTTCCACAAGTGCTTCGTCGAGGGTGTTTTTCCACGTAGATGCAAGAAGCAGAAATTGGTTCTCATTCCAAAACCTGGCAAACCACCAGGGGAACCATCGTCGTATCGGCCCATCTGCCTACTTGACACGATGGGAAAAATACTGGAGAGGATAATATACAATCGACTACTGACGTGTGCCAAGGCAGAGGGAGCTCTCTCGGACCTGCAATACGGATTTAGGAAAGGACGGTCCACTGTTGGCGCGATAAGGAAGGTGGTTGACATTGCAAAAGACGCAATAGAGGGCGAAAGATGGAGATTTGGCACCAAGGAATACTGTGCGGTTGTCACACTTGACGTTAAAAACGCGTTCAACTCAGCGAATTGGGGTCGGATTATGCGAGCCCTCTTTAACATGGCTACGCCGCCATATTTAATGGAGATTCTGAACAATTACTTTCAGGACAGGAAAACAATATACCTAACGGATGAAGGAGAGCAGGAATACGTAGTGACGGCGGGTGTCCCGCAGAGCTCTGTACTTGGGCCACTACTATGGAACATTATGTACGATGGAGTATTTCGACTGCGGTTGCCAAACGGGACTACAATTGTGGGCTTTGCGGATGACATTACCATAGTCTCGGTGGCTAAGACGGTAGCGGAAATAGAGGAGAAAACGAACAAAACGATTCGAAATGTTGGAGCATGGCTGGATGAGGCAGGTTTAACACTTGCTGCACATAAAACGGAGGCTGTCTTGATAAGCGGCCGGAAGATAGTGGAGAAGATGGAAGTGACCGTTGGAGTCAGTAGGATCGAATCGAAGAGGGCGATAAAATACCTGGGAGCGATTATCGACGACAGGTTGCACTTTAAGGATAACGTGAAATAGATCGGCGAAAAGGCACCTGCAACACAGGGAGCACTGGCGAGGATGAAGCCAAATATTGGAGGACCAGGTCCATTCAAAAGGAGGATAATTTCGACGGTTGTAACGTCGATAATGCTATATGCATGCCCAATATGGTCGGAGGCCCTCTCCGTGGGGACGACAAGGAGAATACTGTCCTCGGTGTATCGTCTAAGCGCGATTAGACGGATAAGTGGCTTCAGGACAGTGTCCGATGAAGCGGTATTGGTATTGGCAAAGACAATACCGATAGACATATTGGCGGATGAGATAAGGAGGATATACTTTCGCTGTCTCGAGTATCCAGGAGCAATAGCAGCTATAAAAGCGGAGGAACGAAGGACTTCCATGCACAAATGGCAGTCACGATGGGAGAGCAGTTTAAATAGAAGATGGACATTTCGCCTTGTCCCTGATGTAACCCTTTGGATGAAGGACAAACATTGCGAGCTGAACTACTACGTGACCCAGTTCCTAACTGGTCATGGGTGCTTCAGGAAGTACGTCCACAGATTTGGTTATGACATTTCCCCTATATACCCAAACTGTGTAGATGAGGAGGAAGATGCGGAGCATATTCTAACATGATGCCCCAGATTTAGATGGCCCGGAGAAACGAGTTTGGGACCAAACCGGCTAATAAAAGACTAGGAATCTATGGAGCCAATATAGTCAGAGAATGGCTGAAGTTATGCTAGAACTCCGAAGACTGGAGGAACGGAGAAAGAATTTGACTTAATGTAATGAAGCTTTCGAGCTAACCAGCCTTCCGCGAAGTAATACCTTACGGCAGTCCCGCGGGGAGAGAGTGGTTGAAGTGTGCAGGGGGTGGGTTTAGTACGTAGGCACCAGTGATGGTGAATCGTGCACTCTTTTGTTGGAACAAGTGTCTTTAGAAGATTCCAACCTCCGGCTCAAGACAAAAAAAAAAAACAATAGATTTTTTCCTTCCAAAATTTATTATTGTATTCATTAAAAATATTTTTGTTTAATGGGCTTTTCAAACAAAATATGATTAATAGACCTTTTATAATTCAATTTAATTTTTTATGAATACATGGACTGTTTTTTAATTTTTAATTTTAGAATCATTCATTTATCTTCAATAACAGAAGTATTTTAAGCTGTTATTTAATTATTATTTCATGTTGTATTGGCATCACTAATCTGCTTTTAGCCGCTGACAAAAATTGAAATTAAGGTATAAACACATTCACCCCTATCGCAAATAACTATTCCCATAAAAAAATTCCCAAATTTCATCATTTCCTATTGTGAATCATTCCCAAAAAAAATTTTTTGGGAGTGAATTCACAAACACAAAAAATATTGTATCGCCAATGTTTATTCCCAAGAATTATTTTGTAAAATTAATTCGCAACACTTACCAATGGGAACAAGAAGGGAACATGTAAGTAAGTTTGGTGTTGATTTTTTAAAACTAAGTACATTGTTTTATTTAAGGAACGCAAATGTAATACTAGTATAGGTTGGAGTGTGATATTTACAGAGAAGACTGCTTTTTATTTTTATTTAACCCTGTAGGAGAATGAGTAGCTGACTACAAAAGTAACCAACTTTAAGTTAGCTTTTATTTACTAACTTTAAGCTAACTACTACTCAATGCAGAGTTTTCATTAACTGAAGTGTATATTCTGACATTTAAAAAATTTTTAATTTAATAATAATTTTTTCGTAAAAAAATATTTGTTACTAAAAGGCGGATTTGTTGGCTTATTAGACGAAAGGCCCGAGTTCAAATCCCAGGTCAGACATCAAAACGAAATTATGAAAATATTTCTTCGGCGACTTCCTCTCAGCAGATCTCTGGCAAAAACTCTGAGAGTAAAAATTCCCATGAAAAGCTTCTCAAAAATCTGTCGTTCGGAGTCAACTTTAAACTGTAGGTCTCGCACATAACACGAGTGGTGTGAGAAGCTAGGACGTTGTACAATGGGTCAATTCGACCTCCGGGTACTGTACTTGTCACAGTTGACAAGTACACATCCTCTAACCTAACCTAACCTAAAAGACAGTTGAGAAGGCTGTTTTAAAAAGAACGTGATGTATTTTTCAAAATCTCCAAGGTATATTGTTAATAAAAGTATTTTTCATACCTTTATAGTTAATTGTGTTCGTTATCTATCCACAGAAAACAAAACGAAATCATAATGAAGGCCTAGGCTGATCAAAAGGTTTTGACAGAACAGATTTTATACCAAGAAGGAATTTTATAATTTGAGTGAAGTTTTAATAAATTTATTTTCAAAAACTTAAACAAAACAAATTATGTATTTCATTCCTAAAAAATAAAAGACGCAGATGTTAAATTACAGCTACACAGCTACAATAAGTCAATTAAAAGCTAACTCAAAAAAGTCAATTAAAATCTAACTACAAAAAGTCAACTAAAAGCTAACTTATAACTAGTCGACTTAAAGCTAAGTAGTTAGCTTCAAGTTAGTTGAAAAGTAATGCAGAGAACAACTAACTACTGCCTAGGACATCACAATGTTAAAATAGTTAGTTGCTGCCATTGAAAAGTAATCCAAGTGGTAGTCAGTACTAGTTGCGATATAGTTAGCTTAAAGTTAGTTTAAAGTTAACTATTTTTCCGACAGGGAAGTATTCCAGATAAGGTTTGATTTTGTTTTTATGTGTGTACATATGTATATGTATACAATTTTTATTTACGAAAGTAAATACAAAAGTGAAGAAATAAACATTTTATTTTAAACTATCAAAGTGAACTAGTACGAATGCATTCAGCTTCAGACGTGTTCCTTGAACAACTTCATCAACATTTTCCAGCTCGTGCGCTTCATATAAAACTGTGTCCATAAGTGTTGAGCCGCACTTATAATATTGACAATTTGAGCACTTTTCTTTGGGGAGTAGTGTAACTCTCGTGTTCCAAGCAAACAACGCCGTCTGTTTTTAAGAACTCCGTTGATCCTTTCCACAATATTACGCGCTCGAGAATGTACATACATACATAGCATAATTGGCCATTACAACCCTTCAGTCAGGATTACGACCTAGCTTCTCAACACCACTCATGTTGTGTGCGTTAATTTTATACATGAGTGGCGGGACCTACAGTTTAAAGTCGACTCCGAACGACAGATTTTTTGAGAAGCTTTTAATGGCAATTTTTACTCTCAGAGTTTTTGCCAAAAATCTGCTGAGAGGAAGTCGCCGAAGAAATATTTTCATATTTTCGTTTTGATGTCTGACCTGGGATTCGAACTCGGGCCTTTCGTCTAATAAGCCAACACACTACCTACTAGACAACGGCGACTTCATGTACGAATGTACTTCGTTAAATTTTGTTTCTGCTGATCCGTCTGCGGCATTTCTGTAGGTACTATCATCCATGGCTCAGAGGCATACCCGCCGTCTTTGTATTAGATGTATTAAAATATATGTATAGTTCTAATTATTATAAAAGTATACCTAGATCTTCGCTACAACCTTTCCATGGATTGTTTCTCCTCTTCCAGCACCAAAATCGAAGATATACGCTATTTATTTTTTAAGATTTGTATTTTTCTTTGAAAAATTGTTGAGGGGTAATTCACAATAAACAATTTTTGTTTATAGATCATTTATAACTAATTCACAATAAAAACTTTTACTCCCAATATATTTGCAACACCGATTTTTTGGGATGGGAAAAAAAGTTTACTCCCAAATAACTTCTTCCCATAATATTCACGATAGGGGTGATTGATGACCGATGACAGAAAGCTGAAAAGTTTAGAATACACACATTTGTATGAAGACGATTATATTGACGGCAGGACAGAAACAGCTTATGTTGTTGTCTAAGCCTAAGCTGTTTCTGTCCATCTTAGGCTCACGCTATGAGCTCATAGGGTTAAACATGGAATTATAGTTTGGAAATGTTTAAAAGAACTAAGCTACTTTCATACTGCATAAATACTTGACAAAAAAAGCATGGTTAATAAGAAAGTTTGAAAATTCAAAAATGTGGAAAAATTTATTACTAAGATAACAAATAAAAATTTAGTTAAAACGGATCAATATATAACAGGCTTATGGTGTCCAATTTAATCTTTAAATTGTTATTGATTAATGACATACACTGCTGTTCAAAAAAATAGATTCACCTGGTCTCCGAAAAGTTTACTATGTCTAAATCTCTTATACAAAACAGTATATGTAAAAAAGTAACTACGCTTTGTTTACTGATCTCTTATGAATATAATCCAATTACATTTCCAAAATTTGAAGCGTCATTCTTTTCTAATTTATTGCAAGTATAGATTTGGTTGTGAAAACGCGTGTTCAATAAAATAGATTCACTTAGAAAAAATAATAGAATTTTTCAATTGACAACCCGTTGGTTGATAGTAATTGTATTAAACAGTAAATCTGATTGATTTTAAATAATATTAAAAAAAAATCAAGTAAAAAATTAAAGTTTAGAATTGAAAATGGGCAGAGGTAAACACTGCAGTCCTGAAGTCAAGGGAATAATAAAAAAAAATAATGAAGGCAAAAGCTATAGAAAAATTGCTGAAATTATCGGGTATTCATATAAAATGGTCCAAAACACAATAAATTATAAGTTTCAGACAGAAACCAGAGGGAAAAATCCAAAATTCACACCCCTCATGGAAGGAAAATTTGTGCGTCATCCCAAAAAAAACCCGTTTGCAACCTCTGTTGCCATTAAAAAGGAATATAAGCTTCATATTTCCACTCCAAGGGTTTTACTCAGAAATAATTTAAAAGCCAAAAGTAGCAGAAAAGTTCCATTGTGGCCTAAACAACATCTGAACAAAAGATTAGAATTTGCAAAACAGCGTACAAATTGGCCTCTGCATAAGTGGAGAAATATTTTATGGTCAGATGAAACTAAAGTTAATTTTTTTAACTCTGACAGAAGTAGTTTGACGTTAAGAAGACCCCTAAACACTGAACTCCTTCCACAATATACAGTAACAACCATTTAACATGGTGGAGGAAGTATATTGGTATGGGGATGTTTTTCCTGCCATGGCACAGGGCCTCTATTTAGAATACAAGGAATAATGGATGCCATTTATTATACCAATATACTAAAGGCCGTCATGATGCTTTATGCCGACTGGGAAATGCCACTGTAATGGGTGTTTCAACAAGATAATGACCCAAAACACACATCGAAGCGAGCAAAAAATTGGTTTCAGAATAATGACGTCCAGGTTTTGAGCTGTCAGGCACAGTCACCGAACTTAAATACTGTCAGAAATCTATGGAAAATTGTCAAAGCAGCTCTCCGAGCTAGAAACTCTTCAAATAAAGGATAGTGCCGGGAGTTAGTGAACGTAGCGTGAAAAAATATTCCTAATAGAAGCATGTCAGAGACTTGTTGACTCTATGCCAAAACGGTGCTCAGCAGTAATAAAAAATAAGTGTTATTCCACCATTACTGAGGCAAATAAACTGTAAATAAAAAGAATTATTTGGTTTAAATGCTAAAAATAATTTTTTTTAGAACACCAAATTTAGTGAATCTATTTTTATGAACAGGAAAAATTGCTGATTTGAAGAATATTGATGAATATATAGTTTTTTTACTTTAGATGTTTTGAAGTTATATCTTTTTTATGTTATTTATGTTATAAGTTTACCAAAATAAAAAAAATAGAAATTAATAATCACATTTTTCTAATGTTTTATTGGTCCCAAAGGTGTTATTATTGGTCATGGTGAATCTATTTTATTGAACAGCACTGTATTTCTTGAAAATAGTTATATTTATCCTTGCAGTTCTTATAACACAATATTGGGTTTTTTATAACTTGAATACTGAAGTTACACGATTAAATTTTTTTTACTTATGGTCTGATTATTGATGTCATCT
This sequence comes from Sarcophaga rosellei, assembly GCA_930367235.1. Taxonomy (NCBI): domain Eukaryota; kingdom Metazoa; phylum Arthropoda; class Insecta; order Diptera; family Sarcophagidae; genus Sarcophaga; species Sarcophaga rosellei. The sequence continues at coordinate 44,764,093 of OV884021.1, read as the reverse complement.
GAACTTCAGTTGCATTGCTAGTTGCGAACAGTTGTATTACAGACGCCTATTGAGAAGAATGAAAAATTACTTTGTACTTCAGCACTTTATCTTTCTAATGAACTTTTTAATCATAATACTCTTTACGTAACTTTCATTATTGGAATATTATATATCGAGCCATAACCGCAAAAAAAGCTTAAGCGACACATTTTTCATATATCGTTTTTTGTAATAAATAAATTCATTACCCTCATTTGCATAATCTATAAAAATTTCAGGGTCACACTGTGCACCGTTATGGTTTTATAACAAAAAAAATTTTAACTTAAGTGCACTTTGAAAATTTGTTTGTTTTTTTGTGACAGCGACTTGTCGCTTAAGATAAAATTTTCTTAATAAAAAATCCGAAAAATATATTGTTTTCAAAAATTATAATATAATAATACTGAAGTCTTATTTTAATATTCGTATCTAAATAGGTTGTATATCTAAAAAATTGATAAAATATGACAGAGGTGAATAAGGATGTGTTAAAGTGTTGTGTTAAATAAAAATTTTTTTCTAGAAGTTTAATAAGCGTTCCCTCGTTCCATACAGTGATTCAGACACATCTTCTGATGAAGAAGAAACCTGTGTGGGACAGAGAGGATTTAAAAGCCAACGAAAATTACCTCTAAGGCTGAAAAATGTAAAGGTTCGCAACACAAGTGTTCTGCCTAACCCATGTAAGAACAAAAAATGTGGTAACTCGTGCGCCGAAAAGGTTTCCGAATCTGACAGGATACGAATAAATGAACATTTTTGGGGAATCAACAAACAGCGGCAAAAAGACTTTTTAAACACTTGTGTTAAAAAAAGCAATGTTAAAAGACAAAGATCAGAGAGCTGCAAAAGGCAGCACAGTTTTGAATATAACATACATTTTAAAGAGAGTAATATTAAAGTATGTCAACAATTTCTTCTGAAAACTTTGAATGTTTCTCAAATGCTTTTAAAGTCTGTAAGGAATGAAAATAACTGTTCACTTAATATACACGCTAAAAATGTCAAGAAATTTACTCCTCACAATAAATCTGACGAAGCAAGTGTTTCATTGGTAAAATCGTTTATTAAAAAATTGCCAGCAGTCCCATCTCATTATTGTCGAAATAAAAGCAATGAACTATATCTAACTCAGGAGTTTGGAAATGTAAATGGTGTATATAAGCTTTACGTGGAACATTTGGGAACAATAGAAAAAAAATCGTGCCAACTGTCATTAAGAGTGTTTCGAAGCATTTTTAAAAATAACTTCCACCTAGGCTTTCATATGCCTAAGAAAGATAAATGTACTACTTGTGAAAGTGCCAAGAACTTGAGTAGTGAATCGAAAATTAAATTACAGGCAACAGAAACATATAAAATGCACATCATGAATAAAGACAAGTCAAAAGAAATTTGTTTAGCGGACCAGGAGAAGAGCAAAACTGATTCTTCATTTCTGTGTGTTAGTTTCGATCTGCAGAAGGTACTTAATACACCACAAGGAAACGCTATAACACTGTTTTACTCTAGAAAGTATGCATTCTATAACGAAAGCATTTACGAAAGTGGCACCAGAAACGGGTATTGTTTTTTATGGGGAGGAAACGATGGAAAAAGAGGTTGTAATGAAATTTCAACCCTTGTCTTCAAATATTTAAAACTTGTTGATGCACGAAAAACGTGTTCGTCTATTAGTCTATATTGTGACAGCTGTACGGGACAAAATCGAAACAGAGCTATTCTTGCGACATTATTGTATTTTATTAAAAATTCCAATTATATTAAGAATATAAAAATAACTTATTTGTTACCCGGTCATACAATGATGCCAGTGGATTCAATCCATAGCACAATTGAATCCTTTACACGCAACAGAACTATATGAGCGCCAAGTGAATGGTATACTCTAATATCTAATGCACGGACTAATCCAAGAAAATACGATTGCGTAGAAATAAATTATTCTGAGTTTAGAAATTGGAAAACATTTGCGTGCACAATGTTTCCTAACGCAATGAAAATTTCGTCCAACAATTTACGTTCTGCTATATTTGAAAAAGATAACCCGAACATAGGTCTCAAATATGGCTATTTTGAAAACTCGGAAATTAAATATTTTGTTATAAATTCGATTTTACGATTTAGACGACACTCTGAAATACTAGCCAAGGGACCTGCAGAATTATATAAAAGTCCATTGAAAATTTCCTCTACAAAGTACAGAGATTTAAAAACACTCTGTGACAACAAAATCATACCAGAAAGATTTCACCACGAATTTTTAAATTTACAACATGATCATACCATAGAAGACTTGTTGCCTGAAACCGATCAAGAAGACAATTCCGTTTAGATATAAAAAATAAATAATTGTTTTTTTTTTGAAAATGTTATGTTTTACAAAGACTTTTTTAGTGTTTTCTTGTAACCACGTACAATGTTCCTAATGATATATAAACCATTTTTTTTTCGTTGTTAATAAAAAGAGTTTGAATTAAACTATCTGTATGGTTTTATTTTATATATTGTAACCTTTAAAGGAGAGGTCCTTACTCTTTTTTTTTTTTGTAAGCCCCAAAAAATCTCTACTTAAAAAACACGAGTTAGGGCCTTTCTATATTAAGGCAACGACATGTATGTATGAGTAACAAAGAAAAAACACTTAAAACCTTTTTCCCATATTATGATAATAATTCGTACTGTTAGACATTCACTGTATAAAATGTTATAATAATGACCTAAAAAGAATTATATTAAAAAAAATAGTTTGGTCATAACAATATTTTATCTTAACCGACACAATTTTTCCCCAGTAGTTAATCAGAATGACAGCAAAAAAAGCCTAAGCGCCAAAAATTGCTGTTATTATGCTTATATGAGAAAGCAATTGCATTGATTTTATGCATTGGAACAAAATGTGCCTTCATACAAAATTTTGTTGCTCTAACTGGATCTAAACAAGAAATAAATAATAAAAACCTTCCCCTGTAAAATTTCGTTTTTGTCGCTTGAGCTTTTTTTGCGGTTATGGCTCGATATGTACATTTATTTTAGTTTAATAAAATTATTCAACTCAACACGTTGTGGGCTACATATAGGGGTGCCAGACGTACTGTTTTTAACAGTACATGTACTGATTTTTTTCAATTGTACTGCTTTATTCACAACACTCAAATCAGTACGCAAATGTACTGTTTTTTACCATTTGTACTGTTTTTGTAGTGTTTTTTTCTTAAATGCTTTTTATGTAGCCATACAAAACATGTCTCTATTTTAATATTTTAGAACAAAAAATTTTGTTTTGAGCTAACGAGGAATCCAATGCCAAATGCAAATGGCGGTATTACTGATATTAAACGCCATATGAAGACAGCAAAACATATGCGGAATTTAGGAAGCTATCAACAAAAGCCTGTAAGTAGTTTTTTTAACAATAGTTCGAATAAAGAAACAGAAGGAGCAAGAGAGTCAAGGTTAATGGCAGAGGTAGCTTTCGTCTATCATACCATCATACATAGCCACAGCTACCAATTCGCAGACTGCAGTAGTTTTTATACAAATGTTTCCAGACTCAAATATAGCTTCTAATTTTACATGTGGTAATACAAAGTTATCGAAGATCGCTTCTAATAGTTTGGCGAAGTATTCTATTGAAACTATGCTAAAGGACTTGAATGATGATCCCCTTTTTCTATTTCAACCGATGTGTCAAACAAAGGAAATATTAAAAGCTTTCCAATTGTCATCCGATACTTTTCTAAGCATACGGGAGTAAATACAAAACTTTTGAACTTTTATCAGTCAAATTCCGAAATGTTAAAAGATATTGCTGATTCGTTGAAGTCTAAATTGGAAGGCAGAAATTTAAACTTGGCCAACGTCACCAGCTTTTGTGCAGATAATGCAAATGTTAAATTCGAATGCAAGCAAAGTGTTTTTGTTGAGCTTAAGGAAAATAATCCAGATATCATTGGTATCGGATGTCTGTGTCATATCATTAATAATGCATTCAAGAATGGATTGAAACTTTTAAAACTCGATATAGAGAATATTGTAATAAAAGTTTTTAATAAATTTAGCTCATCAACAAAGAAGACTTCAAGTCTAAAAGAAATGTTCGAGTTGTGTGAACTAGAATGGAGTGAAATGCTTCGTCACGTGCCGACACGATGTGAATTAATTTTAAAAATAAACTATGAATACAATTGTAATGAATTTTACAATTTTTTAAAAACAGAAGATGGGAAGAATGGCATTTTAAAACATATAAAAAAGTAATAAATAACTTTAAAAAGTAATATACAAAACTATTTTGTACTTTGAAAAGAAAAAATATAACATTGTAACTTTTTATATACATATGTCTATCTATCTAAAAAGCGTACTGTTTTTTCATTAATTGTACTGGTTTTTTGTACTCAGTGTACTGTTTTTCCGAATTCCAAATCTGGCTACCCTAGCTACATATCATGCAGTTAAAAAAATATTGAAAAAAAATGTTTTAAGAAAAAATTTGTGGAAAAAAATTTTTTTAGGGTTTCGTTGGAGCGTTTAAGAGGACGGTAGAATTTCGATGTATGGACAAGACAAGCAAAATCTTGTCTGGTCAGTAAGGGATGCTGGAAAATTGTGGAAACCGGTTTAACTGCTGATAGTGGTGCAATCCTGAACGAACGTGCTTTAATAGAAATTACTTTGATGGTGGATCCAAGTAATTATGGACATATTGCTGCAGCTAAGACAGCAAAAAGAGGCATGAGATGCGTTGATGAACGCTTATGAGGACACTGGTCTAACACGAAAAGTTGAGTTACTGAAACTGCGTAATTGTACTCAACAGTATGTAAAAGGCGTACCTACTGCTCTTAAGGTAAAAATGCTGGCCTCAATATAGACGACGAACTTACTGCATCGTTGATGCTAGCTGGTCTGACGGATGATTTTAAAACACTTGTAATGGCAGTCGAGAATTCAAAGAAAAAATTATGTGAATAATCTTCTCTTACAAGAAGCAAAATTTAATAATCAAGGCATGGAAAGGAAGCTGTGTTGTACTCAAAAAATAATAAAAAGAAGAAGCAAGTTCAGTGCTACAACTGTAGGGAGTATGGGCATATTTCCAGAAATTGCCAGTATAAAAGAAATGGTTACAACAATACGGACAGCAACCACAGTAACACCAGAAATATCGGTAAACAGAACAGAAAGAACGAGAGGAGAGATTTCGTCAACACTCATAGCATCGAACACGAGCATGAATGTCCTTGTGAATACAAATGAACGTTATAACACTAATGAAGACATTGTGTATTGGTATGTTGACAGCGGAGCTAGCAATCACATGATGAACAATAGCAAGAATATGTATAACGTTCACTTCGTAGAAGGCAAGAAGGTAATTGTTGTAGACAAGAACGAATTGAGTTCTTCCCGCCCTTGGCCACATATGTGGACGTTTACTTTTTTGTAATTATAATTATAATAATAATAAAGAGAACAAAAATTTGACGATAACTCTTTTACTACCGAATCCCCGAAGTAAAAATTTTACCGTTTATCTGCACTGATGATATTATTTCCGATGTACAGTTAGACACATAAAACAAACGTGAAGTAATTCTTCGGCAATCTGTTTATTGGATTATATCAAGAAATCGTTAATATTTGCAAAAATAATATCAGATATATGTGACACAACTAGCAAACAACTCAATGCTAGTTGTGATGCCGTTAGTAGACGAAGGCTAAATGTGACTTTTAATAGTATTGCACGATATGTAGTTGGCATCAAGAGAAATAGTAGCATATCACATTACGCCAAACAAATTTATAACATCACCTTTGATAATTTACTAAAGTGCCGAGTACTACTGCTCTTGCATAGAATCATTTATAATCAGCAACCATCCTATTTGTATCAGAGAATACAATTTTCTAGGTCTAATAGGGGGAAAAAGATAAATTGTGTAAAATATACCAAAGCTGCCTCTGAGCAACACTTTTTCATTAACTCCATTCGTCTTTGGAACCAACTACCCCCACAATTACAATTAATATCCAATGCAAGCCATTTTAAGACTGCCATATTTAAGCACTTTTCGTAGTAGTTCTTTTTTAATTCTTCCATGTTATATTTGCCTTCCATGTTATATTTGTCTAAGTATTATTTTGTAGCGCCAACTCATCACCCATTATTATATATTATATTAACTTTCATATACATAATATACTTTAACTTTATTTCTTAATAGTAAGTTACTCTAATGTTAACTTAACACCCATTATTATTTATATCATTTATTATTCTTAATATACATATAACTAACTCCTTTTTACTTATTGCTTAATTATAATTTGTCCTCTCACTCTCACATAATATTTGTATAATTGAAACTGTTATACTTAATATCAATAAGCATAAATATAGATTAATAAAGAGGCTGCAGGTCAGTCACTGAACAATAGTCAAATCGAGCAGAGTTTCTTTTAAATATGCCATCATCCACTATATGGCGACCGTGACAGGACGACTGTCGATAACGGTTTATTTCTTTTTTTTTTTGCCTTGCAAAATTGTACTCAGTGACTACTAAATTTTAAAACTTTTTTGGAACACGTTTTCTAAAGTAAAGCGGTAAAGTTTAGTGGAAAAAAATTAAACAAAATTTGATCGAAGTCGTCTGGTCAAATAAACGTTTTAGGTGACTGTGTATAATTAAAAAAATAATACAAATTTGAAATTTAAATAAAATACAGTCGAACTTCCCTATAATGAATCTTGACGGGACCAGAAAATCACTTCATTATATAGAAACTTCATTGTACAGAAATTATATTTTTCCCCCACTTTTTATTTAAAATAATTAGGCATATTAGTTTCGGTTACTTTTCCATTTTTCTTCCACATCAAAACCTTGTAATACCAAATAACAAAACCATTATACATAATTAATAATTTTTTTAAAGAGAAATGTTACTTCGCTGCGTCATTTCCGATCACTGAACCCGGCAACTGATGTCAAAATTGTTATTGATGTGGCTTTCTTCTTTTTTTTGTTCTTATTTTCCTCTTTTGTGAAACTTTTGTGAATCCGCTCATTATATGTGGCATCTTTCTCGGTACACAGAGTTGTTAGTATGCGTAACAGAAATTTTTTTGAAAAATTCATTATATGGAGACGAAAACGCATGTGAGTCAAAAATTACACCTGCAAAATTGCTTCATTGTATAGAAAACTTCATTGTATGGAAATTCATTATAAGGAGATCAAAAACAATGAAATTGGAACGGAAAAAGTTGTGTGTTTGAAATCAATTCATAATAGGGAGAGCTTCATTGTATAGAAGTTCACTATAGAGAAGTTCGACTGTAATAATACAATAGCCTAAAAAAAACAGACAAAATCAAGGCAAATTCAATAAGGTAGTGTTAAAAGCCCAGCTGATTGCTTTTTTCAGTCCACACAAATGTCAAACATATTGTTTGAGTACAGTGAGCAAAAAAAACTTACACCCACTACCTCGAAATAACTTTTGAACAAAAAATGATCTATAAAAGGAAATTTATTGTGCTTAAGGCTAAAAAAAGCTTTAAAACTATATTCTGATTATAAACATTTCTCTATTGGTTAAGTATAAAGAAAATAATTGTCGAAACTAAAAAATTCCCACATTTTTAGGCAAAAAAGTGGTGACTTTTTGACTATGGCTAACGGGTTTCCTAGAAAGTCATGTTAAACAAAATCCTGTGGAATAATTTATTTGTTAGTTTTTTTTAATAAGTGTACAAATTTTTTTTGCTCACTGTATATACATTCTTTTGTTTATTTATTTTTTATTTCCCTTTACATTTTTATTCTACACAATTTATAATTTATTTAAATATTCTGGATGTTTGGGCACAACTTTTCTTGTAGAATCTGCTTTTATGCTTCCCAGTATTCTTCTGAAGGTCGTCATACCTTAGTGGTAGCCCAAATCAGCTCGTATTTAATAAAATTAATTTTTTTTTAATTTGTTTTAAAATTTTTTTTTTATAAACGAAAAGAAACAAAAGAGAAATAATGACACAAAATAACAACTTTATGTCATTATATGGATTCGGCTTTGTCATTTCTGGCTTACGGCGAATTTAATTTGACATTAGTGGTCACCCAAAAACAACAGAAAATACATGTTGTTTTTGTTAAAAAACACTGCGAATTGAGTTGTTGTATTCTTGCCATCACCTTATTGAATATGCCTTGGACAAAATCATATAAAAAGTAAAACTTAGTGAACTTAAGCAAATTTGAAATCAATTAAATTTTTAAAAATTCAAAAAAAAAAAATTAAAAAACCTAAAAACTACAAAAAAAAAAAAATTTTTTTAATAAAACAATATACTACAAAATCTCAACAATATTATATAAAATTAAAAAGAAAAAAAATCATTAGAAAAATAAACGAAATTTCTAAAAAAATAAGTAAGAAAAAAAACAATCATAAATATTTGTTCTGGAAAAAACCAAATAACTGTAAATACCAAAATAATCAAAAAAAAAAAGTGACAGAAAATTCAAAAGAAAAAAGTTTAAATTTCCGGAAAATACTATAAAATCTCAACAATATAAACAAAATTTAAAAGAAAAATCATCAAAAAAAAAAAAAAACGAAATTTCTAAAAAATAAGTAAGAAAAAAATAATCATAAATATTTGTTCTGGAAAAAACCAAATAACGGTAAATACCAAAATAATTAAAAAAAAATGTGACAGAAAAAATAACTGTATTAAAAAAAAAAAATTTCGAACATAGAAAACAAATGTGACAAAAGTAATAAAAAAAAAAGAATAAAATATATCAAAAGAGCAGGAAGAAAAAATAACTGTATTCAGAAAGAAATTTCGAACATAGAAATCAAATGTGACAAAAATAATAAAAAAAAGAGAATCAAATACATCAAAAGAGCAGTAAGAAAAAATAACTGTACTCAAAAAGGAATTTCGAATATATAACAAAAAAAAAAAATATTAAATATTAAAATATTAAAGATTAAAAAAAAGATCGAAAGGAGAGAGTTAATGTGAAAAGTGCAGAAGAAGAATATGAAGGAGAGAGAGTGCAAATAAAACCAACAACGTAAAAAAAAACTGCATTACAACAAAATAAAATATCAAAATTTAGAAAAAAAAAGACAAAAAGAAATGAAAGAATGAGAGTAAAACTTAAAAAAAATGTGTTTTTGGATGCAGCAGCTACAACATATATTTACAGCAGTAGTATCGTTTTAGCACCAAAGCTTATTTTGTAGTTCATCAAAAAAACTTATATTACATTCGATCTATATTACTATATAATTCGATCATTATATTATTATAAAATTATTGTTCTTATTCTAATTATAAATTTAATTCATTATTCTTAATTATTCCATACATGATATATAAATACTACAAAAAGAAATCTATTAAAAACAAACATACTTTTTCTAAAAATAAAAATATAAAATATGCTATATTAATATAAATTTTGCCTAAAATTATGAAAAAAAAATTATTAAAAATCAAAATTTGCACATTCTATCTAAAATTATGCCTATATATTAAGAACTAATTTTTTTTTAGATTTATTTAATAACTAAGAATTTTGAGCTTTAATATTAATAAATAAATAAATTTTGTAATTTTTAATAATAATAAAAAAAAAGAAAAGATAAATATATATATAAAAACGAAACATAAAAAGTATGAAAAATTGATTTATAAGGGAAATTAAAAATGAAATACAAATCAAAAAGCGAATACTTAACTATAAATATTTGAAATATTAATTTAGTAAATGTCTACAACTGAGTTTGCTATTACAAAATTCAAAGAATTAGTTTCTAATTTTTATAAAATTAAAAAAAGAATTCTTCAAAAACGTCCTATTTCGAGTAATAAAAGTAAAGTTGATGAATATATAAATTTAATTATCGAGTCATATAATAATATTTTATCTTACACATATGATTATAATGATAAATTTTCTAACATTTTAAAACCAATAATTCATAACAAAATATTGCACTGTAGGGAATTATTATTGAGATGTTTTTGCAAACTCGAATGTAAAATTAAAGTTCCATTTGGTATCGATTTATTTGAACTCGTACGTAAGGATGTTATGACAGACAGTGGTTCCGAAACAGAGTTTGGTGATGATAAAGAGTTAAATTTTGAAAAAGAGCAATTATATTCAAGTACTGGGTCAGGAAATAAAAACTGGTTCAAATAGTTTGGAAATGGCTTCGATAGAGGAAAAGACGAAATTTATTTCGACGTGTTCAAACATCATTCGTGAAAATTATGACGGAAACCCTCTGACTCTTAATTCTTTTCTTGATAAAATTAGTCTGATTGAAGAACTAACAGCACCAAATTTGAACATATGCCTCATTTCTTTCATAAAATCCAAATTAGATGGAAAGGCTAGGGAAGTTTTACCTGAAAATATATTGACCATACAAGAGATTAAGGATTCTCTTAAGAGTAGAATAAACCCGGACAGCTCAAAAGTAGTGGCTGGTAGAATTGCATCTTTAAATGTTAGAAACAATGATTATGTAGATTTTGCTAAAAATGTTGAGGAACTGTCAGATGCTTTACAGCGTTCACTCGTGATTGAAGGTATTACTAAAGCAAAGGCCTATGAAATGGCAATAGAGCAGACTGTGAATATTTGTAGAAATAATGCCAAGTCTGACATGGTAAAGGCAATCTTGGCATTTACAGTTTTTTCCTAACCTAAGGATGTAGTGGCAAAATTAATTGTGGAAGAAGCAAATACGGCAAAAGATAGTCAAGTGCTAGCAATGAATTATGGTAGAAATGGTTCAAATTTCAATAACCGTAATATGAATAATTCAAGAAACTCCTGTGGAGGTTATCATAATTTTTACAGGTCTAATTACAACAATAACAATAGAGGTCATAATGAATATAGTGGTTATAGAGGACGCAATAACAATATTCATGGTAAATTCAACAATAGAGGTAGACACAATCGTGGTGGATATACTAATCGCGGTCGATATAATAATTCGGGTTATAATCAGAATACAGGTAACAAATCCTATGGTCAAGGTACTTCAGTCAGAACTTTAAACGCCGAAGTCCCTCAGCAGGAAATGCTGAGGGAGGAGAACGATCAAATTTAACTAATGAAAATATCTTTAAATCTGTATATAGTCTAAATTTAAACTATTCAGATTTTATACATTTAAAATGCTCTGCATCACCATTTAAAATTAACTCTTTTCTAGTTGACTCTCAAGCAGACATTTCAATTTTAAAAATTTCTAGCCTAAATAACAATTTTCCAATAAATGATCGAAGTAACATCAATATTGTCGGCATAACAGCAAATACAGTAAAGTCATTAGGTACAATAAATGCTGAATTACGTATTTCGAATTATTCAATATCGCAAACTTTTCACATTGTGTCTGACAACTTCAATATCCCATCTGATGGTATATTAGGTAAGGATTTTCTAAAGGCCAACAAGTGCAACATTGACTATAATACAATGACAGTTTCTTTTTATGTATGTGGTGAAAAAATAATTATTCCAATTTACCATGGAATTAGCAAAAATTCTTATTTTCTGCCACCAAGAAGTGAAGTCTTTAGAATATTTCACATCGATGACGTGACAGAGCCAATTTTTATTGATTCTCAGGATATCTGTGATGGTGTTTTCATTAGTAAGTGTATTGTAAACACGAAAAATCCTGTATTAGGCATTTTAAATACTACTGATGAGATTAAATTTATGCAAAATTATAATGTTAAATTTAAAAAACTTTCTCAATTTTATATCTACTCCATCAATGAAAATGTTTCGTGTGACGATCGTATAAACAATCTTAAAATGATTTTAAAGGATAAAATTCCACATTATGTTAGGGACGATTTAATGTCATTATGTGAAAAATATGCAGACATATTTACGTTAAAGAATGATAAGATGACTATAAATAATTTTTATGAGCAAAAGTTAAGGGTTAAGCAGTAGTTAATGATAAGTCTCCAGTTTATGTAAAAAATTATCGTCTGCCATACGCACATAGAGCCGAAATAAAAAAGCAAGTACAAAATTTACTCGATAATGATTTAATTGAACCAAGCACTTCCAATTACAATAGTCCCTTAATTTTAGTCCCAAAGAAAAGTCCAGATGATAGCAAATCCTATCGTATGTGTGTTGATTTTAGGGCTATTAATAGAAAATTGGTTGCTGATAAGTTTCCTCTGCCGAGAATAGACGATATACTTGATAATCTTGGTCGAGCCAAGTATTTTTCCATAATTGACTTGTTCTCTGGTTTCCACCAAATACCACTTAACACCGAGTCAAGAGACTTGACTTCGTTTAGTACTGATCAGGGCTCGTATCGATGGAAAGTCTTACCCTTTGGTCTAAATGTGGCTCCAAATTCATTTTCTCGTATGATGTCCATAGCATTTTCAGGTCTAGAACCAAACAAAGCTTTTTTATACATGGATGACATAATTGTAATCGGATGTAGCAAACAACATCACTTGAAAAATTTAACCAGTGTTTTTGATATCTTAAGAAAATTTAATTTGAAAATTAATCCTTATAAATGTAATTTTTTTAGGCCAGAAGTAACATTTTTGGGTCATAAATGTACCTCAAATGGATTGTTGCCAGATGATAGTAAAATATCTGCTGTTAGAAACTACACAGTACCCACGGATAAAGAAGCAGTTAAACGTTTCGTTGCTTTTGCTAACTACTACAGGAGGTTTATTCCTAATTTTGCTTCTCTTGCAGCACCACTTAACTATATAACAAGAAAAAAAGTAAATTTTGTGTGGGATGAAAACTGCCAACGATCTTTCGAAAAAATTAAAGAACAATTAATTTCCCCAAAAATTCTTCAATATCCAGATTTTACGAAGCAATTTCTTATTACGGTTGTTAGTTTGAGGTACCCCCTCGTCCTAACAAATAACTTTTTTAAATAAAAATTGTCAAAAGGACTAAATTTCAAAGCTTCTTGCTTTATTGACTTCCAAACTTAGTCTGATCTTATTAACTTAAATATATGCATATTTACTTGTACATAAAAATTCAAATTAAATTATATACATGTACATAAATAAAGAAAAAGAAACTGTTAGTTCAGCAAAATATATGTATCGTCCCATTAAAGGAGAGAAAAAGAGGGTTTTCAGTTATTGCTTATAATTAAATGAAATTAAGAGAAAAAAAGTATATACTAATAAAAAAAAAAAGTAAAAACAAAAGATAAAAAAAGAGATTTGTTGAACACAGTTCAACATACACCCGGGCGAGAGTGTGGGTGGCAGGAGCAACCATACGCCTGATATAACTCAACCAAATATCGACTGCTGTGCCTTCGGCAGGGCACTTTTATTCCCGGCATCTTTCCATATGGTCGGCAATGTTCTGCTGTCAAATACGTCTTCGATTGTGCGGCAAGTGGTAAAGTAGGAGTTTGCTCGGGGCATAACCACCTTAAAATGTTGAACGAGTTGGAAATCTTGTATGGATGGATAACTCCATATTAAGCAGCTCGAGAGGAGTGAAATTGGTGCTGTTGCTGTCAGAGATGACCAGACAAATTGGGTATGGGCTGGCTGCTGGTGTGGTAGTAGATGGTGTTTAGCCTTGCAAAGTGCACAACGATTCTCTGATTTGCACTCTGATCGTTGATGAGTTTTCACCAAACAGTTCAAACAATTCAATAAATACTTTCGGCGTCTCTCAATGTCCATAGCAACAAAAACAGGTCAGTGTCGTGCAGAGGGGGTTTTTAAGGCAAAAATTGTAAGGCATGATGATAGCTAGAAGGGAAGAAAAAAGCGTTTATCCTGTGTTATCAGAAATTTTGTTTTGCGACTTTTTGATTACTTAAGAAGGGTTTCGCTATAGATTGGATAGTTTTTTCTCTTTGTGGGATGTGTTAAATTGAATTAATTAGAAAAGGGAGGTAAAAGGCATAATTTAGCAATAGAACGCACTATAATTCCATTTTGAGTTTTTATTTCTGCAACTCGCACGTTGTTATCTTTCCCATAGATGACTTTAATGACGCGTCCTAGGCGCCACTCGGTGGGTGGTAACGAATCGTCTTTGACTACAACAAAATCTTCAGGTTGAATATTGCGTTGTTCGGTTTTCCATTTAACGCGAGTTTGCAGCCCAGTTATGTACTCGTTCTTCCATCGAAGAGCGAAGATATGTTGAATAACTTTCAGGCGGTTCCATCGTTTAATGAGGCTTAAACTTTCAATTGGCGGTTCTTCTGGAGCTTCAGGCGGAGCAATAAGTGGCGCACCTCTCAAAAAATGACCTGGTGTCAAGGGAAGTAATTCTTCAGGATTTTCAGTTAGTGGTGACATCGGTCGTGAATTCAATACTGCTTCGACTCGAATTAACAATGTGCTGAACTCTTCGTATGTAAATTTCAAATTACCTGCGACTTTTTTAAGATGCGTTTTCATACTCTTTACGGCAGCCTCCCAGAGGCCACCCATGTGGGGCGCGTAGGGTGGTATAAATGACCACTTAAACCCGTGGGCAGTGTATTTTTCTGCTAATGCCTTTTCAGCTGTTTTCAAGAATTCGTTATGAGTTTTAAGTAACGATAAGCTTGCTCCCAGAAAATTCCTACCGTTATCAGAAAACATAGTTTTTGGAAATCCTCTACGTCCAGTAAATCTATCAAAGCATGCTAGAAACGCTTCTGCAGAAAGATCTGAACAAACTTCCAGATGAACTGCTTTCGTGGAGAAGCATACAAATACCGCTGCGTAACCTTTGATGTATTTGGCATTCCGTAAATTTGAAGATTTTAAATCGAATGGTCCCGCAAAGTCCACTCCGGTGTAAGTAAATGGCAAAGAGAAGTTTACTCTTTCATTGGGAAGTTCGGCCATAATCTGTTGTTGGACCTTATGTTTGTGGATTACACAGACCTTGCAATTTCGAACACATTTTCTGACTAAATTTTTAAGGCGTGGAATGTAGAAGCCTTGTCTGACAGCTCTTAGCATGATATGGTGCTCAGCATGAAGCAGAATCTTATGTGTCCAATCAACTAAAAGTATGGCAAAATGAGATCTATCAGGAATTATTATGGGATGGCGTTCATCATAGCTAAGGCCAGAGTTGCTCAGCCTGCCTCCAACTCGTAATAAACCATTTTTGTCGAGGAACGGATTTAGAGAGATTAATCTACTTTTCTTGTTAATGCTTTGTTTGCTTTGAACACATTCGTATTCTTTGGGAAAATGTCTTAACTGGGTCAGGGTAATAAGGCGATTTTTGCTAATCTGTATTTCTTCTGCTGTAAGAAACTTCTCGGATGGAGGCTTACGTTTTCGAAGGGCGTTATAAAATCGAAAACAATAGCTGATAACTCGTAGGGCTCGAGGAAAAGATGAAAAGTGTTCTAATATATCGTCGCACTCTTCTTTTTCATTGGAAATGGAGAACTCTTTAGAATGGTGATTTGAAATAACCTTTGTGTGATGCGTGGCTATCTTCTTTGTTTCCAAGTCAGTAGGGTCAAATTCTCGTGGCTCTGGCCAGAATTGAACAGGCTGTGTTAGCCATGGGGGCCCATGCCACCACGACCTGGACTCTATTAGTTCCAACGGTGTACAGCCACGAGTACCAAGATCAGCAGGATTGTCTTCTGTTTTAACATGCTTCCAAGAATTGCAGTTGACCATGTCGAGAATTTTTGTTACGCGATTCGCTACAAATGTCTTAAGGGTATGTGGAGGCTTTTGTAGCCACCCAAGGACTATGGAGGAGTCCGTCCACATATGGAGTTCGTAGGGAAACTTTGCATCCTTTAGTAACGTCTTTACTAACTTTGTGAGTAAAACAGCCCCACATAATTCCAGCTTGGGTACTGTCGTCTTTTTGATAGGAGCTACCTTAGTTTTTGCTACAAGTAAATTGCATCGTATTTCGCCATTAAAATTAATAGTTCGCATATAGACTGCGCCGCAATATGCTTTTTCTGAAGAATCGCAGAAACCATGGATTTGTATTTGGTAGTCAGGAGAAAACTGCACCCATCTTGGAATCTTCAGTGATGAAACATCTGGTAAGGTTTTAAGGAATGAATTAAATTTGACGGTAATTTGCGGCGAAACCTTTTCATCCCAATCGGTTTTCTGTTCCCACAACTCCTGCATCAAAATCTTGGCATTAATCACGATTGGTCCTATCCAACCTAGGGGGTCAAATAACCTTGCAATGACTGATAAAATATGTCGTTTGGTAGGATTAAATTCTGTTGGGATCGGCTCTACTACATAGTAAAAGTAGTCTGACCTCGCGTTCCAACGTATGCCTAAAGTTTTAGTTACACTCGAATCATCAAACTTTAAAAAATCTTCGTCCAGAAGATCCTCCCGGGCAAAGTTTTCCAGTAAAAATTTGTCATTGGCTGTGATTTTCTTCAGGGGAAAGCCTGCTGATTTTAAAGCCTGTATAAGTTGGTTCTGTTTCAAACTTGCCTCTTCCAGACTATGTCCTCCAGACAAAATGTCGTCCACATATGATTCGCTCTTTAAAATAGCAGATGCTTCCGGAAAAAAGCTTTTACAGTCTTCACTTAATTGCTGTAAAGTACGTATTGCTAGAAATGGTGAGCAATTCACACCAAACGTGACTGTTTTCATTTGGAATGATTTTATGGCATTACTCGTCTCCTCGCGGAATAATATTTGCTGGTATGGGCGATCAGCTTCATGTACTAAAATTTGTCGAAACATTTTTTCGATATCGCCAGTGAAGACGTACTTATAATACCGCCAACTAAGCACAATGTGTATTAAATCTGACTGTAGAGCTGGTCCTTGGTACAGAACGTCGTTTAATGAGTACCCACTGCTTGTCTTCTTCGATGCATTGAAGACCACTCTCACCTTTGTAGATTTTCTTTCTGGTCGAATAACCGCATGATGTGGTAGAAAAAAAGAATTTTGCTTTTCAGCATGCGTTTCGTGATAAAGAGCTGGCTCCATATGATCCAAGTCAATGTATTCTTGGAGAACCTTTATATATGCATTTTTCAAATCAGGAGTTTTATTTAGGGTTTTTTCCATACGATAGTATTGACCCATGGCACTATTCCGTGAGGGACCTAAATAGATATCAGATGGGTAATTTTCTTTAAACGGTAACCTTACAACATATCGGCCATCGGAACGCCTAATCGTAGTTGCTTTGTAAAAATTTTCACAATATAAATCTTCTTCTGTTCCTGGCAGTTCTCTTTCTATCTCCTCCAGTTCCCAAAACCTTTTCATTTGTTCGTGGAGAAGAAATTCGTCTGAGGTAGAAACTGTGGTTGAAAAGGTTTTGATTTCATTAGTACTATCTGTGCCTGATAAGTACCACCCAAAGTATGACTCTCTTGCTTCAATATTACCTGATATATTTTGTAGTACGCCTGGTAAGTTAATACATGGTAAATAATCACTTCCTATAATCATATCGACGGCAGCAGGTTGGTAAAAATGTGGGTCAGCTAAATCTAGATTTTGAATTGAGTTGAAATTTTCTACTCTAACAGGTTTAGAAGGCAAAAGATTGGCGATTTTAGGTGACACAATTGCTAGCATTTTTAATCTGAAATTTGAAACTCTCGATTTTACCGTTACTATACATTTTCCTTTTGAACTACCAATGACCGTTCCACCAAACCCAGAAATTTGACTATGATGTTTCTCAATTGGTAAAGCAAGCTTTTGCTGAATACGTGAAGTAATGAAACTTTTTTCTGCACCCGCATCTAACAAAGCTCGTATAGTATACAATTCTCCGGAACTTTCTACGTGAATTAGCGCTGTTGGTAACAAAGTAGTTCCTTCACGATGAATAAAATAAGCTTTTATATTGCCCTCAATTTCCTCATCGGTTCTTGATATATTTTCGACTTGTGTATTAAAAGTGCAATTTTCCGTTTGAGCAGCTGAAGCTGAATCTTTCTCGTTATTTTGCAGATTGGATTTTGACTGAATTTTCGATGAATTTGCTGATTTGTCATTTTCAAGATTTGCATTATGTAACATTGTATGATGTTTTTTATAGCATATAGAACACGAATTAGTACTAGTGCATTTAGATTTAAAATGAGTAGGCGATAAGCAATTTACACAATATTTATTTGCGAACACGAATTTGATACGTTCATTTGGTTGCATAGACTTAAAGTATTTACAAACCCTTAAAGGATGATTTTGCCTGCATTTCTTGCAGCTGTAGTTTTGTTCATCCTGGGTATGAAATGACTGAACTCTTGGAGAATTTTCTTTTTGTGCAGGTTTTCTTCTGTCTGACACATTTTCTAGAATTTCTATTCGTTCACTGAGGAATCCATTTAATTGCGTCCATGTGGGCAGTTCTCTGTGGTTTTTCAAAGTAGCCTCCCATTCCTTCATAGTTTCATCTGACAGCTTTGAAACCACGACATGAATTAAGAATGGATCGTTATCATGCAACTCTATTTTATAATTTCTTAAAATTGCCAGGCAATCATCTACCGTATTCTGGAGATACCTGAGCGACTTCACCGATTCGTACTGAGCTGAGGCTACCGCGTGAATCTTCTTAACTTGATCTTGCACTAAAAGTCTTTTGTTTTCAAACCTGTTTTTCAATTTTTCCCAGGCTAAATTAAAATTATCATCTACCAAGTCAAAGTCCTTTATGGCTTGGTAGGCCTCGCCCCTCACTTTGTTCCTCAGGTAGTACAATTTCTGTGCTGGAGCTAATAAATTATCTTTTCCTATTATGGCCTGAAACATGTCTCGAAAAGCCGGCCACTTGGAGTAACCACCCTCGAATGTTTGAATTTCGCATGCTGGCAATTTTAGTGAATGTCTGGTATTTAATGGCGGACTTACGTTCACTACCGTCGGTTGCATTTTCTCTAAAATAACTGTTTTGACAATCTGGTATTTGTTGCAAGCTTCCTCATAGCGAAACACTGCCTCTTTTTTTGCTTCTTCTCCATCGGTATCATCCATTATATATTCATCGTATGAATCTAGGAATTTTATCCATCTTCTCTCTAATTCTTGTTTTTTTACATCGAGGAATAGTGCGGAGCAATCTGATGGGCACGTTTCGTTAAATTTATCGCAAAAATTAAGTAATTGATTGATATCATAGTTGAATCTTCTCTTTGACGCTGCCATTTTCTTATTATTTTTTTGTTTTTAAGATTCAACTATTGATGTGAGATCAATTTCCAAAATAATCCTTTTTTTTTTTTTTTTTATTTTTTTTTTTACCGATTTTTATGTATTGGTTAATTATTATTTTTTATTTTATTACCAAATCTTTAGCGAATTTAAAAGAGAAAAAAAAATTGTTCAACTCACCGTTGTTTTATAATGACCCTTAAATATTGTGGTAGGGAACCTCTGACATCAAATAAAAAATCCTTCTTATATACAACTTGTATTTGGTAGTTGTTTTTGTAAATTTGCGGTTTTTTCTTTTTCGTACTCTATTTTATTTTCACAATTTAAACTATATTCTTTTTCAATATCTTTTTCCTTACTGTGTTTAGTTTTTGTTTCTTTTAATTAAAAAATTTTCACTTTCTGTTTAATTGTAATAACCATATTAATATTTTTGCATTTTAATTTTTAATTTGTTTTAGCACCACTAACGTTTAACTGATCACTTTTTTTGTTTGCCTTGTTAGCTCTCCTTTCTTTTTATTTGTTAAGTGTTGGTATATGGAATTGAAACATTCGTTGTTACGTGAAGTAGATCAATGTTGTCCCGTTCTTTCTCCCTCTTATGGCTTTGAGTGTTTTTCTTTTCTATTACTTTCTTTTGGGTAATTTTTTAGTAGGAAACTTTAGCGAGTACTTTTTAGAGATGGTAAAATTTATTCCATTTACTGCTTTACCATGTATATACGAGCATTTAAATCAAACGATTTTAGGTTATGTTCTCCCTTTATGAATATTTAATTTAAATATTTTAAAACCACTTCTAGATTTTACCAAAACTTTTTTCTGTATACAAAAAAATTGTCGCACAAAATATCTAATAAGCACAGTACATACCTTAGTCTTCCCAGCATTACTTGCCTTGTAATACACCTTGCCTTGTGGACCCTTTAGATACTGTGTTGTAGCCAGAATAGTATGCGTAATAAGGCCTGTTAGTGTTGGATTTCTTACTGGCACGGGATGCACAGTGCAGTACGCTGCTGTTTACCTTTTCCTTCTTTTTTCTGCCGTAAGTAAAAAGGTTTTTATCTAACAGCCAAGTAACCCTTGCTGTTTTTCACTTTGAAGTTGCCGTCTGTTGAGACAACTTATTGTTATTTTATAGTTGGTGGGCTCCTAAGCTCTGAGCCACTGGATCTTTCCTGTCCTAGCCTATTCTAGGACTTCCTCGAAGGACCAAATGTTAGTTTGAGGTACCCCCTCGTCCTAACAAATAACTTTTTTAAATAAAAATTGTCAAAAGGACTAAATTTCAAAGCTTCTTGCTTTATTGACTTCCAAACTTAGTCTGATCTTATTAACTTAAATATATGCATATTTACTTGTACATAAAAATTCAAATTAAATTATATACATGTACATAAATAAAGAAAAAGAAACTGTTAGTTCAGCAAAATATATGTATCGTCCCATTAAAGGAGAGAAAAAGAGGGTTTTCAGTTATTGCTTATAATTAAATGAAATTAAGAGAAAAAAAGTATATACTAATAAAAAAAAAAAGTAAAAACAAAAGATAAAAAAAGAGATTTGTTGAACACAGTTCAACAACGGTAGATGCTTCAAAAATTGGTTGTGGAGCAATCCTAAGCCAAAATTTTAATGGATTTGATTTACCAATATACTATGCATCTAAAGCCTTTAGTCATTCAGAACAAAAGAAACCAATTATCGAACAAGAACTGCTTGCTATATATTTTGCCATAAATCAATTTCGACCATATGTTTATGGTACAGAGTTTGTCGTTAGAACAGATCATAGACCTTTGGTATACCTATTTAACATGAAAGATCCATCTTCAAAATTGACTAAAATAAGACTAAAATTATCCGAATATAACTTTTCAATCGAACACATTAAGGGTAAGGACAATGTCGGTGCGGATGCTTTATCTCGCATTTCAATTGACGAATTGAAAAACCATACGAGTACTGAGAGCATTCTTGCTGTGACAACTCGAGCAATGCCTAAGCAAAACGACATAAACAAAGAGCCATTAGAGTCTGTTGGAAAGTTAAAATTACAAATTTTTGATAAATTTTCACAAGATTTCAATAAGAAAGTTTCAAAGGTAAAGTCGGAAATATATTACGTTAATGAAAAGATAAATACGATTACATTGAAAGTCTATAATAAATTTAAATTGAAATTTCTTATAAATGTTGATATTGTTAACGAAACATTGAATTTCGATGATATGCTTTTGAGGCTACAGGAAGAAGCCAACAATAATAACATTTATACTTTAGAATGGGTAAAGAACGATACATTTTTTACTGTATACACTATTCAGGAATTAAAGAGCCATGGTAATAAAATATTAAAAACGTTAGAAATTATACTAGTAGACCCAATTGAAACTATATTTGATGAGGATAGGAAAAAACAGCTATTGCAAATTTATCATAACGATCCGATTTTAGGTGGACATTGTGGGCGTAAAAGGTTGTATGCCAAATTGAGAACGAAATACTATTGGAAGCAGATGACTAAGGATATCGCTTCGTTTGTTTGAAATTGTAAAGATTGTAATTTAAATAAAGTTAAGACTGGAACTAGAGAGGAACTTATTTTGACTCCAACTCCTATTAAACCATTTGATGTTGTCGTATTGGACACCATTGGTCCATTGCCAACATCAAAATTTGGTAATAAATATGCGTTAACATTAATTTGTGATTTCACGAAGTATCTAGTTACAATATCTTTGCCTGATAAAAGTGCAACAACAGTCGCACAAGCAATTTTTGAGCATTTTATTTTGGTTTATGGGAGAATGAGTTGCATTATGTCAGATTTAGGTACAGAGTTTAAGAATGAGGTGTTTTGTGAACTTTGCAAACTTTTGAGTATCAAAATAAATTTTTCAACAGCTTATCACCACCAGGCTTTGGGAACAGCAGAACGTAATCACCGAGTTTTTAACGAATATATTAGATCATATGTTGGTGAGAATATTTCAGACTGGGATACGTACTTAAAATATTTCACTTTTTTTCATAACACAACTTCGAGTTCAGTATTCGATAACAAATAAACACCATTCGAATTAGTATTTGGAAGAAAAGCAACTATGTCAAACCAATTAAATCTGGGAAAAATTGATCCTATTTATAATGTAGAAAACTACAGCAAAGAAATTAAGTATCGCTTACAAAAATCTCATATTTTAATAAAAGAACTTATAGACAAACATAAAAAAAGAAACAAAAAATTATATGATCATTTTGCAAAACCCTGTAATCTGAATATTAATGATAAAGTTTTTGTTAAAAAAGAACCTTATGATAAATTTAAACATATTTATGATGGACCATTTATTGTTAAGAAAATTGATGGAGTAAATGTAACAATATATAATGAAAATTCAAAAAAAGAAAAAACGTTACATAAAGATAGATTAAGAAAAGCTTAATTCTATAACAGTTAACTTTATATTCAACAAAATTACTTTATAATTGTTTTTCATACTAATTAAAAAAAATAATAAAAAAAAAATTGTTAAGGAAACGACCAAATAAAAATTAATAGCATTTTATTAATTTTATTTGTTGATGAATTTGAAAAATGAAAACCATGAATTTGTAGACTAAAAAAAAAAATAAAAAAAAATAAAATCAAATAGACTGATCACCTAATTTGGTTTTATCATTTTTTTTTTTTCTCATAGAAGGGAGGTGTAGTGCCAACTCATCACCCATTATTATATATTATATTAACTTTCATATACATAATATACTTTAACTTTATTTCTTAATAGTAAGTTACTCTAATGTTAACTTAATACCCATTATTATTTATATCATTTATTATTCTTAATATACATATAACTAACTCCTTTTTACTTATTGCTTAATTATAATTTGGCCTCTCACTCTCACATAATATTTGTATAATTGAAACTGTTATACTTAATATCAATAAGCATAAATATAGATTAATAAAGAGGCTGCAGGTCAGTCACTGAACAATAGTCAAATCGAGCGGAGTTTCTTTTAAATATGCCACCATCCACTATAATTTTATTGAGAATTGTTATATTAATATAGTGTAATTTTTATGTCTGAAATTAATTATGTTTCTATTTTCACTCTTATTTTGTTTTGTAACCATTATGACAACTTACTAACCAATACTTTAAAATAAGACTTGTTCTTGTTGTATTGAATTTACCATAAATAAATAAATAAATATGTATTTAATATAAGTTTTAATATTTTGTAGAAACTTAACAAAGCAGTTTACTCTTAGGGCCATTACTGCAACTTGCCGTTAAACTTGGGTTTAGTTAAAGGTACATTTAGATAAAGGGAACTGTAAAGTTCCCTATAACTCATTTTCTTTACTACAACTTACAGAGATTGCTCAATTAAAGAAGTTTTTTTTTTAACGCAATGGCAACGAGGGGTCTCTTTTGTTGTTGTTGTATTTCCTCATTTTGTTTATATTTGAAGTTGCCATATTGAAAATAATATATAATATGGCAAGTTCTAACATAAAGTTAACTTTAAAAGTTAAAGGTAGGATGATCCTCCCTTTAGCTTAACGCTTACTTTAATCACTTCTACCTTATTGTCAACTTATAATAATGAAAACGAATTTATTTGCCCGTTAAAATCCTCCCTTTAGTTAACGGCGAGTTGTAATAATGGCCCTTAGTTTTTTTTATTTTATAAGAAATTAACAAACGTACACCCAAGTCTACAGTTAACGTTCGAGGTGGTGTTTTTACGTAAATACAATCGTCAGTGGCCACAAATGTGGACGTTACACCTTTTTGTGAATTTTTATTGTTTTCCCTTTTTTTGCTTTCTGAATTCCTATTAAAATAAAATTAATTAATTAAAAAAATCAATAATTTGCCACAATAAAAAAAATGTCCATGAAGAGGTTAAGAGGAAATAAATAAAAAGAAGTAACAGTAAAGAACGTCGAATATGTACCTAATTTGTACGCAAATCTTCTCTCTGTAAGGCAAATGCTAAAGTTGGTTAAAAAAAAATATTTTTGAAGGTAAAACATGTCGCATCTTGAATGAAGATGGTTCTATAGTGACATATGGGCATTTCCAGAGAAAAGTCCACCATGACTGAAAAACTAAAAGTCAAGGAAAATGTTTTTTAGACCACTATTGTTAGATAAAAATACTTAAATTTTGATAAATTATAGCTATCATACATTGTCTTTGTCCTCATTGTTATTAATCGAACTCCAAAGTTGGTGTTTAATTTTGATATTTTTTTATTTAATTTTTAGTAACATTTTCTCTTAAGTATTAATTTATGCAAAATTGATTATTTAAGTGTGCTGTCATCAGAAAATATTTGTTACTACAATAGCTTGTTTAAAAAGGAAGAATGATATTAAGTAAAGATCTGTTAACGGCATATTTTTGATTTCCTTTTTTCTCAATATTTTACTGTAACGTTCGTCACGAAAAATAGGATTTATTTCTATTTCTCTTGCGTTGGTGGCTCAAAGTGTTTAAAATTTTTAATTTTAATGTAGTTTACTGTGCAAAATTTAATTTTGGAGGAAAATCAATTTATATTGAATTGCGTTATTTTTTATAAAATTTTAAAGTTTGTCACGTCACGTCACGAAAAAAATATTATCGTAAGTTCTACCTAATACAATAGGATATATTGCGGTTTAAAATACATATATTACATGTTACATACATAGATGGAGTCATCAGCAGCTGGTATGGCGGAAAGAGCGCGTCGTTATAGGGAAAGAGAGAAACAAAATCCACTTAAAAAAAAAACAATATTAAAGTAGGAGACATGGTATTACAAGTAGATTTTGCGGAGAATTATCGTATAGTCAACCAAAATGAAGTTCAGAGTGCGCACTTTAGTTATCGTCAAGTCACAATTTTTATGTGCATTACCTGTTTCAACTAGATCGTTTGCAATAATAAGTGATAAACTTAGCCACAACAAGTTCGACGTTTTTTGTTTTATAACGACACTTGTGCATCAAATAATTGATGAACATGGACAATTTCAAAATATTTACATATTTTCGAACGGAAGTACTTCCCAGTTCAAAAATAAATTTATTGCCCGAAGCTTGCCGGATTTCCTACTCAAATTTGGTTGCAAAAACATAGAGTGGAATTATTTCGCAACGTCTCATGGAAAAGGAGCAGTCGATGGAGTTGGAGCCGTAGTAAAAAGAAAAGTTTGGAGTATTGCAAAAGCAAAAAATCTGTCGTTGGAAAATGCTTTATCATTTCTTGAATATGCTAGGGATCGTGTTAATGGCGTTCAATTACTTTACATATCCTCAGAGCAAATAGAAAATTTATCTGGACCCTTAATTGAAAGATGGAATGTGGAGTGTTCTAATATAATTGGAATACAAAAAAATCATTTATTTTCGTGTAATGAAAAGTTACAAATAAAGAAAGCTATAACAGCTTTTCCTCTCGAATTAACATTTAATTTATTATTTATTTAGTTTTGTTACAATGTATACACACTGAACTATTTTAATGTTATGCAAATTAATGAATTAAAGTATCTAATAACATTAAAAAAATATTTCATTTATTAAAAAAGGAAAAAAAATAGTAAGAAATTTTTGTCACATCGCGTCACGTAACGTCACGTCACAAATAAACTGTTGTAAAAAAAAAACTAAAAAACTTTTTTTAATTTTGAAAGTTGGAAAGTAATCTAGATATACTTCAAATTCCAATAAAAAACAATTATCCAAAAGTTCCGCCTAACTTCGCAGAATTTTGCGTTTTAGTAAAAAAAGAAAAAATAAACTTATATTTTTGTAACATCACGTCACACACTTTAAGTGCTTATATCTTAGCGCCATTGAGTTCGATTTTTCCCTTCTTGGTACTAAGGATAAAGCCAGTTAAGCTCTATTTAAAAATATAAAAAAAAATGTAAATTATGCATTTTTTCCTTGTTTTTTATCTCATTAAAACGTACGACTGTCACGTTCGTCACTATGGAAATGCCCATATACCGAATAGACAGTAAAACACAATCGAAGAAAAATAACGCATTTGTTGCTGAAACATATTATACATGTTGCTGAAAATAATTTATGGCATATTTGTGATAAAAATTTGGATGGAGTAAAAAAATCTTAAATTGGTATTAAATTTGAAGGCAAAACCAAAGAGCCTTGTGTGGTTTACGTGAGTGGAAAAAAAAACAGAAAAGTAATAAGAGAAGACAGTACGAGAGCAACGAAATTATTGCATTCTGATGTTGCTGGCCCGCTAAGTGTGAACTCGTTTTCTGGAGCTCGGTACTATTCCTATTCCAGAAACCTATTTGTACACCCGGTTAAGAGAAAATCTGATGTTTTCGACACATTTGTATCAATTAAGAAAATGGCGAATTCGCAGAACAGACAACGGAGGCGAGTATGTCAATGAAATTTATTTTCTGCAGAACTGTGGCGTAATTCATCACAAAACGTGTGCCTATTCCCCACAATTAAATTAAATGAAAAATTAATCGGACCTTAATCGGATAGCGGATCAGACCACCGTTTTTTTGCTGAGGCAGCCAATACAGCCTGATATACGCAAAATGATTACTCTATCCGGGGACCAAGGGTATACTAATAAGCCGCGATGTAGTGCTCCTGGGGGCGATTTTTATTACCCAGAATTAATTCAATATAAAAATGGTGCTAATTCAGGGGAAGGCACGAATGTGGTTAAATTAACACCTGAAATTGTGTCGGCCAGCTGTAAAAATTTTATCCACAGAAGATGAATCAGATGATGACAATGTGGATTATTTTGACGTCAACCCAATCGTATTGCTGAAAGAACACATGTACAGAACTTTTGTGCAATGCAGTTCGTTTCCGATGATTCAATTTGTGTGAAGGGTGCAATGCCATCAGATAACTCCGCCGAGTGGAGGGCTGCAGGAGCAGATTGATGCACTAATAGCAACAATACATGGGTTTTAACAAATTTACCGCCCAGTGAAACAGCTGTAAATGTTTCATCAAATGGATGCAGTGGGTGCATATTTGCATGGTACTCCCAAGGAAACCGTTTATATGCAACAGCCGAAAATGTTTGATGACGGCTCTAATAAAGTACGTTTGTTGAAAAAATCAATTTATGGTCTTAAGCAATCAGGTCATGTTTGGAATGAAACTATTAACGAGGAGTTCTTAAAAATGGGTCTTACAAGAAGTGAAGTAGATCAGTGCATTTATTACAAAGTTAATGATGGCCAATCCTGGTAAAGCCCACTGGGAAGCACTTAAACGCATAATGAGGTATTTAAAAGGAACGATTGACAAAGGTATTGTTTATAGAAAACAAACAAGAAACAAAGGGCTTCTGCGGTGCTGATTGGGCCTGTGATATTGACAACCGTCAATCTACAACTGGTTATGTATTCGTGTACCAATTCGGTGCAATTTCATGGTCAACGAAGAAACAAAAGAAAGTTCATGTCATTAACTGATGCTATCCAACAATCAGTCTGGTCAAAACGTCTGGAAGCCGAACTTAATCCCAGCAATTGTAAAAGTATGCGAATATATTGTGACAATAAGGGTGCTTTACAAGTTGCCCTACATAATAATTACTCGCCAAGAACAAATTGATTGGATAAATTGGATGTTAAGGCCAAATTTATTCGCCAGAAAATCGACATGAAGGAAGTTGTTTTAGAATATTTATACACGAATGAGAAGATTTCAGATGTATTTACGAAAGCTGTTACTCCTCAAAAGCTTGAATATCTAATAACTAAATTTGATGTTTACCAGTATATTATTATTAGATTTAGAATTATTTTCTTCTTTTAATTGAATTGTTGGCGTATACTGATTTTATGAATTTGTCATTCAGGGAGCGTGTGGAGAATGACAAATTACTTTGTACTTCAGCACTTTACCTTTCTTATGTACTTTTTAATCACAGTACTCTTTACATAACTTTCTTTATTAAAATGCTGTATACGTTGATTTTAGTTTAATAAAATTCAACTCAACAATGTCAACTGAAATTCAAAAGTTAAAAATCTTACTTAAAATTTTTTTTTCGTTAATCACTAATTTTTAGTTTCTGAACTTAACGCAACTGATTTTCAGTTGCTATTCGTAATAAAATTAATCTCGATAAAAAGCCTAAGCTAATCTAGATTAATAATCAATACGGAAAAACAATTTCGGGCAGATATTTATGCGAATTTACAAAAATTATATAAGAGCAGAAACTGCATAGCTATGGTGTAACAACTCTTTTTGTTTAAATTTATAAACTTTTTAATACATATTAAGTAGTAAAATTAGGGTATTACAATATTGCTTTTCTCAGTGTGAAAGCATGTCACTAAAAGCTCTCTTGTCTTTTTTTCTACGTCTTAGATGACAACAAAGACAAATTTAACATCTAGTTGTCCCGGCTAAATACACCTAGAGGTTACGATGAGTTTATCGTTCTAATCTAATAAACAATGAACTTGTTTGTCCATGGACAGGTGATAAAAGAGCGTTACTTTTCCCTTTCCTTCCTTTTCACCTTTTTCCCTGTTTTCTTTTCTTTACTTTTCTCTCTTCCTAAATCTGATTTTATTTTCTGTTCTGTTCCTTTAGCTTTTTAAAGGTTTTTGTCACAATGGGCCTACCAAATGAAGACTTGCCATTGCTAATACGCTGACAACATCATAAGCAATATTATTAGAAACTCCAATAAAATCTTAATTAATAATGTAGTACGTTTGCTACGCACTCTAAGGACTATATACTACAGAGGACCAAAGTGGATATATAATTGAATATCTTAAAAGCTACAGTAGGACCTTGATTATCTGTAAATCGATTATCCGGCAACATCAATTATCCGGGATGGAAAAAGGAAATTTTTTGTATCGACTTAATTTTATTTTGGGTCGACTTGAATTTTTTTTGCATCGTTTAACCGTGATTACCCCTATTATCCGTGATTATAAGCAAATTTTTTTTCTATTATTTTGGACAAACAAGCGAAAACGGGGAATTCCCTCTTTTTCTGACAATATTTTTTTTTAATATTTTTGAAACATGTATGTATATAAAATCCTTAAATTATTTAGTTTTTATATAAATATGTACATATTCATTTATTAATTAATAAAAATATCTATTAAAAAACTAGCCAAAATTGGCACTCAATTAACCGAGAAAATCGATTATACAGAATGCTTCCAGTTCCGACCATCACGGAAAATCGAGGTCACACTGTATGTTAATAAGTTTTATTTAAGTTTATTTATTTTACTCGTGATACCAAGATGCTGTTTTCATATTTTATATTTAGTACTATCTTTACTACTACACTATATACAGTGGTGGCCACGAATTTAAGACACGACATATGACTGACTTATTTGTGATAATTTTGACAACCCTGTAATATCAAATTAGATATTCTTTATTCTTCTATGTACCCTGTAATGTTAAGAAAAAGTACCGTTATTTCCTTTTTTTCTTTTTTACATTTTGTTGCTTTTTAATCATATTAATGTAAAAACGAGTATTTGAAACTGGCCACGAATTTAAGACATTTCAGAATTTTCTGATTTTTAAGCGATTTTTTTTGTGTTTTTTGAACCTAAACGGTGAGTAACGAATGTTTTTATTATTTTATGTTGAAATACATCGAAATATTTAATTAGAAATGGCCAGAGGTACCACCAAAAATATCAAACAGCAACCTAGAGCCCGAAAAACTACACCCAGGGAGGACATTTTAATTTATAGAGTAGCTGCTAGTAATCCTTTCACGAGCTCAACTAAAATAAAAAATAACATTGCATCGGATTTTCGCATTAATATTTCGTCTAGGACAATAAGAAGACGATTAAATGAAAAAAACTTGCGTGGGTGTATTGCACAACGTAAACTACTTGTGTCAAAAAAAATATCAAAGCCCGACTAGCGTTTTCGAGAGAACATCTCAAGAAACCCATGATATTTTGGAAAAATATTCTTTGGAGCGACGAGTCGAAGTTTTGCCGCTTCGGCTCTGATGGAAAGCGGTACGTATGGCGCCCTCCAAACCTGGAGCATCATCCAAAGTACACCCTAAAAACGGTCAGACATGGTGGTGGAAATGTGATGGTGTGGGCAGCATTTTCCTGGCATGGTGTAGGTCCCATTTACAATATAAATTCTAAAATGGACCACCATGTTTACAAAAATATTGTAACAGACACAATGATACCATTCGCTGAAGACAACATGCCTCTAATATAGAAATTTATGCATGATAATGACCCTAAGCACATTTCACGTCTAGTGAAGTTGCTTAGAGGAAAACGATATCATTGTTCTTAAATGGCCAGCTCAATCCCCGGACCTCAATCCAATTGAGAACCTGTGAAATGATGTTGAGGAATATGTACGAACAGTTAAACCAAAGAATTCAAGCGATTTGTGGGAAGAAATCCGAAGGGCTTGGTATGCAATTCCAATGCAACGTTATGTGGCATTAGTCGAAAGTTTACCCGGGAGATGTGCTGCCGTGATGAAAAATAAAGGATTTCCCACTAAATACTAGGATTTTTTTTATTAAGCTGAGCTTAATTTAGAAAATAGTGTTACATTATGCCTATGTCTTAAATTTTTGACCAGGATAAAACTTGTGTTTATGCATATAATATGTAAATAAAATTTTTTAACCGAATATAGGTAAGAAAATATTATTAATTTTTCTTCATAACATTACAAAAGTCTTAAAAAAAATATAGGAGTGAATGTAAAAAAAAAAATCCTTGAAAATTTAGGTTGACTTTTTAAGAGCTTTCAACTTTTGTTCACATTTTAGAATAGTCAATGTACGAAAAATTTATGATGTTGCTGGAGAGTTAACGTTTCCGGATAATCACGTTTTCACGAGTTCACTGAATTTATGTATGTATACATAATATTTAAATAAGTTGAAATTTGGATACAAATTTAGCTACCGTTTGTACGATTTACCGCCATATACATAGTTGTTCGTTCGTTTGAGTTCTTTTGTGAAATAAAGTAAAAATTTTCAGATGGATCCCGTTTTTTTTTAATAATAATAGTACGATGTTGTACTTATTTGAAACGAAATTGAAATGGGTGATTTTACTATTGCATTTCAACTCAATTCGCTTTGTTTTTAAACAAATACAGATGATAGAAATGAGAATGACGGAATCACGTAATAATAATAAAAACAAAATGAAAAAATAGAAAAATAGTTACAATCAAATTACAAATAATAGTATAAAATTTAATCATTTGGATATGTACAGCCACGACATTAAATTAGCACAAAACTTCGTCATAAAAACAATCATATTTTTTTATAGTATTTTAGGTCTACTCGTAAAAAATGTAAACATAGGAACTTAAAATACATATTCTTCTTTTAAAAAGAAACAAACATTTTTACGACATTGCCAGTCGTCTGCTCATTAAGACCTTCAACATATCAAACGCCAGATTTTAGCTGGACAGTAAAATAGCACAAATTAAAATTTCTGGAATAAAAATGAGGTACTTTAATAAATAGCAAAAATATTAATGTTTTCAGCTTATTTGATTAATATTTAGTAGAGTAGCCCCTATCTTCAAGCGCCGCGTGCATCTACGGGACAATGTTCTTCTGGAAAGTTCTTTGGGAATAGAGTACCAAGTGTACCGTATTCCAATGCACAAATCGTCCAAATTTGTGTACTTTTCTTAAGCAATTGTACATTTCACATCGTTCTAGGGGGTTTTCAATCGAGTTTAAGTCAGAACTTTGCGCCGGCAAGTCTAAAACGGGAATGTGCTCTTCATAAAACCAATCCTTTGCCTGCTTAGATGTGTGTTTGGGGTCACTATCTTGCATAAATATGAATAAACCTGGCATGTATTTAAAAGCTTATGGTTCCATTTTGTTCTTTATATTGCCCAAATACTGATAACAGTCCATTTTTTCATTAATTTTTACAATGGGAGTTACACCGTGCCTTGAAAACGCTCCCCGCACCATTGTGTTTCCACGAACATGTGTTATGGTGCTTTGAGCATAGCGTGGATTGAATGTCTGACATTTTGACCAACGAACAACCACTCTACCATCCGGTCCCATACGATTTACCTTCGTTTCATCACTCCAAAATATTTTTTTCCAGAATGGGAGGTCTTTAGCATTATGGATCAAGCAAACGTTAAACGCTTGAGTATATTTTTCTTTTGGTAGAAGTGGCTTCTTTCGGCAAGAGCGTCCCAAGAGCTTTTTGTGA
This sequence comes from Sarcophaga rosellei, assembly GCA_930367235.1. Taxonomy (NCBI): domain Eukaryota; kingdom Metazoa; phylum Arthropoda; class Insecta; order Diptera; family Sarcophagidae; genus Sarcophaga; species Sarcophaga rosellei. The sequence goes on along the minus strand of OV884021.1, from coordinate 44,731,551 downwards.
TTAAGACGTCGTTATAGGAGCCTGTCCGATAAATTTAACCTGAATTGGGAGTTAATTTCGTTCAAAATATCGCGTGACGACATGAAAGGCTCCTTCTTTGACTTCCGGACAATAGCACTGTCAACGATTTCGGTTTGTTGTCTTGACAAGTGGCTTTCAATTTTTGTTTTCTGCGACATTATTATGTTTGGTTGGAAATAAGTGATGACGTTATAAATCATTTTTCGCTAGCAATTCGAAATTTCAAGAATTTCAGCCAGCTTTTAAGAATAAAAATACTCAAACAAAACTTGTACCTAAAACACTTTTAGGCACGTTGTGCTAATTTACTGTCCAGCTCGAATTTAGGTACCGATACAAATTAGCAATCAAAACAAAAAATATATACGATAATGGTAATGTTTTTTGTTAAACAACAGTTAGATGTCATCGTGCAACATTGCAGACCAAAACAATTGGCCTAATTACGATACAAATGAGAAAAAAATCACAATCAATGTATATATGGATTTTGTGCTAATTTAATGTCCATGGCTGTAGGTATGTACATATTAAACTTTTCAGATATATACAAGTTTCTTTTTATTGTTTACTGTAGTTAATGTAACGCTTGGCAATTTCTAAATACAATCGCTGATAAATGTTTTTTTTAAGGGAACATATGCCTGCATATACCCCAGAATGTAAAATTTTCCCCATTGTATTTAGATGAGAATTTATTCCTATAGTATTAGCGAATCGAAGTTTTTCGCACTTCTTTTAACAACTAGCTAACTTTCCATTTAGAAAAAACCTTTTAGCCGTACCACCCTTTGTACATTTTACACTATTTTTAAATTTGTTTACGATAAGTTGCACTGTGGAGTGATGTCTATTAAATAAATCACTAATATTTAGGAGTTAATATTCTTTTTTATATCCATCAATAATAAAATTTTTGGTGTCTAAGCTGATCTCTTTTCACTTATCAAGTTTTGATTTCATTGTTAAAAATGTTTAAAGTCCACTAATAAGTTTGTAGAAAAGTTTCTTATAAGAAAATATGGCAATATTTTAAAAGTATATTATTATAATATGTAGGTAATCAAATGAAAAAAAGCTGCATATAACAATTAATTATTTTTCATTTTTTTTATGGCCATAACTTTATATATTAATTCAGTCCTTACCTGGTGCCTTGCGTTTTGATCAGTTATTAGGTTTTCTGAACATTTAATAATGACCTCCACAACTTTCTCATCAAGTGTATAATTTTTAAGAAGATGAAGTAATAAATTACGCAAATTAGAACGACCTATTTCGTCACCCAAATCATATAAATACAATATTTCCAAAAGCGAAAGAAGAATGTACTGGAACTCCATTGCTTCAAACTTGTCCATTTCAGTTTTGCGACTTTGGCAATACGACTCTACGTAAGCACAAAATGTACTTAACTCAGGAATTATATAATCCAATTCTTCGGCTACCTCATTTTGCAAATATTCGGCAAGACATTGCCAATAAAATGCTGTTTCCAAATTTAGTTTCACATGCGGCACGCAACGGTAAAATTCTACGTCTTCTTCAATTTGTAAGCACGAGATTATATCCGCTTTACTTTGACGTCTGAAAAAATTAATTTTATTACAATATTTTACTTAGTATAGTATTTTTATTTTTATTAAAGTTATCAATAAGAAATTTCATGGCGTTTACCCTTAACTGTGTTTCACGGCATTAACAATATACAGTGAAAGCTCCCATAGGCGGACACCGACCGTCGAGGCATATTTGTCCGCCTATGGGAGATGTATCTCCAAGGGATATTTTGATAAAATACTTCAGGAAAAAATTAATAAATACATGTTTACCTGTATATTATTCGTTGCTAACAATAACTGTGGTAAAAACTAATCTTTAAAAATATTTGCATTAACTTTTATTTTCCTAATATTCATATACATTGTACATACGTACATAGATATGTATTTATATTCAGAGTAGCTAATTAACTGACGAGAAATATTATGTATTAAGATCTAAAAAAGTATTGTATTGTTGTTTGTTTATAGTTTGCTTGCTTGTTTTTTTCACATATCCTCGTAGTGGCTCTCTAAATCCATTAATTTCATTAATATGCTACAAAGTCGTTTGCCGAAATGGCTTAATCGTTGAATTTCTGTAAAAGCTTCCTCAAAGGTTATTATTCCGTTGGGCTCCGAATGAATTTCTTGGTCCTCATCACTAATAAGTATTTCTTCTGGATCTTCCAAAATATTTTCCATCAAATCATTTTCAGTTGAAGCACATTCATCAATGTTAACGTAATCTTCAAAATTATCTCCATTTACATCGGATAGTTTATAGAAATTTAATGACCATCCATCAGTTGTTACATAAACCAAAATAAAAAGGGGAATCACAATTTAGATTTTGTCTATGAACATCACACATCACATAAAATAATAAACCGGGGAATCACCGCACTACGCAATGTTACATAATCTGATTAAGTTGAAAAATACACACTCAACAAAGAAAAATTTATGTAATCTCTACACATTGCGCATAGTATAAAAGGGGGATAAACCGAAATACAATAAAATTGCTCAACTCTGCCTTTTGTAACATTTATTTGTCCGCCTATGGGAGATGTTTTTGGAAAAACTGGTGTCCGCGTCCGTCCAAGAGAGTGTCCTTCCACGGGAGATGACTTTGCTCTAAAAATACGACCTAATTGACGGGACTTAGAAAATCGTCCGTCTAGCGGAGATATCCGCCAGTGGAGCTTTCACTGTATATGATTTTTTTTTATTAATACACCCACATATTATTAATTCACTAAACGTTGTATTTTGGAGACAGTAATTGATAGTAATTTAATATATGAATAAAATTGTTCCAAATTACTTAGTGATAGGAAAATTCAATTTCCATAATTAGTAGTTCTATTGATTGAGAGAAAACTAATTGATTCTCGAGGTATCAAAAGTGCAATCAGTTAAACAATTTTTAATTTAAAATTTTTTAGTTGTTAGACAAATAGGAAAAAACTAACAATAGAAACTATTTAAGTTTAAAATTTGTACAACTTTTTGCCGAAATAATACACAAAACCTATGCTATTGAAATGAGGGTTTACTAAAGACTACACAAAATTATTTTTTATGTACTTTGTTTTTTTTTTAAATTATATATACATACATACATAATTGGTCATTACAACCCTTCAGTCAGGATTACGACCTGGCTTCTCACACCACTTATGTTGTGTGCGCTAGTTTAAAGTCGACTCCGAACGACATAAACCCTTCATGACAATTTTATTTTCTCTCAGAGCTTTTGCCAAAAATCTGCAGAGGCAGTCGCCGAAGAAATATTTTTTCATATTTTCGTTTTGATGTCTGACCGACCAGGGGTTTGAACAGCGGCCTTACGGTCTAATAAGCCGACACAGTACCTACTAGACTAAAATCAGCTGATGTAATAAACTTGGTAAACGTGTAAGTGTCCCGGTTTGTGGGAAAAACCTACTATATGAAAATTTATGAAGAATTTCCAAATATACGATACGAAGAGTGATTTCGACTAGTGAGTACAAAGTTCGGTACATATGGAACTTAAAAAATATTTGACTGTTCAAGAAGACGGTATAAAATAGAATATAAAGATGTACATTTTAGATTGAGGCCAATCGATTTTGTTTAATGTGATGAAGGAATTAGCACATTAACCAGTAATAACGCCCACCCTTCCCGGTGAACATGCTCCGTTTGAAGGCAGACAATCAGGAAGGCGTCTGTGACGTCTGTGTTATGCAGTGACTATAAGAAATGGTTGAGGAAAAGCATTACCTAATAGATCACAATAGGTATAATAGCAGTTTTACAGATGACTGATGCACTGGTACTCCTTAAGCAACAGTTTGTCTTTCAACAGCTACAGCACTGCAGACTCCTGCCAACCATGATAAAGGAATAATGGTGGTGGGCTCGCATTCGCTTTTGGACACAATATCGTTTATAAGATGATAACTCGACCTATCTCTCCCACGTTTGACAACTTCCTACAGGTGATGAGTATATCGATATAGAGTGGAGATTGCGACCTTAAAGTCGTCAATGTATACATTCCCCCAGCAACAGCAAAAAAACAACAAGCTAATAAAATCCGGTAAGTAAATCTATATAGGAATAAATCAGAATATAATACGTCCCTTTTAGCTAAATTAATCGCCAGGACTCTTAACGCTAGATTTACCAAGAAATGTTTATACCTATTTATACCAACACCAGTCAAAATTACTGGTGTTCAAAAATAACGTTTAGAGTGTGTAAATTTATATGTGCTATAATGTTACTTTATCGGTAACAAGATAGTTGCCAGATAAATTGGTAATATATATTATACCTCAATTAAGATCTATCGCTGCCATAGAAAAACATACCAGTCAAAATGACTGGCACTGGTATAAGTACCAAAAACAAAAATTATTTTTTTTATTGTGGACACAATATCAAAATAAGTGTATCAAATTGTATTTAGTTGTCGTTATAAAATCATATGATAGTTTTGGAAAAATATATTCACACAAAGTCAGCATTTAAGGCTAATAAGGCAAAACCAGTCATTTTGACTGGCGCGGTAAACTAGTGTTAAATTACAACAAATACTCAACTAACAAAATATTCGTCAATATGACACAAAAATTAACCAAAGTAATATATACCGATGTTTTTAAAGTCAATCTACTTACTTGAAAATTTCTCTTAATACTTGCTTCCCAATTTTGCGGTAGCGATTTATTTCTGTTTCAGTAGAATCAAGTTTGAGGGCGCCTATTAATGCCACTATATCTTTTTGATAGGACTCAATCCACTGCTGTAACATGACATTCGTTACAACTTTTCTAACAGAGTCGGAACGATCATTAAGTCCTCGTTCTAGCAACGTCAAACGTTGAGAAACTTTGTAAGAACGAACTGGATAACTACTCATGTGAAGATAAGTATGCCGACGAACTTTCTCGTCAATATCCCACAACCGATCTAGGATATACGGAATTGTATGATAATTTCTTCCCATGCTTGTTATTACCGCTTGACGTACCCGAGGCGAGGGATCCGAACAAAGATGATATTGATACGATCGTAATACAGGGTCATCAGGGTTATCGGGAACTTGTAGTCGTTGCATAGCTAAGATAGCTTGAACTCGTACACTCGGTGATATATCAACCAATCTCCCAACCATATATTCCATTATACTGTCGCAAATAATATCGTCTAAAGTTGCTTCATTGCCAAGTGCATTTAAAATCATATTTACAAATTGGCAAAGTCGAAATCGAATATGTGGATTATTTGATATTGTCTGTAATTTTAAAAACTTAAGTTTTGAGATAAGCTATCGTTTAAAAACTTACTGTAAGCAGCCAACGACATATATCAGCCAGTAGAGGATGAGTATCGTCCCCATCAAAAGAACCAACAAACTTTGCACAAAATAAGAGTGTTGTATAGGCGAATTCATTAGTCTCCTCCGCAACCATAGCTGTTTTTATCATTTTTATAAACGTAAAAATGAACGCATCATGATCCATCTAGGAAAGCATAAAAAATCTAGCTTAACGAAAAACACTTTTTGACATTAATGAAACCGGTACCTTTTCATATAATTGTTTCAGATCTTTTATGTATTTCTTGTGAAATGTTTCATTTAATTGGACCTTCGACATTATGGTATATATTGGTCCATTATTCAACAACACTTTTCCCGAAGTCATATCGAGATTTTTGCCATTTTCTTTCTCTTCATTTATTACTGGAACTTTTCTTTTTCTACCCATTTTGGGTTCACGTTAAAATGTCCAGTTATATTGATATATTTTTACTCTCAGATTAACTTTTTTATTAATAACAAAATTTTCCTCTGCAAAATATCTCAATTCCCACTTAAACCAAGTTTGCCAGGCCTCATAACAAAATATGACGCCTAATAACAATTTTGGTGCGTAAACGATTATTTATTTAAAATAAGCTTAAAACTTGGCAGCACCGGCAAGTGTAGACAACAATTTTTGATTAAAGCGTTTTTATATATGGTCTTATTTTAAGTGCTTCCGACTTTTCAGTAAAATGGAGTAAGAAAAGCACAATGTGAAAAATGAGCATTGTGAAATTATTGTAAAATTAGATTTATTCAAAGCCAGTAAAAAATAATTGTCAAAGTAAGGATAATACCCTTAAGACAATAGAAGCCACTTGAAATCTAGTAGAGTCCAAGACAGGACAGGTTGCAAAAATAGAAAACAACGGTTACACAATAAAATATTACTAAAATTATGTCTGTTGCTTAGAGAAAACTTTATATGAACATTGTTTTATATAAGTATTTATCTGGATATGTGTATGTAACCATATCCCTACAAGAAATGAATGACCGAAACTAACACATACAAGATTCTCTTACTAACACATACATAACATTTTATAGTCTTTTCAGCTGTAGAGTTGCATTACCAACAATACATCATTAGTGACGGTAAAATAACCGGTATTTTGATACATCATTAGTGACTGTAAAATGACCGATCTTTGGATACATCATTAGTGACGGTAAAATGACCAGTCTTTTGATTATCAGACTTGATGGCGTCAAATATATTTTTTTGAACGAAAAATTTCACTTGTGACAAATTTTAAAATGAAAGTTTTAAGTGTTAAAAAGATTTAAACTTTGAATTAAAAATATGACAAAATTAATAAATTAAGATAAGAATTTAAAAAATTGTATTATAAAAATAAAATGAAACAAGAAATCGAAGTGCAGTATAAAAGAACCAGTAAGTGTTTGAAAATGTAAGTATATTTTCTGTGTGAATCATTTGACCAATATTTAATAAATCTTTTTACTAGCTCGTTGTAAAACTAAAGTTGATGAACCATTCAAGAACTGCCAAGGATAAAGTGAAGGAGAAGTGCGTCAACCATACCAGTGGCAAAAAAGTAACGGCACATGAATAAATAAATATTGAATAAATATTTATAAGAAATTTTTATTCAGATATCAAAATGTCAACAATTAACAGTATTTAATTATGTATTCAAATTTTATTTAATGAAAATAAATTGCTTATAAAAAAAATTAAATTTTAAGTAAAATCTATGAATCAATTAGGTAGTCAACTGTGACCCAAATACTAGTCAACAGTGTCCTTTTTTAATACTTTTGATGTGTCAACTTTGACTAATATGTGAATCAATTTTGGCTAGACAACTGTGATCGATAATATATATATTAACTGTGATTTAAAAACAGCGAAAGAGTGAGCAGGCTAGATATATGTTTTACAGTCGAAAGAATTCATATGTTAGAAAGAGAAGCAAAATCACACTTACACGAATGTTTACATCAAGTTTTTCACATTGCCCTTAATGACTTGATGGGAACTTGTGATGTGTTTCCACGCAATGCATGTAAACAAGGTAAAGTGTCTGACTGTGGTCAACGTGGCGACCTAAAGGACGATCCTTGTCTTGCTGTATTCAAGTTGAGACGCAACCGCCTCGTGGCCCCTCCTGGATAGCATTCTAGCACCCGCTTGATGTTAACTAATGCGGGCAGCGAAGTCCAATCCCCTGACACGTTAAATTTTGGGTTGTACGTAGGGCTTGGATCCCACCACGTAAAAATTCTAAACCAATGAAACTTACTTACTTACTTAATTGGCCATAACAACCCGTTTAACGCATTTCAGCCTGCCTCAACACATCCTCCCAGGCGCCTCCGCTTCTTGCGCGCCTACGAGTTGGTTACACCAATCGATGACAGGGCTTCCTCGATTTGGTTCTTCCAACGGATGCAAGGTCGTCCTCTTCCCCGACTTTCGCAGATTCCCGCATCAAATAACCGTATCGCCGGAGCATGTTAGTTTTGTCGCGCGAGAGAGGTCTCTGCTACTCAATTGCCTACTGAGACCATAGTAGCACCTGTTGGCAAGAGTGATCCTACGCATGATCTCCAGACTGACGTAATTTTTGGTGGTAACGGCGGAGCCAAGATAAATAAATTCCTTGACTGTATCAAAAGTATAGTTATCGGCCGTAATCTAAGAATCAATACGCCGCACGTCTCTACTTGTCGATAACATATACTTTGTTATGCCCTCATTTACTGCCAAACCGATCTTGGTAGACTCCCGTTCAATAGCACTAAAGGCAGCAGTAACATCTCGCTTGGTACGCTCTATGATGTCAATGTCGTCAGCGTACGCAAGCAACTGGACACTTTTTTGAAAAATAATGCCATTGCGATGCATTCCCGCCTTTCGCAGAATACTCTCCATGACGCAGTTGAAGAGGTCGCACGATAAGGGGTCGCCTTGTCTGAAACCTCGCATGATATCAAAAGGTTCGGAGAGGTCCATTCCTACCTTGACGGAGTCCCTTATGGGGCTATCAAAGGCTGCCTTACAGTCGACAAAAAGATGGTGTATGTAGGGTTGTGCGTAGGGCTTGGAACCCACCACGTAAAAATTCTATCCAATGAAAACCACAACACCTTTACAGGGTAGGCGCTTCCGCCCAGCTGGCGGATGCCCTCATAAAATGTAGGACTGACATCACTGCCATACTGCTTGCATCTTGCTATGTACATTACAGCTGTCATGAGGATAAGCACGAATTCGGATGCGGATTTGTGGTTAATAAGAGACTTCGCCACCTTGTCTCTGGGTTCACTCCTGTGAACGAAAGAATAGCCACAATCCGCATCAGGGCAAAATTCTATAACATCAGCCTTATTTGTGCTCACGCCCCGACGGAAGAAAAGGACGATGTGGTTAAAGATGCCTTCTACGCCAAATTCGAGGACGTATATGATAAGTTCCCTGCCCATGACGCCAAAATCGTCCTCGGAGATTTTAATGCGAAGATCGGGCGTTAAAGTATCTTTAGCCCAACTGTCGGACAGTTCAGCCTCCACGCGAACACTACCTCCAATGGTATGAGGCTGATTGATTTCGCCGCGGCGCGTAATATGGTAGTATGTAGCAGCAGGTTTCAACATCTCGACATTCACAAGGCCACTTGGATGTCCCCTGATCGATCAACATCCAACCAGATTGATCATATTGTGATAGACGGAAGGCACGTATCCACTGTACTGGATGTACGCACATTCAGAGGTCCAAACGTCGACTCGGACACTACTTTATCGCAGCCAAGTTTCGATTGCGCATTAGCGCCTCGAGGTCTGCGGCTCTAGTACATTGAGAAAGCTGGACGTTAATAAGCTGTGATCACAAAGGACAGCTGAGGCGTTCACTGCTAAACTCTCGGATAAGCTCCGTCGCTCGCCATCTAATCTCAACGACATTGGCGGACTGTGGGTCAACATCTCCCACTCCTTGCGCACTACTGCGGAAATAGTCCTTGGTTTCGAGCGCCCACCCCAACGAAATCAATGGTACGATGAGGAGTGTCTCGAGGCAACTGCCGCGAAAAACGCTGCATACAAGAAAACGTTGCAGTCAGCCGCTAAGCGAGCTATGTCGAGAACTATAGAGAGAAGAGAAGGGATGAGAGACGCCTTTTCAGACGCAAGAAGAGGGAGCAGGAAAGGCATGAGCGTGATGAAGTTGAGATGTATAGAGATAGGAATGACGCTCATTAAGTGCCTAACCGAGGGCTACAAGCCTGGAGCGTCTTCCTGCAAAGATGAAAATGGAAACCCGGTAACAGATCCACAGGGGGTGCTGAGGTTGTGTAGGAAACAGTTCTCTACTCTGCTACAAGGCGATGACGACACCAATACCGCCTTTAGAGATGATGTTCCGAACCCGATCGATGATGACGGTGTGGAGATTCCGCCGCCTAGCCATGAAGAGGGCAAAGTCGCGATTATGCGTTTTAAAAACAATAAATCCTCCCCGCTGAATTGTTTAAGACCGGATGTTATGAGTTGGTAGGGCGCATGCACCAGCTTATTTACAAAATATGGCCAGAGGAAAGTATGCCCACACGATTGGAACCTCAGTGTCCTCTGTCCTGTCCTAAAAAAGGGAGACCATAGTATATGCGCCAACTACAGGAGCCTTCTCCTTTTTGCATATAAGGCGTATTGTGTGAACGACTGAAGCCACTCGTCAAAACACTGATTGGACCTTATCAGTGCGGCTTCAGAACTGGAAAGTCCACCATCGACCAGATCTTCACACTACGCCATATCCTGGAAAAGACACACAAAAACCTTCGATAACGCCATAAGGGATCGTGTTTTTGCCGCAATGTCTAAGCTCGGTATACCTGCGAAGCTGATAAGGGTATGCAGAATGGCGTTGTACAATTCCTGCAGCTCCGTAAAGGTAGGAATGGACCTCTCCGAATCTTTTGATACCGTGCGAGGTTTCAGACAAAGCGACCCGTTATAATGCGACCTCTTCAACTTCGTCATGGAGAGTGTTCTGCGAAAGGCGGGAATGCATCGCAATGGCACTATTTTGCAAAAAGCGTCCAGTTGCTTGTGTACGCCGACGACTTAGACATCATAGGGCGTACCAAGCGAGATGTTACTGTGGCCTTTAGTGCTATTAATCGGGAGTCTACTAAGATGGGTTTGGCAGTAAATGAGGGCAAAACAAAGTATCAGTAACAAAGTGTTATCAGATTACGGCCGATAACTATACTTTTGATACAGTCAAGTAATTTATTTATCTTGGCTTTGCCGTTACCACCAAAAATGATGTCGCTCAGGAGATCAAGCGTAGGATCACTCTTGCCAACAGGTGCTACTATGGTCTCAATAGGTAATTGAGTAGCAGAGACCTCTCTCGTACGACAAGACTAATACTCTACAAGGCGCTCATCCTCCCCGTGCTTCTTTATGGCGCAGAGGCATGAACCCTATTAAGCACTGATGCAGCAGCCCCGTGAGTATTCGAGAGAAAAGTACTACGTAAGATCTTCGATCCAGTGCGAGTTGGCGATAATTTTCGTATCCGATCCAATAGCGAACTGTATGAGCTCCTCAACGACATTGACGTTGTAGAGCGTATTAATATCCAGCGGCTGTGCTGGCTCGGCCATGTCGAGACGGATACTTGATGCGGGAATCTGCGAAAGTCGGCGAAGAGGACGACCTTGTATCCGTTGGAAGGACCAAATCGAGGAAGCCCTGGTGTGACGAACTAGCGTTGCGGCAGGCCGAAATCCGTTAATCGGGTTGTTATGGCCAATTAAATAAGTAAGTTCAATTGTTTGTTTTTATTAAGTAGTTGAAATAATTGTGTTCCTATATGTTTGGTTTTTGGCTTACAAGTTTTTCAGTGTGTAAATTTGAGACTGAATAAAACTTTTTTAATTTTGGAACATGTTCCTTAAACCTATATTTAATTTTTTTAATATCTTTTTAATTTTTATCTCTTTAATGTTCATGTTAGGGGAAAAAACTGACGCGAATTCCCTCTTAGGTAAAGGGTAGAACATGCTGCCTCGACACAGGGGGTCTGTTTCGTGGTATGAAAACAAATATCTTTTGTAAGATGCCGACTCTTGCGCAGTTACTTCTATATTTAAGAAGTAAGACGTAAGGTTGGAAGAGAAGGAGGGCACATCGACAGCTCAGTGTTTCAGTACCTCGTTTCTGTAACTCTCGCATCGACAAATTTCTCGCATGAAACAGTGAAATTGAAGAAAAAACAACGTGAATTGAAACAAAATTTAGTTTCTCACATGTAAGTGTTTCTGCAATTTCTTTTTGTGAGAACTATCTGTCATTTAAGTTTTTTGACGTAAGTTATTGGAAATTTGTGAGTAAAAGTGTTTCTATAAGAAAATTTTGTGAAAAGTTTCTCACATGAACTGTCAAAATAACTCACATTTAAAAACGGTGCGGAAAACTAAATTTTTCAAAAAAATATTCGATGAATTCAAAAAATAGAGAAAAGGTAAGGTTTTATTTAAAAAAAATGTAAATTGATGTTAATGTTAATTAATTTTAGAAAATTGAAAGAATTTCAAAGTTCCAGAAGGAAAAGCTAGTGGATTATATGAGCGAAAACTTGGAATTTGCCAGAGGACAGTTCAGCGGGATAAGAGGGATACAAAGAGCAATGGCAACTACTTACAGAGCAGTGGAAAAAAGTAAGTTTTGACTGTATACATTATCTACATACATATATATTTTAAAGCCCTTAAAATTGTTAGTGTTGGATAGATTTGAAAAGTGGCGTCAAGAAAAGTGTCAATGGTAGACGAAAATTTATAAATCAAACGGGAGGGGAGGTAGTTGGAGTAATGTACCCCGCGATCTCAATCCACTGGAAGAGAAAATACTCTCAATTATAACAGTAGATGCTGTCGACGGGGATGCATCCACACCGGAAGCCGGTGTTGAATTTAAGGTGGTAAGTTTTATTCGTCATAAAACTTTAATAATTATGTTAACAAATTTTTTTATTAATAAACTTCTTTTAAGGATTTAACATCAGTGGATATTTTGGAAACTGAAGAAACATTTATATCGCCATCGACATTAACAACATGTCCAATATATACGCCATCAACATCTACAGTTGAGGTTTGTTGATCTACATATATATGAAAAATGTATGTTTATTTGTGGATTTGTTGGATTTTTTTATAACAAATTAGTAAATATGTAAACCCCTTTTTTATTAAATTAACCTCTTTTAGGATTTTATGTCAGTATAGTATTTGTAAAGTTACGAAATCTTTGTAACTCCCGCAAAAAAAAAAAATTAAAACAACATCCTTACTTTCAACCCCATCAACCTCTAAAGTTTGCCAAAACAAAACTAATAAAACTCCTATATCGTCAAACAAAACACCACTATCTTCAAACCTACCAAAATATAATGAAGCATTGAATGAAGCAAAGGAAATGCATAAATACTTGATCTCAAAATTAAATAATATAGAAAATTAAAACCATGCAATTTTATCTAAATTAGGAAAATTAGAAAATATTTTAGAAAATAAATTTAAATGAAATCGATTGCTTTGATAAACAAATAAATGGTTTTACTTTTATTAAAATTTCAGTAATACAGTAAAACACTTAAATTAATATATTTATGTATATTTTTTATATCTTCTTATAATTTTGTTTGGCGCTTTTAGTTTTCTTCTTCTTGTTTATGTTTTTGACAGCAGGTTTATTGGAAATTTCCAATAAAAACGTAATTAGTGTTGACGCTTCTCACTTTAAGTTACAGAAACACTTTTTTTCTCGCAAATCGAGAAACGGTGGAATTTTTTGTTTCACACTTCTCGATGTGAGAACTTCTCACAAATAGTTACAGAAACGGGGTACAGGTTGTGTAATATACCTGACAGTTGGAAAGATGTGCTTGTGGTGTTTATACTATACTATCGTTAAGCGTGCCACAAAGTAGAGATGAGCGATCCAGTGATTTTTGAAGAACGTTGTTCTCAGTGAACGTGATTTGTTAATCACTGTTCTTTAAAACAGTGATTGTGATCACAGTATTCCAAAAGAAAACAATAATGACAATAACGTATTTTATTAAGTCGTAAGAAAGAGGCAACTAGATACATACTACGAAAAGACTAGTAAACAAAATCAAAGTGGTGTCATCAATGTTATTATTTTTAATGTATTTTTTTTATATGAAGTTTGACAATTAGGTTTCACAGAAAGTTCATGTATAAAAGACAAAAGTAAATAATCAGCATCATCTAATAGTAATTCTGCCTCGCTCAAAATAAAATGAAATAAATTTGAGTATGTAACAATTTTGAAAGAACGACATTATTAGTAACTGTTATTTGGCAATTTCAATCACTGTAGTCACCAGTGAATTCTCAATCACCGTGATTAAATCACAGTTTTGAAAATATCGCTCATCTCTACCACAAAGGGTACTTCACAGGGGGGTACTTTCCCGCCTGTTGTGGCTCCTGGTGGCTAATGTTGCTTTAAGGCGTGTAGAAAGTAGGGGCTTTAAGGTTGTGGAATATGTCGTTGATGTGGTTATTCTGGTAGGTGGTGAACTTTTGTCAACTTTGGGAGAACTGATAGAGTCTGCGCTTGGGGTTTTATTCTCTTCTGCTACAAATCGTGATCTGGGTGTAAATCCCAATAACACAGAGCTTGTTTTGTTCTCACGTAAGTACAAGATTGAAACCTTAAAGTTACCGAGGTTAGGTGGTGGTGAGCTTCTTTCGACTTCTGAGGTCAAGTATCTTGATGTTATTTTAGACAGCAAGCTGAAACCACCGACTATATTGTGCCTGAGGCAATCATTCTACCCTGTTTAAGAGTCCTCATACCGGCTAGAGAACTACAGAATGGTGTGGTACTCTAGGGACAGAGAGGTATATCGAAGTTAGATGGAGGCACAAGTGCTGGGGTTTTCTGTAAAGATCTCGATCTTGAGTTTCACTTTAGGTTAAATTATGACTGTAGCGTCTTTCACGTAGAGGTTTTTGCTATCTTGAAGGCTTTTGAGGCACACTACATATGCAAAATCTTATATGATCTTCGTAAACAGTTAGGTTGCCCTAATGGCCGGTCTGGTGTAAGTGTACCTTTCCCCAACCTGATGGGGATGTGGTGCATAACTAAAGATTACCCTAATATCGTGAGAGGACTGTCTTCGAATTGATGTCTCTGATGTGATCTTTTCGACTTGCCCGACCACGTATATTCTTATATACCCCTAATCCGGAGTGTTAAGTGACCCGTTCTTATCGGATGGTTTGCAGTCAGGAGTCTAAACCGACTGTATTATAACAAAGCCTCACTGATACCTGGGCGCCTCAGTAAGTATTAGGTTTTCTATCAAGTCCTTGTCATGCTAGCAGGGGCTATGGCATGATTAACCTCCTTTCCCCCTCACTCGTGGGGCGTATATGGACAACGAACATAACAAGGAACTTAACATGACATACATGATGACGAACCGGCAATGGAAACTGGATTGCGCGAATCCAGGCGAGCATTGTTGACAACAACAATGAGATCGTCAGGAACTTCGCCCCAGGTGTTATGACGATTACGACTGTGGAGGAGTCCTTTAGTGAGGCGACTGGTTTGGCGATCCCCACTTCGACGGAAGATATGTGCGTGGAGTCAAACTCTGCCTCCCCACTATCGGATGAAGACGGTGACGATATGGTCATCGAAGGGCTCCCTTCACTCGTATCCAGATGGCTACTGGGAGCAATAAGGTGGTGACTTCCCCTTCACGGAACCCACTTGTTAGACTGGATGCCTCGTACCCAATAGTACAATCAGCTACTGATTCGGACTGCGTGGGAAAAGGCATCTCATCTGACAAGGGGGTAGAACTGGGCGTAAACGTTCCGCTCTGTATAAAGAGATAAATTCATATCGAAGGGCTTGCCCTGTTTTGAGTAGATTTGCAAACTGCGATGTGGATTTCTTCTCTGTTAAGGAGCAAAAGATGCTGGCTCGACACAGAGACACTGTTTCGCGGTATGAATTCTGGCGCTGATTCTGGCGAGATGAATGGACTCTTGGGTGCGGACGAGAGCGGACGCATATCCTCCATCGGTTGGTCCAGGGGTAGTGGATTGCGAAAACGAGGGAACTGTAAAGTTGCTTGTGGATGCAGTACTTGGTGAACTCTGGCCCGGTGTATGGGTGGGACAGTATGGGTGCCGCCTACTTTTAGGAAGTTGAACAGTATACTTAAACTTGTTGGAAAGCAAAACGACGGATTGAACACCAGCCCGTGGGTGGTTGTCAACTCCCTGACTTTTGACGGGAGGAAAGGCTGTGATATTCGGATCGCTATTGATCAGACTTCACTGCAATGGCTAGGGGCAAGGGGAGGAGTAGTGTTGTGTGGGTTAGCGCACCTAAAATTCCATCATCCGGATATTAGTGACGCCAGGAACCCAGAGGAGGCTAAAAGTGGTGCAGATTAATCTGCATCACTGCGAAGCCGCCTCACACAATCTGTTAACAACCCTGCGCCGCCTTGAAGTTGATATCGCTCTTATTCAGGAACCTTGGATCCTTGGGTTTGAGCGATCCTGATTATAGGTTACTTGTTCCTAAAACAAGTGAGAAGGTAAGGACCTGTATTTTAGCTAGAGGTAATTTGGATTTGTTAATCACTTCTTCCTTTTGTACAGGTGACGTGACAACTGTGACGTACAGAGATGATCTTGGGATCGATCTGATGCTGTCATCTGTGTATATGCCGTATGAGGCTGTATCTCCCCTGGAGACTTAATTGGACTACTGTTGGAGCATGCGAAGAGGAAAAGATGTCGCCTTATCTTGGGTTGTGATGCCAATGCTCACCACACCCAATAGGGCAGTGCTGACATTAATTCTAGGGGTGAGTCGATTCTGATTTTGATTATTCTTAATAAGCTTAACATTTATAACGTT
The DNA here is from genome assembly GCA_930367235.1 of Sarcophaga rosellei. NCBI lineage: Eukaryota > Metazoa > Arthropoda > Insecta > Diptera > Sarcophagidae > Sarcophaga > Sarcophaga rosellei. The sequence continues at coordinate 44,715,159 of OV884021.1, read as the reverse complement.
ATTAACACTCCGACGTTTAGAAATCGTGTTGGAAAGGCCGTAATTGACATTACGCTCTCCAATATGGATAGGTCTATGATTAAGGACTGGAGGGTTTCAGATGAGTGCTCTTTTCTGATCACTAACTGATATCCTTCAGTGTTAATCTATCTAGTCGCTTTCATAAGCCTTTTAGGAATCCAAGAAGAACGGACTGGCTCAGGTATGAGAAGGCTGTGGAGGAGGAACTTAGGGCCCTCATGGGTCGTTCCACTCCTGGCATCAATAATCGAGTTGGATCTTTGACGGATATTTTGTTGTCTTTTTATAGAGATGCTTGTCCTCTTACTTATCCGGGTAAGAGGAGCCAGCCAGCCTGGTGGAATGCGGAGCTCCGAAGACTCCGCTGTTATACTAGGAGACTCTTTAATAAGGCTAAGAGATCGGGCAATGAAGTTGACTGGTCCGCGTATAGATCCATAGTAATTATAGAAGGGAAATAAAGCGCTCTAAGAGAGCCACCTGGATGAGTTTCTGCGAGAGTATCGAGGATGTTGTCGAAGTGGCTCGTTTCCGTAGGATGCTGTCTCGGGACCCCAGAACCTTAGGCCTTATCCAAAAGAACGATGGCACATGGACAACTTCGAGAAAAGAAACCCTAGAGGTTCTAGTAAACACTTATTTTCCAATAGTGTGGATCCAGATAGCTATCCGCTGGGCGTAGCTGATCCCTTCTGTAATGCTGGCATGATGCTCGACTTGGAGAATATGTGGCACCCTATGTATCTTGTTGCCAAAACGATTACCGAGTACATGTCGTGTAAACACGCATGTAGGACGTGATTATTTTCAACATTAGACAAACAACAAAATAATCCATTTAATCTATTGAATCTTAATTCAAATTTTATAAATATATTAATTAATGAAAAGATAAAAAACATTTCTTTATTTTTTTGCTAAACATGTACCCCGACGTGATCTGAACAATATCAACAGAAATTTTTCTTGTGGACATGAGTACTGTAGACGAAAGCAGCACATCAACGGCGACTGTGACAGAAAACAACAAGCACCAACCACTACTACATGAGTCTCCGTGGTTTACCCGTACCGCAAATGAGTAGTACCAACATAGAAGCCTGGTTCACAGCAATGGATTTCACGGAATCAGGAATTGTCGCCGATAAACAGAAAACGGCTACCATATTGGCAGCGCTTCATCCAAACGTCCTTTCTCAACTAGTAGACGTAATCGCTTCTTTGCCGCCGACAGACAGATACGAATATACGAAGGCAAAAATAATCGCTCATTTCGCCGATAGCTAGCAACGCCGGCTCAACCGTCTTCTGCCCGAAATGCCTCTGGGAGATAAGAGGACAACGGAGAGCTCTATTATGAGATGAAACGCGTTGCTGGTAACATAGTAGGAGACGCAGCTCTTAAAGGTTGGTGGATCAAGCTTTGTTCTGCCAGAATTCGCCCAACCAGCCCAATGGTTTCTAGCCAAATTAACAATCAGGTGAGATCAATGAGTTACGAACAACTGTCGTTGAACTGGGAAAGCAGTTCGACAAGCTTTCGACAAGATCACTCTCCTGCGCTTGCAAGCCTATTGCTCCACGCTGCTGCTCAGAGCATCGACCAGCGTATTGTGAAAGAGCCACCGGGTATGAATACTGGTATCACCAGAAATACGGCCGGAACGCAAGAAAGTGTCGCAGCCCCTGCAAACACAAGAAACGCCAGCTAAATGAGCTGTCTACAAATTCTTCATCGCCTTTAAAATGACTTGACAGTGCAATGGAGGAGCTTGGCGAAATCCCCCGTGCCAGATTCCAAATGTTTCGCCTACATTTTTTCGCCTATGTTTTTCTTTATATTTATATTGTTACGAAAATGGAAATGGTGTTACAGCATTCAACATCAAAATGATAAACAAAAGCTACAAAAACAAATAAGAATGGACTTTTTGTTTTTTTAATCGAACGTCCCCGGCCACACACTAACCCACCCTCACCCGACCGCGGAGGGCTCGTCCCCATTACGAAGAGACACGTACACACTACGGTCCGGACTATAGCGGGTAAGGGAAAAGTAATGGCAACAAGAACATAAATCAGCTACAGAACTTAATTACAAGCTGAATAAACGAACAATCCACGGGAACTACCTATGAAAAGAACGAAAATACATTTTTATATAATAATTTACAAATTAATGCCAGCATATAAGCTACATTTTATATTACAAACACTACAATTAAAATCAATCAAATCATAATATAAGTTAAAATCTTTACATAATCTACGAAAAGGAAAATTACATCCATAGTTCGTTCTATAGAAATCTAAAGAAAGAGGGCGATAGTGCCGTGAAAATCTTGCAGGAATACTTAAATTCAGGTTACAAAGCAAAAACTCAGAATTGATATCACCTTTAAGCAGATTAAAAACAAAACAAACACCTAAAACAGTTCTTCTACGTTCCAAAGTTGGAAGTTTTATCAAACCTAATCTATCCTCATATGAAGGAAACCCATTGGCATAACCCCATCCTAAGCCACGTAAACAGAATAATAAAAACTGCCTCTGTACAGACTCTATTGAATCACTATGACAACGATAGTATGGATTCCAAACAATAGACGCATACTCCAAAATAGGTCTAACAAGTGAAATGTATAGCAGTCTAGTTATATAAGGATCAATGAACTCCCTAGCCCATCTTTTAACAAAACCAAGAACAGTCCGAGCCTTGCCAATCATCATACTAATATGATCAACAAAAGAGAGTTTCATATCCAATAATACTCCCAAATCAAGAAATGTAGCCACAGTCTCCAAAGGGCAAGAATTTATCACATAAGTGGGCGAAATCACACCACCGCGAGAGAAAACCATGCATTTGCATTTTTTAAGTTAAGATCCATTAAATTAACTCTGCACCAAGTTACAAACAAATTAATATTCCGCTGAAGAACAGCCTGACCATGATCATAATCAAAAGTATAAAATAATTTAACGTCATCAGCATACATTAGAATATTACAATCAGAAATAGCACAAGGAAGATCATTAAGAAACAATAAAAACAGTAAAGGACCCAAATGGCTACCCTGCGTAACACCAGAAGTAACATATACAGTCTTAGACAATACATTCCTAAACAATACCCTCTGAGTCCTAAGGGAGAGGTAGGAGCCTAGCCAACGATGAATAATATCGGGAATACCGATTAATGACAGTTTAAGAAGCCAAATACTATGGTCAACCCTATCAAAAGCCTTACTGAAATCAGTATAAATCACATCAGTCCGAGCGCCTGCAAGAAAACCCCTGAAAACACGTGTAGTAAATTCAAGAAGATTGTTTACATGATCAACAAGTAAAGAAAAATATAGCAACAACATCCGTATAAAAAAGGGATAAACAAGTACACAAAAAGCAAAAGTGAATAATTTAGAAAAGACCGTTGACGGAAAACTCGTTATGATGGAGGAGAAGATCAACAAGGTACCGGCAGGATAAAACCACCTTGCTTCGATGGCAGCTCACATCTATCCATATTTAAATTTCAATTCGAGACAGTAGCCAGTAGAAACGGATGGGACTATGAAGAAAAGGTTTTGGAGTTAAGAGATTCTAGAAACCCTGCCCACCAGCCGCAGAAACAACTACAAGGACTTAATGGTGGCGTTACAGCATAAGTTCGGCGACGAGCACAAACGAGAACTATGCCGCATGGAGTTAAGGTGTCGTGCGCAAAAGGCTAACGATTCACTTCAAGCCTTTGCAATGGAGGTCGAGAGATTAGTGCAGCTTAAGTTAAAAACCGAGGGGTTTATTAATGATATATACCCTTACATCAATCTAGCGGTATGTTCCACATAGAAAACAACCTTTGCAGAGGCCTTTGGCTTCGTCCTAACCCAGGAGAACACTCGCACGATTTCTGGATCACAGGGAAGTAAAGTGCGAAAAATGGAAGTCGTAGAGGAAGAGGAACGCTTTTGAAATAAATTTAAGGAAATGATGAAATAAGTTTTTTATATAATGTAGTGCATTAATAAAGTCAAGTTGATAATTCACTGTAAAAAAAAACTAAACTTGAAAACAAACCAAACAAAGAATAAGCAAGAGTCAACAAATTTTAAAAAACCAAAGTAAAGGGCTATCCATTTCGTGGTTTCAAAAGTATGGGACTGGAATTCGACATCTGTCAAATTAGGTTGTGAAACCAATTTTTTTCTTTTCAGTTGAAAGTCTGACATTGACGAAAATGGATCGCTTAACTATCACACAACGCATAAAAATTATCAAAACCTACTACAAAAATGGTGATTCTGCCACAGCCACGTATTGTGCTTTAGGAGGAGATTATGGTTTACATAATCGTCCAACTACGCAAGCAATTGGCAAAATTGTGAAGAAATTTGAAGAGACTGGACTGGTTACAAATATTGAAAGGCCTGTCCATCATCGTTTCGCTCGTTCCGCTGAAAATATCGCTATTGTAAGTGAAAGTGTTGCCGAAGACCCTAATGTGTGGATTTCTCGTCGTTCTCAGCAATTAGAACTGTCTTACGGCACATTTTGCATTTAGATCAACACCTACATCCATATAAAGTCCAGCCCACGCAGCAACTGAAGCCAGCTGACCATAACGTCGTATATATGTGGAATGGGTGCTTGAACAACAGGCGGTGGACGGTAATTTTTCGAACAAAATTTTCTTCAGCGATGAAGCACATTTCACGCTCGGAGGGTATGTTAATAAACAAAATTGTTGTATTTGGGGTTCTGAGAATCCTCAAGTAATTGAAGAGAGGCCATTACATCCAGAAAAAGTCACTGCTTGGTGCGCTCTTTGGTCCGAAGGTGTGATTGGACCTTACTTCTTCAAAAACAACGATGGAACGACTGTCACCGTCAATTCGGAGCGTTATGGTCGACTTAGAGAATATGTGGTTTCAACAAAACGGTGCCACATGCCACACAACTCGAGCGAATATGGCTTATAGCAAGAGACATTTCCTGGCCGCGTAATTTCTCGTCGTGGCGATATCAACAGGCCACCAAGATCATGCGATTTGACACCATTAGACTTTTTTGTGGGGCTACGCGAAAGACCGTGTTTATGCAGATAAACCTTCAACTCTTGAGCACTTAAAAACCAACATTCGTCAAGTTATGGCTGAGATACAGCCCAATATGTGTCAAAAAGTGGTCGAAAATTACCTCAAAAGAATCAATGCTTGCAACACTTCGCCTGGAGGTCATTTAAATGATGTAGTGTTTCACACATAATGTCAACATCCAAACTTTAGAATAAAAAAGAAATATCATGAAAAAAATATTTTATATGTGTTTCATTTACGTTTACTTTTGAAACCACGAAATGGATAACCCGATATAATCAAACTGTCGCGTTAATGTAGGTCATTACCCAACTTTGTTCTATATTTTAGTGCAACAACGATTGCTGGCGTACTATACTTTGTAAATTGCGTAAAATATGAAACGTATGCAAAACTCCAAAATAATGATACAATACTTAGGGCCATTATTACTTGCCGTTAACTAAAGGGAGGATTTTAACGGGCAGATAAATTGTCTTTCGTTATTATAAGTACCCAATAAGATAGAAGTGATCGTTAAGCTAAAGGGAGGATCATCCTACCTTTAACATTTAAAGGTCACTTTATGCTTGAACTTGCCATATTATATATTATTTTCATTATGGTAACTTCAAATTTAAACAAAATGAGCATATACAACAAAAAAACGAAGCCCGCGGTTGCCACTGCGTTAAAAAAAACTTGTATAATTGAGCAGTTTGTCGACTTTGCTCCGGCACTGCCATATTTTTGAAAAATTTTATCTGTAAGTTGTAATAACGAAAATAAGTTAAAGGTAACGTTACAGTTCCCTTTAGCTAAAGGTACCTTTAACTAACGCAAAGTTTAACGACAAGTTGTAATAGTGGCCCTTAGTAATGTAAATCGTAAATATGTTTAAGATTAGAAAATATGTTTATATGTATATATGTATTTAACTTTAGAAAACAGAAATTCTCATTGTTAGTATTTAAGCGAGAAATTTATAATAAATTACAAGATTATGCTTTTGAACTTCAAGCAAGAAAGAACTCGTTTGATTTCAATACATTATCTTCATTACATTTAAAAAACCGGACAAAAGGCTAAACTTAAATGTTTTAACTGTGGAAAGGGCGGTCATTTCCAAAGAAATTGTAAAGCGCCACGAAAAACGTCAAGAACAGTAAACGAACTACCAACCATCTACACAAGAGTCCCCGTTAAACTAAAACGAGCTAGCACTGAGGGGTAAGTGCTGGCTCCCACAAGCGAGGGCTCCACAATCTCCATATCAGCGATGCAGCAAGACAACAACAACCTTACGGCGTGCGGGTACATAAATGACAGACAACACACTTTTGTTACAGACACCGGTGCGACGCAGTCTGTCATCAGTCCATATGTAGTGAAGGGGAAGTGTGACATACTTAGTAATATAAGACTACGAACAGCTACTGGAGTGTCCGTCCACGGGAAAACAGAGACGAATTGGACTATAGCCAACATCAGTGTAACCGAATACTTTAACAAAAAACAAAAATAATAATAAATAAACAAGAATTGCAAGCAAAACAGTATACACAAAACAGTAACAAAATAAAAAGAAAAAAGTAAAAAAGGAATACAGATAGAAAGAAAATAATAAAAAACTGTAACAAGCTTACAAAAACAAAAAATAATTAGAGCAAGAAGCAATTTTTGTTTTTGTTTTGTTAGAATGAAACAATTATTATCAAAATTAACAAATAAAACTTACAATTTTAAGATAAAATTTCAAGCAAAATAAAAGAAAATAATAAAAACAACTTTTAAAAGTCTTATGAAAAATTCTAAACTTATTAAAACGCTTTAAAATCAAAAAAAATTAAATTTTAAGAGGAGCACTTCCAAAAATACACAACAATCACAACAGAGTTGCCAAACTTGTATGATAGCCCATGGCATCAATTTGACTATGAGGCAATAGATGACGAGTTGGCGAAATATGGAGATACATCTTGACGTTAGATACAAGCATAGAGTGCACGCCAGAAGGTTAGTTGCTGTCGAACAACAAAAATTACCATCTCAGAATGAATCGTTGATATGGGGGCGTGTGGTGGGAGGTTGTGAGGAAACCCGTTTGTGGTTTGTTGAACCAGCAGAAATTCAGGCGGATTTGTTATCAGCAAAGGCCTTCATCAAATCCATCTATTAGACCATGAAAATAAACATCTGTAAAAACTCCGAGTTGTGGCAGTGTGCTCCAGTAGAGGCGGTAATAAACAGTGAACAATCGCGGAACGTGCCGAAATGTCAGCCAATGACCAACAGGAATTTGGTGGATTACTTCAGCAAATGACCGGAAGTGTATGCCATATCCCATCAAGAGGCGAACACATTAGTGAATGTTTTTGTGAACAACCAAAACTGCTGCAATACGATCAAGGCAGAAATTTCGAGTCAGCCGTACTCAAGTAGATGTGTGAGGTATGCGGTATTATGAAGACTCGAACGACGCCGCTTCACCGCAGTCCGACGGAATGGTAGAACGGTTTAATCGAACTCTGGAGGAATACTTGCGAAAAGTAGTGAGGGACCAACAGAAGGACACATTCCGAGGTTTCTAATGGCTTACCGATCTGCGGCCCATGATTCAACATCTAGATCACCCGCCAGAGGTATTTTTAGCACTGAGATAAAACTGCATGGTGACTTAAAGTTTTGTGTTAAGCCCGCCACAGAGAGCAATGCCACACTCACTGGAAAACAGGAAAGTCTAAATGACCTTCATGAATTTGTGCTCACATGTATAAAAATGGTCAGCGATAGAGGGAAAGCCAGGTATAATCGTGCAGCAAAAACAGAGAGCTTCCATGAGGGCAACTGGTTGTACTCTACAACCCAAAGCGGAGGAAGGGATTACAAACTAGCTGGGATGGACCTTATAAAATAATTAAAAGGTTAAACGATGCCGTGTACAGGGTACAGAAAGCTAACAGCCCACGAGCAAAAACGAAGTTCGTACACATAGAGCGACTGGCGAAATGTGGGAGATGAGAAAATGAGCCTGTTCGGGGCGAACAGGCTTAATTGGCCGTCAGTGTTGCGAAGAAGAAAATGGTGTTACATCGTTTAACATTAAAATAATAAACAAAAGCTACAAAAACAAAAAAAGTAATGGACTTTTTTGCATGATTAACCAGTAAACAAAAATATATCAACAACATCAATTGTAATGAAACGTTGTGGTGGGCTGTGTTGACTACTTCATTTACCTTCAAAATGATTCTAACCTTTAGCACGTGCTTGCTTTAAGGGTCTAGCTCGCCGGATGGGGAGGAGGTCTTGTTAGGTCACCTTGAAACCTCACTACAAAAGAAAGTATCACGTGCTAACTCTCTCAGCTGTCTCAAATTGGTTTTACTTCAGATTCGAGGAAATTAGATGTTGTATTTCCATATGCCCTGTCCCTACCATGTTACCATTCATCCAAGCGAAATCTATTGTTAACCCAAATACAAATCAGAAGTGGTTTGGTTACATCAAGCTATGTAAACAATTTTTATTAATAATTCATATTTATCAAAATTTCAATAAAAAGGGTTTATAAAAGAATTTAAATCATGTCGAACACAAAAGTTCATCATAGTCTATAGTTATAGTTCACATTAACATTAATTTACAAAAAAAATATAGTACCTACAAATTTCTTTGAGTGTATCGATATCTCAGGCCTTTTAGATGATTTTTTTTTCTTAAGAGTACAATAATAATAATTTTTAGTGAGAATTTAAATATTAACTACAACAACTTAAAATAAACTAAATTACAAATTTACATACTTATCTATGTAAGTTGCTTTTGATTCCTAATTCTACTCTCTCATTCATGCTTTCATAATCTTTAAAGAGTATCAAATAAACGAAAGTTCTCTTTAAGTAAGAGCTGATCTAAATGGATCAATGAAATGAGACAAAGGAAAGAATAAAATTATGAATGAAAAGCAACTTACTACAAGTAATTTTTGTTTTTTTTTTTATATTTTTGAATAATATTTATTCTTAAACTCAAAGAAAAGTGTTCGTTATTCGAAACGTGTTAAATGAGAATTATTCTATTTTTACCGAAAGTTTAATTAAATTACTTATTTTCGACTTTTCATATTATTAATTAAGTATATAATTCAAATTCTTTTCTTATATATTTTTTCTTTTTCTTTTAAGATTATTATTATTTTTTAATTTAAACTTCATTACTTCATAGCAGGGTACCAAATATTCACTCACTTATCACTCACGCTCATGAAAAAGAAAAATAATTTTGTTTTGTTATCTTCCATTCGTGAAAAAAACAAACAAAAATAAAAGTTTGCTTTATTCATTCATGTATGATACTGTTAGTAATGTTTTTTATTTTCGTTCAACCAAAGACTATCTTCTTCTTCTTATATATAAAAATGAATGTGTGTTTGTTTGTATGTTTGTATGTTTGAAGTTTATAGACGATTAAACGGCTGAACCGATTTTCTTGAAATTTTCACAGTATCTTCCTGTATGTCTGGAAGGAGTTATAGGCTACTTTTTATGTTGATATTCCAAATGAGCGAGGGGCCATGCCCATGTATACTACATACGACATACTTAATATTTAATTGCATTTGAAATATATTACTCATACGCATAGTTACCCCTAAAGTATGCTATCTATGATTCTTGATGTATAAAACCAAAGAAAATAAAGTATAAAGAATGTGCATTTTGGCATATTTTGGAATTTCACGACGCGGGGGAAAGATAGAAGGGAAGGAAAAAAATTGTGTAACCAACATTTGTGAAAAAAATCACCAAATAAGAAAAAATATAACCAAAATTAAATTCGTAGACTTTTGTTTTATTTATTTTTTTTTCAGAAATAACCACAAAAGGCAACATCATTACTAGATTCAATCTTTGCGGATTTTATGCAAATTACAATACATTTTGACTTTTTAGAGTTAATCCTTAAACCATTTGCAGTCGCCCAAAGAGAAATATTATTAAGGTCACTGTTAAGATCTTTAACTCCAGTGTTGATGGAAGCTATAGAGCTATCAATGTAGAGTTGAATATCATCAACATACATTTGAATTCTAGAATGTTTGAGCTGCTCAAACATATGACCCTTAAATGGTTGAGTTTGAAATTTTCAACTCATATACATAGTAAGTACTGAAATTCATACTATTTAAATATTTATTTGAAAAACATATACATATGTAATAGTTATGTTATTGTTTACTTCTAACAATGGGTAATTACTAAAAATATTATTTATTTGTTGCATATCTTGAAAAATAGACCAGGTAAGTTTAATAATCATCATTTTATTGGGTGATGAATGGGCATGTAATAATAGGCAGTAAAATTTTCATTCATTACTTTCGATTACCTAAGTAATAAAATTGGGAGGGATGGGATGCATGCAAACAAGGCAAAGTTTCTGATTGTGGTCAACGTGGCGACCTCCAGGACGATCCTTGTCTTGCTGTATTCAAGTTGACACGCAGCCTCCTCGTGGCCCCTCCTGGATGGCATTCTAGCACCCGCTAGATGTTAACTAATGCGTGCAGCGAAGTCCAATCCCCTGGACGTTAAATTTGGGTTGTGCGCGCTCTAGTACATTGCGAAAGCTGGACGTCAAGAAGCTGCGATCACAAGGGGCAACTGAGGCGTTCTCCGCTCAACTCTCGGATAAGCTCCGTCGCTCCCCATCCAATCTCAGCGACATTGGTGGACTGTGGGCCAACATCTCCCACTCTTTGCGCACTACTGCGGAAACAGTCCTTGGTTTCGAGCGCCCACCCCAACGAAATCAATGGTACGACGAGGAGTGTCGCGAGGCTGCTGCAGCGAAAAACGCCGCATACAAGAAAACGCTGCAATCAGCCGCAACGCGAGCCATTGTCGAGAACTATAGAGAGAGGAGAAGGGATGAGAGACGCCTTTTCAGACGCAAGAAGAGGGAGCAGGAAAGGCGTGAGCGCGAGGAAGTCGAGATGTATAGGTGTAGGAATGATGCTCGAAAATTTTATCAAAAGGTTAAGCGTCTAACCGAAGGTTTTAAGCCCGGAGCGTCTTCCTGCAAAGACGAAAACGGAAACCTGATAACAGACTCGCAAGGGGTGCTGAGGTTATGGAGGAAACACTTCTCTACTCTGCTGCAAGGTGATGACGACAACAATTCCGCCTTTAGAGATGATGTTTCGAACCCGATCGACGATGACGGCGTGGAGATTCCGCCGCCTAGCCATGAAGAGGTCAAAGTCGCGATTATGCGTCTTAAAAACAATAAAGCGGCGGGTCCTGATGGCCTCCCCGCTGAATTGTTTAAGACCGGATGTAATGAGTTGGTAGGGCGCATGCACCAACTTATTTACAAAATATGGCTAGAGGAAAGTATGCCCAACGATTGGAACCTCAGTGTCCTCTGTCCTGTCCTGAAAAAGGGAGACCCTACGATATGCGCCAACTACAGGGGTATAAGTCTTCTCCCTACCGCATATAAGGTTCTTACAGGCGTATTGTGTGAACGATTGAAGCCACTCGTAAAAACACTGATTGGACCTTATCAGTGCGGCTTCAGACCTGGCAAGTCCACCATCGACCAGATCTTCACACTACGCCAAATCCTGGAAAAGACCCACGAGAAACAAGTCGACACACACCATCTTTTTGTCGACTATAAGGCAGCCTTCGATAGCCCCATAAGGGATCGTGTTTTTGCCGCAATGTCTGAGCTCGGTATACCTGCGAAGCTGATAAGGCTATGCAGAATGACGTTGAGCAATTCTTGCAGCTCCGTCAAGGTAGGAAAGGACCTCTCCGAACCTTTTGATACCGTGCGAGGTTTCAGACAAGGCGACCCCTTATCATGCGACCTCTTCAACTTCGTCATGGAGAGTGTTCTGCGAAAGGCGGGAGTGCATCGCAATGGCACTATTTTTCAAAAAAGTGTCCAGTTGCTTGCGTACGCTGACGACATTGACATTATAGGGCGTACCAAGCGAGATGTTACTGCTGCCTTTAGTGCTATTGAACGAGAGTCTAGTAAGATGGGTCTGGCAGTAAATGAGGGCAAAACAAAGTATATGTTATCGACAAGTAGAGACGCGCGGCGTATTGATTCTCAGATTACGGCCGATAACTATACTTTTGATACGGTCAAGGAATTCATCTATCTTGGCTCCGCCGTTACCACCAGAAATGATGTCAGTCTGGAGATCAAGCGTAGGATCACTCTTGCCAACAGGTGTTACTATGGTCTCAGTAGGCAATTGAGTAGCAGAGACCTCTCTCGCGCGACAAAACTAACACTCTACAAGACGCTCATCCTCCCCGTGCTTCTCTATGGCGCAGAGGCATGGACCCTATTAAGAACAGATGCAGCAGCCTTGCGAGTGTTCGAGAGAAAAGTCCTACGCAAGATCTTCGGTCCAGTGCGAGTTGGCGATGATTTCCGTATCCGATCCAACAGTGAGCTGTATGAGCTCCTCAACGACGTAGACGTTGTACAGCGCATTAATATCCAGCGGGTGCGCTGGCTCGGCCATGTCGTTCGAATGGAGGAGGATGCTCCGGCGAGACGGGTATTTGATGCGGGAATCTGCGGAAGTCGGCGAAGAGGACGACCTTGTATCCGTTGGAAGGACCAAATCGAGGAGGCCCTGTCATCGATTGGTGTGACCAACTGGCGTAGGCGCGCAAGAAGCAGAGGCGCCTGGAAGGATGTGTTACGGCAGGCCGAAATCCGTTAAACGGGTTGTTATGGCCAATTAAGTAAGTAAGTAAGTAAGTAATAAAATGTAAACTCTCAATATTTTTTCCAAATAAAATAAGAAGTTGCAAAACTCATCAAAAACAATTACCGGGACCGACACAAACATAATTATTTGTCAAATTTAAATAGCCTTAATTTTTTTTAAAAAGTTTTTGACCTGAACCTATTTCATATTGGGTAAAATATAAAGGAATAAATATAACACGCATTCGGTTTTGGAATTCAGTTGAATCTTTGATTCTAAACGAGTTAAACGTTGAGTGACATTTATTTTGCAACAATTTATAAAAATGCCCCCAAAAAAGCATCGCTTTCCTAAGCACTAAAAATGCATTGCATTTGCAATCCCAGAGAGCAAATGAAAGTTCGGAACAGCGTGAAAGTCGCCTAAGGACTGAAAGGAATCGAGCTTCAACCTCTAGAGCCGCCGAAACGCCATCACAACCTGAAGAACGCCTTTAAGGCCTACGACAATGCGCCACAACAGCAAGAGCTACTGAAACGCTTTCAGAAAACCAAGAGCGCCTTGAAAGTCAACGAAATCTTACCTCTTTAGCACGAGCTTCTGAAACGCTGTCAGAACACGAACGACGTCTTGAAGGTCTTCGACAACATGCGACAACCGCACGAGGTACCGAGACACCGTTGGAACATGAAGGTCGGCTACAAAGCCAACGAAATCGTATCGAAACATCACGAGGCACAGAAACGCCTTCAGAGCGTGAAAGACGTCTTGAAGGTCTTCGACAACATGCGACAACCGCACGAGCTACTGAGACACCGTTGGAGCATGAAGGTCGGCTACAAAGCCAGCGAAATCGTACCATAACATCACGAACTAATGAAACAGAAGTCCAACATGAATCACGAGTAGAAAGTCAGTGGATTCGAACATCAACAAGAAGAGCAGCAGAGAGGATAGAGCAATATTATTTGCGTCGAGAACAAAATCGTAATCGAATGGTAGTGAATCGACGTAATGTTTTTCATGGATACTCAGGTATTGCATTTAACTATAGATCTGATATAGATTATACCGAAGACGAATTAGTGGCAATTGGTGACATTAATGAAGTTTGCCAATATTGCAATGCACTCAGGTACAAAAATGAAACACCTGGCATGTGTTGCTCTAATGGTAAAATCGTTTTGTCTGATTTACTTCCACCTCCAGAACCACTACAATCGCTGATTTCAGGTAAGTTTTTCGAAATATATACTTTTTTAATTTAACAAAATATTAATAAAAAATATTTTTTTCATTTAGGAACTAATGTGGATTCACAACATTTTCTTAAAATATAAGAAAATATAATTCGTGGTTCAAAATGACCTATTTTGGTAATACCAAAGTATTTCGAGACAACTTTATGCCAACGTTTCGTGTTCAAGGTCAAATTTATCATAAAATGGGATCATTGTTGCCAATTCCAAATGAAGATCCTAAGTTCTTACAAATTTATTACATAGGAGAAGCGGATAACAATGACCAAGTGCACCACCGCCAGCATTATAACCCTGACACAAAACAATGGATTGTTGCCGATTTACAAGTGATGTTTCATGAAATCAACGAATTGGTAAGGATCTTTAAGCAAGCCAAAGATAACCCACGATTAAGTTCAGATGACCACATAATCGCAATTCATGCTGATAGAACTCCAGAACTCCAATAATGGAGTTAAGAAAAGTATATATTTAGAAAAACTTACCTGAAATCAGCGATTGCAATGGTTCTGGAGGTGGAAGTTATTCAGATAGAACGGATTTACCATAAGAGCAACACATTCTAGGTGATTCATTTTTGTACCTGAGTTCATTGCACTATTGGCAAACTTCATTCATGTCACCAATTGCCACTAATTCATCTTCGGTATAATCTATATCAGATCTATAGTTAAATGCAATACCTGAGTATCCATGAAAATCATTACGTCGATTCACCGCCATTCGATTATGATTTTGTTCTCTGCTGCTCTTCTTGTTGATGTTCGAATCCACTGACTTTCTACTCGTGATTATGTTGGACTTCTGTTTCATTAGCTCGTGCTGTTGTGGTACCTTCATGTTCCAAAGGTGTCTCGGTAGCTCGTGCGGTTGTCGCATATTGTCGAAGGCTTTCCAGACGTCTTTCACGTTCTGAAGGTGTTTCTGTGACTCGTGATGTTTCAATTCGATTTCGCTGGCTTTGTAGTCGACCTTCATGTTCCAACGATGTCTCGGTAGCTCGTGGGGTTGTGGCATGTTGTCGAAGACCTTCAAGACGTCTTTCGCGTTCTGACGGCGTTTCAGAAGCTTTTAAGGCGCTCTTGGCTTTCTGAAAGTGTTTCAGTAGCTCTTGATGTTGTGGCACGTTGTTGTAGGCCTTCAAGGCGTTCTTCATGTTGTGATGGCGTTTCGGCGGCTCTAAAGGTTGAAGCTCGACTCCTTTCAGTCCTGAGGCGACTTTCACGTCTTCCGAACTTTCATTTGCTCTCTGGGATTGCAAACGCAATGCATTTTTGGTGCTTAGGAAAGGGATGCTTTTATTCGGGGCATTTTTACAAATTGTTGCAAAATAAATGTCACTCAGGTAACGTTTAACTTATTTAGAATCAAAGATTGAACTGAATTCCAAAACCGAATGCGTGTTATATTTATTTCTTTATATTTTACCTAATATGAAATCGGTTCAAGTCAAAAACCTTTTGAAGAAAATTAATGTTATTAAAATTTAACAAATAATTGTGCTTGCGTCGGTCACAGGTAATTTTTTGTGATGAGTTTTGCAACTACATACTTATTTTATTTGGGAAAAATATTGACAGTTTACATTTTATTACTTAGGTAATTAAAAGTAATGAATTCATTGCCAACTAAAATGCTTATTATAAAGTTTACCTAATGTATTTTTCAAATAAATAATAGTTTTATTAGTAACCCGTTTTTAGAAGTAAACAATAACATAACTATTACAGTACATGTATATGTTTTCCAAGATAAATATTTAAATAGTATGAACTTTAGTACTTACTATCTATATGAGTTGAAAATTTCAAACTCAATAATTTATACCTTACTATTGCATATTTCAAGATATAATAATTTCTACACCCACAAATCAGAGAGGCACCACCTTCCTATAGCTGGAATACAAAATTGGGGACTCTAGCTTTTATAGTTATTTTATACAGATTTTAATAATTAGTTCATATGGAGTTTGCCACGCCCCTAATGCTTGATAGCCCATTTTTAACAAAAATATTGATATTGCACCTTTAGATATTCGTACAAAATTTTAGCAGTCTAACTGTTCTGGTGTTCTAGATATGCAGATTTTAGTATTTACTTCATATGGGAGGTGCCACGCCCGTTTTTGCTGAACTCCCTATTTTTGTCCAAAATATTTATATTTAAACAAAAGTTATTTATACAAAATTGGGGACTCTAACTGTTATCAGTTCATCTGTTAGGCAGATTTTAGTATTTACTTTATATGGAAGGTGCATTGTCCTCTAATGATAGGTCGCCTATTTTTGTCCAAAATATTTATATTAAAACCGTAGTTACTTGTACAAAATTTGAGGTATCTTGCTGATATTGTTTTTCCAATATATCCATTTTGTTATTATCTTACAATAGTAGGTTATATAGTATATGTGGGAGTGACACCTCTCTCATTTGAAATATCAACATAAAAAGTAGGAAAATCGGTTCAGCCGTTTAGTCGTCTATAAACTTCAAACATACAAACAAATGCACATTAATTTTTATATATAGGTGAGATCCGAGATAGAAGAAGTTTTAAATTTAATTCATATGGGAAGTACCACACCCTTTTCCTAGTCAGCCTGTTTGTGTCTAAAATATTCATATTGATACTAAAGTGGATTCGAAAAAATTTTAGGGCTCTAACTGTGATATTTTCATAGATATAATAATTTAATATTTTTTATATTGGAGGTGACACACCCAATCCGCCAATTTTGTTTATATATACGTCAAAGTCGTCCATACAAAATTCGCAGTTTATGAGATATGCAACATAAAAATACTTATTGAATATGTGGGCGTAGCACCCCGCCTTCTTGAAATTTTAAAATAAAAAGTAGCCTATAATTCCTTCCAGATATACAGGAAGGTACTGTCAAAACTTCAAGAAAATCGGTCCAGCCGTTTAGCCGTCTATAGACTTCAAACAAACAAACCCACAAACAAATAAACACACATTCATTTTTGTTTATATAGATGTAAAATTCATTAAAAAAAACTACATGTGTGACGTATGAGTGATATCCAATTCCATTAAGTTTTATCAAAGAATATGGATTTAAAGAATACGCATTATGTAGAAGTAGCATTACGACCCGCTCTCACCAAAATCTTTTTAAAAAATCATTTCTGGATAAGGGGGGCGGAAGCCAGAAGGAAAATAAACACAAACAAAGAGCGTAACAATGTGTTGCTCTCATCATGAGAGCGTAAAAATGCATTCAGTTGCTTGTCAGCTTCTAAAGAAAAATGTTCATGTCGCTTTTTTAGACTTCAATTTTACACCCAAAGAAATATTACAGTATGATTCACTAATATCAATGAGAAATGATTTCGATTTTTGGAAGAATACTTGCCAAGTTAAATACGGTGTTTTTAGGTTTTTAGCGCAGTACAATTTTTCTATACTTTTCGCTCACATATACATATTATTGGGTTAATAAGTAGATTTCAAAATATTACTAACAATTTTCCTCTGGGTTAAACATGCCTGTCATAATTTTTCTCATGTTCTCTTTGTGTCGACGTCTGAGAATAAGTGTTTTGAGAACAGTGTTGCCTTTTTTGATTATTTCTAACCAAAATTGGTTATTTTTTTGATCAATGTGTAGTTTTTTTTTTGGTTTTGGTTGTTTTTTTTCTTATAAAAAAAGCTATTTTTTGTTTCTTTTTTTATTAATTATAATTAGCAATATGCCAAAAACGGCTTTTTGCGAAAAAGAACTTTTTTATTATTGAGAATGATTCTTTAGGGCTTCAGTAGCAACTTTTGTTCTGGGACTTTTTCATAATTCCGTTATTTACAAAATTACCGTTATTTTTATGTTATTGAAGAAAATAAAAATTTTGACCCATAAATCTCCAAAATTCGAACAAATGATGTTTGCAACTTTGTACAAAACCCTTTGACGAGTATATTTGCTGAATATATGAACTCATAATATTTGCAAATACAGGGTGTTTCGATACATTTGTCAATAAAAACGAATTTTTCGCCATCTAGCGGCAATAATTTGTAATACCTATATTCAACAATTAGACAGATAATTTGAATACCTCTCGATCAATAAACAAATTTTGAAAATCGGTTGAAAAATGACCAATTGAGAAAGAAAAGAGATATAAAATAATAAAATAGTTTCAAATTTATAAAAAAAAATATATACATACATATGTAACTTAAATTCATCATTAAAGTCTTTTAATTGCTTACATTTTTAGTTTCGCGAATAAGATTGCCGGCTAGAATATCTACAGCCGTACAGTGCGTTGACCCATAGAAAGGACAATTTTTAAAGGTTTTGCAAGAATTTTATGAAAAAGGATATATGGTAGGACCCATAGTCCTCGCTTTGATTTTATTAAAAATTTACACACATATTGGTAGTATTATATGTATCTTAACTGCAACTTTTCATAACTTTCCATACATTTTTGTGTAAAATGTGAAGATTTTAGTTTAAAGGACATATGGGAGGTGGGCGTGTGCTTGAGCCGATTCTTTTGAAAATCCAAATTTTTCTTAATTAAGGGCGTTCACGACAGTACACCAAATTTCAAACCCCTATTTTTCATTCCTTCTATTTCTGTCCCTTCGTTTTAAGGGATCAATGCACTATGTGCCGTCTTATCACGATAGTAAATGAAATATAAGCTTATTTACTTAACCCATGGAGAGGAGCTTTGTTTCCCAATGTAAAAACAGTATCTATAGTCTTAATTACTGACGTATAATTCATTTCAGTAGCATAAATTTCAGTTTTTTACAATATGCACTCTATTTTTAAAATTAATTAATAAAATTTGCCGAAAATAGGTTTTATTGTTTTTTAAACGGCACAAATTGAGCTGAATATTTTGGCTTGAAAGTCAGCATAGTTGTTGACGACTATAATGTGTAAAATTCTGCGAAGTTGCTTAAAGATTACATTCCTACTTCAAAAGTTATATGTGAATGAAGGTGAAAAAAGGGCATTTTTTTTAATTTTTTCGTATTTTTTTTAACATTTTCCACATTTTTTTGTAAACGAAAAGTGCGATCGTCAAGCAATTTCGCAAAATTTTAAATTTTGAAGTCGTTAACACCTGTGTTGAATGGCAAGACATAATAATCAGCCCAATTTGTGCCGCGTTAAATGTTAGCAGTAGCATTTTCTGACTTTCAAGTTTTGTTGTTGTAATTTTTTTTCTCTCAGTGTATTATTACAACAATACCAGAAAATGGAAGATTAATAGCCAAACTAACTATCCAATAAAAAAACATTGATTTTGTAGCTGTTAACATAAATAATGCGTTAAATTCACGAAAAGTTAAAAAGCCCAAGTTTGAAAGGCAACCCTATATTTCCGTTTTAGGGCAAGTGAGGGACAATCTAATTAGCAATTAAGGTAGCTGACTCTACCCCCGAAGCATTAAAAATAATTCGGCATTCATAGCTTGAAAATGAAAAAGTACATTTTTTTGGCATATTGCTAATTATAATTTAAATTTGAAAAAAATAAAATAAAACAAAAGTCTACGAATTTAATTTTGGTTATATTTTTTCTTATTTGGTGATTTTTTTCACAAATGTTGGTTACAAAATTTTTTTCTTTCCCTTCTATCTTTCCCCCCGCGTCGTTCTTTACACTTTATTTTCTTTGGTTTTATACATCAAGAATCACAGATAGCATACTTGTAGGGGTAACTACTATGCGTATGAGTAATATATTTCAAATGCAATTAAATATTAAGTATGTAGTATATAGTATATGTGGGCATGGCTCCTCGCTCATTTAGAATATCAATATAAAAAGTAGCCTATAACTCCTTCCAGACATACAGGAAGATACTGTGAAAATTTCAAGAAAATCGGTTCAGCCGTTTAATCGTCTATAAACTTCAAACATACAAACAAACACACATTCATTTTTATATATAAGATTTATCATTTTAATGTTTAAAAATTTTATATGTTTCCCAAGGGAATGCTTCCGTAGTAAAATAACAACTAGTAAAGCATCTCCACTCTGTATTTATAACATTCGTTATTCTAATCAAACCAAAAGGAATAAATTGTATTTTTGGTGCAACTTACGCATTGCTCAACAACAAATATTTTTATGTTTTTTGTAGCTTTATTTTTTAAAAATTACTACTAAATTTTAATATTTAATCAATGTATGTAATAATTAAGAGATTATTTTCATAATTTGCTAGTTTTGTTTCTCTCTAAAAATGGATTTCTAAAGATTTATATAATAAAGGTTTTTTATTTCGGTGCGAATCGATATAGTTTCGTTTCTACAACAATAAAACACGTATTCTTACCCTACAATAAAACAAACGGTAACATTTGTTTCCACATACATTTTGTGAAAACAAGACTTTTTTTAGTTTATTCTTTTTTATTTGGCAATGTATGTATACCTAAAATTTTTTGGTTATGAATTAGTGAGTAAGAGAGAGAAAATAAGTTGAGTGAATTTATTTATTTACAGCCACAGAAAAGTGTTAGTAATAAACGCTATTTTTATTTTCATTTCATCAACATACATATGTAAAGCTGTCTATCTTTGCCTTAATAATTTTAGATAAATAAAAATAAAATAAAAAATCAATTTTTTATTAAAAGAACATAAAGCTATCCATCCTTGGCTTAAAAATTAGGCCATGTTTTTAGATAAATAAAAACCCTATTTTTTATTAAAAGAAAATAAGCGAGCATCCCAAATCATTTAAAAAAAATATACTATGCGGCAAAATAAAATAAGCCATTTCATGGCTTAGACCATTTATAACATAAAATATTTTTTGAGTGTCATTCTGAAATAAAATGACGAAGCATCCATCATACATGTGTTCTTGTCGCAGTCTGATCGACAACTAAATTAAAAAACACAAGAATGCGTGTGAGTTCTCTCTGCACAATTGTGCTATGAAATGGAATGAATATGAACACACGCAAGGCAAATTCAATAAGGTAACCGTAACTCTACAACAAGTACAACAATGCAAAAACAACACGCATTTTGTTTTTGTTAAACTTCCATTCGGATGTCAAAATAGGAAGAAAAAAAAATGGAAAAGAAAAAAAAAATTAACAACAACACACAAACGCACAACAAACACACACAAATTTTGACAGCCCAAGACTAGTCAGCTGTTTCCTCGGGGTCACTTGTTATGAATTCACTTTGCACACACGTATACACGCATATGAGAATAAATTGCTTATAGAAGAGAGCAATACGTTCTCTGAGTATAATAATCAGTGTTGCCAAATTTTTTTCAAAATTTCCCGTCAAATTGGGCTTTAAAAATCGCCAGAAATCGCTAAATTAAATTTTTACGAAACCGTCAGAAACCCGTCAAATAAATAGTTTGAAAATTTTAAATTAACGTTAAATAAAGTAAAATGTAAATAATTACACATATTTTTTTATTATTCTTAAAGAGGCTGCGGTTTTATGTGTTTGGGTTTCTCCGTTATTAATTAAATCGCTCAACTTTCCGGATAAAGCACGTTTGCAATACTTTCAAAAACTTTTTGTAGGATCTTTTTAATTTTTTGTTAGCCATCCTATTAGTTTACAATGGTCCAGCCATTCGTTTCGAAACTTTTGTATATACTGAGGTGCCATAACTTTTTAAAGAGAAAATTCAATTTAAATGTACATTTTAAAATTATATTCGCATAATTTATGTAGTAACAATTTTATCTTTTTTTTGTCATGTACTTACTTTTTTGATATTTTTTCTTTTTTCCGCCTTCTTATTTGAAACACAACACTTTAAGCTTCACCTTCATTTGAAATAGATTTCAACTTTATGTTTTCGATTTTTGCTTTGTACTTTTTCTACATATTTACATACATACATAATTGACCATTGCAACCCTTCAGTCAGGAGCTTCTCACACCACTCATGTTGTGTGCCTTAATTTTATACTTGAGTGACGGGACCTACAGTTTAACGTCGACTCCGAACGCCAGATTTTGAGAAACTTTTTCATGGCAGGTTTATTTACTCTCAGAGTTTTTGCCAGAAATCTACTGAGGGGAAATCGCCGAAGAAATATTTTTTTTCTAATTTCGTTTTGATGTCTTTCCTGGAGCTCGAACCCGGGCTTTACGTCTAATAAGCGAACACACTACCTACTAGACTACGCCGACTACTGTACTTTTTCTACTAACCGTTATTCGACTATCGAATACAAATATATGATTGCATTTTTTATTATTTATATCATATAATTCAACCTTGGAAAAAACGATAAAAAAAACGCTAAAAAGCATTTTTTCCCGTAATTGGCATTGCAAAACGTCAGATCTGACGGGAAAAACGTCAAATTGGCAACAATGATAATAATTCTCTGAGTACCAAAAGTGGCAGTAGCCGTACTGCCATCGACAAATTTTGCACTGGCAGTACAATGTATGGCAGTGCAACATCTTTATATATTTACAGCGATGCCAACTTTGTAGATGTAAAAAGCGCCAGGGTAACAAGTAAAAAGAGCTAAATTAAAATGTAACGTTTTTTAAATTAATTTTATTTGCCTTTAGGCTTAAATTAACTCTAAAATAATAGTATATTACATAGGGTTTATAAATATAAAAATATCATTAAAAGCACAAATTTGATTGTTCGTTTTCGTATAAAATGTTACTGTCTTCTTCCTCACCGGTCCACAAAACGGTTTTTATAAAGTATCTTGATTTTTTATAGGTTTCATTGGAATTTATTTTTAAAACAACATTATCGGGGTATTTCATAGTCCAAACAGCAGCATTTTTTTCCTTTTAATCCATACTTAATATGAATTAAGCTATTAGACGTGTTTAGTGACATTCTATTCCTTATTTTATTTTTGAAAAAATTCATTACGCTAAATGTACGTTCTACTTCTGCATTTGAGTAGGGCAGTGTCAGAAGTCTTAAAACAAAAGATGATAGTTTTCCAAATGGATTCTCGTTCGTTGCGTTCTTAAATTGATTGACTTCGATCCAAAAATTGTCCGTTCTATCCAGATTTTTCCATTTGTACAGTTTTAAATTTTGTATGCTATTTTCAATTTCCTCTATTTCTTTATAGTTGTTTATAAACTCTTTAATAACAACTTTCGTATCTTCTAAATTACTAGAGAAAATATTTGAGACGCTAAATGCAGAAATTTTTTCCAAAATTAGAAAGCTTGATGGCAATTTTGCCCTTATTTTATAAATTAAGCTCTTCGTAAATTTTATCAAGTTTTTCTTGATTAATTTTTTATCTATGCCAGATATGTTAGACTCTGCACAAGCTTTCTCAAAGCTGTAACCAAGGTAACAATTTTCGTCTATTTCGCCATTCATATAATCAAAATCTTCTGTTGGAATAATTATTCTATTAGTCAAGCTCTGCAATAAACGATACAAATCACTAAAAAGTTTCGTGTGGCCAGCAAACTGGGCCTCGAAGGCCAGATTAACTTTTTGCACATCAGCTAAAACTGATGCCAAAAACGTAATATATATAAAATTTTTCTCGTCGTTATACATGTCTTTTAATAATGATGTTTCAAAGGATTTTTCCTTTACCAAAGAAAAATGTGCTTTAAGCTCTAACCACATTTCCAAAATCGTTTTGACTGCTTTTTCGACAGAAAGCCATCGAGTTGGTGCTGCTAAAGGAATCTTTTTTGGAAAATCACTATCTGAGTTTATTAACTGAAATATTTTGTTAAAAGCTTTTTGTCTGACAGAGGAGTTCGCAAACCAGTTATGAGTTTCTTTGACCAAAAAGTTTAAATTTGGAGGAAAATTGTTTTCAGCAGCTGCAGATACGGCTAGTTGCAATGAGTGGCATACACACCTGACTGATATGAGGTTTTTCAAACAATATTTTTCTTTTATCTTTTTGTAAAGGCCATTATGGACACCGGTCATAACAGCTGCATTGTCCGTTGCAATTGCTACCAGGTTTTTAAAATTTAACTGTAAAAGATGCGCAAGTCGTTCAAGTCCAACAAGGAGGTCGTCAGATTTACCGCCGTTCAAATCAATCAGTCCCAAAAATGTTGTTACAAATTCATTTTTATTTGGGCTAAAATATCTAATTACAACTCCTAATACTTTTTCTATTGAAATATCTGTTCCTGAAAAATACAAATAGTTGTAAAACTACATACATACTTAAAATATAAGACAGTTTTTTAATACAAACCCTCGTCCAAGATCAAGCTAAAGTATGCATTTTTTAAGTCATCTAAAAGTTCATCGATGAAGTGGGGAGCTAAAACATTAGTAATAATGTTTGAACATTTCGTACGATGAAGATTAATATTTGCTGCTTTACTGTCTGAAAATACTTTGCAACACATTTCCCCTAGGTGATCCATTGATTGAAATGGTGTATGGACGGCTGTAAAAAGAGCAAGCATCGCTTGGCTTCTTTGCTTTTCAGTAGGAACTTCTGATGAAAAAGAAATTTGTGGCTGCGAAAGTGGTATATCGTTAAAGGGTTCCACACATTTCTTATGCTTTTTAGTTACGTTGTGACGTACTAAATCGAAATGTTTGGCATTTATTTCGCTTTTGCAATATATGCATAAAGCTTTAGATGGGTCTTTGGATGGACTTATCTATTTTTTTAAAAGATGGTTCAAATTCCCATGCTTTACGGTTTTTTTGTTGGTAACGCTCCATCTAAAACTATTTACATATGTTGATATTAACTCCTTATTATAATTAATAATATAAAATCTATTTACCTCAAAAACTTTTCGATTTTTATAAAACAATTTAGTTACACTTGTTTGTTAATAAATTCAATCTAAATTTCTTTAATATTTTCAATATTTTTTCATTAAAAATTGCAGCTTTTTTTCGTTTTGTTCAAATTTAACTCACTACATATGATAATTGTGTTAAACTAGCTTCTAGTATATTCAAAGGCAAGTAAATGAAGGGAATTCCCGCAATTCATCCTAATATATTAATGTTTAAAGAAACTAACAGTTGCACAAGAAGGTATATTTTGTATGTCATTATTTTTTAAAACGATGCCAGATCATTAAAAAAATACGTTTTTTTCCAAAAAGTGCTAAAAACTAAACAAAAAAGGGTCATACCAGCTCTTTTTTTTTAAAAAGGGCTAAATAGAAAAAAAACGTGCAGTGTGCATTCAAAAGGAGCTAAAAATAGCGGAAAAAGTGCTAATTTGGCATCGCTGTATATTTATACTATAGTCTTTGGTTCAACATTGAGAGAATAAGAAAAACATTTTTTCATGCACATGCACATTTTTGAGAAATAACATTTTTGTAAAAATCTCACAAATGAGAGAGCATAAAGTTTTATTTTGCACTAGCATTCGAAAATGAAATGTAAAATTTTTTTATAGTTCTGTTGATAAATAAATGTAAAATGTTGAGAGTGTTCACACATGTATATGCACATTTTTGAGAAATAAAATTTTTGTAAAAATCTCACAAATGATAAATAAATGTAAAATGTTGAGAGTGTTCGCTTTTTTGCATGCAAGAATAAAACAAAAATATGTGCACAACCTGGTAAAACAAAAATTTTGTGCATTTTTATGATGCGTTGGATAAGTAAGAAGGGAACATTTTTTTGTATTTCAATTATATACCCAAAGAAAAATTTAATTAAAATATCGTCATTTCCTACAATATCAGTTGACGAATAGTCATTTAGAAATATGTATTATTAAAAATAAAAAATTACGACAAGGAAATTAACATTGATCAACTCATTGAATTTTTAGATTCACAAAAGAACTATTTCTCATTGTAAATGAAATATTTCACCAGGCAGAAAATATCATTATGGAAAGATTTACATGCATAATAATGTATGGAAATTTTGCGGTGACCAATTTGCGAAAAGGAGGACCATAAAATATAACCCTTTGAAATATACAGGTACAATATGCAATATGTAATGAGATTGAGAGGTTTTGTAGCAAGAGTCACAAAACCATAAAAACTTGTGCGACAAATACGAATGTCGGTCGTTTGAAAAAGTGCACTGGCTACATTGAAGATTACAGTTTTAAAAATTCTGGTACCTGAATGATATTATGGTCACATGTGACCCATGATCGTATTACAATACGCTCCTGTGTGTCATATTATATGAAGTTCATAGTTAAAATGTGGTATTAAATAATTTAAATTTTTTTTGCCTTTTCTCAAATATTAAGAAACTGAATCTTTCACGTGTTATGACGTATTGGGTGCATTGGATGTTATATTGAACTTACGGGTTTTCCTTTCTTTTTCCTCATACTCCCGTTCTAGAGAAGTTAGTTTTCCGAGTTCGGTCCAAAGAAAAGTTTGGAGCACGATGTCTATTGTCCCCAAAAGAAAAATGAACCACGATGTATTTTCTCCAGGAGTAATAATGGAGTACCAGGACTTCTGACCAATAGTAATGTGGGACCACGAGGTCTTTGTGGATATCGGATTAAAAATATCCTTCCACAATTCAATACCAGATGTAATTATATGTATATGATGGGGTCACTTTCTATCACAACTTTTGGAACAATAATCACCGAACTTTATTTATATACAAGCTTAACTAAGCACTGTATTTTATTTTTAAATTTAATTTATTTCGCAAGAAATAGTACTTTTCAATTGAACAGTTTTTTAATCAATGAGTTGATACCGTTTTATGGAAATTTTTAATGAAGTTGTTAAGATCAACTTTGAGAAAAAAAAAATTTAGAACAATTTCATTGATGGAATTGAAACGATATAACGGGATTATGAATGAAACCAAAATCCATTCATAACAGAATAACCTTGAAAAGGTTACATTTCATTCAGTAAAAGAAGTATGAAAAAAATAGACTCGTTATTTAAGAGAGGTTTGGATTTAAGAGAAAGTGGTAGAATAGAAATTAGTAATTTAACAACTGTGATCAAAATTTTAGCACAACCGTCACACAATATAAAAAAGGGATAAATAAATAAACAAAAAGCGACAACAAACATTACCAGAATAAATGTAAACAAAATACACAAACAATATATGAAACAACGATATTTACATTTATGGAGATCTCCAGAAGGCGAAGCGAAGAACATTCGACTTCAAGATCATTCATCAGCCTCTTTACATCGCCGTATAAAAGGCAAGGTAAAGCAGGCAACGGAGTTAGTAAAACGCGTTGCGTGTGAAGAGAATCATGGTTTGATGATCTGTCGAACAATTATTGTTATTTACGCAGAAGAGTGTAAAGAATAATAACAAACAAAGCTAATTTTTGTTGTTTACATCAAGTTGTGAACAGTGGCACACAGAATTGTGTGAACATAAAGAATTTAATAAAAACTGAAAATAAATTTACGAGCTCATATTTCAAATGTTTTTAAAAGGTAAAAACGTAACAATATTATATGTATACATATGTATATGAGTTTTTTAATGTCTCAATTATCACGATTTCCTATATACATGTGTGTTGTTCAATGTCTAAATTTCTAAAAATTTCCACAATCACTTGGCTTCATTCGTTGATGAAACAGACAGGTAAATCGTAAAAAAAAAATAATAATAAATTGTCATGGCTACAATTCCAAAAGACTTTAAAAATGGTTTCAATTGAAAAATGGATTGATTGTGCTTATGCTAATGTAAAAGTTTGACATCACGCAAAAAACTGGTCAAGAGAGAAAAAGTAACGGATTTGCGCAATGCATTATCGTTAATCTTCTATACGTTATAAGTAGTTGTTGTAATTAAATACTTTCTTGTGTTTGGTTTTAATATGTGTTAGAACGCCTTTTATGGTTTGTAATAGAATAATGGATTTTTATTTTTATATTTTTTTATAAGGTTTTCCAATTTTAGTTATTTTTGGAATAAGTTTCTAAAATTTGTAATGACATATTTTATTTAATAAAAATATAGTATTATTATAATAATTTACTTCTTTTTGTATTGAAATATTTTTAAATTGATAACAATAAAAATTTCTAATGAAACATTTTTTATCATTATTTTAGTATACATTTAACTTTATTGTAGAGTGTATTATTGGTTTAACATTTTTGAAAGAAAAAGACTGCAAAATTAAAGTTTCTTTTTAGGAAGTCGATTGATTCAAAAATACATTTACGTTAATTTTTTAACTTTTTGCAAAGAATTGTTACATTTCTCTGGTCGGCACATAATAATATATATATATATAAAAGTATAAATCTAAAAAGAACAAAAATAAAAAGCATAAATAAAATCGTATATATACAGTGGTGGCCACGAATTTAAGACACAACATATGACTGACTTATTTGTGATAATTTTGACAACCCTGTAATATCAAATTAGATATTCTTTATTTTTCTATGTACCCTGTAATGTTAAGAAAAAGTACCGTTATTTTCTTTTTACATTTTGTTGCTTTTTAGTCATATTAATGTAAAAACGAGTATTTGAAACTGGCCACGAATTTAAGACATTTCAGAATTTTCTGATTTTTAAGCGATTTTTTTTGTGTTTTTTGAAGCTAAACGGTGAGTAACGAATGTTTTTATTATTTTATGTTGAAATACATCGAAATATTTAATTAGAAATGGCCAGAGGTACTTGGAGTTCCGATGCCGAGCGAAAACTGATCCAACAACTAAAATCTGCTGGAAAAACAGTAATAGAGATATCCATGCTGCTTAAATGTTTTAGATGCAAGATCTACAACGCGATGGAACACATCAAGCAACATGGTACCACCCAAAAATATCAAACAGCAACCTAGAGCCCGAAAAACTACACCCAGGGAGGATATTTTAATTTATAGAGTAGCTGCTAGTAATCCTTTCGCGAGCTCAACTTAAATAAAAAATAACATTGCATCGGATTTTGGCATTAATATTTCGTCTAGGACAATAAGAAGACGATTAAATGAAAAAAACTTGCGTGGGTGTATTGCACAACGTAAACCACTTGCGTCAAAAAAAAAAATATCAAAGACCGACTAGCGTTTTCGAGAGAACATCTCAAGAAACCCATGATATTTTGGAAAAATATTCTTTGGAGCGACGAGTCGAAGTTTTGCCGCTTCGGCTCTGATGGAAAGCGGTACGTATGGCGCCCTCCAAACCTGGAGCATCATCCAAAGTACACCCTAAAAACGGCCAGACATGGTGGTGGAAATGTGATGGTGTGGGCAGCATTTTCCTGGCATGGTGTAGGTCCCATTTACAAGATAGATTCTAAAATGGACCAGCATGTTTGCAAAAATATTATAACAGACACAATGATACCATTCGCTGAAGACAACATGCCTCTAATACAGAAATTTATGCATGATAATGACCCTAAGCACACTTCACGTCTAGTGAAGAGTTGCTTAGAGGAAAAGGATATCATTGTTCTTAAGTGGCCATCTCAATCCCCGGACCTCAATCCAATTGAGAACTTGTGGAATGATGTTGAGAAACATGTACGAACAGTTAAACCAAGAAATTCTAGCGATTTGTGGGAAGAAATCCAAAAGGCTTGGTATGCGATTCCAAAGCAACGTTGTGTGGCATTAGTCGAAAGTTTACCCAGGAGATGTACTGCTGTGATCAAAAATAAAGGATTTCCCACTAAATATTAGAATTTTAATTTAGAGAATAGTGTTATATTATGCCTATGTCTTAAATTCATGACCAGGATAAAATTTGTGTTTATGCATATAATATGTAAATAAAAATTTTTAACCGAATATAGGTAACAAAATATTATTAATTTTTCTTCATAACATTACTAAAATCTTAAACAAAATATCATGGACCCAAAACTTTTTCGATAAAATGTAAAAATTATCGCAAATAAGTCAGTCATATGTCGTGTCTTAAATTCGTGGCCACCACTGTATATATATTATAAAATAAATTTATTTAAAATCACATTTGTTTGTTATTTTTTTTATTTATTTATTTATATTTTTAACAGATAAACAGAAATTTTTAGTATAATCATGATTTTTATGAATTAATATATATTTAATAGATAATAAACTATATTATGATGTACAAATAAATAAAAGTAATATTGTGGTTGCTGTAATTATAAATGTTTACATAAAATTTAAAAGACAAAAAATAGAGAATTCCCACATGTTAATTTAACTAAGAGAGGGAGAATGGAATAGGTAGTGTCTGGATGTATAGTAATGTGAATTTATCAGCCCCAGGCTGAAGCGAAAGAGCTTCCCCCTTGCAGAGTCGTCGAGACAGTTGATGGTAAAACGTTTGAGATATAGGCCTCGCTGGGGTGTATCGGTCGCCATTTACCTGCGGAAGATTGATGAAAGCTATCCGGAGATTTGACGGTTTTAGTAAATTGTTCATTGGACGCTCGCTTCGTTGTTTTTTATTAATATTTACTTACAACATCAAAGTACGCTTGTATATTTGAGAGCAAAAGAATGGCTATAATTAGTATGTAGTATCAAACCAATTGTTTTGGTTTTTAAGATTATAGTGTGTATACGAAGGCAAAACCGTACAGTACAACAATCATTTTCCTGAATATAACCGTAGTAACAGAGATGTCTAAGGCATATTTGTTTTGACAGTACTTTAAGTTACGCGCTTGTACGCCTATAGTGCAAAAAGTAAAAACCGAATTGATTTTTACTACGTCAAAATATTTCCTTGACTGACTGTTAATATCTTAACAAAAAATAAACTTATTTGGTTCCTATGACAACATGCACAAACTGCTTTTTTAATTTCCTTGAGAAATATTTCTAAATAATTATTAGACACTTTTGTCACAAAATTGTCTTATAAATGTTCGCTGGTACTTTTTGCTTACTTGTAAATCAGCTGTGTATTAGAGCTTTCACGGTATATGATGGAGACATTTTCTGTACGTTTGGAGAGATGCTGTTGAAATTGTAAGCAGCTACCAGTTGTCAATGAATTGCAACAGTTGTTGATAAGCTTCGAGGATATTATGCATGGTCAATGCTTTGTGAGTCAAACGTTCATTAAATTCCTGCACATACTTATGTACTACATCTTCGTCTTAATAGAGAAATTGGAAACTGCTTATTATCCCAAGTTTTAAAAGTTGTAATTATCTTATGAAGATATATTAAGATTTATGAAAAGAAATATATTTAAAGATAATAAAAATTTGTGGCTTCGAAGTATACTTAGATTTGCTTTTACTTTCAGTTTTGTGTTCTGATATAAACGTAGGATTTTTTTCCATTGCGAAGTTTAATGGTGTATACTGTTGTTTTATCCGAATGTATGCGTATTGGAAACTATATATAGATGTATCTAACAATGTAAGTGAAAGCGACATTGCCCAAGTATCGACAACTTCATACAAACTTTTATGACTGTAGGTAATTTGCACTATATGTAGGTAATTTGACTCATTCTTGATGGGAAAAATTATTTTTCGCACTTTCAAGAATATAATTTTTTTTTGTAAAAAATTAAGGACGACAAGTAGTCAAAAACATTATTTGTGAGAAAAGTGCGATTTAGTCTAATCTTTAAGCTTCTTTAAATAGTTAAAAAGCAAACATGAATTTAAATTAAATATGGAAAACAGAAGTGCCTAATAGTTTACGTGAAAGAATTTGTAAATTTTTTTTTTTTTGAAAAACGAGTTTTGGATAATCTTTTAAAAAAATTGGGCGACAATCAACAAAACAATCAAGAATGCGTTAAATGAAGAATTTTGAGTTTATTGTAGGCAGCCTGCAATGGCAAAGAAAAACCAAATTAACTTTATTAAAAAATAAATAGTTTTTACAAAGGTTAACAGTGTAACTCAAATCAGAAGAAATTTTAAAATTGAGTATTGGATCAGATTAGCAACCATAAAAACCACTGTATACACATTTTCATGTAAATCTGAAAAAATTTTAAAATCTAGGTAGCTATATTGAATCCTTCATTTTGAATTTGAAAAATTTGACCTTAGATTCGAAGTCAGCAACCTCAAAACCCCCTGTACACCGATTTTCATGTAAATGTAAAGAAATTTTAACGTTTTTGCCGCCATATTGGAACTGCCATTTTGAATTTGAAAACTTTTACCTCAGATTCGAAATCAACAACCTCAAAAATCCCCGCATACTGATATTCATCTTTATTTAGTAATTGCTTATCGGTTTGGCCAGAAAATGTGGTTATTTTACCTGTAGTGAAATAATCAACTCGAGAGATGTTACTGAAGGTGGATATCCGCTATGTTATGTCGCGGTGAACGTATCATTCTCCAACGCTTATATTTGGTATAATGTTTTTGGATGTAAACGATGTTCCAGAAGATTTTTTTAAAAGCGGGAGTATAGAATCCTCCAGTGAATTTGTAATATAGATAGCAGTCTACAGTTCACTGTACTGTACAGCGTCCCTAAATCCAAAATGGTGTTATGCAAAGCAACATGGGAAACTTCCTCTAATTCTCATGTAGAAAAAGTTCAAAGCCATCAAAAAAAAAATTGTGTATTATTACATCTGGACCGTGGTACATAAAAAAGTGGTTAAAGCAGAGATTGAAAAATTCTTTGCCTCTTAATATCTTGAACTTTCGCTGACACATTCGCCTAAAAAAGAGGGACACTTCATCTCTCATCTCCATATAATATTAGAAATTGCTTACAATTATAAACTACTACTATAGCTAAATTTATTCCTGTTATTGACCATAAATAATTTTTTCATTATAGTTAAGATTTGATAGCTCATTGTTATTTTAACGTATTTTAAGTCTGAATTAATAAATAAAATAAAAAATAATATCCAGCCTACACAAAGCCACATGATTCTTAATTCTACATTTATTTCAAGAGACCTACATCCAAATATACGTATGTGTTGAATGCTTCATTAGGCCGTGACTGACTATCAGATTTAGTCGTTCGACCTAATAAAATTACATGTCCATTCAAAAAGTATGATAGTGAAATTATGTGACTAATTTTTTTTGTATTGACTATGCTTCACTGCAAACGGAATTAACAACTATACCTTGGAATCAAACTTTTTTAATGCCTCCGCTGTAGGCGGTTAATTTTTTTACAGTGTAATATACAGTATCTTTTTAGAAAATATTTTCCAATTAAGACAGGAAAAATACGAAATGAAAAGCAGTGGTTTACTAATGAAATTAGAAAGGAATTATGGGAATTACAGGTAAAACAGATTAAGGGCGACTGATCTATACGATATTTTTAAGGCATGTAGGAAAGATACAAACCTGAAGATTTGACTTAGATATTGGTGAAAATATCCCAGAAAATGGAGAGATATTCGATCTTTAGGAAAAAATGAACAGTAGTCCTATATCCAACAACAATGTTGATGTAAATCAACTTAGCATAGATTTCTCGAATATACCGACAACTGATACAGACCTAGGCCAAATCTTTTGATGGCTTTTCTTCCTCTATTGTTATGATTCTACTTAATTTTGAATTCAAAAACGTTAATCAGAAAGAGGTTCTTGAAAGTATTCTTGGCATTAAATCCAACTCCATCGGCAATGATGAGATTAATCCCAAATTTTTTAAATTGAAGGACGTATGGCAAGTTCTTCCGAACATAGCGCATTTAATAAATACTATAATTACAACGTCTATTTTTCCTGCAATTAGGAAAGGTGCTAAAATAATACCTGTACCTAAACGAGTTAAGACCTACCGCCCAATAGCAATATTATCATATTTATCGAAAATCGTCGAACAATTAATTTATAGCCAAATGGCCCTGTATCTGTATGGCAATTATTTACTATCTGAGGAACAATCTGGTTTTAGACGTGATCACAGCTACATTTCTGCGCTTGTTGATGTTACAGAGGAGTTACGATCAAGGACTGATGATAATATGATATCGCTTTTAGTCTTACTTGATCATTCGAAGGCATTTGACACTGTTGACCACACGATGCTTTGCCATAAACTCAAATACATGTGCCACTTTTCATATACCGCTGTTAAGCTTATTCCTTTATATTTACGGGACAGAAGTCAATTTGTGTATTGCGATGGTAATAAATCGATAGTCGTTCAATATTTAGAGGTGTGCCATAAAGTTCCATACTTGATCCATTACTATTTTTGATTTACTGTAATGATCTGCTATCAACGTTGAAGCATTGTAATGTACAGATATGCATATGCAGATGACGTTCAACTATAAATTAGTTGTTTGCCTTCTGAAATTATAAATTGTATTTACAAAGTAAATTCTAATCTATATAATGTGTTTAAATCGGCACTGATGAACTGTCTACGCCTCAACCCGAAGAAATCAAAGGCATTGATAATATTCAAAGTACAACACAGTTACCACCAATTCAAATTGATAACATGACTATTGAGACAGTCCAACCATGTGAATGCTTCGTATTCTTATATATCTACATAAGATAATTTATGCTAAAGAAACTCATTATCTATATAAAGATTAATTTTCTCTAAATCTAATATAGGCCTCAAACTTAACAGCA
This sequence comes from Sarcophaga rosellei, assembly GCA_930367235.1. Taxonomy (NCBI): domain Eukaryota; kingdom Metazoa; phylum Arthropoda; class Insecta; order Diptera; family Sarcophagidae; genus Sarcophaga; species Sarcophaga rosellei. Next base: position 44,680,569 of record OV884021.1, on the reverse strand, counting down.
TTAGATACCGCAAACGAATTTCTGATAGAAATTTTTATATTAATGCAATTCGTCTTTGGAATGAACTACCAAACGATATTTACGTTTTTTAACGGACAACAAAATACATGATGCAATTATTTAATAATTTTTTTTCAATCTAATCTTACTTATTTTTCCAATTCGTGAAATCCTATATCTTTTGAACGTTTCAGATAGCTCCTGTTTATGTCCTTGGTAACATAAACAGGATTGTTTAAACGATTGGCAAGTTAGCAACAGAGGGCGCAGCAGTGTTTAATTAAGCTTTTTTATATTTAAATCTTTATTATTTATTTGTTTATTTATTAATTTAGTAATTCGTTTAGTGACATCCAGAAGGATGCAATTAATTTGCCTTAAAAATTAAATTTTAGATGTCGCCGTGGTCTAGTAGGTAGTGTGTTGGCTTATTAGACGAAAGGCTCGAGTTCAAATCCCAGGTAGACATCAAAACGAAAATATGGATATATTTCTTCGGCGACTTCCTCCCAGCAGATTTCTGGCAAAAACTCTGAGAGTAAAAATTGCCATGAAAAGAATCTCAAAAATCTGTCGTTCGGAGTCGACTTTAAACTGTAGGTCCCGCTACTCATGTATAAAATTAACGCACACAACACGAGTGGTGTGAGAAGCCAGGACGTTGTACAATGGGTCAATTCGACCTCCGGGTATTCTACTTGTCACAGTTGACAAGTACCTAACCTAACCTTTAAATTGGAATTGTAAAATATTAAAATTGTTTGGTGAGAAGAAACCATTAATTTATTCTATAAATCTGAATTTGAATTAAAGATGAAATACTTTTCTTGGTGAAGAATTTAAATAAAAAGTGAACATCAAAACAAATAAACAAAAAGGAAAGTATTGTTTTCTTTCTGCTTTATATCGAATTATTTTTTGATAATTTTCCTTTTATTTGCCAAAAACCTTATCCCGAGCTTAGTTCCAAGCAGTCGCCACCACAGATCCATCCTCCCACAAAAAACTACAGCCCACAGTCGAACAGCTCCATTCATCTTAGAGTCTATTGGTTCTGTTCAGGAACATTTAGAAGGAAGCTGCTCAATTCATTAGGTCATGAAACCCCTTGATCAAATTTATGTTAGACTTGTCTTCCATTATTCTAAACTTAGTCTCCAAAGCTCTGGTCATGACTACCATATGCAGCAGGCTTAAATCCGACAGAACTTCTAGCACAACTGGAGGACAAGTTATCTTTGTCCCTGTTGTACCTGTATCTTGTTCAACTCCATTTGAGCTATTTTCTGATTTGTTTTGTTCCAATAGATGACTATTAGTCTAATCATCATGATATGTGTTCAGGGCATAGTTATTGGTTCCATTCCCAGGATTTACATCCAAGCCATGTGAATATCACTAGAGTCTTTCCCAAGGTGCTCTCTATATGAACTATACGGATAAGTATTGCACTTTTTGCCGGCTTTAATGATGTTCATATCAATTTTTGATTGCAAATATTTAAAAGTAGAATTTTACTCAGCAATAAATGTTTAGAGATACATTTTGTTTCGTATTTTTTATGAAATTATGAAAATATTGAATTACAGATTTGTACACGATATTGAAATTTTCCAAGTCCTCTACATTAATATGAAACTAAATGAGGTATAAATAGAACGATGCGAAGTTATCAAAAATAAAATCTGATGGATTCTTGTCCTACTTTAAAAAAATCTGAATAAAATTTGAGTTTTGTTGCCACATTGTCATACAGACGAAATGAACCCTATAAAAAATTATGGGCTTATATGACAAATGGCACTGAGTTAAAAGCAAAGATTAGGGATAAATGCGATAAAATTATCAGAGGCTACACAAAGGACTGATTGCTGTACATTTCTATACCTTTTTATGTAGTATAGAAATATCAAAATTTTGCTTTCTAAAGTGATATTTTTTAATTTTTATCATTTTATAATTCCCACTTTTAAATTTCCATATATTTTACTAACTGGGTCTTTTTTTTTAACGCAAATAAAAAATAATCAATGCAAAAGTCAAAAATGAAACAATTTTTACTGAAAAAAAAAAATAAATGAAATTAATTTGGCACCAATAAATTGGCTTGTTTAACTTTCTTGTGAAACATTTATTAGAAAATATTAATACACATTTGTCACAAATTTGCCTTATAAATGTTTGCTGGTTTCCTAGTTTTTCTTACTTGTAAATCAGCTGTACACTAGAGCTTTCCTGGCATATGTTGGAGACATTTTATGTATATTTGGGGAGATGCTGTTAAAACGGCTAGCAGCTACCAGTTGCCTATTTATGAGTTGCAACAGTTGTTGATGAGATTCCGCGTATAATACTTCAGCGAAACGTGAATGCTTTGGGAGTTAAACATTAATTTAACTCTTGCACATACTATATCCTTTGTTTAATTGAGAAATGCTTAATAAATATGTATATCGGAAATTGTAAACTCTTTAATAACGCAAGTTTTACAAATTGTTTATAAATGTTAAGTTTTTGCAAAATTTATGCAAAGAAATATATTTGAAGATAATAAATATATGAGTCTTGGAAATATAAATGTGTTTTTGTTCTTACCTGTGTATGTTGATATAAAAGTATGTATGCTATTGTGTACTAGTAGTCCGTTTCCACCACTGTTTAGTGTAATTGTGTATACTGTTGTTTTATGTGTATGTAAGCTTGTTGAATACAATATTAAGAGAACTCGTTCCCTAACTCCTCTCAACTGAAAGTCAAAAATAAAACGTAAGGTAAATAAAAAAGTGAATATACTATATATTGAAAACGTTTTGAGAGCAAGTATTTTTTTTCTTGGTTTTAAAAATTAATGACCTGATTAGGAAAACCATAACAAAGTACTTTTTTCCCAACACATCTGGAGTTCTTGCAGTAGCTGATTTTTAAGGTAAGTTCGTATAAACATTTCATTTATCCGAATATAACAAATGATAAATGTGTTCTTAATATATTGAAAAATCTGATGTAAACCACTCTTTGCGTTGAAAAATATGAGAACTGTAAATGAGTTGACTGCTTTTAATATTGAAGTTGCAATTGCAGCAGGCTTATTTTAAAGTTATATAAGCGAACTTACGAACTTTGTATAAATTTTTATTAAGCCTTTTAGTACTCAAAACAGTAAGATAACATTGTAGAGAATATAAAATACACTTATTTTAGACTGTAATATTTATTTATTTATTAAGATGCAATTACAAATTATATCTAATTATTACGAGCTGAATAACTAGACCTTATGCACGGCAGTATAACAGATCAGAGTTTCTGGGGGTGGGAAACGAAATCAAGACTTTCACGCCAATAGTCTAGCACACTACCCTACCGACTAGGGTTTCGTAAACGTTTATAACCGTAACCGTAAACGCGGTTATTTGTGCTCATAACCGTAACCGTAAACGGATGAAAATCGGACGCATACGCATATTTAGTAAGCCATGATTTTTAAAATTTTTTATTTGTAAAACTAATGTTCATACATAAAAATATATTTGCAGTCACAAGCAATTTTATTTTTTGGAAGCAAAAAGTTCATAAAATGCATATGCAATTTGAAATGAAATCCAATTTTGTGAAAACAATATGCACCGATATGTAGTATGCCATGAGTTTTAAATTTGTTTTATTTGTAAAAGAAGTTTTGGTGAATGTTTGTCATTTGTAAACAAAAACTTTTTGAGAAAGAATATTCAACGCATTACGCACCAAGTGGAATCAAAATAAAATTGGTAAAAAAAACATACACAGAAAATAAAACATTATGAAAAATTATTATGTATTAATATTTACTTACATAAATTAACAAATATTTACCCTAGAATTCAACATAGATTTTGAAAGTGATATAGTATGTACTACTAATGATGGATCACCAATAATGCTCAAGTATGGAAAAACTTGTCCAGCTGAACTAATTGTATGTTTAAATCACAGTATACACTTAGGTATTTGTGGCTACTTTTATAAAAAAAGTGAGCAATAAAATGAAAGCTCACAACACAGAAATAAGCCGTGATTTGTTACAGTCAATTCAACAGCGGATTGAGTCCCGGAGAAATAATAATATTGCTAATTTAATAAAATGTCTTGTTAATCCAAAATATTCTTCCAATTCCGTGGTTGCTTTTGCTAATACTCTCATTAAAAGACTTCTTCCGAATAGTAACATTCAAGATCCGGGCAACGAAAGTCAGGATAAAGTAGCTGTAATTGATCACCAAGTTGATTTAGTAGAAGAACTGAACTCTTACATAACAAAAGCATCAAATATATAACACTTGGGAAAACCTTCAGACAACACTTTGAGGCAAGAATTCAATATTTTCAAAAGAACACTGAAAATAACTCCCAATCTTGAAATGCTCTATAATGCTCTAAAAACGGTTAAGCCAACATAAACAGACTCCGAGAGAACTTTCTCAGTTTCATTAAATTTTTGCACTAAAATTCGTTCTCGTTTATCTTGTAAGTCACTGAATGCTTTAGTGTTTCTAAAATACTAAAATACTACTGTTTTAACCATGAAAAACAGTAAAAATAATTTTAAGTACTTATTTATTTTATTTATTTATTTATTTTTATTTTATTTATTTATTTCATATCACATACAACAAGAAATTAATCTTTTAAATTACAGTATGTGATTATGTGATCATTACAAAAAATAGAAAAGTATTATACAATAAACTAAAACTAAAACAAATTAAAAAAAACAATATCAGAATATATACAAACAAGAATAAAAACAAACAAACAAGAATAAAAATATGTGCATATATATATGTAATAATTTAAAATTAAAATTTTGAAAATAGCATTTTTTTAAATTGCAAAGCGTTGCCATTGATTTGTAGTTGGTTTGGTAACGAGTTCCACAGCCGTATTGTATTCGTAAAGAACTGCCACTCAGATATTAAAGTCTGATATCTTAACTGAATAATCTGCTTTCCTCTGTTCGATCTTGCAAATTGAATTCGATTAAACAAATAAGATGGTTCTTGAGTGTAGATAACTTTGTGAAGCAAAATTAATGCTTTGATTTTAAGTAAATCCAACACCATATAATGATTTAGAATACTGAGAAGTACCATGATATCTTCTTATGCCATAGACATATCTAAGAATTGCATTATACGCAACAGTTAACCTAGTTTTACTTATTGAATCACAATAAGCAAAAATTTCGCAGCCATATAACAACTTGGGCATTAAGTACGTTTTGGCAAGAAGCACTCGAATATTAAGAGGTGTAACGTGTTGAAGGGGATATAGCGTTCGAAGCATAAAAAAAATTGTTCCGGAGACAGCATTTATGTGGGTATTCCATTGAAGGGATTTGTTAAAAATTATACCAAGGTTTTTTGCTGATTCTACTATTGAAATATTTTGATTTCCTAAAATGATCGGAATATCAACAACAACATTCTGATTTCGTTGGGCTATGATTAGGCCCTTTGACTTTATAGGATTCAGATATAAGCCATTTGACGTTGCCCAGTAATGTATTCTGGTAAGGTCCTCATTAAGTCTTGCACAGCAGTCATCAATTGAGTCCTTTTTACAATTTATATATATTTGTACATCATCTGCGTAAATGTGGATATTACTATACAAGAGACAATTAGGTAAATCATTTATGTACAAAGTAAACAGTAGTGGACCAAGAATAGAGCCCTGCGGTACTCCTTTAGACACGGGCATGGGAGTAGATACAGTTTCGCCAGCAGAGACAGACTGGTATCTATCAGTGAGATAGGTTTTTATTAGCGATGATGCACTCGAAGAAAAATAAAAATTGTCATATATCTTTTTATAAAGTATATTATGGTTTACAGAGTCGAATGCTTTTGAATGGTCTAGGAGTACCAAGAGTGTGATACCACCATTATCAATATTGGATCTTATATCCTCAGATACACTCAACAGCGAGGAAACACAGCTGTGACCTGTTCTAAATCCAGATTGTTTGCTAAAGAGCAGCTGGTGGTCATTTAAATACGTACTAATTTGGTTGTGTAACAGTCGTTCAAATACTTTAGATAAAAATGGAAGTATCGATATGGGACGATACTCATTTGATGATTTAGGAACGGGAATGACCCTAGCATGTTTCCAACAGTTAGGAAAGAGGCTGGTAGTGATAACAGTGTTAAATAAATGCGTAATATATCGTGATATCCTAGGTAGTAAAAGTCTTATGAATTTAGGATGGATTTGGTCAAAGCCAACTGCATTTGAAGTCACTGATTTACAGCATAGAACGACATCATCTTCTGTTGCGGTAGCTCAGAGACAAGAGCTGATTGAACCTCATTTAAAGGCATTGGAGATGGGATATTCAGAAAAGTTTCATTAATCTCATTTGGGTCAATACTGCAAACTGGGGTAGCTTTGTTTCCAATGCCAATCTCACGAATTGTTCGCCATTTTTTCCTTGAGTCTACAGCTGATCTAAAACGGTTCTCATAATATGAACTTTTTGCGTCATAAATAGTCTTGTTGACGAATCTACGGGCCCTGCGGTATTCTTCGTATAGCTCCGAAGTTCTAAGTCTTTTCCAACGTCTATAAATATCATCACGAGTTCTAATTTGATGTTTGATAGTTGAATTAAACCAGCTTTTCCTAGAGCTGTTACTACGGTTCGTTCTCAAGGGTATGGAAATATCATACAAGTTGATAAGGTTACTATTAAGGAAGTAGAGTTGATCATCAGCAGATGGTATGTATGTATTTTAAAGCAATATATGTTAGAAATAAACTATTTCTACTGAAGTTATATATTTTTTTAAATTTTCCTTCGGTTAACCGATAACCGCGGTTATTTGGAAAATTACTATCCGATAACCGCGGTTACTGAAAATGCGGTTATTACGAAACCATACTACCGACACATAAATGTGTGGTAAACATATTCATAATACAATGCTTTATTTATATTATAGAACCTATGAAAACGTATCTGCGTATGTACAAATGTATGTAAATATTCAATCTGAGGACAATTATGATAGAATTGATTAAGGTTTATCAAAAGTTCAATGCGGCCGGTTAGTCGATTGCGCTTGCAATTTGTTATTATTGTGTATATTGTTACGTTTTTACCTTTTTAAAAACGTTTAAAATACGAGTTCGTTGATTGCAAACAAAATAAAAATAAATTGGTGTTTAGTTTTAATTAAACTCTTTATTGTTTGCACTGTTTATAAGTTGACGTATACTACAATAATTCTTCTTTGCTTACAACGCCGATCTTTACAACGGAAATCTTCAAACCACGACTGTTCTCTTCACACAATACTAACTGAATTCTTACTACTCGTTGCCTGCTTTGTCTTACCTTTTTATATTCCCACGTAAACAGTCTGATGAATGTTCTTGTAGTTGAACGCTTGTGGAAACCGACCCCCCGAGAGCTCCACCGCGGCCTAACTGTTGCCTGTGTATTTTGTTCACGTTGTTGCCTTCTTGCTTACTTGTCTATCCCATTTTCTTTCATACTGATGTTGTTGGTTTACTTATAAACAAGTTCATTGTATTTGTTTGTGTACCTTTTGTTTAACATTTTCATGTTAAACGATGTTACACCGTTTCCATTTTCGTAACAATATTCTTACGTTATTGAAATTTTTATACTCATAATTTTAAGATTCTCTTCATCTTTATTCGATATGATCTATTATTTAATTATTGTATAAACATATGATTATTATCACAATCAATCCAATGATACAAATATAATAGACAAAGTAAGAATAAGATACCTTTACCTTTAAACGAAATCCCGTCCATAATTGAGTTATTATGGATGACAAAGCGAGTTATCAATTGTGAAAATTGATGTAGTAATACAGCTGGCAACTGACAAACCAACACAATTTGTTTTTAAAAGTAAAATTTTTCGACTGCTACAAATTAGTAGATGCCAATTGTAAACGCGAATGGAGTAAGTTTTCTGTCCATATTCCAGTCATTGATATCTTGCTTAAAATTTAGAGCGCTTATATTACATTATTATACCATTTATCTAAATTTCGTTTTTGTAACATTGTCATTTTTCTTTGTACAATACAAAAAGACAGAACTTCAGAAATAAGAGTCATTATCAGAACTTGCCTTTAACTAAAGGCAGGATTTTAACGGGTTTATAATTTGTTTTTCACTATTATAAGTACAAAATAAGGTAAAACTCAGCATTAAGCAAAAGTGAACATCGTCTTACCTGTAAATTGTAAAATAAAGTTTAAGTTTAAACTTGAAAATATGGCAACTTCAACTATAAACAAACATAACAAAAAAGAAAGCATGTATTTTTAATTTAGCAAACGTTATCGATATTGCTACTACACTGCCTTATTTTTTAAAAAAATTTTACCTTATTTTGCAAGTAAGTTGTAATAGCGCAAAAAAATTAAAGGCGACTTTAAAGTTCACTTTAGCTAAAGTTATCATTTACTAAACCTAACTTTATAGCAGGTTGTAATAATGGCTCTAAATCTACTATATTTCAATTGGATTTCGACGAGACCTCGTGATGAAGTATGGAAAATCTTGTTGAATTTTACCAGATTTTGATCGAAATCTTGTCCGTAGCAGATTTCGTTAAGATATCAGCCAGCTATGAAAATCAATTTTATTGGTTATTTATAAAGAATAGATCTGAAAATGAAAAGTAATACTAAACGTGATGTTATCATCGTTTACTTTTTACACGTAAGAATTGAAAACAAACATAAATATCTTCAAAAGCATGAATATAATGGAAAAAGCCATGAGAAAAAACAATTGTTGATGCTAAGTACAGTTCTGTCTTTTGTAGTATCTATGCTTAACCTTTGTTAACAATCATAGCGTAAATAATGCATGTAGGGCATTGTTTCATACCATATTGCAAGGAATACTTGGAAAAGAAGATTAGATGATTTATAAATTTCTAGATCACTTCGAATATACTACAACAAAAGTGTGGTGCTCCCACATTGTTCAAATTTTAAGCAATATCATTGGTCCCCTGCAGCCATTGCTTTAAATATTTAATATATTAAGGAAATGTTCCTCAATTTTCAAAACCAATATTAGTAAATCTGTTTCACCCAGAAACGTCTGGATGCTTACTTCTATCAATTATTATTAGAGGTATCAATTATTTTTAGAAGCTTGCATTACTGCATTCACTGTAAACTCAAATTAACACTGTGATGACATATGCTCAGTGTTGCCGTTTGTCAAGTTTTGCCTTTTGCACATGTTTTTCGAGATGCGAAAATGTTTGTTTTCTAACAAAATTCAATTTAGAATTTTTCAATAAATTTAATAATAATAACATGAAATATTTACATTTTTAAATAAAATATTGTGTATTTTATTAGTCCCGGGCAAAGGTAGGACAGAAACACCAACAGAGGACACCGGTGTTTCCTTTTAAAAGTTTGGTACTTTTGTAGAAAACAAGATTTTTTGTAACAAAGTTTTTTATCTCAGGAATAATTTTTTTTTTTAAATTACTGGCAACGCTGCGTGTGGTACACAACCAGTGTTGCCATATATGAAGATTTATCTTCTTTTTGAAGTTTTTTGAGGTGATGTGAAGATTAAAAGATTTCTACATTAAAAATAAGATTTTTATAAATTTGAAGATTTTTCATTTTTTAATCAACTATTGAGTCGAATAGACGTCTTAGAATTATACTTTTTGCATGAAGACTTAGTAAAGTTCGATTCGGTGGAAAGCATTTTAAGTAATTTACAAAAGACCGAATTTAAGCTATATATTTAAGAGACATCAATAAATTGAATCGACTATTTCAGAGCCAAAGTCCTCAAATACATCTACTGTACACTGCAATTTTACGATTATATCGTAAAATATTTGCATACTTCGTTAAAAACGAATTTATTTCTATTGAAAACTTTAACAAGATTGACTTAAACAACTCTTTGTATATTAAAGATCCTATGGATATTTATTTGGGAACCCAAGTATCCATAGCTCTAACAACTACGAATAACTACCAATTTTATATTGAGTTATGCAACAGCGTGTTAAAAAAATTGATTTTGAGAATGATTTCCTAAAATATGTTGAGATTTTAGCTCCTGATAATGTTATTAAAGGTAAAGTCAAAACTATTTCTCAATTAATTCGTTTTTTCCCGAATATTATAACTTCTGAAAATGCTCAAAAAACAGATGATGAATGGCAAGAATTGTGTCACTTTAATTTTAAAGAACACAATCTAACAGAAGAAAAAAATATTGAAATATTTTGGGAAATCATTTTGAAAACAAAACATTGCGATGGATCTGAAGTTTTCCCTCACTTAAAAAAATTTATTTATGCCGTATTATCTATTCCTATTGCAGCAGCTAATGTTGAACGAATTTTTTCTCAAATTAATATTAATAAAAATAAAATTAGAAATAAACTAGAAATATCTACATTATGTGGCATTTTAAGAACAAAAGACTATCAAAAAAAAAATTTATCGCAGTTGTACAAATCTAATACAAAGTTTAATAAAGAAATGTACAAAGTAACCGTACATAAATTGTACTTCTTTGTAATATATTTTATGAGCCTATAATTTTATGAAAAATATATTATTTACGTTATTTTTTGTTCCTTTTCTAAACGTTATTTAAAAATTAATGTCTTGTATACATTTTTATGTTATGTTTTAATCATAATAAACATGTATTTAATTTGATAAATTGTAGTTTTTGTAAAGTGAAGATTTTTTTCTGAAAAAAAGATTTTTTTTACTCAATCTGAAGGTTTTCGTTGAAATTTATATGGCAACACTGTACACAACACACACTATGTACACGCATTGAGTCACACAGAGAAACTTATTCAACAATGTGTCGTTCCCTTAGAATTAAATCAATCTTGCATTCATTAAACATAATTGGTCAATTCACACAAGCCGTTGTATCGTTGTATTCATTATATTGTTGGAAAAACATACAACAGTGTATGATTGTTGTTGATAATTTTCATATAAAAATCCGATACACTTATACACATTTTTTTCATATGTTTTTGGAAGTTGTATTGGTTTCGTGCTATCAAATTGTGTGAATGAAAAAAATGTGTATATGTTTTCATATGTTTTTAGAAAGTTGTGTTTGTTTCGGGCTATCAAATTGTTTGAATGCCACGAAATACACAATACAGCATAGCATTGAGCGTTCACAAACAAACAAATGTATTCAATACAACATACACGATACAAAGTTGTGTGAATTGCCCATATGCTCTAATAAACAACACGTATATTCTTTCCTCATTTCCTTTGTCTACTCAAGACGAGGGGTTTTAAACGTTCGTCCGTTTATATGAAAAATACGAACAAAAATTTGCGTTTTCTTTTGAAATCGTTCGTCTTAAAAAATCAGGCCTTAACACTTAAGGGCTGGTTACCCATGCGTAAGAAACGTGAAATCGTAACGTACGTAGCCTTAAAAACGTTTGAGTAATTATAGAAAGGTTTAAAACGAGACATACATATGTCGACGAAAATGTAAATAAAAACAAAATAAAAGACACAGCAACATACACACGAACTCAACACAATCCCTGCCAGCAATTTTGTAGTCGACTACGAAAGTAGTCCACTTTAGGTTAACTTTTGTAGATTGACTATAATATAACTACAATTTAATTCAGCACTTCCTTAGAATTTGGTATTCGACTACGAAAATAACACACTTTTAGATAACTCTTTTAGACTAACTGCAATGTTATGCAGAACTCACCCAAATACCAAACGTTTATTTATTATTGAGAGCTTCTTGTTTGTGAGGTTTGTTTTCTCTCTGTTCTCTCTTTTACCAGATCAGACTTTTGATGATTTTGTTTTTAGACTAATTATAAACTAACTACAATGTTATGCAAAATTTCCCCATAATTTAAAACGTTTATGCTATTTCTGATAATATTGTTTTTTCAATTGCACCTTTTTCTGAACTATTTTTAGATTAACTAATAGCTAATTCAAATGTTATGCAGAATTTATTCAAAATGAAACCGTTATTTTTTTATTCTCTATTTTTTACTATTTGAATTCTTTTACATTGTGAAATTAAAATCAGTCCAGTGCGTGCTTTTAAGTGCTATTGTAGCTTTAAAAAGTATATAATTTTTATTGTTTAAAATGAGTGGTACAAGTAAAAGAAATTTAAAAAGACTTTTTAAAAAAGAAAAAAATTAATTTTTAAACAAATTAAAAAATAATAATTCAGATAATTTAAATAAATTAAAAAATAATAGTTCAAATCCATTGAAACACCCATTCTTCTCCAAACATACTTTTCTAGATGGAGAAAGTGTTGAAAGCATTAGTGCATCCAATGAACAATTTGACAAAAAAAAGACTTTTAAAGAAAGGACTTCGAAGAACTATTGAACATATTGATCGAAGAAAATTTGGATGTGCCTTTAAGTGCTAATTCATTTATTAAACACAAACGTGAGAAATTAGAAATAACAAAAGTTTTTCCGGGCGTGTATTGCCACTTTGGGATAAGAAAACCAATATTTAGGTGTTTAAGTGACATACTCGTGACATACTAAAATTAGCCAACTTTAAGCTACCTTTGAATAACCAACTTTAAGTTAGTTAAAAATTAGCTAACTTTAAACTGAATATTATATAACTGACTTTAAGTTAGTTGAAAAGTTATGCAGAGTCGGACAATTGACTACTGCCAATGACACCAGCATGTTAAAATAGTCAGTTGGCACCATTAAAAATAATCTAAGAGTCAACCACAACTAGCTGAGAAAAAGTTAACTTATAATGCATTAAAAGTTAGTTGAGTTGCCGGCAGGGAATGCAAAGAAATTGGTATACAGACATTTGCACTCATGTTCAACTGTCACGTAAAATAGTGAGAGAATTCTGTTTTATACAGGTCGTTCCGTTTTGCTAACGAGAGAGAACGTTTCGGTAAGCGTTTACATTGCTATTCATATGCTAAAAAGACAACGTTTACTACGATGCCTTACGTTACGTTTGGGTAAAACCAAAGAATATGGATATAAAGAATGCGCATTATGTAGAAGGAAAATTTCTTATGGCGGGTTGTAACATCCCGACCCGCTCTCACCAAACATTACAACCCGCTCTCACTAAAATCATTTCTGGATGAGGAGGGTGGAAGACAGAAGGAAAATAAACACAAACAAAGAACGTAACAATGTGTTGCTCTCCTCATGAGAGCTTAAAAATGCATTCAGTTGCTTTGCGTGTCAGCTTCTAGAGAAGAATGTTCATCTCGCTTTTTTCAGACTTCAAATTTACACCCAAAGAAATATTATAGTATGATTCACTAATATCAATGAGAAATGATTTCGATTTTTGGAAGAATACTTTCCAAGTTAAATACGGTGTTTTTTGGTTTTTAGCGCAGTACAATTTTTCTATATTTTTCGCTCACATATACATATTATTGGGTTAATAAGTAGACTTGAAAATATTACCAACAATTGTCCTCTGGGTTACCACATGCCTCTCATAATTTTTATCATGCTCTCTTTGTGCCGAGAACAGTGTTGCCGTTTTTGGTTATTTCTAACCAAAATCGGTTATTTTTGATCAATGTGTAGATGTGTATTTTTTTTTGGTTTTGGTTATTTTTTTTCTTATAAAAAAAAGCTATTTTTTGTTTCTTTTTTTATTAATTATAATTTAAACTTAAAAAAAATAAAACAAAAGTCTACGAATTTAATTTTGGTTATATTTTTTTTATTTGGTGATTTTTTTCACAAATGTTGGTTACAAAATTTTTTTTCGTGGCAACACTGTTTCAGAAAAATAGATAACAAATTAGTCAAACAACAGAAACGTACTATGAGAACAACGCATTGTTACGCTCTTGGTTTCTTTACCCTTCCCTTCTATCTTTCCCCCCGCGTCATGAAATATTTTTGAGAAATATTCCAAAATATGCCCAAATGCACATTCTTTATACTTTATTTTCTTTGGTAAAACATAAAAACGTATCATACGTTGCCGTAAGAGCGTTTGTGTAGTTATAGAAACGTTTAAAAAGGGACTGCTGTCGACGACGAATGTAATTAAAAACGAAACAGAACACAAAGCAACACACAAACGAACACAACACAATACAAAGAAATTGATATACATACATTTGCACGAAGTTAGTTGTTCAGTACAGTGATGAGTGTTGTTAAGGTCATACAAAATTCAAAAAGTACCAATTAGGAACTTTTAATTGGAAGACGTTATATTTGCTTCTTAAGTTTTGTGTTGTTATCAATATTTATTCTTGTAATATTGTAGGATATTACATTTTTGGTTCAATCTGAGTCAATATTTATGGAATTTACATATAAATACGTTGTCGAATATTGTTCTATTTAAAGTGATTTTTAGTTTTTTTTTATTAAATTGCAAAACAATATCTCTAGCTAGAATAATAATAATAAAAAATACTCTTATAATTCTTTATGAACATTAGAATCATAAGAATATATATTTATAAATTTTAAAGATTACAGATTTATGTATAATTGGGAAAATAACAAAACGGGCATTTGCGTTACCTTGCCACTCAAAATACATATTATTTATTTATTATGTTTCAAAGTTTTTTATTCACATTACAATCATAATAATAATTAAAGAAAAATAATTTTTTATACACAAATTTAAAAGATTAATATACTCGTATGTATACGAATAATATATGTATATATATGAAAGTACCAAAAAGGAGAATTCCTACCACTTCGTCACTCAAAATACATACATATATGTATATTATTTACTTATTTTTTTTAAATTTTTTGTGTGCACAATAGAAACAAAACAATTAGTATTTATTTTCTATAAAATAATTTTTTTTATTATTATTTTAATCAAAAATTAAACATTTTATTATTTACATGTAACAATTTAAAAGTTTTATATGAATAATCATGAAAGAAGGCGTTGTGCCACAATGCAACTCTGCATTCAATAGCCCCATCACTCATGTTCAAATGTCACGTTAAAACGCGAGAGAGTTTCAGTAGGCGTTTACATTGTTCCCCATATGATAAAACGTTCGGTACGATACGTTACGTGTGGGTAACTGGCACTTAACACTCTCTTGTTTTGATTTTGTATGCTCATGATTCTCTTACATACATATGAGGGAATACAGCGAAAAATGGATGGAATAGTATTCACAGTTTATTAAAGAGATGTTCACATTTTGAAGCATATACAAAGATGGGTGATATCACAACAGTAATTCATTTTATAATGAATTCACGTTCTATTGACATTAATGCAGGTTTCTAATTATTATAAAATATTAACATTTCTTTGCTAACTTTAACATTGTTAAAGTTTGTGTTGCGAAGATTTTGAAAAGCAAAACGGAACTTTAAACTAATCAAAATTTATTTAACTAAATCGCTAAATATTGGGCCATACATAAATGATAATCTTTGAAAATATTGAGTAATCCAATGAATTCCAAATGACTACAACACAACCATGACTCATCGATTGTCACATATCGACGCATTACATCTGGTTATCGTTTGTAGTAGGAAAGCTTCAAACACTGTTCGGTTTCCGCTTTGTATAAAGTTTTCTCATATTTTCAAAACAGTAAATCACGATAAGTCCGGAAGGAATCTTTACTACTTCGATCAACTTCACTTCACCGACATCGAAAATTACTTTAAGAACTTTTAATAATTTCGTCGGCAATAGCCTCATCGAATCCTTTCGGTCCATGTTATTTCATTTTAAAAATACTTGTGCAACGCAAAGGATTGCTTGTCTTTTCTAATTTCTACTGCACGTTATCTCTAGATTACCTGATTTAGCTTCCAAAACATAAATACAACGTACATACAATTTTATTAATGAAAGTGTTTTTAGAAATTGAAGAACTAATTTTTGTTCCCCTTTTTTATTCATTCTATAAAATCAAATGGCACAGTAAAAAAATTACGACATGTTTCATATTACGTTTCAAACTCAATTCAACTAAAAACCTTAAGTTGTCATACTTGAATTTCAAAAATTAATCGTGAATATATAAAAAATGCGCTTAACTAAATACAAATACAGATGAACTTGACACTACCCTGTCGTACATTCAGTTAACTTTAAATTAGCTTAAAGCTAACTACATATTCCTCAAGCAGTGGTGGTTGACACTTGGATTACTTTTATATGGAAATTACTAACTATTTTAACATTGCGATATCCTAGGAGGTAGTCAATTGTCCGACTCTGCATTACTTTTAATTAACTTGAAGTTAGTTATACTAAGTTCACGTATACAACTTAATTGAGAACAATAGTCGTTTAATTGATAACAATATTTTACCCGTTTAGGTATAATAAATATACGCAATATTCATTAAACAGCTGATAAACAACAACATTGTTTTTATTTTGCTCGCGTGTTTTTGTAATTTTTGTTTGTGTTTGTTTGCAAGTTGCCATTTTTTTTTGTAGTTGTTGACATTTGAGTTGTCAAATATCAACAGGAAGTGTTCGGTTACTTATAATGTGCTCACAAAACAGACTTATGACAGTGCTGTATTTAAAGTTTTAATCAATATTATAACAATTAGCATTTAATTGATCAATAATTAATTGAGATTTTATATGAAGTATTGAGATCAATATTGGCGTTAATTGCGATTTACGCAATAAAGGTGCATACGTGAACATAGTATTAGCTAGCCGTTAACTTAAGGTTAACTTATTGTAGCTAGCTATAAACTTACTACTTTTAATTAGCTGTTTTTTTATACTGACTATAAGTTAGCTAAATTTCAGTGCATGAAAAGTCAATTGTTTAGACGTTGGCTTTAAACTCACAATAATTAGCTATCATATTAATTATTCGAGATAAAACACTTTTTAAAAATTTATATTTTAATAGAAAACAAACATTTATTCATATAAAAACAAAATTAATAAATTAAAAAAATTTACTTCAATATATCACAAACAATTTACATAAATATTTTGTACATTTGTTGATTTGTTAAAAAAAAAGAAGAACGAATTATAGTCATATCAAATATGAAAAGGAATGAAAAGAAGCGGTTCGAAAAAAATATTTATTCGGATTTGAACGGTTTTAATGGATTTGAGTGGCTTTAAAAATGCTTCCGTCTAATTTTGATCTGTAATATAATTTATTAATATTTACAAATAAAAAATTTTGCATCCTTTTTAATTACGTAAAAAAGTATAAAGTTTTTTTTTTTAAATTTTTATATCTTTAAATGTGGTTGTTTGAAACCTTTTTATTACATGCAACCGTGCAAAAGTGATACTAACAGATACACTCCCCGAAATATTTATAAGACCAAACGTATTTCTCATAAAAACTTAAAATCTTTTAGACCAATTCGTACCATTTTTGGGTTAAATATAACTAACTATAATATAAATCTTTTTATGTAAAAAAAATATTTTTATCTTTGTTTAATAAAAGGATAGCACAAAATGAATTTCATTTTCAAACGAAAAAATTATAAGACCAAAATTAAATAATATTCACCTAAAGCTAAAATAACAATGATAAAAAACAACTACTGAGTAATTTTTGTATTTATGAGTAATTAGTATGTCCACCGTGATTAATAATGACTTCCTGAAGTCGACGGGGCATAGAATTTATTAGATTTTCAATGCAATTTTGACCAATCCCTCTCCATTCTCTTATGATGGTACTTTTTAAACATTTTACATCCTTATACTGAGTGTTATTATTGAAAACTTGGTCCGATAGTATTGCCCATACATTTTTTATCGAATTTAGATCTGGACTACATGCCGGCCAATTCAAAACTGGTATGTTTCTGGAGGACAGAAATGATTTTGTTGCTTTTGATTTATGGATTGCGGCGTCATCCTGCTGAAATATCCAATTGTTGCCTAACGAATCATCCCCAAAATTAATTAAAACGTCATCTAATAATTCAATATACTTCTCGCTATTCATTTTAGTTGATATAAAACAAATAGGAGTCCTTCCCGTAGTCGAAATCCCAGCCCAAACTATTATGTGCCTACACCGAAATTTCGCGACATTCTTCATCTTTAATATCTATCGAACTCCATTCTCAGTTTCTTAAAATTCATTTTTGCCTTTTTGGCCAGCTTTTGAGGGTAAATGCCCCTTAGTGCGACAGTAAAACGGACTGTAACTACCAGCTTGTATCTATTTCATAATCTCTCCTCCCCTCTCCTTAACATACTTTGCTACACCAATATTTTGCCTTACTGCACTGATTTAATCCTTTTACTACTTTGCATTTAATAAAATAGGTGGTCACGTAGCATGAATATTACATGTACACGTTTCATTCATTTTTATTGTCCACAGTTTTTATCATCCGTTTAGTTTAAAAATTTGTTCCTGGAAGAATTGATATGATTCGAGAACCTCATGTATGCTAATAATGAAAGCAGTATCATCAGTAAAGATAGAAATGTGAGTATGACAGCTCAATGACATGTTCGAAGAAAATACCTGTTTCAATATATTACCCTGTGGTACACCGGCTGCCATGATATGGGCTGCTTTCCACACACAATATACAATCAGGCCTCGATGAAATTTTAGACGTCTTTTTCAATTTTTTTAACTTAAAATTTTATTTAAATTTTTAAATTAAAACATGTTTGCACATTTCAATTCCTTTTAAACAAAATTGAAAATGAATCACGTTAAATGAAGCTTCGAAAAAAATTACAACTTTGATTTGCTTTATTCCGGCACCCTAAGAGACCTCTAAACTGCTATCGCAAATACATGCTGGACAACTACAGGCCAGATTATGTTGCTAAAAATACTGGTTGTAAAATATTGATACCGACTAATGAAATTATAGATTTTGCTCATCAAAAATCAAATGTTATACCTAATTTTTTGGATCTTTTTCTGTTATAAAATAAAATAAACATATTTTCGTTGATTTTTATGCGATTTTGTTCTGTATTTTTAATTAAAATTTGAGTTTCTGCGTTTTTTTAGAATTTTGAAACAAATTGTTAGTGTTCATATGAAGCTAGAGTATCGTTTTATGCGAATTTAATTTATGAAATTTTGTTTGGAATGAATAAAACGAGATCGGAATATAGCTTTCTATTATCTTTGCAATATTTTTAGGCAGAATGATTTAGACAGTCTTTGTAGTAAAATTATGGGTCAGTATGACTCTTCATTATTCGGAAAGAAAGTTAATTACAATTTTTCACTAAAGGATAATTGCACTAAATAAAAATTCGCTTATGCTAGAAAACATAATTTTTTATTTAAGTTTCTGGATAACACCCCCGCAAATGTTTCTATATTTGATAGATATAAGCCTTTTCACGTCCACAGACAAAAATCTCTATAATGAGAGTTGAGATATTTTACTAAAATTTTATTCAGTTAATGCATTTAGGGCAGTGGTGCTCAAAATCGAAATTTCCTATCACATGTGATAGGCCAAGAAAAATCTGCTGACGCTCCGTTGGCACACGTACACTATAAGCTTACTTATGTGGTTTCTTATAATGATCGTGTGTTTGTTACTTTGTTTGTTGTTTTGTGTTGATCTCAGAGAACAAAATCAATTCAGTTGGCGTTTAGCACTTTTTTGAATGATTTTTTGTTTTTGCAAATACACGCAGCAAAATGTTTGATGAAAATTGGGAATATGATTTTTTGTTATAGAGAATATGGATGGTAATGCACAATGTATTGTGTGTTATCGCCCTTTATGTCGTAATTTTTTTTTTGTTTTGTTTATAAAAAGACATTATGAGGCTAGCCATGGATTTTTCGACAACATTAAAGGGAATGATAGGACTTTAAAATTATTGCAATTAAAAGCAGAATTTTTTTTTTAAATTCATGGTTGACGAAACGGACGTACCAAACTTCAATAATTTACCATGTAGTAACGAGAAATTGTCGTTACCTTTTAAAAAGGCATCATATACAGTTGCTTTGGTTTTAGCAAAGCAGTGCCGCCCATTCGATGATAGAAATTTCTTCTTGAATTTGACGACTGACGTATTGAGTTGTTTTGGCGAAAAATGTGTTTTGTTTTTTGTAATAACATACACACAACGCAATAAACCAAATTTTTCCTTTTTTTTTTATTATTTTCCCAGTGTACGAATCTCAAAAATTAAGTTGAATTTTGTTCTCCGCTGCTTTACCAACACAACCAAACCTATGATAGTATGTGTTTGAGCACCACTGATTTAGGGCCATTATTACAACTTGCCATTAACTAAGGGGAGGATTTTAACGGCAAATAAATAGTTTTTCTTTTTTTTAAACGT